>CM060375.1:46137113-47390613 GCA_030545235.1 Helianthus tuberosus | reverse complement strand
ACTTCGTTTAAATAGGCTCACCTTGTATGTGGTGGTCAAATGTGAGATAATGAAAGCATTAACATGTGAAAGCATGTGTATGTGAATGCGTATGTGTATATAGTTAGGTGATCGTGTGGATGTGAGCATATTTCATCATGATTGCTATATATATATATATATATATAGTGATGCTTGTATAGCCTAAAATAATAACACGGATATATGAGGTTATGTCGTAAGTTAAATGTTAAACCGTTGACTTCTGAAAGTCAACTACGCGTCTACGCATAAGAAGCATGATTTGATTTGTTGTCTTAAAGGTAGGATCATAGGAAGTCGCATGGTACATGTTATGTTAATACGCGTTATTTGTGATGACATGATGAATTGCATTAGTTTGAAATGATATGAAATTGATTATATGTCTTATGCTTGTTAGTTGTGACTAAAGGAAGTCAAATGTGAAATATGCGGTTGATATGATCGTTAACATGTACAATGATGTATGCTAACGAAAATGTGATTTGGTGACATGAAAGTATAGGAATCATGTCAAGACGGACTCAAGCATGAAAGGCTAACGGGTCAAGAGGAGGCAAGGAATCAGATACGAACCCGGATGCACGAGGTAAGTGATTCCGTAATCACTTCTTAGTTTGTTTAAGTAATGTAGCGTTTTAATTAATTAAACATGATGTTTAATGTCAAATATGGATTTAGTTGAATGAAATCGGTGAATTTTCTAAGTAGACCAAACGGGTCAAAATGAGGTCTTATGATTATATCGAAATGTTGTATAAGAAATGGCTACGATAGTATAACCGGTTAATGGGTAGAATTGCACATAAGTACGCAATCCGGGAATCGGAGATGTGGTTTAATAGTCAAAAGACTCAGATGTGAGTTTGGTTTAATAGATATATATATTTGCGCAAATGGAGGTTTTAGTAACAAAGTTTGATTCGTAGATTTAAATGGAATGAATGAGTTTAATGAATACTGGGTATCGGGTGCGTAAACCCCAAGTACGAAACTCTGGATAAAATAAGAGTATTATGGTTATAATGTTCATGTATGTTTTGTGGTAAAACAAATGAGTGGTTTGATGAAAACATAAACGGGTCGAATAATCAGAAAATGATTATTAAGCCGAAAACGTGTAAGTTAAGAATTTCCTTAAACCGAACGTGGGATTTCAAGTCCATATGATAGAGGATTAAATTACGATCACGTAGGAAAAAGAATCGGGTAAAACGGACAAGAAATGAGAAAGTTATGACCAAAATTGTAAAAATTCGTCATGCTGAAAGTTGCAGGTCTGAACCAGGGGTAAGGTTGCGCCCCCCTGGCACAAGGTTGCGCCCCTGACTGATGTCTTCTGTATTGTGCCAGAACTGGCACAAGGTTGCGCCAGATTGGTTTCTTCTTGCGCCAATTGCTGGTTCTTTCATATTTTTTCGCATTCTTCAACTCCAAACTTGTGTGAAGGCTATCTAACTACGTTATATGCATTATATAACTATATGTAAGTATGTAAGCATGTACGTGTAGATGTGTTTATGTTTGCATGTATGTTTTCGGGTGTATGTAAATAGATGTATGAGTATACATATATGAAAGTATGTACAAATGTATTAAATGGGATTGAATGTACACAAAGGAATAAAGCTTGTATGTATGTATGTATGTAAGCATGTATGTACGTATGTGTGTAAGTATATATGTATGTATGTAAGTAAGTATGTATGTACATAAGTATGTATGCATGTATGTATGTAGGTATGAAATGTGTATGAACATACGTGTGTAGGTACTTATCCATGAAGTAGGATTTGTTGTGCATGAAAGAAAGGATCTTGTATATATGCTTATATAAATGGCTCTAACATGTTTGAATGGTCATGTTACTAATGGCGTGCCATGGTGAATGAAGTGTAACGCAGGAATAGCAAAGAAGTCTCACCGCGGGTCGTATGATCAGATGGAAAGCCGGAATGTAAAGAGTTAACGGAACGAAAAATAAACGTGAATAAATCTTACATATTTATGATGCGTACTGATGTTTATGAATTTTATGTGGTGAGCGCATGTAGTACGAGATACGAAGGATCTTCAAAGGATAGAGATCAAGGACCGAGTCACTAGTGAGATTGTACGGAAACGTTGATGTATATAATGTAGTAAACATAAGCTATGTTTTTACTTAACAAATAAGTCGATTGATGGATCTATGTGAAGGAGTTATGTTAAAGTTAAATTTTAAATAAGTTAAGGTATTTATAATGAAAGAAATTTTATGGCTTAAACTTCCGCTGCGACTTTTTGTCAATTACGAGTTAGGGTCTTACAGTATATCACTTCAAAATTCAAAATTCAAAATTTCAAAACTGGAGTAGCAAAAAACACATACTTTAAACGATGTTCAAACAATGACACTGGAAACAACCGTAGAACAATCATCATCATCATCATCATCATCATCATCATCATCATCATCTGCAGTAGATCATTCACAATCATCATTTAGTCATAACTCAGATAACAAATCTTTAGTAAAAATAAAAAACAAAAACAAACATAATCATATATATCACATTACCATGATCAAGGCAAACCACATATCCCCAAATTTTTTTTTTCTGAAAGTGGGACAGAGAGAGCTTCAGTTTTCTGTTATCCTTTATGAACAGATGCTGAGTATTGAGAAGAAGGGATTTGAGGGAGAGATACATTAGAAATGTGGTTTGAAAATACAAAAGTAGAGAACACGTTTATATAAGAAGATAATTGACAGAAGTGAGTGAGTGACATGCATTAATTGAAAATTACATATCTCCATGCATTTTGAATTTCAAATTACCCGCAATTTCAAAACATCTGCTGCTAGGTATACGTTTGCCAAAGGAAGCATCTGCTACTTTCTTATAGAAGGGCAGTGGTTTGCCCTTTGGAATGTGGGCCAGGCCATTTGAATACACAAGGCAGTGGTTTGAAATCAAATTAAAGTGATTTATATATTAGACTTTATGATGTAATAATGACATAAGAAAAACATTGTTGGACAACCTCTCCTGCTGACACATCAGTTTTTCTTATGTCATTGGGATTTCTCCTTTTATAGAAAGTATAGACATGGGTATCTTTTATTCCAAAATTTAAAAGTTTAAAAACAAATTGGCATACTTTAAATATTACTTGAAAAAGTTAAAGAATATGTAAATGTACAGAATTAAAGGTCGTAATAAAGAAAAATGAAAGAAAACTATTTTTTAAGTTAAATAGGTTGTGTTCATGTTACTCATGAATACATAGCTCATGTACAAATTCATGTGTGTGACACGAATTCAGGTTCTTGTAAAATTTGGGTTCATGTCCGGTTCAATTCGTCAACCGCAAACATGAGTCTTTTGGCAACCGTACTCTAACCCAACCAAAGTTTGCTATTTTCCTTCTAAAATCAAAAACTTTATTTAAGGCTTCAACCTTTTCAATTTTTCCTTCTCAAATCAAAAAGTTTATTCAAGGCTTCTACCTTTTCAATTTAAAACCCACAAAGCTTTCACCTTTTTGGTTAAAAAACTAATCTTTTTTATCTAAAGCTTTATTTAAGATTTTTTTTTTTTTCAAATAAATCATGACAATTTGGAAAATATACTTTTGACGCATGTTTTGTAGTGGTTCAAATGTTCAATTATGACTTATTGTTTGCTAGTTAAAATAACATCTAGTGTTAGGGGATCAAGTTTTTTTAATTGATAAATCCTGATTCGTGCTTTACGACACATTGACCATTAGTTTCATCTTGTAACATCCAAAATTTTTATTCACTCTTACGTAGTTTATTCACTCATCATGTACATCTATTATACTAAAAAAATGTGAGTTTTTTTTAATCAACCTCCAAGATCATATACTTTCTCCACAAACTTCTTTCAATCTTGTTATCGGAGCATTCTTGCCCTAACGAGAACCGTTCCTTGTATCTTCTTGAAACTCTGCCTTATCACTAATTTTTTTTGAACGTCCAACGAATCCTCCAAATGGCTACTGGCAAAATTCACAACATCGGGATACACTCACCTCCGAACCGGGGAAAATCCTCACTTAGGGCCGAAGCACGTGAACACTCGCCCGAAGGCACGACGGTGCGATGAGGTAAAACCCGCTCAGTTCAAGGATCATCTTTGTTGAACATGTCTTCTCTTATGCAACTTTGCCATAATTCTGCTTGCGACCCTAAAACTCACATCTACATTTATTAGATTCCAACGACTTGTTGAAAACTATTTTAACCGAAAAATCAAACAATTATTTTTCAACAACATTAGATTCCAACGACTTGTTGAAAACTATTTTAACCGAAAAATCAAACAATTATTTTTCAACAACATTTGGCCCTTTGCCTTCTCCATTGATGCCTACCTTATAAACTATTTACCTACATTTACACTAGCCAACACCTCTCCTTTCTATTGCTTGCTACAACGAACTTTGTAGTGCTGGATGTATATGATACCGATGGCTTCGACCTTATTTCCATACCTCTAGACATGTTCAATTTGTTGAACTTAAATTTCCCTATGAGAAATTTACATGCTCCATCTACTTTGTTTTCTTTCTTCCGCGGTTTCACCTTCTCATATCCAATATCGATTTTACCTCCGGATCGTCCATTTTGCAGGAGCATATTGAGTGATACTCCCGCCACTTTGTTTTATATATTTCAAATTTGAATGTATTAGTCAAAATAGTTTCTTATATTTAACTTGTGTATCCTTTATTTTAATATAAGTGTATTTTTCTTGCTTTGAACGGTTTGTTTTTTTCTTTCTTGTCTAGTTTTGAGACAAGTCCGGATCTATTCACACACCCATTTGGTCTATCACACACACAAACGCCCAGCTATGGCCAAAGCGGGGCGCTTTGGATTAAAGTCAACAGAAAAAAGCTGAGCATGTCACTTCCTGTCCGGCGACCTCGTACTGAAGCGGCCCTCTTTGGCCAAAGCGGGGCGTTTTGGTCTGGTAGTTTATTTTTGGGGGAAAAAGTAGGGTTTTGGTGAAAAAAAAGGGTTGTTTGTTTGTTGTTTGATTGTATTTGTTTGTGTTTTTTTGTTGAAAGGTTGTAGATTTTTATTTTTATTTTTATAAGACATATTTAATTTAAAGTTGATTTAAAGTTATTTTATTTTTACAAAAACATATATATATTAGTGTTATTAATTTATCAAGTAATAAGTTACTTTTTTTTAATTTTTTTGTCAATTTATATCATATCTTTGACTAATATATATTGTTATGTTCTTTTAGTTTTCATGATAAAACCGGAGCTGTTATCTCGGTTCTTCAGTACTTTCGTGATAAATACAATGTTCATATTCGTTATCCTGTGCAGAAAAATGCGGTTTCTGTATCGGTTATTCAGATCTCTATTCGGTCATCTTTCAAAACTGCAATACTCGAATGTACAGAAAATCCCGAAGAAGTTTAACAGAGATCATCATAAGCAAATCCTGTTGAACAACAATGTCATGTTAATTGTTTCAGATGACATGCTTGGTAACAAAGAGGAACACTTTCTTCTTTTGTTTTTCAATCTTTGTTAGTTGTTAATATTTTATTTTTTTTCTACTTTTAGAAAGGTTTGAGAGAGAAAGTTGTAGTCAAATTACACTTAGTCTTAAATGGTACAAAAATGTGATGATACCAAAAGAAGCAGTACGTTGGACACTGTTGGGTTATCATCTTTCAACCCCATGTTGATAAGTGTGTGTTTATTTTGATTTAATGCTTCAGTTTACTTGAATCTTTGTGTGTGTTTTTGTATTGCAATTCAGTCAAGACCGACACGGGTAAGATTGTGCCACTTGATGTCAAAGGCTCAGACACCGTTGGCAGCGTCAAGCTCAAAATACAGGCCAAGGAACATATCCCTTTTGACCAACAGGAGCTGATCTTCAACGAGAGAAATCAAGTGTCTGTCTATTCAATTGAGAGAAATCATTGCATTACATCCCCATTGAAAAACAGAATCGATAATTTTATTTAGGGAAAATGGGGTTGAAAGATGATAACCCAATAGTGGAGGATCTCATTCTACAGCTTCGATAAATTCAGGGGTATTCTCAAATAATGTTTCCTATATGTTTGAAGACCAACAAATGTCCAAAGTGCTGTTTCTTAATTCGCCTGACCAGGCGATGAAGAACCCCTAAAACGGGACATAATCCCAGATTGTCTAGAGAAGTGTTTTTATCATGTGTCATATGAAACAAGTGTCTGACTTGGACAACGGTATCTCAACGAAAGGAATTCTAAAAAGGAAAAGAGACACAACTCGTGTAGTTGCAGAAAGCAGAATCACAGTCCTTTTCCTTCAATTTCCAGAACATTCTCCACAAACTATAACAAATTCCTTTTCCTTCAATTCTGTTGATGTGTCATCTTTGGAGTTAGTAGGATTTCTAAATACAGCTGTAGGATCCGTACTTAAAGGTCTCTCTCTAAAAGAAATCCACATCATCAATAATCGATACAAACTTCTTCGAGCTAACTGCCGATATCTCATCCTTCGTATCTATTTTACAATCAAATCAACTCATCCTCCGATTTAAGCGGTGTTTTCTGATCAACGTTTATCGAATAACTTGCATTTTACTCATTTTGTTAAAATGATTGATTATTCGTTTAAAATATGCACAGATCCTGCATATTCATATGAAAATGGTGGAATGTTGAGTTTAGAATATAACAATACGGACAGCGAGGCGAATTAGAAAGCAAATGAGTACGTGGATGGGGATGTACCACGATCGCCATGTTCCTCAGTGATTGATATAGCTTCTTCCTCCAATGGTGAAGTCAAGTTCACCTTTTCCATATGCTTTGGTGATTGTTCATGCTTGCGCATATATCCGATGAAAATAGCTGCCTGAATTGCTTTGGTTGTTGCTTTGGAGAAATTGTAACAAATGGTGAGTTATTTGCACGAAATGAAAAGAACAAAAATGAGGTGCATACATACCCTGTCTTATTAGATGCTGATTGGAGTTCAGAAGGTTTTTTAAGGGATGAAGAGGCCCTTTGTTTGGACGCCACATTGTTTGGAAACGTTGCACGCTTCATTAACCATAGGTATTTAACGGACATCCATCAAGCTCAAAAGGAAAACTTTTGTTTCCCATAGTCACAAACGATTGCGGTCTTTATTTCCCATAGCCATCGTTTCCGTAGTCAAACAACAGTTGTGGTTTGCTCATTCAATCTTCATTGCTTCATTAAAATTAACAAGGCGGTCTCGGTTGCATATTTTAGGGAGACCTTTAAGTACGGATCCTATAGCTGTATTTGGAACAAGATCACCATTTTAGGGTTTTAGACAACCTGGGACTATGTTCCGTTTTAGGGTTTATTCATCACCTATAACAATGTCGATAAACGTTGATCGGAACACGCCGCGTAAATCTCAGTTATGTCTCATTGCATTATGACAATACTGACAGGGGTGCTAGTCTTTTCTCCCACTGTGCAAACTTGAAAAATCTCACCATAACACATTGTAGACTGGTGGGCTTGAATGGTTTTAATATATTTCATCTTTGGCTATCTAGTCTAATACTTGAAAATGGATATGATCGTGTCAAGATCTTTATCTATCATGTCATCGACCAACTGCTCGAAATCCCTTCCGTTTCTCGGGTCCGCATTTCTCATGTGTCATGCGATTGTCTAAAGAAGCGCTTTTATCATGTGTCATCTGATTGTCATTCTGAATAACTAGCAAAAGACGTGTCGGGTTCTTCTGCTAGTCATAAACGGTTGCGGTTTGTATTTCCCATAGCCACCGTTTCCGTAGTAAAAAACGGTTGCGGTTTGTAATAAAGATGAAGCTCTGTATTTTGATGCCGTAGGGAAACATGAAAGAAGACCACATCACGAAACGAGGTTCCATAATTGTCACGGCCCCCGTCCCGGTTTTACCCGGTCCAGGAGCCGCTGGACAGAAACCCGTGGTATTTATTATTTGAGTTGACAGCGGAAGTTTAACAGGATCTTTTTAAAACTAGAAAATGCCCGATTATTTATTTTATAAATTGGGATAAACCCCGTAATTTACAATAGAGGAATTTTACTAGGAAATTCCCTGTTTTACAAAACATGTTTATTTATTTATCTGAGCCACTACTTCAAGCTTGTTAGTGCTCCGTAGCACTTTTCCTTGATTCACAGTAGATCACCTGAAACATGTTTAAAAATATTTTATCAGCGGGGAAATACTGTCGAGTCACTCAAATTTGATAAAATGACACGTAGTTATAAATTACAGCATAAGAGCGATTACAATGGCTACTATCTTATTTTTATCTGGCGCCATGTCACCTCCTGGTGACGATGGTCATACCACTATTGGGTCCTTTCACCCAAGTAGTGATGATTATCACTGTTAGGTTGATGAACCTAACCGTGAGAAATTAGTAATGTGCACAATACCCCACTAGCCAGTGATTCAAGATAACCACGACTTAATCCCTGTAATTATAACTTTTGAAAATAATTGGAGTATTGTAAAACACTGTTAATAAAAAGAGAATGACTCACATTGCAAGTTTAACGGGCAGAGTTTAGCCTACTGATAAGCCTTGTAACCTAAATTAAATGACAATGCATACGAACTAGGTCAGTAACTTAATACAACATTTACGATAACTCACGAGATCAAAACCCTCACAACGAATGACAAAGTGCAATACTTAAACATCCATCGAATTCACGACGAATGATAAAGTATAGCCCTAATGTGGGCAGCACTTAAACATCCATCAGATTGGTTTCAATCGATCGGACATTAAATCGTAGCAGCGATCGAGTTAATACCCTGTATCGTAGCAGCGCCTTGATACCTTAAATCTTCGAATTTAGGCAGTATACTTTGTTTTTGAGAAAAATTTTCGACACAGATGAACAGGCCATGAACCAAGCAACTTATAGCTGAAATTAGGGTTTTACGTGACCCGCGTAAACCCTCTCTTCATCTTACTCGGCCCGCGAGGGCCACCTAATCGTAGACTAGGGCTAGCGTGTCATCGGTAGACCTGCCACGTGTGCGACACGTGGCCCAGGGCACTTATCCGGTCAAATTTGAGTTGACGCGGCCCGCGTAAACTCCTCTTATGGTTTACACGGCCCACGTGAAACCCAATTTTCTTGATTTCTTGGTTTTTCATGCACGTTGGGGTTTCAGGGGTTCGGGTTTGCACTTACAGGTCGTTTTGGGGCATTTTTGCAAGTCCTTACATCCTCCCCACCTTATTTAAAATCTCGTCCTTGAGATTTACTGAAATAAGTGAGGGTACTTTCGCTTCATCTCCGATTCCAGCTCCCAGGTGTATTCAGGTCCTCTTTTTGAATCCCACTTGACCTTGACCAGTACTAGTCTTTTGTGCTTGAGAAACTTGACCTTTCTGTCTTCTATTTGAAGCGGTTTTTCTACGAACTTCAACTTTTCATTTACCTCTATGTCTTGAAGAGGTACCACCAGGGATTCGTCAGATAGACATTTCTTAAGGTTGGATACATGAAATGCGTCATGTACTCCAGCTAACTCTTCTGGTAGTTGTAAGCGATAGGAGACCGGTCCTATTTTCTGGATTACTGGGAATTGTCCTATGTATCTTGGACTTAGCTTTCCTTTCTTACCGAATCGAACTACTCCTTTCCAAGGAGAAACTTTCAAGAGTACCTTGTCTCCAACTTGAAATTCTAGTGGCTTGCGTCGATTATCGGCATAACTCTTCTAGCGATCTCGAGCCGTTTTCAGTCTTTCCTTGATTTGAGTGATCTTGTCGGTGGTCTCTTGTAGGATTTCAGGACCTGATAATTGACTTCCTCCTATTTCTGCCCAACAAACTGGAGTTCTGCATTTGCGTCCATACAGTGCTTCGAATGGGGCAGCTTTGATGCTTGCATGATAACTATTATTATAGGAGAATTCGATTAAGGGCAGGTGGTCATCCCAATTTCCACCAAAATCTATCACACATGCCCTAAGCATGTCCTCCAGGGTTTGGATCGTCCTTTCACTTTGTCCATCTGTTTGAGGATGGTATGCAATGCTTAAATTTAGTCGGGTTCCCATTGCTTCTTGGAAACTGGTCCAGAAATGGGAAGTGAAACGACTATCTCTATCCGATACAATGGAGAGTGGGACTCCATGTAAGGATACTACCTCGTCTACGTATAACTTGGCTAACCTTTCCATGCTAAAAGTTTCCTTCATAGGTAGAAAATGAGCTGATTTGGTTAATCGATCCACAATTACCGAAATCGCGTCATTACCTTTTCTGGTTTTGGGCAACTTAGTAACAAAGTCCATGGTTATAAGTTCCCACTTCCATACAGGCATTTCTTATTGTTGTAGTAGACCTGAGGGTTTCTGGTGTTATGCCTTAACTTGTGAACAAGTAAGACACTTAGATACATATGTAGCTATGTCCTTTTTCATTCCTATCCACCAAAAGTTATTCCTTAAATCTTGGTACATTTTATTGTTACCAGGATGCATGGTATACCTAGATTTATGGGCTTCCTCTAAAATCTTATTTCTTAAATTTCCTTGCTTAGGTACCCAAATCCTTTTCTTGTGGAATCTCCAAATTCCATCACTTCCTTGCTCTAATTCCTTTATTCGTCCTTTCATTCCTTCAGCATCATCCTTGATTGCTGCTTTTTGAACATTCTTTAATTGTTCCATTAAATCTAATTGTAGATTTAATCTAAGGGCACGAATTCGCTTTTGCTTTTCGTGATACTTACGACTTAAGGCATCAGCAACTACATTTGCTTTTCCTTCGTGATATTGAATATCACAGTCGTAGTCACTTAGGATTTCCATCCATCTCCTTTGCCTCATGTTTAATTCTTTTTGCCCAAATATGTATCTTAAGCTCTTATGATCTGTATAGACAGTAAACTTACTTCCATACAGATAGTGTCTCCAAATCTTAAGGGCAAAAATTATGGCTCCTAATTCTAAGTCATGAGTCGTATAGTTTTCCTCGTGCTTTTTCAATTGCCTTGAGGTGTAAGCAATTACCTTCTTGCGTTGCATTAGCACGCATCCTAATCCTAGCTTAGAAGCATCACAGTAAACTTCAAAATCTCCTGCCCCTTCTGGTAAGGCAAGAATTGGGGCATTCGTTAACTTTTGGTTTAAAACCTTAAAAGCCACTTCCTGCCTAGGTCCCCATTCAAACTTAACTGCTTTACAAGTTAGCTTAGTTAATGGCACAGCTATTTTGGAAAAATCCTTGATAAATCGTCTATAGTATCCAGCTAACCCTAGAAAACTTCTAACTTTCATAGCTGATTGCGGGACTTTCCATTTGGTGATCGCTTCTATTTTGGAGGGATCTACGTGAATACCTTCGTGATTCACCATGTGTCCTAAAAATTGTACCTCCTGTAGCCAAAATTCACATTTCGAGAATTTGGCGTAAAGCTTCTCTTTTCTTAACAAAGTTAAGAGTGCATGCAAGTGTTCACCATGCTCGTCTTGACTTTTGGAATAAATAAGTATATCGTCAATGAAGACAGTTACAAATTTATCCAAGTACAGTTTACAGATCCTATTCATCATGTCCATGAATGCTGCAGGAGCATTTGTTAGTCTGAATGGCATGACTGTAAACTCGTAATGACCATACCTAGTTCTAAAAGCAGTTTTAGGTATTTCTTCTTGTACTTTCAACTGATGGTATCCAGAGCGTAAATCTATCTTAGAAAAGTATCTAGCTCCTTGAAGTTGATCGAAAAGATCATCAATCCTAGGTAATGGGTATCGATTCTTAATTGTAACCTTATTTAATTCCCTGTAATCGATACACGTTCGCATCGAACCATCTTTCTTTTTCACAAACAACACTGGAGCTCCCCATGGGGATGAACTAGGTTGTATGAATCCTTTGCTTAGTAATTCATCTAGCTGCTTTTTCAGTTCTAACATTTCGGTGGGTGCTGACCGATAAGGTGCCTTGGCTATCGGTGTAGTTCCAGGAATTAGATGAATTCGAAATTCTACTTCCCTATCGGGTGGTAATCCAGATAGTTCTTCTGGGAATACATCTGGGTATTTTGATACTACTGGAATTTCCTTAATTTCCTTACCTTTTGTGTTAATGATTACCGAAATCATATACACTATTTCTTGTTTTCTTGAATAACTGGCCAACTTCATTACTGAAATGAATTTCAGTGGCTTACGTGGCTTATCTCCTGTAATCACCACTAATTCTCCAGTGGGTGTATGAATTTCTATGGAATTTTTATCACAGAGAATTCGAGCATGGTTGGCTACTAACCAATCCATTCCTAACACTACATCGAATCCGGCTAAATCCATAGGTAACAGGTTTGCAGAAAATTTATGGCCTAAGAGTTCTATCTTTCCTTCTTGCAAAACCTTATCTATGTTAACAGAATTCCCATATGCCGTTTCGACTGTAAAAATCTGCCTAAGGTTAGTTAAGGGTAAGTTAAGAGCTTGGCAGAAGGAAGTATTTATAAAACTTTGGTTTGCACCAGAGTCAAATAATACTTTTGCATACACGTCGTGAACTAGGAACGTACCAGCTATCACGTCAGGGATTAGCTCTGCTTCCTGAGTAGTCAACTGGAAGGCTCTTGCGTTTTTCTTGGTAGTTCCTTCTGCAGGTTTGGCTTTGTTATCAGCTGGTTTGACTAATTTCGGGCAGTCTGGCCTAAAATGTCCAGCTTCTCCACATTTGTAGCAGATTGTTGATTTCTTCCTCCTGCAATCTTCCTCTTTATACCCCGGAATTTTGCAGAAATTGCAATACCCTTTGCATCTACCAAAATGCTTTCTTTTATATGTATTGCAAAATGGAACAGTGGAAGATTTCCCAGTTCCCTTTTTCTTGAAATTACTACTGTTACCCACACGGAATCCCTGTGTAATCTTTTGGGCCACTTCCTTTTTCCGGTTTTCTTCTCTTGTGCGTACCAGCCCGTCAGTTATGGTGTTAGCTAATTCCACAGCATCGTCAATAGTGTGAGGTCTCGCAGCTTTAACGATATCATGGATTTCACCAATCAAACCCCAAATATAGCGGGAAATAAGTACCGGTTCTGGCGAAGCCAGGGTTGGTACTACTCTAGCATACTCGAAGAATGTCGAAGTATACCCTCGACAGTCTACATCCACCATCCGGTGGTTCAAGAATTTATTCGCCATTTGCTCTTTCTCATATTCGGGACAAAATTTTCTTTCTACCAGCTGCTTAAATTCTTCCCAACTCATGGCATAGGCCACGTTACTTCCCTTGACTTGTAACACCGTATTCCACCATTCAAGTGCCCCTTCTTTAAAAAGATGCGACGCGTACATGACCTTGTCTTCCTCGGCACATTTACTTATTTTAATGACTGCTTCGGTTTTCTCTAACCAACGCAGTGCTGCAGTCGCCCCCTCATTGCCTGCAAATTCAACCGGTATACAGGCAAGAAATTCCTTGTAAGTGCAACCAGGCGTTGCAGTTTTCATTTTCTTAAGGAATGGGGCTTGCATCCCATCATTATCGTTATTATCATTGTTGCCGCCTCCATTTACACTATTACTGAAATTGTCACTGTGAGTACGTTTGCTAGGAATAATTGGTTGAGGTTCAACTGGATTTCGGGCAGCAGCCAGGATTGCTGGAATAGCATTGGCTATTCCCTAAGCAACGATATTCTCTATATCTTGCCGGTTTAAAAATTGATCTTCATGGTTTTGCTCGGATTGGTTAACTTCCTTAACGGGTTCATTACCAGCATGTTTCATCTGGTAATTAATTTATATAAGTGATTAGTATGAAATAATTAATAACCAAACACGATAAAATAATCGCACATAATCATATCAACACATATAGCCAAAATCGTCGATTTTTCGACTTCCATGTTTTATATATTTTAATATGCGTCCGTACACATGTTCACAAGTTTTATTTTTAGTTATTTTACATGATTATATTATTATATTATTATTAAACACGCATTCCCACAACCACATACGATCCCGTCAGCTGGCACTTTAGAAACGACGTTCCCTCTCGTCGTACTTCCAGGATATCCTCTCCCCTACTTCCCGGATTCTGTTTCCTGCGTCCACCAGCTCCTCGCCATAGTGGTGGAGTTCAGCCAAGTTCTCGGAGCTCATAGGTGGGTGTAGTGGAGGCTCAGGGTCAAACTGAGGGGAAAAGGTATTAGGGTTATTTAGGAGATTCTGAAACTGCCAGTCAGTAGTCCACCATTCTTCTAGTTCTCCTAGAGGTCGGGGGTTAACAAGGGGATCTGGAATAGCAGGTTCCAGATTTACTGGAAGTTGTGCTTCCGCTGGGTAATTGAAAAGAGTCTCGTTGGCAGGTCCGATGAGGCCGCTATTCGCCAGTTGGCGGTCCAGTTCCTCCCAGGGTGGCATTTCTTGAGCTTGCCCTGAACTCTCCCCAATCTCTATTCCTTTACCTTTATCTTTGGGATCTTCAGTCTTTATAACTTTCTGTGTTGCTGGCCTCTTCCTACGCACACACCTCCAGCCTACAAGTCTTCTTCTTTTCTTCGGTTTAGGTTTTTCCTGAGGTTGGGCTTGGAATACCATTGGCTCTTCTATGTCAGCCTGGTAGCCAGTAGAGGTACTGGTGGTATCCATATCTGAACTATGAATAGAAAAGTTTTGAAGTGCTTTGGATAGTTCATTCATGCTGTTTAGCATACATGAAGAAACACACAAAAGTCTAAGTCAAAATTTTGTAAATTAAATTTTCACAGAATCACAGAATGACAATCAGAAAATTAAGTATTTCTAAATACTTAATTGGCTTAAAAAACCTGGCTCTGATACCACCTTTTTCTGTCACGGCCCCCATCCCGGTTTTACTCGGTCCAGGAGCCGTGGGACAGAAACCCGTGGTATTTATTATTTGAGTTGACAGCAGAAGTTTAACAGGATTTTTTTAAAACTAGAAAATGCCCGATTATTTATTTTATAATTTGGGATAAACCCCGTAATTTAAAATAGAGGAATTTTACTAGGAAATCCCCTGTTTTGCAAAACAAGTTTATTTATTTATCTGAGCCACTACTTCAAGCTTGTTAGTGCTCCGTAGCACTTTTCCTTGATTCACAGTAGATCACCTGAAACATGTTTAAAAATATTTTATCAGCGGGAAAATACTGGGAGTCACTCAAATTTGATAAAATGACACGTAGTTATAAATTACAGCATAAGAGCGATTACAATGGCTACTATCTTATTTTTATCTGGCGCTGTGTCACCTCCTGGTGACGATGGTCATACCACTATTGGGTCCTTTCACCCAAGTAGTGATGATTATCACTGTTAGGTTGATGAACCTAACCGTGAGAAATTAGTAATGTGCACAATACCCCATTAGCCAGTGATTCAAGATAACCACGACTTAATCCCTGTAATTATAACTTTTGAAAATAATTGGAGTATTGTAAAACACTGTTAATAAAAAGAGAATGACTCACATTGCAAGTTTAACGGGCAGAGTTTAGCCTACTGATAAGCCTTGTAACCTAAATTAAATGACAATGCATACGAACTAGGTCAGTAACTTAATACAACATTTACGATAACTCACGAGATCAAAACCCTCACAACGAATGACAAAGTGGAATACTTAAACATCCATCGAATTCACGACGAATGACAAAGTATAGCCCTAATGTGGGCAACACTTAAACATCCATCGGATTGGTTTCAATCGATCGGACATTAAATCGTAGCAGCGATCGAGTTAATACCCTGTATCGTAGCAGCGCCTTGATACCTTAAATCTTTGAATTTAGGCAGTATACTTCGTTTTTGAGAAAAGTTTTCGACATAGATGAACAGGCCATGAACCAAGCAATTTATAGCTGAAATTAGGGTTTTACGCGGCCCGGGTAAACCCTCTCTTCATCTTACGCGGCCCGCGAGGGCCACCTAGTCGTAGACTAGGGCTAGCGTGTCATCGGTAGACCTGCCACGTGTGCGACACGTGGCCCAGGGCGCTTATCCGGTCAAATTTGAGTTGACACGGCCGCGTGAAACCCAATTTTCTTGATTTCTTGGTTTTTCATGCACGTTAGGGTTTCAGGGGTCCGGGTTTGCACTTATGGGTCGTTTTGGGGTATTTTTGCAAGTCCTTACAATAATCATGGGAAACGAAGAAATTTGATCTTAGAAGATATCCAATATTTGGATATAACTTCAGGTCATGAAGGTCACTCTGCAGTAGTTGATCATGATGACCGGTTGAGTCGTCGGGGAAACTTTTCCTCAGGGGAGGGTGGGTAGTATGAGTCTGAGTATATTGTGGTTCGTGAAGGGGTAGGGATAATGTTTTATGGGTGGTGAGTTGTGGTTGATTTATAGGAGGAGGTTATGAAACGAATATATGTTTATGCGAATTTAAAGGACTTGCAAGGAATGCTACCATCTATGCGGGCTTTCCATCCATATATTCCGTCCAAGATATGACACATGATAAAAGCGCTTCTCAAGACAATTTAGGATTATGTTCCGTTTTATTACGGTCGTCATGATCAACTACTACAGAGTGATCTTCGTGACTTGAAGTTGTACCCAAATCTTCGATCTCTTCCATGTAAAAGCTCGGAAAGATGACCGAATAGAGATCTGAATATCCCCGTTTCCGTAGTCAAAATTTATCGATTCTTTTTTTTCAACGGGGATCTAATGCAATGATTTCTTTCAATTGAATAGATAGACACTTGTTTCATAGGACTCACTTGAATCGTCTCGGATGTAATAACAGTACGTTTGGCATCCGTGCCTGGTTGAATTGCAGAAAGCAAAGGATAATAAAGATGAACATTGTATTTATCACGAAAATACTGAACAACGTGTCGTAAAAGTTGCGTCTTTTAAGAAGTCCAACAATCCGTTCGTTATCTGTTGTTGTCTCAACAATATGAATGCAAGCAACGAATTTGACAACTGTGATAACTTACTAAAAGTTCCTCAGGCTTATGGCAACCACACTTGTTTTTTCAATCAATTCAACTATGTTGGTTCGGTTTAGTTTTTTTCCGACTGTTTCAGTTATGTTTCAATAAATAATATATGATCGAGAAGCACTAAAATAACAACGGTTCTCCAATTCAATCTTCATTGCTTCATTAAAATTAACAAGACGGTCTCGGTTGCATATTTTAGAGAGACCTTTAAGTACGGATCCTACAGCTGCATTTGGAACAAGAAGTCCAACAATCCGTTTTATTACGGTCGTCATGATCAACTACTGCAGAGTGATCTTCGTGACTTGAAGTTGTACCCAAATCTTCGATCTCTTCCATGTAAAAGTTCGGAAAGATGACCGAATAGAGATCTGAATATCCCCGTTGTAGTTGTTACCACATGACACATGATAAAAGCGCTTCTTGAGACAATCTGGGACTATGTTCCGCATTGTAGACTGGTGGGCTTGAATGGTTTTAATATATTTCATCTTGGACTATCTAGTCTAATACTTGAAAATGGATATGATCGTGTCAAGATCTTTATCTATCATGTCATCGACCAACTGCTTGAATTCCATTCCGTTTCTCGGGTTCGCATTCGACAGAAGAGACCAACTTCCAAAAATCAGGTTCAAAACGCCCCGCTTTGGCCAAAGCGGGGCGTTTAGGGTTCAAACATTCCACCTATATAACATCACATCAAGTCTCATCGACCATTGTCGGAAGAAAAAACCCTAAACGCCCCGCTTTGGCCAAAGCGGGGCGGTTCAACTGACATCGTACAATATCACATCACCGTTTGTCTGGAAAACAGGCCAAAACGCCCCGCTTTAGCCAAAGCGGGGCGCTTTGAAAGGGTGTGGAAATAAGGTTTGGATGTGTGAATAGCATGACCCTTTGACAAATACTCAGCGGAATCACTGATTCGTTATGCTTATGCCTACGACATCTCACAACAAATCCCTTACTCCTACTTGCGTCGGTTGCGTGCAAACAATATTAAATTAATGTGTTCATATAATTAAAATATCCACTATAATAATAACAAAAAAAATGACTAAAAGTTTATGGATCAAGTGTATATAATGAATGATATCTCTCTCACCAGGGTTACATTTACATGATGGACAATTTGTAAAGCTATGAGTAAAATTAAAAAGTGTGTGAATTAGCCGTTCTAAAAAAATATATAAATAATTATACACAATTCCACAACGTATGTTTGTATATATGATTACTCACAATATTACACAACTTTTTATTTTTATTTTTATAAGCAGATGATTTACATATAAATTCGTTCCAATTCTATATTTTTTAAAAGCATTCTTATATTTTCACACCATCACCGATGTGTGTGTATATAATGATGTCTCTCTCATTTTAGTTGAGGGTTCTAGTCACAATCGTATTTTTTTTTAAGTTTTAAGTTGGAGATGATTTAATAACTTTTTATATCCATGTATAATTACATTTTTACAAGGATAAAAATGAATTGAAAAAACTTGTAACTATCAAAATAGCAGAAAAAAAAGTTCTAATTATCAATATACACAATAAAAAGATTGTATTCCTATTCGTTTGATATTCCTATAATATTAAACATACTTTGGTTTTGAAAAGCAATTATTATATGGGTTGAGTTATAATACAAAGTATTTAAAAATAAGAATGGTAAGAAGCCACCAGAGAGTGACAAGTGTCATAGGAGGAATTAAATGGAAAGGGTCATTTTGTCTATAAAAGAAAAGAGAATATGCACATACAAGTCACATGTTATTTCCCCCCCAATTTTTAAACGTCCGTAACTTTTTTATACATCATTTGTTTTTTAAAAAAATTATACCATAAAATCGAGCGTTTTTTATCTTTAATATGAGTACCATATTGTTATATTTAAAAAAAAATTCAAAAACCTAGTTGCATATTACACAATGGACATGATGTAAAACACAATGTAAAGTAGATCAAAAACACAATCAATGACAACAGATAAAGACACAATGGACAACATACTAAAACACAATGACCATAACGTATAACACAATGGCGATAACATATAACACAATAAGTATCAAACTAAATAAAAACACAATTGATGACAACAGATAAAAGACACAATTAATGACAGCAGATAAAAGACACAATGGAGAGCAGATGAAGACACAATGGAAACAAACTAAAAACACAATACACAACAAACTAAAACACAATGAACAAAGATAATAAAAAAATTGAACAAATTATTAAAACATAATGGACAAGATATTAAAACACAATAAATAATATATTAAACACAATGACCTGAACTAATAACACAATTTATAGAAAACCCACATATAACACCATCTTCATTGTGTCATATATTGTGTTATAGGTTCTTATAAAAACGTAATAGATATAACCCAAATTAACATTGTGTTATAGGTTTTGATAATAACACAATGGACATGATGTAAAACACAATGTAAAGTAGATCAAAAACACAATCAATGAAAACAGATAAAGACACAATGGACAACATACTAAAACACAATGACCATAACGTATAACACAATGGCGATAACATAAACACAATAAGTATCAGACTAAATAAAAACACAATTGATGACAACAGATAAAAGACACAATTAATGACAACAAATAAAAGACATAATGGAGAGCAGATAAAGACACAATGGAAAACAAACTAAAAACACAATACACAACAAACTAAAACACAATGAACATAGATAATAAAAAAAATTGAACAAATTATTAAAACACAATGGACAACATATTAAAACACAATAAATAACATATTAAACACAATGACCTGAACTAATAACACAATTTATAGAAAACCCAGATATAACACCATCTTCATTGTGTCATTTATTGTGTTATAGATTCTTATAAAAACGCAATGGATAGAACCCAAATTAACATTGTGTTATAGGTTTTGATAATAACACAATGTATAGAAACTCTACTAACCAAAACCCAGTTAAAAGACACAATGACCTGAACTTTTAACACAATGCAAAAAAAAAAAAAAAACCCAGTAAAAATGAAAATTTTTATTTTATTTTTATATGATGATATGGTACTCATATTAAAGATAAAAAAACGCTCGTTATTATAGTGAATTTTTATAAAAAAAATGTCGTATGAAAAAGTTATGGACGTTTTAAATCGATGGGGGGAATTGGCATGTGGAAAGAGAAAATTCATAAATATAGGATTACCTTTATGCCCTTCTATTATCTTCTTTTCTCTACAACTAATCTCAACCCTCCAAATCTAAGATTAATGGATTAGAATCCTTCTTACCCTTCTTATTTATTTTATTCTTTGTATTTGATCCTAACCCATTATTATATAAGTAATTATTATATCCAATTCATGGAAGATTGTCGGATTCGTCCGCCTATCGTGTGTTCAAATATTAAAAGGATTTCGGAGGCAGATTCTTCTTGGTTAGAATCTCGGTTTTCTGTCGAAGAAATTAAGATGGCAGTGTTTGATTGTGGGGATGATCGAGCTCCTGGCCCGGATGGGTTTAACTTTTGGTTTTTCAAATTATTCTGGAGGCTCTTTGAGAATGATTTTGTGAGGCTTATGGAGGCATTTTACGATTCAGGTGTTATAAGTGTTGGTCGCGGATCATCCTTTATCACTCTTGTTCCTAAAAAACGTGATCCTACGGGTCTTAGTGATTATCGGCCGATTAGCCTGGTCGGGGTGGTGAACAAGGTGGTGTCTAAGGTACTCGCCAACAGACTTAAGAAGGTGCTCGGGTCAGTTATTTCAGATTCTCAATCGGCTTTTTTAAGTGGAAGATTGATCCTAGATGACCCCTTAATCATTAACGAGGTTTGTTCGTGGCTCAAAAAATGTAAGAAGAAGGCGTTTCTCTTTAAGATTGACTTTGAGAAAGCTTACGACAACATTAACTGGAGATTCGTGGTGGATGCTTTTCGTCAAATGGGGTTTGGGGCGAAATGGTGCAATTGGATTTGGAGCGTTCTTTACTCGGCTCGAGCTTCGGTCCTGGTTAACGGATCACCTAGATTCGAATTTAAGTGCGGCAAAGGGATGAGGCAAGGGGACCCTATCTCCCCGTTTCTGTTTGTTGCAGTTATGGAAGCGTTATCCTGTTTAAACGTCAAAGCTTGTAAGGTGGGTGTGTTCTCTGGTATTCTTCTTCCAAACGACGGTCCGAGGTTATCCCATCTATTTTTTTTTGCCGACGATGTCCTTTTTATTGGAGATTGGGAGGAAAACAACGCTTTGAACATTGTTAGAATCTTGAGGTGTTTCCACGCTTGCTCGGGTTTAAAAATAAATTTTGGTAAGTCTAACTTATATGGTATTGGGGTCGATGAGGCGGAAGTAGTGATTATGGCAAATGCGGTGGGATGTACTCCTGATTCTACTCCTTTTAAGTACATCGGGCTTAAAGTGGGAGCGAATATGAATCGCATCAATAATTGGAGACCGGTCTTTGACATCTTCGAGTCAAGACTTGCTCTCTGGAAATCCTCGGTTCTTTCTTTCGGTGGGAGAGTTACCCTTATATGTTCCGTTCTCGAGAGCCTCCCGTCATATTATTTCTCCATATATAAGGCACCGGTGAAGGTTGTTAATGATCTGGAAAGGCTGATCAAAAAGTTTCTATGGGGCGGCTCCAGCGAGGCCAGGAAAACACACTGGGTGGCGTGGGATAGAGTTACGACATCGAAGAAAAAAAGGGGATTGGGGATTAGCAAATTAAACAATATAAACCTTGCCCAATTATGTAAATAGGGGTGGAGGTACAAACGTGAAAAAGATAACATGTGGGTAAAAGTGGTGGACGCTATTCACTCCGGTGGGTCGGGCTGGTCGTTTCTCCCGGTTAAGAAGTTGCTTGGTGGAGTCTGGCACAACATTGTTTCAATCTTCAATAAACCTTTTTCGGGTAACTCGTTTCTTCGCAGCTTCTTTAGGGGAGTGGTGGGCAGAGGTGATTGTATTTTATTTTGGCTTAACCCGTGGCTGAACGAAGTGCCGTTAAAAGACCTCTATCCAAATTTATTTTTGTTGGAGATGGTGAAAACCTGCTCGGTTTGGGATCGGCTGCAAGGGGAGTGGCTGTGGAAGCATGATCCTGATTTAGATGATGAAGTTGCGGAACTGAATTCTCTATTTTCGGCCATCGCCTCGGTCTCTTTGGGAAACAGGAACGATGATTGGAGATGGTTGGGAGATCAGTCGGGGTCGTTCTCGGTTAGTTCGGTCAGGAAAGTTTTGGTGGGTGCCGTGGATACTAGTAAGAGGTTTGTGTTGGATTGGCGCAAATGGGTTCCGAGTAAAGGCAATATGTTCGTTTGGAGAGCGGAGATGAATAGGATCCCCACTGCGGATGCGCTGCATAGGAGGGGTATCGTGGTCGGAGATGGGTTTTGTCCTCTTTGCAAATCTGAGGTCGAATCAGTAGAGCACCTTTTTACCTCATGCGTGATTGTGGTGGTTTTATGGCAGAAGATAAGTCGGTGGTGCTGTATTCCCCCGATCTTTGCCTTCTCGTTCAAAGATTTGCTTAAAATCCACAAAGCTGGCCATATCAACGCAGGGGAGAGGTCTGTTGTTCAAGGTATCATCATCACTTCTTGTTGGTGCCTTTGGATGGCTCGGAACAAGGCAGTTTTCTCAGATTCTGAGGTCAAGGTGGATAACGGTTTTAGTGAAGTCAAATCCCTGGGTTTTCTATGGTTTAAGTATAGATTGAGGTGTAATTCTGTTTTGTGGTCGGACTGGTGTAAATTTGTAATTATGTAAGGTTTTCTCGATTGTTTCCCGGCTCGGTCTTCAGATCTGGGTGTATTTTAATGAAGTTTTCCTTTAAAAAAATATCATATCAATATAAAATTCAAACTTTGCTATAATCTTCCAATATATATTGTTTATTAAGAAACCCGGTGACCACTGGTCCAGTATATAGAAAGTCACCTTCCAAAAAAAAAATATATTGTTTATTAAGAAAATCTAAAGTTCAAAAAGTAAAGTTGTAAGGAGGATGTGACAGAGAATATGCAATCATCATGAATCATAACCTCAAAAGTAAAAGATTCCCCAACCCCCTTAATTATACAACAAATCACTTTGCTGGATCAATATTTCATTCGCTGGAAAAAAAAATATCTCGGGCTGGATCAACATTTCATTCGCTGGAACAAAATTCTCTCCTTTGAGAGGTGGAGACTTTTAAATATTTAGGCTTTTAAGGTTTATATATACATACTACACACTCTTTTTTACGATTAACTTTTTTTTAAGTAAACTTCATTAACAAAATAACCCCTGATTCAAACGGGCAAAATGTCAAACAACAACACACCCCCAACCCAAACGGGTAAGAGATCAAACTACAACATATACAAATGGTATATACACCAATCCGTCCGTCTAATATATTTACACGAGATCTATTCTTAAGCCACCCGTAACCTCACGATTTAATCTCTCCAAGGATGTCTTGCGGGCTTCGTTTGATCTCTTTGAAAATTAACTCATTCCTTCCTTTCCATATACACCAACATTAGATAATCACTAGACCATGGATGCTTTTCTTAGCTTCCTTACCCATTTGACAAGAATTATGAATTTCCATGATATCTTTGAAATCGAATGTGAAGATAGGGGGAATTTTACACCAAACGCTAAATCCCGACCAAATCCTGTTTCCATTATGCATCCAGTAAATAAATGCTCCACTGTTTCCTTGTAACTATCACAAAAAGGGCACATAACAGAAGAGACATCCACATTTTTTTTAATTTAACCCTCGTAGCTAATCTGTCTAAATTACATCTTGAGGCCATAATATTGCATTTTAGAGGCACCCATTTACTCCACACAGAAGTAGGAGGGTGACTTTCCACTCTATCACCAATTAGCGTGTTAATTGGCAATAAGGTAGTGGTGGAGTGGTTGGGGAAAGATTTGGTGTTCCTTGTGACCCAGGCTCGACTCTCACTCTCTTCATTATTTTCTGCGGCATCCAGGTGAAGTACAAATACGGGTGTCGTCGGTTCGTCTTGGATGAGAGGAGAGGTTTTATCGATTATTTCACTGTCGTGCCTTCGGATGGGTGGAGGTCGGGTTCCGCGCATCTGGGAAAGCCAAGGGGAAGGTGGCCGTCGAGTAGTCGACCTTGACCACAACGCCCGGTGTCACAGTGGTTCACACGTCATTCCTTGCGGTCAAAAAAAAAAAAAAAAAAAACTAGCGTGTTAATTTTTCTTGGTTTCACTTTTATTAATTATTCTCAATAATTTAGGTAATTCCAATAGGATGAGTTTGCCGTTTATATGCATGTTAAATCTAGTAAGAGTAAATTGTCAAAATGGTCCCTGAGATTTGATCACTTTTGCTACTTTAGTTCAAAACTCAAATCTTTTGAATCTGGGTCCCTATGGTTTCAATTTTATTGCTATTTTCACCCAAAATCAAAATCTGGTTAGATTTTTAGTTAACATCTAATATTTTTTTGTCTTTTTTCTCCATTTTAATGAAGGGCAAAATGATCTTTTAACGTTTTATTATAACAAATTAAAAAAATTTGACAATTTTGCCCTCCATTAAAATGGAGGAAAAAAAACTGGATGTTAACTGAAAAATCTGACCAGATTTTGATTTTGGATGAAAATGACAACAAAATTGAAACCACATGGGCACAGATTCAAAATGTTTAAGTTTTGGACTAAAGTAACAAAAGTGACTAAACCTCAGGGACCAGTTTAGCAGTTTACTCATCTAGTAATTATGGCAAGTATTATTAGAATTTTAAGCAAAATAATTTATTTTCTTTCGAAAAGTCCTAATTTTTTTTGAACGGTCAACAAAAGACAATTTATTAAAAACTAGCCAGCGGCTAACACCAAACTTACAACCACCAAAATGTACAGTCTCGGCTAAAACCAGCCAAACCCACCAGTAACAAAATAAAAGTAAAAACATTGAAGACACGCCATTGATCCCATGTCATGGATATAACATATGTATACAGTACATAGCTATAAAAATCATCTTAGTAATAAAAGGTTATGGATCTTTATTTTTATGAGGGTGGAGGGAGTGGTCACCAAATGGTGAGTGTTTAAACAATTTTCTAACAAATAATGTTATGCCATGTCAAGTCTCCACTCCATTCCAAATTTTGCACTCAATCACTAGCAATAGTCAAACACATGGAGAGTCGTAAACAATTTAAAAAAAATGTGATTGATTAAAAGGGGTTGGGTCCACCATTCACCCTCTCTCTCCCACCTTTCTCTTCTTCACCGAGCCGGTGAGTAGTCACCGCCCAAACCACTCACCGCTCACCGATTGAAGGCCGACACCACTGCACCGTGCGGCAAAGTCCCCTCCCCGCTCCACTCACCGAACCCACTCCGCCCACTCTAATATATCAAATCATCAATGCTATAAACATTTAGCACATTTCTTTTATATATTTATTAACACATTTCTTTTATACATTTATTAACACATTTGTAATGTTTTTACACGGATGCGTAATACATTTCTTTTATACAATTATTAACACATTTGTAATATGTTTACATGGATGCATAATTGATGCACTCCACAGACAGTTGTTATGCATAATTTATCGTTGTTTTATATATAATTGAAACTCAATAAAAAGTCTGGAAATCATATTTACGCATCTGAAATTCAATTTCTCCTTATATTTTTACAAAAAGGTTCTCTTCCTTTCAAAAAGTTTGTGTTTCAATATTTTTACAATTAAATTGAAAACCATTTATTATTACATCATATTCCTATGTATATATACGGGGTAAGTCTTCAAAAGCACAACTCTAGATTACGAATATAAATTGTCTATGTGTCATGTCTTTTTGTGCATGTGCATAAATAAGTGTCTTTATAAGTCCTTGAAGAGTTGAAGTTAAGAATACATGAACCAAGTGTGGCAAATGGTCCATTCATGCATACATTCTTTAGTCATGTTTAACTCACTTTTTTTAACGGAAAATTTGGATCACTGACGGACCATTGGAGTATCATCGTGACACCGGCAGAACCACCCGAATGTCTATACACAAACTCAGGAGGAAACCCAATAAATTTGGGAAAACCCCCTTGTGAGAATCGAACACAGAACCTCATGGTCCGTAAGCCTTATCTCACCCCTAAGATATCACTAAGCTATAATGCCATAGACTCATGTTTAACTCACTCATTTTCACATACGCCATGTATAGTGTCAAATTATAGAGAAAGCAAGTCTCCGTATAATAGTCATGCATACATACCCTTTATTTACACCATTCTCTCCCATTGCCAATCATCAAAGGAAAGAGTTGTCAACCCCACATACAAAGTAATTTCGGTCAATTATTACAGGTGAACCATTTATATCCATCATTATGTCTTTCCAACAACAAAACAAGGGGTTACCTATGATATTATCGCCTAGTGGTATCTTGGGGTGGGATAAGACTTATAACCGTTAGGTCATGAGTTCGATTCCCACAACGGGGTTATTGCCTAGCGGAGATGGATATAATCGGGTGATTTTGCTGGTGACATGATGATATTCTAGTTAGTGATCCAAATTTGCCGTTAAAAAAAAACAAGGGGTTAAGGAAAACTGAAAAGTCCATTAGAAAAGTATAAACAAATAATGGAGACAATTCAACGTCGAAATGATGTTTGCAACAACAATAATACAATTCACTTTCAATATTTTCTTACACTTGTTAGATAATTGCAATAATTCTCATTAAAAACTTCGAGATCTTTAGATTTACCAAGCAAGTGGATGAACTCTTTGTCAAACTTATGGATAGCTTTGTCTACTAAATAGTTAATCTTGTCTATCAAATAGTTAACCTTGTCTACCAAATAGTTAATCTTTTTGTAGTATAAATACTAGCTCAAGGTAGAAGAGAAAATGCACCTCATGAATACACTTTCATAAGTTATACAATTCTCTTCTTCTTTCTCTTATAACATTTCTAAAGTTCTTAAAGTTTTAGCACTAATCTTGTGTTAATTCTTGTTATATCATAACACGTTATCAGCACGAGTCGCTTATATCCTAATCAAAGAAGACCTTAAGCCCAAAGATATCCATCATAAGCAATGTAAGTACTTCATTAACTTTATAATTTACTTTGCAAAAAATTAAGGACAAAAAAAACCATTTTAATATACATATTTCATAACTACGGGACTACTAACAATCTAACATTTAATTATGCATCTAACTTTACTTTTATCGCCGCAATTACGGGACTACTAACAATCTAACATTTAATTATGCATCTAACTTTTACTTTTATCACAACTAAGTTTTATTTATACACACACGCTCACATTTCATTTAGAGTTTACGTTTATTTATGTATACTAACATTTTTATTCTTATTATTATGCATCCTAATTTTATATCTTATAAAATAAGATTTCTGTAGTACATCATTTATTATAAATACATATATATATATATATATATAACCATTATATAACGGCTGTAAAACGGAAATATAACCGTTGCAAATCGGTTATAATTTATCACTATAAATTACCAATTATCAATCTCATTTTTTTTTCATAACAAACACTCTTCTTCTCAAGGATATTCAAGAAAAAAATTCGAAGATGATTCATCTGGTTTTAATATTGGCCGGCATAATATTAATATTGTCGCCGACCTTAATGTATGCGCTTCCACCTCATCTTTTTAGTACTTATGTATTCATTTATTTGTTTATAGCTGTACCTATGTATGTTATCTCATTTTAATGAGTATTTAGATTATAATATTTATCTTATTTATGTTTAGCAACAAAATGACAAACATCGCAAAAATTGAATTCCTAGCTCTTAATATCACAGGAGAAAATTATATGCCGTGGACGAAACTTGTTAAGCGACATCTCAAATAAATGGGTGTTTTGGAAACGATAACGGAGGGGAATAAATGTAGCGATCAAGACAAGGCAAAAGCCGATGTCTTCCTACACAAACACATTAATGAGATGTTGCAATTTGAATAGTCAAATTGTGAGGATCCATACGTTTTGTGGGAAGATTTAAAAAGCAGATTTGATCATCAAAGGGAAGTTTTACTTCCCACTGCTAGAGATGAATGGAACAATCTCAGGTTCCAAGATCTTAAAAAAGGTGAATGAATACACCTCTGCTTTGTTCAGAATATGCTCAACACTCTGATTCTGTGGGCAAACTATTACGGAGGAAGATATGTTGGAAAAAACTTTCTCCACATTTCATGCATCAAATATAAACTTGCAACAACAATATCGGTTGCAAAGGTTTCAAAGGTATTCTGATCTAAATTCATTTCTCCTCGTAGCAGAGAAAAACAATGAGCTGCTCATGAAAAATCATCAAGCTCGTCCTACTGGATCATTAGCCATTCCAGAAGCAAATGCTGTTATAAATGATGATATTAAAAACTCTGGAAGAAAATGGGGACGAGGCAGTGGTCGTGGCCATTTTGGTAAAGGTAATAGTCGCAACTATTCCTTTAAAGGAAATAATAATTTCCGAGGTAATTCCCATGGTCGTGGACGTGGTCACGGTCGTGGTCATGGTCGAAATCAAAGAACCCCCAATTACCACACTCTACAAAATGCCAATTCCAACCAGTATAACAAAAGGAATGAAGCTGGTAGGTCCGAAAACAATGGCACTTCTTGTTTCAGATGTGGAAGTACAAACCATTGGTCAAAGGCTTGGCGTACACCTTCACATTTATGTGAACTTTACGAAGCCTCTCTCAAAAGAAAAGAAAAGGAGGTGAACCATGTGGATAATTTTAATGATATCAATGTCGAACTGAATGTTGCCGACTATAGCAATGACATGGAACTCTGAAACAAATGTTGCTAAACCATAATAATTATATGCAACAATTATGTAATTTCCTTTATTATAACTATCTTTATTATGTTTCATTAGTCTTTCTTTTCATGTAAAGTTTTCAACTAATAAATAAACTTCTTATTAAAAAATAATTCATAATGCCTTCGTTATGCACTTATTATTATTTCTCTTCATATTTTTAAGATTAAAATGAATACCACTGGAGCACAAGAGCAAACAAATGATGCAGATATATGTATAGCGGATAGTGGAGCCACACACACTATACTTAAATCTAAGAAATATTTTTATGAGTTAAAACCAACAAAAGGAACCGTTGATACAGTATCAGGTCCTACAAACTTAATAGAAGGAGTGGAAAAAACTAATTTAATATTACCAAATGGTACAAAGCTCTTAATAGAGAATGCTTTATTTTCCCCAAAATCAACGAGAAACTTGTTGAGTTTCAAAAACATATATCATAACGGATATGTTACTCAATTAAGGATTGTTGATAATAAAAAAATATTTGCACATCATGAGCAAATATCATATATTGGAAAAACTGCCAATGCTCCACTCCGGTTTGCATTATACACACATTAATGTGCCTCAAGCACATATGGCAGTAAAAGAAAGTTTTTGTGATCCTGAGACATTTAACTTATGGCATGACAGACTAGGCCATCCAGGATCTACGATGATGAAAAGAATTATTGAAAACACACATGGACATCCATTGAAATATCAAAAGATCCCCCAATCAGATAAAATGCCTCTATGTACCTCTTGTTCACTTGGAAAACTAATTACAAGGCCTTTGTCCTTAAAAGTGGACAACGAATCACCAATGTTTCTTGAAAGAATTCAAGGTGATATATGTGGACCAATTCATCCACCATGTGGACCGTTTAGATATTTCATGTTCTTGATAGACGCATCCAGCAGATGGTCTCATGTCTCTTTATTATCAACTCGTAATGTTGCCCTTGCAAAATTTCTTGCTCAAATTATCAAACTACGAACACATTTCCCTGATTACACTGTTAAAAGGGTGAGACTTGATAATGTTGGTGAATTTACATCACATGCTTTTAATGATTATTGCATGTCTGTGGGAATTGTTGTCGAACACCCTGTTGCTCATGTACACACACAAAATGGCTTAGCTGAATCATTAATAAAACGTTTACAGCTAATCGCTACACCATTAATAATGAGAACAAAATTTCCTGTGTCGGTTTGGGGTCATGCAATATTACATGTTGGATCACTGATTCGTGTGATACCAAGTGCAAATCATAACTACTCCGCACTACAACTTGTTTCTGGCCATGAGCCAGACATTTCCCACCTTAAAATTTTTGGGTGTGTAGTGTATGTTCCTATTGCACCACCACAACGCACAAAAAATGGGACCTCAGATAAGGTTGGGAATATATGTTGGATATGAAACAGCCTCCATCATACGATGTCTTGAACCTTTAACAGGTGACGTATTTAAAGCACGTTTTGATGACTGCCGTTTTAACGAGGCAATTTCCCAGCATTATGGGGAGAAATAAAAAAAATGAGAAAATGATGTCTCATTGTAACAACCCGACTTTTCGGTTGTTCCCTCTTTGTCGTTGTTTCACTCAAACCGCTTGTACTCTGAGATTTGATTATTACCAAAGGGTTTACTACATGCTAAATGCATTTTATATAGTCTATTTAATCACATTAAACGCTTATCACTTAGACGCTTATCGCAACGCAAACTCGAAACGCGAAAATTATTTATATTATTTGTGTTATTTGTGTGTTTACTTGTTTACTATGTTATATGTGTTATTACTCGCTCAAAACGCTTAAACGCAAACTCTCGCAACTCGATTTATCACGCCGAAACGTAACGCAACACGATACTTATTATCTCGCTAAAATACTTAACATGCTCGCACTAAGTAACACAACAAAACACACCAAATGAGCATTCTATATGCAAAACGGAGAACCTTTACACCAAACTGGCCCCTTCGAACGAAGCCAACAGCTTCGTACGAAGGCAGCCAGCTTCGAACAAGGCTGCCAGCTTCCTCTATAAATACCTAGCCTCACTTCTCATTTACATCATTGTTGCCATTTTTGCTCCCGAACTGCTGACCCCCAATTTTCAGGTGAGATTTATCTTTTTTGCAAGTTACACAACGTTTTCCACTACGATTTTCCACGAGTTTATCTCCGATTTCATCAAAACCTCTTTATTTTCATCCAAACTTCTATATTTTCACCTAAACTTCATCTTTTTCTTCTTAACTTCCTTATTTCCATGAAAACCTTCATTCTTTTACGAAAATCTTCATCTTTTTCATCAAATCTTCTTCTTTTTATACGGATCTACACTTGTACGAGTGATTTGGGTTTAGTTTTGGCTTCCGAAGTTGTAGATCTGAAGATCTTGCACTCATCAAGTGTTTATTCCAAGTAAAAACCCTTTTAAACTTGATTTTTACACTAAAACGGACCTAAACCTACATGTATTTCGTTCACTGGATAGTGGGACGAAGTGGTGTCGAAACCGTCTTGAATAGGACTCGAAAATACATCCGATTCAGACAAAAACACAGCTCCGAACGCAAGAAACAGCCACGAATGCGAGTTGGACTATTCTGTGCAAAGCCTGGCTTCGTACGAAGGCAGTCATGGCTTCGTACGAAGGCACTGACTTCGCACAACCCAGTCCATTTCTCACCCGTGACTAAAAAAAAGACCTCTCTGGCTCTAAGTTTATTTCAGTAGCTTAAGGTTGGAGGGATGAACACTCGATTTCCCGAAGCAAGACGCGAAGAACACTCGATTTTGGACGATGGAAGCAACACAAGTACGAAGTCACCACCTCCGTACGAAGGCACCCCTTCGTACGAAGAAACTGGCTTCGTACGAAGGCACTGGCTTCGTACAAAGGCACTGGCTTCGTACGAAGCCTTTGTTTCCCACCCGACACCCCGATTTCGATCGTTTCAGCCTTTGGAGGACTTACGCTTTTGTTCCCGTACGCAGGCTGATCCGGCGCTCCCTTCAATCCATTTCCAGACCGTGTTTACTGTTAAACACGCACTGTGAGTATACTCAAACCCTTTTTCGCTTAACGTACTTTTGGGTGTTACATCCGTTCTCTATAAAAAAACACAACACATAAACACTTTATAAACGCTAACCGCACTCGCATGATATACTTGATTAGTTGAATACTTGTTGCTATGTTACACAATGATGACATGCCCTACCACCCTTAACAACGATAGTACTATAGTTTGGATTCAGCACCTGTTTAGTCAGGGGTTGTTAAGGATCACATACTTTACTTCGCGTACTCACTAAGGTGAACACTTGTCACGCATACTCTTCTCGCAGTCATGTGGTTAGCTTGTATCATTGTTGATAGCTTACTTGATTCGCCCGTTACGTGTTACATGCTGGTTATGCGTAAATGCTTTTTATACTATATTTATGCTAAACTTGTGTACTCACCTTTACATTATTGTATTGACTTTATTTTAACGTATGTGACAGGTTGATGGAATGTTTGCTGCAAATGGATAGGAAGTCTAGAAACTCACCAAATAAAATCTAAGTTGTCGGATTTTGATTTGTTTAAGAGACATGTTATCTTTTACGACTTTTTATGGAATATTTGTTTATTAGTATGGGATGATGAACTTTATAAATATTGCTACTGAATTAGTTGTTATGGATTCTCTTGAACAATCTGATTCGCTTAGTGCCGCGCCCCGATGATTCCGCCATCGGTTGGGGTGTGACCCTCATGGTGTCTGCCTTCATTGTCTCATCTTGATCCAAGGACAAAACAATGTGAGACAAAGGTTCAAAAGATAATACACTTACAAGACATTGCAAATCAATTGCCTAATGCTTTTACTGACACAAACAGAGTTACTAAATCTCATATACAAGTTGCTTATGCTCCAGCTCGAGTTGAGATCCCAAGTAAGGCAATAGATAATAAGATAGCTCATGAATCTCAAAAATGTTTGAAACGTGGAAGGTCAATCGGTTCAAAAGATAAAAATCCTCGAAAAAGAAAAGCACTTGTAAAGGAAATTGACCACAAAGAGAATGATCTTGATAAAACACTAAATACTGAAACCTCTCGTGAGGAAGATGTTGATGATGCTAACTGATGCGTGTGAAGTGTGTATTTAAGTTTAAGTATATTTTAAGCCCTTTTACACTTTTTTAGCCAAGTTTTAAATTTATAAAGCACGATATTTACTAACACTAAACACACATATGGGCAAGTGCACCCATCGTGAGCGTAGTATAGTGTTGGTAAGATACCGAGGTCGTCCAAGGACACAAGAGCTTTTAGTACCGGTTTATCCTCAACGTCTAATCAAATAAAAAGTTAGAAAAAGGTTTTAAACTAGAAAAATAAAAACTAACTAAAATGCTGAAAATAAAAATAAAAGTAAAAACAGATAGACAAGATGAATCACTTGGCTCCGACTTGTGTATAGTGTAACCTTTGATTATTTTCGCACTTTTGCACTATTTAAGAGATTATCTTAGTTATTGTAGTAGGCCCCTCTTTTGAAGGTGACGTTACCCTCAACCCAGTAGTTTGAGTCAGCAAGGATACAATCCTAAAGGGTCGGATTATTGAAAGATAATTAATTAAGTTATTAATGCATAATGTGGTAGGCCCCTCTTTTGAAGGTGACGTTACCCTCGGCTAAGTAGTCTGAGTCAGCAGGGATACAGTCCTAAGTAGCCGGGTTAAAGTTTTAATAGTAGTTCAACTTATGAGGGGATCAAAGAGTTTGGACCCCCGCCATCCAATACCGTTAAGTATTGAAGGAGGTCCTACTAAATTTGCCCCAGGTCCTTTGCAGGATCTATACACTGAACAATGGCAAGACTCTTACCAAACCGTTCCCTTAACCCCCGACCAGGTAGCCAACATACCTCCATATAGACCGTGGAGATATGAATGGTGAAAATCTTTTATTTTATATAGACAGTAAAATAATGCCAAGACACCACGTACAAACGATAAGGAAGAATCACCTTCAACATAAGAAACTAGTTATTAAAGTCATTAATACATAACCAATTAAAAAGTGCGAAAAGATTAAAAATAAAAAGTATTACACTAGACACTTTGTCTTCACAAGTGATGTAAGAGACTTAGGCAAACATGGCCTTGATTGTCAAGAACTCTTACGATCAATCTTGGATCCCGAGACGACTCACACACTCTATGATGGACAATGGATGATGGTGTTATGGTGGTGGTGGGTGGTGGGTGAAGTGTGAGAGAGGTGGTGTGCTAAGGGATGGTTTGAGCTTGAACTAAGCACTCCTATTTATAGGCTGAACAGAAGCTCGGGCACGGCCCCGTGTCCGCTGGGCATGGCCCCGTGTCCATCCTCTTCTCTGTCTTCATTAATTGCTTTTGTCTGCATTAGTTGACCACGGCCCCGTGTCCGCTGGGCACGACCCCGTGTGCAGAAGCATATCTGTACTATCAAGATTTGCCTAGATTCTGCAAATCTTATAGTTGACCACGGCCCCGTGTCCGCTGAGCACGGCCCCGTGGTGGGCGATGGAAGCTTCTACAACTTTGTCTTTTATGCTGACACTTGGGCACGCCCCCGTGTTCACTGAACACGGGGCGTGTTCAGCCTTCTGCTCTCTTGTTTTGCTTGGGAAGATGCTTTCGGGGAGGTCGGGCATGCCACGTTTGTTCCTTTTCTTGTATTTATGTTAGATTTAGCTGTCTTTTTGCTTCTTTTGTTAATTTGAGCTCATTTAATCCTGAAAATACAAAAGGAAGACAAAAGCGCACTTTTTCCAACATTAGTACTAAAAAAGGGTTAGTTTTATGCCACAATTGATGTAATTTATATGTTGCATTTTGCACACATCAAATACCCCCACACTTGAATCTTTGCTTGTCCTCAAGCAAAACTCTTTATAATATGGCTTTACACTCCCAAATGGAATGGGTAGAAGAGAAGGTTTTTGGGCTTGTCATAGAGTGTCAGGATTTCCAAGATTCTTTATTTAGTTTTATTTTTATTTATTTACAATCCTATTCGTCATGATTTATTTAAAACTTTTCATAAGATAAATTACTTATTAGGGCATAACATGCCTTTTTAAAATTCTATTTATATACAAGTTCACATACCTCACGGGGGATCACTCAACACTCGGCCGAAGATGTATTTTAGTGAATCACTCGAGAGCGGCATGGAACTTACTCCTACCATAGGCTTGCCAAGCAATCAATCCTCCTCCTTTTTAACTATATACCTTTGTGAATATCAAGAGGACTTTTGGGTGAAGGGTTAGGCTTGGGTTAAAGGTAGGTGGTTGGGTTAGTGGTTAGTAGAAAAGGGCGAAAAAACGTAAAAAGCGTCAGTTTTCGTAAGACTTTTTATTTTTGCAACTTTTATTTTGATGAAGCTTCTATTCAAACAAAGTTATTTTTGATGAACTTGTTTGTTTATTTCTTTTGCTTCATCATCAACATTTTTTTTTTGAAAGTCATACGAAAAGCCGAGATAGTTACTAAAACAAAGGGTAAAAAAAAAGGTTTTGGTGGGTGAAAGGGTGTTTGGTTTGGGTTAAGAAATGAAAAGGTTTAGGCTCAAAGGGGTTAACTAGGGGGATTTTGGGTTGGTGGTAAAAGAAAAAAAAATTAATGGTGTAGAAAAAAAAAGTTAGTCCTAATGCCTCCATCATTTACTTACTCGGGTTTAAGTTGGTAAGGACCGGGAATGTATTGTCGTGGCAAGTTCTAGAGTTGTAAGAACCAAGCGGCTATTCACACAAGAAACGAAAAATGAGCATTTAATTTAAAGATATGTATTTGTATGCTCATTAAAGGCTCAAAACTCACTTTTGTGGGAATGAGTTTTTATGTGATCAAGTATATATAATTAAATTTTAACTAAGCTTGTCATGCCTTTTCATAATTTTCTTATGTTGGCTCTTTTTATCACGACGCTATCGGTTGTAAATTTGTAAAAATATAACCTTTTTAGAACTTGAATTTCCCAAATTAAATCTAGACAAGTAAAAAAAAGAAAATTTTTGGAAAAAATTTGGGGTGATTAACGGTTCCAATAGAGTTTTGTGTAAGGCTTGTAGTTAGGACTTGCAAGATTCAAGGTTTTAGCATCCCCCCACACTTAAATTACACATTGTCCTCAATGTGTCCTAAAAATAAACTTTTAGGTTGTTTGAATGTGTAAAAAGGTGCGAAAAAGCAAAAATTGTGTTACTGGGCACTGGACACGGCCCCGTGTTGTCCGGGCACGACCACGTGTTCGAGTGCCAGTAACAAAAATTAAACAAATGAAACAGAAGCCTGGACACGGGGGCGTGTTGGGTGAACACGGCCCGTGTTCAGTTTACCTGAACTGGGTCATTTCTGCAGACTGTGCAGCACGGGGCCGTGTTGGGCGGACACGGCCCGTGTTGGGCGGACACGGCCCGTGCTGAACTTACTGTTAATGAAGAAAATTGTCGGATGGCCCTGTTTTCCTTCATGGGGTGCTGGTTCAAGTTTCCCTTGTTATCCTGTGCCATCCCGGGTGTGTTTTACTCATTTCAACACCATCCAAACACCAAATTAACTAAAACCATCATTCATTAAGTCATAGAGAGAATTACATAGTAGTCCTAAAAATGAAAAATAAAGCAGAAAATAAAAATTAAAAGTCCTAAATTAGATAGGTCAAGTGATACGTAAAATCATCCTAAGGAGCTCTACTTCTACAATAAGAACCAAAATTCCGGAAATAGTTTTCCGGTCTAAAAGTCTTGTAGAACTCCAAGCCGAGCGGTGTCCCTTAGATGTTGTTAAAGCCATTCTTCTATTTCTCTTGGGAGAAGGGAGGCGGCTTCATGTTCCTCAACATCTTGTGCAGGGGGATTGACACCAATCGGAACCCCTTGTAGTATGTCTCGAGGGGGCTCCAGATGTAAGGCGTACCATTCGACCGGAATGATGACTTCCGGTACCACATTCCATGCCCTTTGGGTGATAATTGGTACCAAAGGAGGAGAGGCGAGAATGTTCAACCTTTGGTGCAAAAGGTTGACTTCCCGGAGACATCCTTCTAGTCCCACCGTTAGATGATTAATACGGTCGACCAATGCTTCTTCCACCCCCGTTATCTCATCAATGGCCTCTCTTAGAGCGTAAACATAGTTTACAAGAGAGTCCTCAACCGTTGATGATCTTCTCCCCTGCCGGTTGTTTCTGGAATGTGACGAAGAGTTTCCGCTTGTTCTGCTTGCCATTCTGAAAAAACATACCGAAAAGAGTTCAATTTTATGGGACCAGTACCTCGGACACGGCCCCGTGTTCAGATATCTGCAGGATTTAGGAACAAGGAATCTTGGGGTTTTAAATTGTTTTCGTGATTTTTAAAGCATTTTTGAACAGAAACAACTTAAAACATTGTTGTAGAACTTATTCTTAACAAGATTCCATGAACAAAAATCTACCAAACATCTCAACAAAGCTTGAAATTATGGAAGTTTCAAGCTTTAATGGAAGTATAAGGAAAGAAAAATTGAAGAAGATGATAGTGGATAAAAGAGGAAAGGACAAGAAATTAATTGAGAAACTTCTTTTAGAAAATACCTAGGATGGTATGTGAGAATATTCCCCAAATCTCTGTCCCTGGAATGGTTCAAATGTGTAGGATTCTTGGCTGCATTTATAGAAAACGATAGTACGTTGCACATGGCCCCGTGTCGGCTGAACACGGCCCCGTGTGCAGACAGAATCCTGACACAATTTTGTCCATATTCTGATGAAATCAGAAGGGAATCTTTGGGTGGACACGGGGGCGTGTTGACCTGGACACGGCCTCGTGTCTAGAAGCTGTCTTATGGAATTCGACTATTTTCAAGGAACTTTTCCGGATCGGGTGGTTCCTTACTGGATGGAACAACCCTAAAGTGCCTAAGATACCTTAATTGCTCTAGATTAAGACGAGAACGCAAGATGTTGTCGGTGAGGGTGATTCCTATGCTATATGTAGGTGGACAAGTCCAACCCTTTTCCGGGCTCTCGTTAAAGAAGGTGTATGTCGAATCGCTCAGGTCTATGTATGCATCGAACGAAGTCGATGGGGAGTCCTTCACGGCACAATCGACACAGGGACGACTATCGCTCAAGTCCTTACTAGAATTAGAAGTATCGTCGGGAACAACGAAGTTGTTTGAATGCGATCCCAACGTTTCTTCTTGGTTATTGTCTTGGGATAAATTATTGAAATCTATTCTAAGTTCTTTTAACCAATTAAGAATTAAATCTTCTAATTGAAATAGTTCATCAAGAAGCATTTCTCCTAGAAAATCTGGTTGGGAGCATTCGAGTGAGAGATAGGGATTATTTTTACTTTCGCCCCTCTTAAGGATACAAGGAAACGATGGGTCTATATAGTGGGGCTTATAATTTAGAAAAAAAACATTCTAATTCCTTATGGGTACCACCACATATTTGACACCACGCACCATAAGAGTGCCGAAAGTAAAAAATATCAGTATCACTCATGTTTGTGTCAGAGGTTACCAACCGTTGGGATCTTACGGTTCTGTTTTCAGTAACTGAATCTTGGGCACGGGGGCGTGTTGAGTGGGCACGGCCCCGTGTTCAGCTTACTGTCTGACTTAAAACAGGATTGCCAGTTCCAATGATTGGGCACGGGGCGTGTTCAGCGGGCACAACCCCTGCTGAGTTCTGCAGAAGCTGAAAATTTAAGAAAAATCCTAAACAATAGAAAAATAAGAAAAAAAAAACGATTAGGCCATTGATTCCTAACTTTCTTAAAATCCTTGTGTCCCCGGCAGCGGCGCCAAAAACTTGATGCGTGTGAAGTGTGTATATAAGTTTAAGTATATTTTAAGCCCTTTTACACTTTTTTAGCCAAGTTTTAAATTTATAAAGCACAATATTTACTAACACTAAACACACATATGGGCAAGTGCACCCATCGTGAGCGTAGTATAGTGTTGGTAAGATATCGAGGTCGTCCAAGGACACAAGAGCTTTTAGTACCGGTTTATCCTTAACGTCTAATCAAATCAAAAAGTTAGAAAAATGTTTTAAACTAGAAAAATAAAAACTAACTAAAATGCTGAAAATAAAAATAAAAGTAAAAACAGATAGACAAGATGAATCACTTGGCTCCGACTCGTGTATAGTGTAACCTTTGATTATTTTCGCACTTTTGCACTATTTAAGAGATTATCTTAGTTATTGTAGTAGGCCCCTCTTTTGAAGGTGACGTTACCCTCAACCCAGTAGTTTGAGTCAGCAAGGATACAATCCTAAAGGGTCGGATTATTGAAAGATAATTAATTAAGTTATTAATGCATAATGTGGTAGGCCCCTCTTTTGAAGGTGACGTTACCCTCGGCTAAGTAGTCTGAGTCAGCAGGGATACAGTCCTAAGTAGCCGGGTTAAAGTTTTAACAGTAGTTCAACTTATGAGGGGATCAAAGAGTTTGGACCCCCGCCATCCAATACAGTTAAGTATTGAATGAGGTCCTACTAAATTTGACCCAGGTCCTTTGCAGGATCTATACACTGAACAATGGCAAGACTCTTACCAAACCGTTCCCTTAACCCCCGACCAGGTAGCCAACATACCTCCATATAGACCGTGGAGATATGAATGGTGAAAATCTTTTATTTTATATAGACAGTAAAATAATGCCAAGACACCACGGACAAACGATAAGGAAGAATCACCTTCAACATAAGAAACTAGTTATTAAAGTCATTAATACATAACCAATTAAAAAGTGCGAAAAGATTAAAAATAAAAAGTATTACACTAGACACTTTGTCTTCACCAAGTGATGTAAGAGACTTAGGAAAACATGGCCTTGATTGTCAAGAAGTCTTACGATCAATCTTGGATCCCGAGACGACTCACACACTCTATGATGGACAATGGATGATGGTGGTGGATGATGGTGTTATGGTGGTGGTGGGTGGTGGGTGAAGCGTGAGAGAGGTGGTGTGCCAAGGGATGATTTGAGCTTGAACTAAGCACTCCTATTTATAGGCTGAACAGAAGCTCGGGCACGGCCCCGTGTCCGCTGGGCACGGCCCCGTGTCCATCCTCTTCTCTGTCTTCATTAATTGCTTTTATCTGCATTAGTTGACCATGGCCCCGTGTCCGCTGTGCACAACCCCGTGTGCAGAAGCATATCTGTACTATCAAGATTTGCCTAGATTCTGCGAATCTTATAGTTGACCACGGCCCCGTGGTGGGCGATGGAAGCTTCTACAACTTTGTCTTTTATGCTGACACTTGGGCACGCCCCCGTGTTCACTGAACACGGGGCGTGTTCAGCCTTCTGCTCTCTTGTTTTGCTTGGGAAGATGCTTTCGGGGAGGTCGGGCATGCCACGTTTGTTCCTTTTCTTGTATTTATGTTAGATTTAGCTGTCTTTTTGCTTCTTTTGTTAATTTGAGCTCATTTAATCCTGAAAATACAAAAGGAAGACAAAAGCACACTTTTTCCAACATTAGTACTAAAAAAGGGTTAGTTTTATGCCACAATTGATGTAATTTATATGTTGCATTTTGCACACATCACTAACAAAGAGATATCAATCAACTATGGTCATACACATCTCATATGGAACCGATATAAAATGGAAAATGTTGATGAGATATTTTCTTATTCTATAGCAAGTGACATCATGGGTGGAGATTATGATCCTGAACCAAAATCTGTCAAAGATTGTCAAAATGGACATGACTGGGATAAATGGAAAGGTGCTATGCAAGCTGAATTAGATTCACTCAACAAACAAAAGGTTATTGTGTCTATTGTTGTTACACCTTAGGTTGTAAAACCTGTAGGGTATAAATGGGTTTTTGTACGAAAACGAAATGAGAAAAATGAGGTTACAAGATATATAACGAGAGTTGTAGCTCAAGGTTTTTTACAAAGGCCAGGGATTGACTATGAAGAAACATATTATCCCGTTATGGATGCAATAACCTTTAGATACTTAATCAGCTTAGCAGTTTCAAAAAAGTTAGAAATGCGTCTTATGGATGTCGTTACAGCTTACTTGTATGGATCACTTGATAGTGACATCTACATGAAAGTTCCTGAAGGATTTAAACTCCCTGAAGCGTTAAGTTCAAAACCCAAAGAAATGTATTCGATCAAATTACAAAGATCTTTATATGGGTTGAAACAATCTGGAAGGATGTGGTATAATCGTTTGAGCGAGTATTGACAAGTAAAGGTTATACAAATAATATTATCTGTTCATGTGTCTTTATTAAGAAGACATCATCAAGATATGTGATCATAGCTGTATATGTTGATGACCTAAATATAATTGGGACGCAAAAAGAAATTCATGAAGCAATTATTCTTTTAAAGAAAGAATTTGAAATGAAAGACCTTGGAAAAACCAAATATTGTCTTGGTTTACAAATTGAACATATGAGCAATGGAATACTTGTGCATCAAACGAATTATACCGAAAAGCTGTTGAAACGTTTCAATATGGACAAGGCAAATCCTTTAAGCACTCCAATGGTCGTTAGATCACTTAATGTCGAAAATGATCCATTTCGTCCTTGTGAGGACAACGGAGAAGTTCCTGGTCCAGAAGTACCGTACCTCAGTGTTATTGGAGAACTTATGTATCTTACGAATTATATGAGACCTGACATTTCTTTTGCAGTGAACTTGTTGGCAAGATTTAGTTCAGCTCCTACTAAAAGGCACTGGAATAGGATTAACCATATTTTTCGATATCTTCGAGGCACTGTTGGTTTAGGCTTGTTTTATCCAAACGATTCAAAAGAAGGGTTAGTTGGTTATGCAGATGCAGGTTATTTATCTGATCGTAATAAAGAAAAATCTCAAACTAGATACGTATTTATGAACGGAAGAACTGCGATTTCATGGCGTTCTCAGAAACAAACACTTGTCGCAACATCCTCAAATCATGCTGAAGTCATTGCACCACATGAAGCTTCAAGAGAATGTGTATGGCTAAGATCTATGTCACAACACATTGTGACTTCTTATGGGCTAGAGAAAGATCGAAGTCTAACTCCTATCCTTGAAGATAATGCCGCTTGTGTCTCTCAAATGAAAGAAGGGCATATCAAAAGTGACAGAACAAAATATATACCACCAAGATTCTTTACATATACTCGGGACCTTGTTAAAGACAATCGGGTCGAGATGAGATATGTCCAATCCAGCAACAATTCAGCCAATCTTTTCACAAAAGCACTACCTACAGTAACTTTCAGGAAACATGTTCATGACATTAGCATGCGTTATGTATGGAGAATGTGATTCCTTACAAATTGCAAACTTGAGGGGGAGCTATAGACTGCACTCTTTTTCCCTTAGCTAAGGTTTTCTCCCACTGGGTTTTTCTTTAGCAAGGTTTTTAATGAGATAGTACTTAAAGACCTTGAAGTTTGCATAGTGTCATCCAAGGGGGAGTGTTATGAATATTATAAAATGTTTACCATGAAGATCAAGATTTACCTCTAGATTTACCAAACAAGTAGATGAACTCTTTGTCAAACTTATGGATAGCTTTGTCTACTAAATAGTTAATCTTGTCTACCACATAGTTAACCTTGTCTACCAAATAGTTAATCTTTTTGTAGTATAAATACTAGCTCAAGGTAGAAGAGAAAATGCACCTAATGTGTACACTTTTATAAATTATACAATTCTCTTCTTCTTTCTCTTATAACATTTCTAAAGTTCTTAAAGTTTTAGCACTAATCTTGTGTTAATTCTTGTTATATCATAACATGAGGATCGTCGTTACTTCTCTTTTAAAACGATAGAGATCATTGAATACAAAGTATTTAAAAATACTAAATAGGCTCACACTAATCATAACAAGTGTGATTAGTTAAAAAAAAGTAAAGTTTTACTCATTTGGTTTTTTCAAACCAGACACAATCGATACACAATTGGATCGTGAAATTACTATGAGCCATTCTCTCTCTCTTCTTTACCATATGATCATATAGCAATAATATATTGACATTTGTTTGTTGATGTTTTAAATTACATATATTAAGATATAAGTAGTTCTTTTTATCATTTACATCACATGTTTACATATTTTTAATGACGATATGAATATATAAGTAGAAATATATAACATTTATATCACATATATTTAGTTAGTGCAATGATGAGATGCCATGATCCTACCAAAAGAAAAGTGCAAGTTAAAATAAATAATCATAAAAACTTCCTCTTGAGCCGAATGATAATTACACAAAAAAGTATTCACCAATAAGTCAAAAAGCTAATTAAAGGGTATGGTTCTAAACGTCGTGCAAGCCATGTGCGCATAGAACCACACCCTCACTTAATCACAACAACATTAAGCTTTTCCAAGTTTTCTGTGCAGGTGTTACAACCATACGCACATCCACGAAAAATTTTAAAAGGACAACCACTACAAGTAGCAGGAGCCTACAACTAATCATCATGCGCCAAGTTCTGCTCATGCAGCTCCCACGATGATCAATCATGCAGGAGACAAATAGTAACATGGGACAATGACGTGTAGCCAACCACCGTGCGTCAACGTTCCTCCACCTCGGCAAACACTAACAAGACAAGAAATACGAATAGGGTCACAAACAAGAAGAAGCCTTCCAGCTACTTAAAAACAAGCTATGCGATGCACCGATACTATCATTACCCGAAGGCACTGAAGACTTCGTAGTATACAGCGATGCTTCGCGGCAAGGTTTGGGTTGCGTGCTTATGCAGCGCCAAAAAGTCATCGCATACGCTTCAAGACAATTGAAGGTACATGAAAGAAACTACACCACTCACGACCTGGAGCTGGGAGCGGTGGTATTCGCCTTGAAGATCTGGCGACATTATTTATATGGTACTCGATGTACAATTTTCACAGATCACAAAAGCTTACAACACATATTTGATCAGAAGGAATTGAATATGCGCCAGCGGCGATGGGTTGAACTGCTAAATGATTACGACTGTGAGATCAAGTACCATCCTGGAAAGGCAAACGTTGTAGCAGATGCGCTAAGTTGAAAAGAAAGGGTTAAGACCCTAAGGGTTTGAGCGTTGGAAATGACCATTCGAACGAACCTCACTACACGCATTCGTGATGCACAACAAGAAACTCTTAAAGGAGAAAACCGTAAAGCTGAATACCTCTGGGGTATGCTGAAATACATGGTGCCAAACGAAGAGGGAGCCTTATACTTCAAGAAGCGTATTTGGGTTCCACTCTATGGTGGCATACGAGAAATCATCCTTGATGAAGCCCACATATCGAGATATTCGATCCATCCAGGATCAGACAAAATGTATCAAGACTTGAAGGAATATTACTGGTGGCCGAGACTTAAAAGCAATGTTGCTGTTTATGTTGGAAAATGCCTAACCTGTGCCAAGGTTAAGGCAAAATATCTGAAACCGTCCGGCCTACTACAACAACCAGAGATACCCATGTGGAAATGGGAACAAATCTCGATGGACTTCATAACGAAATTACCCAGGACCCCGAGAGGGCGCGATATGATATGGGTGATAGTCGATCGGTTAACGAAGTCTGCGCACTTCCTACCGATCCGAGAAAAAGACAGCACTGGAAAGCTTGCAGAGATATACCTAAGAGAAATTGTGGCACGACATGGAGTGCCAATCTCAATTATATCAGACAGAGATGGACGCTTTGTCTCAAGAATCTGGCAATCATTTCAGGAAGCCTTTGGATCTCAGTTAGATCTAAGCACGACATTCCATCCACAAACAGACGGCTAGAGCGAACGAACTATACAAACATTGGAAGATATGCTTCGCGCATGTGTCATGGATCTAGGCAGCAGCTGGGATACTCACCTACCCTTGGTGGAATTTTCCTACAATAACAGCTATCATACGAGCATAAAAGCCACACCGTTCGAAGCTCTATATGGCCGCAAGTGCCGATCGCCCTTATGTTGGGCAGATGCTGGAGATAAACGTATGGTTGGTCCTGAACTTGTACAAGAGACAACCGACAAGATTGCACATATCCGAGAGCGCATTAAGACGACTCGAGATCGACAAAAGAGCTACGCTGATCTGAAGAGAAAACCAGTAGAATTCGAGGTGGGAGACAAAGTGTTGTTAAAAGTCTCACCTTGGAAGGGCGTAGTCAGATTTGGAAAGCGTGGAAAGCTGAATCCATGATACATCAGACCATTCAGAATATTGGAAAGAATTGGTACCGTGGCATACAAGTTGGAATTACCGGAAGAACTTAATGGAGTACATGATACGTTCCATGTATCCAATCTCAAGAAGAGTCCAACACAAGAAAACGTGATCATCCCGATGGATGAAGTGCATATTGATGACGCCCTCCGATTTACAGAACAACCCGTTGAGGTTACAGACTGGAAAGTCAACAAGACCAGGAGGAGCAGTGTGAAACTTGTCAAAGTACGTTGGAGCTCTAAGCACGGACCCGAGTACACATGGGAACGTGAAGACCAGTTCAAAGAAAAGTATCCCCACCTATTCAAGAAGACTCCAGCGAGAGTTAGCTCAGCCTGAATTTCGGGACGAAATTCTTTTAACGGGGGGAGACTGTGACAACTGGCACCAAACCGGTAATTTTAGTACACATTAATTATTATTTAATGACTGCAATTATGTGCTTAAATGTCAGCATTGTCTGAACACATGTTAAACAAGTGAATTCATGCACGTTGTATACTATAAAATATTGCTTTATGCATAAACGAGAGCGTTGCGTCAGAAATACTAGTAAACTTACCGGTAAGACACACTGTGTCAACAGAACTGCAGAAAGCAGTCATACATTAAAATTGGAGCCTAGGTGTAGGTCCAAAGACAAGAATGCATTAAAACCCAAGAGTATATACAAGGGTTTAATATATAGACATTACGGAAGCAAAAATAAGCACTAAAAAGCACCCGAAACACACTTTAAGTGCAGAATTTTATATAATTCAGCTCTAATCAGCTTTTAACAACATAAATATTATGCAGAATTCATGTTTTAATGTCCAGAATATTTCCCTAAGTGTCGGGAATCGAGAGTATTACAAAAGGGCACTTAAAAGACACTAAAAGGTGCAATTTAGCACTTTAACGAATCGGTATCTAACCGAACAACCAGACATTACCCGGAACACCAAAATAATGCTAGAAGCATTGTTTTTATTTTTCTAAGCTAGTGAGGGTCCCCGAACACCCTAACACACTATATATTACACAACACACATAAACCTTTAACTAAACACTTGGATTTCAACCTCATGATCTAACTATCTAGTTAACCACTAACCAAGACCTACCCCCCCCCCCCCAACCGGATTTGAACTAGTGGGACACCCCACTTGATTTTCTTTAATTGTTTATATGATTTGTTAAGTACTTTAGTGGACATAAGATCCTAAGGGTTAAGAAATGTTGGGAAACTTCTTTATAAGACCCACTAGGTAACTACTTAGCATCTCATTCACCCACATCAACAAACTACTCCTCCCTCCTCCTTCCTTGGCTACGGCTTCCACCACACACACCCACACTTTCATTTTTGATCCATATCCATCCATTCTAAGGCGATATTAAGGTGTAAGAAGGTCACTAACGAAGCTCGGTGCAAGCGGATCTTGAAGGACCTTTTCATTTGCTTTTATCCACCTCATTTGCACTCTTGAACTTCCCTAGCCCTGTGCTAGTAGTAAGTGCTTCAAATCTTCATATTGTTCTTGTTTATGGTGGTTAATAGGTGATTTAATGGTTAAAAATTATGAACACTAAAGAACATAACATAAAGTCTTGAACATAAGAGATTAATGGTGGATAAAGAGTAGATATGTGTGTAAATCATGTGAATCTTGTCTAGTTGTGACTATTTGATGTTGTTGGTTAGTAAAAGTTGGATGGATCATCATCTAGACATGCTAGGTCATGTTCAAGAACATGAACTAGTAGTATGTTAGTGTTAGAAATGTGAAAGATGATGAAACCATCCACCATGAACTTGAACTTGAATAAACATGAGTTTTCTTGTATATTGAAGTTGTAAACTTGTAGATCCAAAGATCTACAAGTGGTTTTTCGGAAGAACCAAGTGGAAAATACTAGATTGTTAAAAACCCGGATCTTGTATAAACTAAAATCATTTTTAGAAAGTAAACAAGTGTATAAACACTTGTGTAGAAAGAAAATTCCACAAAGAAATATTTTAAAATTCATGACTTGAAGTTGTGAAAATGCATATTCTTTAAAAATAAAGTTTTTAAGAAACTAAACTTATTTTTAAAGATAGCAAGACCTACTAAATATGTTAGTAACTTACTACATATTTTTACAAACTTTCAAGTTCATAAGTTTGTGGTATATGCTTGTTTTGACAAGTTTGGTAAATAAAGATTGTGTTGTTGATATTGTTGTTGATTTAAAAGAAAATAAACACATGTTTTGAAAACATGGGAAACCTCCATTTTTAGGGGAAACTCTGTCAAAATTTTTATAAATTTTGACACTTAGAAAAATATAAGTTTTTGAGAAACTTATTCCCTAAAACTGTTACCAAGGTTTCCCTAATTTTTGGTGACAAGAAATGAGGATTTCTTCAAGAATAAAAATGGATATTAAGTATGTATATATTTTTGAGAAAAATATATATATTATTTGATCACCAACTTTTGTGTTAAGTGTATATAGTATGTGTTACGTGCTAGTGTATTAAGACTTAAAAATACACTAAATACTCATGAGAAGTATAAACACAAAACTACACATGCAACACACAAGATACATAATTCGGGTGCAAAGTGCAAAACACGAGATACTTATATTAAATTTTGAGAAAATAATATAAGTAAGATACTTAGTTAAAAATATACAATATTTTTAACACAACAATACAAATACAAAAGAGAGTGACTGTACTTGTGCGACGCAAGTCTAGTGACTAACGTTAAGAAAACGCGTATAGGTCACGACGTTAATTAAGCAAATCCGGTGAAGTTTACGACGCACAGGAATGCAAAGTTGTGAGTTCATGCTCCCCCTTTTCTCTTAACAGTTTTCAGTTTTATAACTTCGGGGGTGAAATACATGTACAAATATTATTATGTTTACAAATGGTATGATAACAAGAAGCACACTTAGTGAGGACGAGTACTAAGTGTGATGAGATATAAGAATATAAGAAACACACTTGGTGAGGACGAGAACCAAGTATGATGTGATATGAGAAATGATACGAGAAATCGTGTCACGAATAGGGTACATAAGCACCATTAATCAACTATATACCTAGACCGCAGGACAAAATGTTAGATCTAACGGGTGCCGGGCAGCCACACTCTTGGTGAGGGCGAGTACCGAGTAGTGCTTTTGTGTCTCAGAATATTCCAACTAGAAAATGCCTAAGGTTTGGTGACTTCCTATGTCGTGTCACATGTTAATGGCCTTGCAACCCATTAACAATCCTGATACTTACAGGAATACTTTATTTACATAAAATTCATACCATACTAAAACTTGATTTATAACTTGAAGTACGTGGGGTACTCAAGTAAAACTTGAATTATGCTTGAGTACGTGGGGTACTCAAGAAAACGGGAATTATACTTGAGTACGTAGGGTACTCAAGAAAAACTTGAATTATACATGAGTACGTGGTGTACACATGAATACTTGATTTATATATGAAAACTTGATTTATACATGACACAAACTATGTTTTCATACAAAGTATACAAACGTGAAATACAAAAACTGCATGAATTCACACCAACTTTATGTTGACATTTTTCCAAAACTCACATGTATTTCAGGTAACTAGGATGGATGTGCGCGTGGTCTTACTCATGCTCGTGGATGTCGCTTATGTTTATCTTTAAATAAAATTGTAACCTTTTTAAGACAATGTTTTATGCTATCTAGCGATGTAAACGCTACCTTATGTTTCAAATTATGGTATTTGAAGTTATTTTCATGAGCATGTAGTATGTTTACCTTTCGTATGCAATGAGAACCTTTCATGATCACACCTCGTGCTTCTGCCGCAGAAAGGGGTGTGACACCCCCCTATCCTTCTCGTAACGAGCTCATGGTGTTTTTGTTTTGTAGATCGTTACAGGCTTTGTCGATCAAGAAGAGATTTAGAGACAAATCCCCGGTCGAGACTACCCTTTTGGTTCTATCCCCATGCGGATTCGAACCGGTGTTTCTTCATTAGCACCATCCGTGGGACTCGAACCCACGACCACTTGGTGCGCGGAGGTCCCAAAGACAGACGCCCACTAGCCATCATCAGAGTGATTGGTCATTATCGTTCAAGTTATGTTTTCATTGACGCTGGAGCAGTGCATACATTATTTACTAGCAGTGCTACAACCAATTTGACCAAGAAGATAAGGGCCGACTCGTCCCATTTGGCGTCCCGTTGATTGGATTGTGCAACGAACTAGTGCAATCGTTAGGCCAGATCTTATTCCCAGTTACGCTTACTGACGACAAGCATTCAAGGACAGAGAATGTCAATTTCATGGTGCTTCCGGTGCATTCCCGACTAGGGAGGGAGTGCGCAGGTGACCTTAACATGGTAACCTCAACCCCTCACTCAGCTGTAGGTTTCCCAACCGAAACAGGGTTGCATTTATTTATGAAAGCAAAGAATGACAGGCCACCGAAGAGGCACGTCCCGTAGAGGTCACTAAACGCATGCCAGGAACTGAATCGGAGGCGTGGACGATCAACCCCAAGTACCCAGAGCAAATAATTACTCTCGGCCCCACCATATCAGAGAACATATGTTCACATCCAAAGCAAATCCTTTTTCCGAATATATAGTCCAGCGCAAGCGAAGTCTAGGTATAACATCCTCCTAAAACCCCTTAACATAACCCTAAACGTTCCTAATATACCCCGTATACGAGAAACGGACCCTAAGAACCTTAATATTTATAAAAATCAAACAAAAACTAATATTACAAGTCTCTCGCAGGGCGCGACCCCCATGAAAGTGCGAGTCGCGTGCCGCGACAACGTGTCACCAGGCGACACCCTGATCCGCCACGTGTCCCGTTACGTGTTGAAGCTAGATAGGTGAGTTGACAAGGCTAGGGTCTACCCTAGTAGCCTCGTGGGCCACGAGAAAGATAGAGGGGGCTTCGGGGGCCGTGAACCGCCTCTCGTCTGCCCTATAAATAGAGGCTTCGGCCTCATTTGATCAACGTTGAATTCTAAAAATTCTCTCTCAACTTCTGATAGTCTCAATACTCGGGATATTATACCCCCATAAAGTGAAGCTCTAGCTCGTTGTAAGTATTATAACCCCGATCACATATCCGTTACCCTACTCGATCGATCTAGGGCTCTGTAACGCATGTCAAGGCTCTGCATGACTCAGTCTTGGAGTTCTGTCTCGTGTTACACCCGATTGATCTAGGACTCCGTAATGCATTTCAAGGCTCTGCCTGACCCAGTCATTGGAGTTCTGTCTTGAGTTGTACGGTTAATGTGATTTTTGTTATCTTACTAACACGTGTGCATTGTTTAATTTTCAATAGATAATAACCAGGAGATTCACCAGGAAGCTTTAGTTTTACCTAAGTAAACAATGTGAGTACATCTTACTTTTTGTCACCTTTTTACCAAACCTCAAATGTTTTCAGTTATACTTAACAGTGATTGATTCTATGTATTCTATAATTACTGCCGGTATGTTGGGGTTTTGTATACATTATTGTAATCCGTTACTATTGGATAAAGAGTTAGCCAATGAGTAACATGACCAACAAGTCAGGTGTTGACAATACTGAATGAGTAACTGTGTAGATATAAACATTGTAATCGCTCTCAATATTGTAAAGTTATAAAACTGTTTTGATTAAACTAGGATGCACTCGCCAGTATTTCTTGCTGATAAAGCCTTTTTAAAATGTGTTTCAGGTAATTTAATGTGAAGCTAATAGAAGCCAGCTGGAGAGCACTGAAGGCTTGGAAAAGTGGCTATAAAAGTTACCTAAATAAAAAGGTGTTTTGTTTTCAATAAACTAGGGTTTATCCCTATAAATGTATTGCAATGGAAACTTGGGTTTTATCCCATTTAATTATTATAAAAAGTTTGGTGTTTTAACTCTGATAAAATATTTCCTAACTATGGTACTGGTGTCTCATTTCCGCTGCCAAATTAATAAACACCGATACCACCCACTCTTCGTGATCTTCCGCGGCCGCCCCCCTCCCTGGGCAGGGGTCTGGGGGCTGCTACACTAAAACTCAAGCAATGAATAAACAGGTCACTGGCCTCTTGAACGTGGCATACATATTTGTAACAACCCGCACGTTTGTGCGTTGTTACTACTCGCCATATTCGTTACGCCTAGCCCCAGAGATTCAGATCATAATGTAATTATATCGCTATATCGCAGTATTTTCACATATCTCGCATATTTTATCGCTATAACGCATCACATCGCACACACTAACGCTCACGATGACGTTGAGTGAGGACCTATTCTACCCTCCTCGATAGTCGTGACGCGTCGCAACGCAACGCATATTCGAAATGAAACTCGATTATTTCATCGCAAATTTGGAAATATGAATATTTATACGACCCTTTGTGACTAATTATAATAGATATATGAATATGTGTATGAAAATGTGTAACCAAACTATCGCAATGCTTAACGAGCGAAACGAAACATCGAAACCAAACACGCCGAAGCCCTTCGATCGAATCACCATTCGATCGAATGGCCATCCGATCGGATGACCATCCGATCGGAATGCCATCCGATCGAACTGTCACTTGATCGAATTGCCATCCGATCCGTCACTACACCGCCTTCCCACTTCTCTTGCCTATAAATAGCATGTGACAACTCTCACTCGACCAGCATACTCAGGACCTTCTGTCTCTTGATTCCTCGCGATTCTTGTAAGTTTTCAATCTAAATCTTGTACTTCTATGATCTATACACACTTCTTCATCATTTTCACCCTTGAATCTTAACTTTTAACCGTGAAATCAGTGGATTTGAGGTGTTCTAGGGTGATGTCATCATGGAGTTCTTATGAAATTTAAGTTTTGACCTCATTCCACCAAGAATAACTCAGATCTGAAGGATATCCACAAGATTCAACAACAATTTTGCATAGATCTAAACATTTTCAAAGTTAAAAGGATTGAATGAAGCCTTTCTAACTTTGTTTTAACTCTTTTACACTCCATGCACTCAAAACCGAAGGAATCAGAACTCACTCAGATCTTCTACTCATTTCTTAGTGAAGCATCGGTCTGAGATCTGGTTTCTATCAAAGAGACAACCGATTTCGGGTTAAAGATGAAGAACCGTCACGAACCAGTCAACAGGTCGGATTTGGGTGATTCCTGTTTGATCGGACGACTTGGGACTTGACAAGGTTCCGTTGTTTAGTACGTTATCACACCGTCTCAAGCAAACTGCAAAACTTTCAAAATAATTAAGTCAAGACGATCAGATTCATTGGGACGGATTGCCGTCCGATCGGATTGCCATCCGATCTGATTGCCATCCGATCGAACTGCTATCCGATCGGATTGCACTTGGTTCCCCACTTAAACTTTTTCTTCAAACTTGCAAAGCTCTGAACGTCGAACGGATAGCCATCCGATCGGATAGCCATCTGATCGAATGACAATCCGATCAGTGATATTTGGAACTTCGACACTTAATCATTTTCATAATTTGCAGAGGACATCAGTTTCTAACGGATTGCCATCCGATAGGATTGCTATCCGATCGAGTGACCGTCCTGCTGTGAACTTGTTCTCAACTGAGAAGCCTCGCCAATTGGATCACCATCTGATCGAACGACCGTTCGATCGATCGACCTGAAGGGTAGAGATACTTCTTTGTTTTCAAAATGCTACAACGAAAACTTCAAAGCCATCATACACAAACACATCCCTCCCAGAAGAATGTCAATCCGACCGAATGGCCATCTGATGAAACAATGGTTAACCAAGAGAGGTTAACTCACTGGTATCGTCAAGTAGGGTTAATCCATTCTTTCTGAGGATCGGTGGCTGGACCGTCAGCTGGGCTGTGACAACTCGTATTTCCGAACCTATCTTTGTACCTTGAAGTAACATATGTGTACGATATGTGATTTTATGAAAGTGAATGATTATGTGAATGTTATGTTAATATGTGCTTTGTGTAATGTATGTATGTATATAAACGACCCAAACGCACAACACTCACTCGATCGCATAAGCCCATTCGGGCCACAACTTGTATTCGGATCAAGGGCAGCCCAAGTAAGGGTCGGCCCACTCCTCTTATACGTACACACACACCATTAGGGAGTTGTTTCTCATTTGTTGCAAATCACACACACCACTCAAACCCTAGTGCTCTCTCTCTCCCTCACGAACTCGACGGTAGCCAAGAATCCTCTCCATCGAAGATCTTTTCTTGTTCGGATCAATCATCTATTCCATCTTTCTCTCAACCGGTTAGTGTGTTACTTTGATGATTGTTTTGGTAGATGATTGAACATGATATAAATTATTAAATCTTAGTGTTCTTAAAATCGGTCCATATGCATGTATTGATAATGATTCACATTAATCGGATTGTATTTGATGATGCTTGGCTATTATGTTATATGTTTCGGGTTGTTAATCATATGATGATGTTCTAGCCAATCGGATAAGTATGGTAATGTTAATCGGCTAGCATGTCATGTTCTTGGATTGTTTGCATCATGATTAGGATAGAAAGTGTGTAATCGGCTGTGATGTATTACGAGTTGAATGAATTACTGTGTTGTCATAATCGGATGTATGTTAGTGATCGAGATCCATGTTAATATGTTTATGTATTGATAAGTTGTTACTCATGATTTTTAATTATGTTAGGGTTCATGAGAATGGATGTTAAAAACCTTTGATTGATCGAATATTGATTTAGTATGAAAATGTTAATTGGTTGATTGATTAGATAAATGGAAACCTTGTAATTATTGCAAGATAAAAGTTATGTAACTGATTGCCATAATATCCGGATGATTAAACCATTAGCACAAGACCTCTTGGTCGCACAAGAGGTCCATTCGCACAAGAAGACCAGTCGCACAAGCTGATCTGGTCGCACAAGAGGACCTGATCGCACAAGCGGTCCCTAGTTGCACAAGGATCATTGAGTCGCACAAGAATTGTTTGTCTATTTGTTAATTGGGCCGTATGTTTATATATTGGGCTGGGTAACAAGACTGGTCGCACAAGATGTATGGATCGCACAAGAGGGACTATTTAATTATATGTTGGGCCGTATATATGTACACCGATGCATTTAGGCTTTTTATTTTTGGGCCGGGTATTGTTGGGCTTCAACGAGAGAATCTCACAAGGCTTATTGACTTGTGCGAGCCCAATCTATTAAATCGTGCAAGTGAGTAGTATGTTATGAAGTTGACTGCTAATGTGTTATACGTGGTTGCCATGATTAATGCGTGTTTATAACCTGTTAGACTATGTGTAATCATACGTGCTTTACTTGAACCTAAACCTGACTTGTATGGTAACCATGTTAGGACGTGGTTGACCTCTAACAGCTCGATTGACCTTTCGTTTACCTACCGAGCAATCTAAGGTGAGTTCACACTCTACAAAGCATGGGATTCCCAGGCGTTGGGAATGGGGTTAAGGAATATGGATTCCTCGTCCTTTCTTGGGTAGGACAGTACTGGTTCAAGAATGTAATTCCTCGTCCTTACGGACATATAACTTTTACTAGACCAAAACTCTATCACGAAGTCCCTCCTTTTTATATCGACTTAATCGCCGGGCCAATGGCGAGCGGGTCATTAGTTAGATAGCGCTATTTAGGTCTGACAAGCCTCACACCGTGCCGCAGAGGACGGGCGTGAACTAATGGATCTGGGCACGTCAATGATGATAGACATTGACAGTTCAGGGCACATAAACATGACTACAGTCAGCAGTCGATATGGTAACGAGTCTAGTGTATACATGGGGTAGCCCCCACGGCCGAAATGCCAGATAACTATCACGGGGTAGCCCCCACGGCTGGATTGCCAGAGTAAATGGGTTAAACAAATCATGTTTTCAACTACGGGGTAACCCCCACGGCAGGGATGCCAGTTAAAGGAACTGTTTTTGGAACAACTTAAAACGAACACCCAACTGTGAACTCGCTCAACATTATTGTTGACTCGTTACTACATGCTTTGCAGGTCAATAGGTACTTAGCTGGAGCTTGCATGGGAAAGAGTCGTTGTGGGACATGGACAGCTGTGTGCCATGTTTAACTTGAAACATCTAAACTTATATTTTGGGTTTTGAATTTAATCATTATGCTTCCGCTTGCAACTCAACTATGTTTTGTTTGGACACCAATTGTATTGGTTGAACTTTTATAATTACTTACTTGCTTGTTCAATATGATTGGTGGCTGGATCCTGGTCAGTCACGCCTCCAAGCGGTGATACTCCGCAGGTGGATTTTGGGGCTGTGACAGATTGGTATCAGAGCCATTGGTTATAGAGAACTTGGTTTTAATAAGGGAAAATGATTTTTGTTAAAACCAGACTATAACCTGTACAGTGCTCTACGATCCACAACGACGCTTCACTCCACGTGCAAGGCTCGACATTCTAGGCGATATGGTTTATGTTTTATTACCTACTTGCTAGATTACATAGAACTTTACTTTTGGTATGCTTAGATAAATGTAGCAACGATAGTTTGAAAACACATGTGTGCTTGCTCCCTTTTGTCACTTCACACTTACACACATTCGCGACACCTTTCCTATTTGTGTTTCCTTCGATGTGAAGATCATGAATGGACGTGTGAACCTAAATCATGCCCAGTTGACGGCTCTGATTAACGAACAGGTTGCTGCGGCACTTGCAGCCGCACAAGCAGGAGGTATACCCTGCAGTTTAAAACTCATTCTAGGATCTTTAGGTCCTACTCTCGTGAACCTATCTTTGTGTTAAACTTTTCCTTCCTTACACCCACAACAGGTCAACATGCTCAGCCACCTATGTGCACCTTCAAAATCTTTATGGACTGCTGACCAACTACTTTCAGCGGCACTGAAGGAGCCGTAGGTCTCCTCCACTGGTTTGAGAAACTAGAATCTGTGTTTGAAATGTGTGAATGCCCTGAGGCACGCAGGGTGAAGTATGCTACCGGTACTCTCGAGGGTTTAGCCCTCACATGGTGGAACGCTCAGGTCCAAATGCTGGGGTTGGTTGCTGCCAACGCCACCCCATGGAATAATTTTAAAGAGATTATCAAGGAAGAATACTGCAGTCGTGATGACATTCATAAGCTGGAAGTCGAGTTCTTCAACCTCAAGATGACGGGGTCAGAAATTGAGGCATATACGAAGAGATCGAATGAGCTCGCATTACTGTGTCCTACTATGGTGGACCCTCCAATTAAGCGTATCGAGCTTTATCTTAAGGGTCTGGTGCCAGAAATCCAAAGTCATGTGACTTCAGCAAACCTCGCCACCATCCAGCAGGTTGTTTAGTTGGCTCACCGTCTCACTGATCAGGCGGTGGAGCAGAACAGGTTACCAAAGCGTATAAGTGCTACAGCTACTTCGGATGCTCCTAGTGACAACAAGAGAAAATGGGATGGAGCTTTAAGCAAAGGTTCAACTTCTGTGCAATCTCAGTCTCAGCAGAGAAGGACTGACGACTATAAGAGTCCTAGTCAGCAATCATCTGGTAGCCAAAGTCATGGTGGGTACAAGGGAAATCACCCTAAATGCAATCGCTGTAACCTACATCATAGCGGGCCATGCACCAGGGGTAACTGTCATCGGTGCAACAAGCCAGGCCACGCAGCAAAGGATTGTAGAAGTTTATACCCCGCAAACCAGAATCGTCAGCAACAACAAGCTCAACAGAATCAACACCAGCAGCAGCAGCAAGGTAACAACAAAGGGTGCTTTCAGTGTGGAGCTGAAGGCCACTTCAAGTGAGATTGTCCCCAACTGAACAGGAACCAGAACAGCAATAACAACAACAATCAGGGGAATGGGAACAATGGGGGTAACAATGGCAATGGTGCAAGGGGTCGTGTGTTCGTTATTGGCCAGGGAGAAGCGAGGAATGATCCCAATGTTGTGACGGGTAAGTTCCTTCTCGACGACTTTTACGTTACTGTCTTATTTGATTCGGGTGCTGATACTAGTTATGTGTCCCTAAAAGTTAGTCAACTTCTTAAGCGTATCCCAACACCTTTGAACCCCAATCACGATGTAGAGTTAGCTAATGGTAAAAGTCTAGAGGTCACACACGTAGTCAAGGGTTGTAATCTTGTTCTTGCTGATCACACTTTCTCGATCGGCCTCCTTCCTATCACTTTGGGTAGTTTCGACGTTGTCATTGGGATGGACTGGTTATCCCAACACCAAGCAGAGATTCTTTGCAACGGAAAAATTGTCCATATTCCCCGCCCAGGTGAGGAACCTCTTATGATTCGTGGCGACAAGAGCGGTGCTGTTGTGAGCATCATCTCTTACCTTAAGGCTCAGAAGTGCTTGAGAAAGGGCCACACTGCTATTCTGGCTCTCGTTACTGACACCCCGAAGAAAGAGAAGAAGATAGAAGATTTTCCAATTGTACGCGACTATCCTGAGGTATTTCCTGAGGAACTACCTGGCCTTCCGCCTCATCGCCAGGTCGAGTTTCAAATCGAGCTAGCTCCTGGAGCAGCGCCCATAGCTCGTGCACCGTATCGCTTAGCTCCATTAGAGTTGAAAGAACTCTCTACGCAACTACAAGAACTCTTGGATAAGGGTTTTCTTCGTCCTAGCTCTTCGCCCTGGGGAGCTCCAGTGTTATTCGTGAAGAAGAAAGACGGTACCTTCCGTATGTGTATCGACTACCGTGAACTCAACAAAGTGACCGTGAAGAATCATTATCCTCTTCCACACATTGACGACTTGTTCGACCAGCTGCAGGGGTCGAGTTACTATTCAAAGATCGATTTGAGATCAGGATATCACCAGCTGATAGTCCGAGAAGAGGACGTCTCTAAAACAGCCTTTAGAACCCGTTATGGACACTATGAGTTTTTGGTCATGCCTTTTGGGCTGACAAACGCACCTGCGGTCTTCATGGACTTGATGAATCGAGTGTGCAAGCCGTACCTAGACAAGTTCGTTATTGTATTCATCGACGACATCCTGATCTATTCGAAGAGTCAGGAGGAACACGGACAACATTTACGACTCATTTTGGAACTCCTTCGAACAGAACAGCTGTACGCCAAGTTTTCAAAATGTGACTTCTGGCTTCGTGAAGTCCATTTCTTAGGCCATGTGGTGAACAAGGATGGGATTCATGTAGATCCATCTAAGGTAGACTCGATTAAGAATTGGCCTGCACCCCGTACGCCAACGGAAATTCGCCAATTCTTGGGATTGGCAGGTTACTACAGGAGGTTTATTAAGGATTTTTCCAAGATTGCACAGCCTCTTACTTCACTGACACAGAAAGGCGTTGTTTATCGATGGGGAAATGCATAGGAATTAGCGTTTCAACACTTAAAGGATAGACTTTGCAGTGCACCTATCCTTTCATTGCCAGAGGGTACAGATGACTTTGTGGTTTACTGCGATGCATCCATTCAGGGTCTTGGTTGTGTATTGATGCAGCGGAATAAAGTTATAGCCTACGCCTCACGCCAGCTTAAAGTTCATGATAGGAACTACACTACACATGATTTAGAGCTGGGAGCTGTTGTTTTTGCGCTTAAGATATGGCGACATTACCTGTACGGTACCAAGTGCGCCATCTACACCGACCACAGGAGCCTCGAACATATCTTCAAAAAGAAGGAACTGAATATGCGACAACGACGATGGGTCGAACTGCTGAATGACTACGAATGCTCGATCAGGTACCACCCAGGCAAAGCCAATGTTGTGGCTGACGCCCTCAGTCGAAAGGACACTGCGCCTAAGCGTGTACGAGCTTTACAACTCACTATTCAATCTAGTTTTCCTGCACAGATACGAGACGCTCAGGTAGAAGCATTGAAACCAGAAAACATCAGGGCTGAAGCCCTACGCAGCTCAAGGCAACGATTAGAACAAAAGGAAGACGGTGCTTACTACGTAACAGGACGCATATGGGTCCCACTTTATGGCAACCTACGAGAGCTTGTGATGGATGAGACACACAAGTCTCGCTACTCAGTACATCCTGGTTCGGATAAGATGTACCACGAATTGAAAACTACGTATTGGTGGCCTAGCATGAAAGCTCACATAGCAACCTACGTTAGTAAGTGTTTGACTTGTGCGAGAGTCAAAGTCGAGTATCAGAAACCTTCAGGCCCACTTCAACAACCAGAGATACCACAATGGAAATGGGAGCAAATTTCCATGGATTTTGTTACAGGCCTGCCTAGATCTCAACGTCGTAACGATACTATTTGGGTGATCGTGGATCGACTCACAAAGTCTGCTCACTTCTTGGCTATCAAGGAAACGGATAAGTTCTCCACACTAGCAGACGTATATCTTAAGGAAGTTGTCTCGAGGCACGGGGTGCCCACCTCTATTATCTCGGATCGAGATGCACGTTTTACATCAGAACTGTGGCAAGCAATGCACAAGTCCTTTGGCTCAAGATTAGATATGAGCACAGCCTATCACCCGCAAACGGATGGGCAGTCAGAACGTACCATCCAGACTCTCGAAGGGATGCTTAGGGCATGCGTAATTGACTTTGGCAACGGCTGGGAAAAGCATCTGCCACTTGTGGAATTTTCGTACAATAATAGCTACCACACCAGCATTAAAGCTGCTCCGTTTGAGGCATTATACGGGCGTAAATGCCAGTCACCTCTTTGTTGGGCAGAGGTGGGGGATAGTCAGATCACTGGTCCAGAACTTGTGGTAGACACTACAGAACGAATTGCTCAAATACGACAACGAATGGCGGCAGCTCGTGACCTTCAGAAAATCTACACCGATAAGGGCAGGAAACCACTCGAGCTCCAGGTTGGGGAGCAAGTGCTACTCAAAGTTTCACCCTGGAAGGGTGTGGTTCGCTTTGGTAAACGAGGCAAACTTAACCCACGATACGTTGGACCTTTCGAAGTCATTGAGAAAATAGGCAAGGTGGCCTACAAACTGAACTTACCAGCAGAACTCAGTGCAGTTCACAATGTTTTCCACGTGTCGAATCTGAAGAAGTGTCTGTCAGATGAGACCCACATAGTTCCTTTGAAGGAGCTCACTATCGATGAGCAGTTGTGATTCGTCGAGGAACTAGTCGAACGGACCGGGATGTTAAGGTCCTCAAGCGTACTAGAATACCTCTCGTTCGAGTTCGTTGGAACTCACGTCGCGGCCCAGAGTTCACCTGGGAACACGAAGATCAGATGAAACAAAAGTATCCCCAACTATTCGCAAACGGTACAACCACTACTGAGGCTGAAGCTACGGAATTTCGGGACGAAATTCCAGATCAACGGGGGGAGGATGTGACACCCCAGGAAAACCAGGCAACTTAACTAGCTTCCTCAGTGAGTACGTACAAAATTTCGGGACGAAATTTCTTTCAACTTGGGGATACTGTGACAACTCGTATTTCCGAACCTATCTTTGTACCTTGAAGTAACATATGTGTACGATATGTGATTTTATGAAAGTGAATGATTATGTGAATGTTATGTTAATATGTGCTTTGTGTAATGTATGTATGTATATAAACGACCCAAACGCACAACACTCACTCGATCGCACAAGCCCATTCGGGCCACAACTTGTATTCGGATCAAGGGCATCCCAAGTAAGGGTCGGCCCACTCCTCTTATACGTACACACACACCATTAGGGAGTTGTTTCTCATTTGTTGCAAATCACACACACCACTCAAACCCTAGTGCTCTCTCTCTCCCTCACGAACTCGACGGCAGCCAAGAATCCTGTCCATCGAAGATCTTTTCTTGTCGGATCAATCATCTATTCCATCTTTCTCTCAACCGGTTAGTGTGTTACTTTGATGATTGTTTTGGTAGATGATTGAACATAATATAAATTATTAAATCTTAGTGTTCTTAAAATCGGCCCATATGCATGTATTGATAATGATTCACATTAATCGGATTGTATTTGATGATGCTTGGCTATTATGTTATATGTTTCGGATTGTTAATCATATGATGATGTTCTAGCCAATCGGATAAGTATGGTAATGTTAATCGGCTAGCATGTCATGTTCTTGGATTGTTTGCATCATGATTAGGATAGAAAGTGTGTAATCGGCTGTGATGTATTACGAGTTGAATGAATTACTGTGTTGTCATAATCGGATGTATGTTAGTGATCGAGATCCATGTTAATATGTTTATGTATTGATAAGTTGTTACTTATGATTTTTAATTATGTTAGGGTTCATGAGAATGGATGTTAAAAACCCTTGATTGATCGAATATTGATTTAGTATGAAAATGTTAATTGGTTGATTGATTAGATAAATGGAAACCTTGTAATTATTGCAAGATAAAAGTTATGTAACTGATTGCCATAATATCCGGATGATTAAACCATTAGCACAAGACCTCTTGGTCGCACAAGAGGTCCATTCGCACAAGAAGACCAGTCACACAAGCTGATCTGGTCGCACAAGAGGACCTGATCGCACAAGCGGTCCCCAGTCGCACAAGGATCATTGAGTCGCACAAGAATTGTTTGTTTATTTGTTAATTGGGCCGTATGTTTATATATTGGGCTGGGTAACAAGACTGGTCGCACAAGATGTATGGATCGCACAAGAGGGACTATTTAATTATATGTTTGGCCGTATATATGTACATCGATGCATTTGGGCTTTTTGGTTTTTGGGCCGGGTATTGTTGGGCTTCAACGGGAGAATCACACAAGGCTTATTGACTTGTGCGAGCCCAATCTATTAAATCGTGCAAGTGAGTAGTATGTTATGAAGTTGACTGCTAATGTGTTATACGTGGTTGCCATGATCAATGCGTGTTTATAACCTGTTAGACTATGTGTAATCATACGTGCTTTACTTGAACCTAAACCTGACTTGTATGGTAACCATGTTAGGACGTGGTTGACCTCTAACAGCTCGATTGACCTTTCGTTTACCTACCGAGCAATCTAAGGTGAGTTCACACTCTACAAAGCATGGGATTCCCAGGGGTTGGGAATGGGGTTAAGGAATATGGATTCCTCGTCCTTTCTTGGGTAGGACAATACTGGTTCAGGAATGTAATTCCTCGTCCTTACGGGCAGATAACTTTTACTAGACCAAAACTCTATCACGAAGTCCCTCCTTTTTATATCGACTTAATTGCCGGGCCAATGGCGAGCGGGTCATTAGTTAGATAGCGCTATTTAGGTCTGACAAGCCTCACACCGTGCCGCAGAGGACGGGTGTTAACTAATGGATCTGGGCACGTCAATAATGATAGACATTGACAGTTCAGGGCACATAAACATGACTACAGTCAGTAGTCGATATGGTAATGAGTCTAGTGTATACATGGGGTAGCCCCCACGGCCAAAATGCCAGATAACTATCATGGGGTAGCCCCCACGGCTGGATTGCCAGAGTAAATGGGTTAAACAAATCACGTTTTCAACTATGGGGTAACCCCCATGGCAGGGATGCCAGTTAAAGGAACTGTTTTTGGAACAACTTAAAACGAACACCCAACTGTGAACTTGCTCAACATTATTGTTGACTCGTTACTACATGCTTTGCAGGTCAATAGGTACTTAGCTGGAGCTTGCATGGGAAAGAGTCGTTGTGGGACATGGACAGCTGTGTGCCATGTTTAACTTGAAACATCTAAACTTATATTTTGGGTTTTGAATTTAATCATTATGCTTCCGCTTGCAACTCAACTATGTTTTGTTTGGACACCAATTGTATTGGTTGAACTTTTATAATTACTTACTTGCTTGTTTAATATGATTGGTGGCTGGATCCTGGTCAGTCACGCCTCCAAGCGGTGATACTCCGCAGGTGGATTTTGGGGCTGTGACATGGGCTGTCTCCTGCACAAGGAAAACACACCGTGACTCATAACAAGGAGGATGGGGTGTGGGTGCTCCTTGTTACCACTCTCCGGCGTGAGAATCAGTAATTTGCTTGTGAAGCAAAATGTGTGATAGTAGTAGTAGTGAGAGAGGTGTGAAGAGATACCTCAAACCTGGTTCGGGATGGGTATTTATAGCCGAGGAGTGAAGGACGGAGGTTGAGTGGACAGACTGACGACGTGCCGCCCTTATACAGGTGTGTCAGGCTTGTCGGTTGTGGAGGTGAAGCCACGTCCTACTGCAGTGTCTGTCTGTTGCTCATGTGTGGACTGATAGGCGACTGTCATTGGTGCCACTTGCTCTGTGGTGTCAGTCCCACTTGCCTTATGGACAGGATGCGGTGCCAGGCCGCATCACTGTCTGCGGTAACTGCTGGTGTTCCCGCATTCTCGTTCTGGGCAAGACATATGCGGGATGCGGTGCCAGGCCGCATCGCCACTTATGGTGACTATTGCTGTTGTCCAGATCCCTTGTCGTGACAAAAATGTTTATAAGATGCGGTGCTAGGCCGCATCGCTATGTATACACCCATTTTTATACACAAGGTAAGTCTTCTCATCACTTGACATATTGGATTTGACCGCTGTGTTTGTGCGTGCCCGCACGGACACAGATAAGTTCTTGCTGGTGGGGGTTTTTGATAAGGGTAATGGTCACTCGCGGTCATGCTGACGCGAGATCTGGGACCATACCCCTTCAAGTCCCCCCAGTCTAGTGTTGCTTCCTCGTGCAAGTTGCATGTGGGAGGAATACTGGACTATGGTGTCTAGAAGGTAGAATAGGAGCTGGAGAAGATTCTAGGCCAAACTATATGCTCCTGCTTCCAGTAAATCAAGTTGGGGATCTGGTAGAGTCATGTGATGTCTCTTCCGTACCGGTGAGCAAGTTCCGTCTGATGCAGAATTCTCAGCCAAGGTTTTTGATCCGGACTTTAAGGGCAAGGTTGAGGTGCTTGCGTGTGCGGAGGGTGAAGAAGGTTTTAACTTGACCATACGCGACAACTTCCGCATCCCCGATCGCGAGGCGATGGAGGCACCACTGCCGCAAGGCAAAGGTATAGTAGACAATTTCCTTAGTTGCTTTGTAAAGAAGATGGCCTTGCTGATTTGCTCGTCTGATGATTTAAACGCAGGTGATCTTGGGGCTTTGGGAGATCCTGACGCGAAGGGTGTTCCCAAAAGGCAGGTGGAGAAAGCTGTGTGGTTTCGCCAGAAGAAAAAGCATGATCCTGCTATTGTTCCTCCTTTGGTGCCGCAGGTGGCAGGTATCTCTCGTACTCATTTCTGTAGATACACCGATTACGTGGTAGTGTCTGACACCTTAAGGGTTTGGGTGTTCCAGGTGGTGGTGCGGCTGCAGGTGGATCCTCCGCGGGTTCCAAACATGCTGATGAGAAGAAGAAGAGGATGGTAGAGGACAAGGCCACTGGTGCTGGTGAGCAGAAACGTCCGAGGTTGAGAACGACTCGGACAGCTGCTGTCACGCAGCCGAAGCCTGCGGTTGTGACTGGTAAGTCGACCAGATGTTCACAAGTGTTTGTCATTGCAAGCTTGTAACTTATTAGTTGTTTTTGCTTTGTTGTAGAACTGCAAGAGGGAAGTTTTTCCTTGTTTGACGCTCCTACTTCTCCCGCGCGTGACGCGGCTGCGGATGTCAATAAGGAGTTTACAAGAAGCCCTTCTATCGAAGTGGTTACCGAGCTCTCTGCGCAAGCGGAGGATGTTGGGAAGAAGGCTGCGGATCAACCTATCTTTGATACGGTGGATTCTTCTGACAACTTGATCCCCACGTGGGATACTGATGTTGAGGGGGGTAATATGAAGTTTGCTGATGTTGAAAAGCAAAAATCCTCTGCTGCCGAGAAGGCTTCTGGTTCTGCCTCTGGGGGTACGGGCTTTGAAGAACCATCCAGTCAGCCTAGTGAGTCTGAGTTGGAGTTCTATTACCGTACTTATACGGAAAACTGGGGTGTAAACTACCATCGTCCTCCTTGGAGCGTTATGCAAGGGGATGATATATCGAATGATCCCTCTGCTTGTATGGATATCTTAAGTGGTTTGGGCACCCCGTTTGAGGTTCTTCGGGCCCGTGGTTTATCTCGTGAGAATCAGATAAACCAACTCTCCTCCATGCTTGTTGGGAGTTCCGTAATGGCGAATGCCATTATGGAAGACTACAAGGTACTGGGACGCAAGGAGGAGGAAACTGCTCGCCTGCGGGTTGAGGCCGAGGCGATGGCCAAGGCTGCTCGGGATGGTGTGGAGCAGCTTGAAAGAGAGAAAGTTGCTTTTGAGCAGCACAAGCAGACTAAGGCTTGGGCCTCAACAGCTGGCCTTAAACAGGTTCACACTTTTGCTAAGTTGCTTTCTGACGAGTGCAAAGGTTGGAGGGAAGCTTGCGCTCGAGAAAATGAAAAAATTTACCGTGTTCGTCAGGAGGTCACTAATCTCAAAGCAGCGAATGCTGCTTTGATTAAGGAGAAGGCTGCAGCTGAGGCGGTTACCAGAGAGGCCAAGGAGGCGGAGGCCTGCGCTGCCAAGGCTCTTGAAGAGGCAAATGCTGACCGCAACAATTTGAACAAGGTTGTTGAGGATCTTTAGGTATGAACCACGATTCTACCTGAGTCTGCTTCCTTTTCCTTTAAGGGTATATAACTGATTGCCTTCCTATACTTGTTTTTTCTTTGCTTTTGAAAGGTTGAAGTGCAGAACCGGGTGACCATTATTGAAGAGGTCACTACCCGCACGGCTGAGGCTGAAGTGCGGGCAAGGGAGGCTGCTGAGGCTAGAGATAACCTGATTTCCTCCTTGGATCAGCTGAAGGCATACCGTGATTGGATGCGTGATCATGCTATCGGGCATGTAAGTATCTGGTGCCTTTGTTGCCTTTAGGTTTTGCTCTTGTTTACCTTTGTTACTTGTGTTTTGCAGATTATTGGAACCATTCTTGACGCGCCTGAGAACACAACTGCTGTAAATGAGCTCAAGGAGCGTGCGCGGCAGGCAGGATTCAAGGCTGGTTATAATCGATGCATTAGTCATATGAACCCCTTGCACCAAAGCAAATTTACTGATGAAAGGTCTGGGTTCCATGGCGTAGATACTGAAGCACGGTATGCTGCAGCCATTGAGGCGTACAACAACCTGTCCATTTCCGCCATTGAGGACATTGATAAGTGCTTGGAGGCGGAAGATTACGTGGACCGCTTGCGGTTATTGTATGCTGATCCTGAAGAGGAGGAGGAGGAAATTGCTGGTGACTCAAAGGGTGATGCGGGCACCAGTGGCACAAAATAGGACTAGGTTGGCCTGCGTGCCTTCTATTTTGGTTTGCTTTTTGATGTAAATGATAGAAGAACTTATGTAAATTTCTTGCACACCGCGTAGGTGTAGAAAATTTTTGGGAATACAAAGTTAATCTTTTTGTTCAATTTGCACAAGTGTTTTACTTCCTACTTTTGAACATGGGTGAGTTAATGTTAGAGAAGGCCAATGTTTAAGGCCTTACGTAACATTATCTCTAAATTTGTCTTTTGCATGTCTAGGTGATATGCAAGTATATGAATGACCCTGTTGGCGATAAAGCGCGGTTGAGTCATAGTCAATTTCCATTATGATCCCGTTAGGGTTAGGAATTGTATAGGTTTTGTAAAAAACTGTATGTGCGTATCCGGCCGGATAGACATTGATGTTTTGCCTTTGTTGGCCTATTACAATGTTTGTGTGTGGTCAACACTTTGTGTGGGTATCGCGGATGAAGATTTTGCAAATCTGTTTTTGCAGATACCGCAAAGTGGAACACGCATTTGTAATAGAAGGAATAAACAATATTGTATTGAATCGTTTATTTATTTATTTGCAAATGGCCTGCGGCCCGATAGGTTACATGGAAAATGTAAAAACATGGCTTACATGTAACAGCGTCGAAGTTTGTTAGACCCAGTTCAGGCTCAAAACAACTTCTTTTCACGTAATATGGCAAGTGATTTCAGTAGATGTGAAAAAGATGTGCGGAAATGCAAATCAGACTTTCAAGAAACAAGACCTACGGAATTATCAAGTTTATATCACTTAGAAACAAAATGGTTTACAAAGTGATTGTATGATTATTATCTAATACAAACGAATCTTGAATTCTGTGGGGGGAGAGAGCAATGGAGTTTAGATGTATGTGTGAATGCTAAGCTTCAAACTCACTTTGCTTCTCCTGGTTGAGCCTTCTATTTATAGACGGCTTGTATGAATAAACAATAGTTTATTCATACAATAATTCCTGCAAAAAGTAGCCAATTGACATATTCATTGATTCCAACGTTCAAGTTGCCTTTTTCATCATGATTTCATTAATGTCAACTTGCTTCGGTACGTGTGGTAGGACAGAGCCAATTTCAGACAAGTGGGTTATTTCATCAGAAATTCTGATAAACCACTTCATCAGAAATTCTGATGAACAAATCATCAGAAAATCTTTGATGATCAGAATCGTCAGATACTGATGATATTTCATCAGAAATATCATCAGATCCATCAGAAATGACCTCTTCTGATAATCCAATTCAGCTCTTGATCAACTTGTGTTTCTTTGAAGTAGATGCTATGTATTCCGGTTATCCCATCTGATCTTTCTTTTCTAGTTCGTGATCTTCAGGACTGTGATCTCTTCATAGATCCAGTTGATTGTGTTTTTCTTCAATACTTACACATAAAGTTTCCTAACAGTTTCCCCGTAAGTATTGTAAGAAAATGAACTACCTCTACATCAAACATAAACAACTTTCTTTTGAAAGAAAAATTCAAAAACAACTAAGTTCAGAAAACAATGAACATAGTCAAACCAACTATAAATCAGACATTGATAAAATATTGTTCAAAAACAGGAAATTTAATCTTATAAAATCTTTAGTTGATCTTCACTCCACTTCTGTATTTGTCTCCAGGTTTCAGCCTTTTCTTGTAGTCAATTGCCTTTTGAGTTTCTTTGTACATTTCTTTATACCATCCTCTTGCTTCCATCCAATTTTCAATGTACTCTTCAATTGTTTTTCTCAGCTTTTCATTGTTCTTTCCCTTCTTTTTGAGCTGCTCTTGTTTTTCATTCATGCAGTTTTTTTATATATTTCAGAGTTTGATTTGAATACCTGCATATATCACTGATTCTGAACAGAGCTTTCTCTTTATTAGCATCTTTGAAGACTACACTCATTTCTGGTTGATCAAAGATTGCTCCAGTTCTTAATGGTTTAGAAGCAATTTTAGCTGGAATTGAAGTGTTCGGAGGTGGTATTAGCACTTTGTTGCTGTACTCAAAATTGATACATAGATCAAAGTCTGCCAGTGCAGCCCTTTTGTATATCTTTGCTCCTGCACTTTTGAGACTTTCAAGGGCTCTTCTGATTATAACTGAATTACCTTTCATTTCATCAATGATATTCTTCATTTTGACTATTCCCAATGGGTGAATATCATCATCCAGGTTTGCATCAGTAACCTTTTGTTGACTGTTGTCTTTTCTGATCAAGGTATACTTGTTTTGTGCTTCATTGCCTAGGATGCCTCCTCCAGTGGTCATTGTATCAATTCTTTCAATTGATACTATTGGATTGGTCATGTGCTTGTGTAAAATTACCCAACCTCCATTGTTTCTGTTTTCAACAATACCTTTGCTCATTGGAGAGAGTGATCTCTTTGGGTTGTCTTCTGGACCTTTCCAATAGTAATTCTTTAGATGTTCTTCAGGGTACATAATAGTGTGTAAATCTCCTTTTAGCACTTCTATTTCTCTGATGTTCCCTTCTGAATCTTCTATCATTTCTTTTCTTGGCCTTTTTAAGGAAGTCACTTCATGTTCCATTCTTCTCTTTTCTTTTGTATCCATTTGTATGCTCAACTCTGTTTCTCCTGTGATAGTTGTAGAAACTGGTTGCACTGGAACATGATCTTTTGGTTGCACCCTTGATGTGTCTGGCTTTGAGACATTTGGTGGAGGACCCATGAGTATCTTCTGTTTATCTTGAGGTGGTCCCATGGGTTGCGTCTGTTTTTGAGCTGTTGAGGTTTCTGTTTGTTTGGTTTGATCTTGTTGAGTAATTTCTGGTTGTTGTTGAGGAATTTCTGATCTTCTTGCTTGTCTTTCTTGTGGAATTGGAGCTTTTAGTTCATGAAGATCAAAATTTGCTAGTCTGGCAACATTATACTGCAATCTCTTAACTAACAGATGAACATTAGTAAGAGCTTGAGTATTTGTTTCCTCTTGTTTCTTCATTTTCTGGAACTCTTGATTTTCTTGATTTCTTTGTGCAGCTAATTCCATTAACAGTTTCTCAAAAGCCTCAGTCATACTGCTGTTGTTGGCTCTGAGGAACTGTATTTCTTCAAGAAGCTTCCCTGATCTTGAGCTTTCTCCTGTAGTTGCATCCTCAGCCATCTTTTTCTTGATATTATTCAGTTCCTTGATAGCTTTCTCAATTTCTGATGAGCTTTCTTTGTTTTCTGATGATTTTTGCAATTTGTTGAGAGTTGCAGTATTTTCTTCAGTTTGCTTTTGCACAACTTTGACAGTTTCTGACAAAAAACTTGATCTAAGACTTTTGATTTCTGATTTCTTCTAGTATTAGATCAAGTTTTTCTTCTGTTGCTGTTTTCACAGTAGCTGCTTCATCTTCAGGTTCTTTTTGAAATTGTTTAGATGACATAGATTGATGTTCTTGGGTAATTGGAAAAACAACAGATGTTTCTCTTCTAACACCAGCAGAAAACACATTCTCTGCTGTTTTAAGGTTAAAATGATTGGATGAATCCAAATTCCCTATATCCTCACCAGAAAATTGAAACAAATTCAAGTTCTGGGTTTCCTCATATCCTTGAACCTTTTCAGGTTCTCTATGAGTTGTTGAGAAACTTTTTGTTTTCTCATCCAGGTTTCCTTGATCAGCAGGCTGATCTCCACCTGTTGTTACTACATTTTCCTCCTCGGAATCTGATTCAGAAAATGAGTCTTTTGTTTTACTCACACCTTGTTTTGAAGAAATAGTTTCTCTAAGTAAGATTTCATGTTTTCCTTGAATTGATTCATCAGAATCATTCTCAGAATCATAAAATATGTTTATTTTAGACTGTTGTGCACCTGTTTCTCCAATGTGTGAGTCTTCAGCATGATGTCCTTCAGCCACAGGATTCATATGTATATCTTCATTAGCTAGATGAGGATCAGATTCATCTTGCTGTTCCATTCTTGGTGTGCTAGACTCCTGTGCATCATGCTCCATAGGGATCACTTGTTCAAAAACTCCTTTTTCTGACTTTTTGTTCAACATTTTCAGATATTCTGCTCTGTATGGTGATTCTTCTGGTATTATACACATCATCTTTTCTGTCAGAGCAGGTATATCATAATCTGACTTCCAAGACCCTGCAGCATTCCAAGGTTTCATAATTTCTGTCTTCCACATATTTTCTGATGCTGGTATTGCTATGTTTCTTTTCAGAAAAGCATCAGAAATTATGATAGATAGAAATCTTGGAAAGGGTAGATGTGTATTTATTCTACCATCCTTGGCCAGAATTGATCTCCTGATCAGAATAAATATTTCTGCTCCATAATCAATATTTAATCCATTAATTAGACTGAACATGATTGTTAGAATGTTCATATTTATCTGATCTGTACCTCCAATCTTTGATGATAAACACTTGTTCAAAATTTCCATTAAGACTTGCCAGAAGGCAGGTAGCTTGTTTCTCTTGAATTTATTGATTGTTGAAATCTTTGTTTTGTATCCCATTACAACATCAAGTTGTGAAAATATATCTTCTCTTTCTGGTGACTTTTCAAAGTTCTGATGTAAGGGTAGCTCCAAACATTCCCTTATCTTTTCTGGTGAAATTTTAATGAAGATATTTCCCCATACATGTGTTGTTAGCTCAATTTGACTTGAGATTTTGAGAGTTTTTACAACTTGTTGTATGAGTTCTTGTGGTACCTCTCTTGTCTTTGTAAGAGCTTGAGCTAACGGGCATCTTGTTAGAAATTCAATGAGAATTTGACACTTCATATCATATTCTTCGATGTTATCATTCATTGCTTCATTGTTGCTCTTTAATGGAAGAAATTCATCTTCAGTGATGAAAGGAACTGAGTGTTTGATTTGAGGTGTGTTGATGTTGACAGCAGCCATTGAGAATTTGGGTTTTGTTTTTGGAAAAGGGTTTTAGGGTTTTGAACTTGAAGGTCGAAGATGAAAGACTCTGTTTTGAATGAGGTATTTATAGGGTGTATCGACAGAGATTTTTGAGTGTTTGTCGTGGGTTGTTTGAGTTCAGGATGATTAATGACACCATTAAGATGTTTTAATCCTTTAAGGAGACAACCGTTTTTGAAAAACTTTTGATTTATCTCTAATTTAATGTATATCTTTTAAAGATATTTAGAGACTTCAAAAATTTTGCAGATATACACTAGTTTCCAACTTGCACATTTTCTCTTTGTGGGACCCCTTTTTAAAAGGTCCAATCGAAACCCTTTGTGTGTCTCCCCAGCTATTTCTTATGATAATATATATCAACAAAGATTTTTTTTTTTGAGATGAGAGGGAATTAGTAGAGTTCTGAGATTTTACTTACGTTGTAGTCTTGCAGTTCTGAACTCCACACTTTTGTTCTGATATACCAGAGGTATAGCTTGTTTTAGTCCTCAGAAAAAAATTTTTAGAAAGAAACTTTTCAAAAAAATTTTTGGATTTTCACAAATTCAATTAAATCTGATTAAAAGAATTATTTTTCTGATGATATGTTTAAACTTTCTGGTTTTTCAAAACAAAATATGATTTTCTGATCTGTTATCAGAATTTTCACAGTTTTCTGGTGAATGATCAGTTTTTCTGATTGATCATCAGATTTTGAGTTCTACTAACTTCTGTCAGTATACATGTGTGATTCACCAGATTTTCTTTGATTTTATCAGTCAAGTTGTGTAAGTTCCCCCTAGATCTATTTACCAATAATTTAAAACAAACCTGTTGAAAGAAAACATAAAACAAACAAGTTAAACCAAAACAACACATACAACAAAGAAAACTACTACTCCTCCTCCTCCTCTAACACATTGAACATGCACTTCACATATAACCAAAGACTGGTTACTCGTCCGGTGTGATTCGTTGATGGCGTCAAGGTGGCTTTACTTATGTTTTCTTGAAGTACCAGCTCAGCTCTTGAATAGCAGCTTCTGACTCCTCCAAAGCCCAGTTGACTAGTGATCACCTTGGTAACAAATCGAGGGTAAATCAGAAAGGGTTGACGGTCATGGATGTTTGCTTCTAGGTCTCTCATTAGAAACTTAGCATAGTTGAAAGGTTTTTCTTGTATCACAGCATGCACCACTTCCATCATCCTATTCGACAGCTCATTGAAGTGTCCAATTTTCTTGGAAAAACAGACACTTAGCTGTGTTACCAAAAACTGGAAAGGTGGTATAAAACCAGACTTGCTAATGGCCCTTGACGAGTTGAGTGTGTGATAGCCCATTTCAGTCAAGGTTTGTTGCAAATATGCTTTTTCCAGAAGTTGGATTTCATGATTATCACCCAGTTTGTGGACATTTCTGATTGTTTCTTCTTTTAGAGTAATTTTTACCCCCATGACCTCACTTTCAATCCACATAGAAGTTCCACCAAAAATGATTTGAGAGTTCCACCAGAACTCTTGGAGAAGTTCTGGATATATGGTGACATGTGATGACACAGCAAAGCCTAGAGGACTTCGCATGATCATATTGTACACAAACCTGCAGTCCTCCCATGCAGGTCCTTCCAAGTTGGATCTCAATCTAAGATTGTGAAGTCTGTGAAACGGAAGAGGGAATTGAGTGGCTTTCATCAATTTTGGGCGACCCATTTTTGATAAGGAAAAAAAACTGTTGAAAGGCTTTTGAAGAGATGGTTTTTGTTACAAAAGTTCTTTTCAGGTTGTTAATATTTATAGGTGAAAGTGATGTTAACAGCCAACATTTTTCTCTTCAATTAAGAAGATATCTGTCCTAGTGAATGTAACAGTGAGTGTAACAGTGATTATGACAGTCTATTAAGCCCCATGTGTGAGTAAGCATTTAATGACTAGGCATCTATTTCCATAGCTCCTAATGATTCTAGTGCCTACGTGTCACATTTAAGTTCCTTATGAAGAAATGACGTTGCATGCAAAAAAATGAAATTCAATAAAGTGAAAAGATAATGAGACGGTTGATTATTACAGCTGTATGGAACTCCATCAGTATGCATGTTACTTTTCCTCCCTTTTTGTTGTTTTTTTTATTAAAAAAAATACACAAAAATAAATAATTACAATTTGTGGAATGTGCATGAGGATGTATTTTTACAAATTATTCTGATATTTCAAACCTAATTTCTGATTTTATATCAGAACTTCTGGTGCTTTTACCAGATATCCTGATATTTCTTCAGAATATCTGATAAACTATCATTTATTGATAGTTCATCAGATTTTCTCCTGTTCCATCAGATTGACGGATTGTTTTATCAGAAAGTAGTAGATTTGTTCTATGAATATCAGAATTTTGTTTTTCAACAAGTCGGTCTTCAATTTGTGTTTTTGAGTTTTATGAGAAATCTTCAACATTTAGATTAACCATGCCCAGTTTGCTGATCAAAAAATTGTGTCTCTTTTCATCAAGAGGTTTTGTAAAGATATCAACAATTTGATTTTCAGTTGGAACAAAATACATTTCAATGTTACCTTTCTCTACATGATCTTTTATGAAGTGGTATCTGACATCTATGTGTTTGGTTCTTGAGTGATGAACTGGATTTTCAGTTATTGCAATGGCACTCTTTGAGTCACATAGTATTGGAATTCTTGTCAGAGTTACTCCATAATCTTTCAGTTGAGTTTGCATCCACAGCACCTGTGAACAGCAACTTGCTGCTGCTACATATTCTGATTCTACTGTTGATGTGGCAACACAGTTTTGTTTCTTGCTCGCCCAACATACCAATTTTTCTCCCAAAAGTTGACAGGCACCAGATGTGCTTTTCCTATCAATTTTGCACCCTGCATAATCTGCATCTGTGTATGCAATTAATTCAAGGTTTGTATCCTTAGGATACCAGAGACCAATTTCTGATGTGCCTTTGAGATATTTAAAAACCCTTTTTACAGCTTTCAGATGGGATTCTTTAGGATCACATTGATATTTGGCCAGAAAACATGTTGCAAACATGATGTCTGGTCTGCTTGCAGTTAAATAAAGTAGTGATCCTATCATCCCTCTATAGGTTTTAATATCAACACTTATACCATCTTTATTAGAATCTAACTTGTTCCCTGTTGCCATGGGAGTTTTTGAAACAGAGCAGTTTTCAAGTGAGTATTTTTGTAGAATTGTTTTCACATATTTTGATTGACTTAAGAATATCCCATCAATTCTTTGTTTTACCTGTAACCCTAAGAAAAAGGTTAACTCACCCATCATACTCATTTCAAAGTGGCTGGTCATCAATTTTTGAAATTTATCACAAAATTTTTCATTTGTTGATCCAAATATAATGTCATCAGCATATATCTGGACCAGCAAGGTGTGACCTTTGTGTGTTTTGAGAAAAAGAGTGGTGCCAATAGTTCCTTTGGTAAACCCAGAATTGAGTAAGAAGTTTGATAAAGTTTCATACCAGGCTCTAGGAGCTTGCTTCAACCCATACAAGGCTTTGTTTAATCTATAAACATGATTTTGAAATTTTGGATCAACAAAGCCTTCTGGTTGATGCACATAAACTTCTTCCTCAATTTTACCATTCAGAAAAGCTGATTTTACATCCATTTAATAAACTTTTAAATCCTTAGATGCAGCATAAGCAAGAAAAAATCTTACAGCTTCTAATCTAGCTACTGGTTCAAAGGTTTCGTCATAATCAATACCTTCTTGTTGACAGTAACCCTTGACCATTAACCTTGCTTTGTTCCTGGTGATTATGCCGTTCTCATCAGATTTGTTTCTGAACACCCATTTTGAGCCTATGACAAATTTGTCATTTGGCTTGGGTACCAGATCCCATACCTTGCTCCTTTCAAATTGATCAAGATCTTCTTGCATGGCTTGAATCCATTCTGGATCATTTAGAGCTTCCTTGACAGATTTGTGTTCAATCTTGCTTAAAAACCCGGAGAATGCACACTCATGTGCAGTGGCAGATCTTGTTCTGACACCATCTGCAGGATTGCCTATGATGTCAGAATGAACATGTCCTTTTATCCATCTTAACTTGTTGTGAAATATTGTTGGTTCTGATGGATTTGAAGTTTCCCCCTGATCAGGTGCTACATTTGTCTGAAAAGTATCAGAAATCTGGATTTCTGATGTACTACATACTTGTTCTGCTGGGTTAGAACATGAATAATCTTTTGATTTATTTTTGTAGGCATTATCATGTTCTAGGAAATCCTCATTTAACATTTCAAAGAGATGTTAATAATTTTCTTGTTTGTTAGAAAAGTTTATTTCTTTTATGTACTCATCAGAAACCTCTGTTTCTGATGAGTCATCAAATGAGACATACAAACTTTCTCTGATGGTCCTTGTGTTGAGAATAAAAACTCTGTATGCTTTTGAGGACAAATAGTAACCAAGAAAAAAGCCTTTTTCTGCTTTTCGTTCAAATTTTTCAAGGCTTTCAAAATCATTAAAAACGAAACATCTACAACCAAATGTATGCAAAAATTTTATACTTGGTATTCTTCCATTTATAATGTTGAAAGGTGTTTTGTTGTGCCTTTTGTTGATTATGGATCTGTTTTGTGTAAAACATGCATTTGCTATAGCTTCTGCCCAAAAGTGAGTGGGCAACTTGGCATAAGTAAGCATGGTTCTGGCAGCTTCTACCAAGGTCCTATTCCTTCTTTCAACCACACCATTCTGTTGTGGTGTTCTTGGAGCAGAAAAATCATGAGAAATTCCTTTACTTACTAAGAAATTCTCAATTTTTGCATTTTTAAATTCTGTTCCATTGTCTGATCTGATCCTTCTCACTGTTAGTTTTAACAGATTCTCAATTTTCTTAATAAAATTAATGATCAGATCAGGAGTTTCACTCTTCTTTCTCAAAAATTCTACCCATGTGTACCTGGAAAAGTCATCCACTATTACTAGTATGTATTTCTTTCCAGAAAAACTTTCTGTACTTATGGGTCCACACAAATCCATGTGTAAAAGTTCCAAATTTTGTGAAATAGAAGACTCAGAAATTGATTTGTGTGAGCTTCTTTTGGATTTTTCCATTTCACAGGCTTCACAAATTTTATCCTTCTTTGAGGATATCAAAGGTAATCCTTTTACCAAACCTTTGCTTGCTAAATTGCTTTGGTTTTTGAAATTTAAATGAGCTAGCCTTTTGTGCCATAACCAACTACTACCTTTGTTATGTTTTGAAAATAAACACAGTTTTGGATGTTCACTTTCTTCTTTGAAGTCAAAATAGTAGATTGATTTTCTTATCCTTTTCCCACTTAAATAAATTTTGTTATCATCTATACCTATTAACAAGCATTTTTCTGGTAAAAATGTTACCTGAAAACCTTTGTCACAGAATTGACCACAACTCAGCAAATTATACTTTAAGCCTTCAACATAGGCTACTTTCTCTATGGTCAAACATCCATATTTTATGCAACCATATCCCATGATCCTTCCTTTCACTCCATTTCCAAAGTTTACCATTCTACCCAGCTTTGAAACAAAGTTGCTGAGTAAGCTCCTGTCCCCAGTCATGTGCTTGGAGCTCCCTGAGTCGCAGTACCAGATCTGCTGCACATGATGGTCCTGAAATGAAATGATTAGAGGGTTTTTGGTACCCAGGCATGCTTGGGTACTGTTTCTGATGAACTTTGAAACATTTTATTTTTATTTCTTCTTGGTTTTGCATCAGAAACTCTGTTATATGCTGAGCCATTAACAGATTTTACATTTTTCTTTTGAAGATGATGTTGAACAAGCTTCAGTATGTCAACACACATACAAGAGTTATCAGAATTTTCTGATAGATCCTCTTGTGATGGAATGATTGGATAATTTTGAAAAGAAGAGTGAACTGCTTCTGGAGTTTTTACATTTTCTTGACTGCATTCACTCTTGTTTGTTTTGAAGTTTGGTTTGTCAAAAGAATATTCAGAACAGATTGATTTGCAAGATTCAGATTCAGATTCTGATACTAGATTATCAGAAATCTGATGAGTTGCTTTTACAAAGATAGTAGGTTTATTTCTATTTGATCTTGTAGCACTTGTATAGCCTAAACCCTCTCCTTTGTTCTTTGGTGTGGACTCAATAAAATTTATGAATTCTTTGGCCTGTTGAAAACCTCTTACATTGATTTCTTTGTCATTGATTTTCTTGTAAAGATCTTTTCTTTCATTTTCATAAAACTCAATTTTTGCTCTTTGATCTAAACTGTCCTCTATAAGATGTTGGTTTCAAGAATGATTTTATTCAAAGTCCTTTGCAACTCATCAGATTTTCTAATATCTGATTGATGTTTTTCTTGCAGATTTAGAAAATCTGACATGAGCTTGTTTAATTTGTGTTCAAGATCAAGATTGTCTAAATTTACCTTTTGTTCTGATGTTTCTGGTAGTCCTTCAGAGAGTGCCATGAGGCAAAAATTTGCCAATTCTTCTTCTTCATCATCAGAAGAATCATCAGATAACCATGTATCTGTTCTAGCAATTAAGCTTACTTGTTGCTGCTTCTTTGCTTCTTCAAGCTTTTTCTCATAATAGGCAACATCCTTCAACTTTTTGGTCTTGCATTCTGATGCATAATGACATCTTTGCTTGCACTTGTAACACACAACTTCAGCTTTCCCTTTATCCTTAGATCTAAACTCTTCTTTAGATCTTCCATCCATCCTTCCTTTGTCACTCCTCTGGTATCTCTGGTTACCTCCCCTCAACCCCTGCTCAAATGTTTTGGTGAGCAGTGCTATTGCTTCAGCAAAAGCTGAAAAGTCTGATGATGCATCAGAAGTTTCAAGATTTTGACTGTTTGAAGGTTGTGGATCATTTGTTGTTGTTGATCTTTGTGAGTTGGAGATTAGAGCTAAAGATCCCCCTCTTTGAATGGTTTCTTCAAATATTTCTTCTTCTCTGGGGATCAAGATGCTGTATAAGTCATGAAGACTCATGTTTCCTAGTTCTAAGGTTGATGATAAAGTCATAGTTAGACTTCTCCATTCTCTAGGAAGTGCATCAAGAAATTTTGTGTTTCTTTCATCGTTTGATTTTTTTATACCAAATTTCTTCAGCTCGTTTAAAAGTTTTGTAAATCTTTGATATGTATCATTTAATCTTTCATTTGGCAAACTTTTAAACCTTTCATAAGATGAGACATTATTTGTTCTTTTGTTTCTTCTCATCCTTTCTCCTCCTTCACAAAGGTTTTCCAACTAATCCCATATTTCCTTAGCTGATGCACATGCATCAACTTGTGAAAATATGTCATTGGGGATGGCCATAATTAAAAGTGACTTAGCCCTTTCATCCCCAGCCACCAGGTCCTTGTCTTCCGCACTCCAGTTTTGTTCACTTTTGGGAGCGCGGGAGGCAGGGATTGCTGGTGATTGGTCAGTTGCTGGAATAGCAGGTATATCAGTCATTGGTGTATGTGGACCCCTTTCAATGGATTGAAACAGAGCTCGGTCATGTTCGTTAAGGAAATTGACCATCCTGATTTTCCACTGGGGGTATTCCTCTCTCACCAGAGTCGGAGGTTTAGACATAGAACTAATGTTAAAAGCATTATTCCAGGATTGAAAGCTGGCCATATTTAGAGAAAAGAAGAAGAGCGGTTGATCGTTTGAAAATAGTTTATTCAATCTGCTCTGATACCAATTGTTAGACCCAGTTCAGGCTCAAAACAACTTCTTTTCATGTAATATCGCAAGTGATTTCAGTAGATGTGAAAAAGATGTGCGGAAATGGAAATCAGACTTTCAAGAAACAAGACCTACAGAATTATCAAGTTTATATCACTTAGAAACAAAATGTTTTACAAAGTGATTGTATGATTATTATCTAATACAAACAAATCTTGAATTCTGTGGGGGAGAGAGCAATGGAGTTTAGATGTATGTGTGAATGCTAAGCTTCAAACTCACTTTGCTTCTCCTGGTTGAGCCTTCTATTTATAGACGGCTTGTATGAATAAACAATAGTTTATTCATACAATAATTCCTGCAAAAAGTAGCCAATTGACATATTCATTGATTCCAACGTTCAAGTTGCCTTTTTTATCATGATTTCATTAATGTCAACTTGCTTCGGTAAGTGTGGCAGGACAGAGCCAATTTCAGACAAGTGGGTTATTTCATCAGAAATTCTGATAAACCACTTCATCAGAAATTCTGATGAACAAATCATCAGAAAATCTTTGATGATCAGAATCGTTAGACACTGATGATATTTCATCAGAAATATCATCAGATCCATCAGAAATGACCTCTTCTGATCATCCAATTCAGCTCTTGATCAACTTGTGTTTCTTTGAAGTAGATGCTATGTATTCCGGTTGTCCCATCTGATCTTTCTTTTCTAGTTCGTGATCTTCAGGACTATGATCTCTTCATAGATCCAGTTGATTATGTTTTTCTTCAATACTTACACATAAAGTTTCCTAACAAAGTTGTTGTGCATTCTATGTGCGTGCGATAGGTTCGCCTTCTAAGGTTTGTAGTTTATATGCGCCTTTGCACAGGACCTCTTGGATGAGGTAGGGTCCTTCCCACTTGGGGGCAAGTTTCCCTGGGCGTTCTGCGTTAGACGCTTCATTAACGCGAAGGACGTAGTCTCCCGTGTTGAAGGTACAAATGCGAACGCGTGTATTGTAGTACTTTTCGAGCTTGGTTTTGTACTTGGCCTCATTAATGGCAGAGTTTTCACGCCTTTCTTCTAGGAGGTCCAAGTCAAGCCTGCACTCATCGTTGTTGTCTATCTTGTTGATAGCCAACATTCGGGGTGAGGGGAGACCTACTTTAACGGGGATCACTGCCTCCGAGCCATAGACCAGGCTGAAGGGTGTCTCAGCATGACTTTTCTTTGGGCTAGTCCTGTGAGCCCATAAGATACTAGGGAGTTCATTGACCCAGCTGCGTCTGGCTGTTCCCAACCGTGCCTTTATGCCTTCGACTAAACTTTTATTGATACTCTCGACTTGGCCATTCCCTTGCGGATGAGCCACTGATGAGAATATGTTATATGTTTAGCTCTTTTAGCCATTTTTGAAAGTCGTCGGCAGCGAAGTTGGTGCCGTTGTCGGTAACGATGCACATCGGTAGGCCGAAACGGCAGATGATATGTTCCCAAACAAATTTCCTTGTTATCATAGCGGTTGTGGAGGAGAGCGGTTTTGCCTCTACCCATTTCGTGAAATAGTCGACAGCTACTATGATAAACTTCTCTGCACCTGGTGTGTCTGGAAATGGTCCCACTACATCGATTGCCCATTTTTGAAATGGCCATGCGGTAGTGACGGGGATCAGGTTGTTCTTGGGGCGCAAGGTTTTGGGAGCATGCTGCTGATAATTGAAACACTTGCGCAAGACTTTGACCACGTCCAGGTGCATACCAGGCCAGTAGTACCCAACATTCATGATTTTGGGGGTCGACACATCGTAGGTGTGGCCCCAGGTATGACTTGCGGTATAAAATACCGTCTCCCATTTGATAATGGCACGCTTTGTATTGCAATTTGTGTGCCTCTGCTTTGCTTTCGGGAGTAACACCTGATTGTAAGTATGCAATGATTGGTGTCATCCAGGATGTTGTACCGTACTGGATGACGTTGACTTGGCGCAGGGGTACCAAGGGATTTTGTAGAATCTCAATGCGTATTTCCTTTGCCAGATGTTGGAAGCTAGTGGATGGGAGTTTTGAAAGTGCATCCGCGGGTTTGTTTTCACTTCTGTTGATATGTCGAATATTGAAGGAAGTGAACTTTGATTTCAGTTGCAGTGCTTGTTCGAGGTAGAGGATCATGATATCCCCTTTTGCGGCATAATCGCCGCGTACTTGCCCTGCAACCAGCAGTGAGTCGATGTATGCCTCCAAGTGTTGGACGCCGAGTTTGACTGCTAGACGCAGCCCTGCCAGTAGAGCCTCATACTCTGCCTCGTTATTTGTGCTTTTGAAATCGAGGTGGATTGCATAGCTGAGCTCTTGGCCATCGGGGCTGACGAGTCGCAAACCCGCACCTGCACCATCCTCGTTAGATGCACCATCGATATATAGTGCCCAGGTATCGGAGGAGTATGGTGGTGGTGTAGGGTTTTGTTCTTCTTCGCATTCCTGGATGCGATTCGCCGGTACTTCGGCAACGAAATCAGCTAGAACTTGGCCTTTGATTGTGGGGCGCTGCTTATACATCAGTGTGTGCACGCCCAGTTCAATGGCCCATTTTGCTAATCTCCCAGAGATTTCATGTCACACCCCAACCGATGGCGGAATCATCGGGGCGCGGCACTAGGCGAATCAGATTGCTCAAGAGAATCCATAACAACTATATTGCGATAATATTTATTACATTCGTTATCCCATACTAACAAATAATACAATCACATAAGTTATCACAGATTGCTTGTCCTCTCGAACAATACACATCCGACAACCTAGATTTTAAGCGAGTTTCTAGACTTCCTAGCTTGATTTGATGCAGATAGTGATCTAACCTGCAACATACGTTAAAACAACGTCAATACAAAAGTATTGGCGAGTATACAAGTTTGATAGTGTAGCGATAAAATAGTTAAAAGTGTTGCGAATTACCAAATACATAAACGGGATGCCTCGACATACATGCAAAAAGACAGATACTACCAGCTAAGTCACTCGAGCTGCGATTGCGATTGCTATTCATCCTAACTGGACCCCGTCGGGTGCTATAGTACTATACTAGTTAAGGCGGGACCTCGCGAGTATAACTCCTAACACATATGTAACTAGCATCACAAGTAAATATGCATAACAGTTATTCGCAAGTGATAAATAGATTGATTGAATAATTCGTTTGATAAGTTCGATTTATTAGGAACGTATGTTACACCCAAAAACTGCGATTAAAAGGGGTTCGAGTATACTCACAGTGCGTATTCAGCGAGAACACAGCTTGATTGGATCGATTGAGAGTGCATCCGAGTTAGTCTAGACATGGAATGGTAGGGTAAGCGGTGCACGGTGTGTTAAACGGATGACCTTATACTGTGGGGGGGGGTCTGTTCGGTCGGATGAGGCTTATCCGGTCGGATGGTCTCATCCGGTCGGGTGGTGTAGCATCTGATGGATAGTCCGATCCCACGTCCTGGTCAACTGTTCTTGATGGCTTATGGAAAGAATACGAGTGGTTTGACTGAGACGGTGGGACATCGTGTTAAACAAATGAAATTCCATCAGTTCCGACCCGTTCTAACGGCCGGGAACCACCCCGTCCCATCAGATCTAGCCGTTCTTGACGGTTTTTCCATGTTTAATCCGAAATCCCACAATACTTGATTAGATACATAAATTTTAGGTGAGATTGTTATAAAAACATGTGGAAATCACTCAGATCTGAGTTGTTTATGGTAAAATGAGGTCACACTTTGAAGTTCATATGAACTCTTGATGACATCACCTTTGAACATCCCAAATTGGTAGATTTCATGGTTAAAAGTTGAGTTTTAAAAGATAGAAAGGTGAAGAATTGAGAGTAGATCATAGAAGTATAAGATTTAGGTTGAGATCTTACCGGAATCGCGAGGAATCGAGAGAAAAGGGTCCAAGAGCGTGCTGGTCGAGTGGGAGCTGTCACATCACTGTTCAAGTGAAGTGATAGGGCTATTTATGGGCAAGAGGGGAGTGGAGGTGATGTTGGTGATCCGGGTCGGATGGCCTATCCGTTCGGATGGCCCATCCGTCCGGATGGCCTATCCGTCCGGATGGCCTATCCGTTCGGATGGCCTATCCTATTGGATCTTTGGCGCGACGAGCTTCATTGTTTCGGGCGTTGCGATAGTTTTGGTTACACATTTCCTATATTTAATTATTATTATTTCCATTATATATATAATTAATCACAAGGGGCCGTATGTACATATACATATTTCAAAGTTGCGATACAATAGCCGGGTTTCGTTTTGAATATGCGTTACTTTGCGACGCTTCACGGTCATCAAGGATGGTAGAATAGGTGCTCTCTCAATGTCATCGTGAACGTTAATGTGTGTTTTGAATAATGAGTTGCACTGCGATACATCACGGCTATCAAGGAGGGTAGAATTGGTCCTCTCTTGACACCTTCGTGGTTGTCAGCAAGTACAATGTGATGTGATAGCGATATAATATGCGAAAATATGTGAAGATGTTGCGATATAGCGATGTATGCGATATAGTTACATTATGATCCGAATCTCTGGTGCTAGGCGTAACGAGTATAACGAGTAGTAACAACGCACGAACGTGCGGGTTGTTACAGTCTCCCCTGCTTTAGGAAATTCCGTCCCGAAATTAATCCATAAGAAGGGTCGCGAGAGTTGATACGAATGAGAGTAGCGATCAAAAGCGATGAGGTAGCGAGGGATCGATTGAGTATACACATGAGAGGGTATTGCGAAGGCTAAGCGAGAGCGACGAGTCAAAGCGATTCTTATAGTCAAAGGTGATAACACACACAAGAATGCGATTCCAAAGCGTTTTAGATTCTTGAAAGTCGATTAATTAGGAGAAACTTGCTTATGAAAAGCTTCTCACGGTGCGGCGTTAACTGTAGCAATGTTCGCACCAGCACGATGAGAAGGGTTTTGTTGGGTTACTAAAAGATTTTAAAGCGATCAAAGCTCGTCGTACGAAATTTTCTCGCCACACGGCGTTGACTTGAGTCGATTGTCACGCCAGTGTCTCAAGAAAATCTCGTTTTGTACAAAGGTTTTGATTAGTTCTTAGAAAAGTTTTGTAAGAAAATGTCAGTTTTTAAAATTTGTGTAAACAAAGCCTTTTAATTATATGAAAAATTTAAATTTAAATTTAAATTTAAATTTAAGGTCGGCCCCGCATGGCACTTTCCCACGGAAGTTCCATAATATGGCTAAAACACTTATATATAGGAAGTACCAGCGGCGTATCCACCATGTTTTATTCATATGGCTTCCGTCTCGTGAGGCAGTGTCATCCGTGTCGACATAGTACAGACGGAATTGCGATGACTCGATTCAAATGAGAAGGGTTGGATTAAGTCTTAAAAGGTCGAGCTGAGCGATGAAGTCGTCTTTGAACTCAGTTCAGCGATTCAAGTGAGGTAATTAATCGATTGATAACACAACATAACATAATAACCGAAAGCGGTGACGATAAGTGAAAAGCGATAAGCGACATGCGAAAAGCGATGAGCGATAGCGTCAAGTGATAGCGACAACCGTCGAGTGATAAGCGACGGTCGATGCGTTGCAAGCGTTGGAGACATGTGATTTGATTAGATTTAATAACACCACAATTTTAAACTAACACTAGCCCACATGGCCTTTTTCCACGAAAGTCTGTTGGTACGGCTAAAACACCACAATGTCTTAGCCCTATTAGTTTCGTCTCATGAAGCAAGGTCGTGAGTGCTAACATAACGCAGATAACACAGATAACACAAATGGCGATGACGAAAAGCGATGAAAATATCAAAGCGATGAGATAGGTGCGAGAAGTGTTGTGGCGAAAAGCGACGAGTGATGTGCGATACTCGTCAAGCGATTCACGATACGCGAGTCTCAGCAAGCGATACATAGTAGTGGTAAGGGATAGAGCTATACACGCGTAATAAGCGATGCATAACAAGTGGCACACACACACAAGCGATTAAGCGAGATCACACTAAAAGCGATTCACACAACAAGCGATAACCAGCGGTAGAGATTGCGAGATACGCACAATATGTGATTGCGATTTCGAGCCATATAATAAGCGTTTGAGATTGTAAACACACAAAATATACGATTGCGATTTGCGATATAGATTCTAGCGATAATGCGATTGCGAGCGTGTTGACTTATGAAAAGTCTAACGATTACACGCCTTGAGTTGCGATTGAGATTGTTACGCCTTGTGATGTATAGTTTAGTGTGTCGAAAATAACCACAATAGTATAATAGGTCTACGTTCCAACTCCACATGGCACTTTCTTCACAAAACTCCGGTTAGCATGGCGAAGCACCGTCATGTTTCAACCATACGCCCTCATTCCGTGAATAGATGTCACACTTCGCCAGACATGGTCAAGACGCTTATATATAGGAAGTACCAGTGGCGTATCCACCACGTTTAACCATGCCCTGAATGTTAAGGCATCATTGAAACTCACTACGATCCCCGTGCACTAACCAAAATAATCCCGTGTGCACCCGTGATTAATTTGATTCTTGCACGTTTATCGTACCTTATCACAAGAACGCATAATAGGGGTAAAATACATTATATAGTACATAGTGCTAGCATTTAGATTGTGTGCGAGTATAAGAGAGAAATAAAATCCACATGCGTCGAGTGTTAGGATAAGTTTTCATACATAAAAGAAATTGACGGCGAAAAAGTCGTATTATTACAACAACATTAGAAGCAAAATAGCGTTGCTGTGGAGGACTTCTGCAAAACTGCGGTTGCTGCTGAAATTCCTCAAGGTTGCGGTCCCGTGCGACAGTGCTGCGTAAGATGGCCATACCAGTTGCAATTTGTGTAGTAGCGACAATTAGCTTCTGGCGGGTGATGATACGTACACGTGAAACACAGGGGATGAGCTCCATTGTAGGCGCGTTTCAAGTGAACTGGAGCTGCTCGGAGAGGTTCTGGTTGCGACAGTCTAGTTGCTGAAGAGTCTGGGCTCATGGTCTTTCATTTACGGCTGGGCTGAGTTTCCTGAGATGATGCAGTGTTGTTGGCGGATTCGTCTGATGATTCACTGGAGACATCGTCGGAGGAATCTTCAGAAGAATCGTCGGTAGATTCGCTGGAAGAATCGTCAGAAGAATTGATGATGATTTCTTGATGAGCTTGTTTGGCAGGATTCTTGGAGAAGTGTGACAACCCTCACAAAAACCAGGTATCCGTACAATTAATTAATATTTAATTAATGCTTAATTACTGTGCTTGCTTACAATTGTGGTTAAACTGCTTCTTGATTTCTGATACATACATACTCATGCATCACATTTTATACTGTCACTCTATTACTTACACACAAACATTAGTGACAACCTTGATGCACAAAAGCACAGTTAGCACACTAAACGGATAACCCAGTAAACATGCTGACATTGCTAGCACCAAAACAGACATTGTTCTGAGGCCAGTATGAGCCGGGAGTAGATTACTACACTAGTAGGGAGTGTAGGGAGGTGAGAATCATAAAACTATGTCACTAGGTGATAGTTATAGTGACCGGATGTGCCTAAAACACACTTTATTTACAAAATTCTGCACTTTAAACATAAATTCAGCATTTAACATAACTTGTAAAGTGCAAAGACTTGGTAAAATAATACTAGACACTTTCCAAAGTATTGGTAAATTAACGTGTCACTAAAAATAATATAAACGACACTTTAAAGCTTTATTTGACACTTTAGCGGATCAATATCCAACCGAACAACCGGACTTTACACGGAACACAAAATTTTTGCCAAAGACATTGTTTTGACTTTTCTGAGCTAGTTACGGTCCCCGAATACCCTAACACCCTTTATATTATCATACACACATTATACACTAACTAATATCATTAGAAATACTCCGGTTGCGTTGTGACCTTAGCCATGTGTGATGTACGATATAGATACAAAACTTGTAAACATTATTGTGGTCTCGATTTATGATAGCGCAATCGCAGTATTCTCATTATATGTGATGTTGGATTGATTGTATACATTTTATAACATATGATGCTATATGCTTGGTTAAATTGTAACATGAGATGTTATGTGTTTGAATGATATTACGTACGTATGTTGTTTACTTACTATGACCTGACCAACATGATCATCTCTTAGAAGATGCCTCCAAGACGCGAGATCCGTATGCCTACCAGCGAGGCAGAACTCCAAGGAATCATTGCTGCCGCCATAGCGCAGTATGCAGCCTCACCAGGAGGAACCAGCGGGAGTAATTCGAACAATAACGGCAATAACAATTCACCACATGGTAATGTTAAGTCGTTTGAGACATGTTACAATACATTTGGATATTTATAGCACGTCCGCTAATACCATTTGTATATTCTAACGTATGTGCAGGGTGCACTTACAAGCAGTTCCTCGACTGCAAGCCCATGAACTTCGACGGCACAGGAGGTGCTGTTGCGTTCGTGAGGTGGGCTGAGAAAACAGAATCTGTCTTAAGAATGAGCAAATGCGCTCCCGATCAACAAGTGACTTACATCTCAGGGCTGTTTCTGGATGGAGCCCTGTCGTGGTGGAACTTACAAGTGCAGACTTTAGGAGAAGCTGCTGCTTATGCGTTGACATGGGCTGAGTTAAAAGAGTTAATGCGAAGGAAGTATTGCTCGCGCGCTGAGATACAAAGGTTAGAGACTGAGTTCTGGCATTTAAGGATGGATGATCCCAAGATTTCAGAATACGTTCAAAGATTTCATGATTTATCCCACGTTGTGCCGTACATGGTCACACCAGAGTTTAAACGGATCGAGAGATTTATCTAGGGATTGGCACCTCAGATAATGAGTATGGTTACCACGTCCAAACCTGCCACGATCACGGAAGCGATCGATCTTAGTGTGGCACTTACTGAGGAGGCCATTCGGTTGAACAAGTTTCCAAATGTTGAACCAAAGAAGAAAGAAACACATGCTGAGTCGTCTGGGGAAAACAAGCGGAAGTTTTCCAATTTCAAGCAAGGAACCAGCCATGTAAGCAAGAAGGGCGAGCCAAGCACACCGGCTAGAGCTACAACCGGTGCTGAAAACATAGGAAAAGGTTATATGGGCACACTGCCCAAGTGTAACACATGCCAGCACCATCATACTGGCCGGTGCGGACCGAAAACATGTGAAGCTTGTGGGAAAATTGGTCACTTGAAGGATACTTGCTGGGCTAGTGCTGGCCAGGGTGGCCAAAGGGGTTTCAATAACAACAACCGAGGTGGTAATAGGAACCGTCCGCAAGGGAATAATGGCAGAAATGGAAACCGTGGGAACGTTGCGAATCAAGCTAGTAATGGAAATCGCAACCAAAACCACACTCAAGCTGGGAACGGAAATGGCCAAGGGCCAGGATGCTTTAGTTGTGGAGAAGTTGGGCACTTTAAGAAGGAATGCCCGAAACTAAATCAACCCCGTGGGAGAGTATTCAACATTGGCGCAAGAGAAGCGCTCCAGGATCCCAACGTTGTCACTGGTGCGTTCCCGATAAACCAACGTTTTACATCTGTTCTGTTTGATACTGGCGCCGATTATAGTTTCGTGTTATTAGAATTTAAGAATATACTTGGTTTGGCCACTAGTAAATTAGACGTTCCATACTCGATTGAATTGGCGAATGGGAAACTAGTTGAAACGGGTGAAGTTATAAGAGGATGCGTGATAGAATTGGGAGGACATGAATTTACGCTAGACCTGCTACCTGTCGAGTTGGGAAGCTTTGATGTGGTAGTGGGTATGGATTGGTTGTCGAGCAACAAAGCCGAGATCGTTTGCCACGAGAAGACCATCAGTATCCCGATGACGGATGTAGAAACAATCATAGTGCACGGAGAGAAGCATGATACGCCGCTGAGAATCATTAGCTGTCTGAAAACTAGAAAGTGTTTGCAGAAGGGATGTGTTGCATTCTTGGCACACATCGTGGATAAGGAAGCTGCTGAACTGAAGATCTAAGACATTCCAGTCGTCAAGGAATACCCAGAAGTATTTCCAGAGGACTTGCCAGGACTATCGCCTCCAAGGCAAGTCGAATTCCACATTGACTTGGTTCCAGGCGCCGCACATGTAGCCAAGGCACCCTATAGACTTGCATCTTCGGAGATGCAGGAGTTGTCAACACAGCTCCAGGAGCTATTGGACAAAGGATTCATCATACCAAGCTTCTTACCTTGGGGAGCTCTGGTTCTATTTGTTAAAAAGAAGGATGGTAGTTTCCGTATGTGCATAGACTACCGCGAGCTTAATAAGTTGACTATCAAAAATAGATATCCTTTGCTGAGAATCGACGATCTATTTGACCAGTTGCAAGGCTCAAGCTTTTATTCAAAGATCGATCTTCGATTAGGATACCATCAACTTAGGATACCAGAGGAAAGTATCCCGAAGACGGCCTTTAGGACACGTTATGGACATTACGATTTCCTAGTTATGCCGTTTGGGCTGACAAATGCGCCAGCAGTTTTCATGGACCTAATGAACCGAGTCCGCAAGCCGTACTTGGACATGTTTTTGATTGTGTTTATCGACGATATTCTGATTTACTCGAAGACAAAGGACGAGCACGGACAACACTTAAGAGCTATTCTGGAGCTACTAAAAAAGGAGAAGTTATACGCTAAGTTCTCGAAGTGTGAGTTCTGGCTACGCGAAGTCCAATTCCTTGGACATGTGGTAAATGGAAATGGAATCCATGTTGATCCCACAAAGATCGAAGCGATCAAGGATTGGGAGACCCCAAAAACGCAAACCGAGATTCGACAGTTCTTAGGTTTGGCTGGTTATTATCGAAGATTCATTGAGGATTTTTCTAAAATCGCTCAACCTCTGACCGCGCTCACACAGAAAGACAAGAAGTTTGATTGGAGCGACAAACAAGAAGAAGCGTTTCAGTTATTGAAGAACAAACTTTGTGACGCACCGATTTTATCGCTACCCGAAGGAACGGATGATTTTGTGGTATATTGTGACGCCTCGCGTCAAGGTTTGGGTTGCGTATTGATGCAGAGACAGAAGGTTATAGCTTATGCATCGTGCCAGTTGAAGGTTCACAAGAGGAATTATACCACGCACGACTTGGAATTAGGCGCGGTGGTATTTGCATTGAAGATCTGGCGACATTACTTGTATGGCACGCACTGCACAATCTTCACTGATCATAAGAGCCTGCAGCACATATTCAACCAAAAGGAGCTAAATATGAGGCAAAGAGGCTGGGTAGAGCTGTTGAATGATTATAATTGCGAGATCAAGTATCATCCAGGGAAAGCGAATGTGGTCGCTGATGCCCTGAGTCGAAAAGAAAGGATTAAGTCCATAAGGGTTAGGGCTTTGGAAATGATCGTCCAGACGGATCTCTCTTTGCGCATTCGTGCCGCGCAGAGAGAAACTTTGAAAGAAAGGAATATTGAAGATGAGTATCTCCGTGGGATGGAGAAGCAGTTACTGCCAGACGAGGAAGGAACTTTATGCTTCAGGAAACGGATTTGGGTACCTCTTTCTGGTGGATTAAGGAAGGTTATTCTTGTTGAAGCTCACAAATCATGGTACTCTATCCACCCAAGAGCGGATAAGATGTACCAAGATCTTAAGGATTATTATTGGTGGCCTAGGATGAAAGGCGATGTTGCTGTTTATGTTAGCAAGTGTTTAACGTGTGCCAAGGTGAAAGCTGAATACCAGAAGCCTTCAGGACTTCTACAACAACCTGAGATTCCCAAATGGAAATGGGAACAAATTTCAATGGATTTCATAAAGAAGTTGCCAAGAACGCCAAAGGGTCATGATACTATTTGGGTAATAGTAGACCGACTAACGAAATCTGCGTACTTCTTGCCGATCAAAGAAAAAGACAATACGAGTAAACTTGCAGAAATATACATGAGAGAGATCGTTGCACGACATGGAGTGCCTCTCTCGATCATCTTTGATAGAGATGGGAGATTTGTATCAAGGATTTGGCAATCCTTCCAAGAAGCTTTTGGCTCACAATTAAATATGAGCACTGCGTTTCATCCGCAAACTAATGGACAAAGTGAATGAACTATTCAGACATTGGAGGATATGCTGAGAGCAAGTGTAATGGATCTAGGTGGTAGCTGGGATAATCATTTACCATTGGTCGAGTTTTCATACAACAACAGCTACCACACAAGTATTGGAGCCGCGCCATTTGAAGCGCTTTATGGACGCAAATGTCGATCGCCCTTATGCTGGGCTGATGCAGGTGATAGACAACTTGTTGGTCCCGAAATAGTCCAAGAGACGACGGACAAGATTGCACATATTCGAAAGCGCATCGAGGCGGCTCGCGACCAATAGAAAGCCTATGCAAACCGAAGAAAGAAACATTTAGAGTTTCAAATTGGGGATATGGTTTTATTGAAGGTTTCACCCTGGAAGGGTGTAGCACGCTTTGGAAAGCGTGGGAAGCTGAATCCGCGTTACATTGGCCCTTTCAGAATCCTGCAAAGGATTGGGCTTGTAGCCTACAAGTTGGACCTACATGCCGAACTTAATGGTGTTCATGATACATTTCATGTATCAAATTTGAAAAAGAGTCCAACACAAGAGACAGTGATCATTCCTGCTGACGAAGTTCATATCGACGACACGCCCCACTTTACCGAAGAACCCGTCGAGGTTACGGATTGGAAAGTTAACAAAACACGCAGGACTAGTGTCAAGCTCGTCAAAGTGCGATGGAATGCAAGACATGGGCCTGAATTCACGTGGGAACGTGAGGATCGTATGAAGGAGAAATACCCCCATTTATTTTCTAAGACCCCTGCAACTAGAAGCAGAGCTTAAATTTCGGGACGAAATTTATTTAACGGGGGGAGAATGTGACAACCCTCACAAAAACCAGGTATCCGTACAATTAATTAATATTTAATTAATGCTTAATTACTGTGCTTGCTTACAATTGTAGTTAAACTGCTTCTTGATTTCTGATACATACATACTCATGCATCACATTTTATATTGTCACTCTATTACTTACACACAAACATTAGTGACAACCTTGATGCACAAAAGCACAGTTAGCACACTAAACGGATAACCCAGTAAACATGCTGACATTGCCAGCACCAAAACAGACATTGTTCTGAGGCCAGTATGAGCCGGGAGTAGATTACTACACTAGTAGGGAGTGTAGGGAGGTGAGAATCATTAAACTGTGTCACTAGGTGATAGTTATAGTGACCGGATGTGCCTAAAACACACTTTAATTACAAAATTCTGCACTTTAAACAGAAATTCAGCATTTAACATAACTTGTAAAGTGCAAAGACTTGGTAAGATAATACTAGACACTTTCCAAAGTATTGGTAAATTAATGTGTCACTAAAAATAATATAAACGACACTTTAAAGCTTTATTTGACACTTTAACAGATCAATATCCAACCGAACAACCGGACTTTACCCGGAACACAAAAAAATTGCCAAAGACATTGTTTTGACTTTTCTGAGCTAGTTAGGGTCCCCGAATACCCTAACACCCTTTATATTATCATACACACATTATACACTAACTAATATCATTAGAACTTAACTAGAACCTAACTATACCATCACAACCCAACCCTTACCCCCTCTCTTTGACGGTTCCAAGGGTGGGACACACCCTTGTCCTCCTTTGATTATTTTAATCCTAGATGTTTAGTATCTAATAGACACATTATATGTTGGATAATAGGGAATTTGGATTATAAATAAACCTTAGAGTTAATCATCTTCATTTCTTCCACACAACACCAACTAGCTCTCTCTCCTTCCCTCTTGCTAATGTTCGGCCGAAACCATCAACCCTCATACACCCACCATCAAGTTTGGTTCTAGCTATTTTACATACATACAAAGGTGCAAGGTGACACACAAACAAGCCCGGTGCACTCGGAAGCTCAAGAACCTCTCTAGATTTCTTTTATCCACCTCGTTTACGTCTTGTTTCTTTCCTAGCCTTGAGCTAGTAGTAAGTGCCTCTAAACATCATCTTGATCTTGTTTATGGTGGTTAATAAGTGATTTAATGGTTAAAAATAAAAAACATACAAGAACATGACATAAAGTCTTGAACATAAGTGATTAATGGTGGATAAAGAGAAGATACATGTGTAAATCTTATGAATCTTGTCTAGTTGTGATTATTTGATGTTCTTTGTTACTAGAAGTGGGATGGATCATCATCTAACCATACTAGATCATGTTCAAGAACATGAACTAGTAGTATGTTAGTGCTAGAGTTGTAAAAAGATGATGGAACCATCCACCATGAAACATGAACTTGTGTAAACATAATTTTTCTTGTAAAATAAGGTTCTAAACTAGTAGATCTAAAGATCTACAAGTGGTTTTTTGGAAGAACCAAGTGAAAGATGCAAGTCTTGTTTAAAACCCGGATCTTACAGGAACTAAAAGCATTTTAGTGAATAAACAAGTGTGTAAACACTTGTGTCACCAGAAAAATTTAACAAGAAATATTTTTGGTAAATCATGACTAGAAGTTGTGAAACTTCAAGATCTTTAAAAATAAAATTTTTAAGAAACTAATTTTATTTTTAAAGAAAACAAAACCTACTAAATATGTTAGAAAGTTACTACATATTTTTACAAAACATTCAAGTTCATGAGTTTATGATTTAGGGTTGTTTTTGTCAAGATAGTGATTAAAGATTTTATATTGTTAATTGATGATCGTTGATTGAAATTTTGAAAAGAAAATGATACGCTTGTAAGCGTGGACACCTCCAGTTACAGAGGAAACTCTGGCGAAATTTTTCCAGAAATATAACACTTAGAAATATTTTTTTCTAAACAAATGTTTACAAAATATGTTTTTAACTTTGTTTTCGAAATAAACTTCGCCAGGATTTTTATTTCAAAAATTACAAAGTGTCGGAGGTGGATTTTCATAAATAAAACTTGTTAAATATATATTTAGAATATATATTTCATAATAAAGCGCTTGTGTGATTATGTGATTATTTTGTGAACTAGATATATTATTTTTAGGGCAAAAATAATATAACTGGAGTATTTTATGAAATCATGACTCCAAAATAATACCAACGCTATCACAAGTAAATATTTAAGTTATATAAGTATCGTAATATAACGCAAACTTTAAAAATGTAACTTATGTATTTTCGGAAAATCCTCTTAAATGGGTATTTTGATAAAGTATTATTTTGGAAATGGTATGAAGTAAAATATAATATTTTTGGGGAAAAATATGTATACTTTGGAGTTAGAATATTTTAGACAAGTGATTAAAATATATTTTCAAGTGAGACTTAAAAATATATTTTTGGAATTATAAAACACACATGTATTAAAACCCCCATCTTTGGGAAGGAATACATTTATTAAATATATAAGAAGCGTGAACACGGAATAGTTACCTAACTATTTCTCCAATAAAACATTAAACCTTAAGCCAAGGCACGACCTTCCGTCTAATAGAAGTTAGTACGTGTAGGTCGTCACGCAGCAGGTTGATTTGGGATTGACTATTTCGAGACGCACTTCAGTGAGTTCATGTCCCCCTTTTCTCTTAACTGTTTTCAGTTTTTGTACTTTGGGGGTGGAATACATGTTACAGTAATTACAGATACTTTTATACATGGTATGGTTATCTTAAGGAGGGTTTACTACTTAGATCATGTGAGTGGGTAGGCGTGGAACTAGAGGCCATTAATCCTCATAGTAGGACCAAGGGTCATTAGCGGTAGATCTATCTGGGTGTAGCTAGCCCAACTCCTGGCCCACTGTACGGACCTCGGGGTGACTTTGAGCCCGACGCATAAATCTGCTAGGTTTGAGTCTTCCTACAGCACTTCACACATATCATTGGATTTGCAACCCAATGGTGATCTCTTTTTCCTTATTTGCTACATACCAGGGATTTTCATACATTCAAACATATTACAAAGGTTTTACATACTCACTTTTACATGAACTCGCTCAAGTTTATGTTGATTTTTCAACTTACATGTATTTCAGGAAATTAGTGGATCTGGCAAGGTATGCACTGGTCGTCACGCTGCGTAGGAGTAATGGTGTCATCCGAGTTTAGGAATTTTGATCTTTGCCTGGACGGGTCACAAGTCTTAAACTGTGTTTCTAATCATGTCTTTTGGTTGTGTATGTGAACAAGTTTTAACTATGTCGTTGTTGTAATCTATCTTAAGTGTCTACTTTTAAAACAATGTTGTCATGTTTACTTTTAAAACTTGTTAATTGGATGAACATCATGGTTTTATTTTCATATAGCATTGTTGTGATTATGCTATGGTATTAAGAAGTCACACCAAAATAAACCCACGCTTCCGCAAAGCCAGGTGTGACAAGAAGAATCCGTCCAAGTCTCGTTTGTCGTTGTTCTCTACGGCCAAACGGTAGGTTTCTTCGATGGTAGCAGGTCTTGTAGCTTTGATAAAATCACCCACACACTCAGGCAAGCCGCGAATGTACTTCGGAATGGCTTTTTCTGAAGTGTTGACTTGACTTGGGCAGATTACGCTAAGCTGTTTGAACCTTGCGGTGTAGCCAGCATTGTCACATTAGACTGGCTTGATTATCCAAAATTCGTCTTCTAGCTTCTGGACTTCGTGAGGAGGACAGTACTCTTTCTTCATGAGCTCTTTCAGCTCATCCCAAGAGAGAGCGTAAGCTGCGGAGATTCTACGTTTGTTACGTTCGGTAGTCCACCATTCGAGTGCTTGCTACTGAAATACTCCGGTTGCGCAAGTAGTACGGAAACTATCGGGACACCCACTTTGACGAAGGGTAACATCGATAGAATCGAACCACTGGAGTAGTTGGGTCACACCTCCTTCATCCGTGAACTCCATCGGGTCACAGGCTTTGAAGTGTTTGTAGAGGAAAGCAGATTGCGGCACTTCTGTTTTAGAGTCTTCCGGGGCTCGAGAGTTGCTGAGAGAGCGCACTTGAGCGAAAATTTGAGGAACGGCCTTGGCCATTTCCTTGACCACAAGCGAGGCAATCCGCTTCTTGGCGCTTCGTTTGGCTTTTCTCCTAGATGTTCGTCTCGAGGTATAGTCGTTGGAAGGCATCTAAACAGAGATCGATTTGGAATGAGATTCGATCATAATGATTTTTGAGTTTTGCGATGCGATTGAGCATGGTCAAAACTGGTAGCGTGCAATATAATAGATTTCACATAGGAGCCTGATGTGTGCAAAATGCAACATATAAATTACATCAAACAAGGCATAAAACTAACCCTTTTTAAGTACTAATATTGGAAAAAGAGTGTTTTTGTCTTCCTTTTGTATTTTCAGGATTAAATGAGCTCAAAAACACAAAAGAAGCAAAAAGACAGCTAAATCCAACATAAATACAAGGAAAGGAACATTAGTTGACTGCCCGACCCCTCAACGGCACCTTCCAAAGCAAATTAGAGAAGTCAGATGACTGAACACGCCCCGTGCTCAGCCAGCACGGGGGCGTGCCCAAGAAGCAGCAGAAAAGACAAATCTATAGAAGCTTATATTGCCCACCACGGGGCCGTGCTCAGCGGACACGGGGGCGTGTCGAAAGTACAGCAGGCGCATTTATTGTAATTGCGAATTACAATTAATGAGGAGAGAGAGTGTCAGACGGACACGGGGCCGTGTCCAGCTCTCTGTTCAGCCTATAAATAGGAGTGCTTGGATTCATTTCATCTCATCCCTTGGCACACCACCTCTCTCACACCTCATCCACCACCCACCTCCATCACAACACCATCATCCACCACCATCATCCATTGTCCATCGTAGAGTGTGTGAGTCGTCTCGGGATCCAAGATTGATCGTAAGAGTTCTTGACAATCAAGGCCATGTTTGCCTAAGTCTCTTACATCACTTGGTGAAGACAAAGTGTCTAGTATAATACTTTTTATTTCTAATCTTTTGCACTTTTTATTTGGTTTTGTATTAATGACTTTAATAACTAGTTACTTATGTTGAAGGTGATCTTTCCTTATCGTTTGTCCGTGGTGTCTTGGCATTATTTTACTGTCTATATAAAATAAAGGATTTTCACCATTCATATCTCCACGGTCTATATGGAGGTATGTTGGCTACCTGGTCGGGGGTTAAGGGAACGGTTTGGTAAAGGTCTTGCCATTGTTCAGCGTTTAGAGGTCCTGCAATGGACCTAGGTCAAATTTAGTAGGACCTCCTTCAATACTTCACGGTATTGGATGGCGGGGGTCCAAACTCTTTGACCCCCTCATAAGTTAACTACAATTAATATTATAACCCGGCTATTTAGGACTGTATCCCTGCTGACTCAGACTACTTAGCCGAGGGTAACGTCACCGCCAAAAGCGGGGCCTACCACAATACTGCATTAATAACTTAATTCATTATCTTCCAATAATCCACCCTTTTAGGATTGTATCCTTGCTGACTCAAACTCCTGGGGTGAGGGTAACGTCACCTTCAAAAGAGGGGCCTACTACAATAACTAAGATAATCTCTTAATTATGTGCAAAAGTGCGGAAATAATCAAAGGTTATACTAGATACGAGTTGGAACCAAGTGATTCATCTTGTCTATCTGTTTTTTCTTTTATTTTTATTTTCAGCATTTTAGTTAGTTTTTATTTTTCTTAGCTTAAAACATTTTTCTAAACTTTTATTTTGATTAGACGTTGAGGATAAACCGGTACTAAAAGCTCTTGTGTCCTTGGACGACCTCGGTATCTTACCAACGCTATACTACACTCAACGATGGGTGCACTTGCCCATATGTGTGTTTAGTGTTAGTGAAATATCGTGTTTTATAAATTTAAAACTTGGCTAAAATAAGTGTTAAAAAGGGCTTAAAATATACACCTAATATAAGTAACACTTCACACGCATCAAGTTTTTGGCGCCGTTGCCGGGGACACAAGGATTTTAAGAAAGCTTAAAATCGACGGCCTAATCAGTTTTTCAAAACCTTTTTAAAAGCGCGCACATTTTTCTGCATTTTAGTTTAGATTTGCATTTACAGTAACCTGTACACGGGGCCGTGCTCACTGAACACGGGGCCGTGCTGCACATTTTCATAAAAACACCCAGTAACAGAAACCTGAACACGGGCCGTGCTCACTGAACACGCCCCGTGCTCAACGAAATCAGTAAATTTAATTAAAATGCCCAGATACAGATCCTGAACATGGGGCCGTGCTCACTGAACACGGGGCCGTGTCCAGCCTCTGTTTCCGTTTTTCTTTTTTGTTTTCTGATCTCGAGACTCGGTTGTGGTCTGCTGAGTGATTCTTATGGATCAATACTCAGGAGGTTACAACTACACCTATGATGAGGATGATTATAGGGGTAATTATTGCACTAATTGTCGTAATGCACGCTCGATTCAAAATAATCACTCATATCAACCATCCAATTCATACACCTACTATGAGGAGCCCAGGTACGAGCCATCAACTTCATACACATCCTATGAAGACCAAAGGTATGAACCTCCTCCCTCATACTCATATTTTGATGAACCAAGGTATGAGCCTTCTTACTCATACTTTGAGGAACCAAGATATGAGCCACCACCTTCATATGCTTATTATGAGGAACCATGGCGTGAACAACCCACCTCATATGAGTATTATGAAGAAAAAAATTACGAACCTTATCCATCATATGCTTACAATGAAGAACAATGGTGTGAACCATCAACTTCATATGGGTATTATGAGGAACAAAGGGTCGAACAACCGGATTCAAGCTTAGAAAATAACGATTCTTTTTCTATAACCGAAGTGACCGATAGGATATTAGAACACATTAGAGTTATCGATCGATGTATAAAAGAAGCTCGCGCAAGGGAAGAGGAGTCCCGCGCAAGAGAAGAATTAAAAAAGGAAGAGATAACTAAAAATGAAAAAATGGAAGAACAAATAAGTGAAAAACCGACACATGAGTTAAACAACGAAAAAGGTGAGTCCGACAACGTTAAAATCCAAGAAGAGTCTAATTTTGAAGAAATTAATCTCTTGACACCTTCTTTCGAAAATCATTGTTTAATACCCACTCATGCTAAGTTTTTAAAAGAGTTAAACACTAACACTAAAATTGACGAAACGGTAAGTGTTAAGTTAACTAATGATCAAACTTCGCTAATAAAAGAAGACCCATTTGAAATTAACATCACACCGGTTCCATGTTTCTTTCAAAATTCGTTTATTAGTAATATCACAATCGATAAAGATCTTTGTGTTAACATAATGCCTAACTACATTTTCGAAAAATTAAGTATTAGTGATTTTTCTCCACTTCAAATACCCATTTTTCTATCCAATCGGAAAGTAATAAAATCAATCGGTATAGTTGAAGATGTCTTGGTTCAAACAAATCAAATGGTAATCCCAACCGACTTTGTCATCCTCGATGACGCTCCTCTAGTGTTGGGACGACCATTTGTGAAAACTCACGAAGCTTTGAAAAACCGGAAGTTCAATAATCTACCTCTTCAATTAGGGGCATTTAAAAGAAGTGTCGATCTCGAACGATCAATGAAATATCCATTCGGCAATAATGACCCCCTAATTGAAGATGAAGATGAACCACCCGATAAAAGTGAAGAGATTGACCACTTTGTTGAAGAAGAGGTCGCCATAGAACAAACTTTTAAGGTTCTTGATCGAAACGAGCAACCAAATAAGTAGTCTCCTAAAGACCCACCACTTGAGCTCAAAGAACTTCCAAAAGGTTTGGAATATGCTTTTCTAGACAAAGATGGTAAGTTACCTGTAATTATTTCATCTAAATTAGATAACTTAGAAAAAGAAAAATTAATTAATCTGTTGAAAAAACACAAAAACGCAATAGCTTGGAAACTTGTGGACATAAAAGGAATTAATCCTTCTATGTGCACACACAAAATTTTGATGAATGATGACTACAAATCGGTCATACAACCACAACGTCGAGTAAATCCAAATGTTCAAGAAGTGGTTAAAAACAAAGTCATCAAGTTACTTGACGCTGGACTTATCTATCCTATCTCCGATAGTCCTTGGGTGAGTCCCGTCCAAGTAGTTCCAAATAAAGGAGGTATGACGGTAATTACTAACGAAAAGAATGAACTGATACCAACAAGAACCGTCACAGGATGGAGAGTATGTATAGATTATAGACGATTAAATGAAGCAACAAGAAAGGATCATTTTCCTTTACCCTTCATTGATCAAATGTTAGAAAGATTATCCGGTCATAAATTTTACTGTTTCTTGGATGGTTTTTCAGGTTACTTTCAAATCCCGATAGCACCCGAAGACCAAGAAAAGACAACTTTCACATGTCCCTATGGAACTTTTGCTTATCGTCGCATGCCGTTTGGTCTATGTAATGCCCCAGCAACATTCCAACGTTGCATGGTAGCCATTTTCCATGACATGATAGAAAAAACAATGGAAGTCTTCATGGACGACTTTTCTATCTTTGGGGATTCATATGACCAATGCCTCAATAACCTTGAACGAATGCTATCCCGATGTGAGGAAACTAACCTCGCCCTTAACTGGGAAAAATGCCATTTCATGGTAACGGAGGGAATAGTACTCGGTCACAAAATCTCAAGCGAAGGCATGGAGGTGGATCGAGCCAAAATAGATACCATTTATAGATTACCACCTCCATCCTCCGTAAGAGCTATCAGAAGTTTCCTAGGGCATGCCGGATTTTATAGACGGTTTATCAAAGACTTTTCAAAGATCTCAAGGTCTCTAACAAAATTACTTGAAAAAGATGCTCCTTTCATCTTTGACAAGGATTGCAATCAAGCATTTCTAACCCTAAAGGAAATGCTAGTCAATGCGCCTATCATGATAGCGCCTGATTGGAAATTTCCTTTCGAAATCATGTGTGATGCTAGTGACTTTGCAGTTGGAGCTGTCTTGGGACAGAGAAAAGAAAAGCATTTCCACCCGATCTATTATGCTAGTAAAACACTCAATGATGCACAAGAAAATTACACAACAACTGAAAAAGAGTTACTAGCTGTGGTATTTGCTTTTGATAAATTTCGTTTTTATCTTGTTCTTTCTAAAACTATAGTCTATACAGACCATGCAGCCATTCGATATCTCTTCAAGAAGCAAGACGCAAAACCACGTTTGATTAGGTGGATTCTACTCCTCCAAGAATTTGACATTGAAATCAAGGACAAAAGAGGAGCAGAAAATACCGCAGCAGATCATCTTTCACGCTTAGAAGACCCAGCTTTAGAGGCAACCAGGGACGAGCAAATCAACGAAAAATTTCCGACTGAGTCCCTGGAAATGGTGGAATACAAGGAAGAACCATGGTACGCCGACTATGCTAACTACCTAGCTAGCGGTATAGTCGCAAAAGGATGGCCACATCATCAAAGAAAAAAATTCTTTGCCAATGTGAAACACTACTTTTGGGAAGATCCATATCTTTTCAAAATGTGTGCCGACCAACTCGTCAGACGATGCGTACATGGTAGTGAAGCACGAAGAATTCTCCGCCATTGTCATGAAGGTCCATACGGAGGACATCATGGTGCTGCTAGTACCGCTCGAAAGGTATTCGATTCAGGATTTTATTGGCCAACCATTTACAAAGACGCTCAAAGTCTTGTAAAGACATGTGATGTTTGCCAAAGAACAGGTAATATTTCTTCAAAAAACGAAATGCCACAAAATGGCATTCTTGTTTGTGAAATTTTTGATGTGTGGGGACTCGACTTTATGGGACCTTTCCCACCATCGAAAGGAAACAAATATATACTTGTGGCAGTAGATTACTTGTCTAAATGGGCCGAGGCCGAGGCACTTCCAACAAATGATGGAAGAGTCGTGGTAAGATTTCTGAAAAAATTATTCTCTCGTTTTGGCACACCTAAAGCTTTAATAAGTGATAGAGGTACCCATTTTTGCAACCATCAACTTGAATTTTTTTTAACAAGATATGGGGTCTATCACCGGGTTTCGACAGCATATCACCCTCAAACAAACGGACAAGCCGAAGTGACTAATAGAGGTTTAAAACGAATACTCGAAAAAACCGTAGGGTTAAATAAAAAGGAATGGGCTGATAAATTAGACGACGCTTTATGGGCTTTTCGAACTGCTTATAAAACAACAATAGGTACAACCCCATATAAGCTAGTTTATGGAAAAAGTTGTCATTTGCCAGTAGAAATTGCACACAAAGCCTACTGGGCAATCAAAAATGTAAACTTAGATCTAGAATTTGCTGGTAAAAATCGATTTTGTCAAATAAATGAATTAGACGAACTTAGGAATTATGCATACTCAAACTCTGAAATTTATAAGGAAAGAATGAAAAATTTGCATAACAAACATATTAAACCTAATGAATTTCGGGTAGGGGATCTAGTTCTTTTGTTTAATTCACGACTTCGATTGTTTCCTGGTAAATTAAAGTCTAGGTGGTCAGGACCTTTTTCCATCACCCACATTTTTCCACACGGTGCAGTAGAAATTAAATCTCGAAATGGGCCACCATTTAAAGTCAATGTCCAACGGCTGAAACTCTATCAAGGATTTATTGAGGATGAGGAAGAAGAGATCTCGCTTCAAACCGTGGAAGAATAAAAACATCATGCCTGGTAAGTTACGAACGATTGAGACGACAAAATAAAGCGGTAAGTTTTCTAACCATAGCTTATGGGAAAAAAGGGGCACTCACACGCGCACATAAAAAAAAAAAAACGCTCGGCACGAGGCCGTGTCCGCTGGACACGGGGCCGTGTTCGCGCTGCAGACGGGATAAAACCCCTTTTTCAAAACAGTTTCTTCATTCCACACGCCCCGTTTCCCCACAAAAGTTCTGGTTCCAGGCGATTTTTCGCGAAATTTCGACGTCTCTTACCGATCTAACAACGTCAAGATGGCAAAGTTCACAAGGTTCAATGCAAGTGAGCTCGATGCAAGGGCAAGGTACGAGATACTTCAAACGAGACCCGAGGAGTACCCCAGGAGAGCTTGCACGGACCTGTTAACCTTGGTAAACCAGCTGAACCGATTCAACAACATCGTTACGGGACCACTAGCTGTTGCATTAAACACTAGGCTTCGGTCGGTGCATCAATGCACCATGGAGTTCTACAGTACCTTCAACTTCAATTCAAGGTGTGACCCATTCGACAATGAAGGGGTTGTATTTCGGTGTGGAGGGACAATGTACTAGATCTCCATGGCACAGTTTGGAGCCATAATGGGGCTATACCAAGAAGAGGAATCGGGAAATGAAGAGAATACCGGGGGATTACGAGACTTGGAGGGAAATGAAAGACAAGCCGCATGGGCTCAAATCGGTGAAGCAATCTACGACCCTCGTAGCACCAAGAGTACGAAGCTAAGGGATCCGCTCTATCGCTACATTCACAGGATCCTCACCTACTCTCTAAACCAACGTCACGACAGTAGCGGTGTTGTAGGGTTGAAAGATTTGGTTGTCCTCCACTGTATCCACAACCAAAAGCCTCTAGATGTTCCGTATCTCCTGTTAAGAAACATGCATCTCAACCGCCTTGCTCGCGCTCCAACGCCTATCTTCTTCGGGGGATGGGTGTACCGTCTTTTCAAGCATTACACGCAAATTCCAAGAGCCTTTGAAAGAAGCCCATGGTTGGGACGAGTTGACTACCACATTTGCCGAGCCATGAACTTACTTTATGAGGCGGAAGACGGAACAGTGAGTTTTCAAAGAACGCAAGGCTATGCATGGAACCCACATGAGGCCCTAGTTCTTCACGCACCACCTCCCCACCACCAGTATCCACCCCATGGTGATCCGGGTCAATCCTCCTCACAAGGAGGCGGTTTTCCTAATTTTCAAAGCTTACATGATCTTATGCAGGAAAACCTCATGTGTACCAGGAACGCCTACAACCTCGCCAACAATACTTACCACCGGGTCGGAGCTATTGAACGCAACATCAACGATATACAAGACGATATCAGCAGCATCCGGGAGTACATGGTGGGGCATGGGGATGGAGGTGATGATAGCGATGAGGATATGGAGTAGAGGGTTTGGAGGAGTAGGAGCGGGTTGATGGCAAGCCCACAGGTTTAAGTCCCTTTATCTATCGAACAATTGGTGGCCCGCGTGCCAGAAGTTGAACAACTTACTTTCCTTAAACACTTTTATTTTCCGTTTTATTTTTCTTTTACTTTATGCTTGGAACAATTAACTATGGTAAATTAGGATGTTTGTGTTGCTTGGTGTGGTATTAAATGATGAAACAGATACAAACCAAGGCTTGGGGTGCTAAATCTCAGCACTTATAAGGCCAGGATGGAAAAACCGGAGGAAGAAACCTGTTTTTTTAGGCTTTCAGACTGTCCACACGGGGACGTGTCCAGCCAACACGCCCCCGTGCTCACCTCCCAGACCTGCTGTTTGGCTTCTGTCCTGCAGATTTTTGTCCGACACGTGGTCGTGTCCAGTGGACACGGGGCCGTGTCCACCTTCTGTAAGTTCTCGTTACTGGCAGTTCGCCACGGGGTCGTGTCCAGTGGACACGGGGCCGTGTCCAGACTACCAGTAACATAAACCTTTGCTTTCTAACACCGTTTTACACATCTAATCAACCTAAAAATTTATTTTTGGGACACATTGAGGACAATGTGTAATTTAAGTGTGGGGGGGGATGCTAAAACCTTGAATTTTGCAAGTCCTAAATACAAGCCTTACACAAAACTCTATTGGAACCGCTAATCACCCCAATTTTTTTCAAAAATTTCATTTTTTTTACTTGTCTAGGTTTAACTCGGGAAATTCAAGTTCTCAAAAAGGTTATATTTTTACAAATTTACAACCGATAACGTAGTGATAAAAAGAACCAACATAAGAAAATTATGAAAAGGCATGGCAAACTTAGTTAAAATTTGATTATATATACTTGATCACATAAAAACCCATTCCCACAAAAGTGAGTTTTGAGCCTTTATTGAGCATACAAATTTACATCTTTAGACTAAATGCTCACTTTTCATTTCTTGTGTGAATAGCCGCTTGGTTCTTACGACTCTAGAACTTGCCATGACGATACATTCCCGGTCCTTATCAACTTAAACCCGAGTAAGTAATGATGGAGGCATTAGGACTAACCCTTTTTATTTCTACACCATTATTTTTCTTTTTCTTTTACCACCTACCCAAAAATCCCCCTAGTTAACCCCTTTAAGCCTAAACCTTTTCATTTCATCACCCAAACCAAAAACCCTTTTACCCACCAAAACCTTTTTATTTTTAACCCTTTGTTTTAGTAACAAGTTCGGTTTTTCGTATGAAAAAAAAAATATGTGTGTTATTGATGAAGCAAAAAGAAAATAAAACAAACAAAGTCATCAAAAATAACTTTGTTTGAATGAAAGCTTCATTAAAATAAAAAGTTACAAAAAATAGAAAGTCCTACGAAAACCGACACTTGTTACGCCTTTTCGCCCTTTTTCTACTAACCACTAACCACTTTCCCAACCACCTACCTTTAACCCAAGCCTAACCTTAACCCACAAAGTCCTCTTGATATTTACAACGGTATAAAAGTTAAAAAGGAGGATGATTGATTGCTTGGCAAGCCTATGGTAGGAATAAGTCCCATGCCGCTCTCGAGTGATTCACTAAAAATACACCTTCGGCCGAGTGTGAGTGATTTCTCCCGTGAGGTATGTGAACTTGTATATAAGTGGAAGTTTAAAAAGGCATGTTATGCCCAAATAAGTAATTTCTCCTATGAAAAGTTCTAAATAAATCATTACGAATAGGATTGTAAATAAATAAAAATAAAACCCAAAAAGATCTTGGATATTCCGACACTCTACGACAAGCCCAAAACCTTCTCTTCTACCTATTCCATTTGGGAGTGTAAGCCACATATTAAAGAGTTTTGCTTGAGGACAAGCAAAAGTTCAAGTGTGGGGGTATTTGATGTGTGCAAAATGCAACATATAAATTACATCAAACAAGGCATAAAACTAACCCTTTTTAAGTACTAATATTGGAAAAAGAGTGTTTTTGTCTTCCTTTTGTATTTTCAGGATTAAATGAGCTCAAAAACACAAAAGAAGCAAAAAGACAGCTAAATCCAACATAAATACAAGGAAATGAACATTAGTGGACTGCCCGACCCCTCAACAGCACCTTCCAAAGCAAATTAGAGAAGTCAGATGACTGAACACGCCCCGTGCTCAGCCAGCACGGGGGCGTGCCCAAGAAGCAGCAGAAAAGACAAATCTATAGAAGCTTCTATTGCCCACCACGGGGCCGTGCTCAGCGGACACGGGGGCGTGTCGAAAGTACAGCAGGCGCATTTATTGTAATTGCGAATTACAATTAATGAGGAGAGAGAGTGTCAGACAGACACGGGGCCGTGTCCAGCTCTCTGTTCAGCCTATAAATAGGAGTGCTTGGATTCATTTCATCTCATCCCTTGGCACACCACCGCTCTCACACCTCATCCACCACCCACCTCCATCACAACACCATCATCCACCACCATCATCCATTGTCCATCGTAGAGTGTGTGAGTCGTCTCGGGATCCAAGATTGATCGTAAGAGTTCTTGACAATCAAGGCCATGTTTGCCTAAGTCTCTTACATCACTTGGTGAAGACAAAGTGTCTAGTATAATACTTTTTATTTCTAATCTTTTGCACTTTTTATTTGGTTTTGTATTAATGACTTTAATAACTAGTTACTTATGTTGAAGGTGATCTTTCCTTATCGTTTGTCCGTGGTGTCTTGGCATTATTTTACTGTCTATATAAAATAAAGGATTTTCACCATTCATATCTCCACGGTCTATATGGAGGTATGTTGGCTACCTGGTCGGGGGTTAAGGGAACGGTTTGGTAAAGGTCTTGCCATTGTTCAGCGTTTAGAGGTCCTGCAATGGACCTGGGTCAAATTTAGCAGGACCTCCTTCAATACTTCACGGTATTGGATGGCGGGGGTCCAAACTCTTTGACCCCCTCATAAGTTAACTACTATTAATATTATAACCCGGCTATTTAGGACTGTATCCCTGCTGACTCAGACTACTTAGCCGAGGGTAACGTCACCGCCAAAAGCGGGGCCTACCACAATACTGCATTAATAACTTAATTCATTATCTTCCAATAATCCACCCTTTTAGGATTGTATCCTTGCTGACTCAAACTACTGGGGTGAGGGTAACGTCACCTTCAAAAGAGGGGCCTACTACAATAACTAAGATAATCTCTTAATTATGTGCAAAAGTGCGGAAATAATCAAAGGTTATACTAGATACGAGTTGGAACCAAGTGATTCATCTTGTCTATCTGTTTTTTCTTTTATTTTTATTTTCAGCATTTTAGTTAGTTTTTATTTTTCTTAGCTTAAAACATTTTTCTAAACTTTTATTTTGATTAGACGTTGAGGATAAACCGGTACTAAAAGCTCTTGTGTCCTTGGACGACCTCGGTATCTTACCAACGCTATACTACACTCAACGATGGGTGCACTTGCCCATATGTGTGTTTAGTGTTAGAGAAATATCGTGTTTTATAAATTTAAAACTTGGCTAAAATAAGTGTTAAAAAGGGCTTAAAATATACACCTAATATAAGTAACACTTCACACGCATCAGAGCCACATAGGAGACACGAGATTCCTAAGTTCTTACACAATGATTTGCTTGTATTTAGATTTTATTCTTACACACGTATATTATGGTTTAGAATACGCGAGGACGCATTGAGAGAGAGAGAGAAAGAGAGAGAGAGAGAGAGAAAGCGAGCAATTGGACATTAGTTTTGTTGCGAACATTCGGTCTTCGTTTTAGATTGCGATGGTTGTGCGAGTTGTGCGTTTTGTAAAACAAGGAGCGAAAATTGATAAATCGAGAAATCTATAAGGCATAAAATAAACACATAAAACATAGTTAAGTTCATCAAAGCGTAAAACCGGAGAGTCGTAGGCTTAGTAAAATAATCAGAGTGCCTCGGGTGTTTAGGCGTCGACTACCCAAGGTGTGACACCTAGGTCACTGCGACCATCAAACAAATACCAAGCCAATGAAATATTTTATTTCATACTTGGGATCTGTATAAATATGTGTATCTTTTGCACGTATAAATTCTTGTTCGATTTCGGGCTTTAAATCGCTTTCTGGAAGGTTATACGCGCGTTGATGCGTAAAATTAACCAGTTTAATGCAACGAACACTCCAGAATAGTGAAATAGGCTTAACATACCTTAAATAACCTTTACATAACCTAGAAATAAGTTTTGAAGGCTTTGGTATGGCAAAAACAAATTAATTCGCTTACAGGGACTAAATTTGACAAACTGCGAAAGTATGCCAATTTGAACTATAACAGACATTCCGGAACATGACCATAAGTTAAACATACCATAAATATCCTTCACATAGCTTAGAAATAGGCTTTAAGGGGTTCGGTGTGCTAAAATAAACTTTTGGGTCATTCAGGGACTAAAAGTGTCAAAAAGTGCACAAGTTTGCACTTTCGCGCATCACTTACGTTCTGAATACATCCGGACATCCAAAAATTTATGTAAGCACTAAAATATTTTATTTTAGTGTTTGGCATGAGAAAAATCCATTCGTCGCGCAATTTGGATCATTTTTCGCGCTTATGCGCATTCCGGTCGTAATTAAGCGAACATCGCGATCGTACGACCAAACGAACTGACATCCGGCATATTTTTGAGCATGTTTCATGCCCACAATGTTTAGGCATCCTTGTGGAGCCTTGAAAATGATTTAATGAGCCTTAAACATGTCGGAAATGGCCTTAATACGCAACGGGGACTGAAAGGTGTACATTAGAAAGTGTTTGCTGATCAGGGGGACCCTAGCGTGACACCTAGCCCCCTTGGCGTCACGCGAGGCCCCTTCTGATCAGAAAAAGCCATTTTAATGACATGTTAACATCCCCTAACACCCTCCAAAGTCAAGTGCCACATGTTAATCTCTTATGGTGGCCAAAATCAGCTACCATAACTTTCCAACAAGTGTAGAGATGTGATCATTCCCTCTTCTCCAAGAAACAAACGATCCTAACGGTGAACCGAAAACTGTAAATACCCACCTTATTTTCACTCATTTCTCACAAGAATCTGATCTAATGTGCTCTAAGTTGAAACCTTTGTTTCATACCTTTGCTATTTTGATCTAGATTAGCATTCGGGGACCCTTTGTAAGTGTTCCTTCGTTCTTTTATTGCTTTTCGAGTCCGAAAGTCAAACTTTGTTTGACTTTCTGCATTGACCAGTTTATGGTCAATGCGAAGTTCGTTTGAACTTCGCAACGTGAGCGTAATCACGATGGTTATAGTCCCTTGTGACTATGCCTACTGATTACCACGTTGTCTAGGGTCGTAAGGGTAAGCGATCTAATAAATCGCTTATACCTTCGAACCCGACCCATTTGGTCGATCATTAGGATCCGACCAAACACATTAGGTGACCATAGCATATAGGGAATAACCTTCCGAGGTTATACCTTATGGTCGCTTCGTTTAAGTAGTTGTATGATAGGTAGTTTATATGCCTTAGGTAAATTACCAAAATACCCCTTTGATGCCAAAATTCATTTTAAACATATGTAACATAAATTTTGACATCTAAACTGATTTGACAACAATATTAGACATGTTAAGGCATATGTTACTTGTCGTAGGACTAGTTAGGCGGTCCGAACGCGTTTCACGCGAACGACGGGTTAAAGTAGCATAAGCTACCTAAACGGGTCGTAATGGGTCGTAAACACTTATGTTAGGTTTCATTTAGTATGTAGGCCTTGTTAAACCATACTACATGAGTTCCAATACTCATTTGGTTTACGAGCCCTCATTCTATCCGATCTTCCGATATAGGTCCGGTTTATTAACATAGTTACCTACATTAGGTGTCGTTTGATTTCGTGATCTCTAGCATTGCTTGGTGTTTATCTTAGGACATCTGAGCAATCTCAAGTGAGTACATAGACCCCTCTTTTACTGTTTTCCAAACATTTTGGGGTGGAACACATGTGCCTACTTGTTACTTTCATGCTTTCCATGTTTTCACATCATATACTTGCTATGTTCATTAGTACATTTATAGTACATGATTTACATTACATTTCATGATATGTATGCCCATTGTGTGCGTACTTAGTACATCGCTTCACATTACATTTCATGCTATGTATGCCCATTGTGTGCGTACTTAGTACATTGTTTTACATTACATTTCATGCTATGTATGCCCATTGTGTGCGTACTTAGTACATTGTTTCACATTACATTTCATGCTATGTATGCCCATTGTGTGCGTACTTAGTACATCGCTTCACATTACAATTCATGCTATGTATGCCCATTGTGTGCATACCTTATACATTATTTTACATTACACTTATGCTATGTATGTCCATTGTGTGCATACTTAGTACATTGTCTTACATTACATTTTATGCTATGTATGCCCATTGTGTGCATACTTAGTACATTTGTTATTCATCACATACTTACATTTTGACATTTATAGACACAATTCATGATTTACATTAGACATAGACATTCGACATGGTTTTCACACAAACATTTTGACATTTGATTATACATAAACATTTTCTACAATTGTTAAACATTACATCTTGGTGGTTTGGTTTGAGTAAGTGATTTAAGTAACGAGGCGTGTGTAATATGACACAAGCATGGTGGATACGCCGCTGGTACTTCCTATATATAAGTGTTTGTATGGTATCACATATTGTAGCGTTATTTAAATCATTTCAATTTGAGACATATAACATTTTATACAAATAACATACTTTTCACAAGACATTGAATTACAAACAACTTATCTTATATAAACTCATTTTACATGGTTATCCATTTAACCATACATTATTCTCTTATTTATACATATCATCTGATCTTATCGTTTTTCAAATGATTTACAAGACAAAGCAAATTACAAGGTTCATGACTAAACATTTTCTCAAACATAAGTCATGAATTCTGTTTTCACAAAACCTATGTATCTCACAGGCATTTTTATGCTGACGTACCTATTTTCACATGTGTTTTCAGGAGATGATGCATAGTACTTATCAAGACATACTTAGGCGGACCTGTGCCTTAGTGACTTAAAACGAGACAAGAACTAGTTAATTTGTGTTATGTACTCTTTGGTTCTTGTTTAAAACAATGTAAACTTTCATGTTGATTAATAAAACGAAACTTCGATTTCCATGGTTGTGAAACATTAATTCTGTTACAACACTCCCCGACGTTTCCGCCACGTTTTGTATGTTCTACGTGGTCGGGGTGTGACACAAGGTAACCTAACTATACTCAATAAGTTCGTGCAACCGCGTTGACCTAGAAGACTTAAGCTTCCACTGGGATGCAGCTCATGGCATTCGTCTTCCTAGTCATCGCGTGGCTCGAGTTATTGTTTATAGTCGAGTCCTTGGTGAGAGCTTTTCCAAAACCATTTTAGAGAGTGGAACGGTTTATTAAGATACGGGTTTCACCCCTGACTTAATATCTTCATCCCCAATTGTGGTTGTGCTCATCGAATAAATTCGAGAGTTCCACTAGAATTTCGAATTGGAGGCTTTCGTCGAGATGTGGATGTCTCGATGAAAGGTTCTCGTACTAGAAAAATGCGCTGAGTGAGCAATCCTATCGAGAGTTCTTGGTTTTCACACCTGGTCTCGACTGGATCACTCTGTTCTGATATGCGAGTATTTTCGAAAACATGTGTATTGTGTCAGCCTTAGGAAAGGCTAAGTAGTATTTCAGCCTTAGGAAAGGATTCTTCGTGTGAAGCTGTAGTACGTGGTGTTCACACAAAGTTGTAGTTTTTAGCAATTTCGATCGAGAGTATCAAGTAGGCCCAATGCAAACCCTACTGGGTTCGTACGAGTCGGCCTGTTGGTACTTAGACTATAGACTAGGTCAATTTCTAAGACGTCGACCCAGACTAGGTCGAGTCTTGCCTAATTCCTTATAGTTATGGCTGTGATACCAATCTGTCACACCCCAACCGATGGCGGAATCATCGGGGCGCGGTACTAGGCGAATCAGATTGCTCAAGAGAATCCATAACAACTATATTGCAATAATATTTATTACATTCGTTATCCCATACTAACAAATAATACAATCACATAAGTTATCACAGATTGCTTGTCCTCTCGTACAATACACATCCGACAACCTAGATTTTAAGCGAGTTTCTAGACTTCCTAGCTTGATTTGATGCAGATAGTGATCTAACCTGCAACATACGTTAAAACAACGTCAATACAAAAGTATTGGCAAGTATACAAGTTTGATATTGTAGCGATAAAATAGTTAAAAGTGTTGCGAATTACCAAATACATAAACGGGGTACCTCGACATACATGCAAAAAGACAGATACTACCAGCTAAGTCACTCGAGCTCCGATTGCGATTGCTATTCATCCAAACTAGACCCCGTCGGGTGCTATAGTACTATACTAGTTAAGGCGGGACCTCGCGAGTATAAGTCCTAACACATATGTGTCACACCCCCAAAATCCACACGCGGAGTATCACCGCTTGGAGGCGTGACATGACCAGGATCAAGCCACCAATCATTTTGAACAATATAGTAGAGTAATTAAAAGTTCAACCACACAATATAATTGGTGTTCACAACCAAGTTAACCAAGTTCAAATTAAACAGCGGAAGCATAAGACGTAAAACCGAAACATAAATAAGTTCATAAAGTTTAAAGGTTTAAAACGGGACATAACAGTCCATATCCCACAACGACCTCCTCCTCGTGCAAGATCCATAAGCATCTAACGACCTGTAAGGCATGTAACAACGAGTTAACAATAAAGTTGAGCGAGATCACAATTGGGTGTTTGTTTTAAGTTGTTTTCGGAAACATGGTTTGTCTTTAGCTGGCTTACTTGCGGTAGGGGTTACCCCATAGTTGAAAATATGATTAACCAATTCCTCCTTTCCCAAACCATAACCATATTCAGTGGGGGCTTCCCCATGTGAACCACTAGACCGTTACCATATCGACAACTGACGAACAATAGTTGTGCCTTACGTCAATGTCTATCATCATTGACAGTTTGCCATAGTCCATTAGTACACGCCCGTCCGACTGGCACGGTGTGAGGTTTGTTAAACCTAATAGCGCTATTAACTAATGACCCGCACGCCATTGACCTTGGCGATTAAGTCGATATAAAATGAGGGACTTAATGATAGAGTTTTGTCTAGTAAGTTTTAAGGTTGTTGTCCTACCCAAGGAGGACGAACGTACGTATTCTACCCAAGGAGAATACGTAGGATTAATATTGGCATCCTACCTATGGAAGATGGCGGTACATATCCTACCCAAGGTGGATATGCAGGTTCCGTTTTAGTTCTTTAACCCATTCCCAACCACCGGGAATCCCATGCCTTAGAAAGTGTGTGAACTCACCTTGGTTTGCTCGGTTAGATTAGTTACTCTAATAATCAGAAATCAAGCACGTCCTAATAAAGTACAGATAACAATCAGTTTTTTAAGCATGCATAACACGTAACCTACGTACGGGTTATCTACTCATTACTTCTATCACATAGCACACAATACAAATGTCACACTCTGACTTTTGTGGAAAGATCATAGTTAAAAATACACTTGTAGCACTTGTTAGAAAATATTTTCTAAGTATTGGAATTTTTAGAAAATTTCGCCAGAGTTTCCTTTGTAAATGGAGGCGTCCATGCTATTTAGCATATCATTTTCTTTTCCAAAAATCATTCAACAATCAACAACCATTCACTAAACAATATTACATTCACCAAGTGTAAAAACAATGCACTCTACGTAGTAACTTGGTAAGGTGTGTAGTGGTCTTAGTTACCTCCCGAAGTGTATTTACTTTTGTGAAAATTTCATTCTCAGGACTTCTAGATGTTTACAACTTGTAGATACTTTTTACAAAAATATTTATTTACCACATCTTCTTGTTCCAAAAACATTTCTACACTTATGTTGTCACCAAAAATAGTGTAGGTTCACTAAAAATCATGATCTTTCAAGAATCATCTTTTCAAACTTGGTTCCTTTAGAAAAATCATTCACAAGTCTTGGATCTACAAGATTACTAGTTCATTTGGTTCATTATTTTTACAAGAAAATCATTTTATCACCAAGTTCATGTCTAAATATGGAGGTGATTCTTTTATGTAAACCCCTAATCACCTCCTAACTTGTTAACTCATGCTTTTAATCATGATTTAACAAGTTCCATATGATGATCAATCATCGTATTACTAGTAACCAACAAGCAAGCATCAACATATACCACACAACATCATATTAACAATATTACATCATGTTTCATCTTTATGTAAAGCTTCATGTTTATGTTTTTAGTTATTGTTTCTTAGTGTTCTTGATATTCATCATACTTCATCTTTTGACTACTCAAAAATAGAAATAAACAAGAGTAAATCAAGAACTTACTACTAGCTTAAAGCTAGGGAAGATCTCTAGTGCAAAAGATGATGAAAAATGATGTGAAAAAGCAAGTAATGAAGCTCCTTGATGATCCACAAGCTACAATCTTCACAAAGCACCTCTTAACACATGTATGGAGCTTGAAAATGGAAGAATATGGTGGTGTTAAGGTGGTGATGGTGGCGGTTATGGTGAGGGCCAAGACGGAGAGGAAGAGATGTGAGAAGATGGTGTGATCTTGTGAATGTGAGAGAATGATATGGAATGATGGTGGTGATCTTGCAACCATACTTATAATCTTACAAAATATCTTTGTTCACTACAACAAGTAAAATCTAGATAAAATATTGAGGTAATATCTGATGAGATATGTTGGTGATTTGGTGGGTCCTTTGGACCGTAAACACATGGGGGGGGGGGGGGGGGTTAATTGTAACATTTGATGGTAGATGGTAAGTATTAGTTCAAATGCAAGTATATGTTTACATATGTTAGTTACTAGAGAATTTAGTGGGTGTTATGGTGAACGGGGATCATAACTAGCCGAGAAATAATTAAACAATGTTTCTTGCAATATTTTGGTGTCCCGGGTAATGTCCGGTTGTTCGGTTAGATACCGTTTCGTTAAAGTGCTAAGTTATTCCATTTAGTGTCTTTTATGTATCTTTTTGTAACAATTTTAATTCCCAACACTTAGGGAAACATTCAGGACCATTTTGTCAATTTTCTGTACAAGACTAGTATGTTAACAAGCACATGTAAGTATGACACAGTAATCTGAAAGCAGTTAAGTAATTCAGCACAGTCATCAAGCACTTTAATTAACATTAATTAATCGTACGGATACATGTAATTATGAGGGTTGTCACATTCTCCCCTTGTTAAGAAAATTTTGTCCCGAAATTTAGCACGTGGTTACTGAGGAAACTAGTTAAGTTGCGTGGTTTCCTGGTTTTCCTGGGGTGTCACATCATCCCCCCGTTGGTTTGGAATTTCGTCCCGAAATTCTGCAGTAGATTCAGCCTCAGTAGTGGTTGGACTTTTATTAAACAACTGGGGATACTTGAGTTTCATTTGGTCTTCTCGTTCCCAGGTATACTCTGGGCCACGACGGGAGTTCCAACGAACTCGAACAAGGGGTATTCTGGTACGCTTGAGAATCTTAATATCTCGATCAGTAATCTCTACTGGTTCCTCGACGAATCGCAACTGGTCGTCGATTGTAAGCTCCTTTAAGGGAACTATGAGGGTCTCATCTGACAGACACTTTTTCAGATTTGACACGTGGAATACGTTGTGAACTCCGCTGAGTTCTTCAGGTAGATTCAACTTGTAAGCGACTTTGCCAATTTTCTCAATGATTTTGAACGGTCCGACATAACGCGGATTGTGTTGCCTCGTTTGCCAAAACGAACTACACCTTTCCAAGGTGAGACTTTGAGTAGCACTCGATCTCCAACTTGGAACTTGAGTGGTTTCCTGTGCTTATCAGCGTAGCTTTTCTGACGGTCACAAGCTGCCGCCATTCGCTGTCGTATCTGAGCAATCTTCTCGGTTGTGTCTACCACAAGTTCTGGGCCTATGATTTGGCTGTCACCAACGTCTGCCCAACAAAGAGGTGATCGGCATTTACGTCCATACAATGCCTCAAATGGAGCGGCCTGGATACTGGTGTGGTAACTGTTGTTATACGAAAACTCCACTAATGGGAGGTGTTTTTCCCAGCCATTTCCAAAGTCGATTACACATGCCCTAAGCATGTCTTCAAGGGTTTGGATGGTGCGTTCAGATTGCCCATCCGTTTGTGGATGATATGCCGTGCTCATGTCTAATCGAGAGCCAAAGGACTTGTGCATAGCTTGCCACAACTCAGATGTAAATCGTGAGTCACGATCAGAAATGATGGAGGTTGGCACCCCGTGCCTTGACACTACTTCCTTTAAGTAGATGTCTGCTAGAGTAGAAAACTTGTCGGTTTCCTTGATAGCCAGGAAGTGTGCAGACTTAGTCAGTCGATCCACGATCACCCAAATGGTATCATTTCTGTGTTGAGATCTAGGCAGGCCAGTAACGAAATCCATGGAAATTTGCTCCCATTTCCATTTCGGTATCTCTGGTTGTTGAAGTAGGCCTGATGGTTTCTGGTATTCGATCTTGACCCTAGCACAAGTCAGGCATTTACTGACGTAGGTTGCTATGTTGGTTTTCATACCAGGCCACCAATACGTAGTCTTGAGATCGTGGTACATCTTATCCGAACCAGGATGTACCGAATAACGAGACTTGTGCGCTTCATCCATCACAAGCTCGCGTAAGTTTCCATAAAGTGGAACCCAGATGCGCCCGTTTACATAGTAGGCACCGTCTTCCTTTTGTTCTAACCGTTTCCTCGATCCTCGTAGGGACTCAGCCCTGATGTTCTCTGCCTTCAACGCTTCAACCTGAGCATCTCGTATCTGGGCAGGAAGACTAGATTAGATGGTAAGTTGTAATGCTCGCACACGTCTTGGTATAGTATCCTTTCGACTGAGGGCGTCGGCCACAACATTGGCTTTGCCAGGATGGTACTTGATCGCACATTCATAATCATTCAAGAGCTCAACCCATCGACGTTGTCGCATGTTTAGCTCCTTTTGCTTGAAGATATGCTCGAGACTCCTGTGATCGGTGTAAATGGTAAACTTGGTACCGTACAGGTAATGTCTCCATATCTTATGTGCGAAAACAACTGCTCCCAATTCCAAGTCGTGTGTAGTGTAGTTCCTTTCGTGAACTTTAAGTTGGCGCGATGCGCAGGCAATGACCTTGTCACGTTGCATCAACACGCAACCAAGTCCTTGGATGGAAGCGTCGCAATAAACCACAAAATCATTTGTGCCTTCAGGCAATGAGAGGATAGGCGCGCTACAAAGTCTATCTTTCAAGTGCTGAAAAGCAGATTCCTGTGCATCACCCCAACGATAGGTGACACCCTTCTGAGCTAGTGAGGTGAGAGGTTGCGTAATCTTAGAGAAATCCTTGATGAATCTTCTGTAGTAGCACGCCAAACCCAAGAATTGGCAGATTTCTGTTGGTGTACAGGGTGCAGGCCAGTTCTTGATCGAGTCTACCTTGGATGGATCCACATGAATCCCATCCTTGTTTACCACGTGGCCTAAGAAATGGACTTCACAAAGCCAAAAGTCGCATTTTGAAAACTTAGCATACAACTGCTCTGCTCGAAGAAGTTCCAAGATAAGTCGTAGATGATGCTCGTGTTCCTCCTGACTCTTAGAATAGATCAGGATGTCATCGATGAAAATGATAATGAACTTATCCAGGTAGGGTTTGCACACTCGGTTCATGAGGTCCATGAAGACCGATGCTGCATTCGTCAATCCGAAAGGCATAACCAGAAACTCGTAATGCCCATAACGAGTTCTAAATGCTGTTTTGAAGACGTCCTCATCCCAGACTCTCAGTTGATGGTAGCCTGACCTCAGGTCAATCTTGGAATAGAAACTCGACCTTTGTAACTGGTCGAATAAGTCATCAATGCGTGGAAGAGGATAACGAATCTTCACGGTCACCTTGTTGAGTTCGCGGTAGTCAATACACATTCTGAAGGTACCGTCTTTCTTCTTCACAAATAACACTAGAGCTCCCCAAGGCGAAGAGCTAGGGCGAATAAAACCCTTATCCAAGAGCTCTTGTAGTTGCGAGGACAGTTCTTCAAGTTCTGATGGAGCTAGACGATAAGGTGCACGAGCTATTGGTGCTGCTCCAAGAGCTAGCTCGATTTGAAACTCGACTTGTCGATGAGGCGGAAGACCAGGTAATTCCTTAGGAAATACCTCAGGAAAGTCGCGCACAATAGGAATGTCTTCAATTCTCTTTTCTTCCATTGATGCGTCAGTAACGAGAGCTAGAATGGCAGTGTGGCCCTTTCGCAAACACTTCTGGGCCTTAAGGAAAGAGATGATGCCCACAACAGCACCACTCTTGTTGCCACGAATCACGAGGGGTTCTTCACCAGAACGAGGGATGCAGACAATCTTCTCGTTGCAAAGAATTCCCGCTTGCTGATGAGATAACCAATCCATCCCAATAACAACGTCGAAACTACCAAGTACGATAGGGATAAGATCGATAGAGAAGGTCTGACCAGCTAAGACGAGGTTACAACCCTTAACAATGCGTGTGGCTTCAAGACTTTTACCGTTTGCTAGTTCTACCATGTGTTTGGTGTTTAAAAGTGTTGGAGTGCGCTTAAGCATTTGGCTAACTTTTAAGGACACATAACTAGTATCGGCACCCGAATCGAATAAAACAGTAACAAAGAAATCATCCAGAAGAAACTTACCCATCACCACGATGGGACCGTTCCTTGCATCACCCTGACCTAGCATGAAAACACGTCCTCGGGCGCCATTGCCATTATTGTTACCCCCGTTGTGGCCTCCATTGTTGCCTCCATTGTTGTTCCCGTTTCCTTGGTTGTTGTTGTTCTGATTCTGGTTCAGCTAAGGACAGTTCCTCTTAAAGTGGCCTTCAGCGCCACACTGAAAGCATCCTTTATTGCCCTGCTGTTGCTGCTGCTGGTGGTTCTGTGGAGCTTGTTGTTGTTGTTGTTGGCGATTCTGATTTACTTGTCATGCGCCCCTACAATCCTTTGCTTCATGACCAAACTTGTTACACCTCAGACAACGACCCTTGTGGCACTGCTCGCTATGATGCTTGTTGCACCGGTTGCACTTGGGGTGGTTCCCTCGGTATCCACCTTGTCCTTGATTACAAGAAGATTGCTGGCTAGGACTCTGGTAGTCATCAGTCTATCACTGCTAGGACTAAGACTGAACTGAAGTAGAACCCTTGCCCGAATTTCCATTCTACTTGCGCTTGTTATCATTGGGAGCATCAGTAGTAGTAGCGCTAATACGCTTGGGCAGTTTGTTCTGCTCAACCGCCTGATCGGTGAGACGATGAGCCAACCGGATGATTTGCTGAATGGTGCCAAGATTAGCTGAGGTCACGTGGCTTTGAATTTCTGGCACCAAACCCTTAAGGTACAGCTCAATACGCTTGATAGGAGGATCCACCATAGTGGGAAACAAGATAGCTAATTCGTTCGATCTCTTTGTGTATGCCTCGATTTCAGACCCCGTCATCTTCAAATTGAAAAATTCTACCTCTAGCTTGTGGATGTCGTCACGACTACAGTACTCTTCTTTGATCAATTCTTTGAAGTCGTTCCATGGGGTGGCATTAGCAACCGCCAGCCCTAGCAGTTGAACCTGTGCTTTCCACCAGGTTAACGCAGTACCTTCGAGTGTTCCAGTAGCAAATTTCACCCTACGATCTTCAGGGCATTCACACATCTCAAAAACAGACTCAATCTTCTCGAACCAGTGAAGAAGACCTACAGCTCCTTCTGTGCCACTGAAAGTACTAGGTCGGCAATCCATGAATGTTTTGAACGTACATATGGGAGGCTGAGCATGTTGACCTATTGCGCGAGAATAAAAGACAAAGTTAAGCACAAGAGTTGGTTCACGAGTGTAGGATCTAAACATCCTAGGATAGGTCGAAATGGCAGGTTATACCTCCTGCAGGGACAGCTGCGAGTGCCTCAGCCACTTGTTCGTTGATTAGAGCTGTCAGCTGGGCTTGAGTCAAGTTCAAACGTCCACTCATGATCTTCACAATGAAGCAACATAAGTGAGAAAAGTATCGCGAAAGTGCGTAAGCGTGGGACGACAGAAGAGAGTAAGCACACATGGCTCAAATAGCAGTTATCACGTTAACTAATGCACTATGTGAACTATCAAACAGACAATAAAAACATAAATCATACCACCTATTGTGTCGAGTCTTGCACGTGGACCGAAGCGTCGTTGTGGATCGTTGAGCACTGTATAGGTTATAGTCTGGTTTTATCAAAAAACTTTTCCCCTTTTTAAAACCAAGTTCCCTATAACCAATGGCTCTGATACCAATCTGTCACCCCCCCAAAATCCACACGCGAAGTATCACCGCTTGGAGGCGTGACATGACCAGAATCAAGCCACCAATCATTTTGAACAATATAGTAGAGTAATTAAAAGTTCAACCACACAATATAATTGGTGTTCACAACCAAGTTAACCAAGTTCAAATTAAACAGCGGAAGCATAAGACGTAAAACCGAAACATAAATAAGTTCATAAGTTTAAATGTTTAAAACGGGACATAGAAGTCCATATCCCACAACGACCTCCTCCTCGTGCAAGCTCCATAAGCATCTAACGACCTGTAAGGCATGTAACAACGAGTCAACAATAAAGTTGAGCGAGATCACAGTTGGGTGTTTGTTTTAAGTTGTTTTCGAAAACATGGTTTGTCTTTAGCTGGCTTACTTGCCGTGGGGGTTACCCCATAGTTGAAAATATGATTAACCAATTCCTTCTTTCCCAAACCATAACCATAATCAGTGGGGGCTTCCCCATGTGAACCACTAGACTGTTACCATATCGACAACTGACGAACAATAGTTGTGCCCTACGTCAATGTCTATCATCATTGACAGTTTGCCATAGTCCATTAGTACACACCCGTCCGACTGGCACGGTGTGAGGTTTGTTAAACCTAATAGCGCTATTAACTAATGACCCGCTCGCCATTGGCCTCGGCGATTAAGTCGATATAAAATGAGGGACTTAATGATAGAGTTTTGTCTAGTAAGTTTTAAGGTTGTTGTCCTACCCAAGGAGGACGAACGTACGTATTCTACCCTAGGAGAATACGCAGGATTAATATTGGCATCCTACCTATGGAGGATGGCGGTACATATCCTACCCAAGGAGGATATGCAGGTTCCGTTTTAGTTCTTTAACCCATTCCCAACCACCGGGAATCCCATGCCTTAGAAAGTGTGTGAACTCACCTTGGTTTGCTCGGTTAGATTAGTTACTCTAATAATCAGAAATCAAGCACGTTCTAATAAGGTACAGATACCAATAAGTTTTTCAAGCGATGCATAACACGTATCCTACGTACGGTTTATCTACTCATTACTTCTATCACATAGCACACAATACAAATGTCACACTCTGACTTTTGTGGAAAGATCATTGTTAAAAATACACTTGTAGCACTTGTTAGAAAATATTTTCTAAGTACTGGAATTTTTAGAAAATTTCGCCTGAGTTTCCATTGTAAATGGAGGCGTCCAAGCTATTTAGCATATCATTTTCTTTTCCAAAAATCATTCAACAATCAACAATCATTCACTAAACAATATTACATTCACCAAGTGTAAAAACAATGCACTCTACGCAGTAACATGAACTTGAGTTTTCATAAAAACACGTAGTAACTTGGTAAGGTGTGTAGTGGTCTTAGTTACCTCCCGAAGTGTATTTACTTTTGTGAAAATGTCATTCTCGGGACTTCTAGATGTTTACAACTTGTAGATACTTTTTACAAAAATATTTATTTACCACATCTTCTTGTTCCAAAAACATTTCTACACTTATGTTGTCACCAAAAATAGTGTAGGTTCACTAAAAATCATGATCTTTCAAGAATCATCTTTTCAAACTTGGTTCCTTTAGAAAAATCATTCACAAGTCTTGGATCTACAAGATTACTAGTTCATTTGGTTCATTATTTTTACAAGAAAATCATTTTATCACCAAGTTCATGTCTAAATATGGAGGTGATTCTTTTATGTAAACCCCTAATCACCTCCTAACTTGTTAACTCATGCTTTTAATCATGATTTAACAAGTTCCATATGATGATCAATCATCGTATTACTAGTAACCAACAAGCAAGCATCAACATATACCACACAACATCATATTAACAATATTACATCATGTTTCATCTTTATGTAAAGCTTCATGTTTATGTTTTTAGTTCTTGTTTCTTAGTGTTCTTGATATTCATCATACTTCATCTTTTGACTACTCAAAAATAGAAATAAACAAGAGTAAATCAAGAACTTACTACTAGCTTAAAGCTAGGGAAGATCTCTAGTGCAAAAGATGATGAAAAATGATGTGAAAAAGCAAGTAATGAAGCTCCTTGATGATCCACAAGCTACAATCTTCACAAAGCACCTCTTAACACATGTATGGAGCTTGAAAATGGAAGAATATGGTGGTGTTAAGGTGGTGATGGTGGCGGTTATGGTGAGGGCCGAGACGGAGAGGAAGAGATGTGAGAAGATGGTGTGATCTTGTGAATGTGAGAGAATGATATGGAATGATGGTGGTGATCTTGCAACCATACTTATAATCTTACAAAATATCTTTGTTCACTACAACAAGTAAAATCTAGATAAAATATTGAGGTAATATCTGATGAGATATGTTGGTGATTTGGTGGGTCCTTTGGACCGTAAACACATAGGGGGGGGGTTAATTGTAACATTTGATGGTAGATGGTAAGTATTAGTTCAAATGCAAGTATATGTTTACATATGTTAGTTACTAGAGAATTTAGTGGGTGTTATGGTGAACGGGGATCATAACTAGCCGAGAAATAATTAAACAATGTTTCTTGCAATATTTTAGTGTCCCGGGTAATGTCCGGTTGTTCGGTTAGATACCGTTTCGTTAAAGTGCTAAGTTATTCCATTTAGTGTCTTTTATGTATCTTTTTGTAACACTTTTAATTCCGAACACTTAGGAAAACATTCAGGACCATTTTGTCAATTTTCTGTACAAGACTAGTATGTTAACAAGCACATGTAAGTATGACGCAGTAATCAGAAAGCAGTTAAGTAATTCAGCACAGTCATCAAGCACTTTAATTAACATTAATTAATCGTACGGATACATGTAATTATGAGGGTTGTCACAATATGTAACTAGCATCACGTGTAAATATGCATAACAGTTATTCGCAAATGATAAATAGATTGATTGAATACTTCGTTTGATAAGTTCGATTTATTAGGAATGTATGTTACACCCAAAAAATGCGATTAAAAGGGGTTCGAGTATACTCACAGTGCGTATTCAGCGAGAACACAGCTTGATTGGATCGATTGAGAGTGCGTCCGAGTTAGTCTAGACATGGAATGGTAGGGTAAGTGGTGCACGGTGTGTTAAACGGATGACGTTATACGATGGGGGGGTCTGTTCGGTCGGATGAGGCTTATCCGGTCGGATGAGGCTTATTCGGTCGGATGGTCTCATCCGGTCGGATGATTTTATCCTGTCGGATGGTCTCATCCGGTCGGATGATTTTATCCGGTCGGATGAGGTTTATTCAGTCGGATAGTCTCATCCGGTTGGATGGTCTCATCCGATCGGATGATCTCATTCGGTCGGGTGGTGTCGAATCTGATGGATAGTCCGATCCCACGTCCTGGTCAACTGTTCTTGATGTCTTATGGAAAGAATACGAGTGGTTTGACTGAGACGGTGGGACATCGTGTTAAACAAATGAAATTCCATCAGTTCCGACCCGTTCTAACGGCCGGGAACCACCCCGTTCCATCAGATCTGGCCGTTCTTGACGGTTTTTCCATGTTTAATCCGAAATCCCATAATACTTGATTAGATACATAAATTTTAGGTGAGATTGTTATAAAAATATGTGGAAATCACTCAGATCTGAGTTGTTTATGGTAAAATGAGGTCACACTTTGAAGTTCATATGAACTCTTGATGACATCACCTTTGAACATCCCAAATCGGTAGATTTCACGGTTAAAAGTTGAGTTTTAAAAGATAGAAAGGTGAAGAATTGAGTGTAGATCATAGAAGTACAAGATTTAGGTTGAGATCTTACCGGAATCGCGAGGAATCGAGAGAAAAGGGTCCAAGAGCGTGCTGGTCGAGTGGGAGCTGTCACATCACTGTTCAAGTGAAGTGATAGGGCTATTTATAGGCAAGAGGGGAGTGGAGGTGATGTTGGTGATCCGGGTCGGATGGCCTATCCGTTCGGATGGCCCATCCGTTCGGATGGCCTATCCCCCCGGATGGCCTATCCGTCCGGATGGCCTATCCGTCCGGATGGCCTATCCGTCCGGATGGCCTATCCGTCCGGATGGCCTATCCTATTGGATCTTTGGCGCGACGAGCTTCATTGTTTCGAGCGTTGCGATAGTTTTGGTTACACATTTCCTATATTTAATTATTATTATTTCCATTATATATAATTAATCACAAGGGGCCATGTGTACGTATACATATTTCAAAGTTGCGATACAAAAGCCGGGTTTCGTTTCAAATATGCGTTACTTTGCGACGCTTCACGGTCATCGAGGAGGGTAGAATAGGTCCTCTCTCAATGTCATCGTGAACGTTAATGTGTGTTTTGAATAATGAGTTGCACTGCGACACATCACGGCTATCAAGGAGGGTAGAATTGGTCCTCTCTTGACACCTTCGTGGTTGTCAGCAAGTACAATGTGATGTGATAGCGATATAATATGCGAAGATGTTGCGATATAGCGATGTATGCGATATAGTTACATTATGATCCGAATCTCTGGTGCTAGGCGTAACGAGTATAACGAGTAGTAACAATGCATAAAACGTGCGGGTTGTTACATTTCGGTCTTGGAGAGGATCGGCCCGATCCTGTAGTTGGTCAACACAGTGATGACGTGGTTTGCAAAGTAACGTCGTAACCACCTTGATGCGTGCACCAGTGCGAGTACCAACTTCTCCATGATGGAGTATCTTGTCTCTGGGTCGTTGAGCATTTTGCTAATATAGTAGATGGGTGTTTGAACTCCCTCACGCTCCACTATTAGTAGCGCACCTACCGCGTTGTCTGCGGCAGATAAGTGGTTCTTTCTTGAGTGGTGCGGTTAGAGTTGGGAGTTGGATCAAACACTCTTTCATCTCCTGGAAAGCGTTTTCGGCTTCTGCGGTCCATTGGAATTGTTCCCTTTTTAAGCAGTTCCGCAGAGTTTTGATGAAATGATAAGATTTAGCTGCATGATTAGCTAAAAATTTGTTTAGTGCGGCTAGCCGGCCAGCCAGTCGTCGCATTTCCTTCATCGTGGAAGGCGATGGCATACGTTCGATCGCCTGAACGTTTTCCGGGTTGACCTTGAATCCATCTTTGGTGACGATGAATCCAAGAAACTCGCCCTCTTCCATTCCAAACGAGCATTTCCCTGGATTGAGCTTCATATTGACGCTTCGCAGAGTTTTGAATGTTCTTTCGATATCGTTGAGAATGGTATCATCCTCCATGCTCATGACGACTAGGTCGTCCTTGTAGATCTCGACACTTTTGCTGATTTGATCACCAAAAGTATCGTTCATCAATTTTTTACAGGTTGCGCCCGCGTTGCGCAACCCAAACGGCATTTTTGTATAACAGTAATTCCCGGTAAGTGTGCGGAATGCCGTTTTATCTTCGTCTTCGATTGCCATCTATACTTGGTGATAGCCTTTGTAGCAATCGAGGAAGCACTTCCATCGAAACGGGGCGAGGTTATCGACTTTCTCGTCGATCTCTGGAAGCGCGTAACAATCCTTGGGGCAGGCTTTGTTGAGATCTTTATAGTCGACGCACATGCGCCAGCCCCCGGTTGGTTTTTCTACCATGACTGGGTTGGACAACCAAGTCTGGTACTTGACTTCCCGTAGGATGCCTACGGAGAGCAGTTCTTTGACCTGCTCGATCATCGAATCGTTTTTTGCGGACCCAAGGTGGCGTTGACCTTGGATCACCGGCTTGATACCTGGCAAGGTATTCAAGAAATGTTGAGCAACTTCGCATGGCACCCCTATCATGTTTGCGGGTGTCCATGCGAAAATATCTTAGTTCCTGAAGAGGAGCTGCTTCAGGCGCGCTTTGATGCTGTTGGACAAGGCATGGCCCAACGTGACCATTTGTTCTGGGTGTCTTGCATTAAGAACCCATTTTTCCGATTGGGTGTTGGGGGTGGGCCTCGCTATCTTGGTCGGACGCAGCTCGTCCGTGGACATAACCTCTCTGCTAGCATAGATTATCGCGACCCCCGTCTCGGTTGGGAAACTGATAGCAAAGTGGGGGACGAACGTAATCATGTTGAAATCTCCTTGGGACTCTCGTCCGAGAAGTACGTCGTATCGGGAGGTATGGGGTAAAACCATGAAGTTTACCTCCTCCGTTCGTGTGTGCCTTCAGTTGGTGAGGCGCACGGGAAAAGTGATTTGGCCTAGGGGGAATACGGTTTCCCCTGCGAACCCGGCCAGGGGGTAATCTACCGGCTGTAACCGATCTTTATCTTCTTGATCGAACTGGTTGAAGCATTGCTCATATATGATGTCAGGTGTACTGCCCGGGTCGATGAATAATTGCTCCGTGCAGTAATGAGCCAGGTAGCCTGTAATGACGACGGCGCGCCTGTCGCACGGTCCGCCTCGGACTTTTGGAAAGACGACTTGTTCGTCTTTCCAGTCATTGTCCGGTCTTCTTGCCGCCTTGTGCGGTTTTCCACGTCCTCCATTGATCATGTGGGTTGAGGCCACATACATGGTCCTTTTATCCATGGAGGTGCCCTCGTTGTGGGGGGGTGATGCGCTTGGTTTGCTTTTGCGCGGCTGACAACAAGTGTTGCAGCTTCCCCTCCTTCAGGGCTCGCTCAATCTCCAGTCGGAGACTGATGCAGTTGTTTGTTGTGTGGCCAGAGTCCTTATGATACTAACATTAAAGCGTGAGATCCTGGTTCTTTTTGGACTTCATCGGTTGGGCCAGTTACGGTCCCGAGATTCCTTGGCGACTGGTTAATCTCGGTCCAGTAAAGCAAGAAATATGCGTCCGTGAGGAGGACGTCACTTGGCGACTGGTTAATCTCGGTCCAGTTACGGTCCCGAGATTCCTTCTTGGATGCCTGGTTGTCGCGTTGGGCATTGATCATTGCCCTTGCGTCGGGCTGGTGACTAGGCGGGACGTACGGTTTGGAATCGCTGCCACGATTCCACCTGTCTCGGTTGCGCTTGTTATTGCGCTTGGAGTCTTGGTGGGAGGACTGGCCTTCCACTTGGGGTTGTGCCTTAGTAGTGTGTGGTTTGAGAGACCGCTGGGTTTGGGCGTACGTCTTGACCGCGGCCATGACGTCGTCCCATTTTTTTGGCAAGCCCTCCTTGCCTGAGATGGTCATAACCATTTCCTCGTCTTTGACGGCTCGAATGAAATGGTTACGTGCCATTTGGTCTGCAACGCCGCCAATCTCCAGGCACTCTTTATTGTAGCGGACGACAAACGACTCCAGAGTTTCGTTGTCTCCGCGCCAGATATTCATGACGTCCATAGTCTCAGCGAACCACTGTATTTCCCAATCGTTAGCGGGAATTTAGTCGTGGTAACATCGGTGTGGGCAATCTCCGGCATGAATTTGGAGTTTTTGGCTGCGGATTTTGGTCTGTAAGGCTAGCTCTGGTTGTGCTTTGCAGCGCGGAGGTGTGTAGTGCGGGGTTCAGTAGGAGGAACGTAATTGTGTCCTCCTGGTAGGCTGTTGGTTGCGTGGGATTCCCCGCAATATGTATGGTCATTCGGGTCAGTACGACCATACCCTTCGTTGTGGGATTGTGGTCCCAGACGGCTATGGATGCCGGAGCCGCGGTGGGCTGTAGATTGCCGCCTGTTTTTGCCATGAGGGCCTAGGCGGCTATGTATTGGGCCCCTGCGGCGGGACCCGTACATGGAATCGTCCTCATCGAGCGTGCGGACATCGTAGTAAGCGGAACCGCGGTCCTCGTGCCTACTGCGAGAGGCTGGGTGTGTGGGGACCCTACCGTCGTATTCAAGATACGACCCGCAGGTGTATGTGGTGCGGAGGTGGGACCACCGGGAAGTTGCGCTTCAGCGTAAGCTCTATTGTATGTTGCGGCCAGCATATTTTGTTGTTGGTAATACCAGGTATGGAGATCCATGCCTGGAGGTATGACAGTGGCATACTATGAAAAATCTGGTGCAAATGCTGGGGGAGTGCCCCCTGCTGCGGATGTGCCTATGTGGCCGGCGTTTTGGGTTGGGGGAGCAGTCCCCGCAGGCCCGGGGTTTTACGGGGTTTAGATTTTCCCCGGTAGCATTGTTTGGACGATCAGACATGATCTCAAGAAAGAAAGAGATGTGAAAAATATGCTAAGAGTAGCGGTGGACGCCAATGATGAAACAATGGTTAACCAAGAGAGGTTAACTCACTGGTCTCGTCAAGTAGGGTTAATCCCCTCTTTCCGAGGATCGGTGGCTGGACCGTCAGCTGGGCTGTCTCCTGCACAAGGAAAACACACCGTGACTCGTAACAAGGAGGATGGGGTGGGGGTGCTCCTTGTTACCACTCTCCGGCGTGAGAATCAGTAATTTGCTTGTGAAGAAAAGTGTGTGATAGTAGTAGTAGTAGTGAGAGAGTTGTGAAGAGATACCTCAAACCTGGTTCGGGATGGGTATTTATAGCCGAGGAGTGAAGGAGGGAGGTTGAGTGGACAGACTGACGACATGCCGCCCTTATAAAGGTGTGTGAGGCTTGTCGGTTGTGGAGGTGAAGCCACGTCCTACTGCAGTGTCAGTCTGTTGCACACGTGTGGACTGACAGGCGACTGTCATTGGTGCCACTTGCTCTGTGGTGTCAGTCCTACTTGCCTTACGGACAGGATGCGGTGCCAGGCCGCATCACTGTCTACGGTAACTTCTATTGTTCCCGCGTTCTCGTTCTGGGCAAGACATATGCGGGATGCGGTGCCAGGCCGCATCGCCACTTATGGTGACTGTTGCTGTTGTCCAGATCCCTTGTCGTGACGAAAATGTTCATAGGATGCGGTGCTAGGCCGCATCGCTATGTATACACCCATTTTCATACACAAGGTAAGTCTTCTCATCACTTGACAGATTGGATTCGACCGCTGTGTTCGCGCGTGCCCGCACGGACACAGATAAGTTCTTGCTGGTGGGGGTTTTTGATAAGGGTAATGGTCACTCGCGGTCATGCTGACGCGAGATCTGGGACAATACCCCTTCACCATCTGATTGGATGACCATCCGAACGGATTGACATCCGATCGAATGCCCATCCGATCGGATTGCCATCCGATTGGATTACCATTCGACCCCTAGTCACTTTTCACCGTTTATCATGCCGTTCTTCGCTTATGCTATCAATTAACTGATCAGGCTAACCTCTTACGCGCTCCCTTCAATCCAAGATTGTGTTACTTGGTGAACACGAACTGTGAGTATACTCAAACCCTTTTTATCGCGTTTTGGGTGTAACATACGTCTTATCAAATCAATCTAATCAAATGCTTAAACTAATTATCACTTGTGAAGGACTAAATTATATATTTACACGTGATGCTAGTTACATATGCGCTAGGACTTTTACTCGCGAGGTCCCGCCTTAACTAGTATAGTACTATAGCACCCGACGGGGTCTAGTTAGGATGAATAACAATCGCAATCGCAGCTCGAGTGCCTTAGCTGGTAGTATCTGTCTTGTATGTATGTTGGGTGTATCTCATTTATGTATGTGGTAATTCGAAGCACTTTTTATCTATTTCCGCTACTATCAAAACTTGAATACTCGCCAATACTTTTGTATTGACGTTGTTTTAACATATGTTGCAGGTTTAGATCGCAGTCTACATCAAATCAAGCTAGGAAGTCTAGAAACTCACCTAAAATCTAGGTTTTCGGATTTGTATTGTTCGAGAGAACAGAAAATCTGTGATTATTTATGTGATTGTATTGTTTGTTAGTATGGGATCACAAATGTAATAAATATTGTCGCTATTAGTTGTTATGGATTCTCTTGAGCAATCTGATTCGCCTAGTGCCGCGCCCCGATGATTCCGCCATCGGTTGAGGTGTGACAATATTGCGCGAAGTTAGTTATCAAATGTGGGTCACCAACCCAGTCATGGTCCAAAAGTCAAACAGAAGCTATCGCATGTGTGTGGATTATAAAGATCTGAACAAGGCTTGTCCCAAAGAATGTTACTCCTTGCTAGAAATTGTAATAATGGTGGACTCTCTTATCGGAGCAACAATTTTTAAACCAAATTTCCAGCAGAAATGAAAATTTTCTTCCATACCATGCTCATATGTCTTTAAGCAAAAACAAGTTCATTAATTGAAATTCCTTTAAAAACTCAGTATGTGGGATATGATATTTTAACAAACTCAAACTATAAGCTATCTCAAACTTTGTTTATGGATATGGTAGGAAATGTGAAAGCCATTAAGAAAGGCTCTGCCAAAGCCTTTCCCATGTATCCCAGACTTTTAAGCTTTTATCTTCAAAAGATTTTGACACAAAACATTTTTGAACAGGGTGAAGCCCTGCAAATGAAAAGCCTTTCTAATGAAACATTTAAACGCATGATGACTAATAAAAGTCAGGAAAATGTTGATGAACAAAATGTTTTAGAAACAAGGGCAACGTATGTTGTCCTAACATCTATTGCTGAGCCCACTGCTTCACGGAGTGTTCAAAAAGCTCGCGCCTCGCAGCTCACTCGAGGTTCGCTCGAAAAAAGCTTGGCTCGAAATTAGGTCGATTGTAAACGAGCCAGCTCGGCTCGGTTTAAAAACGAGCTGAGCTCGAGCTAGGCCTGGCTCGGCTCGTAGCTCGTGAGCCGCCTCGAATTATTTTATTTTATATATATTAATTTTAATCGGGATATAAATTTGCTAGCCTATATATTTGAATCTTAATATTTAGTTAGTTCTTACAGGTACCAATTTTAAGAGTTGTTGGATCTAGTGGACCCTACAAAAGAACAGATGATTGGAAAGTCAAAATAGTCTACAACCTCTGATCACCAATAACACTGCTTTGAAGATATGATCCTCCCAATGGCAAAGAAGCAACATCTGTTTTCTCTAAAGTCTGCTAAAGCCAAAGGTCTGCCTAAGAGAACATCTGTTGAAAAGACAATGTCTGTTGAACCAAAGGTCTGCCAAAGAGAACCTCTGCTGATAAAGACAAAGTCTGTTGAAGCAAAGGTCTGATCATCCTCTGCTGATGAAGACTAAAGTGTGATGAAGCTAAGGTTTGTTGTGAATCAATAGATGATAAAGCTCAACAGAGGATCTTTTCAACAAATGATGATCGACAGAGTTTTCATGTATTATCAATGTAACAGTGCTTAGGCTTTAGCAGATGTTAGGAGTTTGTTAGGCTATTAGATGTCGTTGTCTAGGTGACGTCAGCTTAGATGCTTCAGATGTTTCGTTTGTACTATAAATAGAACAGTGCTTGTACTGTTCTATTCATCACTTTCACCTTGACAATTTTGTTTGAACAAACAAGGAGTGATCAGGCTAATGGGGAGTTGTAATTCTTCATGCATACGTAAACTTGTAATTGAAAATTTATAAAAGCATGTTGATGAAAGCAATATCTCTATTGCTGTGATTGAAAAGTTAATTATTCCGATGCATATTTCTTCTTTGTTTTATCTTATTCCATTATTATCATTTTAACTATCACAACAATCAAACTCGGATCCTAACAAGAGTTCTTATATGATTCTAATACAAGCACTTTGATTCTGATACTATGTATGTGTTTGTGGAGAATGTACAACAAGTAAGCTTATTATGCAGATGATATAACAGATCATGAATATAGATCTAATAAGATGAATCCATGGACCATAAAAGCATCTTTAAATATCTTTGTACTTCGCAGCATTATAACATGCCTATCACACAAGCAATAAAATAAAATGCATATCACATAAGCAATGAAATAAAAAGGTGAGGGTCACCTATTCATCACTGTCAAAAGTTAGCAAAATTCACAAAATTAATACATACTAAGTCTTGATAACACAATATAATCAAGTTCCTCTTTGTACATATCCATCTCAATTATCCATCTCAAAATCATTTTTGTCCCACATTGTAACAACCCGCTTTTTGGAAAGTCATAGTACAAGTCAAGGTCAAAGGAAGAAAAGATTGCTAATTGCGATCTGTCACTCCTTGCTTGACTAGCAAGTCGTACTTTTTGACTTGTAATCGAATTATATTGTTTAATCGCTTTAGTTGTATTATGTGGAGTATCTATAAATAATCGAGGTTTAATCGCATATTTATCGCTAATCGACTTATCGGTAATCATTATCGCAATCGCAACTCAAATTATGTGTTCTGGATATTATTTTACGTGTGTGTGCTAGCTATGTGTTACTTGTGCATGTTATGTTTATGTTGAGGTGTTAATTGCAATCGAAATCGCAATTCTATCGCATCGCAATCTAATCGCAAACGCTAAACGTAAGTTATTTATAGTGATTATATAGTAGTTAGGTTATTTGTGTGATTATTGGGTAATTCTATCGCATCGCTCACTCAAATCGCATTGCAACGCTCAACACGCGAAACGAAACAACAAAACTTAGCGCGCCGGACACCTTGATCCAATGGCCAACCGATCGAGTTGCCATCCGATCGGATTTCCATCCGATCGGACAGCCATCCGATCGGTGACCTACTCGACACTCCAGCACTTTCCATTTTGGGAAACCCTATAAATACCCTTCTGTCACATCATTTGTGATGTGACAGCTCCTCACTCGAACCAGCGCACTCAAGCTCTCTTTTCTCTCGATTTATTATGATTCTTGTAAGTTTCCAACCAAAATCTTGTACTTCTATGATCTAAACACACTTTTTCATCATTTTCACCTTTGAATCTTAACTTTTAACGGTGAACTCACCAGATTTGAGGTGTTCTAGGGTGATGTCATCATGGAGTTCTTATGAACTTCAAGGTTTGGCTTCATTCCACCAAGAACAACTTAGATCTGAAGGATTTCCACATGACTAATCAATATTTTCGCATAGATCTACACATATTCATGGTTAAAAGGATTGAAATAAGGTTTTCCAACTTTCTTTCAACTCTTTTACACTCAATGCACTCAAAACCGATAGAATCAGAGCTCGTTCTGATCTTCTACTCTTTCTTAGTGATGTGTTAGTTCAAGATCTGAATTCTATCCAAGAGACAACTGATTTCGGGTTAAACGCAAACAACCATCTCGAACAGTGAACAGGTCGGACTAGGGTGGTTCCTGTTCGAACGAATCACTTGGGTCAAGATGGGGTTTCTGTTGTTTAAGCACGATATCATAACGTTTCGATCAAAGCTGCAAAACCTTCAAAATAATCAAGTGCCAAGACGATCAGGTCGTTGGGACGGATTGCCGTCCGATCGGATTGCCATCCGATCAGATTGTCATCCGATCAGACAGCCACCCGATCGGCTTGCACTTGGTTCCACACTTAAACTTTCATTTTCAATTTTCAAAGATCTGAACGCCGAACGGATCGTCGTCTGATTGGATAGCCATCCGATCGAATAACCATCCGACCATGTGACGTTTGGAACTTCGACACTTAATCATTTTATAATTTTCAAAGATCATCAGTAGCTAACGGATTACCAACCGATCGGATTGCCATCCGATGGAGTGGCAGTCCTGCTGTGAACTTGTTCTCAACTGAGAAGCCTCGCCAATCGAATCGCCATCCGATCGAACTGCCGTTCGATCGATCGACCTCAAGGGTAGATATACTTCTCTATTTTTAAAATGCTACAACGAAAACTTCAAAGCCATCATACACAAACACATCCTTACCAAACGAATGTCAATCCAATCGAATGGCCATCCGATCGGATGACCATCTGAATGGATTGACATCCGATTGACTGGCCATCCGATTGGATTACCATCCGATACTTGGTCACCTTTCATCGTCTTACGCACCGCTCTTCGCTTATGCTATCGTTAACTATTCAGGCTAACCACTCTAGCGCTCCCTTCAATCCATACTTTCATCACTGTGAGTATACTCGATCCCTTTTTGCTTTATGCACTTTTGGGTGTTACATACGTTACTTATTCTAAATCACATCGATCACACAACGCAAACACTATTTATACGCTGACCGTTACTACATGATACGTGTTACTTGATGAATGCTTGTATGTTATGTTAACACAGTGATTGTTGCCTGACGCCATAGCAACGATAGTACTATTCGTTTGGACTCAGCACCTGTCGTGGACTGGGGTTGTTAAGGTTACCTCTTCACGTGTCACAGTGGTGATATATGTTGCGCATTCTACAACTCGCAGTCTAGTCTGTGCACATTTCATTGTCGATAATTTACTAGCTTCGCACTATACATGATACATGCTGGTTATGCGTAAATGATTTCGAACTCTATTATGATATATCAAACTTGTATGCTCACCTTTACACTATGTGTATTGACCTCTATTTTAACGTATGTGACAGGTGCTTAGGATTTTGTGGTTTGCTTGCTATTTGATGGAACCGAGTAGGAGAGTCTAGAAACAAAGACACTCTATTTAATTAAATCTGAGTTGTCGGAACATGTTTTGTTTTGAGGATATCTATTTTTGTAATAATTCGATTGCTTGGTAGGTTATGGTATGGGACATAATGTTAACTATCTGGTAATCTAGTTATTATGGAATTTCTATTGACAATCTGTTTCGCTCAGTGCCGCGCCCGATGATTCCGCCATCGGTTGGGGTGTGACAGATTGGTATCAGAGCCATAACTATAGGGAATTAGGCAAGACTTGACCTAGTCCGGGTCGATGTCTTAGAAACGACCTAGTCTATAGTCTAAGTACCAACAGACCGACTTGTGTATACCCAGTGTGGGTTTTGTACAAGCTTATTCGCTATTTCTCGCTTACACTCTCTATACACTACACTTTGCGCGAACATCGCATACTACAGTTCTGCGCAAAATCAACCTTTTCTAAGGCTGGACACACACACAAATGAATGATCTGGTTAAGATTAGGTGTGAAAACCGCAAACTCTGGACCAGGTTACTCATTCGAATTGTTATTCTTACTATAACCAAGAGAAATTGCGTTGAATCAGGAGTGAAATCCATACTTCGACGCATATCTCTTTATCTATCTCGTGATTTTGTCACACAAACAGGAATGTAGTCGCTAAGTTAGGGGTGAAACCTGAATCTTGACGACTTATTCCGCTCTTTATTGTGGTTTTTCAAAACTCTCACCAAAGTCTCGGCGGACTCCAACGACTTGAGGACACACTGTGACCGAAAGGATGCATGCCGATCTCTCAAATTGAAGCGAGAACACAGTCCACAAAGCTAAAGTGTGTACTTAAAGTTCTTGTGAATAGTCGAGTCACTTTGGGTAGTCAAAGTCTATCTAGCCAAGACAATCTATCCTCGATTTTATGTGTTTCGATTCTGGAATCCGTAGCAGCTAACTCTTTATCGATTTTATGTGGACTTTATGTGTTTATGTGATTACGATTTTGGTGATTTATTCGCTTTCGCTGTTCATTTCGATCAACACGCACCACTGACACTGCACATCTATCTCAATATGCTAACAAATCGCTGGTTATTATTCTCAATCGCTACCCTCGAAAGCGCAAAACTTGGAGGATATAGGAACACAGTCATCACATGTGGGTGAATACGTGCTTTGAATGATAGGTAAATACGTGCAACATATAGTATGGTTTCGGTGTTCTGACTGCCTTATGTGCTTCTGTGCCTTACGTGCTTACGTGTTTATGTGCTTATGCGATTCTGTGTTTATGTGACTACGTGTTCCTGAGCTTTATGGTAAATCGCTAGATTATACTAGGAGTAATCGAAATTGTGTTTTGAGTCCTATGGCGCTGTCTATTGCAGACAATGTCGTCATTTGGATCATTTCACTCCCGATCAGCTCGCCGCAATCATGATGACAAACGCATCGCCACCCTCGTCGCTAAGCAAGTGGCGAAAGTTATTCCCCATATTGTTAATGAGCTGAATGAAAACACTAGCAAGTCTTCTGAAGAGTCCAGGACTAATGCTCCTAAAGCTGCTTTTAGCTTCAAGCAGTTCCAAGCCTGCGGCTCGAAAGAGTTTACCGGTGAAGATGGGCCTACGGCCATGTTCCAATGGTTTGATTCTATCGAAGTCACCCTGCGCCAGAGTGGTTGTCCTGATGATCTCCGTACTCTCAACACTACTGGCGTCTTCCAATCTCGAGCTCTAGATTGGTGGACGGCTGAGAGAAACAAGCGCGGAAATGATGCAGCTTACGGGCTAACATGGGATGAGTTGAAGGACGTAATGATGTAAGAGTTCTGCCCTCCCCATGAGCGCCAAAAGCTGGAGGATGAATTCTGGCACATAAAGCAGAAAGATGGTGACAACGCTAGTTTGACTGCGCGCTTCAAGCAGTTGAGTATTATCTGTCCTAGCCAAGTTACTACACCCGAAATCACCATCAAAAAGTATATCCGTGCTCTTCCGGATTGCGTGGCTGATTTCGTTCAAGCTGCAAAGACTACAAAAATTGAGGAAACTTTTCTACTCGCTGTTGAGATCAACGACAAGCGAGTCAAGTCTGGCTACTGGGATAAAGCTTCCAAGAACCTGCAATCAAGCTACCACTGCTTCAACTGTTGAAACCGCCACCGCTCCTCAGTCATCCAAGCTCTCGAGACGCAAGAGAAAGAATAACAGCAGTTCCAGCAACGAGAACTGTGCGATCACTGCGGCTCCGCTCCAATCAGTTCCTGCACCACAGCAACCTCAACACGCCAAGTAGCGGCACCGGTCACCAACGCATCACCGGCAAAGCGTGCGTATACTGGTCCTCACTCGGCTTGCCCTACTTGTACCTATCACCACCCAGTGGGAATCGTTTTCAGATATTGTGTATATTGCAACATGTACGACCACTTCACCACCAACTACCGTACAGGTCCACGTCAAACCCCAGCTCCAACACAAGGTCAAGCTCCTGCTCAACAAGCTCTACTTACTGCTCCTCAAGGCCATCAAGCGGCTCATACACCCGCGATCAATGCTAGAGCTTACTATGCGTGTGGTGATCCCAACCACTTCGTGAATATGTGCCAGAATCGAGTGGTAAAGCAAGAGCCACAACAGCAGCAGCCCCAGCAGCAGCCTCAGCAACAGCAACAACAACCAGCAGCCCGCGGACGTGCATTCAACATTAACGCCCGCCAGGCTCAAGCAGAAAACAATGTGGTCAATGGTACGTTCCTTGTGAATGGTATATATGCTACGTGTTTATTTGATACTGGAGCCGATAACTGTTTTGTGTCGTTTGAATTCGAAAAGATCCTAAATCGTAAGCGCACTCATCTCCCCTCGACGTTCGATGTTGAAGTTGCCACCGGAAGAACCGTCGCTGTAAACTCAGTTCTACGTGATTGTACGCTTGAACTCAACAATCACGTCTTCCCTATCGACCTTATTCCGATGCAGCTCGGTAGTTTTGACATCATAGTAGGCATGGATTTTCTTTACGAAAATCGTGCTGAAGTTGTTTGCTTCGATAAGATGACCCGTTTCACACTCGCTAATGGTGATCTACTTTGTGTGTATGGCGAAACTCCTTCAAAAGGTCTTAAACTCATGTCGTGTGTCCAGGCTAGCAAGTATCTTTGCAAGGAATACCAAGCTTTCCTGGCACACATCGTAGTTGCGGAGAAGGAAAAGAAAGGAAACCCAGAAGTGAAAGACATTCCCGTTGTGTGTGAATTCCCTAACGTTTTTCTCGACGATCTACCCAGTTTACCGCCCGCTCGTGATATCGATTTCCGACTCGACCTCATTCCTGGAGCAAATCCTGTTGCTAAAGCGCCTTACCGTCTTGCTCCTTTCGAAATGCGTGAACTCTCGAGTCAGCTCCAGGAACTTCTTGATAAAGGCTTTATTCGCCCTAGCACCTCTCCATGGGGCGCACCTGTCCTTTTCGTCAAAAAGAAGGATGGCTCGTTCTAGATGTGCATCGACTATAAGGAGTTGAATAAGTTGACAATCAAGAACCGCTATCCCTTGCCTCGAATCAATGATTTGTTTGATCAGTTACAGGGTGCTACGTGTTTTTCTAAGATCGATCTACGCTCAGGCTATCATCAATTACGCATTCAAGAGGAAGATATACCCAAAACAGCTTTTCGAACCCACTATGGTCATTACGAGTTCGTTGTCATGCCTTTTGGTTTGACCAACGCTCCCGCAGTCTTCCTGGATTTAATGAATCGAGTGTGCAAACCCTTCCTCGACCGCTTCGTACTCGTATTCATCGACGATATCCTGATCTATTCCAAGTCAAAAGCCGAACACTCGCAGCATCTACGTTTGGTTCTTGAGTTGCTCCAGGGAAACCGCCTCTATGCCAAGTTATCCAAGTGTGAATTTTGGCTAGAGGAGGTCCAATTCTTGGGTCACATTGTCAATAGTCAAGGTATCCACGTTGACCCTGCGAAATCGAAGCTGTTAAGAGTTGGGTTACACCCAAGAATCCGTCTGAAGTCTGTTCTTTTCTCGGACTAGCAGGCTATTATCGCCATTTTATCGAAGGTTTCTCCAAGATCACTGTGCCTCTTACCGCCCTTATGCATAAGGAAAAACCTTTTGTTTAGGGAACTAAACAAGAGGAAGCCTTTCAAGCTCTCAAAGCTATGCTTTATAATGCTCTCGTGCTCTCACTGCTCGACGGAAACGACAACTTCGTAGTCTACTGCGATGCCTTGAACCTTGGTCTTTGTTGTGTTCTCATGCAACAAGATAAGGTTATCGCGTACGCTTCTCGACAGCTCAAGATCCACGAGAGAAACTACACCACACACGACCTTGAACTTGGCGAAGTTGTTTTTGCGTTAAAGATTTGTCGACACTACCTTTACGGTACCAAGTGTACGATCTTCACCGATCATAGGAGCCTACAACATATCTTTGACCAGAAAGAACTGAATATGCATCAACGCCGGTGGGTAGAACTGTTCAATGATAACGACTGTGAGATTCGTTACCATCTAGGCAAAGCAAATGTCGTTGTCGACGCTCTCAGCCAACGAAGCTATCTGCATAGCGTTCGTAATGTTCAAGCCCAGCATCATCTCGAAACTCTTATCCGTGACGCGCAGCATGCTTGTTTTAAACGATGGCGCCCAACTCGAGAATAAATCTAATGGTATCTTTCATTATTTGAACCGAATTTGGATTCCCAAGCGTACCAACTTACGACAACTTCTGATGGACGAAGCCTACAAATCTCGATATTCCATTCATTCCGGTGGTGACAAGATGTACCAGGACATACGCTCCAAGTACTGGTGGCCAGGCATGAAAAAGGATATCGCTATCTATGTTTCGAAGTGCCTGGCCTTCTCCAAGGTCAAGGTCGAGCATCAAAGCCCCTCTGGCTTACTCGTTCAACCCGAGATCCCGATGTGGAAATGGGAGAGTATAGCTATGGACTTCATAACGAAACTTCCGCGTACTAAATTTGGACATGATAGCATTTGGGTTGTAGTTGACTGTTTGACCAAGTCAGCTCACTTCCTGCCAATACGAGAAGACTTTAAGGTAGAAAAATTAGCCCGAATCTACATCGACGAGATCATTTGTCGACACGGGATGCCTCGTGACATCATCTTTGACCGCGATGGTCGGTTTACCTCGCGTCTTTGGGAAACATTTCAATCTGCTCTCGGTACTACTCTTAATCTAAGTACCGCTTTCCATCCCCAAACCGACGGTCAGACTGAAAGAAAGATTCACATCCTTGAAGACATGCTTCGCTCGTGTGTCATAGATTTCGGTGGTAATTGGGACGCGCACTTACCTTTGGTCGAATTCTCGTACAATAACATTTATCACTCTAGCATACAAATGGCACCATTTGAGGCTTTATACGAAAGGAAATGTCGATCGCCTATTGTGTGGCACGAGATCGGAGACGCGCAAATTACCGGTCCCGAGATGTTGCAAGAAACGACTGACCAAAATCCTCCAAATTCGAGACAATCTGCTGAAAGCTCGGAGCCGATAGAAAAGTTACGCAGATAAACGCCGCAAGCCCCTTGAATTTAACGTTGACGATCACGTACTCCTAAAGGTTGCACTTTTGAAGGGGAGATCAGATTCGGCAAGAAAGGAAAGCTCACGCCTCGATATGTTGGACCTTTTAAAATTCTGGAAAGGATTGGGAAAGTGGCCTACAGAATCGAACTACCAAAGGAAGTGAGTAACGTCCACCCGACTTTTCACGTGTCGAACCTCAGAAAGCGCTTGGCCGACCAGGAATTACATGTCCCTCTTGAGGATTTACAAGTGGACGAAACATTACACTTCATGGAAAAGCCTGTCAAGATCATGGGACGAGAAACCAAGGTGCTCAGATGTAACAACCCGCACTTTTGTGCGTTGTTACTACTCGTTATACTCGTTACGCCTAGCACCGGAGATTCGGATGATGATGTAACCATATCGTATATATATCACTATTCGAAGGATAATCGCATATTTTTGAAATACAATATCACTATACTACACTATTATCACACTAACACTCACGGAGGCATTGAGTGAGGACCTATTCTACCCTCCTCAGTGGCCGTGATGTGTCGAACGTAAACAATTAACGCTAACAAGGACCCTCGGGTGAGTGCTGTAGCTCCAGTCGTCATGACGATGATGACAATACGAGTAAACGGTACCCCGTCAGTCTTTGTGGCACTACACGAAATAACGTTCATGATGACATCAAGAAAAGACCTAAACTACTCTCATTGATGGCCGTGAAACGTCGCTAATAATCGCATACTCGAATCGAAATCGATTGTTAATTATCGAATCTTTGGATTATGGATACGTAAATACGACCCCTAGTGATATATATATATATATATAATAATAACAATATAATGATAATATAAACTAATTATGGAAGTACGCGCTTCGAAAACTATCAAAACGATCAAAAACGGAGAAGTCCAACGCGTCAGGATAGCTATCCGGACGGATGGGCCATCCGGACGGATGGGCATGCGCACGGATGGGCCATCCGCACGCATGGGCCATCCGCACGGATGGGCTATCCGGGCCAGATCTCTTTCCCTCTCCTTTGTTGCCTATAAATACCATGTCACATCACTTGAACAGTGGTGTGACAGCTCCTACTCAACCAAACACGCTCCAAGACCCTTTTCTCTCGATTTCCTCGCGATTCCGGTAAGATTTCAACCTAAAACTTGTACTTCTACAATCTACACTCGATTCTACATCATTCTATCTTTCACAACTCAAATTCTAACCGTGAAATCTGCGGATTTGAGGCGTTTTGAGGTGATGTCACCAAGAGTTCTTATGAACTTCAAGTTGGGGTCTCATTTCACTATAAACGACTCAGATCCGGGTGATTTCCACATGTTTTAATGACGAATCTCACCTAAATCTGTGCGATTTCGAGTTAACCATGAAGAACCATCACGAACGGCCAGATCTGATGGAACGGGGTGATTCCTGGCCGTTAGAATGAGTCGGAATTGACGGAACTTCAAGTGTTAGTGCGAAATTACACTACCCTAGTAAAAACGAACGTATTCCTTCCGTTAAGCACTCAGAAACAGTGATCAGAGTGCGAACCAGACATGTCAGTCCGCACGGATGACATGTCAGTCCGCACGCATGACATACGTCCGCACGGATGACATGTCAGTCCGCACGGATGACATGTCAGTCCGCACGGATGACATGTCAGTCCGCACGGATGACATGTCAGTCCGCACGGATGACATGTCAGTCCGCACGCACCACTCATCCGCACGTACCACCACTCATCCGCACGGATGACCACTCATACGCACGGATGACCACTCATACGCACGGTTGACCACTCATACGCACGGATAACCACTCATACGCACGGACGACACATTATCCGCACGGATAACATGTCATCCGGACGGATGACTTGTCATCCGGACGGATAACCTGTCAATCCGCACGAATGAGGACCATTCGACCAAATGAGTAACTTTTCAAGGCTAATCTCGCTTAACCGTATATCGTTTACTCTATTCTTCAAGGATCAATACAGACATACTCGCAACCGACTCAATCAAGTTGTAATCTCGCTAAATACGCACTGTGAGTATACTTGACCCCTTTTTAATCAAATTTTGGGTGTAACATACGTTTCTAACAAATTAAACTTATCAATCGAAATATTCAATCAATCGAATTATCACTTGCGAATAACTGTTATGCATAGATATACGTGATGCTAGTTGCATATGTGCTAGGGCTTATACTCGCGACGTCCCACCACGACTAGTATAGTACTATTGCGCCCGACGGGGTCTAGTTATGCCATCGTACATTCGAGCATCGAGGACTTAGTTGGTAGTATCAGTTTTGTGAGTATATATGTCGTGTATTACGTTTATGCATGTGGAAATTCGCAGCACTTTTAATCTATTATGCTATACTTATCAAACCTGTATACTCGCCAATACTTTTGTATTGACAAATATTTTAACGTATGTTGCAGGTTAGATCGCAGACTATATCAAATCAAGCTAGGGAGTCTAGAAACTCAACAAAAATCTAGGTTGTCGGATTTGTATTGTTCGAGAGGACAAGAAATCTGTGATTACTTATGTGATTGTATTATTTGTTAGTATGGGATAACGAATGTATTAAATATTATCGCAATATAGTTGTTATGGATTCTCTTGAGCAATCTGATTCGCCTAGTGCCGCGCCCCGATGATTCCGCCATCGGTTGGGGTGTGACAGATTGGTATCAAAGCCATAACTATAGGGAATTAGGTCAGACTCGACCTAGTCCGGGTCGACGTCTTAGAAATTGACCTAGTCTATAGTCTAAGTACCAACAGGCCGACTCATACAAACCCGGTGGGGTTTGTATTGGGCTTACTTGATACTCTCGATCGAAATTGCTAAAAGATACAACTTTGTGTGAACCCCGCGTACTACAACTTCACACGAAGAAGCCTTTCCTAAGGCTGAAATACTACTTAGCCTTTCCTAAGGCCGACACAATACACACGTTTTCGAAAATACTCGCATAACGAAACCGAGCGATCCAGTCGAGATCAGGTGTGAAAACCAAGAACTCTCGATGGGATTGCTCACTCAGCGCATTTTTCTAAGCACGAGAACTTTTCGTCGAGTTAGGAGTGACATCCACATCTCGACAAAAGTCTCCATTTCTAAATCTAGTGGAACTCACGAAATTATTCGAAGAGCATAGCCACAATTAGGAACGAAACTGTTAAGCCAGGGGTGAAACCCGTACCTTAATAAGTCGTCCCATTCTCTATAAACTGGTTTTCAAAAGCTCTCACCAAGGACTCGACTATCATGATAACTCGAGCCACGCGATGACTAGGAAGACGAATGCCATGAGCTGCATCCCGGTGGAAGCATGAAGTCCTCTAGGTCAACGCGCATGCTCGAACTTGTTAGATATAGTTGGGTTACCTTGGGTAGTCTACGCCTAAAACACCCAAAGCACTCTATCATACGACCCGCCAATTTTACAATGATTGGGACTTATTTACGTTTTGAAACTTTACGTTTTATCGATTTCTCGATTTAACGATTTTCACTCCCTACTTTATAAACACACAACTTGCACAGCCATCGCAATCTAAAACGAAATCCGAATGTTCGCAACAAAACTAATGCATAATCTATCGCATTCGCTCTCGTTTTCTCACTTCAACGCGACCTCGCTTATTCTAAATCGACCTGTATGTGCATGATTACAAATTACATCTATATATATATATACGTATAAACAAACAAGTCATTGTGTGAGAACTTAGGAATTTCGTGTTTCCTATGTGGCTCCTATGTGATTCGTATTACTACTATACTATCGTACCAAGTTTTGAACGCGCTCAATCGCAACGCAAAACTCAAAAATCATTATGATCGAATCTCACTCCAAGTCTCTTCCTGTCTAGATGCCTTCCAACAACTCTACCTCGAGACGAGTAGCTAAGAGGAAAGCCAAACGAAGCGCCGAGAAGAGGATCGCTTCACTTGTGATTAAGGAAGTGAGTAAGCTTAGTCCTCGAATTGCCGCTCAAGTGCACTCTCTCAGCAACTCTCGAGCCTCGGAAGACTCCAAGACGGAAGCGCCGCAATCTACCTTCCTCTACAAGCACTTCAAAGCCTGTGACCCGATGGAGTTCACGGGTGAAGGAGGTGCGACTCAACTACTCCAGTGGTTCGATTCTATCGAAGTTACCCTTCGTCAAAGCGGGTGTCCCGATAGTCTCCGTACTACCTGCGCCACCGGAGTATTTCAATCGCGAGCACTCGACTGGTGGACCGCCGAACGTAGCAAACGTGGGATCTCCGCAGCTTACGCTCTCTCTTGGAATGAGCTGAAAGAGCTCATGGAGAAAGAGTACTGTCCTCCTCACGAGATTCAGAAGCTGGAAAACGAATTTTGGGAAATCAAGCAAACCGAAGGTGACAATGCTGGCTACACCGCAAGGTTCAAACAGCTTAGCATAATCTGCCCAAGTCAAGTCAACACTCCGGGGAAGGCCATCGCGAAGTACATTCGTGGCTTGCCTGAGTGTGTGGGTGATTTTGTCGAAGCTGAAAGGCCTGCTACCATCGAAGAAACCTACCGCTTAGCCACAGAAATCAACAACAAACGACTCATGGAAGGATTATTCTCAAAGAATCCTGTCAAGCAAGCTCATCAAGCAATCGCCAGTAATCCTTCAGGCGAACATGTTGACGAATCTTCTGATGAATCTACTGACGAATCTTCTGACAAATCTACTGGCAATTCTTCTAATGAATCAGCTAACGATTCTTCTGACGGATCGGCTAACGATTCCTCGGACGAATCTGCTGCCGATTCTTCTGACAAATCTGCCGATGGATCTTCCGACAAATCAGCCAAAGACTCCGCAAGCGAGTCTTCAGACGAATCCTCCAACGACGACACTTCTTCGCAAGACACCGACAAACCCAGCCGCAAGCGAAAGACTTCAAGCCCGAACTCATCAACAACCGAACTGCTGCAACCGGAACCTCTTCGAACAGTTCCGATGTTTCCAAAACGAGCCTACACTGGAGCTCATCCTCAGTGTTACTCGTGTACCTATCATCATCCAGTTGGGGCTGACTGTCGCTATTGCAATAACTGCAACCGTTACGGTCACTTCACCCGCAACTGCCGCATCGAACCGTGAACTTGAGTACAACAACAACAGCTCCAGCAAAAGTCTTCAGCATCAGACCTCTAACAAGCGTAGGATAAAGTTGTAACGATACGATTTTTGACGTTTATTTCTAATCTTTGAACTTTCTATTACTTAATGTTGCCCTCGTCTTCTCCTTCACTCTCTAATCGTCGCACTTAGACTAGATTCACACATATACTATATACTATATCACGAAATAATGTGTTTTACCCTCACTGCACTTTTAGAACGAGGTACGATAAACGTGCAAGGAACAATTAATCGCGGGTGCACACGGGATTACTTGGGTCAGTGCACGGAGATCATAGTGAATTCTAAGGTGCCATAGCGTTTTGACAAAAGGTGACACCAAAACACGGGATGAAAGTAGTAGGGGTCGGGCAAGGTGTGCTTTACCATACTACCGAAGTTCCGTGAAGAAAGTGCCACGTGGAGTTGAACGTTATTAGACCTATTATACTATTGTGATTATTTTCAACACACTACACTCAATCGCAAGGCGTAACAACTGAAATTGCATCATCGCAAGACTTGTCGTAAGTCTGCAAACGCAATGCAATCGCCTCATCGATGGACTCTGGGGAGTCTACCTCGCAGGACAATTGCATCAACGCAAGACTGGTCGTAAGTCTATAGCAAGCAATCTCATCAAACACACTAACGCTCACGATATTATCGGGTGAGGACCTATTCTACCCTCCTCGATAACCGTGATGCGTCGCAAGTAACGTTAAGCTTACTCGAAACAAAACCCAATTAATCGCAATAATTTATTATGTGTATCTCGAAATCTCTATCGCTTATTATGTGAATCTCTATCGCCTGTTGTGTATCAATCTATCGCTATACCGTTATCCGTGATATTCGTGTTAAGTTAGAACGCGTGACCTCGCCTCACGAGAGGAAGCTCATATGGTTATAACAAGGTGTTTTAGTTATATCAGCGGCCTTTCGTGGAAACAGGCCATGTGGGGTCTGATGTTAGCTAAATTCTGTGGTGTAAATCAATCAAACCAAACCGCGTGAATCGAACCGCATACCTTCATCGCTTGCACGCAACAACTGCCGCTTATCGTAATCCGATTATCATCACCATCATTGCTAGTGTTATGTTTGTATCATTCGTTTAATCACCTAATCGCTGATCGCCTATCGTGTATAATCTACCGCTTATCGCTCGCCTGGTGTTCATTGCAGTCTGTATGGTATTAAGTGCACATGACACCGCTCCACGAGGCAAGGCTAACCTGGTTAAGCATGGTGTTTCGCCATGTTAGCAAACCCCCGTGGAAACGTGCCATGTGGGTATAATGTGGAATCTAATCGAAAACGCGCTATTCGCTTCTCGCTTATTAACTCGCTGGATTAATCTATTCGATCCTATCCTATGCTCGGTCCGACCTTCTATCGATTGGGCCGAGTAAACGCAATTCTATCTGAGTCATATCGGCACACCTGACACTGCCTCACGAAACGGAAGTAATATGGGCAAAACATGGTGGATACGCCGCTGGTAATTCCTATATATAAGTGTTTTAAACATATTAACGAACTTCTGTGGGAAGGTGCCAAGTGGGGCGTGATGCTAAATCATTCTTTTCAAAAGGATAAAACTGATTTTTTTAAAAACTTTTATTAAAAACCGTGGAACAAGTGAAATTCCTCACAATGTGGAGGTAACATCGAATCAGCTTAACTCCATGTTCAAAGGGAGCTTCATGAGTTCAATTTTTCCTTAAAACCTTTTTCAAAGATCAAAAACAAGATTTTCTTGAGATGTTGGTTCAACATCGAGTTCAACTGGAACCCATATCATAGGAGAGTTTACGTAACCCTTGTTTTCATTTTCGAATTCCTTAAAATGTTAGAAACTTAAACTTCCTTGCAACATCGGTTAACATCGATTCTGTTGACCGCACGTTAAAAGGAAAATTTTCAAAAGATTTTCGTCCTAAATCCCTTTTTAATATCTAAAGCGAACGCTTCTTGTAACGTTGGTTAACGAACAACTCAGTTAACTCTACATCATGAGAAACCTTTCAAATTACAATCGCATCGAACTAACGAATTCTACACAAGACAAGGTACTTTGGAATGCCAACTCGTGGGATTAATACTTTCGTCCTTACGTCGCCTTCTCACTATCGCAGTCGATCTCTCTTATTCGAAACATTCGCGCTGTCAACTTACGGTCAAATCACTCGCTGTATCGCTACTTATACAAGATCAACTCTTAGAAGTCTACCTATTGGATTAATTTCGGGACGAAATTTCCTAAAGTAGGGGAGACTGTAACAACCCGCACTTTTGTGCGTTGTTACTACTCGTTATACTCGTTACGCCTAGCACCGGAGATTCGGATCATAATGTAACCATATCGTATATATATCGATATTCGAAGGATAATCGCATATTTTCGAAATACAATATCACCATACTACACTATTATCACACTAACACTCACGGAGGCATTGAGTGAGGACCTATTCTACCCTCCTCAGTGGCCGTGATGTGTCGAACGTAAACAATTAACGCTAACAAGGACCCTCGGGTGAGTGCTGTAGCTCCAGTCGTCATGACGATGATGACAATACAAGTAAACGGTACCCCATCAGTCTTTGTGGCACTACACGAAATAACGTTCACGATGACATCAAGAAAGGACCTAAACTACTCTCATTGATGGCCGTGAAACGTCGCTAATAATCGCATACTCGAATCGAAATCGATTGTTAATTATCGAATCTTTGGATTATGGATACGTAAATACGACCCCTAGTGATATATATATATATATATAATAACAATATAATGATAATATAAACTAATTATGGAAGTACGCGCTTCAAAAACTATCAAAACGATAAAAAACGGAGAAGTCCAACGCGTCAGGATAGTTATCCGGACGGATGGGCCATCCGCACGGATGGGCTATCCGGGCCAGATCTCTTTCCCTCTCCTCTGTTGCCTATAAATACCATGTCACATCACTTGAACAGTGGTGTGACAGCTCCTACTCAACCAAACACGCTCCAAGACCCTTTTCCCTCGATTTCCTCGCGATTCCGGTAAGATTTCAACCTAAAACTTGTACTTCTACAATCTACACTCGATTCTACGTCATTCTATCTTTCACAACTCAAATTCTAACCGTGAAATCTGCGGATTTGAGGCGTTTTGAGGTGATGTCACCAAGAGTTCTTATGAACTTCAAGTTGGGGTCTCATTTCACTATAAACGACTCAGATCCGGGTGATTTCCACATGTTTTAATGACGAATCTCACCTAAATCTGTGCGATTTCGAGTTAACCATGAAGAACCATCACGAACGGCCAGATCTGATGCAACGGGGTGATTCCCGGCCGTTAGAATGAGTCGGAATTGACGGAACTTCAAGTGTTAGTGCGAAATTACACTACCCTAGTAAAAACGAACGTATTCCTTCCGTTAAGCACTCGGAAACAGTGATCAGAGTGCGAACCAGACATGTCAGTCCGCACGGATGACATGTCAGTCCGCACGGATGACATGTCAGTCCGCACGGATGACATGTCAGTCCGCACGGATGACATGTCAGTCCGCACGGATGACATACGTCCGCACGGATGACATGCCAGTCCGCACGGATGACATGTGTCCGCACGGATGACATGTGTCCGCACGGATGACATGTGTCCGCACGGATGACATGTCAGTCCGCACGGATGACATGTCAGTCCGCACGCACCACTCATCCGCACGTACCACCACTCATCCGCACGGATGACCACTCATACGCACGGATGACCACTCATACGCACGGTTGACCACTCATACGCACGGATGACCACTCATACGCACGGATGACCACTCATACGCACAGACGAAACATTATCCGCACGGATAACATGTCATCCGGACGGATGACTTGTCATCCGGACGGATAACCTGTCAATCCGCACGAATGAGGACCATTCGACCAAATGAGTAACTTTTCAAGGCTAATCTCGCTTAACCGTATATCGTTTACTCTATTCTTCAAGGATCAATACAGACATACTCGCAACCGACTCAATCAAGTTGTAATCTCGCTAAATACGCACTGTGAGTATACTTGACCCCTTTTTAATCGAATTTTGGGTGTAACATACGTTTCTAACAAATCAAACTTATCAAGCGAAATATTCAATCAATCGAATTATCACTTGCGAATAACTGTTATGCATAGATATACGTGATGCAAGTTGCATATGTGCTAGGGCTTATACTCGCGACGTCCCACCACGACTAGTATAGTACTATTGCGCCCGACGGGGTCTAGTTATGCCATCGTACATTCGAGCATCGAGGACTTAGTTGGTAGTATCAGTTTTGTGAGTATATATGTCGTGTATTACGTTTATGCATGTGGAAATTCGCAGCACTTTTAATCTATTATGCTATACTTATCAAACCTGTATACTCGCCAATACTTTTGTATTGACAAATATTTTAACGTATGTTGCAGGTTAGATCGTAGACTATATCAAATCAAGCTAGGGAGTCTAGAAACTCAACAAAAATCTAGGTTGTCGGATTTGTATTGTTCGAGAGGACAAGAAATCTGTGATAACTTATGTGATTGTATTATTTGTTAGTATGGGATAACGAATGTATTAAATATTATCGCAATATAGTTGTTATGGATTCTCTTGAGCAATCTGATTCGCCTAGTGCCGCGCCCCGATGATTCCGCCATCGGTTGGGGTGTGACATCAGACGCTCACACATTCCCATTGTGAAGATTCGCTGGGAAGGCAAACGAGGTGCCGAGTTCACCTGGGAACTCGAAAGCGATATGAAGGCGAAGTACCCGCAACTGTTTGTTACGCCTACTTCATAAATTTCGGGACAAAATTTCCTAAAGTATGGGAGGTTGTAACAACCCACTTTTTGGAAAGTCAAAGTACAAGTCAAAGTCAAAGGAAGAAAAGATTGCTAATTGCGATCTGTCACTCCTTGCTTGACTAGCAAGTCGTACTTTTTGACTTGTAATCGAATTATAATGTTTAATCGCTTTAGTTGTATTATGTGGAGTATCTATTAATAATCGAGGTTTAATCGCATATTTATCGCTAATCGACTTATCGGCAATCGCTATCGCAATCGCAACTCGAATTATGTGTTCTAGATATTGTTTTACGTGTGTGTGCTAGCTATGTGTTACTTGTGCATGTTATGTTTATGTTGAGGTGTTAATCGCAATCGAAATCGCAATTCTATCGCATCACAATCTAATCGCAAATGCTAAACGCAAGTTATTTATAGTGATTGTATAGTAGTTAGGTTATTTGTGTGACTATTGGGTAATTCTATCGCATCGCTCACTCGAATCGCATCGCAACGCTCAACACGCGAAACGAAACGACAAAACTCAGCGCGCTGGACACCTTGATCGAATGGCCAACCGATCGAGTTGCCATCCAATTGGATTGCCATCCGATCGGACAGCCATCCGATCGGTGACCTACTCGACACTCCAGCACTTTCCATTTTGGGAAACCCTATAAATACCCTTCTGTCACATCATTTGTGATGTGACAGCTCCTCACTCGAACCAGCGCACTCAAGCTCTCTTTTCTCTCGATTTCTCGTGATTCTTGTAAGTTTCCAACCTAAATCTTGTACTTCTATGATCTACACACACTTCTTCATCATTTTCACCTTTGATTCTTAACTTTTAACCGTGAAATCACCATATTTGAGGTGTTCTAGGGTGATGTCATCATGGAGTTCTTATGAACTTCAAGGTTTGGCTTCATTCCACCAAGAACAACTTAGATCTGAAGGATTTTCACATGACTAATCAATGTTTTGGCATAGATCTACACATATTCATGGTTAAAAGGATTAAAAGAAGGTTTTCCAACTTTCTTTCAACTCTTTTACACTCAATGCACTCAAAACCAATAGAATCGGAGCTCGTTCTGATCTTCTACTCTTTCTTAGTGATGTGTTAGTTCAAGATCTGAATTCTATCCAAGAGACAACTGATTTCGGGTTAAACGCAAACAACCGTCTCGAACAGTAAACTGGTCAGACTAGGGTGGTTCCTGTTCGATCGGATCACTTGGGTCAAGATGGGGTTTCTGTTGTTTAAGCACGATATCATAACGTTTCGATCAAAGCTGCAAAACCTTCAAAATAATCAAGTGCCAAGACGATCAGGTCGTTGGGACGGAATGTCGGGCGATCGGATTGCCATCCGATCGGATTGTCATCCAATCAGACAGCCACCCGATCGGCTTGCACTTGGTTCCACACTTAAACTTTCATTTTCAATTTTTAAAGATCTGAACGCCGAACGGATCGCCGTCCGATCGGATAGCCATTCGATCGAATAACCATCCGACCATGTGACGTTTGGAACTTCGACACTTAATCATTTTATAATTTTCAAAGATCATCAGTAGCTAACGGATTACCAACCGATCGGATTGCCATCCAATCGAGTGGCAGTCCTACTGTGAACTTGTTCTTAACTAAGAAGCCTCACCAATTGGATCGCCATCCGATCGAACTGTCGTTCGATCGATCGACCTGAAGGGTAGAGATACTTCTCTATTTTCAAAATGCTACAATGAAAACTTCAAAGCCATCATACACAAACACATCCTTACTAAACAAATTTCAATCCAATCGAATGGCCATCCGATCGGATGACCATCCGATCGGATGACCATCTGAACGGATTGACATCCGATCGACTGGCCATCCGATCGGATTACCATCCGATACTTGGTCACCTTTCATCGTCTTACGCACCGCTCTTCGCTTATGCTATCATTAACTGTTCAGGCTAACCACTCTAGCGCTCCATTCAATCCATACTTTCATCGCTGTGAGTATACTCGATCCCTTTTTGCTTTATGCACTTTTGGGTGTTACATACGTTGCTTATTCTAAATCACATCGATCACACAACGCAAACACTATTTATACGCTTACTGTTACTCATGATACGTGTTACTCGATGAATGCTTGTATGTTATGTTAACACAGTGATTGTTGCCTGACGCCTTAGCAACGATAGTACTATTTGTTTGGACTCAGCACTTGTCATGGACGGGGGTTGTTAAGGTTACCACTTCACGTGTCACAGTGGTGATATGTGTTGCGCATTCTACAACTCGCAATCTAGTCTGTGCATATTTCATTGTCGATAACTTACTAGCTTCGCACTATACATGATACACGTTGGTTATGCGTAAACAATTTCAAACTCTATTATGCTATATCAAACTTGTATGCTCACCTTTACACTATGTGTATTGACCTCTATTTTAACGTATGTGACAGGTTCTTAGGATGTTGTGCTTTGCTTGCTATTTGATGGAACCGAGTAGGAAAGTCTCGAAACAAAGACAGTCTATTTAATTAAATCTGAGTTGTCGGAACATGTTTTGTTTTGAGGATATCTATGTCTATAATAATTTGATTGCTTGGTAGGTTATGGTATGGGACATAATGTTAACTATCTGGTAATCTAGTTGTTATGGAATTTCTCTTGACAATCTGTTTCGCTCAGTGCCATGCCCCGATGATTCCGCCATCGGTTGGGGTGTGACACACATTGCTCTGAACATAAAGCCTGAGGAAACATCTCTCATATAAAAGTCAAGGTGAAGCCACCAAAAGAACTAATAAGCTATACTTTCAATTTTTGTGTTTTGGAGAACGAAATTTGAATATTTAGGCTTCTGGCTTAATTACATTGCAAATGAATCTTGTTTGAGTACTTTTATACTAGTAAAATTAATTATTCTTTGTTTGATCGAGCTAAATTGAGCCGAGCTAAGGTTGCTCGAATATGTTTCGAGTCAAGCTCGAGCCCCAAACCTTAGCTCGATTTAAAATTCGAGCTGGAGCCGAGCCAGCTCGATTTGAATTCGAGCCAAGCTCGAGCTGGTCCTGGCTCAGCTCGATTCAGCTCGTTAACAACCCTAATTGTTCCCGATGCCCACAGTGTATAACCCACCACTGTGGCACTCTAAAAGAACTATAAGGGTATCTCTGGAGGATGAGATGCCAGAGAGACATGCTGTAACACAAATCCAGCTTTAAACATCTGTTGGTACTCCCTCCTAACAGATGCAAACATCTCAACTCGTCGAAACTCCTTACATATCCTCACAATGGGATAGTGTTGTACGCACAAGGGAACCACACAATGAGTTAGATGATTCACTTGAACATATATTCTCAAGCCCTTTTCCGGGGGCTGATTCTCATTCCACTCCACCACCCATAAACATACTAACCACCATTAAACCATCATGCAATTGTTGTTGTGACTTGAACAAAACTAGTTCATCTCAATCACCCATCACTGAGAGCATACATCCACAAGTGACTAGGTCAACTATAGAACTCATTGCTAACCCACAAGAAGAAGATGGTACACCTTTTGTGTCACAAGTGACACTTGTAGGTTTTTCAAGTGAAGCAACCACTACAACTATAGGGACAACAGTCTCACAGTTAGATAGTGGCTACATAGCTAAGACTTCCTTAAAGGCAACAACCGTTGAGTCTACAATAGTATACTCATTAACAGTTGGAAGTCCCCAGAACCAAGAACAAGGGGCATTTGGTTCAAAACCAAATACAACTACCTCTGGTAGAAATTCAGTTGATCCTAGTAAATTAGCTGATGGATTAAGATACCAAGAATTGACGGAGAGAGTAACCAAAATGGAGTCTTCAATTGATGAAATCAAAGAGATAATGAAAACTTTGGTACAAAATTCAAGAACTCCACCAACAAATGCATAAATTGCCAGAGAAATAGAGACCCATGCTCAAATGTACCTTCAAAAGCAATCTGTTGATGCCACCCACAACATGCATATGGAGTTGATCAGAATTATAGTTGATGCTAAGTATAATGATACTCAAGCAGAGATAAAGGCTATCAAAGATCATCTTCTTCAAACAACAGGCACTGCTCCAAAACCTAGGTATCCAACAGATGATGCCAAAAAGAGAGAGAATGAAGAAGGCATGAAGAAACTACCTACTCAAATCAAGAAAGCTCAAAAGAAGCCTGATTTATCTGCATCCAAAAAGACAAAGGCGGATGCCTTAGAAAAAGAAAAGAGGAGAGATACAAGAGAAGCCAGGAATGCATCAGAAGTGCAAGAAAAGCTTGAAAAGCAGAGAGTTAAACAGAACTTGGGTACATCAAAAGATGCATCTGCAAGAAGAACAAAAAGCACTGTTACATCAGTTTCTCAAACCTCTGCCACAACAACCACTGTTCAATCTTCCCAAACCACTGCTACAACAACCATTGTTCCATCATCCCAAACCACTGATCCTTTACCAACTCAAACCACTGCCCACATTATCCAAACATCTGTTGGCTTTACAAAAGTGCAAACAGATGTTCAACACTTACAACCATCTCAGAACCAGTCAAGCCTATTTCCCAAAAGGCACATGCTATTCTTCTTAAAAGAAAACCATCAACACATATTCCATCACCACCATCCAAGATGATGATGAAGAAGCCTCACAAGCATCTCCCATTAGAACCACATCATCACTTCAACAAACTACCACAACCACAACAACATCCATTCCCATATCAATTCCATTATCAATCCCATCAACTACCACAGCCCTAATCGCACCTGCACACCCACTTGAGTTAACCACTATATCACAAGAAATACAATCTTTCTACTCCATGCCTAGTTTTTATTTTATAACATTGGTATTTCTTTTCTTTTTTTACATTTTTGTTTTTTTTTTTCATTATGGGCAAAAAAAGACATTTCATATAGATATAACTTGAAAAACTAACCACCATCTACTCCAAGGACCACCAATGTTATGGTTGAGTGTACCATAAGGTGTATAAGTGTAATTTTAGAAAAGCGAGGACCAGACGTGAAATATGAACATACCAAAGGGAGCATTCGAAAAATAAACTCTTGCTAAAATAATTAAAAGCTTGGTAACAATGAAGAATCAATACAACATTAGTTTAGTATCTTTTTCTTGAATTACTTTACAAGGAAACAATTGTTAAACTCGTCATACTAAGGAGAATGTTTCTTTATGATCGATTCTCGTATGAGAATAAGTATTTGTTTTTTAGAGTAAGCGAGAGAGTATTGAAGGTGGAGTATTACGTTGCTAACTCTTTCCTCATAGCTAGTATGGTGCTATTTTTGATATGACGTATTTTTTTACTCTTCTTCCTACGTGATATGTGGTCCTAAAACTATTCATTTCTACCAATGAATATTTTGTGTCAGAATCCTAGGTTTTCTTATCAAGCCAAAGGTAACAATTAATTTCTGCAATGTTAGCCATTAGTAAGGTTTCCGCATTACTTATGTCGACAACTTCTCAGGAGTGCCACACATTGAGTGAGGTTGTTACGCGAATCTTCACAACTAAGAACTCAAGAGATGTTCGTACAATCTGAAAACTCTTAGTCTAAGACATTATGACCTGAGGTTCCATAACTTAGGTGGTGTTTGTTTTTTCAGATGCAAAAGGTCTGCAGTCTGCGGACCACATCTGCAGGGGAAAAGGTGGACCAAAGGTCTGCAGTCTGCAAGGAGAAGAGCGTTTGTTTTTTTACTTCTACAAAAACCACTTCACAACACACACACACAGAACACTCCTCTCTCTGCCTTCATCTACCACCACAACCATCCGCCACCACCTCCTCCACCGTCCACCTGCCACCACCACAACCAACAACCACCGTCAAGCACCACCGACCCCACTCCTGCCGCGAAGCCAAGCACCACCGCAAACCCGCATCAACCACACACTTGTAATCGGTTGACTCAAATGGAAGCTTGGAAACCAACAAACCCCGAGGAAACCTGTAATCGGAGAGAGGCCGGAGGTCGCTGGAGGCGCGGCTCCGATCGTCGGAGCTGGCAGAGGAGACGAGGGGTGCCGGGGTGATGTTTGGAGATGAGATTTTGGGTGTGAGACGAAAAGGAGGTCGGAGGGGGTGTGGGTTTGTCGGAGTCGGCGCCGGTGAGGTCGGAGGGGGTGTGGGTTTGGCGGAGTCGGACCGGCACCGTCGCCGGATTCCGGCGACCATGTGTGAGGGAGAGAGAGATTGACTGTGGTGTGTGTTTGTAGAGGATACGGAGGTGGGGGATAAGATTAGGGTTTTTAAGTTGAAGAAGAACGAGAGAAGATGTGAGAAGAGGTGGGCTTATGTCTGCGTGAGGAAGAGGTAAAAAGTGAGAAGTGCTTCTGGAAACAAACAAGCTGCAGGACCCAAAGGTCTGCGTGTGTCTGCGCGACGCAGACATAAGTGGCCAGAAGTGCTCCTGGAAAAAAAAACAGCACCTTAATCTTTAGGACCTTCTGCACTTCATCTACAATTACAAAAAAAAATCACATATTTTGACCCTTTTCAAATTTTCATTGAAATAGACAACCGAGTTTTTTACACCAATTCATAAGGGAATAAACTTTCTCACCATAGTAACTTCGTCAAAATTAACATTTAGTTTTTAATAAAATTAAGTTATTCTATAAAAAATGGATCAAGACTTTAAACTATTTACCTACATATACAAAGATCATGGCAGGGAATAGTCTTTCCCTGCCATTGGTCGAAATGGGCGGCCGCCCCTCCTCTATTGGACCAACCATTTTATTATTTTATATCCACTTTAAAATTACGGTTTCGTTCCCCGTTTAAAATTAAGCTTTTATCCCAACTAAAAAATATAGGCAAATTGGATTTAAATAATCCCAACTTGCTCAATTTGGCTGATAATAATCCAAACTCAGTTATTGGCCGATAATACTCCGAACTGGTTCACTTTTGGCCGATAATAGTCCGTCGTTAAAAATAGCTTAACAAAGTTAAGCTTTTTTTCGAATTACAAACCGATGTTTTATGGATTTTGATCAGAACGAGGATACGATTCGATTTATGTAAAACTTACCTCAAAACGGTGCTTCAAACGACTTGATTTTTGTTAATTGTAAGTTTAAACACCCGAATTGCAGCACCGTTTTCGTCGTTTGAGGCAGTATTTCGAGGTAGATTTTATATCAATCAACTCGTATCCTCATTCTGATCAAAATCCATAAAACATCGGTTTGTAATTCGGAAAAAAGCTTAACTCCGTTAAGCTATTTTTAACGGCAGACTATTATCGGCCAAAAGTGGACCAGTTCGGATTATTATCGGCCAATAACTGAGTTGGGATTATTATCGGCCAAATTGAGCAAGTTGGGATTATTTAAATCCAATTTGCCAAATATAATAACCCTTTTGCCAGTAGCTCAAAATTACGAATTTGCCATTGGTTCAAAAATTACGATTTTGCCCTCAGCTTCTTATTTTATACCCGCTTTAAAATTACGATTTTGCCATCGGTTCAAAATTACGTCTTCGCCCCCAGTTCAAAATAAAATTATGCTTTTGCCCCAGCTCAAAATTACGATTTTTCCCTCGGTTCAAAATTCCGATTTCTCCCTCGGTTCAAAATTCCGATTTCACCCTCAGTTTAAAATTACTTTTTTGCCCCCAGCTAAAAATAAAATTATGGTATCCCCTATCTCAAAATTACGATTTTACCATCGGTTAAAAATTATGATTTTCTCCCAGTTCGAAATAAAAATATGACTTTACACACGGCTAAACCGAAAATACGATTTCACCCTCGGTAAAAAAATTACGCTTTTACCCTCAGCCAAAATTACGTTTTCGCCCCACTTCCAAATAAAATTTTGTTTTTTCCCCGGCTCAAAATTACGATTTTACACCAGTTTATTATTTTATACTCACTTTAAAATTACGGTTTTTCCCTCAGTTTAAAATTACGCCTTTGCCCCCAGTTCAAAATAAAATTATGATTTTGCCCCCAGCTAAAATTTACGCTTTTCCCCTTGGTTCAAAATTACGATATCACCCTCAATTCAAAATTACGTTTTTTTGTCCCCAATGCAAAATAAAATATGGTTTTCCTCTAGCTAAAAATTAGGATTTTACCCTCGGGAAAAATTTTGATTTTTCCACCAAGTAAAAATAAAAATAAAAATATGACTTTGTCTCCAGCTAAAAATCGTGTCACAGAGCTACCTAATACTTTTTTTTACTTTTTCTTTCTAGCAAAACTATGATACTGTTTTTTTAATTGGTTAAGAATTATTCTTCGATCGCCCCGCGGACGGAGCAACACATTTTGTCTTATTTTACTGGTCCACTTTTTCAAAAGAAAACAAAAGTTGACACATACTACATCTTAAAAATTCTTGTTCAAAAACTATCAAATAAAATGAATTATAACAATAATGCAAATAAATGTGGTAAAAAAGGAAAATGTAAATGAATGCGTCACTGAACTTCCGGCGCACGGCTGACCAACGGTCGGAAGAGTTGTTGTGGGGTCCTTGACACATGATAGTTGCCCCCATGACACCAACATTGAGCTGTGAATCAACCGCTGTTTGGACCCCACGATTTATGTTTTCCCCACTCACCAATACACCTTAAAATACCTACTCCCCCACCTCATTTTCCTCACTCATCTCTTCATTTGTCTAAATCTTCAAACGTTGTTTGATCAATTGATCCAGCAATGGCACAAGAAACCGTGAAAACCGTTGCACAGTCCGAGACCCCGGCTGATGTGGCCGTTGTTTCCGAGGTTCCAGAAGCCGAGAAGGTTGAAACGTGCGCAAAAGAAACTGTTGTTGCCGAGTCGGAGAAGGTGGCTGCATCTATTTCGTTTAAGGAGGAAACTAATGTTTTTGGTGAGCTTCCTGATCCACAAAAAAAGGCTCTAGATGAGCTTAAATTGTTGCTTCAGGAAGCTCTTAACAAACATGAGTTTTCTGCTCCTGCTTCGCCACAAAAGGTGGCGAAGGAAGAGCAGAAAGCAGTCTCCGTTGTGGATGGGGAAGCTCAACCTTGTGAGCTTACTCCCGTTTCAGCGGAGACTGAATGCAAAAAAGAAAAAAAGGATGCACCTCCAACGCCGGCTCCAGAGTCAGAGCCGGTGGAAAAGGAGGTGACGGAGGTAGTTGTGAAAACCGAATCCGAATCCTGTATCGATGAAGATGGTGCGAAAAAGATCGAAGCTATACAAGAAACAATCGTGAAAACCGAGCAGACTCAGCCACCTCCGCCACCTTGTGCAGCGGAGGTGACTCCAGTCTTGCCAGAAGAAGTATCAATCTGGGGAATCCCATTACTCGCTGACGAACGTAGTGACGTCATCCTCTTGAAATTTCTCCGGGCTAGAGACTTTAAGGTTAAAGAAGCCTTCACTATGCTAAAAAACGTCGTCGCATGGAGGAAAGAGTTCAACATCGAGTCAGTACTCGAAGAAGATTTGGGAACAGAACAAGAAAAGGTTGTTTACATGCACGGAGTTGATAAAGAAGGCCACCCGGTATGCTATAACGCGTTTGGGGAGTATCAGAACAAAGAATTGTATCAAGAAACGTTCTCGGATGATGAAAAACGAAAGAAATTTATCCAGTGGAGAATCCAGTTTCTTGAAAGGAGTATCCGAAAGCTCGATTTCAGCCCGGATGGAATCTCGACCATCGTTCAGATCAACGATCTTAAATATTCTCCGGCGCCGTTTAAGAAAGAACTCCGGCAAGTCTTCCAGTTGCTCCAAGACAATTACCCCGAATTCGTCGCAAAACAGGTACCCAAATCTTGATTGTTTTAAGTTTGCGTGATGTTTATACGGGCCGCGTGAGTAACATTATGGGCCGTATGAATTATGATAGTGGAATTTTTTTCATACAAGATGGTATGACGTGTTATATTGACACATCATACGGGCCATGATGTTCAGGGGCGAAGCTTAATGAGGGCGGGGGGGGGGACGTCCGCCCCCCGGGATTTTTCGCTCAGTAGTGTTATATATGTAGTTTTCGTATAGAAATTTGTGGGTATATACGTTTTCACCCCCCCGGTTCTATAGAAATTTTTGGGTATATATGTTTTCACCCCCCGCCCGAAAAATCCAAGCTTCGCCACTGATGATGTTTATACGGGCCGCATGAGATTACGATGTATGAATCGGTGTTCTTTATATCATACCAGCCGTATGATATGTTATATACTATGGGCCATATGATGTATTATACTGAAACAAAAATGTGACAACACACAATATTTATATTATTTTATTTTATTTTATTTTAAATTTGTAAATTTGTAAACTTCTTTGTTGTAATTGGCTGGGAACATGACGACATATTCTGATCTATGTCCTTTTGACCTGGAGTCAACGGCCGACCGAACTCACACATGGTTCAGTTCTTAACTTTTTCATGTGGTCTTTTGTTGTTTTGCTGCAGGTGTTTATCAATGTTCCATGGTGGTACCTAGCTTTCTACAAGATGATCAACCCATTTTTCACGCAAAGGACCAAAAGCAAGTTTGTTTTTGCAGGCCCTTCAAAGACTACTGAGACCCTATTTAAGTAAGATCCTAGATTTTATTATAATGTATAAAAATAAATCAACTTCTTACATAAAATATATTTGAATTTTCTAACTTTTTTATTTTATATCATTTTAGATACATATCACCTGAGCTAGTTCCAGTTCAATATGGTGGGCTTAGCAGAGAAGGTGAACAAGAATTTACCACAAGTGACTGCATCACAGAGGACTTCATCAAGCCTTCTTGTGAGCACGCGATCGAGCTTCCGGCTCCTGAGGTAGTTAAGTTTAATTCAGATATATTTTGTTTCGTTAAGGTTATTTTTATAGAACAATAGGTAAGAAGGCGACAAAAATTCTAAGGCCCTGATACCATGTAGAAAATTAAAGCCACATAAGGCATTGTGTATACTCTACAATAAGGATAATTACAAATCCTAATTAATATATTTATCGAAACTTTTTATTTTCTTTTTAATGACGTGTTTGATCGAATGTTGTTGACTTTAGGCGTGTACATTGGTATGGGAAGCAAGAGTGGTGGGAATAGGATGTGATGTTTCTTACGGGGCGGAATTCGTGCCGAGTGCAGAAGATGGGTACACGGTTATTGTTCAGAAGTCGCGGAAGGTTACCGGCGACGAATCGGTGATTTGTGGGAGGTTTAAGTGTGGAGAAACAGGGAAAGTGGTGCTTACTTTCTTTAATCAAAGCTCCAAGAAGAAGAAGGTGTTGTACAGGTTCAAGAAGGTGGCATTTGAGTGAAAGCTTATTTATATTGTTGTTCAACTTAAAATGATTTGGTGAATTTATTTGTTTGTTTGGTTGGTTGGTTTGTGTTAATTATAGTTGGGATTTGATGTATGTGGAGTTTGACGTATAGAAATGGATTTCGAGCATGCCATTAATTTTGAAGTTTTATGTAATTATTTCTTATCAACTTTAACAACTAAGAAATTAAATACGACAGCTAATAATAAGTTTTATTAATTGACAAGTTCATCGGGCAAAAGGTCGAAAACTACAACTAGTGCTACCATCGCTTACCATGTGCTCACAAGGGGATGATTGATAACACCACAAAGGGGTGGGGTGCCCCGTGATGTAGCGTGGTTCGTGGGTGATCACGCATGAAACACCGCCGCCGGCGTTTGTGACCACGTGTGCTGGTGACCACGCGTTGAAAGTTACTGTTGAGAGGGTTGGGTTACCGTTTGGGGGTGTTTAAAAAAAAAAATTAAACACTACATATATACCATCCACACAAATACATATTTCATCCACACAATTACATAACTTAATACCACTTTCTTGATGGAATTTTCAATCGATTCGTTTCTGCTAGACACCGATAGCTCTTCGTCTACCGACGATGACACACTTGATTTTTTCGAGAAGGCGTATAACGAACTTGAAGGTTTATTGTTAAATGAAATTATTGTTTTTTATTTAAATGAAATTATTATTGTTAATTTATTATTTTAAAAAAATAAAAAAAATCCATCACTAGTGATGAAACCAAGTTTGATGACATGATGAAACATTATTGGGTGTGATGAGTGATAGGAAAGTGGAACACCCCCACCCCTAATAACCACCCTCCTAAATTTTGTTGGATGTTTTCTCCACGCATGATTGCAAAGGGTGTGGCTAAATGCATCTCCACTTTTACTGTTTATACCTCCATTTCCAAATATATCAGTTTTATGATTTTTTTAAATTCCACCCTGGTGTTTTCTATTGTTTGAAAATAAATCATTATGTTCTTTGTTCAATCCCTTTTCTATTTTCTTACACCTATAGCTAGCAGCTGATCATACTTTTACTGGGCATAGTTTCGTTTCAGCATTTAAATGGGAATCTTTTGGTCGGTTTTTTTTTTTTTTTTTTGCGAATTTTCATGAATCTTAGATGTTCTTTAAGTACATGTTCAATGCATGTTCAACGTTGCTGATCAAGGTAAGGATTCCTTGTTTGTGCCCTAACGTAAGGCATGTGGTGGTTTGATGTTGCTCATCACTGGTAGTTTGTTTTTCAGTCACAACTTATTTTAGATCTTGATGTTGCACAACTAGCCATGAAACAGACATTTAGTGGTACATATTTTTGCTGGCAAGTTTTTGTATAACAGTGTAATGTGTTTGATATAAAAGCACCTCCAAAGAGTTCTTTAAACATTATTAATTCAGCATCACAAGTAATGTCACCATTTTCCTCATGTTTCAATGAGTGCAAGTTTTTTTTTTTCTTCCATAGAATTGTACGTATATACCTAAATATTCAAACTATGGCAACTAGATAAACCTCTAGAAAAAATAGGGATATTTCCTAATACAAATTTTCAAAAATTAGAAAATACAAGGGTTGATTGTATTTATTTATAAACTTCAGGGGGGAGTGCAACCAGTAAAATTAAAAAAAAATGGGAGTGCATTTAGCAACACCCGATTGCAAAACAAAGGCAAAAGCGGATGATTTGTAATTACTTGCGGACATCTCATATTCACCCAAATTAAGAGACCCTCAAACGCTCCACAACCAAACATCTCATAACTAATCACTTCCTTGCGTCGAGCGTTTGAGAGCTGATTATCTTTTTTACACTGGCTAAGCTTTTACGCTGACTAAGGATCTTCTCACTAAGGTAACTCTGTTGGCGCAATCAGACCTTACAAGTTAACACTACTGAGGACACAAGATAATACCGTTGATTGGAGATCCCAATTGGTATCTTTTTAACAACTTAACGGGTATACCCGATACCCACGGGTATGCCCGATACCCGACAAATACCCAAAGGGTTTTGGGCCGGGTATGGTACTGAAGAAACACTAGATAAATGGTCGGAACCGAAATATCTAGGGGGTTTGAATCCGCATAAAAGGGTTAGCTCTCTCTCGGTTGATTCAGTTGCAGCTGAACTTCTTCTCCGGTGATTCTGCAAAAAAGAACACCGTTAGCCTCGTCAAGGGGAGAAGAGGGTTCTCTCCTTGACCCGACTCCGGTGTGAGAGTAAGTATTGGTAATGGAGAAGAGTAAGTGTTTGAGAAGTGAGTGTGATCTGAGTTTATACCTGAACAGTTCTCGTATTTATAACCGGGAGTTTGGGAGGGAAAACCTGTTATTGAAAAGATGACGGAAGATGCTAACGCCGTAGCGGTTATCTTTTCTTCCGTTAAGTTCTTTGATCCAACGTCAAGTTGTCTCGATCCGATGTGAATGCACACGGATCGTGGTTTAATCTATGGCTGGGGGATTGCCACGTGGAAAGTAATTAAGTGGAGATTACTCTCCAATTGCATGCCTTCGTTGTGATTCCAGGGTTGCCTGTGGTAATGACACGTGTCCAGACGGTTATAACCGTCTGGGTGGTGCACGATTGTATTTCTTTCTAGAAGATTACTGCTGTAATCTGGTGTGACACCTTGCTGTGTGGACACAGACGAATAAATCCCAAGTCTGGGTAAAATAATATCCAAGTCTGGATATTTGGGCGGAAGTATTGATCTCAGGATTTTTATCCTTTGTTAATGGGAGAAGGCGCAAGGATTTATGTTTTCCTTTAGGCGCGCGACTATAGATTGCTGATTACTTTCTTCCTTTTGTAAGACCAATGCGCGGCCGCGCAGGGTTAAAAGGTTGAAAGGCCAGTTTGTGGTATGGTCCCAAATCCTTTTTATGAGGTTTTTGGGACCTTACCCCTTCAAGTCCCCCCAGTCTAGTGTTGTACTTATGCAAATAAGTGGAGCACTGGACTTATGAGAGGGAAATGTTTTTGGGCGCGAAAAAGTAAGAAATCTTCTATGAGAAGATTGAATTTTTTGATTTTGTAAAGATTTTTTATGGAAAATCTTTGACTTTCAACGAGACTGGTGCAGTAAATTGATTTGACAACCTGTCATTGTCCGTTGTTTTTTACTGTCCGTGTCTTACACGCGCGCGTGTGAACGCGTGTGTGTTCTGACATCTTCTTTTCCTGTTGCTTGGGGAACTGTGACACCCGGAACAGTCGCTGTGGCAGTTACCGATGCCATTTATTGCGATAAGTATATATAATCGTCTGGATAACTTCTTTTGTATAATTATTGTCTCTATTGGAAAACTTCCCTCATTTCTCGCTCTACCGAAAACTTGGTTGCTCCTTCTTTATGTCAACCGGAGAACATCAAGAAGATCTTACTGAAGAAATGACGACTAAACTTCCACCGTTAAAGTGGGCAAGGGCATCCTTTGAGGGTCTGATTCAGAATCTCAAATTTCCGGAGAACTGGGGTGCTGTGTATCCTGAAGAGGGGCAAACGGCAGCAGATGCTCCGGCCGGGTATATTACCCTCTTTTGGGATTTTTTCTGTGATGGTAACTTTCGCTTGCCTGTTACCAGATTTTTCCTTGAAATTCTTGGGTTTTACAATCTGCACATTTCCCAACTTCACCCTATTGGTATGGTTAGGGTTCGACATTTCGAATTCGTATGTCGGACGATGCACGTGGAGCCAACCGTTCCCCGATTTAGGGTTTTTTATCAGATGCATTATACCCAAGGATTTTATTCATTTGTTCAGAGGGCTTCTGCAAAGAAGATTTTACATCAACCCCCAAAATCTTTTCATGATTGGAAGCAAAAATTCTTTTTTATCAAAGCTGGAGTAATTCCTGTGAGGATGATTCTTAGAGGGAAAGAAGATATTCCGATCGAAACTCTTCAGACTCCGGTTGATGAAAACTGGTATCAGGATTTGAAAGATGTGCCCAATATTGCTTTGCCGGAGAAAGCTCTTGTCGGAGCTGGCATGAGTTTAAATTGGAAGATGGAGCGTGACGACAAACCCGTATACACGGAGGATGGTCATAGTAAGTTTTGGGTTTTTTTTTTTTTTTTTTTTTTTGACCTGTTCTCTCTTCAAATGTAGTTGTTTCTCTGTATGTTGTTGCCTTCAAGAGGGAAGGCGGAAGAATGGGTACTATCAAGAAGAAGCCTGAAGAGGAGCTCTGGTATCATCGTATCGTGAGAAATTTTGTTCTTCCGCGGGATGCGGACTTATCTGTTCAACCAGCTGCTGGTGCTGGTGAGTTGATACCTGTTTTTCCTTTCCGTTTTGCTTTAAGTAATTTCTTGCGCTTCTGTAGGTGAATTGTTGAATTTGGGCGTAGGCCCTGAAAAGAAAAAACGCGCAACTACTTCCACTTCCGCGCCGAAGAGAAGTGAGACTGTTAAAACTCAACCTTTGAAGGCGAGAGATGTTGGAGAGAAGAAAGGTACGTGCCGTTCTTCTGTCTCCAGGTGTGATTATGTGGTGGTTTCTGATTCTTTGGAGGGTCTTACTCCTGTAGTGACTATGCGGGAACCGAAGCCTGAACCGAAGGATTCTGCTGATATTCCCCCTTCTAACCCGAATAAGCCTATCGATCTGGATTCCAGTCCCGAACATTTGGTTCATAGGAAGGTTGGTAAAAGAAAGCAAGCTGATACTGATGCGGAGGGTCAACCTCCCAAGAAAGTGCAGAGGAAGAAGATTACCAGAAAAGGAAACCTTGATGCTTTTGTTTCAGAGTCTGTTCCTGGTAAGTGTTGTTTTTCCTTGTTTCCTTGAAGCGGATGGAATTCTTACAGACTTTTATTTGTCCAGAAATTCCTGTTACCCCTGTTCCTATAGAAGTACCATATGTGGTTAATACAGAACTTCCCCCTACTCCTCCGCGCGCTGCTGTTGCAGACCCGCTAGAGCCTTCAGAGATTGCTGGGGAAGGTGTAGAGAAAACTGTTGAGGCTGAGAAGCCTGTTGGTGTTAATACAGAGGCTGAAAAGATTGTTGAACCGGACGTGGTAGATGATACTGATAAACCACCAACCCCGGAAACTGTTGTTCAAGATTTGGGAAAAAAGGAAACTGCTGAAAAAATTCAATCTTCTTCCCCTAGACCTTTTGAAGCTATACCTGAGCATACTGAGAGGTTCACAACTAAGGAGACAAGTTCATCTGCTGGTGTTGATAAACAATCTCTAATTCGTCCAGAGGAAACTCTGGGAGAATATTATTACCGGACTTATACGGAGAAAGATGCTTCTGATCCTCAAGTCCCTGTTTGGAATGTGAAAAAAGGTGATACCTTCTCGGATTGGCGTGTATGCCAAGATTGGTTGCAGGGGATACTTCCGCCTGGCGAGATTAAATTTCAGGAAAATCAGCCTTATGAACAGACCTATCAGTCTTATCTTGCAGAAACTGCTTCTCATGTTTCTACTACTCACCGTATAGTGCGTGAGTGGTATAGCATGCATAAAGAGCGGGCATCTTTTGTAGCATCGCAAAAGAAGTTTGCTAAAGATGAAAAAAATGTGGCTCAGTTGAAGGCTAAATTAGAGACTGAACAAGCCAAGTTTGAAGCTGAGCGCAAGACTGAGGAATGGTCTGTTGCTGGTTGGAAAAGAAAAGCTGAAGCTGAAGCTGCGCTTCTATCTGAGGAGCGCAAAAATTGGAGGAGAATTTGTGAGAAGGATAATGCTGAGAAGGCAAACCTTCGCAATATTATAAGTAATCTCAAGGCTGAGGTTGAAAATCTGAAGAATCAAGATGCGGAGGTGGAAAAATTGAAGAAGGAGAAAGCTGATGTAGAAGCTGCGCTGGTGGAAGCACGTTCTCATAGGGAGCGTAGTGAGCAACGGGAGGTACAAGCTTTAGCCACTCTTGCCCTTAGAGATAGAGAGTTAGAGGAACTGACTACTTTGGTTTCTGACCAGGAACAACTAAAGAAGGATTTGGAGCTTGCGCATTCCGAGAATAATAAAACCTCCCGCCGTTTGACTGAGGTTGAAGAGAAACTGGAAAATTCAGAAACGGCGCGGGTTACAGCGGAAAGTGAGCTTGAACCTTTAAAGAATGATATGGCCTGGTTGAAGGATCGCGGAATTACTTGCGTAAGTTCCTTTCCTTTTTTTTTGTTGTGAAATCATATATGCGCTTTTTTTGAAGTTTATTTTCGCTTGATTTCATAGGTTGCTGAATCTGTGTTAAACTCTGAAGAACTGGATAAAACTGTTGCTAATTTGATGGTTGCTGCACGACGAGATGGGTACGCGCAAGGTTATGCGGAATGTTCCCAACATGTGAATAGCGCGTTGAAGGTTAACTGGGATGATAGCAAGTCTGCTACCTTTGGCGTAAATACCACCGCCGCGCTTGCTTCCATGAAGACAGAGTTTAATAATTTGCAACTTCCAGTGATGGAGTTGATAAATGTGGCGCTGCAATCGGATGATCACGTGGCGCAACTCAAAGAAATCTTTCCGGATGAGGGTGAAGATTTAGAGTAGGATGAAATTGTATTGAACAATTTTTTATGTGGGATGTAGATCCTTGTCTTGTCAGTGCGCTGTTGCGCAAGGATTCTAAACACTGCTGTGTTTGAAGCTCTTTAGGGCGTATTTGTACGCTAAAAATAGTATGTTTCTATTTGTTTTGTTAAATGGCTTTACAATATTTTGCATGAGTACAATTGCTTTTACTTGAGTAAGGCGAATAAAGTTGGTATGAAGCTCATGTGTGAGTTTATGGTCGTTTGTGACGTGATCACTGACCGCGCATGGAGCTTGTTTTATACTACCATAATGTTTTTGCGCTTACTAAAAAGAAATTGCATGCATTTTGTAAACACAAAAATAATAGAAACTTTGTAATTTTATTCATGGATAGAGCTCAGAGGCTTTACAAAGTTTTTCTGATAATTAAATGGAACTTAACTTACTCCCTGATAGTTCCGCCGTATTTGATAAGTCATGTCTTTTCTGCGGAAAACTTATAGAGTCCTTTAAGTTTTAGCCCGTTTGCTTGAGCTTTCTTCTCCCCGGGTAATCTGCTTAATCTCCTTGCGCATATTCTGGAGTAAATGCGTAAGTTCTCCATTTTTGAGGGCTTTCTCTATTTCCGTGCGCAGAGATATGCAGTTGTTCGTGGTATGCCCGTTGTCTTTATGATATTCGCAGTATTGCGCCGGGTCTTGACCACGTTTACTCTTCATCGGAATCGGAGGTTTAAATTGGTAGTCCTCAGTACTTAGCACCTCCGCCGAGGTCTTTGTTAGGGGAGTCCACTGCCTCTCCCTATTTTCGTGCTTGTTCTCTCTTTGTGCAGAGAGCTTGTTGATTGTTGTGCGGTCATCTTCAGAGGAACGACTTCCTGATGACTCGCGCCATGACTTTTTGAACCTTCTTTCACCGGTTGCGCTTAAGTCTGTGGGCCTGTTGTGTGGTGGTGGTGGCCTGTTTGTAGTAAGGTTTTTCTCGGTCTGCGCATAAACCTTGGCCGCCGCCATTATCTTTTCCCAACTCTTGGGAAGGCCATCTGTTCCAGATAATACCTTAACCATGTCGTCACATCTAACCGCGTACTTGAACTGAGCACGGATTAGTTGTTCGTTAACACCTCCAATCTCCAACACTTCTTTATTGTATCTGGTGATAAAATCCTCCAGATTCTCGTCATCGCGGCGCCAGATGTTCATGACGTCGGATGTATCTCGCATTGAACGCCTTTGTTGGCTGAAGTGTGTTAAAAACTTTTTACGCAGATCTTTCCACGACTCGATCTGCCCTGTTGGTAGGTTATCAAACCAGATTCGTGCTGGGCCGGTTAATGTTTGTACAAACAAATGACACCATAGCGGAAGAGTCCAACCGCCAACCAACCCTGCGCTGGTGAATACTCTCAGATGATCATCAGGGTCAGTTAACCCATTGAATTTCCCAACGCTAGATGGTAATTTGGCCCTTTCCAATGGAGCCAGAGCTATCTCCAGTATGAACTTCGAGTTTTCCGCTGCTTCTGCAGGGCGGTAAACTAAGTCATAATTATGTTCTGCCTCAGGGTTATAGATCGCTCGAGGCCTGCATTTGTTATAGTTTGGCTGCAGTCTGTTGAATACGCTGGTGTTTGCACTCAAACGATATGTTTGATCGGATTCATCAGTGTGAGTGTCCCGTTGGGAACCCAACCTATCATGAACCGATTGTCTTCGACGAGGGTGTGGTTCACCATGGTGTTGTCTTTGGTAACCGTCTGTATCATCATAAGTTGATTCTTCTCGCTGGGAAGCATGAGCTCTAGATCCCGGTCTTCGTGATTGGGTCACGGGAGCAGTTTGAGCACACAACTGTGTGTACACTGCGTTTAATGCCCCTTGGGACCGGACATACCATGATATCGGAGTTTCTCCTGGTGGTAAAATTGATTGAGCAGGATATGCTGGTAACACTCCTGGAGTAACAGGATCATTTGCTCGATTGGATTGAACCTCATTATCGTCCGAGGCCTCTTCTACGATCCCTTCCACTGGTAAATTGTTTCCGACGTTTGGTCGAGGACCAGGTTGCCGGTGAGATGACGAATTTTCTGCCATGTGCAAAAACAGAAAATGAACTGAATCGAAACGAGATAGAAACTAGAAAAACTGAGAAAACGGTGGGCGCCAATGAAGAAACACTAGATAAATGGTCGGAACCGAAATATCTAGGGGGTTTGAATCCGCATAAAAGGGTTAGCTCTCTCTCGGTTGATTCAGTTGCAGCTGAACTTCTTCTCCGGTGATTCTGCAAAAAAGAACACTGTTAGCCTCGCCAAGGGGAGAAGAGGGTTCTCTCCTTGACCCGACTCCGGTGTGAGAGTAAGTATTGGTAATGGAGAAGAGTAAGTGTTTGAGAAGTGAGTGTGATCTGATTTTATACCTGAACAGTTCTCGTATTTATAACCGAGAGTTTGGGAGGGAAAACCTGTTATTGAAAAGATGACGGAAGATGCTAACGCCATAGCGGTTATCTTTTCTTCCGTTAAGTTCTTTGATCCAACGTCAAGTTGTCTCGATCCGATGTGAATGCACACGGATCGTGGTTTAATCTATGGCTGGGGGATTGCCACGTGGAAAGTAATTAAGTGGAGATTACTCTCCAATTGCATGCCTTCGTTGTGATTCTAGGGTTGCCTGTGGTAATGACACGTGTCCAGACGGTTATAACCGTCTGGGTGGTGCACGATTGTATTTCTTTCTAGAAGATTACTGCTGTAATCTGGTGTGACACCTTGTTGTGTGGACACAGACGAATAAATCCCAAGTCTGGGTAAAATAATATCCAAGTCTGGATATTTGGGCGGAAGTATTGATCTCAGGATTTTTATCCTTTGTTAATGGGAGAAGGCGCAAGGATTTATGTTTTCCTTTAGGCGCGCGACTATAGATTGCTGATTACTTTCTTCCTTTTGTAAGACCAATGCGCGGCCGCGCAGGGTTAAAAGGTTGAAATGCCAGTTTGTGGTATGGTCCCAAATCCTTTTTATGAAGTTTTTGGGACCTTACCCCTTCAGGTACACAATTTTACAACCGGGTATGGGTATGGAATTAGCAATACCCAGCCCGAACCTGACTCATTGCCATTCCTACCGCAAAATCATTAAAAGTCCGGTTTTGGTTTAATTTGAGCACAAAACCAACTCACACCTTGAATCGTTCTAGCTTTTGATTCTTACATTCATAAGCAAGTTGTAAGGTTGTTTGAAAAATCATGTTGGTTTATAAAAGAGTAAATTTCAAAGTTCGTCCTTTATGTATGTCTAAAATATCAAAGCATGTCCTTTGTCTTTAATATCTTCAAGAAACATACTTAATGTTTGAAAAACCATTCAGGTTATGTCCTTTACCCAAAACCTGGTTTGTTTTCCCAGTTAAGTCAGGTCATGTGAGAAGCACATGAGGGCATTAATGTCATTTACTCTAAATACTCCTTTTATGTTGTAAACCCTACAATACCCCCTGCTCTCCTTCTTCTTCGATTTCAAACACAGAACCAGACACCCTCCTTCATCTCTTTCTCTCTAAACACAATATCTCTCCATCTATCCATTCAACATTTGAGAACCCTAATCAAAGACATAAGCAGCCGACACCCTCAAGCCACCACCAACAACACCACCACCACCCCAACATCATAAAAAATATGAATACAAAATTCCACAGTCCAACATCACAAAAATATGAATCTGGGTTGACAGCATTACCGATTGATCTACCGGGATTTGCTTTTAGAAAAGCTAGAGTAGCGGTGTCGAGACTCGTAGAGACGCTCGCGGTTTGCGTCGAAGACAGTAAGACAAAAATGAAGTCGGGCGACGCCCCTGCGTGTTTGGTTGATTTCTGGATGCGGAACAAGCACAAGAGAACACTAGTAGCGTTGAGCTCGTGGGTCACCTATTTGATTTCCTCTTCGCCTTACAAGACGCTTCAACCGCGTCGCTTCTTTGGGCTGTGACGTTACTCAATTCACATCCGGAGGTTTTGGAGAGGGTTAGGAAAGAACTCGCGGGTTTTTGGTCACCAGAATCCGATAAACTAACACCACCACCAATCTTTCTTCTCCGGTAACGGTTTCTTCGCCGACCACATCTGGACGAACTTTGTTTTGCTTGGATTTTTATAGTCCAGTCAAAAGAAACTAGCGTTTCTTTAATCATTAAACAATCAACTCAGGGCTGTTTTTAAGTTTGTACATCCAATTTCGGATAGCAGATTTCAATATTCGAATCACAATCCGAAATCCCAGAAATTTGTGATATCCGAACATAGGAACCTGTAAACAAAACTCCAATCAAAACAAACATACAGATCATTAAACCACTAAACATATACATATTATCATTTTCTATATAAACATCTTGCTTTACCATCTCATCAGAATCATAACTACATAGTTTCAAATACAATAAACCAACATAAGTGGAATGCAGAACTATAAAAACATAACTATCACAACTATTATACGCTTTATGATCTTCAGATGGTACTCGCTCGATTATATATGTACGTTTTTGCAAAATATAAGTAGATTAAAAATGCGACTGCACTCATACCAGCTAGAAGCCAGTAGAAATAATCAAGATGACCCTGGTTCAAATTATCCGAAATCCAACCGTCTTTACCATCTCCACCTGTCGTTTTCTCAACCACCGAAATAAGAAAGCTGCTTAAGAAACTACCAACACCGAATATACTAAGATACAGTGCCAAACCTATGCTTCTCAACTCGCTCGGTACTTGATCATAGAAAAATTCTTGCAGACCGACCATTGTAAAAACATCAGCGGCACCAGTTAGCAGATATTGAGGTAACAGCCACCATACTTTCATCGGAATTACTGCATTCGGGTCGTCTATTAACCCGTATTTGCTTGCGGTTTGAAGTCGTTTGATTTCAACAAGTGCTGCAACCACCATTGAAATGATGGATATCAAGATTCCAGTTCCGATTCTTTGAAGCGTTGTTATTCCGGATGGTTTTCTGGTAACTGATCTGGCAATGGGAAGCATGATCTGGTCATAGATGGGAATGAGGATGACAACTGTCAGGCTGATGAACGATTGTAATGTGGCGGCTGGAATTTCAAAGGTTGACCCGATTGACCGGTCCATGGTGACTCCTTGTTTGGTGAATAATGTGGAAAATTGAGCAAAAACGATTGCAAACGGTAAACAGCTGGCCCATATTGGAACCAGTCGAAGTATTGCTTTCGCTTCTTCAACCTCATTAATGCTACAAACCTTTCCTTCTTTCTTTGACCCATCTGGTGAAATTAAGGCTTTGTTGAGAAATCTGAAAAAAGTATTTTAATTGTTTATGCACGTTGGTTAAAAAACTGCGAGACACTCTCAAAAGCTGAGGTGAGTGCATCACATAAGCGAGTCATTGCTCTATTTATACATAACAAATTTTGAAGGCCCTTGTGAATAGCGTTTTTATTTGTCTTTTATGGTTCTTCTTTTGTAGTAGTTTTTTTGTCTTGTCGTGAGTTTGTATACGCCAGCTTGTGGTAGAAGTTCGTGTTTGCATTTGCATACTACGTAACATGGCAGTATAAATTCACGTTTTTGTTTGACGATTTTCCCGGTTTTGGTCGTTGCTTGCTACTTAGCACGGTTTTACGACCCCCGTGTCCGCAGCACGGGGGTCAACATCGGTACCGATATCGTATTCATTTTTAAGGTTTTCTTGACGTGACAGTATAAAATTCGTTAAACACAGAGTTGTATTCGTAATTAAATATTTTTTTTGGTATCGTAACCTATATCCAGTGCAGGTACCATACAAGTAGCGATACAAGTATTCTTTTTATGGTTTTCAGTTGATGTAAAACACGTGTCGATTGCTATGTCAGTTATAGGTGTTGATATCATGCTGGTGCTGTAATGAACCAAACCGATACTGACGGAAATCCCGCCGCATAGCGCGGGGGAAATCCCACTAGTTTGCAACCAAATAAGCTTTTTTTGCAACCAGAAGTCGTGTATCTCATATGTTTCACATATCAACCTTTTTAAAAAATAAAAATAATTACCTGAAATTTAAAATAAGGACGAGAAGAATTTTAAAATGTTACCTGAATTGTTGAGAGCCTTGATGAGGCAAGGTCCCGGAAGCTTCTTCTTCCATAGATATCGATGAAGATGTAGTTTTCCGATTCTGGAATGCTCTAACAAACACCTGACCGATTCTTACAAAAGCACTTTTTTCATTTACCTTTTCTTCAAACCGGTAAGTGACGGTTCCCGCCAAAAATATAAGCAGTGCAAGACCCATAACAAGGCAAGGAATGCCAAACCCGAGAGCCCAACTAAAGTTATCTTGAATGTAGTTAAGAACACCTAGAGCCATCAGTGGGCCACCACATAATCCAAGATACCACCAGTTGAAAAACGAGCTTTTGGCTTTGCATTCTTCGGGATTCCCGGAGTCAAACTGGTCAGCTCCAAATGCTTGAACACAGGGCTTGTGCCCTCCTTGTGCAAATGCCAAAAGATACAGTGATACGAAGAATAGAATAACTTGGAACTGAGGAGGAGAACATGATGTGCCGGTATCACAGTTGGAATACGGAAGTAAAGTTGACACAGTCAGCAGCCCGAGTGCCTGTTAATTATCCCAATCAAAGTTAAACTTTATCACTAGTGTAACAAGGTATGTGTGTGTTGTGTTCATAGAAGCGAAGTCCCATAACTACGCAAAGTTGCATTGAATGTAAGTCAATAATGCCAGAATACCAGATATGGTAATAGTAACAAGAACAGTTGTTGACAATCAAATTTTTTTTTTGAAAATTGTATATTGGTATTTTAAACACGTTTCTTCAATAAACACACATAGGATAGGTGATAACACAGAGGCATTGAGGGACCATGTTTGGCAAGAAAAATTATTATGTGCATCTAAATACAACTTCAGAACTGATGCATATGTAATATTATGCAGTTTAAAGGAAGGATGCAGTGGCAATATATATAGTAGGTAACAATTTCACATTCGTTTGGATAGACCGGAAGACATAGTGATAGTACACTATTTTAAAGTGTTAACAAAAGCTGTGTTTGACCCAAATACTCAGTTTACAACTTTTCGTTTCTTCCAGCAGGTACGGCGTATTCTCACTTAAGATCTATTTAGTTAATATCCCGATATATCAGTGATATATCGGTTATCGGTCCCCTGCCGAGATAGCGGTACAAAATATTGGTCAGAATATCGGTACCGATAATATCAGCGATATTGTCCGATATTTGACCGATATAGGACCGATATTTGATCGATAAATCACCGATTTTCTCGATATCAGTACCATTCTTCTTATTTCTACCGTTCATTTTTCTTCTTATTGTTGCTATTAGTGTTTTAAGTCTTAATTGTTAGTTGTTACTGATAAATGTTAGTGTTTTAAGGCTTAGTCAGTTCTTACTTGTTACAATTGTTAGTGTTAAATTGCTATATATATAAATTTAGCATGATATTAAAATTACCGATATCCCACCGCGATAACCGATGTCTCAAATATTGGTCCTTGACCGATATCCGATATTTCACTGCATTAACTACTTAGCTTAAGATGTCATGTTCCTTACCTTTTTCTACATTTGATAATACATAACAATTGAAATACAATTATTGCAGGTTATGGATCCATGAGTCAATGTAATAATTCAAAATCGACTAGAATTCTTTTGTGGTCCAGAGTAAATGAAACATCTAAGGTCAACCATCTGCTAGCAGAAGAGATCAGAATCCTATGTTCACAAAAAGCCTCAAATATAACACAATAAGGCATGAAATCTATAAACAATTACATCATCAAACTTCTAACAGTAACAACTACTAGCAGAAACTTCAAAAACAGAAGTGCATTCATAATCTAAAAATCCAAACAGCAAAAAGATATCACCATAACTAACCAGTATATAGACGGAAGAAGCAATAACAATTGTCCGGTATCTCCCCAAAAAAGCATCAGCAACAAAGGCACCAAAAAGCGGTAAAAGCGACACCGTTCCAGCCCAAGCATTGACGTTTTCGGCGGCGGTGGCGGTGGATTGGCCCAAAGGTCCGGTCAAATACATGATGAGGTTGGAACTGACTCCATAATACGCAAATCTCTCGGCAATTTCAACACCTGAAGAGAAGCGTATACGTAAAGTGTTGTCGAATAGAAAGAAATCGAAATTGAAGGTTACCGATGATGAAAGAGGCGGATCTCCAGGAACCGGATCTGGATCTGACGACTGGACGACTTTTGTAGTCAACGAAGCCATCAACAAGACCGTCGTGGAGCAATGGTGTTTCAACCTGGGAATAGTCGTCGGAAGCGGCCCCGGTTGGCTCCATGTCGACTTCAGAATAATGTTTCTGATTGACTCAACAACCACAAAGGCGGGAGGATAATGTACGCCGCGCGATTTATTATGTAAATATCTACACAGGAGTCATTGGGGGTGTTTGGCCTGGCTTTTATTTTTTTGGCCTTTTATTTTAAAGTAGCTTATGCTTATTTTCTTTCATTTGATAAGCTATTTTTAAGTGTTTGGATTAGCTTATATTCTACAAGTTGATAATTAATAATTAATCTTTAGTTGTTTGTTAAGTTATTTTGTATTTTGGTAAGGGGTATAATATCATTATGTGTAATGAGTAAAAAACCATCTTCTTCAAATAAGCTTATTCAAATAAGCTAAAAAACCATGTTCCCATAAGCTTCTTGGAATTAGCTTATATAAGCTAATAAGCATAAGCTTAAAAAGATAAACCAAACACCCATTAGTGCTTATTTTGTAAAAATAAACTAAAAAAGCTATAAGCTTAGATAAAAAAGCTAGGCCAAACACCCCCATTGTATGTATTATTATATTATACATATTATTTTAAACTCCTCATGAATAGTAACATTTTCTAGGTATTTGATTTAGGTTTTTTAATAAAAAATTATTAACATTTCTTTGGTATTTGATTTAGGTTTTTTAATAAAAAAATATTTATTGTATAATATTTAATTTGAATGGTGATTATATTTTTTGGATAATATTCGTTTTAGTTTTTTTTTTTTTTTTTTTGATAATAGATTATTTATTATTTAGTAGTGATTCTAATTTTTAGGTATTTCTTTTAACTCTCGAATGACAAGTTTTTTAATAAAAGTTTCTAACTCTATATATGTGTTTATTTTTTTAATATTACGATATAAAATTTAATGGAAATAGATATTGTGCCGCTTTTATATCAAACCGAACCTTAACCAATAATGAATGATAATACTGAACCGAAACCGATGATGAATGGTAATTTATTACTTTTAACTGGTGGCATATTGATGCCGTAATGAATTGTTTTAACTTGCGTACGTTAACAAAATAAAATAATCTAACTCCACAATTGTGGTTATTTTTTTTTTCTAAATTACGATATAAATTTGATTGAAAATGGATATTGTATTGTTGTCGTACCAAACCGAACCAAAACCGATGACGAATGATAATTTATTATTTTTTACTGGTGACGTTTCAATGTCGTAACGAACTAAAATGATTCCGACCGAACAACATCAGTGCCGCTATTCTTTTTCGTTGTGTTCGATCGATGTAAAACATATTTCAAAATCTTTCTGGACACGTCATGACTTTACTTTTTATTATATGTTTTCTATTACGATTGCTATAGCGAGTGCCGTTTCTGTAATGCGCGGAACCGGTACCGATCGAATTCCCGCCGCGTGGCGCGGGAGAAACCTACTAGTTTATATTATTTTTACGGGGCCGCTGCGTACGTGATTCAGTATCAATATAGCATGCGATTTTCATTTTTTTACATGCGATTTCACTTTTTTTATGTACATGCGATTTTAAGTTTTTTTTTTGAACATGCGATTTCCCTTTTTCATGTACATGCGATTTTCAGTTTTTTTAAAACATGTGATTTTCATTTTTTTGTAATATAACGTGCGATTTTGCCATCGCGTACGCAGCATAAGTTAAGGCATATTGTACGATACACTTTTTCTTTATATTATATTCCCCTGGTTAACCTTTCTTAAATTTTACAAGATGTTTCTATTGGTAAAGACTAAAATTGTTAATTAGTTAGGTGGTGTTTGTTTTTTTGGCCAGAAGAACTTCTGGCCACTTATGTCTGCGTCGCGCAGACGTGCGCAGACGTTTGAGTGCTGTAGCTTGTTTGTTTTCTCGCAGACCTTTCATTAAAAAAGGTCTGCGAGTCCTCTTCTTGGCACAGACATTGACCCATGTCTTCTAAGGTCTGCTCACCTCTTCTCACCTTCTCCTCTTCTCTCTCCAGACACCACCTCCTCTGCCATCACCTCCACCTCCGCTGCCCACCTCCACTCCGCCACCACCTCCCACCCCTGCTCCGCCACCACCTCCACACCGTCAAAACCCACCACCATCGTCACCGTCAATCCCCAAATCGAAACCCCCAAATCGAATTGTAGGGAACCCACCATTTTTAATACTGCAAATTCACTTTATGCACAGTAGTAGTAACCTTTAAAGAAATCCAAGTGCCCACATTTCACATGGAGAAAGTGGGGTCTCTGTTGAGCAACACACGTCTTCTTCCATTGATTAGACCAGACCCTCCATATGTCTGTCTCCATGCGCAAATGTTCCTGTTCATATGATGTTGAAAACGTCAGCAAGAGGGTACAGATGATCGGAGAAATGGCATATGGAAACAGTCTTTCCGGTGAAATTGTGTATGATTTGAATTTCATGAATAAAAGTTGAGTTGGGGTCCAGTACTGGAAATGGTGACGGTGGTGGCGGTGGTGTAGTGGTGACGGTGGTGGTTGTAGATGAGGGCAGAGAGAGAGATCGAGGGAGGAGAGAGAGAGATCAGTGTGTGTGTTGTGTGTGTGAGAAGGGGTTTTGTAGAAGTAAAAAAAAAACAAACCCTCTTCTCCTTGCAGACTGCAGACGTTTGGTCCACCTCTTCTTCTACAGATGCCTACAGATGTGGTCCGCAGACTGCAGACCTTTTCCCGCAGAAAAAACAAACAGCACCTTAATGAATGTATTTAGAAACAAATAGTCTTTATCAATTTTTATGCACTTGAAACAGTATGCGGAATCATTAGACAGGGTATGTGGTCTGGTATGTCTGGTAACGCTCCAAACACCACCCTCGGCCCTCTGGGAGCCAAACAACTAGTTAAGGGTGTGTTCATGGATGATGAAACCCTTAACAGGCGTTGAGGGAAAAAGATGTAAGGTCCTTGTGGTCTCACCCCAATTATCAATCTTTTTCTTTTATTTAATTATTTGTTAAATAACACGGGGCTAGTTAAAGGGTGGACTAGTCAAAGTTTCAGTGACCACCATCTACTTCATGCTAGTTAAACCATAACGCATGGTATTAACACGATTTTAATATATAAAATCATCGCCAATGAAAAATAAAAACCTATTCATGAGAAGAAAATGTTTTACTTAACAAATATTTAACGCATCTTCACTGCATTTTTAGCGTTAAAAGTATCCAGGTGTTTTCTAAGATGTTTCACTAATATCCATCTTGAATTATTTTATGTATGTGAACTGAATTATTTAATATGGGCAAGTATTGTGTGTTAACAAAGGAAATACATTTTAAGATACCTAATTGTGCTAAGCAATTTAAAAGTATAACATAAACGAATAATCATTACATAAATTGCATGACAAGCTACTTCCTGTTATTGCGTAAAAGCAATTTAGAAGGAAAAAAAAAACTATACCTTCTTTGCGACAACTATTTTTAGCTTCGTCGAAAAAGTATCTGCTATATTTTAAAAAATATTTAACAACTATACGCCTCTCACAAATCATGCCTTGCGAAAAATTCTCCTATCACTGGATTTAAATAATTGTAATAAAACATTTTTCTGTATGCTCTTAATAAATGGTTGCAACTAGGATCAATCTCATACCACCATTAGAGATCATCAACACCGAACGAAAAGTAAACGAAACACCATTGAACCAACACTCGAAATGTGAAACATAGAAAACAATAAATAAGTCGATCTAGACCCGCGCGTTGCAACGAGGCTGTTAAACAGGAAAAATAGGCATCCAAAAATTGAATAACACATGCACACTGCGGCATGTTAACTCGAAAAATTTAAATCAGAACGTAAAGCGAAAAATTTGTAAAAGATAAAAAGTGTAACAGACGGACCAAAGTTAAGTGAAAAGTGATTAAGTTAAATTATAAAAGATGTAAAAGTATGGGGTTCGAAAGTAAAAAATAAGGAATATTGGATTGTAATAATCTCAACTATTCGTCGTTGGCCGCCAACAGTCCCAACTTTAAAAATAGCCATTGACAGTCCCAACTATTAACATATTGGCCTCCAATAGACCCTGACTAACAGAACCCTAACGCCGTTAGTCTCCGGTCGCCGGAAGAACGTTTTTGGCCGAAAAACTCATTTTAGGCCGGAAAACTTAACATTTTCGTCTCAAACCTCTTTTTAACTTTATTACGCACTTTAGAAACCTTTTTCTAGTAAAATCCCAAATTATTGAAGTCGCCGAAAAGTTATTTTTGGCTGGAAAACTCAACTTTTTGGCCGGAAAACACAACATTTTCATCCCAAACCTCTTTATAACCTTAGATCGGACCTTTAGATACTTTTTTATGGACAAAAACGGATTTTCGGCGACCAGAGACTAACTGTGTTAGGGTTCTGTTAGTCAGGGTCTATTGCTGGCCAACATATCAATAGTTGGGACAGACAGCTGTTATTTTTGAAGTTGTAACTGTTGGCGGCCAACGACGAATAGTTGAGATTATTAAAATCCAATATTCCGAACATATGAGTAGAATCACTCGTGCAGATATGCAAATTATTTCATTTATATTATACAGGTTACAACCCCGTGTATTACACGGGTTAAATAAATAAATATTACGGTAATGAATAGTGTTAGAAAATATAATACTGTTAATTTGCTATTTATAATTATTATGAGATTGATAAATAAATAAGTAGATTAATATTTTGTTACTAATATATAAGTGAGTGATACGTAACATTCTTTAGAAATTCAAATATTACAAAGGTTGAATATAAAAAAAAGAAAAATATAAATTCTAAACTTTTTAATTGATTATTACACGTGTATTAAAAACCGTTTATTACATGGGTTGGCATTATTTGAATTCGTTAATTAGTTAATTAGTAGCCCCGCTTGAATTAATAATTAGTTAATTAATTATTAGCCCTGCTTGCGGTATGAACATATAATGTATATATGTGTGGACGCTCGGGGGGTCAAAAGTGAAAGTGCACTAATTTTAACGTTATTTTACTAATTTCGTGAAAATAATGTTTGATCGGAGTGTCCCGCTCCGGTTAAAGATACTATTTATAGTCCCGAATTACCCTTAACATATAGTTAGCGGTAGTAAGGGGTCGAACCACAAAGAGTATGTGGTTTGTGAATGGACTTGATTGATTTTAACGGTTTGTTACAATTATGAAGTTTACTAGATTATTTTTATGATTTTTGTTTGTTTAGAAAGATGTTGAAATGAACTAACAAGTTTGATTTGATTAATTAACTCCTAGAACTTGAATGTTTAGAAGAAAACTTTAAGTAACGACTATAAAACAATGAATTAGAACAAGGTTCACACCCGGTTCAACAAATGCAAAACCTAGGGTTACTACACGTTTTAACTTGGGTTTAATCAAATTAGTTCATTAACGGTTTGAAAATCACAAAGCTTAGGTGCCAATCGCTATCAATGTTATAGACAACGAACCACGATGCACTTCGCTACTTTGGACTCGTAAATCCTATCAAAAGACAAGGCATAAATACGCATATTCATTTCACAAAGTCAAATTCAATCATTCATGCGACGATTCGCAAATTCAATACAAACGTATGACAATTGTCTAAAGATTCAAATGCAATTCAATTAGTCACAAACCAAGTATCAAACACATAATAAACCCTAAATCTTACAAAATTTTACACCGGGGTGAAACCTCCGAGAAATCAGCCGCTCATGATCGAATTAACTTGATCACCGGATGAATAAAACTTAATCTTGATCATATTGAAGCCTTGAGATGGTGGATGATGATGATTAGGGTTTGGGTTGAAGGATGGTGATGGATGGATGGAATGAGTGATGGATTGGTTAGGGTTAAGATGTAGATTCGATTGTGAATTCGGGTTGTGGATGATGATGAATTGAATTAGAGGTGAAGTGGTGATCAATTGTGGCTCCAAGAACAATATTCAAACTCAAAACAAGGTGTAACTCCCATTTGTGTGGGTCAAAGATTTGTTATAACCATCCAAAATCATTCAAGGCCAAAGTTTCGCGTCACCACAATCGGAAGGCCGTCGCCGATGGCCTGGTGTCCCGTTGGCGATGCCATGTGTAATGGTGGGTTTCTTCCGACGCGTTATTCACCTGTTTACGGGACTTGCGTGGCGACGGTTTATCCATCGGGCGTCGCCGACGACCCATATGGGCGTCGCCGACGACGCCTACAAGTCTCGCTTTCCGTTTTTCACGTATTTCGATCCCGGTTGACTCGTTTTGCATCCCGGTGGTCCGTAAAGCGTCCCGGTGGTCCGTAAAGCGTCCCGGTGGTCCGTTAAGCTCCCGATTAGCTCCTCAAACTCCATAAGACCTGAGAAACACAAATCCCATTAAAAGTAGGCTATTCGAGATTAAAAGTTAAGTAATAACATGAACTTAAACATAAACGAACACCGGTTTTCGACCACGTATCACATCCCCACACTTGTCGTTTGCTTGCCCTCAAGCAAATCTGTCTTTCACTTTCACGTAGGTCGAACGAGAAACACACTCCCCATTCCCGAGACTAAGGTTAAGGTCTATTGTTATGCCCGGTTCAACTTTTTACAATTTTCAACATATTTAGCGGTAAAGTGACTAATCACGTATAAAATGGTTATCCAAGATTAACCCGCCCTTGAAACTCACAATTCATATATATCCCTCACAATGTTCACTCCACTCGGTTTACAAATTGGCTAATTTTAATGATGTATTAGCACCTTTTAAAGTAACCACTCAAAACCAAATAGAACATGTACCCGCATAGGCTTGCAACTCAATTATTCTCCACCACCGAACACGAAGACTAAGCACAAGTCAAAAGGTCTTAAAAGGGTGTAATGGGGCTAGGCTAAGGGTAGGAAATATGATATTTTAAAGTGGCTAAGGTGATGAAAATTCGATTTTTATTACAAATGACTATGCTAAACAAAACTAAATATAAACATCAATCTAATAGGCAACGATTTTCGCCTTTTATTCAACAAACTATCACACTCATATTTTTGTATTTTTCTCAATGCTTTTCTATTCTTTTTCGTGTTGGAACCTGAAGGTTTATACATGGAGGGTTACAAAGTCTAGGGGTTGATTAGTATGTTTTGTTTATTAATCTTTTGGGTCGATATGTATTAGTTGGGTTTGTTAGATGGTTTCGAGTGGGCCTAAGGGTTTCGAACCATATGAGTTGTATTTAAGCAAACCTCAACCATTAGGTTGAGGTTGATCAGTCGATTACAAGCATAGGCAGCCGAAACCTTTTGGAAGTCTTGTATCAGTCACAAGTTAATCAGTGAATGCAAGTTTCCGGTTTGTTTTGATTATATTGTTTTGGTTTCGATTACATATATTCTTGAATCCACTTGTGTTTGATTTCTGCACTTACACAAGTTCCAGTTTGATATCATTGAAAGATCCTCAAGGGTTTTACAATTGGTATCAGAGCCAAGAAACCAATTCTTGGTTCGGTTTTTGATATCATTCGGATTCAAGACAATCATATTTTTCTGATCTTGTTTTGCTAGTGTTTGTTTTGCAGTGGTACAGTTTCGATTGTGTTTTCTGTTTACGGATCATACAATCTTCAAACTGTTCATAGCAAATATTGATTAATATTGCTGATTCTGGTTCGTGTAATTTCAGTGAATTGAATTGAATTGTTTGCTGATTTCACGGAAGTTTGTTGAGGATAAAAAATTCAAAGATTTCAAAATCTTTGAAGTTTGGAAGTTGCTGATAATCAGGGATATCGACTACTTTTATCACATTGTTTGTTTTGCAGGGTCTCGACTCGCAATCTGCTGTCTCGACTTGTCAACATCTGGTCTCGACTCGCAATCAGCAATCGTCTCGAGTTGTCATCATTTAGATCTCGACTCGTAACAAGCCGTGGTCTCGAGTAGTTTTCATCAAAGTCGCGACTCGCAACAAGCTGAGGTCTCGAGTTGTCTTCATTGAGGTCTCGACTCGCAACAACCTGTGGTCTCGAGTTGTCTTCATTGTAGTCTCGACTCACAACAAGCTGTGGTCTCGAGTTATCTTCATTGTGGTCTTGACTCGCAACAAGCTGTGGTCTCGAGTTGCAACTTTTAACTCGAAACCTTTGTCTCGACTCGTAACCTCTTGTCTCGACTCGAATCGACAAGCTGCAACGTGATTTTGGACTTTGGACTTTGAACATTGAACTTTGGACTTAACAATAAATTAATTAATTAACAATTAATTGAACATGTCTACAAATAATGTTGACCTGACTGCCATTAACAAACAGCAAGAACTGGATTCAAAAGTTGGAACCACTACACGTATTCCAAGGTTGACTGATGCAAATGCCTTCCCTGAGTGGAAGTGGCGTTTTGAACAGCACGTGAAGGTCAAAGATGCTAAAATTTGGCGAAGTATTCTAAGAGGTCCAAGGGAGATCATGATGGATAGTGCTACTGAACCTGGTGTAAAAATAAAGAAGCTTCTTAGCCAGTATACTAAAGAAGATTTCACAATAGTTGAAGAAGATGATAAAGCACTTTCCTATCTGACCATGGGTTTGGGTCCAGACATTGCTATCAGTTTTCTTTCTTGCAAATCAGCCAAAGAATTGTGGGAATCTTTGATAGATGTATATGAAGGTAATGAGGACATGAAGGAGAGTCGAAGAAATTTGCTGAGCCAAAATTTCAACAATTTCAACTATATCTATGGTGAAACTGTTGATAATCAAATTCAGAGGTTTGTCAAGCTGGTTACTCAAATGCAGATGGAAGAGATGCATACGACAAATGCTTCAACAAATAGACAGCTTCTAAATGCTTTACCTAAAAGTTGGGATCATCACGTTGCCATGATCAAGAAGACCAAAGATCTTGCTAGGTGCAGTCTGTCTGAGATGATTTCTCATATCAAGGCTTGTGAGTTGGATGACAAACAGAGGGAAACTAACTATAAGAACAGCATGCTGGCTGCAGGATTCTCTGTTGCTCCCACTTCATCAAACAATAACAATGCAGCTCTCATATCTCAAGGAGGTTTTCAAATGTTTAGCAACTCGGCATCTGCTAAGGCTGCTCCTATTTTAGCCAATGCCTACTATTCTGGATCTCCTGCTCCTTATCGTGCTTCTGCTGCCGCATCGTCCATTACTGCTACTGCCACTCCAACTTCTGCTGCGAAGAATGAGATGATTGTTTTCTTTACACAACAGTCTAAAGAAAATCTGGACATCGCTGCCCCTGTTATAAACTGTATAAATGCATTTGTTGCAGGAAAAATTGATCCTCCTAGATGGTCTGGATATGATTTACATCAGATTCATCCTGATGATGTAGAAGAAATGGACATCACATGGCAGATGGCTATGGCTGCTTTCAGAGCAAGGAGATTTATTAAGAGAACTGGTAAAAACAGATGGGATACTGGGTTTAATGGAACTTCTTCAGTACCATTTAATATGCGCTGTTACAACTATCATGAGGAAGGACATTATGCATGAAACTGCACCAAGCCACTGGTTAATAGAGAACAGACTCCAACCCAACCTATTTCACCTAATCCAGAGAGAGCTCTTGTGGCCACATCGAATACCACTACTGATGCTGCTGCTGGTGGAAACCCTCAAGCCTTGGTGGTTCAGCCTGATGGTAACTTTGATTGGACTTCAGAAATTCAATGTCTGAACATCTCAGCTCCAGAAAATCAAGCTGCTGCAAATAACATTGCTTTCATAACCTCAGTCTCAAATGATCAAGAGTCTGCACCTAAGGATGAGACTTCAGCACCCGAGGATGAGACTTCAGCTGAAAACCTTGCTCTCATGACCCAGATTCTTTCAGCTCCAGTCAAAGGTCTCACCAAAGAAGAGGCACTTTCTGTTTTCTGCACTCCTGAGTGTAGAGAAAAGGTTGAAGCTTATAGAATACACAACGCTGAGCTAATACAGGACTATCAAGATTTAAAAAATAAAAACTTCACTTTATCAAAAAATGAAAAACTTTATAAAGAAAAAATTGAGGCTCAGCGAAAAGACATCATCAAACTCAAAGATGATGTAAGTGTAAAAATAGCCCATTTCTTAGAAGCTCAGGAGAAAGTATGCATTCTGACTAAAGAACTGGAAGATATCAGAGATAGATATCAAATAAATGAACTCAATATTAAGAAATATGATTCTTCCAGCAAACTAGTTAAAAATTTGTGTGATCAACAACTGGTATATCAGAAAAAGAAAGGGTGTGGATTGGGTTTCAATCAGACTCCTCCTCCTTAAATGATAATTACACATATTTACCTATGACTGAGGAGGAGCTAATGAATGAAAGTAAAATGACTTATGGCCCCAAAAACAATAAGTCATCATTTAATGGCAAACCTATTGAGAAACAGGGATTTACTCCAATTAATTTTGTTGCTAAAGGCTCAATTGATCCTAATGTCTCGTCTTCATGTGCAGATGAAGTACCTGAAGTAAATTGTGGAGATGTTCTTGGGAGTGAACAAGCTTTTAATTATGATATTTCTGGAAATTGTTTTGATCAAACTGATTCTGATATTGCTTTTGGAAAAACTTTGTTTGAGTCGTTTTGTGCTCATGTGTCGTCAAGTGAGCCTGATGTTTTGGGCAAAACTGAAAATGTTTGCGTTGAAACCTTGAACAATAAGTGCGGTGATGATTGTTTTTCAGTTAATGCGTGTGATTGTAATGTTTCTAATGTTTCAGTTGATGACAGTGTTACAGGTGAAGTCCCTCAGGACACATTCAGTGAAACCACTGAAACTCCTTCACAAGAAAATCAAGAGTATCCTGATTGTTCTTATGAATCTGTCTCAGTGGGCGTCCCTAATGTTGAATCTAGTGGGACCCCATTGGAAACTGTGGATGAAAGCAAACCTAAATTGGATTCACATGATACATATGTTGAAGAAACATGTGTTGATGAAATTTCAACTAAGTCAAAATCGATTAATGTAGATAAGAAGGTTGAAATAAACAAACAGTCACTGTAAATGTTTTTGAAAATAAAACTGAAACTGAAACACCGGTTTTTCAAAAGGATGATGATTATAGTAAGAAAGATGTATCTCATTCTTCATCAACATCACATGATTGTGTCAATTCAAATCAGCATGGATCAAAACGCTCAGGATGGGTTCAAGCAAAGCAAACTAGAAAAACCAACTCGCCTCATCACTTAAAAACAAACAAAGCTTCTTCAGCAAAATATCAACATTTCCACACATTGAAACGACAAACATGTTTCAATTGTGCTATTGCTGGACACATTGCCAGAAACTGTGTTCAACTCTCAAGTGCACAGTCTAAGAAAAGGATTGTACCGAATCAGAAGGTCAAGCCTAGTCGATCTCGTTGTTCAGAGTAAGTGACGACTGAAAAGTCCAAGACAATGAAGAACAACTATCGCAAAGCTAAACCCTCTGATCTAGATTGGAATGCAGCCAAACGTAGAAATCAAAATCAACAGAACAATTTTCAAAGAAATCAACATAATGCTTTTGGTAACTACAATTCTAAATGGTCAAACAAATATTGGAAACCCAAAGCTAGGGCTGCAAAATCTAATACATCCCATCAAGGATCTTTAATGAAAAATCCTTCAAAATTTTTGAACAAAGATAATTTAGTTTGGCAGAGGGTGACTTACATTGATGCACAAGGAAAACCCATATCCACTATGGGCTGGGTTCCTAAGTCTAACTAATCCCGCTAATTGTGCAGGAACAGTGTGGAGGACTACCGTGCGACTTTGGTACATGGATAGTGGCTGTTCCAGGCACATGATGGGAGACTTATCCCAACTAGTTAATGTAAAAGAATTTAACGGTAGATATGTCTCTTTTGCGGGAGTAGAATCAGGAAGAATCACGTTAAAAGGAACAGTGAGAAACGGTGTTTTAAGCTTCAAAAATGTCAATTATGTCCCAGAACTGAAACACAATATGTTAAGCATTTCACAGATTTGTGATCGAGGAAATTCAGTCCATTTTACAAAGAAAGGTTTCCATGTGCTGAAACCAGGGATTGTCATTCCTGAAGATTGGTTTTTTATGACAGTAGAGAGACGAGGAAATGCTTATGTTATTGATATGAACAAGAAACCGTGTGAAGAAGTTACTTGCTTATTCTCGAAGATTTCAGAACATGATGGTCTACTGTGGCATCGTCGCCTTGGGCATGTGAATATGAAGAACTTGAATCGACTTGCCAAAGGTCAACTGGTCCATGATCTACTAATCAAAGATTTCATGTTAGTGGAAAAATGTGTTGCTTGTGCAAAGGGAAAAGCACATCGAAAGCCTCATAAGTCAAAGTCTACACCCTCAACCAAAGATGTGCTCGAATTACTTCACATGGACCTTTTTGGTCCAGTGAATGTGTTGAGTATTGGCAAGAAAGCTTATTGTCTCGTGATACTTGATGATTACTCACGATACACCTGGGTGTACTTTCTAAGTCACAAGAATGAAACTGCAATTTTGGTGAAACAATTCATTATTCTGGCTGAAAATCAAGCTAGTACAAAAGTGAAGGCTATTCGATCAGACAATGGGATAGAATTCAAGAACATAACTTTGGATACATTCTGTACTGAAAAGGGAATAGATCGACAATATAGTGCACCACGTACTCCACAACAGAATGGAGTGGCTGAGAGAAGAAATCGTACTCTTATAGAGGCTGCACGTACTATGTTGGCTGACTCGAAGCTTCCTAGCTTCATTTGGGCTGAGGCAGTTAGCACGGCTTGTTACGTCCAGAATCATGTAAACAAACGGCATATGAAAACTCCTTATGAGATTCTGGAAGGACGTAAACCTTCGGTTTCACACTTTCGTATTTTTGGATGTCCATGTGTGTTATTACTTATGGACGCTAACGGAAAGTTTGAAGTCAAAGGGGACGACTGTTTCTTTATTGGATACGCTAAAAGCTCTGCCTATAGAGTGTATAACAAAGTAACCAAAAAGGTCGTCGAGTCGTGCAATATTGAATGGCTCGAAGAAAATGCTACAGACGCTAGAGTTGGACCATATTGGTTATATGATTATGCTGAATTGTTTTAATCGTTTATCATTTTGTCGAGTGATTCTACAGATGCAGGTGTGTCTACGCCAAAACAACCATTGTCATTCGGTGACACTGAAGAAAAAGAACAGGCAGAAGGGAGCTCAAGACATCACACCATTGACCCACCAGGAATGGTTTTTACACCGCAGCCCTTGCCTCAACAAATGTCCCATCAGTCCCCTGAAGGTGCACAATCTAGCAGCGTCTCTTCGACTGCATCTGGATCAGAACTGTTTGCTGATCCCATTCCTGAAGATTGTACTGTCACTACTCCTGTGGTTCATAGTCTGCCAGCACCTAATGAGGGGGAGTCAAGCAACATCAACACACTTCAAGACGAGACCGTACCTGAATTTGTCATTCCAACAAGCGTTCAAAGAAACCATCCTATTGAGAACGTAATTGGTCCTATTAATGCAGGAGTTCAGACCAGGAGCCAATCAGGAACCATTAATTTATGCTTATACTCCAGTTACATTTCTCAAATTGAACCTAAAACCATTGATGTAGCTTTGCAGGAACCAGGCTGGGTTGACGCTATGCATGAAGAACTAAACCAGTTCGAGAAGCTAGGAGTATGGAAACTTGTGGAGTTGCCAAAAGGGAAACGCAAGCTTGGAACTCGCTGGGTTTTCAGAAACAAGCAAGATTATGCAGAAGTTATTGTTCGAAATAAAGCACGATTAGTGGTCCAAGGATTCAGACAGATAGAGGGAGTGGATTATGATGAAGTTTACGCTCCTGTTGCCCGACTTGAAGCAATCCAGATCTTCTTAGCATACGCATCCTACATGGGGTTCACTGTTTATCAGATGGACGTCAAGCCTGCGTTTTTGTATGGAGATGTGAAGGAGGAAATCTTCGTTGAGCAACCACCGGGTTTTATTCATCCAGACCATCCAGAATATGCCTACAAACTCGATAAGGCATTATATGGATTGCATCAAGCACCAAGGGCTTGGTATGCAACTCTTACCGAACATCTTCTAGCTCATGGATATACTCGAGGCACGATAGACCAGACTCTGTTTATTAAGAGAATGGGCAAGGATCTGATACTGGTTCAAATCTATGTTGATGATATTATTTTTGGATCAACAAGTGAAGCTCTTTGCAAGGAATTTGAGGGAGTTATGAAAAAGAAGTTCGAGATGAGTGCGCTTGGAGAAATGACACTGTTTTTGGGTTTACAAGTTAAACAAGATTCTCGAGGCATTCTAATTCATCAAGGGAAATATGTGGATGATGTGCTAAAGAAATTTAAGTTCACAGACGCCAAACCGGCCGAAACTCCAATGGCAGAAAGACCGTTGCTGACTGAAGATGCAGAAGGATCCCCTGTTGATCAACGACTTTATAGGTCCATGATCGGATCATTGATGTATCTGATAGCGAGCCGCCCAGACATTATGTTTGCTGTCTGCAACTGCGCGCGATATCAAGCTAATCCTAAAACTTCTCATCTTACAGCTGTTAAACGAATCTTTTGGTACCTTAAAGGCCGACGTCGGTTTGGTCTGTGGTATCCGAGGGATTCAAATTTTGACCTGTTTGCATTTTTTGATAGTAATTTTGGAGGCACTGACAAGGACAGGAAATCCACATCTGCTGGATGCCAATTTTTGGGTGACAGACTCATCTCTTGCCAATGCAAGAAACAGCAAACGGTGGCTATTTCCACAGCTGAAGCAGAGTATGTTGCAGCTTCAGCGTCTTGCTCTCAAGTGGTGTGGATGCAGCATCAATTGCAGGGCTACGGTTTGACTTATCTTAATACTACCATATATTGTGATAATGATGCTGCCATACAAATTGTGAAAAATCCTGTCTTCCACTCAAAAACCAAGCACATTGATATTAAAGTTCATTTTATACGAGACTGTTTTGACAGAGGCCTCATCAAACTGGAGCACATCGACACAGATGCAAATGCTGCCGATTTGTTCACAAAACCTGTCAGCAGTTCAAAATTTCAAGTGCTTGTGGATTTTCTGAAAATGATCCGTTTTACTGACTGAGCATGTTTTTGGTGTTTCGTAGGTAAATTTGTTCATAAAGTTTTCTATTCTTAGGTAGTTTTTATTTATGCTCAAATTTAGGGGGAGAAAATTATGAAAAATACAAAAACATTGAAAAATTATGAAAAATACAAAAACATTGAAAAACTAAAAAAATACAAAAAGAAGCATTGCATGACATGGGAAATGAAATGAATTTTCACATTATGGTGAAGGGCTGACTCATGTAAGACCAGTATCGAAACAGTTTGACTTTAGTATGATGTGTTGGTAGGCTCTATCCTTAAAGACTGGAAACATTGGCTGTTTCTGTTCAAAACCAAATTAATACATGACCTTAGGAAAGAAAATCACTTGGAATTCGCTCCTTTCTATTTGAATGTCTGTATGTTATCCCGATACACACAATTTTGGTCTGGCTCTGAAATCTTCTCTGAAAAAGTCGTGTATCTCCTCCGTTTTGCGTGAGCAAAGACCTGGAGGTGCTAGGCAGCGTTTAGCTTCTGTTTTGCATGAGCAAAGACCTAGCTGAGCGTCTGTCATCTTATAGATCATGATGTGCACAAAATGCAACATATAAATTACATCAATTGTGGCATAAAACTAACCCTTTTTTAGTACTAATGTTGGAAAAAGTGTGTTTTTGTTTTCCTTTTGTATTTTCAGGATTAAATGAGCTCAAATTAACAAAAGAAGCAAAAAGGCAGCTAAATCTAACATAAATACAAGAAAAGGAACAAACGTGGCATGCCCGACCTCCCCGACAGCATCTTCCCAAGCAAAACAAGAGAACAGAAGACTGAACACGCCCCGTGCTCAGTGAACACGGGGGCGTGCCCAAGTGCCAGCATAAAAGACAAAGCTATAGAAGCTTCTATCGCCCACCACAGGGCCGTGCACAGCGGACACGGGGCCGTGGTCAACTTTAAGATTCGCAGAATCCAGAAAAATCTTGATAGTATAGATACGCTTCTGCACTTGGGGGAGTGCCCAGCGGACACGGGGGCGTGGTCAACTAATGCAGACAAACTGCAATTAATGAAGACAGAGAAGAGGATGGACACGGGGCCGTGCCCGAGCTACTGTTCAGGCTATAAATAGAGGTGCTTGGCTCATTTGCAAACCATCCCTTGGCACACCACCTCTCTCACACTTCACCCACCACCCACCACCATCACAACACCATCATCCACCACCATCATCCATTGTCCATCATAGAGTGTGTGAGTCGTCTCGGGATCCAAGATTGATCGTAAGAGTTCTTGACAATCAAAGGCCATGTTTGCCTAAGTCTCTTACATCACTTGGTGAAGACAAGTGTCTAGTGTAATACTTTTTATTTTTAATCTTTTCGCACTTTTTACTTGGTTATGTATTAATGACTTTAATAACTAGTTTCTTATGTTGAAGGTGATTCTTCCTTATCGTTTGTCCGTGGTGTCTTGGCATTATTTTACTGTCTATATAAAATAAAAGATTTTCACCATTCATATCTCCACGGTCTATATGGAGGTATGTTGGCTACCTGGTCGGGGGTTAAGGGAACGGTTTGGTAAGAGTCTTGCCTTGTTCAGTGTATAGATCCTGCAAGGACCTGGGTCAAATTTAGTAGGACCTCCTTCAATACCCACCGGTATTGGATGGCGGGGGTCCAAACTCTTTGATCCCCTCATAAGTTAAACTACTATTAATACTTTAACCCGGCTACTTAGGACTGTATCCCTGCTGACTCAGACTACTTAGCCGAGGGTAACGTCACCTTCAAAAGAGGGGCCTACCATAATATGCATTAATAACTTAATTAATTATCTTTCAATAATCTGACCCTTTAGGATTGTATCCTTGCTGACTCAAACTACTGGGTTGAGGGTAACGTCACCTTCAAAAGAGGGGCCTACTACAATAACTAAGATAATCTCTTAAAAAGTGCAAAAGTGCGGAAATAATCAAAGGTTACACTAAACACGAGTCGGAGCCAAGTGATTCATCTTGTCTATCTGTTTTATTTTTATTTTTAGCATTTTAGTTAGTTTTTTTTTCTTGTTTAAAACCTTTTTTCTAACTTTTGATTTGATTAGACGTTGAGGATAAACCGGTACTAAAAGCTCTTGTGTCCTTGGACGACCTCGGTATCTTACCAACACTATACTACGCTCATAATGGGTGCACTTGCCCATATGTGTGTTTGGTGTTAGTAAAATATCGTGTTTTATAAATTTAAAACTTGACTAACGTGTAAAAAGGGCTTAAAATATACTTAAACTTATATACACACTCGCACACATCAAGTTTTTGGCGCCGTTGCCGGGGACACAAGGATTTTAAGAAAGTTAAGAATCAACGGCCTAATCGTTTTTCTTATTTTTCTGTTTTTTTAGGTGTTTCTTAGTTTTTTCAGCTACTGCAGAACTCAGCACGGGTCTTGCCCGCTGAACACGCCCCGTGCCCAATCATTGGAACTGGCAATCCTGTTTTAAGTCAGACAGTAAGCTGAACACGGGGTTGTGCCCACTCAACACGCCCCGTGCCCAAGTTTCAGTTACTGAAAACAGAACCGTAAGATCCCGACGGTTGGTAATTTTTGACACAAACATGAGTGATACTGATATTTTTTACTTTTGGCACTCTGATGGTATTTGGTGTCAAATATGTGGTGGTTCCCATAAAGAATTAGAATGTTATTTTCTAAATTATAAGCCCCACTATATAGACTCATTGTTTTCCTGTAGCCTTAAGAGGGGCGAAAGTAAAAATAATCCCTATCTCTCCCTCGAATGCTCTCAACCGGATCTTCTAGAAGAAATGCTTCTTGATGAACTATTTCAAATGGAAGATCTAATTCTTAATTGGTTAGAAGAACTTAGGATAGATTTCAATAATTTATCTCAAGACGATAACCAAGAAGAATTGTTGGGATCGCATTCAAACAACTTCGTTGTTCCCGATGTTACCTCTAACTCTAGTGGGGACTTGAGCGATAGTCGTCCCTGTGTCGATTGTGCCGTGAAGGACTCCCCATCGACTTCGTTCGATGCATACATAGACCTGAGCGATTTGGCATACACCTTCTTTAACGAGAGCCCGGGAAAGGGTTGGACTTGTCCACCTACATATAGCATAGGAATCACCCTCACCGACAATCTCTTGCGTTCTCATCTTAATCTAGAGCAATTAAGGTATCTTAGGCACTTTGGGGTTGTTCCATCCAGTAAGGAACCACCCGATCAGGATAAGTTCCTTAAAAATAGACAAACTCCATAAGATAGCTTCTAGACACGGGGCCGTGTCCAGGTCAACACGCCCCCGTGTCCACCCAATGATTCCCGTCTGATTTCGTGTCAGAATACGGACAAAATATGTCAGGATTCTACCTGCACACGGGGCCGTGTCCAGCATGCTGTCATTTTCTATAAAATGCAGCAAGATTCCTGCACATATGGACCACTCCAAAGGCAAAGATCTGGTGGATCTTCCCACATACCATCCTAGGTATATTTTAAAGAAGGTTCCCAACAACCATCTTGTCTTTTCCACTTTTATCCATTACCTTCTTCTTCTTCAATTTCTCTTAACACCTCCATTAGAGCTTGAAATTTCCATAATTCCAAGCCTTATTGAGATGTTTGTTAGATTTTTATTCAAGGAATCTTGTTAAAAATAAGTTCTACAAAAATGTTTTAAGTTGTTTCTGCTTAGAAACGTTTTAAAAATCACAAAAACAAATTAAAACACCAAGATTCCTCGTTCAAAAAATCTGCAGACATCTGAACACGGGGTCGTGCTCATTGAGCACGGGGCCGTGTCCGAGGTACTGTTTACATAAAATTGAGCTCTTTTCGGTATGTCTTCTCAGAATGGCGAGCAGAACTAGCGGAACATCTTTATCGCACTCTAGGAACAACCGACAAGGAAGAAGGTCATCAACGGTTGAAGATTCTCTTGTAAACTATGTTTACGCTTTAAGAGAGGCCATTGATGAAATAACAGGAGTGGAAGAAGCATTGGTCGACCGTATCAATCATTTAATGGTGGGACTAGAGGGATGTCTTCGAGAGGTTAACCTTTTGCACCAAAGGTTGAACATTCTCGCTTCTCCTCCTTTGGTTCCAATCATTACCCAAAGGGCATGAAATGTGGTTCCTGAAGTCATCATACCAGCCGAATGGTAAGCCATGCATCTGGAGCCCCCTCGGGACGTACTACAAGGGGTTCCGGTTGGTGTCGCTCCTCCTCCACAAGATGTTGAGGAGAATGATGCCGCCTTCTTCCTCCCAAGAGAGATAGAAGAATGGCTTTAACACCCCTCGGACTCGGAGTTCTACAAAGCTTTTAGATATCGGAATACTATTTCCGGAGTTTTGGTTCTTATTGTAATCGTAGAGCTCCATAGGATGATTTTACTTCTCACTTGACCTATCTAATTTAGGACCCTTTAATTTTATTTTCTGCTTTGTTTTTAACTTTTTAGGATTATTATGTAATTATCTCTATGACTTAATGAATGATGGTTTTAGCTAATTTAGTGTTTGGATGATGTTGTAATGGAATAAAACACACTCGGGATGGTGAAGGATAAGAAGGGAAACTCGGACCAGCACCCCATGCACGAAAACAGGGCCATCCGACAAATTTTTCTTCATTACAGCAAGTTCAGCACGGGCCGTGTCCGCCCAACACGGCCCCGTGCTGCACAGTCTGCAAAAAATGCCCAGTTCAGGTAAACTGGACACGGGCCGTGTTCACCCAACACGCCCCCGTGTCCAGGCTTCTGTTTCTTTTTACAACTTTTTGTTACTGGCGACTGAACACGGGGCCGTGTCCAGATGCCCAGTAACATAAAATTTTGCTTTTTCACACCTTTTTACACATTCAATCAACCTAAAAACTTATTTTTGAGACACATTGAGGACAATGTGTAATTTAAGTGTGGGGGGGGGATGCTAAAACTTTGAATCTTGCAAGTCCTAATTACAAGCCTTACACAAAACTCTATTGGAACCGCTAATCACCCCAAATTTTTTCAAAAATTTCTCATTTTTTTTACTTGTCTAGGTTTAACTTGGGAATTTCAAATTCTATAAAGGTTATATTTTTACAAATTTACAACCGATAGTGTCGTGATAAAAAGAACCAAGATAAGAAAATTATGAAAAGGCATGACAAGTTTAGTTAAAATTTGATTATATATACATGATCACATAAAAACCCATTCCCACAAAAGTGAGTTTTGAGCCTTTATTGAGCATACAAATACATATCTTTAAACTAAATGCTCATTTTTCGTTTCTTGTGTGAATAGCCGCTTGGTTCTTACAACTCTAGAACTTGCCACGACGATACATTCCCGGTCCTTACCAACTTAAACCCAAGTAAGTAAATGATGGAGACATTAGGACTAACCCTTTTTATTTGTACACCATTATTTTTTTTACCACCTACCCAAAATCCCCCTAGTTAACCCCTTTGAGCCTAAAACCTTTTCATTTCTTAACCCAAACCAAACACCCTTTCACCCACCAAAACCTTTTTTATTTTTAACCCTTTTGTTTTAGTAACAAGCTCGGTTTTTCGTATGACTTTTCAAAAAAAAAATGACGATGAAGCAAAAGAAATAAACAAGCAAGTTTATCAAAAATAACTTTGTTTGAATAATGGCTTCATCAAAATAAAAATTGCAAAAATAAAATGTCTTACGAAAACCGATGCTTTTTACACTTTTTCGCCCTTTTCTACTAACCACTAACCCAACCACCTACTTTTAACCCAAGCCTAACCCTTCACCCAAAAGTCCTCTTGATATTTACAAAGGTATATAGTTAAAAAGGAGAAGGATTGATTGCTTGGCAAGCTTATGGTAGGAGTAAGTTCCATGCCGCTCTCAAGTGATTCACTAAAATACATCTTCGGCCGAGTGTTGAGTGATCCCCCGTGAGGTATGTGAACTTGTATATAAATGGAATTTTAAAAAGGCATGTTATGCCCTAATAAGTAATTTATCTTATGTAATGTTTTAAATAAATCATGACGAATAGGATTGTAAATAAATAAAAATAAAACTTAATAAAGAATCTTGAAAATCCCGACACTCTATGACAAGCCCAAAAACTTTCTCTTCTACCCATTCCATTTGGGAGTGTAAAGCCACATTATAAAGAGTTTTTTTTTAGGACAAGCAAAGATTCAAGTGTGGGGGTATTTGATGTGCACAAAATGCAACATATAAATTACATCAATTGTGGCATAAAACTAACCCTTTTTTAGTACTAATGTTGGAAAAAGTGTGTTTTTGTCTTCCTTTTGTATTTTCAGGATTAAATGAGCTCAAATTAATAAAAGAAGCAAAAAGGAAGCTAAATCTAACATAAATACAAGAAAAGGAACAAACGTGGCATGCCCGACCTCCCCGACAGCATCTTCCCAAGCAAAACAAGAGAACAGAAGGCTGAACACGCCCCGTGCTCAGTGAACACGGGGGCGTGCCCAAGTGCCAGCATAAAAGACAAAGCTATAGAAGCTTCTATCGCCCACCACGGGGCCGTGCTCAGCGGACACGGGGCCGTTGTCAACTATAAGATTCACATAATCCAGGTAAATCTTGATAGTACAGATACGCTTCTGCACACGGGGGCGTGCCCAGCAGACACGGGGGCGTGGTCAACTAATGCAAACAAACTGCAATTAATGAAGACAGAGAAGAGGATGGACACGGGCCCGTGCCCGAGCTACTGTTCAGGCTATAAATAGGGGTGCTTGGCTCATTTGCAAACCATCCCTTGGCACACCACCTCTCTCACACTTCACCCACCACCCACCACCATCACAACACCATCATCCACCACCATCATCCATTGTCCATTGTCCATCATAGAGTGTGTGAGTCGTCTCGGGATCCAAGATTGATCGTAAGAGTTCTTGACAATCAAAGGCCATGTTTGCCTAAGTCTCTTACATCACTTGGTGAAGACAAGTGTCTAGTGTAATACTTTTTATTTTTAATCTTTTCGCACTTTTTACTTGGTTATGTATTAATGACTTTAATAACTAGTTTCTTATGTTGAAGGTGATTCTTCCTTATCGTTTGTCCGTGGTGTCTTGGAATTATTTTACTGTCTATATAAAATAAAAGATTTTCACCATTCATATCTCCACGGTCTATATGGAGGTATGTTGGCTACCTGGTCGGGGGTTAAGGGAACGGTTTGGTAAGAGTCTTGCCTTGTTCAGTGTATAGATCCTGCAAGGACCGGTATTGGATGGCAGGGGTCCAAACTCTTTGATCCCCTCATATGTAAGCTACTATTAATACTTTAACCCGGCTACTTAGGACTGTATCCCTGCTGACTCAGACTACTTAGCCGAGGGTAACGTCACCTTCAAAAGAGGGGCCTACCATAATATGCATTAATAACTTAATTAATTATCTTTCAATAATCCGACCATTTAGGATTGCATCCTTGCTGACTCAAACTACTGGGTTGAGGGTAACGTCACCTTCAAAAGAGGGGCCTACTACAATAACTAAGATAATCTCTTAAAAAGTGCAAAAGTGCGGAAATAATCAAAGGTTACACTAAACACGAGTCGGAGCCAAGTGATTCATCTTGTCTATCTGTTTTATTTTTATTTTTAGCATTTTAGTTAGTTTTTATTTTTATTGTTTAAAACCTTTTTTCTAACTTTTGATTTGATTAGACGTTGAGGATAAACCAGTACTAAAAGATCGTGTGTCCTTGGACGACCACGGTATCTTACCAACACTATACTACGCTCACGATGGGTGCAGTTGCCCATATGTGTGTTTGGTGTTAGTAAAATATCGTGTTTTATAAATTTAAAACTTGACTAACGTGTAAAAAGGGCTTAAAATATACTTAAACTTATATACACACTCGCACACATCAATCAATTAAACACCTGAAAGAGGCCCTCAAGTGCCCAAAAGAAACCTATATCAAACTGAGAAAAACTCATTTGATCTCTATATTATATCCTCTTTTCTTATGATCTATTATGTTCTTTTCTTAACCTATTCCCAGTTAAGATTTCAGAGGTCTGGATCGGACTTGTGAAATATGTGGTAGGAAAACTGCTTGCATGATAGAGTGTGCTGTCTATAATTTCGGGATTTAATTAGTATTTGTTTGGGTGTTCATTGTTAAGAAATCAAAACATGATAAAATCAGTTACAGGCAGTTATATGGAAAAGGTCTAGGGAGATGAGTTTAGGTGGACAAATATACTGACAATCGTCTAGATCATTCGGTAGTAGATCAGTGTTGATAAGTGAAGTCAAGCCCGAAACCTCGTGATTTGATCCCTGAGCAATTACGATATTTCCTATTTTATTTTTGTAAATAATTGTTTATATTATTTATTTTTATGTTTTAGGTTTTTGTGTTCGTAAAATGTGCTCAGAAAGTTAATTGGGTTGTTAAAAATTATAACTGGATTTCTAAAGGATTCTTGAATTAAATTAAAAATAATTAAGGAAATCCTTAAATTAAATGTGAATTTGAGACGGTCTCGGCCCAAATTAAAGGGCCCAAGGTTGTGGTATATAAGGCAGGTCTCGAGCCGAGACCTCACTTCTCACTCGAGACCAGTTTCAGTTTCTCGCAAATTCTCTCTAGAATTCCGGCAAACTATCACTGTTCCGGCGAAATTTATTGTTTCCGACGTGCTTTCCGGTCTCAATTCATCAAGATTTGAAGGTATTATGATGATGTTGTTGAAGTCTTGCAGGTGCTTTGAATATTTGATGAAGAGTTTATGAAGATTTGAAGATGAACATGAACCCTAGTTTTGAACATACTTTGGTCTTCAAAGAAATCAAAGAGTGTTTTTGGGTTTTGATCCAAAAACTGGGCAGATGAAAGTTGTTTGTGTGGTCTCAACTCAGGAAACACATGAGGACTCGAGACTGGTGGTTGCGAGTCGCAACCTCATGGTCTCGACTGGGGTCTCGACTCATGGTCTCAACCAGAAACCACATGCTCTCGACCAGAAACCACATGGTCTCGACTCGAAGCCTCATGGTCTCGACTCATGGTCTCGACTCGAAACCACATGGTCTCGAGTCAAAATTTTACAATCTGAGTCATGGTTCTGTTGACCAGTGATGATTTTTGACTTTAAAATCTGAAATTTTTGAAATTTGAACCAAGTATATATTGAATTTCTCAAACATGATTTGTCCCTAATGAATTTTGGTTTGTGCAGAATATGGACCTGGAATTTATTCCGACACATAATCAGGCAGGCTACTTAGCACCACCTCCAGAGAAGCACAAGCAGATGTACACTTCATTGATAAAGGGTCTCAAAAGTTACCGAATTGTTCACGCACTACGAGAAAATCCCATTGTCTTATTCAAGATTTCTGGAAGACTGCAAGGTTCGATGCTCTAGAAGCTGAAGGAAAAGGAGCCATAGTTGCTGAGATTCAGAAGAAGGTTGTCTCTGTGACAGAGCAGATGATACGAGAAGTATTACTGTTCAATGATCAAGAAACAGATTCTATTGGCGTCTATTGGTGCACATGTTCAGTGAAGAAATTCGTGCATCCTTATTGGCGTCTATTGGTGCACATGTTCATTCTTTGCATGACAGAAAACAGAGGAGGCACAGACCAATTGAACATCACACAGTCTGCTGCTCTTGTTTGTGTGATAACTAACGAGCCCTTCAATTATTCGAAGTATATTTTTGAAGCTATGAAGAGAAATGTGATAGGAGTTAGAAAGGACAAGTTTCTTATGTATCCAAGATTCTTGCAAATGATTCTCAATGCTTGTTATCCAGAGTTGGTGAGATTTGGAAACACCTTGGAGTTGAAACCCACGGGTCCTGCATGTTTTGGTGCTCTCACTCCTAAAAAGGGTACTGAAAAAAGATTTGAAGGTTTAATTCCTCTGGAGAAATTCGGTCAGTTTGCTGAGACTGAAGATGTGGCTGCTAAACCAGTGATAGTGCAACCTGTTCCTGTAAATGCTGCACAAATCAATGCACCTGTAAATGCTATGGTTGCTGAAGAGCATGATATTCAAGGTACTGCTGAAGATGAGCCTGAGCCAGAGATTTTAACGATCAACTCTGATGATGAGGGCATAGAGATAATGTGTGATTCAGGAGACGATGAAGAGCTTCCTCCTAAAATTGAAGCTGATATTGCTGTTTCTACTGTTTAACCTGTGATTTCTGCTGAGAACTTGGCTCTGTTGTTAAAGTCTGTGACTGAAAAGATGGGAAATCCTCCTTCTAATCTTTAAGTATCAAATAAAGAGCTATCAAGTGAGAACCCAAAGGATCCTGATTCATTGCCTTTGAAGCAGAAAAGGAGGGATCCTCGACTCGGAATGTATGTTGAACAGAACAATAATCAACCCATGGATGTTGCTGAAGATGATGATGGCTTATATGACTTCGATTTTGAGAAGAATGTCACTGATACCACCTCCAACACTGAAGATATCTTTGAGTTTAATGTTGATACTCAAAGAAGTGATTTGGAAACCACCACTGCAGATATACCAGCTACAAATCTTGTTTCTGATCCTGTCATCGGGCCAATGCCACCTGTTACGTCTGAAACTTCAGGTCCATCTGGAATTATTCATGACGAGCCTAGAAGTTCAAGTGGTAAGAGGATTGAAGAGCCATTGAGGATGCTGTTTAATGATGATTCAAGTGATGATGATGATGAGTTCATCAGTATGAGGGAAATGAAGAAACGACTAGTTGTGGTTGAAGAAGATTCGATCCATAAAGACGCTAAGATTATTCAACTTGAGGATACTATAGTGCAAAAGAATCAACAAATTGATCAGCTTCAAGGTGACGTCAGTTTGTTGTTTAATATGGTTTATGATTTACGTGGAAAGTTGGAGAAGAAGTTTGGCCAAGAGTTTTCTGATCCAACTGATGTGGAAAATAGAAGAAAAGCTTTTGATAAGGATGATGCTGAGAGAAATGATGCTATGGAACAATACTTCAAGAGAGTTACTGATCCAGTTGCAGACAAAGAAAAAGCTGAAAGAATCAAGAAGAAAAGAGAGTTTGTGATCCTAAAAAATAAGAATCTTAATCCAGACGATGAAGATGCTAATGCTACTCATCATCTGATGGATGTGGGTGAAACTCTTTATGATAAAGTTGGGAATCGATCTGGTGAGTTAGCTGGGGTTTTGATCATGACCGACGAAGGTGGTGGATTAAAAGAAAAGTGGGACCTGTTGAGTGGTATAAAAATCCTGCTCAGTTTCAAACATTTACAAAGGTCAATTTGATAAATTTGTCAAAGTCACCTTATGTGGATGATCTGCCTGGTGGTCGTGGATATTTGTTCTTTGAGAGACTGCAGAGGGAAGTTGCTCGTAATTTTCCTTCAATGCACATGGCAGAATCTATTGTTAAACCAGCTAAGGGTATTAGAGATCCATACGCTAACAAGTGAATGAAGATTGTGCACTGGCCACCCACTGACAAGGAAAAGATGATTCCTTTGGTTAAGAAAATTCCAAAAGGTGCTCTGAAGACCTTGCACTTTTGGGCCTATGATGAGCGTCTAAGGCAAGCAGTGATGGTTTGTGATGATAATGTAACCTTTCGTATGGTTGATCAAGGTGATTTGCTGAATTTGGCCCATGAAGATTTGGAAGTACTTGCACGTAACCAGATCAGAGCTACTGAGAAATATGAAGAGATAGCTAAAGGATGGACTGGTGCAGTCGCGTCAGCTCTTCACATACGCACAAAAGGATTTGGTGGGTTCAAAGATCGTTTGGGTGGTAGCGGTGGAAGTTGAAGTCTCAAGAACCTCCAAGGATAAACCTAGGGGGAGATTGTTAGAACCTGAAGGTTTATACATGGAGGGTTACAAAGTCTAGGGGTTGATTAGTATGTTTTGTTTATTAATCTTTTGGGTCGATATGTATTAGTTGGGTTTGTTAGATGGTTTCGAGTGGGCCTAAGGGTTTCGACCCATATGAGTTGTATTTAAGCAAACCTCAACCATTAGGTTGAGGTTGATCAGTCGATTACAAGCATAGGCAGCCGAAACCTTTTGGAAGTCTTGTATCAGTCACAAGTTAATCAGTGAATGCAAGTTTTCGGTTTGTTTTGATTATATTGTTTTGGTTTCGATTACATATATTATTGAATCCACTTGTGTTTGATTTCCGCACTTACACAAGTTCCTGTTTGATATCATTGAAAGATCCTCAAGGGTTTTACATTTCGCAACATTTTCTAATTTTTTTGCATAAATATGAATTACAACTATACAAACACATAATCCTATAATCGAATTTTCATCACACGGGTTTAAAAGGAAAAGTTTTATGGTTGTGGGCTAAATGGGTTATCAAACGAAAGGTTTAGGCTCAAAGTTGGCGACTAAGGGATATATTTCGGGTAAAGGTAAGCAAATGGTGTAAAAGGAAAAGTTTTACCTAATGCCTTAATCATTCTCGTGCTTGTATTCGGTCTATGGTCTCAAACGTATCAAAAGATGCAAGTTCTACAATACATGACTAATTGTCCACTCAAACAAAGAAATATATGTATATATGATGTATAAAAGTGGCTCAAGATCTCACGTATAAAGGGTATGGAATATGATATACATAATTTGCAAGTTTCTTAGGCGGATTATTCCCAAATAACCACCCGCTAAATACTCGTCATGCTATTAATTCGAACTTGACCAAGACAAAAGACCAAATGGGTTGTGTTATCCCTCGTTAACTTAATTACTTGTGTTTTTTAGATCCCTTCAAACAAAGAAATTTTTGAAAATTTCCCCCCATCTCCACACTTGAGGTCAACATTGTCCTCAATGTGTAGTGTTTAAATGAACTGGTCAAAAATCGAAAAACTTTTACTCCCCCATCCCCACACTTAGGTACACATTGTCCTCAATGTGTAAGAACTAGAGTTTTTAAAATGCACAAGGGATGTGACACGGCTAACTTCCGTGTGTGCACTTGGTTGACCCGTTCCACTTATTTGCTAACTAAAAATCAAAGATAAAAAGAAATGTATGCACTTGGTTTTTCGCTAGTTCTTTGTGTGCTCTTCATCTTTCAACAAAGCGGTCGTCTCACAAACATAATGTACCTACAAATTTCATGTGACCTTACCTACAAATGCGGTTTAAAGTGAACGTGTACTAAATGTATAGCATGTGACCTTACTAGCAAAGGATGATGTTACGAATATGTTAAGTTGATTCTTATAGGGTATGGTTGTCGAATATAGAATTATGAAAGCATAAGTATGTGTGAATTGATTATGTGTATGTTGTGTATGTGACTAGGTGGTCATGTAGTTGTATATGTCATACAACATTATGTATGAAATGAATATGATGCCACTAATATGGTCTACCATATCAACATGAATGCGTGTTCAAAAATAGGAAGCTATATGCTAGAAGGTTGACTTTCTGAAAGTCAATCGAGAACTTATAGCATGGTTAGACATTTTGGACACAAATGTAAGAATCGAGAGATCATGGAATATGTGTTAGACCAATTATGTATTATGTGTGACAACGAATTTGGATTTCGTAGATATTGAACAATGTGGTTGACTATTCATGTCGTATGCATGTTAGTGAAAGTCAATGTAGATAAGAGTTGGAAAATGTGTGTTAATATGAATGAGCATGAATACTAACATTATTATGGCATGACGGCATGAAAGAATAGGAACCACACTAGCATGGACCAAGCATGGAAGGCTAACGGATCAAAATGAGGCAAGGAAGCGGTTATGAACACGGATGCACAAGGTAAGTGATTCCCGAACTAAATTTACTTATATATATATATATATAATGAGTTTTGATTACAAGATGGATGGGAATCATGAAAGGATGGGTAAGAAATGATAGAACAAAAGTAAGTAAAGTCGTATTGGGTAATATGTGTACTAGTCATGAATGAAAAGTCTTGTTAAGTTCAAACGGGTCAAAATAAAGAAAGTAAGATAAAAGTATAGGATTTGGTTGTGGGAACTTGGGGTTAAGTGTTAGAATGATTTAGGGGATTGGAATAATGTTATTTTACAATTTGGGAAGTTCGGGATGCACGAACGGGGGTTAAAACATCGAAAAGAATGAAATCTGGCGTCGGTGCTGCAGAGGCAGCGTCCCCGACGCTGGTAGCAGCGTCCTCGATGCTGGGCTACAGTTAGCCGACGCCCTAACTTGCTGTCTACGCACCAGTAGCCCCGTTTCTTCGTTTTTCTTCGATTTCGGACCCCGTAGACCCATTCCCAAGCCCCGTTAAACTTCCATAATGTACCCCAACCTCACCAAATAGTTTTGTGACGTACGGGTGATTATAGAACTCATTTTTAAGCTCCCGAAATGTAGCTCAAACTCATTAAAGAGTGTTTATGAGGTACGGGTAAGAATGGGGCGTGTATGCAAGTATGTGTGGGAACGAAATAACTATGTACGAATGTATGAATAGATTAATTGTATGTAGTAGATGGAACCCATTAGTAAACACGAATATAAATGAGTATACGTGTAGGTTGGTATCTACGAGACTTATATGTATAGTAGTTTGTGACTAAGAATTGTTACTAGGAATATGTGAGAATGTAAGTTGTATGTAAGAGTTTGGATAGAGGGATAGGTGTATGAAGTTGGATTTACCATACTCGAAAGAGTTGGATTAGATAATTTGTATGCGTGTTATTGAACCATATGTATTCGAATGAGTGAGACTCGTATGTGTGCATGTATGGTGTAAATATACATCAGTATTAACGATGCTAACCAGGTTGCCTTTGAGAAATGAAATGCAGGTACATTATTGTTGGCTCATTGCAGGTTAAACACCGAGATGAAATGCTTGAATTCAGAAAGATAACCAAATGGAATGTATATGAGGATAGAATGCGACGTGATCCTATAATTATGAATCTTAGATTATATATAATGTCACCAAGTACTAATGATGTGAATGTATGTGGTGAATGCAGGTTGTACGAAATCATGGATCATCATCACGAGGTGTAAGCGGTCGAAGATCAAGTCATAAGATAGATTGTACGGGAATGTGTGATTATGCAATTTAGTAAAAATAAGTTATGTTTTATTTCATAAATGAGAACGAAGAATGTAATTATCGTAAAAGAGTTATTTTAACATGGACTTTCAAGTATGTCAAGACGTTTATAAACAAATAAATTTTAAGGATCGTATTTCCACTGCGTCTTTATGGTTAATACGTGTCAGGGTGTTACACACTCATTCATAACCCCAATCTTTTTAATCGTAGCATACATACCTGAACTCTCTGCTATGCTTCTCCTTGTCTGAACACCTGCAGTAGGATCTCCAAGTATCATGTCAACTGGATGATCTTTGTTTGCTTGTATATCACCCAGATTTGATCCAACCCCCCCCCCCCCTGCCGGACATTCTGATTCGCAAATGGGTTAGTACAATCCTCCCCCCTGAACAGGTTCAGACTCACTATCGCTTGAATCATACACAACAGTACTTGAGGAACTTTCCGGAGCATCTGTCATTGAAACACTCGATCTTGGCATGAACTCGCCATCATCATCATCACCTATCCCTGTTTGAATCAACTGAGAATCATCTGCATTTGAAAACTCAGGAATATTAAATGATTTAAACACACTCTTATAATCATATAATATAGTAGGACCACTCGTTGATTGTTGAGGCTTATATGTAGTAATTTCAACATTAAACACAACCTCAATTTTACCAGTTTTTAGATTGAAAACCCTTTTATTCGGTGTTCTATGTACATAACCTAGAAAGTAACCTTCATTAGCTACCTCACCAAATTTTTGTTTATCTTTGTTTCGCACAATGGTGCAGGGTAATCCAAATGGTTCAAAGCCTGTTAAGTTTGGTTTTTCGTTAAAAATAAGTTCATGATAAGTTTTGTTAAAACGTTTAACGGTTAAAACTTTGTTTGGGATATAACAAGCTGTATTCGCAGCTTCTCCCCAGAAAAGAACTGGTAGCTTTGAATCTGAAAGCATAGTCCTAGCGGCTTCAATCAACGTCCTATTTTCCTCTCAGCGAATCCATTCTGTTGAGGTGTATAAGGAGCAGAATATTGATGTTATATTCCCTTGCGAAGACAGTAGAGATCCAGAATCTGATTCTTGAACTCCGTGCCGTTATCACTCCTTATCCTCTTGCTCCTTGCTTCATGGACGTTTTCCAATTTTGTAAAAAGATCTATCAGCAGCTCCGCTGTCTTATCTTTTGTACCTAAAAAGAAACCCATGAGTAACGTGAGTAATCATCTGTGACAACAAGACAGTAGTACTTCCACTTATGCTCCTCATGTTCACTGGACCGAATAAATCCCTGTGAAGTAATTCATAAGGGACATCTATGGAATTTACTGTTACTTTGTCATCGTTTGTGAGTCCATTACATAGTTATTAAAAAAGTTTCAACCTTTTTTCTCTCCGTACACCACCCCCTTTTTCCCCTCCGTACATATTTTCAATGTAAACCTAGTCAATCTCTGTCAATTACCGGCAACAGGCAACGGTAAATCTCCGGCAACAAGCAACCAACGAGCAGGTAAATCTCCGGCAACCAGCATCCTCCGAGCAGGTAAATCTCCGGCGACTAGGTACATCCCTCCGAGCAGGTAAATCTCCGGCGACCAGGTATAAGCCTCCGAGCAGGTCAATCTCCGACCAGGTAAATCTCTGAGCAATCTCCGGTCAGTATTAAGGGTTGTTGTTGATTTTGATTCTCTCCGACGACAATACAACCCTCCGGCGACCACCTTTTTCTCTCCGGTTTTGATCTTCGATCAGATCCACGACTCTTGTTCTTCGATCAGATCCTAATAAATCATAGGTTTGTTCAATAAGGTCGTATTCTTCCACTTTTTAGTTGCTCAATTCACTTCTGATTGATTTTATGTGCTTATTTTTGTGAATTTAGGCAGTAGGTTGAACGTTTTACTAATGTTGATTCATTATCTGTTCAGTTTTAGGCTATAATTTGTGTATATACAAGAAGCTCTGTGATATTTTGTTACGTGTGTTGTTTTTGTTAACTTTAGGGTTCATGTAATCATCAGAAAAAATAAGAAAAAGTCAAAAAAATAGAGTACGTAGTTTTGCCCTTTGTGCACTTTGTGTTGCCCGTTGTTTGTTACTTGTTGAAGAAACACTAGTTTAATAGATCGGAATCAATTGAACCAGGGGGTTTGAATCTGCATAAAGAGGGTGATTCTTCTCGTTTGATTTAGGGTTAACTAAGCTCCTTCTTCGGATAATAACTGCAAAACAAACAGCCGTTAGACTCGCCACGGGGAGAATGGGGGTTCTCTCCGTGACCACCATCCGGCGTGAGAATAAGTACAGGTTTTAGTGAAGAAGAATAAGTGATAGTAAAGTGAAGTGAATGTAACTTGAGAAGTGATACCTAAATTGTCCTTATTTATAACCGAAGTTTGGGCGGGAAAGTTTGTTGATGGAGGACGTAATAGAAAGTAATTTCCGTAAGCGATTGTTTTCCCCATCGATAATCACTAACGGGTGTGTGTGCACACGGATCGTGGTCATGATCAACGGCTGGGGAGATGCCACGTGGAAAGTGGGCAAGTGTGGATCTTCCTTCAATTTTGTGCCATCATCGTGACTTTGAGGAGTGCCTAGGATGATGCCACGTGGCCATTCGGTTATAACCGAATGGTGATGCACGACAAAGCCTTCTAGAAGGTTTACAACTGTAATCCCATGTGGCTTTGCTTCATGCTAATTCTGTTGTAACAGAAGAGTTACTTTTATCCAAATCTGGATGATATTCGCACGGAGATTTTGTTAGGACCTTATCCTAACTGCTCTGCTGTATGAGAGCTTGCACAAGGATTTGTTAGTTCCTTTTTGGCGCACGGATGTCAAAAACTGTTTCCTTTTTAAGTTCACTTTTTAGAACCGGTGCGCAGCCGCGCAGGGTTCTTTTAAAGAGAGCTCATTGTGGGGAAGTTGTGGTATGGTCCCAAGTACTTGTGCAAGGTTTTTGGGACCTTACCCCTTCAAGTCCCCCCAGTCCAGTGTTGCTCTTATGCAAATAAGTGGAGTACTGGACTTATAAGATATGGGTGTTTTTTGTTGTGGAGTTTTTGGCGCGAAAAACGGAGAATCTTCTTGAGGAAGATACTCTTTTTGCTCATGATTTCAATTTTGAAAACCTTGACTCTTGGCAGGTGAAAAGGTACAGTGACGACTGTTGACGTGTGACAGGCTGTCATTTGTCAGTTGCATGTCGTCGGTTGTGGCTTACAAGCGCGCGTGAACTCACGTTATTGTTATTCTCACTCGCCCTTGGTGCTTCGATAACCGTGTTTTCTCTGAAAAAGGTGTTTTTTGCGGTTTTCTAGGTTATTGATGGCGGTGGGTATATAAATCTTTTTATTGCCTTTGTTTCCTTATTTTCTGCTCTTGAGTCTTCTTCGTCTTCTCTGTAAATTACTTGAAGAAACTTGCAATTTCCCCCTTTATGTCAACCGGAGAACACCACGAAGACTCTTCTGAAGAGATGGCGTCTGGTCTTCCACCATTGAAGTGGCCGAAAGAATTTTTCGATGGTATGGTTCGAAACTTCAATTTTCCTGACAGTTGGGACGCTCAATACCCTGATGAGGGTCAGACGGGCGGCGGATGCTCCGGCCGGGTATATTACTCTGTTCTGGGATTTCTTTGTTGCAGGAAATTTTCGATTGCCTGTAAGAAATTTTTTTCTTGAACTCCTTTCGTATTATAGGTTTCATATTTCTCAAATGCACCCTATTGGGATGGTTCGGGTTTGTCACTTCGAATTTGTCTGCCGAGGGATGCATATTGAGCCGACGGTCAATCGCTTTCGAGTATTCCATCAAATGCATTGTTCACATGGCTTTTATTCCTTTATTCAACGTGCTTTAGCAAAGAAGATCTTGTTTAGCCCCCCAAAATCTTTTCACCATTGGAAGCCAAAATTCTTCTTTATTAAAGTCGGAGTGATCTCGATGAAGATGGTTTTCAGGGGTAAAGAAGATGTTGTAATGAAGACTATACAAACTCCTTTTTCGGGGGCTTGGTACCAGGATAAAAAGGACGTTCCGTCGATTGCTCTGCTAGAAAAAGCCCTGGTTGGTGCTGGTATGAGCCTTTGCTGGCGGATGAATCGAGAAGACAAACCTGTGTACATGGAGGGTGATAGCAGTAACATTCTAGATCTCTTTCCCTCTTTTCTTCTTCTTCTTTTTTTTTTTTGAATTTTCCCCTGTTTCCCTTTTGCATTTATCTCTTTATATGTTGTTGGCTTCGAGAGAGAAGGTGGGAAAATGGCCACTGTTCCAAAAAAGGATGATGAGGAGCTTTGGTATCTTCAGATTGTTAAGAATTTTGTTCTTCCGCAGGATGAAGATTTGTCCGCGCAACCCCTAACTGGCGCTGGTAATTTTACTATGATTCTTTTTTATATTGAAATATTATTTTTTGCTGCTTTTGCGCGTTGGGTAACTTTTGCAAGATTTGCTTTTTCCAGTAGGTGAGTTGTCTAACCTGGGCATAGGTCCTGAAAAGAAAAAACGTGCGCTAGCTGCCACTGCTGCGCCAAGAAAGAATGATGTGGAGAAGGCTCAATTGTCAAATGCCAAAAATGTTAAAGGAGAGAAGAAAGGTACGCGCCATTCCTTTGACTCCTGGTGTTATTATGTAGTGGTGTCTGACTCGTTGGAGGGATTTGCGCCTGTAGTTGTGAAGAAGCCGAAGGTGGAGCCTTGGGATTCTGCCGATTTCCCTGTTTCGACTCCGGATGATCCCATCGATCTGGAATCAAGTCCAGAACGTTTGTTAAAGACGAAGGCGGGAAAGAGAAAACAGGTTCCTGTTGATACTGAGGCGCAACCCTCCCAGAGGGTTCAAAGAAGAAAGATTACCAGAAGGGGTAATTTTGATGCTTTATTGCGAAACCTCCTCCGGGTAAGTACTTGCTTTGTTTACTTACGCACGACATGTTTGTTAATATGAATTTTCATTTTGCAGAAAAACCAGCTTCTCCCGTTCATGTAGAGCCCTCATCCGTGGTCAATGAGGAACTCCCGCCTTCACCCCCTCGCGCCCCAATCAGCGAACGGTTGGAAAGTTCTAAAGCCGGTGAAGATGAGGTGGAGAAGGTTATTGAGGCAGAAAATCTTGAGGTGGAGAAACCTGTTGAGGTGGAAACGAAGAAGGCTGTGGATCCGGAGATTGCAGATGCTGCTCATCCTAAGTCTCTTGAAGTTGTGGCGCGTGATGTGGAGAAAGGGAAATTCGTTCCTGAAGACCCGGTAATTACTATCCCTGTTTCTGCTCCTGCTTCTGCGCAGGTGAATGTTCAAAAGAACCCAACTGAAGATCAGGGTGCTTCTTCTTATGATGATGAGAATGATCCCCTTCACCCAGATGAAACTTTGGGGGATCATTACTATAGAACTTATATGGAGAAGAAGGCATCTGAAGTTCATATCCAAGTTTGGAATTTGAAGAAAAGTGATACCTTCTCAAACTGGAGGGTTTGTCGTGACTGGTTGTAGGGTACCTTCTCTCCTGTAGTGATTAAATTTCAAGAAGATCGTGCTCAAGAACAGGCTTATCATGCTTACCTTGAGGAATCTGCTAGGTATAAGTCCACTACGCATCGTATAGTGCGTGAGTGGCGTAGCATGTGCAAAGAATGGGCTGCCTATGAGGAGTCCAAGAAAAAAAAATTTGAAGATGAGGCCCGGGTAGCCCAGATGAAGGCTACGTTGGAAGCTGACCGAGCCAAGTTTGAGAGTGACCTGAAGACAGAAGAATGGTATGTTGCTGGGTGGAAAAGAAAGGCAGAGGCTGAAGCCCCTCTCCTTTCCAAAGAGCGCAAAAATTGGAGGGATATTTATGAGAAAGATAATAATGAGAAGATAGGTCTCTGCATTATTATCAATAATCTCAAGGCTGAAGTTGAGAGATTGAAAAAACAAGATGCGGAGATTGAAAGGTTGAAGCAAGAAAAGGCTGAGGCTGAAGCAGCGTGTGATGAAGCACGCTCTCATAGGGAGAGGAGTGAACAGAGAGAGGTACAAACTTGCGCCACCCTTGCTCTTAGAGAAAAGGGGATAGATGAACTTACCTCTTTACTATCTGAGCAGGAACAACTGAAGGCGGAGGTTGAATCAGGTAAGAAGGATTTGGAGCTTGAACGGGTTGAAAAAGCTGAGACTTCCTACCGTCTTGCTGAAACTGAAGAAAAATTGGAAAGTTCTGAGACTGTTCTGGCAACGGTGGAGAGCGAGCTTGACCCGTTGAAGAATGATATGTTGTGGTTGAAAGAGCACGGGATCATAAATGTAAGTGTATTTACTTTTGATGATGTTTGATGATAATGCTCCTTCTTACTTATTTTATTGTGCAGATTGCGGAGTCTGTTCTTAATTCCGAAGAACTAGATAAAATGGTTGCGCACCTGCTGGTTGCTGCGCGTAACGATGGGTATGTCCAAGGGTACTGAGAATGTTCCTAGCATGTTGTTAGTGCCTTAAAAGTTGACTGTGATACTAGTAGATCTGCTACGCATGGTGCTGATACCGAAGCTGCTTTTGCTGTTGCGAAGACTCAATTTAATACCCTGCAACTTCCTGTCATGGATCTTGTTACCGCCGCGCTACAATCTGAAGAGTTCGTGACACGGCTGAGAGAAGTTTTCCCTGACAGGGAAAAGGATGGAGACGAAGACCTAGCTTAGGTTTTCTTTGCTTTGTGGTTGTATGAACAATGGATAGTTAAGTTTAGGTTTGGGATGTGGATCCCTGTCTGTTAATGCGCTATGGCGCAAGTAACTTTTTTTATACACTGCCGTGTATGTTCATAGTTTTTTGTTGAGGCATTTGATGCGCCAGTAACTGGTATGAAATGTGTTTGAATTACAATATTTTGCATGAGTACAGTTTCTTTGAGTAGGTAAGGCGAATAAAGGTGGTATAAAGCTCATGTGTGAACGTAAGGCTGGGCCTTGCACAATGCGTGTGATCACTGACCGTTCATGAGACTTGTGTTAAGGTTACCATAATGTTTTTTGCGCTTAACAAAAGGAATTGCATGAACTTTGTAATAAACATAGAAATAATAGAACTAACTTTGCTTTGATTAATGATAAGGCTCAGAGGCCGTGGTACAAAGTTGTCTGCTTAGAATAATTAAATTGGGACTTAACTTACTCATACTAATAGTTCTACGCCATGGATTGGTAAGTTAAAGAACCTAACCGACATGAGAAGAAGCTATTGTATGCTATTTTGCTTCTTGCGCCGCTTAATTTTTAGCTTTCTTACTCGGGCCTTCATCTCTACGAGTAATCTGTTTAATATCTTTCCGCACATTCTGAAGTAAGTGGGTGAGCTCACCACTTTTTAATGCTTTCTCAATTTCAGTGCGGAGGCTTATACAATTGTTGGTAGTGTGACCGTTATCTTTGTGGTAGTCACAATACTGATTTGGATCCTGACCCCTCATGTTCTTCATTGGCGGAGGGGTCTTAAATTAATAGTCTTCTGTACTGAGTACCTCGGCCGGTGTTTTCGTTAAGGGAGTCCACTGCCGCTCACGGTTTTCCTATTTTGCGTCTTTTTGCACCACTAATTTGTTTATTGTTGCGCGCGCATCTTCAGACAAGTATGTTCCAGAGGTTGAGTCCCGCCAGTTCTTTTTGAACTTCTTTCCGCTACTCCCGCTCATATCTTGTGGACGATTGTGTGGTGGTGGTGGTCTGTTGGTGCTGAGGGTTTGTTCTGTCTGGGCGTATACTTTGGCTGCAACCATCAGCTTTTCCCAGCTCTTGGGTAACCCCTTTGTTCCCGACAGAACCTTCATCATGTTATCGCAGCAGACATCATACTTGAACTGCGCTCGTATCAAATGTCCGTGAACATCACCGATCTCTAGTACTTCCTTGTTGTATCGCGTTATGAAGTCCTCTAGGCTCTCATCATCACGCTTCCAAATATTCATCACGTCAGCGGTGTCTCTGATAGATCTTCGCTGTTGGCTAAAGTGCACCAGGAATTTCTCTCTTAAATCCACCCACGACTTTATCTTCCCGACCGGTAAGTTATCGAACCACAACCGCGCTGCACCTGTCAAGGCTTGGACGAATAGGTGACACCACATTGGCAAGGTCCAACCTCCTACCAGGCCTGCACTGGTAAATACACGAAGGTGGTCGTCCGGATCTGACATACCGTTGAATTTTACGACATTTGATGGTAGTTTCGCCTTTCCCAGGGGAGCTAAGGCGATCTCACTGATAAATTTCGAATTCTCCGCTGCCTCTGCCGGGCGGTAGATTAAGTTGTAATCGTGCTCTGCATCCGGGTTATAAACCGCACGAGATTTATAATTTTTGTGTTCCCGTTGCAGCCGGCTGAACACACTTGTGTTATCTCCTTCATGGTATGTTTTGTCATATTTGTCGGTCTGGGTGTCCCGTTTTTGGTAAGAAAGCGGGCCCAACCGAGAATGAACTGACTGCCTTCTGTGAGAATATGGCTCATCATGGTAATCCCTTCGGTGAGTTCCGGAGTAGGTAGATTCATACCTGGTAGGAGATCTGGAGTAGACTTCTGTGTCGTCTACGTGTACTCGTGATGGTGCATCATGGTGAGAAGTACGTGGTGCCGATGGTGCCCGTACGTGAGATGCAGGTCTTTGTGACTGAGTGACAGGAGGAGCAGTCTGTGCACAAAGCTGTGCGTATACTGCGTTTATGGCACCCTAAGATCTGACATACCATGAGAAAGGAGTTTATCCGGGAGGTAAAATTGAACTTATCGGGACCTCGGGTTGTATTCCTGGGGTAACAGGGTTATTCTGATGATTGACGTTGTACTGGACCTCGTTATCATCAGAAGCCTCTTCCACAATCCCTTCGACTTGGGTATTATGTGCGAAATTTGTTGGTCGAGGGCCTGATTGACGGTTCGTCGAAGTTTCTTCCATTGAACAACAGAGGTGAGAAAGTAAATCAAAATGATAAGATGTGAATAAAAAACAGAGAATCGATGGGCGCCAATGAAGAAACACTGGTTTAATAGATCGGAATCAATTGAACCAGGGGGTTTGAATCTGCATAAAGGGGGTGATTCTTCTCGTTTGATTCGGGGTTAATTAAGCTCCTTCTTCGGATAATAACTGCAAAACAAACAGCCGTTAGACTCGCCACGGGGAGAATGGGGGTTCTCTCCGTGACCACCCTCCGGCGTGAGAATAAGTACATGTTTTAGTGAAGAAGAAGAAGAAGTGATAGTAAAGTGAAGTGAATGTAACTTGAGAAATGATACCTGAATTGTCCTTATTTATAATCGAAGTTTAGGCGGGAAAGTTTGTTGACAGAGGACGTAACGGAAAGTAATTTCTGTAAGCTGTTATTTTCCCAACCGTTAATCACTAACGGGTGTGTGTGCACACGGATCATGGTCATGATCAACGGCTGGGGTGATGCCACGTGGAAAGTGGACAAGGGTGGATTTTCCTCCAATTTGGTGCCATCATCGTGACTTTGAGGAGTGCCTAGGATGATGCCACGTGGCCATTCGGTTATAACCGAATGGTGATGCACGATAAAGCCTTCTAGAAGGTTTATAGCTGTAATCCCATGTGGCTTTGTGTCGCAACCCCCGTCCCCTAGTAACCCGGGAACGGGCGGCCGCGGCCAGTTTCGGTGGTATCCAGGTGTTTATCATTTTGGCAGCGAAATTTACATCAGGACCGTAGTTAGGAAATAATTTATCAGAGTAAAATACCACACTTTCATAATATTAAACACCTGGGAAAATCCCAAGTTTTAAGTACACACATTTTCATTGGGATAAACCCTATTTTATTTAATAAAACATCTCTTTATTTTAGGTAACTTTATTGCCACTTTTCCAAGCCTTTAGTGCTTTCCAGCTGGCTTCTATTTGGCTTTCACATTTTGTTACCTGAAACGCGTTTAAAAATATTTTATCAGTGGGAAATACTGGAGAGTGAATCTCAGTTTAATCAAGTTAAGTAAAAGCATTGTATAGTATTGAGGGCGGTCACACAATTACATTTGTTTCCATCTACTTAATTACCACCACGGTACTGTCAACCCGACTTGTGGTCATGTTACTCCTCGCAAGGTACTAACAAATTTTGTATACAAAACCCCAACATACCGACGATAATTGTAGAATACAAATACTCAATCACTGTTTAATATAGTATTAATTAAGTGAGGTTTTGTAAAAACAATTTGCAAAAAAGGAGATTACTCACAAAAAGGTTTACACAAAAAGAAGGATTACTCACATTGCTGTCTTAAGGTTTCCTTAAGGATTTCCTGGTGATTATCTATTAAATACACAAATGCACACGCGTTAGTATAATAACCCAATATTTACATTAGTAATACCCTCCCCGAGACGGCATTCCAATAACTACGTCGGGCAGAACCATGACAGCCGTTACGGAACCCTGGATCAATCGGGCAGCGTATCTAATACGTAACTGGGATTATGATACTTACAACGGGGCAGAACTTCGTTAATTAGGGGGTATAATACCCGAAAATCACTTTGAGTATATAGAAATTCGAGAGAAAGAAAGAGAATGAGCGATCTGGGACTGAAGCTGATGGCCGCTATTTATAGGGCCTGATTTCAGGTCCTTCACGGCCCGTGAAGGATGTAGCCAATGGCTACGCGGCCCGCGACATAGGGGAAGTAGGCCCTAGCCTTGATTTGTCTCCGGTCTAGCCTTGCCACGTGTCGACACGTGGAGGCTTCCGGGTGTTGCCGCTTGGCCTAACGCTCGCGCCCCGTGTAGACCAGGGGGTGGTCTTACGCGGCCCTCCAGAGACCCATTATTTTTGTTTTTTGTTTAATTTAAATAGAAATAAAGGTATTTGGGCCCTGTTTTCGCATACGGGGTGTATTTTAGGATGTATTGGGACATTCTAATTATTTTTAGGGTGTCAAAAAATTTAGGAGGGTTGTTATATCCTCCCCACCTTGTTTTAGAGCTCGTCCTCGAGATCTACTAGAATAAGTGCGGGTATTTCCTTTGCATTTCTGATTCAAGCTCCCATGTGTATTCTGGTCCTCTTTTGGAGTCCCATTTCACTTTGACCAGAACTAATCTCTTGTGTTTGAGATTCTTGACCTTTCTGTCTTCAATCTGTAGAGGCCTTTCTACAAACTTAAGTGGTTCATTTACCTCTATATCCTTAAGAGGTACCATCAGTGATTCATCAGCTAAGCATTTCTTAAGATTAGATACATGAAATACATCATGTATTCCTGCCGTTTCCTCTGGCAGTTGTAGCTGATAGGCTACAGGTCATATTCTTCTAATAATCTCAAAAGGTCCAACATACTTAGGGCTTAGCTTTCCCCTTTGATGAATCTTACCACTCCTTTCCAAGGAGAGACTTTTAATAACACTTTGTCTCCTACTTGAAATTCTAACGGCTTGCGTCTGTTATCTGCATAGCTCTTTTGTCGATCACGTGCTGCTTTTAGTCGTTCCTTGACTTGAATGATTTTGTCTGTTGTTTCTTGTACTATTTCAGGTCCGGATAGTTGCTTTTCTCCAATTTATGCCCAACAGACTGGGGTTCGGCACTTTCGTCCATAAAGTGCTTCGAATGGTGCAGCATTGATACTTGTGTGATAACTATTATTATAAGAAAATTCTATTAATGGTAGGTGATCATCCTAATTACCTCCGAAATCAATTACACAAGCTCTAAGCATGTCCTCCATTGTCTGATTTGTCCTTTCGCTTTGTCCGTCTGTTTGAGGATGGTAGGCTGTGCTTAGAGTCAGCTTGGTTCCCATGGCTTTTTGGAAACTTGCCCAAAAATGAGAGGTAAAACGACTATCTCTGTAAGAAACAATTGATAAAGGAATTCCATGTAATGAAACTATTTCATTTACATACAACTTAGCTAATTGTTCCATACTAAAAGTTTCCTTCATTGGTAGGAAATGAGCTGACTTAGTTAGCCTGTCTACAATCACCCAGATTGTATCATTACCTTTTCTTGTTTTGGGTAATTTAGCAACAAAATCCATTGTTATCAATTCCCATTTTCATACAGGCATTTCCAATTGTTGTAACAAACCTGAGGGTTTCTGATGTTCAGCTTTAACTTGTGAACAGGTTAAACATTTAGAAACATAAGCTGCTATATCCTTTTTCATTCCTATCCCCCAAAAGTTCCTTCTTAAATCCTGATACGTTTTATCACTTCCAGGATGCATCGTATACTTAGACTGATGGGCTTCTTCTAATATACGGTGGCATAGGTTTCCTAATTTAGGTATCCACATTCTTTTCTTATGGAATCTCCAAATTCCATCTGTTCCTTGTTCTAATTCCTTAATCATTCCCTTCAACTTTTCAGTATCATCCTTGATTACTGATTCTTGTGCTGTTCTAATTTGTTCGTTTAAATCTACCAGTAGATTTAATTTAAGAGAACGCACTCTTTTTGGTTTTTTGTGATACTTTCGACTTAAAGCATCAGCTACTACGTTTGCCTTTCCTGCATGATACTGGATGATGCAATCATAATCACTAAGTATTTCCATCCATCGTCTTTGCCTCATATTCAATTCCTTTTGCCCGAAAACATACCTTAAAATCTTATGGTCAGTGAAAATGGTAAACTTACTACCGTAAAGGTAATGTCTCCAAATTTTAAGGGCAAAAATTATAGCTCCTAATTCTAGATCATGGGTTGAATAGTTCTCTTCATGATTCTTAAGTTGTCTAGAGGCGTAGGCTATAACCTTTTGACGTTGCATTAATACACATCCATAGCCTAACTTAGAAGCCTCACAATAGACTACAAAGTCTTCAGTTCCTTCTGGTAACGCTAGTATGGGTGCATGGTTCAGTCTTTGCTTAAGAATTCTAAAATCTTCTTTTTGTTTTAGTCCCCATTCAAACTTAACGGATTTACAGGTTAGCTTAGTTAAAGGAATAGCTATTCTAGAAAAATCTCGAATAAATCTTCTATAATAACCGGCCAATCCTAAGAAACTTCTAACCTCGGTTGGTGACTCAGGGGTTTTCCACTTGGTAATCGGGTCGATCTTGGTGGGATCTACATGAATTCCTTCATGATTGACTAGATGTCCAAGAAACTGTACCTGTTCTAACCAAAACTCACACTTTGAAAACTTGGCATAAAGCTTTTCTTTCCTATATAAACTTAGAAGTGCGTGCAAATGCTCTGCATGTTCCTCTTTACTCTTAGAATAAATGAGAATATCATCTATAAAGACAATTATGAATTTATCCAAATATGGCTTACATATTCGGTTCATCATGTCTATAAATGCAGCTGGGGCATTGGTTAAACCAAATGGCATGATAGTAAATTCATAATGGCTATACCTTGTTCTGAAAGCAGTTTTAGGAATGTCCTCTTCCTGTACCTTTAATTGATGATATCCTGATCGTAAATCAATTTTAGAGAAAAATCGAGCTCCTTGCAATTGATCGAACAGATCATCGATCCTTGGTAATGGATACCAATTTTTGATCGTGACTTTGTTTAATTCGCGGTAATCAATGCACATACGCATTGATCCGTCTTTCTTTTTGACGAATAAGATCGGTGCTCCCCATGGCGATGAGCTTGGCTGTATGAATCCTTTCTCCAATAATTCGTCTAATTGTTTCTTCAGTTCCTGCATTTCTGCGGGTGCCAAACGGTAAGGTGCTTTGGTAATTGGTGCTGTTCCTGGTAGCAGGTGGATTATGAATTCAACTTCCCTGTCCGACGGTAGTCCTGGTAATTCTTCTGGAAATACATCTGAAAACTGAGATACTACAGGGATATCTTTTAATTCCTTTCTTTTAGTGTTAATGATTATGGAAATCAAATACACTAATGATCCTTTTCTTATATAACTTGCTGTTTTCATCACAGAGATGAATTTTGTGGATCTAGAGGGTTTATCTCCTTTAATTGTGATCTTTTCACCCTTTGGTGAATTTACTTGGACTGACTTTTGATCACATAAAATACTGGCTTTATTGGCTATTAACCAATCTATTCCTAATACAACATCAAATCCTACTAGATTCATTGGGTAAAGGTTTGCAGTAAATTTTTGATTTAGAAATTCTATTCTTACTCCCTGTAAGATTTCGGAAATCTTAATGGTCTCTCCATTTGCTGTCTCCACTAGACATTCTTGTGGGAGTTTAGTTAACGGTTGATTGAGAAGTTTGCAAAATGAAGTATTAATAAAACTTTGGTTTGCACCAGAGTCAAATAATACTTTAGCAACAATGTCATTAACTAAAAACGTACTGGCAATAAGGATGTGTGCAAAATGCAACATATAAATTACATCAATTGTGGCATAAAACTAACCCTTTTTTAGTACTAATGTTGGAAAAAGTGTGCTTTTGTCTTCCTTTTGTATTTTCAGGATTAAATGAGCTCAAATTAACAAAAAAAGCAAAAAGACAGCAAAATCTAACATAAATACAAGAAAAGGAACAAACGTGACATGCCCGACCCCACGACAGCATCTTCCCAAGCAAAACAAGAAGACAGAAGACTGAACACGCCCCGTGCTCAGCCAGCACGGGGGCGTGCCCAAGTGTCAGCAGAAAAGACAAAGTGGTAGAAGCTTCTATTGCCCACCACGGGGCCGTGGTCAACTATAAGATTCGCAGAATCCAGACAAATCTTCATAGTACAGATATGCTTCTGCACACGGGGTCGTGCTCAGCGGACACGTGGGCGTGGTCAACTAATACAGACAAGCTGCAATAAATGAAGAAAGAGAAGGATGTGGACACGGGGCCGTGCCCACTGGACACGGGGCCGTCCCCGAGCTTCTATTCAGCCTATAAATAGGAGTGCTTGGCTCAAGCTCAAACCATCCCTTGGCACACAAACTCTCTCACACTTCACCCACCACCATTATAACACCATCATCCACCACCATCATCCATTGTCCATCATAGAGTGTGTGAGTCGTCTCGGGATCCAAGATTGATCGTAAGAGTTCTTGACAATCAAGGCCATGTTTGCCTAAGTCTCTTACATCACTTGGTGAAGACAAAGTGTCTAGTGTAATACTTTTTATTTTTAATCTTTTCGCACTTTTTAATTGGTTATGTATTAATGACTTTAATAACTAGTTTCTTATGTTGAAGGTGATTCTTCCTTATCGTTTGTCCGTGGTGTCTTGGCATTATTTTATTGTCTATATAAAATAAAAGATTTTCACCATTCATATCTCCACGGTCTATATGGAGGTATGTTGGCTACCTGGTCGGGGGTTAAGGGAACGGTTTGGTAAGAGTCTTGCCGTTGTTCAGCGTTTAGAGATCTTGCAAGGGACCTGGGTCAAATTTAGTAGGACCTCCTTCAATACTTAACGGTATTGGATGGCGGGGGTCCAAACTCTTTGATCCCCTCATAAGTTAAACTACTATTAATACTATAACCCGGCTACTTAGGACTGTATCCTTGCTGACTCAGACTACTTAGCCGAGGGTAACGTCACCTTCAAAAGAGGGGCCTACCATAATTTTCATTAATAACTTAATTAATTATCTTTCAATAATCCGACCCTTTAGGATTGTATCCTTGCTGACTCAAACTACTGGGTTGAGGGTAACGTCACCTCCAAAAGAGGGGCCTACTACAATAACTAAGATAATCTCTTAAATAGTGCAAAAGTGCGGAAATAATCAAAGGTTACACTAAACACGAGTCGGAGCCAAGTGATTCATATTGTCTATCTGTTTTTCTTTTATTTTTATTTTTCAGCATTTTAGTTAGTTTTTATTTTCTTAGTTTAAAACATTTTTCTAAACTTTTGATTTGATTAGACGTTAAGGATAAACCGGTACTAAAAGCTCTAGTGTCCTTGGACGACCTCGGTATCTTGCCAACACTATACTACGCTCACGATGGGTGCACTTGCCCATATGTGTGTTTAGTGTTAGTAAATATCGTGTTTTAGAAATTTAAAACTTGGCTAAAAAGTGTTAAAAAGGGCTTAATAAATATATTAAAAACTAACGACACTTCACACGCATCTAGTTTTTGGCGCCGTTGCCGGGGACACAAGGATTTTAAGAAAGCTTAAAATCGACGGCCTAATCAGTTTTTCAAAACCTTTTTAAAACGCGCCTACATTTTTCTGCATTTTAGTTTAGTTTTGCATTTACAGTAACCTGAACACGGGTCGTGCTCACTGAACACGGGGCCGTGCTGCACATTTTTCATAAAACACTCAGTAACAGTAGGTTGAACACGGGGTCGTGCTCACTGAACACGCCCTGTGCTTAATGAAATCAGTAACTTTAATTAAAACGCCCAGATACAGATTCTGTACACGGGCCGTGTCCACTGAACACGGGGCCATGTCCAGCCTCTGTTTCCGTTTTTATTTTTGTTCCTGATCTCGAGACTTGGTTGTGGTCTGCTGAGTGATTCTCATGGATCAATACTCAGGAGGTTACAACTACACCTATGAGGAGGATGATTATAGGAGTAACTATTGCACTAATTGTAGTAATCCGCACTCGGTTTAATATAGTCACTCATATCAACCATCCAATTCATACACCTACTATGAGGAGCCCAGGTACGAGCCATCAACTTCATACACATCCTAAGAAGACCAAAGGTATGAACCTCCTCCCTCGTACTCATATTTTGATGAACCAAGGTATGAGCCTTCATACTCATACTTTGAGGAACCAAGATATGAGCCACCACCTTCGTATGCTTATTATGAGGAACCATGGCGTGAACAACCCACCTCATACGAGTATTATGAAGAACAAAATTACGACCCTTATCCATCATATGCTTACAATGAAGAACAATGGTGTGAACCATCTACTTCATATGGTTATTATGAGGAACAAAGGATCGAACAACCGGATTCAAGCTTTGAAAATCCCTATCCTTTTTCTACAACCGAAGTGACCGATAGGATATTAGAACACCTTAGAGTTATCGATCGCTATATAAAAGAATCTCGCGCAAGGGAAGAGGAGTCCCGCACAAGAGAACAATTAAATAAAGAAGAGATAACCGAAAGTGTAAAAATGGAAGAACAAATAAGTGAAGAACCGACACATCAGTTAAACAACGAAAAAGGTGAGTCCGACAACGTTAAAATTCAAGAAGAGTCTAATTTTGAGGAAATTAATCTCTTGTCGCCTTCTTTTGAAAATCATTGTTTTGTTCCAACTCATGCTAAGTTTTTAAAAAAGTTAAACAGTAACACTAAAATTGACGAAACGGTAAGTGTTAAGTTAACTATTGATCAAACCTCGCTAATAAAAGAAGACCCATTTGAAATTAACATTACACCGGTTCCATGTTTCTTTCAAAATTCGTTTATTAGTAGTGTCACAATTGATAAAGATCTTTGTGTTAACATAATGCCTAATTACATTTTCGAAAAATTAAGTATTAGTGATTTTTCTCCACTTCAAATACCCATTTTTCTATCCAATCGGAAGGTAATAAAATCAATCGGTGTAGTTGAGGATGTCTTGGTTCAAACAAATCAAATGGTAGTTCCCACCGACTTTGTCATCCTCGATGACGCTCCCCTAATGTTGGGACGACCATTTGTAAAAACTCACGAAGCTTTGAAAAACCGGAAGTACAAGAATCTACCTCTCCAATTAGGGGCATTTAAAAGAAGTGTCGATCTTGAGCGGTCAATGAAATATCCATTCGGCAATAATGACCCCCTAATTGAAGATGAAGATGAACCACCCGATACAAGTGAAAAGATTGACCACTTTGTTGAAGAAGAGGTCGCCATAGAACAAACTTTTAAAGTTCTTGATCAAAATGAGCAACCAAATAAAAAGACCCACCTCTTGAGCTAAAAAAACTTCCAAAAGGTTTGGAATATGCTTTTCTAGACAAAGACGGTAAGTTACCCGTAATTATTTCGTCTAAATTAGATAGTTTAGAAAAAGAAAAATTTATTAGTCTTTTGAAAAAACACAAAAACGCGATTGCTTGGAAGCTTGTAGATATTAAAGGAATAAGTCCTTCCATGTGCACGCACAAAATTTTAATGAATGATGACTACAAATCAGTAATACAACCACAACGTCGAGTAAATCCAAATGTTCAAGAAGTGGTTAAAAACGAAGTCATCAAATTACTTGACGCCGGACTTATCTATCCTATCTCCGATAGTCCTTGGGTGAGTCCCGTCCAAGTAGTTCCAAAGAAAGGAGGTATGACGGTGATAACTAATGAAAAAAATGAATTAATACCCACAAGAACCGTCACAGGATGGAGAGTATGTATAGACTATAGACGATTAAATGAGGCAACAAGGAAATATCACTTTCCTTTGCCCTTCATTGATCAAATGTTAGAAAGATTATCCGGTCATAAATTTTACTGTTTCTTGGATGGTTTTTCAGGTTACTTTCAAATCCCGATAGCACCCGAAGACCAAGAAAAGACAACTTTCACATGTCCCTATGGAAATTTTTCTTATCGACGCATGCCGTTTGGTCTATGTAATGCCCCCGCAACAACTTTCAAATCCCGGTAGCCATTTTCCATGACATGATAGAAAAGACAATGGAAGTCTTCATGGACGACTTTTCTATCTTTGGGGATTCATATGACCAATGCCTCGATAACCTTGAACGAATGCTATCCCGATGTGAGGAAACTAACCTCGCCCTTAACTGGAAAAAATGCCATTTCATGGTAACAGAGGGAATAGTGCTCGGTCACAAAATCTCGAGCAAAGGAATGGAGGTGGATCGAGCTAAGATTGACACCATTTCAAGATTACCACCTCCATCCTCCGTTAGAGCTATCAGAAGTTTCCTAGGGCATGCCGGATTTTATAGGCGGTTTATCAAAGACTTTTCTAAAATTTCTAGGCCTCTAACAAAATTACTTGAAAAAGATGCTCCTTTCATCTTTGACAAGGATTGCAATCAAGCATTTCTAACCTTAAAGGAAATGCTAGTCTATGCACCTATCATGATAGCGCCTGATTGGAAATTTCCTTTCGAAATCATGTGTGATGCCAGTGACTTTGCAGTTGGAGCTGTCTTGGGACAAAGAAAAGAAAAGCATTTTCACCCAATTTATTATCCTAGTTAAACACTTAATGATGCACAAGAAAATTACACAACAACTGAAAAAGAATTACTAGCTGTGGTATTTGCTTTTGATAAATTTCGTTCTTATCTTGTTCTTTCTAAAACTATAGTCTATACAGATCATACAGCCATTCGATATCTCTTCAAAAAGCAGGACGCAAAACCACGTTTGATTCGGTGGATTCTACTCCTCCAAGAATTTGATATTGAAATCAAAGACAAAAGAGGAGCAGAAAATACCGCAGCAGATCATCTTTCGCGCTTAGAAGACCCAGCTTTGGAGGCAACCAGGGACGAACAAATCAATGAAAAATTTCCGACTGAGTCCCTAGAAATGGTGGAATACAAAGAAGAACCATGGTACGCCGACTATGCTAACTACCTAGCTAGCGGTATAATCGCAAAAGGTTGGCCACATCATCAAAGAAAAAAATTCTTTGCTAATGTGAAACACTATTTTTGGGAAGATCCATATCTTTTCAAAATGTGTGCCGACCAACTCATCCGACGATGCGTCCATGGTAGCGAAGCACGAAGAATTCTCCGCCATTGTCATGAAGGTCCATACGGAGGGCATCATGGTGCCGCTAGTACCGCGCGAAAGGTATTTGATTCAGGATTTTATTGGCCGACCATTTACAAAGACGCCCAAAGTCTCGTCAAGACATGTGATGCTTGCCAAAGAACAGGTAATATTTCTTCAAAAAACGAAATGCCACAAAATGGCATTCTTGTTTGTGAGATTTTCGATGTGTGGGGACTCGACTTTATGAGACCTTTCCCACCATCGAAAGGAAACAAATATATACTAGTGGCAGTAGACTACTTGTCTAAATGGGCCGAGCCCGAGGCACTTCCAACAAACGATGGAAGAGTTGTGGTAAGATTTCTGAAGAAATTATTCTCTCGTTTTGGCACACCTAAAGCATTAATAAGTGATAGAGGCACCCATTTTTTCAATCATCAACTTGAAATTTTTTAACAAGATATGGGGTCTATCACCGGGTCTCAACAGCGTATCACCCTCAAACAAACGGACAAGCCGAAGTGACTAATAGAGGTTTAAAATGAATACTCGAAAAAACCGCAGGGTTAAATAAAAAGGAATGGGCAGATAAATTAGATGATGCTTTATGGGCTTTTCGAACTGCTTATAAAACAACAATAGGTACAACCCCATATAAGCTCGTCTACGGAAAAAGTTGTCACTTACCAGTAGAAATTGCACACAAAGCCTACTGGGCAATTAAAAATGTAAACTTAGATTTAGAATTTGCTGGTAAAAATCAATTTTGTCAATTAAATGAATTAGACGAACTTAGAAATTATGCATACTCAAACTCCAAAATTTATAAGGAAAGAATGAAAAATTTGCATGACAAACATATTAAACCTAATGAATTTCAAGTAGGAGATCTAGTTCTTTTGTTTAATTTACGACTTCGATTATTTCCTGGAAAATTAAAGTCTAGGTGGTCAGGACCATTTTCCATCACCCATATTTTCCCACACGGTGCAATATAAATTAAATCTCGGAATGGACCCCCATTCAAAGTCAATGGCCAACGGCTGAAACTCTATCAAGGATTCATTGAGGATGAAGAGGAGGAGATCTCGCTTCAAACGGTTGAAGAATGAAAACATCATCATCATACCTGGTAAGTTACGAACGATAAGGACGACATCTAAATCGGTAAGTCTTCAAACCAAACTTTTTGGGAAACAACGGGCACTCACACGAGCACTGAACTTACTCGGCACGAAATTTTTTTTTTCAAAACTTTGCTCGGCACGAGGCCGTGTCCACTGGACACGGGGCCGTGTCCGCGCTACTGTCGGGATATATTCCCCTTTTCATAACAGTTACTTCATTCCACACGCCCCGTTTCCCCGAAAACGCTCTGGTTCCAGGCGATTTTCCGCAGATTTTCAACGTCTCCTATCATTTTAACAACATCAAGGTATGATTGTATCACTATTCTTAGTTAGATTAGGCATTTGCATGTAGTTAAAACACCAAAAAATTTGGGGAAAAATCTAGGGTTCTTGAAGTTCATCCGGATCGAACCTCAAATTTTTGTTTAGATCTGTTAGCATTTAGTTAGATTAGTGTTATAGGAAGTAAACCCACTTGTATTGTTCAAAGATTCACCCGATTTCTCACAAAAACCCCAAACCCTTGTTTTTGAACCGAAAAAGATAAAATTGAATGGGTAAACGGGTTGTTTTGGGAAAAACGGCACTTGGGGTTTCATTTTCGGGGGAAACCGCACCTATTGGACCAAAAATTTTCAAGTTTTCGAAACCGGGTCGAAAAATGATATTTTTGTGTAACAGACGCCTGGACACGGGGCCGTGTCCGCTGAACACGGGGTTGTGTCCAGCCCACTGTTTGTAGTTTTGTCCGAAATTCTACTATTTCGTGCTAACTTTTGGTGTATTCTTTCAGATGTCTAGGAAGTTCACGAGGTTTAACGCAAATGAGCTCGATGCTAGGGCTAGATACGAAGTACTTCAAATAAGACCGGAAGAATACCCAAGGCAAGCATGCACGGATTTGTTAGCATTGGTAAACCAACTCGACCGCTTCAACAACCTTGTCACAGGACCACTAAGAGTCGCTTTAACAACTCGACTCCGTTCCGTCCACGAATGCACTTTGGAATTCTATAGCACTTTCACATTCAACTCAAGGTGCGACCCATTCAACAATGACGGGGTAGCATTCAGAGGTGGTGGAACTAGATATTCGATCTCTATGGCACAATTTGGGTCGATTGTCGGGTTGTATGAGGAAGAAGATGCAGGTAACGAGGAAAATACTGGAGGGATGCGAGAGATAGATGAGAACGATCGCCAAGCCGCGTGGGCTCAGATTGGTGAAGGGCATTACAATCCGAGCAGCACTAAGAGCACGAAGTTGAGGGATCCGCTCTACCGATACATCCATAGGCTCCTCGGCTACTCTCTTAGCCAAAGGCATGATAGCAGCGGCATCATTGGGTTAAGAGATTTAGTTGTCCTCCACTGCACCCATAACCGCAGGCACCTCGATGTTCCTTTCCTCATGCTCCAAAACATGCATCTGAACCGCCTTGCTTCTGCACCAACCCCTATCTTCTTTGAAGGATGGGTGTACTGTCTCTTCAAACACTTCACCAACATACCTAGGTCATTCGGTAGAAGCCCATGGTCAGGTAGGGTAGATATACACATCTGCCGCTCAATGAACCTAATCTATGAGGCTGAAGACGGGACGGTGAGCTTCCAAAGGATGCAAGGGCATGCATGGAACCCGCAGGAGGCACTTGTCCTTCACGCTCCACAACATCATCAGTACCAGTACCAGCCCCATGGTGATCCAGGCCAGTCCTCCTCCGGAGACGGTTTTCCTAACTTCCAAAGTTTACATGATTTATTGCAGGAAAACCTCATGTGCACCCGGAACACCTACAATATGGCAAGCAACACGTACAACCGGGTTGGGGCGATCGAGAGAAACATATCCGATATCCAAGACGATATTGGAAATATCCGGGAGTACATTGCTGGGCATGGTGGAGACGATGATGATGAGGACGAGGACATGGATTAGGCGAGAGAAGCGGAGGAAGAAGCGGTTGGTTGGAGATTCCCCAGGTTAACCTTTAATCTTGAACAATTTAAGGCCAGCGTGCCGAGTGTTGAACAATTTACTTTCTTTTAATTTTCTGCACTTATTTTTCCTTTTGCTTTTTAACTTTGTTGACATGGATGTTGAACTTGGTAAAATTAGGATGTTTGCTATGGTGTGGTATAGTGTTTATTGATTAAGCAGGTACATACGAGGCTTAGAGTGCTAAGCATTAGTACTACTAAAGCCGGGACAGGAAAACCGAAGAAAGAAACCTGTTTTTCAACCTTGCAGATTGTCCACACGGGGCCGTGTCCAGCCGACACGCCCCCGTGCCCACTCCCCCGAACCTGCTGTTTGTTTTAATTCTGCAGACTTTGACAGACACGGGATCGTGCCCATCCAACACGCCCCCGTGTCCACCTTCTGTAAGTTTTCGTTACTGGCACCTGAACACGAAGTCGTGTCCAACAAACACGGGGCCGTGTCCAGCGCCCAGTAACACAAAATTTTTGCTTTTTCACACCGTTTTACACATTAAATCAACCTAAAAACTTATTTTTGGGACACATTGAGGACAATGTGTAATTTAAGTGTGGGGGGATGCTAAAACCTTGAATCTTGTAAGTCCTAATAACAAGCCTTACACAAAACTCTATTGGAACCACTAATCACCCCAAATTTTTTCAAAAATTTTCATTTTTTTTACCTATCTAGGTTTAATTTGGGAATTTCAAAATTCTAAAAAGGTTATATTTTTACGAATTTACAACCGATAGCGTCGTGATAAAAAGAACCAACATAAGAAAATTATGAAAAGGCATGACAAGCTTAGTTAAAATATAATTATATATACTTGATCACATAAAAACTCATTCCCACAAAAGTGAGTTTTGAGCCTTTATTGAGCATACAAATATATATCTTTAAATTAAATGCTCATTTTTCGTTTCTTGTGTGAATAGCCGCTTGGTACTTACGACTCTAGAACTTGCCATGACGATACATTCTCGGTCCTTACCAACTTAAACCCGAGTAAGTAAATGATGGAGGCATTAGGACTATCCCTTTTTATTTCTACACCATTATTTTTCTTTTTTTTTTTACCACCTACCCAAAATCCCCCTAGTTAGCCCCTTTGAGCCTAAAGCTTTTCATTTCATAACCCAAACCAAACACCCTTTCACCCACCAAAACCTTTTTCATTTTTAACCCTTTGTTTTAGTAACTAACTCGGTTTTTCGTATGACTTTTCAAAAAAAAAAAAAAAATTTAGTGTTGTTGATGAAGCAAAAGAAAAAAAACAAACAAGTTCATCAAAAATAACTTTGTTTGAATAATAGGTTCATCAAAATAAAAGTTACAAAAATAAAAAGTCTTACGAAAACCGACGCTTGTTACGCTTTTCGCCCTTTCACTAACCACTAACCACTAACCCAACCACCTACCTTTAACCCAAGCCTAACCCTTCACCCAAAAAGTCCTCTTGATATTTACAAAGGTATATAGTTAAAAAGGAGGAGGATTGATTGCTTGGCAAGCTTATGGTAGAAGTAAGTTCCATGCCGTTCTCGAGTGATCCACTAAAATACATTTTCGGCCGAGTGTTGAGTGATCCCCCGTGAGGTATGTGAACTTGTATATAAATAAAATTTTAAAGAGGCATGTTATGCCCTAATAAGTAATTTATCTTATGAAAAGTTTTAAATAAATCATGACGAATAGGATTGTAAATAAATAAAAATAAAACTTAATAAAGAATCTTGGAAATCCCGACACTCTATGACAAGCCCAAAAAAACTTTCTCTTCTACCCATTCCATTTGGGAGTGTAAAGCCACATTATAAAGAGTTTTGCTTGAGGACAAGCAAAGATTCAAGTGTGGGGGTATTTGATGTGTGCAAAATGCAACATATAAATTACATCAATTGTGGCATAAAACTAACCCATTTTTAGTACTAATGTTGGAAAAAGTGTGCTTTTGTCTTCCTTTTGTATTTTCAGGATTAAATGAGCGCAAATTAACAAAAGAAGCAAAAAGACAGCAAAATCTAACATAAATACAAGAAAAGGAACAAACGTGACATGCCCGACAGCATCTTCCCAAGCAAAAACAAGAGAAGATAAGGCTGAATACGCCCTGTGCTCAGCCAGCACGGGGGCATGCCCAAGTGTCAGCAGAAAAGAAAAAGTGGTAGAAGCTTCTATTGCCCACCACGGGGCCGTGCTCAGCGGGCACGGGGCCGTGGTCAACTATAAGATTCGCAGAATCCAGGCAAATCTTCATAGTACAGATATGCTTCTGCACACGGGGTCGTGCTCAGCGGACACGAGGGCTTGGTCAACTAATACAGACAAGCTGCAATAAATGAAGAAAGAGAAGGATGTGGACACGGGGCCGTGCCCGAGCTTCTGTTCAGCCTATAAATAGGAGTGCTTGGCTCAAGCTCAAACCATCCCTTGGCACACCACCTCTCTCACACTTCACCCACCACCCACCACCATTATAACACCATCATCCACCACCATCGTCCATTGTCCATCATAGAGTGTGTGAGTCATCTCGGGATCCAAGATTGATCGTAAGAGTTCTTGACAATCAAGGCCATGTTTGTCTAAGTCTCTTACATCACTTGGTGAAGACAAAGTGTCTAGTGTAATACTTTTTATTTTTAATCTTTTCGCACTTTTTAATTGGTTATGTATTAATGACTTTAATAACTAGTTTCTTATGTTGAAGGTGATTATTCCTTATCATTTGTCCGTGGTGTCTTGGCATTATTTTACTGTCTATATAAAATAAAAGATTTTCACCATTCATATCTTCACGGTCTATATGGAGGTATGTTGGCTACCTGGTCGGGGGTTAAGGGAACGGTTTGGTAAGAGTCTTGCCGTTGTTCAGCGTTTAGAGATCCTGCAAGGGACCTGGGTCAAATTTAGTAGGACCTCCTTCAATACTTAACGGTATTGGATGGCGGGGGTCCAAACTCTTTAATCCCCTCATAAGTTAAACTACTATTAATACTATAACCCGGCTACTTAGGACTGTATCCTTGCTGACTCAGACTACTTAGCCGAGGGTAACGTCACCTTCAAAAGAGGGGCCTACCATAATTTTCATTAATAACTTAATTAATTATCTTTCAATAATCCGACCCTTTAGGATTGTATCCTTGCTGACTCAAACTACTGGGTTGAGGGTAACGTCACCTCCAAAAGAGGGGCCTACTACAATAACTAAGATAATCTCTTAAATAGTGCAAAAGTGCGGAAATAATCAAAGGTTACACTAAACACGAGTCGGAGACAAGTGATTCATCTTGTCTATCTGTTTTTCTTTTATTTTTATTTTTCAGCATTTTAGTTAGTTTTTATTTTCTTAGTTTAAAACATTTTTCTAAACTTTTGATTTGATTAGACGTTGAGGATAAACCGGTACTCAAAGCTCTTGTATCCTTGGACGACCTCAGTATCTTGCCAACACTATACTACGCTCACGATGGGTGCACTTGCCCATATGTGTGTTTAGTGTTAGTAAATATCGTGTTTTATAAATTTAAAACTTGGCTAAAAAGTGTTAAAAAGAGCTTAATAAATATATTAAAAACTAACGACACTTCACACGCATCAAATCACGTCCGGAATCATCTTTGCTTCTTCTGCAGTCAGAACAAATGCTCTAGGATTTTTAGTATTCATGGTATTCGGGGCTGGAGCTAGTTTCGGACAGTTCGGCTTGATATGAACTTTTTCTCCACAGTTGAAGCACATTCCATTATTAGGTTTCTTCCTACAGTCTTCCTCCTTGTGCCCTGGTATTTTGCAAAAATTGCAGTAAGTGGAGCATTTTCCTGAATGCTTCTTCTTACAAGCCTTGCAGTACGGTGTAGAGGTAGAACCTACATTTTTCCCACGGTTGGAATTTCCATAACGGAATTCTTGGGTAAGCCTTTGGGCTAGGTTTCTCCTCTGATCCTCTTCTCGTGTACGCACTAATTCATCAGTCAAGGTGTTTGCTAGTTCTACAACTTCTTCTATGGTTTAAGGTCTAGCTGCCTTGACTACATGCCTTATCTCACTGATTAATCCCCAGATGTAACGGGAGATTAATACTGGTTCAGGTGATGCAAGGGTTGGCACTATTCTAGCATATTCAAAGAATAACGTAGTATAACTCTTACTATCCACTCCAGTCATCCTAAGGTTTAGGAACTTATTTGCTATCTGTTTTTTTTTTCATTGGGAGGGCAAAATTTTCTTTCTACCATATTCTTAAATTCCTCCAATTCCATATTGTAAACCTTATTACCTCCCCTAGTCTGGAGAATAGTATTCCACCATTCTAATGATGAGTTTTTAAACAGATTGGAAGCAAACATTATCTTATCCTCTTCCGCACACTTGCTTATTTTTAAGACTGCCTCAGTCTTTTCTATCCAGCGTAGAGTTGCAATGGGTCCTTCATTGCCTGAGAATTCTATTGGTTTGCAGGACCAGAATTCCTTGTAAGAACAACCATAAGACATGGTTCTTCTTTTTTTGGGGATGGGCATTTGAAGTATAGGTCCATTGTTTACGCTGTTTTCAGGTTCAGTGGGTCGTTTACTATCGCGTTTACTTTTATTATCTGCTTCCTTAACCGTTTTGATAATATGGCATCGCATCTAGTATTCCTTGTGCCACTATGTGTTGGATGGCACTGTTATCCACTTGGTTTCCGTTATTGTTGTTGTTCGGGTTATCGTTATCCGGGTTATTGTTACTCTGGTTTTCATTATTCTGGTTTTCCTGGTTTACTTCGTTGTTCATCTGAATTTTAAACATTCGCCAATTATTAATATCACAAAATAATATTTAATGCAAACATTCACATAACATGCATATTGTTCAAAAGCGTCGAACATTGCGACTTACTCTTTCTTATATATTATGCATCTAGTACAAACTGGAATTAAAAATTACAATACTAATATGCATCATTAACCACGAAGTGGTCTATACAACGATAAATATATTATATATATATATATATATATATTTTTTTTTCATACACACATATTATATATATATATATATATTTATTATTATATTATTATTACTATCACCATTACTGATATGGGTTCATCCAGAACTCCATATTACGCTCGTCGTACTTCCAGACGAGTCGTTCTCCGATCTGCCTCATCCTGTCACTATTTTCTAAAATCTCCTCACCGAAGGTTCGGAGTTCTTGCACATTCTCTGCACTCATTGGGGGTTCAGGTGCTGGTACTGGGTCTGGGTACTGTGGCATGGGTTCTTCCTGGGGATATGGATTCTCTAGGATTTCCCTAATGTACTCATCATTATCATAATAGGGATCTAGAGGGTCCAGACCTAGGTAAGCTGCTAGGTTTGGCATGGGCTCTTCTGATATGTGGTAGCGTTGCTGATAATCCCTATGATCATCGAACCACGGGTCGTAGTCTGGGTCTAAGGGATTGGGTGCTGGTACTCTAGGTATCTCTTCTGGGTTAAAATCATGCATTTGGATTTGGTTTTCTGGGTTGTTTTCAATTTCCATTGGCTGAGTGGGAAACAAGGGTAATGGTTGAGGGGCTATGAGTTGCTCCAGGTTTGGGTCGGCAGCTGTGGTTGCTAAAATATGGAAGTTTGCTAAACTCCAATTAAGCATATCTTGGGTGTGGGCATCTGTTTCTCTCTTAGCGGCTGCTAGAACTCACTGCTGTTGTAACTTTTTTAGTCTCTTCCTACGCTCATGTGCTCCCTTACTGAACCATCCTCTCTTTTTAGGAGGGAATGTCTCTTCAGACTAAGCCTTAAACACGAATATCCCATCTTCATTGTCAGCTGAATACCCTGAGAGGGCAGGCTATGAAGAGGTGCCTTCGCTCCTAGGTGAGCCGGACAACTGAAGATAGGCGTCGGAGGGTCCTTGGTCGCTCATACTGTAAACTAACAAATAGTCAAATAACACACAATAATAAAATACAGATATGCACGTATTTCCGTAACTAATTTCCTAACAATTTGAATAATATCTTGGTGTCAGCAGAACACTTATGTGGCTGAATCAGTGGCTTAGCTCTGATACCACCTTCTGTCGCAACCCCCATCCCCTAGTAACCCGGGAACGGGCGGCCGCGGCCAGTTTCAGTGGTATCCAGGTGTTTATCATTTTGGCAGCGGAATTTACATCAGGACCGTAGTTAGGAAATATTTTATTAGAGTAAAATACCACACTTTCATAATATTAAACACGTGGGAAAATCCCAAGTTTTAAGTACACACATTTTCATAGGGATAAACCCTATTTTATTTAATAAAAACATCTCTTTATTTTAGGTAACTTTATAGCCACTTTTCCAAGCCTCCAGTGCTGTCCAGCTGGCTTCTATTTGGCTTTCACATTTTGTTACCTGAAACGCGTTTAAAAACATTTTGTCAGTGGGAAATACTGGTGAGTGAATCTCAGTTTAATCAAGTTAAGTAAAACCATTGTACAGTATTGAGGGCGGTCGCGCAATTACATTTGTTTCCATCTACTTAATTACCACCCACGGTACTGTCAACCCGACTTGTGGTCATGTTACTCCTCGCAAGGTAGTAACAAATTTTGTATACAAAACCCCAACATACCGACGATAATTGTAGAATACAAATACTCAATCATTGTTTAATATAGTATTAATTAAGTGAGGTTTTGTAAAAATAATTTGCAAAAAAGAGATTACTCACAAAAATGTTTACACAAAAAGAAGGATTACTCACATTGCTGTCTTAGGGTTTCCTTAAGGATTTCCTGGTGATTATCTATTAAATACACAAATGCACACGCATTAGTATAATAACTCAATATTTACATTAGTAATACCCTCCCCAAGACGGCATTCCAACGACTACGTCGTGCAGAACCACGACAGCCGTTACGGAACCCTGGATCAATCGGGCAGCGTATCTAATACGTAACCGGGGTTATGATACTTACAACGGGGCAGAACTTCGTTAATTAGGGGGGTATAATACCCGAAAATCACTTTGACTATATAGAAATTCGAGAGAAAGAAAGAGAATGAACGATTTAGGACTGAAGCTGATGGCCTCTATTTATAGGGCCTGATTTCAGGTCCTTCGCCGCCCGCGAAGGATGTAGCCAAGGGTTACGCATCCCGCGACATAGGGGAAATAGGCCCTAGCCTTGATTTGTCATCGGTCTAGCCTTGCCACGTGTCGACACGTGGCGGCTTCCAGGTGTCGCCGCTTGGCCTAACGCCTGCGCCCCGTGTAGACCAGGGGGTGGTCTTACGCGGCCCGCTAGAGACCCATTATTTTTGTTTTTTGTTTAATTTAAATAGAAATAAAGGTATTTGGGCCCTGTTTTCACATACGGGGTGTATTTTAGGACGTATTGAGACATTCTAATTATTTTTAGGGTGTCGAAAAATTTAGGAGGGTTGTTATACTTTGCTTCATGCTAATTCTGTTGTAACAGAAGAGTTACTTTTATCCAAGTCTGGATGATATTCGCACGGAGATTTTGTTAGGACCTTATCATAACTGCTCTGCTGTATGAGAGCTTGCGCAAGGATTTGTTAGTTCCTTTTTGGCGCGCGGATGTCAAAAACTGTTTCCTTTTTAAGTTCTCTTTTTAGAACGGGTGCGTAGTCGCGCATGGTTCTTTTAAAGAGAGCTCATTGTGGTGAAGTTGTGGTATGGTCCCAAGTACCGGTGCAACGTTTTTGGAACCTTACCCCTTCACTTGTTGTTAGTTGTTAGTTGTAAGCATAGACAATAGAAACGATGACTTTTACTTGAGATCATGTCCAAGGATGAGAGGTGCAGGTAAGGGTAAAGTTAGAGGTTGTAGTTTACGTGTGGTGTCTTGGAACGTAGGAGCTCTTAGTAGTAAATTTTTGGAAGACATAGACGCACTTAAAAGACGTAGGGTACAGATAGCGTGCCTTCGGGAGACTAGGTGGAAAGGACAGAGAGCAGAAGAGCGCAATGGGTACAAGTTGTTGTATTCTGGGTCGGATGGGGCCAAGAACGGAATAGGATTTTTGGTATCTATAGAATTGAACAAGTAAGTAATTGAGGTGATACGATACAACGATAGAATTATGGTGTTAAGGTTAGTATTAGGTGAGCAAGTAGTGACAGTGGTATGCGCATATGCACCGCAAGTGGGACTAGGAGACCAAGAGAAAAGAGAGTTCTAGGATTGTCTAGATGTAGTAGTAATGGCCATACCTAGGGAGGAGAAAATTTTTATAGGAGGAAATTTTAATGGGCACATTGGTAAGGATCGTGATGGCTTTGAGTTGGTACATGGGGGTTTTGGTTTTGGCGATAGGAATGACCCTGGTAGAGACCTTCTAGACTTTGCGGCAGCTAACGGCCTAGGTATTATAAACTCCTTCTTTAGGAAGAGAGAATCTCATTTGATCACTTTTAGTAGCGGAGGATGTAACAAGAAAATCGACTATCTTTTGATGAGGCAGGAAGATCGACGGATGTGGATGGACTACAAGGTTATACCAAGGGAGACTGTAGCGGCTCAACACCATTTGCTAGTAGCAGATATAGCCCTAAAAGTAAGGCTAACTGAGGGGGAGAGGAAAACCCGACCTAGGATCCATTGGGGAAACTTAAAGGGAGAAAAAACTATGATGTTTAGAGATAAAGTTAACTCGATGACATCGATGCAACTAGGTTACGACGCAAACCAGATGTGGGAGGCTATGGCGACTACAATCACTACAGTGGCGAATGAGACGCTAGGGGTCACAACAGGAAAGACTAGTGGGCATAAGGAGTCCTGGTGGTGGAATGAAGACGTGCATACCAAAATAAAGAATAAGCAACAGAGTTTTAGAGATCTTTTGAGGTGCACTGATGAGGAGGAGGGCTGAGGGTAAGGGAGATATACAAGAAGGAAAAAAGGGAAGCGAAAAAGGCGGTGACCGAGCCAAAAAATACAACATATAAACAAATGTATGAACGTTTGGAAAGGAAACAGGGGGAGCATGATATGTTCAAGATTTCCAAAGCTAGGGAGCGAAGAAGACAAGATCTAGGAGTAGTAAAGTTTATCAAAGGAGAGGATGGACGTGTTTTAGTCAAGGCACAAGACATTAAGTTGAGATGGCAAACCTACTTCCATAATCTTTTCAACAACGGTAGGGCATACCAACATGATAGCAGCAATCCCATAATTCAAAGGGGACAACAGAATAATTGCTACTGCATGAGGATCACACATGACGAGGTGAGGATGGCACTTAGGAAGATGGGAAGAGGTAAGGCAATGGGTTTGGACAACATACCGATTGTGGTGTGGAAGTGTTTGGGAGAAGAAGGAGTCCGATGGTTAGAACTTTTGTTCAATTGTATTTTCAAGACTGGAAAAATGCCAGATCAGTGGAGGAGTAGCGTCGTGGTGCCTTTATACAAGAATAAAGGAGACGCTCTACAAAGGAATCAAACTGCTAAGTCATGAAGCTCTGGGAGAGGGTAATTGAAACTAGAATTAGAAGAGAAACTCAGGTTTCAGTAAACAAGTTTGGATTCATGAAAGGGAGGTCAACTACAGATGCGATACATATTCTAAGGAGGCTGATGGAAAAAATATAGAGCGAAGAAGTGAGATTTACATATGGTGTTTATCGACCTGGAAAAGACATATGACACTGTCACACGGCAACTGATTTGGGATAGTTTGGAGGGTCGAGGGCTACCGGGGAAGTATATAGACATAACTAAATATATGTATGATAGAACAGAAACTACTGTCCGCGCGCCTGTAGGAGATACAAACTTCTTTCCTGTGGAGGTAGGACTGAACCAAGGGTCTGCGTTGTGCCCTTGTCTTTTTGCGGTTGTCTTGGATGAGTTGTCCAAGTTGATTCAGGAGACAATTCCGTGGTGCATGCTTTTTTGCAGATGATATTGTGTTGATTGCAGAGACTAAACAATGCCTGAACGCGAGGGTAGAGGAGTGGCGACTAGCTTTAGAGGGCAAGGGCCTAAGGATTAGTCGATCTAAGACTATGTATCTACACTGTGATTTCAGCGGTGTAGCCGTTGACAATGAAACCTAAATCACCATTGAGGATCAATTGGTCCCGCAGGTAACTAGATTTAAGTATCCAGGGTCGTTTGTACAAAGAGACGGTGACATAGATAGTACTGTAACCCATCGCATACAGGCTGGCTGGTGTAGATAGAGGGCAGCCAGTGGGGTATTGTGCGATAGGAGGTTTCCAACTAAACTAAAGGGGAAATTTTACTTGGTAGCATTTAGGCCAGCTATACAATATGGAATAGACTGTCGGGCTATCAAGAAGACACAAGCGCGCAAGATGGAGGTAGCGGAGATGAGGATGCTGAGGTGGATGTGTGGACACACGAGGTTAGATCGGATAAGAAATGAGGTTTTTAGGGAAAGATTAGGAGTGGCTAATATATCGGAGAAGATTAAGGAGGGGAGATTGAGATGGTTTCGGCATGTGAAGCGGAGGGAAACGACGGCACCGGTTAGAGTAGTGGAAACTCTTACCGTGGAGGGGAGGAGAGGAAGAGGCAGACCCAAACTGACATGGGATGAGTAGATTAGGCATGAGTTACTAGAGTTGCATCTTTCTGAGGACATGGTCCGAGATAGGACTTCGTGGAGGCGTAGGATTAGGGTTAAGGACTTCTAGAGGATATTGCAGTAAGGTCTTAGGTGTATTTCAGGGACGTAGGTTTCTCTTATTCTTTAAGGGACTTTTCCGGTGATTGCCTTCTTGTGTTTATGCCCAAATGATGTTATATGCTATTATACATGATTTACATTGTGTTTATGCCCAAATGATGTTGTATGCTATTATACATGATTTACATTATATTGTGCCACTCTGATCACTTTCTTGGTATGGGCGACTTCTTATTTCTATATTCTTTGACTTGGTGTGTTGGTTTGCTGTTCGTTTTCGAGCCGAGGGTCTCTCTGGAAGCAGCCTCTCTACCCCTATGGATAGAGGAAAGGTCTGTCTACATCCCACCCTCCACAGACCCTATAAGTAGCTCTGCTATTTGTGGGATTTACTGTATATGGTTGTTGTTGTAGATTTGTGAGGTTTCTTGTGTTGTTTTCCCATTTGACATGGAAGACATTTATCTTCCACACGAAACCTCTGCAATGTCACCCCTTTCACTAGCTCATTTTTAATAATATAGTTCATCTTGCGATAGTGAATATCGGCCATGCGTCTGTGCCACAACATAGACTCAACCTCAGATGCTTTTGATAGAAAACATGCCACCACATTAGACGGATCCTTGGCACCCGTGTCCATGACATAAGTGTCATTTCTCCTAGGTGCACGCATCACTACCCAATCGTCCAAAATAACTAAACCAGGTTTCAACACTAATGCTTCAGTCTTGGTAAAATGGACCGAGTGACCCTTGTCACAGACTTGTGACACACTCATCATATTATGTTTAAGCTGCTCAACATAGTTCACTTTGTCCAGTGTGATCTTCCCGTTGGTCACTTTTCCTCGACCTGTAATCCGACCACCTTTCGCACCAGCAAAATTCACATGTCTTCCATCATAATTTTCAAACTCAGTCAACAATCTCGCATCCCCCGTCATGTGCCTGGAGCAGCCACTATCAACATACCACAAGTTGATAATCCTCCTTAGCAGCTCCTGCACAAACCAACAAAAATTAGTTAGATTGGGGGACCAAAGCCTTAATGATCTTGGGTTTTCTAGATTCATCAACTATCGGAACATCCATCCAATATCCATTACTCCTAACTGGAGTCTTGGATCTAGGACCTGTTGATGGAAATGGGGTTTGATTTCCACAAGATCTCTGGTCCTGAGGTTTCCTATGCATGTTTGGACTTTGTGTGACACCTGTGTCACTTCAACCATCAAACAAATGCCAAACCAATGAAATATTGTATTTCATACTTTGGACTTGTATAAATATGTGTATCTTTTGCACATATCAACTCTTGTTCGATTTCAAGCTCTAAATCGCTTTCTGGAAGGTTATACGCGCACTAATGCGTAAATATAACCAGTTTAATGCAACGAACACTCTGGAATAGTGAAATAGGCTTAACATACCTTAAATAACCTTTACATAACTTAGAAATAAGTTTTAAAGGCTTTGGTATGGCAAAAACAAGTTAATTCGCTTACAGGGACTAAATTTGACAAACTGCGAAAGTATGCCAATTTGAACTGTAACAGAGATTCCGGAACATGACCATAAGTTAAACATACCATAAATATCCTTTACATAGCTTAGAAATAGGCTTTAAGGGGTTCGGTGTGCTAAAATAAACTTTTGGGTCATTCAGGGACTAAAAGCGTCAAAAAGTGCACAAGTTTGCACTTTCGTGCATAACTTACATTCTGAATACATCCGGACATCCAAAAATTTATGTAAGCACTAAAATATTTTATTTTAGTGTTTGGCATAAGAAAAATCCATTCGTCACGCAATTTAGATCGTTTTTCGCGCTTATGCGCATTCCGGTCGTAATTAAGCGAACATCGCGATCGTACGACCAAACGAACTGACATCCGGCATATTTTGAGCATGTTTCATGTCCAGAATGTTTAGGCATCCTTGTGGAGCCTTGAAAATGATTTAACGAGCCTTAAACATGTCGGAAATGGCCTTAATACGCAACGGGGACTGAAAGGGGAACATTGGAAAGTGTTTGCTGATCAGGGGGACCCTAGCGTGACACCTAGCCCCCTTGGCGTCACGCTAGGCCTCTTCTGATCAGCAAAAGCCATTTTAAACACATGTTAACAGCCCCTAACACCCTCCAAAGGTCAAGTGCCACATGTTAATCTCTTGTGGTGGGCAAAATGAGCTACCACAACATTCCAACAAGTGTAGGGATGTGATCATTCCCTCTTCTCCAAGAAACGATCCTAACGGTTCGGGAAATCCTATAAATACCCACCTCAACTTCACTCATTCCTCACAAGAATCTGATCTAATGTGCTCTAAGTTGAAACCTTTGTTTCATACCTGAGCTATTTTGATCTAGATTAGCATTCGGGGACCCTTTGTAAGTGTTCCTTTGTTCTTTTATTGCTTTTCGAGTCCGAAAGTCAAACTTTGTTTGACTTTCTGCGTTGACCAGTTTATGGTCGATGCGAAGTTCGTTTGAACTTCATAACGTGAGCGTGATCACGATGGTTATAGTCCCTAGTGACTATACCTACTGATTACCCCGTTATCTAGGCTTAGTGACGAGCTGTAGTTTCGGTCAGAATACGTATTCTTGCGTATTTGTAACCAAACTACTTATGGGTATCAAAACCGTTTGTTTTGATACCAAACCTGTTTTCTAAACTTAGTTAAGCATGTTTTAGCATGCTTAGCTCGTCACTTTTAGTTTAGTGCTTATATAGGGTCGTACGGTAAGCGATCTAAACAATCGCTTATACTTTCGAACCCGACCCGTTTGGCCGATCATTAGGATCCGACCAAGCACATTAGGTGACCATAGTATGTAGGGAATAACCTTCCGAGGTTATACCTTAAGGTCGCTTCGTTTAAGTAGTTGTATGATGGGTAGTTTATATGCCTTAGGTAAATTACCAAAATACCCCTTTAACGCCAAAATTCATTTTAAGCCTATGTAACATAACTTTTGACATCTAAACTGATTTGACAACAATATTAGACATGTTAAGGCATATGTTACTTGTCATAGGACTAGTTAAGCGGTCTGAACGCGTTTTAGGCGAACGACGCGTTAAAGTAGCATAAGCTCCCTAAACGGGTCGTAATGGGTCGTAAGCACTTAGGCTAGGTTTCATTTAGTATGTAGGCTTTGTTAAACCATACTACATGAGTTCCCATACTCATTTGGTTTACGAGCCCTCATTCTATCCGATCCTCCGATATAGGTCTGGTTTATTAACATAGTTACCTATATTAGGTACCGTTTGATTCCGTGATCTTCTAGCATTGCTTAGTGGTTATCCTAGGACTATTGAGCGATCTCATGTGAGTACATAGACCCCTCTTTTACTGTTTTCCAAACGTTTTGGGGTGGAACACATGTGCCTTACTTGTTACTTTCATGCTTTCACATCATATACCTACTATGTTCATTAGTACATTTATAGTACATGATTTCATTACATTTCATGCTATGTATGCCCATTGTGTGCGTACTTAGTACATTGCCTTACATTACATGCTATGTATGCCCATTGTGTGCGTACTTAGTACATTGCCTTACATTACATGCTATGTATGCCCATTGTGTGCGTACTTAGTACATTGCCTTACATTACATTACATGCTATGTATGCCCATTGTGTGCGTACTTAGTACATTGTTTTACATTACATTTTATGCTATGTATGCCCATTGTGTGCGTACTTAGTACATTGTTATACATTACACTATATGCTATGTATGTCCTTTGTTGCATACTTAGTACATTGTTTTACATTACATTTTATGCTATGTATGCCCATTGTGTGCGTACTCAGTACATTGTTATACATTACACTATATGCTATGTATGTCCTTTGTTGCATACTTAGTACATTGTTATTCATCATATGCTTACATTTTGGATACACATTACACGATTCACATTAGACATGAACATTTTTACTTTGGTAGTTTGGTTTGAATAAGTGATTAAGTAACGAGGCGTGTGTAATATGATACAAGCATGGTGGATACGCCGCTGGTACTTCCTATATATAAGTGTTTGTATGGTATTACATATCGTAGCGTTATTTAAATCATTTCAGTTTGAGACATATAACATTTTATACAAATAACATACTTTTCACAAGACATTGTTTTACAAACAACTTATCTTATACAAACTCATTTTACATGGTTATTCATTTAACCATACATTATCCTCTTATTTATACATATCATCTGATCTTATCGTTTTTCAAATGATTTACAAGACAAAGCAAATTACAAGGTTCATGACTAAACATTTTCTCAAACATAAGTCATGAATTCTGTTTTCACAAAACCTATGTATCTCACAGGCATTTTTATGCTGACGTACCTATTTTCACATGTGTTTTCAGGAGATGATGCATAGGACTTATCAAGACATACTTAGGCGGACCTGTGCCTTAGTGACTTAAAATGAGACAAGAACTAGTTAATTTTTGTTATGTACTCTTTGTTTCTTGTTTAAAAAAATGTAAACTCTCATGTTTGATTAATAAAACGAAACTTTAATTGCCATGGATTTGAAACGATTAATTCTGTTACAACACTCCCCGACGTTTCCGCCACGTTACGTTGTCTCACGTGGTCGGGGTGTGACAGAAAAGATGGTATCAGAGCCAATGGTTATAGGGAATTAGGTTATTAGTAATACTTTGACCTAGTCTATAACCTTCCTAGGACCCTAACGCGAGTTTACTTGCGTTTAGTCATAAAACAATACCGTCACCTATCCTTGGGCGACGACCACAATAGGAACATAAATTTCAAAACCGCTTTGAAAACTAATCATCTGTTCTAGGATGATTGATTACTAGGTTTTGTACCCTCTATTGTAAGGTTTTGAACCCTCTGTTATAAGGTTTTGAACCCTTTGAGTTTTCAAAATCTCGTCAAAGTTTTGGGTCCTAAATAGTGTGAACACGTGCAAACTGGAAGAGTGAATGTATGTACCCTGAGTTTTCTGTCTAAGGCTAGAGTGTTCTTACAAATTCACATAATCGGACCAGTCACTCTTACCTGGGAACTCTTGGGGTGAGTGTCCACTCATAGGCGAGCATGTCTTCGCGATACACTATGAGGATCTATTTGCTTTGATTCAGCCTTTGTGTTGTTTGTTTGCTTCATGGTTCAAACAAATGACCATCACCCATGATTTTTGGTCGGTAATTGCAACATCCTATTCTTACCCCATGCCATTTCATTTGTTTTCTCTCTTGTTTCCCCTTTTTAGAATGCCTCCACGACGCGAAAATCCGGTATCTATTGAAGATCTGGCAGCTGTCATTACACAGCAAATAACTGCTGCAATCCCGAACATCGTTGCTCAATGTGACCAAGCTCTCAACAACAATAATGCCCTCTGCAACTTCAAGACGTTCAACTCGGCTAAGCCATCAAAGTTTTCTGGGTCTCAAGGAGCGACTGCACTTCTGCAATGGTTCGAGAGTCTAGAGAGCACCTTTAGGCATGTTCAATGTCCAAACGAGCGAAAGGTAGATTTTGCATCTAGTGTCTTTGAGAAACGAGCTTTGACGTGGTGGAACGGTGTGGTGAGAGATAGGGGTGCCGAAGTGGCACTGGCTCAAACGTGGGAAGAACTTCGAGCACTAATGATGAAGGAATTATGTCCTCGTCACGAGATCAGGGCCTTGGAAAGGGAATTCGATGATCTTAAGCAAGACAGCGGCGAACATCGAGCATACACTGATCGATATGAGGAGCTGAGCCTGTTGTGTCCTACCATGGTTACGCCTTTGGATAAGGCGATCGAAAAATACATTGATGGTCTCCCTGACTCAGTTCAGGACATTGTTACTGGTAGTAACCCCACTACGGTTAAGCAAGCCATTGAGCTAGCTGCAACCTTGACTGAATCTCAGATCAGGAAACGTAAGCTTTTCCGAAAGGGTGACAAGAAACCGGTCGAGGAATCGAAACCATTCGAGGAATCAAAGACCATGGATGAACAGACTGGATCCCCTAAGAAGTCAAAGAAGCGAAAGGCTTCTCAGAACTTCGCCATGGTTACTCACAATGATCAAGCCGTCCCCAACCAACCGGCTCAACCCCCTACTAGGAAGCCATACAATGGAACTTCACCCTTGTGCAACCAATGTAACCTTTATCATTATGCTAATGTGAAGTGCCGCGAATGCCAAATTTGTGGACTTAAAGGTCATACAGCAAAAGTTTTCCGATCTGCGATTGCACCAAATCAAGTTGGCAACAATCCTGCTCAAGCTCGCTTTCCACCAGGTTCTTGCTACAATTGTGGCGAGATGGGTCATTTCCGAAGAAATTGCCCAAAGCTTGCTAATGCTAATCCAGCACACGGATGAGCATCTGACCGACTAGAAGACAACACCCTTTAGAAATAATCATGTCTTGTGTATTATTTTCTTTTGTTGTCAAGGTCCATGAAACAGTTGTTATCATTGTTTATAAATAAATCTTTTATTTACATTGCAATGTATTTATGAGGTTGTATGTATAAACAACATATCCCTTTCAATACCGACAATTAAGGAATCATATTCCTTGAAAAGCAAACTACCACCCAATTTTTTCCCATTTTATGATATCTTGCGTTTCCACGAAGATCCTAAGTACTCGTTTCTTCTAAGGAAAATGAAGTACAAGGCGCAAGTTACAACACTGGACGAATACCCAAAGTACCACTATAAATCCTTAATAGGGTACCTAAGGGTATTTCCGTATTTCCGTAAATCCTAAAATTATTGTGTTCCTTAATTCGAATATTACATTTCTTTGAAAACAAAATCGAATTTTTGAGAGATCTTTCTATCTTTCCAGATAGATCCCAGAGGACATTGAAGTCCATCGACTGGTTTCCATATCCATTCTTAATCGAGAACAAGTTAATAACAAATTAATAACTGAGTTAAGCAACTATGTGATTATGTGCTTATGTGTTCCCTTTCACGTTTTTGGTGTAATCCAAGTTTTTGTTATCTAAAATCCTTAATGGACTTCTACGTTGTAGTTAAGTCCCTTGGGTTTATAAAGTACTACTCCATAATTAGACCCCTTGAGTGGTCTAGTTAAACAGATTGATCCAAAAATCTGGTTAGGAACATCATGTGATGATATAGCTGAAAGGACTCCTTGGTGGCCAAATTAATAAGATCATCTGTTGATCTAATTAAAAGGACCCTATGGTAGTCTAGTCACCCTCATCACAGGTTTGATTTTCCTCCCCTAAACATTACAAGACAAACTGTGCGGACTGTGCAAGGAATTACGTAATTATGGATGCATACATAATTATGAAATTCAGTGCACAGAAACCACAGCAAGTTTGGTCGTGTGTCCAAAAATGACTCATTCCGTGCATTTTCATTTCTGAAGGAATTGTGGAAAATGACTCATTCCGTTCATTTTCGTTCCGGAAGAAATTGTGGAAAATGACTCATCCCGTTCATTTTCGTTTCTGAAGGAATTGTGGAAAATGACTCATTCCGTTCATTTTCATTCCTGAAGAAATTGTAGAAAATGACTCATTCCGTTCATTTTCGTTCCTGAAGAAATTTTGGAAAATGACTCATTCCGTTCATTTTCATTCCTGAAGAAATTGTAGAAAATGACTCATTCCGTTCATTTTCGTTCCTGAAGAAATTGTGGAAAATGACTCATTCCGTTCATTTTCGTTTCTGAAGAAATTGTGGAAAATGACTCATCCCGTTCATTTTCGTTCCTGAAGAAATTGTAGGAAATGACTCATTCCGTTCATTTTTGTTTCTGAAGAAATTGTGGAAAATGACTCATTCTGTTCATTTTCGTTTCTGAAGAAATTGTGGAAAATGACTCATCCCATTCATTTTCGTTCCTGAAGAAATTGTAGGAAATGACTCATTCCGTTCATTTTCGTTTCTGAAGAAATTGTGGAAAATGACTCATTCCGTTCATTTTCGTTTCTGAAGAATGTCCATTAAGGGAATGTCAGGATTATGCCTTTCATATCTCTGGTGGTTATTTAACACAAAGTCACAGATAGACTCCTACGAATAAATTTCGGGACGAAATTTCCTAAAGTAGGGGAGACTGTGACACCTGTGTCACTTCAACCATCAAACAAATGCCAAACCAATGAAATATTGTATTTCATACTTTGGACTTGTATAAATATGTGTATCTTTTGCACATATCAACTCTTGTTCGATTTCAAGCTCTAAATCGCTTTCTGGAAGGTTATACGCGCACTAATGCGTAAATATAACCAGTTTAATGCAACGAACACTCTGGAATAGTGAAATAGGCTTAACATACCTTAAATAACCTTTACATAACTTAGAAATAAGTTTTAAAGGCTTTGGTATGGCAAAAACAAGTTAATTCGCTTACAGGGACTAAATTTGACAAACTGCGAAAGTATGCCAATTTGAACTGTAACAGACATTCTGGAACATGACCATAAGTTAAACATACCATAAATATCCTTTACATAGCTTAGAAATAGGATTTAAGGGGTTCGGTGTGCTAAAATAAACTTTTGGGTCATTCAGGGACTAAAAGCGTCAAAAAGTGCACAAGTTTGCACTTTCGCGCATAACTTACGTTCTGAATACATCCGGACATCCAAAAATTTATGTAAGCACTAAAATATTTTATTTTAGTGTTTGGCATAAGAAAAATCCATTCGTCACGCAATTTAGATCGTTTTTCGCGCTTATGCGCATTCCGGTCGTAATTAAGCGAACATCGCGATCGTACGACCAAACGAACTGACATCCGGCATATTTTGAGCATGTTTCATGTCCACAATGTTTAGGCATCCTTGTGGAGCCTTGAAAATGATTTAACGAGCCTTAAACATGTCGGAAATGGCTTTAATACGCAACGGGGACTGAAAGGGGAACATTGGAAAGTGTTTGCTGATCAGCGGGACCCTAGCGTGACACCTAGCCCCCTTGGCGTCATGCTAGACCTCTTCTGATCAGCAAAAGCCATTTTAAACACATGTTAACAGCCCCTAACACCCTCCAAAGGTCAAGTGCCACATGTTAATCTCTTGTGGTGGGCAAAATGAGCTACCACAACATTCCAACAAGTGTAGGGATGTGATCATTCCCTCTTCTCCAAGAAACGATCCTAACAGTTCGGGAAATCCTATAAATACCCACCTCAACTTCACTCATTCCTCACTAGAATCTGATCTAATGTGCTCTAAGTTGAAACCTTTGTTTCATACCTGAGCTATTTTGATCTAGATTAGCATTCGGGGACCCTTTGTAAGTGTTCCTTCGTTCTTTTATTGCTTTTCGAGTCCGAAAGTCAAACTTTGTTTGACTTTCTGCATTGACCAGTTTATGGTCGATGCGAAGTTCGTTTGAACTTCATAACGTGAGCGTGATCACGATGGTTGTAGTCCCTAGTGACTATACCTACTGATTACCACGTTATCTAGGCTCAGTGACGAGCCGTAGTTTCGGTCAGAATACGTATTCTTGCGTATTTGTAACCAAACTACTTATGGGTATCAAAACCGTTTGTTTTGATATCAAACCTATTTTCTAAACTTAGTTAAGCATGTTTTAGCATGCTTAGCTCGTCACTTTTAGTTTAGTGCTTATATAGGGTCGTAAGGTAAGCGATCTAAACAATCGCTTATACTTTCGAACCCGACCCGTTTGGCCGATCATTAGGATCCGACCAAGCACATTAGGTGACCATAGTATGTAGGGAATAACCTTCCGAGGTTATACCTTAAGGTCGCTTCGTTTAAGTAGTTGTATGATGGGTAGTTTATATGCCTTAGGTAAATTACCAAAATACCCCTTTAACGCCAAAATTCATTTTAAGCCTATGTAACATAACTTTTGACATCTAAACTGATTTGACAACAATATTAGACATGTTAAGGCATATGTTACTTGTCATAGGACTAGTTAAGCGGTCCGAACGCGTTTTAGGCGAACGACGCGTTAAAGTAGCATAAGCTACCTAAACGGGTCGTAATGGGTCGTAAGCACTTAGGCTAGGTTTCATTTAGTATGTAGGCTTTGTTAAACCATACTACATGAGTTCCCATACTCATTTGGTTTACGAGCCCTCATTCTATCCGATCCTCCGATATAGGTCCGGTTTATTAACATAGTTACCTATATTAGGTACCGTTTGATTCCGTGATCTTCTAGCATTGCTTGGTGGTTATCCTAGGACTATTGAGCAATCTCATGTGAGTACATAGACCCCTCTTTTATTGTTTTCCAAACCTTTTGGGGTGGAACACATGTGCCTACTTGTTACTTTCATGCTTTCACATCATATACCTACTATGTTCATTAGTACATTTATAGTACATGATTTCATTACATTTCATGCTATGTATGCCCATTGTGTGCGTACTTAGTACATTGCCTTACATTACATGCTATGTATGCCCATTGTGTGCGTACTTAGTACATTGCCTTACATTACATGCTATGTATGCCCATTGTGTGCGTACTTAGTACATTGCCTTACATTACATTACATGCTATGTATGCCCATTGTGTGCGTACTTAGTACATTGTTTTACATTACATTTTATGCTATGTATGCCCATTGTGTGCGTACTTAGTACATTGTTATACATTACACTATATGTTGTGTATGTCCTTTGTTGCATACTTAGTACATTGTTTTACATTACATTTTATGCTATGTATGCCCATTGTGTGCGTACTCAGTACATTGTTATACATTACACTATATGCTATGTATGTCCTTTGTTGCATACTTAGTACATTGTTATTCATCATATGCTTACCTTTTGGATACACATTACACGATTCACATTAGACATGAACATTTTTACTTTGGTAGTTTGGTTTGAATAAGTGATTAAGTAACGAGGTGTGTGTAATATGATACAAGCATGGTGGATACGCCGCTGGTACTTCCTATATATAAGTGTTTGTATGGTATTACATATCGTAGCGTTATTTAAATCATTTCAGTTTGAGACATATAACATTTTATACAAATAACATACTTTTCACAAGACATTGTTTTACAAACAACTTATCTTATACAAACTCATTTTACATGGTTATTCATTTAACCATACATTATCCTCTTATTTATACATATCATCTGATCTTATCGTTTTTCAAATGATTTACAAGACAAAGCAAATTACAAGGTTCATGACTAAACATTTTCTCAAACATAAGTCATGAATTCTGTTTTCACAAAACCTATGTATCTCACAGGCATTTTTATGCTGACGTACCTATTTTCACATGTGTTTTCAGGAGATGATGCATAGGACTTATCAAGACATACTTAGGCGGACCTGTGCCTTAGTGACTTAAAATGAGACAAGAACTAGTTAATTTTTGTTATGTTCTCTTTGTTTCTTGTTTAAAAAAATGTAAAGTCTCATGTTTGATTAATAAAACAAAACTTTAATTGCCATGGATTTGAAACGATTAATTCTGTTACAACACTCCCCGACGTTTCCGCCACGTTACGTTGTCTTTCGTGGTCGGGGTGTGACACTTTGTGACCTTTGAAATTTTGGTTTTGAGACCTTGAGTTTTGACAAAGATATCCTGAGTTCGGTAGAACTCTAGATTGACTCCGAGAAGCTTGATTGTTACAATTTCTAAAGCCATTGTTGCAAAAATTTCGACCACCATTATTTTGGTATCGAGTTTGATATTGACTTTGACTTCTGAAATTATTTCTATTACCATTAAAATTGTTCATTCTTGGTGAACTGCTTCTAGGTCTATCATATCTGCCTGATGTGGATTCAAGCTGAAATCTAGGTTGATTTCTTTGAAAATGAGGAACTTGTTGAGTTCCTTTTTCAGCCTTATCTACACCAATAGCAACACCCTCTTGTTTCTTAGAAGCAGATTTCTTTGGAGAGTTGGACACTCTATCCTCATTATCACCACTCTTCTCTGGTGATTTCCCTATCTGTTTCTCACTCATTTGTGCTTCATTCTTTTTGTTAGGATAGCAGCTTGCTACATGTCCCTTGGTGTGACATTTGAAGCACGATCTTTTTGTCGAAGACTTCTTTACAGAAGCCTTTGAACTAGATCCTTCATCTGATGATGATGCCTTAGAAGGACTTTGTTCAGTTTGCTTAGATTCAAATTTTTATATGTTTTTATTTTTGGCAAGCTCTACATTTGATTCATTTCAATAACCAGTGCTTTCGTTTTTCATGTCACTTCCCTGACCAAAAGTAACCTTTTTAACAAAAGTTTGGTTTTTATTTTTAGTAGGTGAATTTTTCTTTTTCAAAACGGGTTCCATGTTATTTTCCTTCTTAACACTAGCATCATCACTCTCAGACACATCACCTTGACTTGATGTGGAACTACTTGGTGCAGTTGACAAAAAGTCTGTTAACTCATCTTCATCAGGCAAGAAAGAATAGTCATGACAAATAGGTGGTGGAACTTCATTGAAGCCCTCAAAGTCCACACTCGTCTTGTTATTAGTCTTCTTCAATCCACCCATCATATGTTTCATGACAAAAGTTGAATCTCTAAATTGACTCAATTTCTTTTCAAGTTCAACAATTTTTAGTTGTGCTTCAGAAAACTCTTTATACTTTTCAGAAACCTCTTTTGTTTTCTCACTCATAGTGTCATGAGCTAAGTCTATGATTTGAAGTTTTTCGTTTAATTTACAGGTTAAAACTTCAATTTCAGTTTCATAACATTTTATCTTCTTCAAATATAAAGACTCGTTTCTTTTAACAAAAAAGTTTGATTCTTTTATGTTAGACATCTCATTTTCCAGACTTTGGTTTTGTGTTGATAACCTATCAACCTCACCCTGTAATTCCCAACATCTTAAACAAACAGAATTAACGGAATTAGAACTTACCTCTCATGTTGGTTTGTCTAAGTTGGCCATGAGAGCAGCAAGTTCAGCTGCCATTTTTTTGTAAGCAGCATCTTTCTCTTCAGCATCCCATTCCTCATCAGACTTTAGCTTTTCCTCTTCAGCTTCTGTAGTTTGATCAGCATTAGCTTTTTCATCTTCAATCTCATTCTCTACTTCAGCGTCTACCTTAGCTTCAGAATCAAGCTTTGCTTCAGCATCATCCTTTGATTCAACATCATCACCCGTGACTATCTCTGCCATAAATGCCTGTGTGATGTTTTCATCACCTTCGAGATGAACACTCCAATCATACGAGCTTTCTCATGCAGTAGAGATCAAAGCCTTTGAGCCAATGTTGTTTAAAGCACTCATGTTATTTGAACTCTGACTCGAAGACTCTGTTTTTGGTCTTTGACATTCCCTAGCAAAATGTCCATAACTTTGACAGTTAAAGAACCTCACTTTGGTCTTGTCAAAACCAACACTCTTGCCCACGAACTTCCTTCCTGTCCTGTTCATAAACCTCTTCAGTCATCTAGAAATCATGGCCATTTGCCATTGTAAATCCATCTCCTCTAAGTCATCAGGGTCAATCTGATCATAATCTTCATCAAAAAAGCAGGATCAGATATCTTTCCCTGAATATAATTCTCGTAAGATGCAACGAATGAAGCAAGCAAGGCAAGATGTTCCTCAGCAGCCTTCACACTCATAGGCATGGACTTGGTATTTGTACTCTGATTACTTACTGATTGTCTCTTTGCTCCTGTTGAACCTCTAGAAGCAGCAACGGAACATACATCACCATCTGCATTCATGATAACCTGCTCATTCTCACATGAAAGAAACGCAGTAGCAGAGTTGCTAGAAGTGTTGTGAGACGAAGAAGATAAAATGCCTTTGTAAATTCCTGGATCTTGAACCTGATCGTATCCCATTTCCTTCTTCTTCATGTTGAGCTCATAAGCTCTCAGCTTACCAACAACTTCTTCTAATTCTTTAGTCTCGTAATCAGCTTCCCCCTTGACCATGAGAGTATATATATCCCACTTAGCAGGTAAAGCATCAAGCAGCTTATCATTTATCTCTATGTCAGTGTATCCTTCTATGTCATAATTGTCCATTTTTGACATCAGATGATAGTATCTAGTGATGATATCTTCGAGAGACTCATTTCTCATGCCCTTAAAGACAGCAAACTGCTTCTTCAACAGGTCTACTTTGTTCTTTTTCACATCAGCATTGCCCTCAAATCTCTTCTCTAATGCATCCCACATCTCTTTCGAGGTAGTGTACCTCTTGAAAGTATGTTTAATGCCATCAGGTAGTGACATTTTTATTGCAGCAAGGGCTCTCTTCTCTGCTTCATACATTTTCTTCTGTTCAGCCTCCATATTAACATATGCAGTGACCCGTTGTCTGCCTTCAAACTCATGAGTTGGGTTCACTTACCCATCTTCAATACAGATCCACATACATGTGTCTTGATATTCAACGAAAGATTGAAACCTGTCCTTCCATGTAAGGTAGTTTTCTACCTTCATCATCTTTGGAGGTTTATTCGTTGTGCCAACCTCATGCTCCATCCTTATTAACTCGTTCAAGTTTGACATGTTCGACATTTTAATGCAACCGACTGACATGTTCAACATTTTAACGAAACCGACTGGTTAAAACCGTACAAAAAGTTTCCAAAAAACTGTGATTACCAAATTCTACCGTTAGACTCGTCTCGAGAATACGAATCCGACGAGGTATATTGTCCAAAGCCTTTTTTTGTCCTAAAAATAAACTGAGTCCAACCGTGCAAACGGTTTGCTGAGATTGTCTATGGATAATTTTCTATTCACGAAAATGTGAATTTTTGTCTACGTCAGCTAAGAAAACTTCCACCACTTTCTCAAGTCGCAATCTCAAGTCGCAACCACACACACTTCTTTCTCAGTCGAAACCACACTCGAAACCACCTGATTTCGAGTCGCAACCTTAGCCGAAACCTCCTGATTGCGAGTCACCTACTTCCAGTCGAAACCACCTGAATTCGAGTCGCAATCTCATTCGAAACAAACTAGTTGCGAGTCAGCAGTACAAGTCGAAACCTCTATCGAAATCACTTGATTTCGAGTCAAAACAACACAAGTCGAAACCTAAGTCGAAATCTCTCTTGAAATCCTAGTTACAACCTCAGAATCCCAACTCGAAATCTCAGTAGCAACCTCCAAAAATCAAGTCGAAATCAGAGTCGGAACCTCTGAATATCAACTCGAAACCAAAAAGTCAAATCTGTTAGAGATAATACCGAAATCCCGAAAAATTAGGATTTTAAAGTCTAGAAGATTTCGAAAATTATTTTGAAAACCTTCAACAAATTTCCAAAAATCTCGCAAACACTTTTTCTGAAAATCTTCAAACCAAAACAGCTTCAATTTCTTGAATAATGTGATGAACAAATGATGAACACCCGAAGAACAGTAATTCAAAATCTCCAGAAACAACATAAAAAACACACGTAATCTTCAATATATCACCATATTTTCAACAGAACTCGAAAAACAACCAATAACTTGAAACAACCAATAAACTCAGCCAATATTCTTGAATCCGTATATCAATCTCGAACCAACAACAAGAGCAAAAGCTCTGATACCACTTGTAGGTCCCTATCCCGTGGATCGTTACAAGAATGATAATCAATCAAGGGTGCGGAATCCCCTTGACCAATCGAATAAACAGAAACAAGAACAAGTATGAAGAACACGAAACCAATTCATAAACTGATCTTCTGTGAGTATCAAACCGATTGTTTACAACCACTAAAGATCTACTAAGAACTCACAGCCGATTTATGTGTTTTCTCAAACTCACAAACTCGAAATCCTTTTCTCAAATGTCTAAAGGTTTAACCTAAAACCTATAGCTTAAGGCTGTTTATATAGTTACAGCCAAGCCACTCGAACTGGGCTAGGCCCATATACAATACAAACATAATTCAGTCTAGACACACTTGGACTAATACATAACAAACTCGGACTTGATTGGGCTTCAAACAAACTCGAATTCCTTTAAGTCTTCATGGCCCAATCTTGTTTAATATCCAAAGACCAAGCCAAAGCTGTTGCCACATAATATGCACCAACGAGTACCGGTGACCATCAATGCAACAATCAAGTTAGACAGTCATGGTGATCGTAGATCCAGGCTGAATCTATAACAATCAACGACGATAGTTTATTCTCCGATGGCGATCTTCAAGCTTGTATTCATTCAACACTTGGATACGGGAATCGATGGTTGAGATCTACAAGGGTATTAGATCTTAGGCAGGGTTTCAAGGGTTGAAGTGGTGGTGAGGGTGGTTTCGGTGTCGATGGTAGACAAAGAGAATGAGGATGTTGAGAGAGAGACCTTAGGTTTATGTTTTGTTTATATATATTTTTAATATAATAGGTAAATTTACTAACCAACCCTCATGTGCAAGGCACATGCCATACTTTACTGAAAAAATTAACCTAGTTAGTGCTAAAGGACGTAGAATGTAATGGGTTTTAAATATAAAAGACTGTGACTGTAATTATTAAAGTTAAAGGACATCTATTGCAATCCGATACAAACATAAAGGAAGAAAAGTGCAATTTACTCAAGAATTAGGAGTTGGGACCATTTTTTCACACTTTTTTTTACGTAAAATTAAATTAGGATGTTTAAGTTAGTACATATGTATTCTATTTCATCTCTTTTAAATAAGATTGACAATTTAGCTGATAATTACATCTTTGATCACAATGGTCATAAATGCCATATTCAGTTATACTTTCTTAGGTTCAGCTTGTGATCAAAAAAATATTACTATATATTAGGGGGAAATCCACACCCAAAGGTTTTAAAATGGGTCAGTTTGGATATATTATAATGGGTGATTTTGGGTTAGGAATTTTAGTAAAGGGGATCAAAGTGGGTCATTTAAAAAAAAACTAGAATCTCATCTACGGGTCAATTTGGGTTGACAAAATTAAAAGAGCGGGTCATTAGGGTTGAATTGACACAATCACGGGTTGAACCAAATCAAATTGATCAGGAGTTCAGATCGTTCAATTCACACGCGGTACAAAATCATCATCGGTCAAATTATTGTCAATTCACCATCGTTGATCCCTTTCAATTCAGGCTCTCTACAAGTCATGTTAAGGTTTGATTCTTTGTTTTCTGATTTATACAAAAATTGTTTGAAATAATATCAAAATATCTATTCTTTTGGCCAATAAATTGGGTTTGCAACATTGAGATCTTGAGATGCATTGTTTCTGACTACCATGTGTTTGATAAATGTCCCTAATGAAAGAATTTTTAATCATCTTTGTGAAAAGAGGACAATAGGAAAGATTGTAAATTTCATAAGCAACATGAAGGTTTTAAATATGAATTTTCAGAACAAATTTGAGAAAAAGAGAAATTGCAATTTGTTTCTGTCAGACTCGGTCTCGATTGAAATGCATGCGATGTAAGTTTTTTATATATAACATTTGAGTTTAATCGTCTAGATATTTTATTTCTGCCAGATCTGCTTTGTGTAATTCAAAAGGAGATGGAATCTGGAACTTTGCCGACCCGACCCGACCCGAAACCCGTTCCGACCTGAACCCATTTCGACCCGAACCAAAACGACCCTTTTTTTAATTAACCCGTTTTGACCCATGACCTTAGCCGACCCGTTTTCCAGGTCTACGATATATCTTAAAAACAAAGGCCAGCGTCCTATGCCACCAACAAAAAGACTAATAAAACTAATAAAAGCCCCTAAACTTTTGATATTGACAAAAAAAGACAGCCCCAATCCTATGAAATTGATAAAAACAACCCCTAAACTTTTGAAATTGGCATTGACACCCTCTAGACTTTCTACAAACTTTATAAAATATCATTTTGACCCCTTTGAGTTCTAACTTTTAAAATTTATCCCTTGTATTTTCATTCTCTAGCTTAAAAGAAAAAAAAAACTAGGGTAAATTACACTTTTCGTCCTTTATGTTTGTACCGAATTGCAACGGATAACCTTTAACTTCAATAATAACAGTCACAATCCTTTATTTGATAAAACTATTACACCCTAGGTCCTTTGACACTAACCTAGTTAATTTTAAACGTTAAATGATGCAACATGGACTCCATATAAGGGCATTTATGTCTTTTCACGCCATGATTCTTCCCCTTTTGACTCTCTTCTCTCTCACAACTATCTCATATTTCTCTCTCTCAATTCCCTGATTCTGTTTCTCTGTCTAGTTTTTCTCCATCACCATCATCATGCCACCACCACCACAACCCACAGTGCCGCGTCACTCCATCTCCTGAAACCACCACCTCAACTCAACCCCCGTATACCCCACCCCAACCTTGGTAACAACCACCATCTCCGGCAACAACCAACACCACCATCACATGTAACCACCTTCGACAACCACAACCACCACCAACAAAAACCAACGAAGATACATATCCGGGGTCGGACATGATCACTATGGACGAACCGGACTCACCTGAACGGATATCTCAGATACGTCCGTCCCCCATAACTCCGAGGACGAACCTCCATTTAAGTGCGTCTGGACGAATGACGTAATCTCAGTTGACCATTATAAATACCCCATCAAGTACAAGGCCAAGTACGATTTTCTGAACCTTCGTCCCTACTTTCACTCTCTATTTTCTCTCTCTACAAATACTTATCCTCACGCCGGAGGGTGGTCGCAGAGGGGCCCTCCCATCTCTGCGGCGAGCCTAACGGTTTTCTGTTTTGCAGGTCTATTCTCCAAGCTTTCTTACAAGACCCAAACCCTCGATTACAGGCTCCGGCCTTAATTCGATTCTTTGGTTCTTCAATCTGTAACAGATCTGGGAAATACTTACCCAGATCTGAAGGACGCCATCAAATTAAACCGAGGGAAATTACAAGAACAGATCGCAGAAGGTGAAACGTGGTCGATTTCCCTATTTTGTTTTCTTTTATCATGTTGCTGGACTTTAACCTGGGCCACAAAAAAGGATTTTTTTTTTTTTAATTTGGATCTGAGTTTTGGAAAGTCAAATGCAATTTTTAATTGTTTCTATTTAATCTGTGTAAAATTAAATCAAGATTTGGATTTCAATGATATATTTTAGAAAAGTTGCAATTTTTAATTGCCATGGAAATTGTAAAGATGTATATGCTCTGCTTTCGAAAGTGGAGTCCTTATTGTTGCAGGTGTAAAAAACAACTTTTTTTTTGCAAGTTGCTCATTACTTTCAATCAAGAACACCCTTCAGTTCCTCTGAAACTTGTTTGGTTTATGGTGGTGGCTGGATTTGGTGCGATTGTTTGATTTGGATGTGGTGGTGCCCGTATATGGTGCGATTATTTGCTTCGGATCTGGTGGTGGTGGTGGGAACGGGAGTTGGTAATGAAGAGAGAGGTGAGAGAGAACGACGCCTGTGAGATTGTTGTAGTGTTTTTTTTTTAATTTTTTTATTAAACCTTTAAATAAAAGCATTAATTGACCAAAATACTGAAAATTTTAATCTGGTTAGTGCTAAAGGACGTAGAGTGTAATGAGTTTTGTAAATAAATGACTGTGACTGTAATTATTGAAGTTAAAGGCTATCCGTTGCAATCAGGTACAAACATAAAGGACGAAAAGTGTAATTTACCCAAAAAACTATTTTATCATGTTTTTTTATATACATGTCGGCATAAATATACGTTTTGACTTAAGTTCTTTCGGAAACGAGTCCGGTCAATTAATGAGTTTTCATGCTTACTTTTATGTACGTTTTCAGTTGGTCTGTGTTTTTTCGGATATAAATTCAAGTTATAAATTTATCCGGAAATGAGTCTGATCAAATAGAATAGGTTTTCATGCTTGTTTTTGCGTACGTTTTCGGTTGATCCACATTTTGATGTAAACCGTGTTCTGAAACGAGTTGGGTCAAATATAATAAGTTTTCATTTGACGGTATAAATTCAATTTATTGTACGTTTTGACGTTGTTAAGTCTTGATGCAAAGGTAAGGGTGATGTAGTGATTTGGTGGATCCCTCTCTAAATGAACCAACCGGGGTTTGATTTCGTTTCTTTTGTAACCGCAACGCTTTAGATCGGATACGTCGAAACACATGTTTTCATATGGTTAACACATCACATAACATATCGCCGACTATAAACAACTAAGGCGTCACCGACGCAACACACTGTTGGAAATTTTGTGAAAATAGCATTTTTCACAAATATAGGAAAAGGATTTTTTCCTATTTTGGACTAGAAATAAATATAATAAAATGAGCGGGTTTTATATATTTATTTGTGGGTTTGTGTTCTATGTCGGAAGGGCTTCGCAACGAACTAAACCACGTCCAAAACGGAGCTAAGATAAATGAGATATCGATGCTCAAAGCTTGGTGTTTGAAACTTAAATGCTGGAAAAAAAAATGGAAAGTGGCACCTTGTCCCACATCGGATGAGAGATGGAACTTAAAGGGGTATTTAAGTGGGAACTCTCCATCCTTATTGTTTCATGGAAGCACTCACTAGTGTACTCGCGAAGGGTGCGGAGCACCCTAACCCGCACTCGCACACGCGCGCGTGGCGTGGGCGATGAGGCGCAATGTGGCGCACTTTGCACTTTGCACTTCGCACGCTCGCATCGCCGCGAGCCGCCTTTGTATTTTTGACCGCGTGCGCGTGGTGGAGTACAAGGGTTGCAAGGACCAAGTGGTAGGTGTGGTAGGTGATGTGGCGCATGACGTGGCAGTCATGCGCATACGCGCGCGAGCGAGTACACATGAGCGCGCGGTTGCGCGCATGGTGCATGGGCCTGATGACGTGCGCGGCGCACCAAAGTGAGCCAAAATGGCGCGACTGTGTGGCGTGCTCGTAGAGGCTCACAGGTGACGTGGCACACGCGCGCAGGCGCGCATGGACCTGAGTGAGTATGGCGCACGCGCGCATGGCAGTGAGCCAAGTGGACGCACCGCGCATGAGCGTGCAGATCTGCGCGCGCACCGGTGTGTCTTGCGCACGCGCGCGAGCGGAAGCTTCCTGCTGCAGTTAATGCCAGTGCAGTTACATTCAGCATTTGAAACTGACGAAGTTAATGCGTTTGACTGAGAATTAAGTGACGAATTAAAATGCATTAAAGACGTCTAATGCAGTTTAATTCTCCATTTAATTCATTTTTCAGTTTCGCCTAAACCTGCAACTATAAATAGGGTGCTACCCTATTGCAGAATCACACCGAATAATACAAGCTCTCTCTACAATCTTCTCACTGCAGAGTTCTTCACTTTCCTTCAAGCTTTCGAGGTACACCTTCGGGTTAGAGTCAAGACCGGCAGTGCAACTGCTTGAGGCTGTTGTATCCTGGAAACAAACATGTTCTCCTGGGAGACACGAAATTTGTTTTAAGGGACCCGTGTCTAACACGATCCTCAGCCAAAGAACAGTGTTTCTGTTCGGTTTTCTGTTCTTGTATTTCCCTTTTTCAGTTGTATTTGTATTTTTCTTTCAGTTGTAATTCTGTATTTGTTTCTGTAATTCAAGTTAATAAAAGTTTTATTTATTTTACACGAACGGATTCCTACAATCTTAAAACAAATTTTAAAACACCGTTCGTGTAGAATCACAAACTTCTCTGCTGTGATTTCAATTTTTTTTTCTCACAGCAGGTTGTGTTTTAAAAGGTTTTTCTCTGTTTTGATTCAAAGTAGCGACTTTTTCAAAACAGAACTCTGTTCTTCTACTCCTTCTGTCGCTGAGTTCTAAAAACCTACTGTTGTAGTCTTCAAAGTTGGACTTAGAAGCTGCGCAGTGGTTTCAAAAACTCTTTACATTGGATAAATAATAAATTAGCACATTTATTATTTTATTAACTTGGTTTTGTGGAATTTTTCAGAATGTCGACTGAAAATACCAACGTCAACGTCGTTGTCGGTACCCCTGCCAACACTGTGGGAGCGTCCACAGTGGCGAATCATGCTGAACGACCCGAGAAGTTCTCGGGTCTCCACTTCAAGAGGTGGCAACAGAAGATGTTCTTCTACTTGACCACCATGAACCTTGCGAGGTTCTTGACGGAGACCGTTCCCCAACCTGCGGAAGGGGAGACCGATGCTCAGGCTCTGAGCGCGGTAGAGGCGTGGAAGCACTCGGACTTTATATGTCGAGGCTATGTTCTCAACGGTCTCTCGGATGCTTTGTATAATGTGTACTATAATATCAAGACTTCCAAAGAATTATGGGAGTCTTTGGAGAAAAAGTACAAAACGGAGGATGCGGGAACAAAGAAATTTGTTGTCGCCCGTTTCTTGGATTTTAAAATGGTTGATAACAAGTCTGTTATGAACCAAGTCCAAGAGTTGCAAATTATACTAAATGACATCCATGCTGAGGGTATGGTACTTAGCGAAACTTTTCAAGTGGCAGCCATGATCGAAAAATTACCTCCTGCTTGGTTGGATTTTAAGAATTATCTTAAACACAAGCGAAAGGAAATGTCGGTCGAGGACCTTGTTCTTCGTCTTTGTATAGAAGAAGAAAACAGGGTGGCCCAAAAAGGCACCATTTTGCAAGCTTCGGCTAAAGCAAATATGGTGGAAATTGGGGAATCCTCAAAGGCCAAGAAGGGCAAGGGTAAAACCAACAACAAAGGGAAAGCAAAGGTTAACAACCTTGGACCTAAAAAGGGGGCTGTGAAAAAGAAGCCTGCGCCTTTCCAAGGTACTTGTTACAATTGTAACGAGACGGGGCACCGTGCTAACCAATGCAAGAAACCTAAGCGTGAGCGTGCGCATATGGTTGATGAGGATGGTATGCCTCTGATCGCAATGATAACCGAGGAAGCGGCTATGATTGAAGAAGTCAACACAATGGGTGAAAACCCAAAAGGATGGTTCGTTGACACGGGTGCAACCCGCCATGTTTGTGGAGACAAGGCTCTTTTCTCTACATTCAAGGAAGCTTCGGGTGAAGAAAAGCTTTATATGGGGAATAAAGTTACCGCAAGCATCAAAGGGGAAGGTACGGTCGTCTTGAAGATGACTTCTGGCAAGGAGTTGACCTTGACCAATGTGCTTTATGTTCCAGAGATACGGAAGAATCTCGTGTCGGGGTGGATGCTCAACAAGTTTGGATTTCGTCTAGTGTTTGAATCGGACAATTTTGTCTTGTCTAGACGTGGTACTTTTATTGGAAAGGGCTATGCCCTAAATGGAATGTTTAAAATGAATGTAATGGTTGTTAACCAAAACATAAGTATGAATGAAACTTCTACTTCTACTTACATGGTTGAGTCTTCTAATGTTTGGCATGGTAGACTAGGACATGTAAATTTTAATTCATTACGACGTTTAATTAAATTAAACTTGATACCAACATTCCATATCGAGTCCAATCACAAATGCGAGACATGTGTTGAATCCAAACTTACGAGATCATCGTTTAAATCGGTTGAACGAATAACCGAACCCCTTGATTTAATTCATACCGATGTGTGTGATTTAAAAGTGGTTCCCACGCGTGGAGGAAATAAGTATTTCATCACGTTTATTGATGATTGTACGAAATATTGCTACGTGTATTTACTAAAGAGTAAAGACGAAGCAATGGAGAAGTTTATCTTGTACAAAAATGAAGTTGAGAATCAACTTAAAAAGAAGATAAAAGCTTTGAGAAGCGATCGAGGAGGTGAATATGTTGCACCTTTTGCGGATTTATGCGCAAAAAGTGGCATTGTACACGAGTGTACACCTCCTTATTCTCCACAATCAAATGGCGTTGCGGAACGAAAGAACCGCACATTGAAAGAAATGATGAACGCCATGTTGATAAGCTCGGGAGTGAACCGATAAATGTAGGGGGACGCCATTCTCTCAGCAAACTATCTTTTGAACAAGATACCTTTGAAAAATAGGGACGAAACTCCATATGAGTTATGGAGAAAAAGGAAGCCTTCTTACAAATACTTGAAAGTGTGGGGGTGCCTAGCCAAGGTGATTGTACCACCTCCTAAGGCTCTTAGGATAGGACCCAAAACAGTTGATTGCATTTTCATTGTATATGCACATCAAAGTAGTGCGCATCGTTTTCTTGTATATGAATCCAAGAATCCCGATGTACACAAACACACTATCATGGAGGTAAATCCTAATATCGTCTCATATTTTGAGAATGTGTTTCCTATGTTAGGACAAACACATGTGCCTTCATCAAGAGCGGTTGATGAAGCAGGTCCAAGTTCGTCTACATGGTTAGATGAAGCAGGACCAAGTTCGTCTACAAGGATAGATGAAAGTCATGAACGACCTGAGGTCGAGGAGGGTGAGCTTAGACGAAGTAAGCGACAAAGGGTTGAAAAATCCTTTGGTCCAGACTTCATGAGCTATATGGTTGAGGGTGAGCCCAATACCTACCGCGAAGCGGTTACCTCCACGGAAGGACCTCAATGGCAAGAAGCAATTAAGAATGAAATTGATTCTATATTGCAAAATCATACTTGGGAGTTAGTAGATCTTCCACCTGGTTGCAAACCACTTGGATATCGTTGGATATTCAAAAGGAAGATGAAAGCTGACGGAAGTATTGATAAATACAAGGCAAGGTTAGTGATCAAAGGATTTAGACAAAAGGAGGGTCTAGATTACTTTGATACTTACTCGCCTGTTACGCGAATAACCTCTATAAGATTGGTTCTTGCAATTGCGGCTCTAAGAAATTTGGAAGTTCACCAAATGGATGTAAAGACCGCATTTCTAAATGGCGATTTAGAAGAAGAAATTTACATGGAACAACCTGAGGGTTTTTCCGCCCCTGGAAACAAGGGTAAAGTATGTAAATTGGTCAAGTCTTTGTATGGCTTGAAGCAAGCTCCAAAACAATGGCATCAAAAGTTTGATCATGTCATGAGTGACAATGGTTTCAAAATAAATGAGTTCGACAAGTGTGTTTATTTTAAAGACACACCAAGAGGTTATGTGATTCTATGTCTTTATGTAGATGATATGCTTATCATTGGGAATGATGATAAGATGATCAACTCAACGAAAGACATGTTGAAAGCGAGGTTTGACATGAAAGACATGGGTCTCGTGGATGTGATTCTTGGAGTAAAAATCACTAGAACCCAAAATGGTCTTGTGTTGAGTCAATCTCACTACGTGGACAAGATCCTTGGAAAATTCAATTCGGACGATACGAGTATAGCTCGATCTCCAATTGATAATACCCAACGCCTAAGGAAGAATAGAGGCGAGAGTGTTTCTCAGTTAGAATACTCAAGGATCATTGGTAGTCTCATGTATCTAATGACATGTACTAGACCCGACTTAGCGTACGCTGTGAGCAGGCTAAGTAGATACACCAGTAATCCGAGCGAGGATCATTGGAAAGCTATCACGAGGGTGCTTAGATACATAAGATACACGAGAGACTATGGATTGCATTATACCCGTGATCCAGCAGTGATCGAAGGATTCACTGATGCGAACTGGATATCGGATATAAAAGATCATAGATCGACAAGTGGATATGTGTTTACACTTGCTGGCGCAGCTATAGCTTGGAAGTCTTCCAAGCAAACGGTTATAGCTAGATCTACGATGGAATCCGAATTCGTCGCTTTAGATAAAAGCGGGGAAGAAGCGGAGTGGCTACGTCAATTTGTGGAAGATATTCCAAGATGGCCAAAGCCGTTGACGGCGATCTGCATACATTGTGACAATCAGTCTGCTCTTGCTAGAGCACAAAACATGATGTACAATGGCAGATCAAGGCACATTCGACGTAGACACAACACAGTACGACAACTTATCTCAATGGGTGTTATCTCAGTTGACTATGTGAGGTCAAATGAGAACATTGCGGACCCGTTAACGAAAGGCTTAAGCACAGATAAGGTGTATAGGTTGTCAAGAGGAATGGGACTAAAGCCAAAGATGAAGGTAATATGAGGGAAACCTAACCTAGTTGACTGGAGATCCCAAGATCTAGGTTCAATAGGCAAACTTAATCATAAACCCAAAGGGAGTCACTGTGGGGGGTGCCCCAAAATCTATAAAGGGAGTTGTATACTTCCTAGTCCATTCCAATCAGTGACATGAAGGAAAGGTTAAGCATATTGAGGTTAAGGATTTTGAGGAAATCCAAATTAACCATGATGCTTTTAATGATTCAGAGGAATCACCTATGTTAGAGAGAAGTGGGGTCGCTTCAAATGGATTTGTGGGGAGGCGCAAATCCTAGAGCTCTCGCAGAACCAGGAACGTGTTCCATGACCATGAACGGACACAACCATGAGGTCTTAACTCGACTAGGGAGAGTATTGTGTGAATGTATATTGTCGCCTACATAAATGGGGGATTGTTCAAGGACACCGCGTCTACAAGACCCTAGGAGGCTAAGTATGCTTCACAAAAGGAGGTTCAAAGGTTACACCTACCTATCTTGCAATACTCAACTGTTGAACGTGTATCGTTGAAACTTGATAGATCGATTTCTATTCATGTGGGGGATTGTTGGAAATTTTGTGAAAATAGCATTTTTCACAAATATAGGAAAAGGATTTTTTCCTATTTTGGACTAGAAATAAATATAATAAAATGAGCGGGTTTTATATATTTATTTGTGGGTTTGTGTTCTATGTCGGAAGGGCTTCGCAACGAACTAAACCACGTCCAAAACGGAGCTAAGATGAATGAGATATCGATGCTCAAAGCTTGGTGTTTGAAACTTAAATGCTGAAAAAAAAAATGGGAAAGTGGCACCTTGTCCCACATCAGATGAGAGATGGAACTTAAAGGGGTATTTAAGTGGGAACTCTCCATCCTTATTGTTTCATGGAAGCACTCACTAGTGTACTCGCGAAGGGTGCGGAGCACCCTAACTCGCACACGCACACGCGCGCGCGCGTGGCGTGGGCGATGAGGCGCAATGTGGCGCACTTTGCACTTTGCACTTCGCATCGCTGCGAGCCGCTTGAGAGCCGCCTTTGTATTTTTTACCGCGTGCACGTGGTGGAGTACAAGGGTTGCAAGGACCAAGTGGTAGGTGTGGTAGGTGATGTGGCGCATGACGTGGCAGTCATGCGCATACGCGCGCGAGCGAGTACACATGAGCGCGCGGTTGCTCGCATGGTGCATGGGCCTGATGACGTGCGCGGCGCACCAAAGTGAGCCAAAACGGCGCGACTGTGTGGCGTGCTCGTAGAGGCTCACAGGTGACGTGGCACACGTGCGCAGGCGCGCATGGACCTGAGTGAGTATGGCGCACGTGCGCATGGCAGTGAGCCAAGTGGACGCACCGCGCATGAGCGTGCAGATCTGCGCGCGCACCGGTGTGTCTTGCGCGCGCGCGCGAGCGGAAGCTTCCTGCTGCAGTTAATGCCAGTGCAGTTACATTCAGCATTTGAAACTGACGAAGTTAATGCGTTTGACTGAGAATTAAGTGACGAATTAAAATGCATTAAAGACGTCTAATGCAGTTTAATTCTCCATTTAATTCATTTTTCAGTTTCGCCTAAACCTGCAACTATAAATAGGGTGCTACCCTATTGCAGAATCACACCGAATAATACAAGCTCTCTCTACAATCTTCTCACTGCAGAATTCTTCACTTTCCTTCAAGCTTTCGAGGTACACCTTCGGGTTAGAGTCAAGACCAGCAGTGCAACTGCTTGAGGCTGTTGTATCCTGGAAACAAACGTGTTCTCCTGGGAGACACGAAATTTGTTTTAAGGGACCCGTGTCTAACACGATCCTCAGCCAAAGAACAGTGTTTCTGTTCGGTTTTCTGTTCTTGTATTTCCCTTTTTCAGTTGTATTTGTATTTTTCTTTCAGTTGTAATTCTGTATTTGTTTCTGTAATTCAAGTTAATAAAAGTTTTATTTATTTTACACGAACGTATTCCTACACACACAACCTATAACAACAATCTAGTTTAATACAATTCCTTTTTTTCTCAACCGTTGCCTTATATTTCTTAATATCTTCTAGAGTAAAGTGCAATTTGCATCTCTATGGTTTGGTTGCGATAGCAGGTTGCCACCTTGAAGCTTTTCTTATGACACTTTGCGCCTTTCTACTTACAAAATGTCACACTTTGCACCCTTTTTTCAACTGGATATTAGGTTCGCTATTTGCCTTTGGACAGAATGACATTTTATCCCTGCAAGCACTTGTTACCCACCATTGTCACCACCTTCACCCCACCCCACCACACCACCACCACTCTCCATAAAACAGAGTGACGTCCACTGAAATTAGCCAAACAAGAATCCAATTAATCTAACTAACCCACACCAGCTTTGATTATTTTACCCAAAATAATCAAAAACTCATAATCATAATCATTAACGGCATTTAGACGTCCCATTAACCATTTGACAAGTGTAGGATGACCTCTTGGTGTCAACACTTTCTTGCAACTTTTGATGTCATAATTTTCATTCCAATGACATTAGAATGTCGCATTAGTTCTACAAGTACAACATCTATCCATGGATTTGTTTTCATTAATCCATCATCAAATTTACCACTTCAGATGAATCATCGATATGCTTCTGAAAACTGAAAAGTATCATGATTACTTAATGAAGCTTGCTAGATGGCTTTAAATCAATGATGTACAACCACTTCTAGTGTTTTAAAACGCTTAAGAAAAGTATGATACCAATATTTGTTTCATTTATAGGTTTATTTTTCAAAGAGTAGATTACAGGTTTTGTCCTTTATGTTTACATCAAATTGCAGGCGTTGTCATTTTGGCCAAAAGATCATAGGCAATGTCCTTAACCTTTCAAAATCTTGCACGTTTTGTCATTTAAGCCAAACCTGATTAGAAATCTCAGTTAAAAACTGTCATATGCAATGCACATGAGGGTAAAATGGTAATTACCCTCTCAACCCTTTCTATCTCCCCCATTTATAACCCTCACCCCTCTTTCTTCAACATTGATGATCTTTAAATTCTGAGTTTGCTCAAAAATTTATCTACCTTTTGTTTAATTTATAAAACCTTTATGAATTGCCAAACTCTATCCAGAGTTGTCTTCGTGAGAATATCTTATTTGTGTCGTAAGCTACAACGAGTGTCATTATCGTACACATACTTTGACCAACCAAACTGATTCTCATTAATATCAGTACAAGGTCAATTCCGACCAAGTAAATACTGTTGCCGGAACCTTTACTGATATTCGTTTTTATGGTTTTCGAATTTTATATACTTTTAAGGTTGAAATTGATCTAATTTCATATCACTAAAATTGATCTAATTATATTGTATGTACTTTAACTCTTTTAAGTTTGAAATTCAAGTAACAAAATGCTATAAAAAGTATAACATAAGTTGGCAACACGCTTAACAAAACATTAATATTAATAATAACAAAACAGACATCAAATGGGAGCCGGAGCAGGTTCCGGCGGAGCCATCGGACTCGGAGGAGAACCACCAAAATGCGGCACCCAACAAGGAAGATAACTATACGTTGGCCTATACGAACAATACCTCGGTTTCGAAAAGAATACCGAACACTCAGCCACTGGTCTCTGATCTGGTTGCCCCATTAAGCAGTTGTTCCTAACATCAAGCACACCTTTCTTGATCAACCCTCTACACACCGGACCCACACTAGTTAAATAGTTATCAGACAAAGACAAGTTAGCCAGATTATCCATAGCACACAACACTTCTGGCACACCACCATACAACAAGTTCCCTGCAAAGTTGATCACTTCAGCCTTCTTCATACACCCTAATGAAAACGGTAATGGACCGGTTAAGAGATTGTTTCCAACGTCGAAAACTACTGTTTCGGTCAAGAAACCGAGCTCGTATGGGAGGCAGCCACTCAACATGTTGTTGAGTAGTAAGACTTCGGATACGCTTGAAAAGTATGTAGCGATCGAACGAGGGATTGGACCGAAGAATTTGTTGTTGGCTAAGGTGAGGTAAAAGAGATGGGAGGTGATTTCGGCTAGTTTTTGATCGAAAGGCAGGATTTCGGCTAGTTGTTGGATGAAGTCGTTGTTGTTTAGGAACAAGATGTCTAGGTCTTGTTTTGTGAAGAGTTGAGGTGGGATGGAACCGGTAAAGGAGTTGAAACGGATATCGAGAAACGACAAGGTGCGCATCCCGAGTATGGCGATGGGAAACGAGCCGGTGAATAAGTTGTTGCTTAGGTCTATTTCGTAGAGGTACGGAAGTTTAGCAATATTTGGTGAAATGGTGCCCGAGAAAAAGTTTGAGTTGGCGTGAAAGAGGGCGAGGTCGGGTAACAAGTCGAGGAAGCCATCAAGAGTTGGAGCCTTAAGATGGAATCCATTGAAGTCTATGGAGGCAAGGGCGGTGGCGGTTTTGTTGTCAGGCGGGTTGTCACAGTAAAACCCTTTGTAATTGCATATATCTGACCCCACCCAAGATCCAGTGATATTTTGGGGGTCAGATGTTATGCTTTTCTTGAAAGTTTGTATCAACGGATATACTACGGCTAGCCGTTGGTCGAGAAAAGTTAGCTTGTTTCTGATTGCTTCAACGGGGTTTCCATCTACGATTGATGTTAATTCTCCAAGAATTTTGCTAGGATGGAAAACCGCAACGATAACGATGAGTTTGAAAATGAAAATGATGATCATTTGCATATTATCTTAGAACTTTCTTTGATCTCAAATGCAAGAATGAGAGATATGTATATAGAAATTGATCAGTATAGCCACTAAATACTAATGTTTTAAGGTTCATAGTCGTCTAGTTTATGAGGAAAGTTTGATTGGTTGGTGTTGTTTGTCTTCCACTTGGAAAAGAAAAGAGCAGAAGAAAAAAGTGATGGTTTAAAAGGGTTTATGATTTGTTGTATCTGCATATTTAATTGTTAATGGGGTTGATGAACTCCACCAATGGGAGTGAATGGCAATGGTGGTATTCAAATGACGGAAAGTTGATGTCATGCCACACATGACAATCACTTAAACTTGTTTTTGATTTTAGTTAGAGTTAATTACTATTTTCGTCCCTGTGGTTTGTCAAAAATCACTATATCAGTCCATTAGTTTAAAAATTGCGATTTAAGTCCTTGTGGTTTCACTTTCGTAACCATTTCAGTTCTGTCTCTTAACACCGTCTATTTTACCGTTAAGTTTTTAATGAAATACCTAAATTACCCTTGTGTTAATTAAATAAAAAAACTATGGAAATTTAAAAGATTGTATTCTAGGACTCACTTGTTAAAACACAACCCCACGCTACCCCGGAGAAGATGACCAGAAACTTTTGCCGGAAATGAGAGCAGGGATGGAGTGGGGCGGGGTAGCGTGGGGTTGTGTTTTAACAAGTGGGTCCTAGAATACAATCTTTTAAATTTCCATGGTTTTTTTTTATTTAATTATCACAAGGATAATTTATGTATTTCATTAAACACTTAACGGTAAAATACACGGTGTTATGAGACTAGACTGAAATTATTACGAAAGTGAAACCACAGGGACTGAAATAGTTATATTTGACAAACCACAGGGACGAAAACAATAATTAACTCATTTAGATATCTTTTTTGTTTTTTATTAATAAGGGCATTATGGTTAATTCACGTGTACTTAACAGAATAAATGGATGGGGTTAACGAAGGTGGACTGAAATGGTTACGAAGTGAAACCACAGGGACTGAAATCGCAATTTTTAAACTAATAAACTGAAATAGTGATTTTTTACAAACCACAGGGATGTGGCATTGTGGGGCATTATGTTAAAAGGGGTGTAAAAAATTAAATAAAAAAATCATCAAAAAGGGTATTGGCCAACCAAAAAATAGAATAGATGTCATTGACCAAACAATTCAAGAAGAGGCGTGGAAAAAAGGACGCCATTGTTTTTTTTTTTTTTTTGAAAAATACGCCCGGAGGCGGTTGATGGGCGTTAAGGGGCTTTTTTGGGGAAAAACGTCCCAAAACCCCCCACTACGGGTGATCTTAATGAGAGATTATGGTCCATGAGAAAGTCGAAACACTGATTTAAGCGCTGCAATAATCAAAATTGTGAAAGAAAGGAAATTTAATAATTAATATGCAAATTTGACATCTATAATATATTTATGCCACCAATATTATCTTTCTGATCACCATTATTACATTTTTTTTATCTTATCGAGAGTTGTTACGTCTGCTCTATTTTACATAAATAATTCTGAACTACTCTTTTTCTCTGGTTTGAAACTAAGACCTTTACTCTAAGAGTTATGCCTCTGCCGAATGAGCTATCAGTTCAAGTTATTATTATAATTATGTGTAAGAAGACATTTTTTTATGGTAATTGTTGTATTAGACAAAAAGATTGAGCGTTCAAATCTTTCAGTGTGCAAGAAGTTATGTATTTAGCCTAAAAAATCTAAGAATTTATGATTGAAAAAAGTTGTTGACTTATTTATATAATCTTAAAGAGAAAGGTCGGTGGCTTTGCCACCTACCCTTTCTCTCTTAATACACGTGTGTGCTCACTTTTTATCCTTTTCTTCCAGATCTTTCTTCCTCTGCTCTCACTATCTCCTGACCATTGCTGTTGTCGTCCACCGAAGTCCTTCACCTTTCACAAATTTCATACTTAATCCCTTTTTTTGAGTTCATCATATTCTGTCTTTTTCTTCCTTGGCTTCATACATATACACATCACATGGAGAGAGTTTTAGAAAGAGGGAGGATATCAGAGATGAGAAAGTAAAGGAGGTTGGCCATGGCCTACTCGCCGGCCACCCTATTCTGTTAACTACAGACGGCGCCACGACAGTGCTACTAAAACGCCCCAAAAATAAAACCTTCGACCATACATAAAGCTTAACAAAAACTCCGAATATCATAGGAAATTTTTTCATAATTTAACATTTGAAACTTCCAATTTTTAACAAAATAAAAAGGGTGTGTTAAACACCATTTAGGTATCAAATACAAAGTTTACTAGTTACAACTAAGTTGAAAATACATAAGAACATCAAAAGACTACATATGTCGGTTTGCACATATAACAAAACTTGAACCATTAGAGTAGTCAACATCGGAAGCGTGAGGTGGGCGTAGTGCGTGTGTTCGATCCAAGTTCGCCATGTAATTTAAGTTGCAGATTTACCTACATCCAAACAAACTTATAAAAATCAATTTCGTTAATCATATCACTATCTAAACTAACGAATTAATGTAATTCATTCCATTCCTTCATGTCACATTTACTTTTACTTGACCAGTTGAAACGGGTCAAACATACTATCTCAAACTTGAGATATAACATACCAATGTACCATCCATTAATCCATTAATAACGGTGTTGTTTAGTATAGAGAGCAAACACAGTGATTGGGGTTTGAATTGTATTGAGGATTGTATTGAACATCAAACTTTTAGGCTTACAGGAAGGGTGTTTATATAGGACACCGTTTTACACACTAGCCCCTATACTATCTATTTTCTCCTTTCCGACACTCCCCCTCAAGTTGAGTAGTGGGGTCACCAATACTTCACTTGCTCAAACAGCTACTAAACGCATTTCCGTTGACTGCCTTTGTTAGAATATCTGCGAGTTGATCTTTCGATGCTATATACGGGAGCTCTATGATACCTTCCTCCAATTTCTCCTTGATGAAGTGTCGATTTACCTCCACATGTTTTGTTCGATCATGTTGGACTGGATTTTCTGAGATCTGTATAGCAGCTTTATTGTCGCACATGATTTTGGTTGCTGTAGTAGGAAGAAAGCCAATCTCAGTTAGGAGCTTTCGAATCCACAGAATCTCTGCTAAGCCACGTGCAACCCCCCAGAATTCAGCTTCCGCACTAGATAGTGCGACTACCTTTTGTTTTTTACTTCTCCAGGTAACTAGATTTCCTCCAACCATGGTGAAGGATCCTGAGGTTGACCTTCTCGTTCCTTTATCCCCTGCCCAGTCGGCGTCTGTATAAGCTTGGATTTCTAAGTGCCCATTTGATTTAAACAGTATACCATGACCTGCTGTCCCCATGAGATACCTGATGATTCTTAATACTGCTTCCATATGGCTTGCTTGGGGCTGGTGCATAAACTGACTCACCACTCCTACTGCATAAGCTATATCTGGACGAGTGTGGGAGAGGTATATCAATTTTCCCACCATTCGTTGATATCTCTCCTTATCTGCTTGTTCTGCTCCATCTTCCATGTGTAGGCCGTGATTAACCACCATTGGGGTGTCCGCCGGTCTGCACTCAATCATTCCGGTTTCAGCTAGCAGGTCAAGGACATATTTCCTTTGACAGATAAAAATCCCTTGTTTAGATCTTAGAACTTCAATTCCAAGAAAGTACTTCAATCTTCCCAGATCTTTCATCTCGAATTCCGACGACGATTTTCTGATATTTTGTGTCGACGGTAATGGGGCTGAGTTTGGATCAGTTGGCTGATTACGTTGAGTTTCGCAAAGATCGATGAACGATTTCTTGAAGTTTGATTTTGGTTTTTCTGATTTGAGGTTGAATGGTAAATGATGAACAGAGTGTTCAAGGATCAGAAACTCTGCTCTGATACCATGTTGTTTAGTATAGAGAGCAAACACAGTGATTGGGGTTTGAATTGTATTGAGAATTGTATTGAGCATCAAACTTTTAGGGTTACAGGAAGGGTGTTTATATAGGACACCGTTTTACACACTAGCCCCTATACTATCTATTTTCTCCTTTCCGACAAACGGGTTAATTATATTCATAACATAAACATCCATTCAACCCGTTTACAACGAATCGAATATATTCCTTTCATTATTCGTATATACATCCCATTCAACCCACTTATAACGAGCTAATCTTTACCATTCTTTTTCACATAACTTTCCATTCATTCGACTCGTTCAAGATGAGCCGACTATGATTCATTCCCTTTCATAGAAATTCAATTCATATGACCCATTCGTAACGGGTTAGAGTATAAATTCTAAAACTACCGTTTAACTATTATCACTATGGTTTTTGCATAATAATCATTAAAAAGACATAATGTAAATGTATGCGTAAAATGACATACCTCGATCTTGTGAGCTTTCTGTTTTCTTTCACGCCTACATTAAACGCATTCATTCATTTACCCATACGCATTCGTTCTATCATTTACATAAAATTCTCATTTCCGAGTGAAAAACATTATCACCAAATTTTTAAGAATTTCACACATTTGTTTCTCCTAAGCATTTCATCAAACACTTGGTGTGCATCGTATTTACAAAGCATCATGTACAAGTATACAAAGCATGATTACTACTAGTTCATCTCATAACTCATCAACAATCAATCAAGTTCATTACATTCTTTTATTCTACATCAATTTGTCTAAGATTCAAGTATTACAACAACATCATATTTCAAGATTTCACATGATTATATCTACTTTGATCATCCTATTCATAACACATTTTTATAAAGTGGGTTTATACTACAATCTTTCAAATGGCCTAAAATCAAACTGGATTCTTGTTCTAGAGAGTAATCCTAACTCCAATTTACACAAATTGTTACATGAACTCGAGATTGGGTTGTGGCCCACTTCCTACAAATCATAATTTCAAGAAATTGAACTTACCACTTCAATAATCGAGTTTAGATGAGTGTAGATTGAAGTTCATGTATTAGATTATCCTTGAAATTTCAATTCAATTGATGGAATTAGCAAACAAGGGTTTCACCTTGTTCTCCCCCTTGTCATGTTCGATCCCAGGCACACACAGATGTGTGTGTTTTGGGTTTTGATAGTTTTTAATACCTTCATTTTTAATATTGTCCAACTTTAACCCTCCTAATGTTAGAGTTTGTTTCATTTAGGCACTTTCCATTATTTAACTAACATTTTAACATTTTTACTAAGTTAAATTTTTCTTATTAATTTAACTTAGTGCCTAATAAATCTTTTTGGGGTGTTACAGCTACGGTGGAGCTGGCTTTACTATGGCTCGTGGACCATCACAAATCAATGACCCGAGGGTGAGGAATCTTCAAAGTCCAGGTATGTATCTATTCAATATCAACTTATGTTTTCTTTTTTCTTCTAATGAAGGCCTCTTCTCCAAATTGAGTTCGTGCTTTCTAGGGTTTCTTTACCTTGTTATTATTGATTTTGCTGGATTTGGGGGAAATTTTTTCCAGTTGCTCATGTGCCCTAGGTCATAGGTTTGATTTTTGTTGACAAAATTTCTTCAACTATCTAGACATTCATTATGATAGCCGAGACTCATGTTTAATATCTTTGAAAACAAACCTTAAATCAGACACATTTTTTGTATTGTTATAAAGCCGATTTGACTGCACAAGTCAAAATGCATCTATAATTATGGAAAACAATATGATTTACCTTAACTATGAATTCAAAACTTAGAAACTAGAGTTCAATCCTTACTTCTACAACAGTTATCTATGTATATTAAACTGAAGTATGTTGTTTATGTACTTTCCAGACCACTTTTTTATTCTTAAACGAGTAGAAGGCCTGAATGAGCTCTGATTCCATCGGTTTGAAGACATTGAGTGTAAAAGAGTTGAAAGAAAGTTGTGAAACCATCTCTCAATCCTTCTACTCATGAAAATGTTTAGATCTATGCGAAAAGAGTGTTAAAACATGTGGAAATCATGTAGATCTGAGTCGTTCTTGGTGGAATGAGGCCAAATCTTGAAGTTCATGAGAACCCCATGATGACGTCATCCTAGAACACCTCAAATCCGCTGATTTCACGGTTAAAAGTGAATATTCAAAGGTGAAAATGATGAAGAAGTGCGTGTAGATGATAGATGTACAAGATTTGAGTTGAAAACTTACAAGAATCGTGAGAAATCGAGAGAAAAGGGAGCTTGAGCACGCTGGTCGGAAGAGAGGGCTGTCACATCACTGTTTGTGATGTGACAGGGGTATTTATAGGTTGCCAAAAGAGGAAAGTGGCACAGGTGACGGATCAGATGACAACCCGATCGGATGGCCATCCGATCGGATGGTCATCCGTTCGAATGACCATTCGATCGACTGGTTGTCGCGAGTTAGTTTTCTTGTTTTCGTTTTGTGCATTGAGCGTTGCGATGCGTTTCGAGTAAGGGATGCGATAGTATTACCCATTAGTCACACAAATAACCTAAGTACTAAATACCATAAATATAAACCTTGAATCTCGATTTTGCGATGAGATTGCGTTGAGATAGAGTTGCGATTGCGATTAATCACCTCAACATAAACATAACATGCACAAGTAACACATAATAGCACACACACGTAAAATAATATCCATAACCTATAATTCGAGTTGCGATGCGTTAGCGATGCGATTAGTGATAAGTCGATTAGCGATTAAACTGCGATTAGATAGCGATTTATTAACAAGTACTCCACATAATACAACTAAAGCGAAAATAAAATAGAGTATTGATACTAATCATGAAGTATAATTCAATAATTAAGCAAGGAGTGGCAGATCGCAATTATCAATCTTTTCTTCCTTTGACTTTGACTTGTACTTTGACTTCAAAAAGTCGGGTTGTTACAGCATCCCCTACTTTAGGAAATTTCGTCCCGAAATTTAAGAAGCAGGCGTAACAAACAGTTGCGGATACTTCTCCTTTATGTCACTTTCGAGTTCCTAGGTGAACTCCGCGCCGCGTTTGCCTTCCCAGCGAACCTTCACAATGGGAATGCATGAGCGTCGGAGTACCTTGGTTTCTCGGCCCATGATCTCGACAGGCTTCTCCACGAAGTGTAATGTTTTGTCCACTTGTAAATCCTCAATAGGGACATGTAATTCCTGGTCGGCTAGACACTTTCTGAGGTTCGAAACGTGGAAAGTCGGGTGGACATTACTAAGTTTTTTCGGTAGTTCGAGTCTGTAGGCCACTTTACCAATCCTTTCTAGAATTTTAAAGGGTCCAACATATCGAGGCGCGAGCTTTCCTTTCTTGCCGAATCTGATTACTCCCTTCCAAGGTGCAACCTTTAGGAGTACGTGATCGCCAACGTCAAATTCAAGGGGCTTGCGGCGTCTATCGGCATAACTTTTCTGACGACTCCGAGCTTTCAGCAGGTTGTCTCAAATTTGGAGGATTTTGTCAGTCGTTTCTTGCAATAACTTCGGACCAGTAATCTGCGCATCCCCGATCTCGTGCCATACAATAGGAGATCGACATTTTCTTCCGTATAATGCCTCAAATGGTGCCATTTGGATGCTAGAGTGATAACTATTATTGTACGAGAATTCGACTAAAGGTAAATGCGAATCCCAATTACCACAGAAATCTATAACACACGAGCGAAGCATGTCTTCGAGGGTACGAATCGTGCATTCAGTCTGACCGTCGGTCTGGGGATGGAAAGTAGTACTAAGATTTAGAGTAGTGCCGAGAGCAGATTGAAACGTTTTCCAAAGACGCGAGGTGAATCGACCATCGCGGTCAGAGATGATATCACGAGGCGTCCCGTGTCGACAAATAACTTCGTCGGTATAGATTCGAGCTAATCATTCTACCTTGTAGTCTTCTCGTATCGGTAGAAAGTGAGCGGATTTAGTAAGATGCTCAATGATAACCCAGATGCTGTCGTGACCTGATGGTGTGCGCGGGAGTTTCGTTATGAAATCCATAGCTATACTCTCCCATTTCCACATTGGGATCTCGGGTTGTACGAGTAAGCCAGAGGGGCGTTGATGCTCAGCCTTGACTTTGGAACACGTCAGGCATTTCGAAACATAGATAGGGATATCATTCTTCATGCACGACCACAGTACTTGTAGCGCATGTCCTGGTACATTTTGTCAGCACCGGGGTGAATAGAATACCAAGATTTGTGAGCTTCGTCTAGCAGAATCTGTCGCAAATTGGTACGCTTGGGAATCCAAATTCAGTCTAGATAATGGAATATACCATTCGATTTATTCACCAGTTGTTCGCCATTGTTGATGATCATTTCTTTCTTCAAAGTACGTTCGGTAAAACAAGCATGTTGAGCGTCGTGGATAAGGGCTTCGAGATTGTGCTGGGCTTGAGTATTACGAACGCTATGCAAATAGCTTCATCGGCTGAGAGCATCGGCGATGATGTTTGCTTTGCCTGGGTGGTAGCGAATCTCACAGTCGTAATCGTTGAGGAGTTCTACCCGTCGGCATTGGCGCATATTCAGTTCTTTCTGGCTAAAGATATGTTGTAAGCTCTTATAGTGGGTAAAGACCGTACACTTTGTACCGTACAGGTAGTGTCGCCAAATCTTTAACGCAAAAACAACTGCATAAAGCTCGAGGTCGTGTGTGGTATAGTTCTTCTCGTGGATCTTGAGCTGTCGAGAGGAGTACGCGATAACCTTGTTCCGTTGCATGAGAACACAACCAAGACCGAGGTTAGAGGCATCGCAGTAGAATACGAAATCGTCGTTTTCATCGGGCAGTGAGAGCACGGGAGCGGTACAAAGCATAGCTTTGAGAGTTTGAAAGGCCTCCTCTTGTTCGTTTCCCCAAACAAAAGGCTTGTCCTTATGCGTAAGCTAGGTAAGCGGTACAACGATTTTTGAGAAGTCAGCGATGAATCGGCGATAGTAACCCGCCAATCCGAGGAAAGAACGAACTTCGGACGGGTTCCTGGGTGTAACTCAACTCTTAACAGCTTCGATCTTCGCAGGATCGACATGAATTCCTTGACTATTGACGATGTAACCGAGGAATTGGACCCCCTCAAGCCAGAATTCTCACTTGGAGAACTTGACATAGAGGCGGTTTCCCTGGAGTAACTCAAGAACCAAACAGAGATGTTGCGAGTGTTCGGTTTTTTACTTGGAATAGATCAGGATATCATCGATGAACACGATGACGAAGCGCTCGAGAAAGGGTTTACACACGCGATTCATTAGATCCATGAAAACTGCGGGAGCGTTAGTCAAACCAAAAGGCATAACAACAAACTCATAGTGACCGTAGCGGGTTCGAAAAGAGGTTTTAGGTATATCTTCCTCCTAGATTCGTAACTGGTGATAGCCTGAGAGTAGGTCGATCTTCGAGAAACACGTAGCACCTTGTAATTGGTCAAACAAATCATCGATTCGAGGCAAGGGATAACGATTCTTGATGGTAAGATTATTCAATTCCCTGTAGTCGATGCACAACCAGAACGATCCGTCCTTCTTTTTGACGAAAAGGACATGCGCGCCCCAAGGAGAGGTGCTAGGGCGAATAAAGCCTTTATCAAGTAATTCCTGGAGCTGACTCAAGAGTTCGCGCATTTCAGAACGAGCGAGATGATAAGGCGCTCTAGCAACATGATTTGCTCCAGGAATGAGGTCGATTCAGAAATCGATATCACGAGTGGGAGGTAAACCAGGTAAATCATCAGGAAAGACGTTAGGAAACTCACGAACCACAGGCACCTTGTCTATTGCCTTAACTTCCTTTTCCTCCGCTACTATAATGTGCACCAAGAAAGCTTGGTATTCCTTGCGGAGATACTTGCTAGCTTGGACACATGACATGAGTTGTAACTTCTTCGAAGCGACTTCACTATAAACACACAATTGATCACCGTTCACGAGAGAGAAACGAATCATTTTATCGAAGCAAACAATTTCAGCATGATTCTCCCGAAGGAAATCCATACCAACTATGACATCACCTACTTTGCCATAAACTGTTTGTGATGTGATAGGGGTATTTATAGGTTGCCAAAATAGGAAAGTGGCACAGGTGACGGATCGGATGACAACCCGATCGGATGGCCATCCGATCGGATGGTCATCCGTTCGGATGACCATTCGATCGAATGGTCATTCGATCGACTGGTTGTAGCGAGTTAGTTTTCATGTTTTCGTTTCGTGCATTGAGCGTTGCGATGCGTTTCGAGTAAGCGATGCGATATTATTACCCATTAGTCACACAAATAACGTAAGTACTAAATACCATAAATACAAACCTTGAATCTCGAGTTTGCGATGAGATTGCGTTGCGATAGAGTTGCGATTGCGATTAATCACCTCAACATAAACATAACATGCACAAGTAACACATAATAGCACACACACGTAAAACAACATCCATAACCTAGAATTCGAGTTGCGATGCGTTAGCGATGCGATTAGTGATAAGTCGATTAGCAATTAAACTGCGATTAGATAGCGATTTATTAACAAGTACTCCACATAATACAACTAAAGCGAAAATAAAATAGAGTATCGATACTAGTCATGAAGTACAATTCAATAATTAAGCAAGGAGTGGCAGATCGCAATTAGCAATCTTTTCTTCCTTTGACTTTGAGTTGTACTTTAACTTCAAAAAGTCGGGTTGTTACATCGGAAACCAGAGGTCTAGAGGAATCAAGACCAAACATGTTGTGCAACTTTGTTTATTAATTGTTGTATGTTTTTTGTTACTCTTCCAAATCAAAATGTCTCATGACAAGAAGAAAGAGTTTGGTGTCAGCATCTCATTAAACACGTGTGCTACTGGTGAAACCGTCAAATTTGGAAGAAAAGACCTTCAAATGTATAGTGTTTATCTTCATGTTTATAGGCATTTACTGCTAGCTTGGACTCGAGTCTATTTCCTATAATTAAAGTTGTTTTAAAACAATACAAATTCAACCATAGGAAAACTTCAACAAGATTAGTATCAATATCACCACCATTAGATTAGTATCCTATTATCATCATCCTCATCTTTATATCATGTCACTTAAACAGTTCTGTAGCTAATTCATCAAAGAAGTCCTATATAATTTGTTAAAAAAAAAAAACAAATAGTGAATTATTTATATTTTTCACACAACTCCTAAAGTTATATGAGATATTTATTAGTTTAAAAATAACATCTAATGATAGAAAATATAGCCTTTTTTATATGTTTGCAAATATATATTTTCCATGGTGGATGTCCTGTTGCATCATATGCAATTGGAGTCGCACATGGACATCTCTTGCAGGTTCTTTTTATTACAATATTATAATGATTAAAACTGATCAAAATGTTATGTATGATAACACATGGAACATTGTTGTCACATATTGATGGTATTCACATGATGCAACCGTCACACCCCAACCGATGGCGGAAACATCGGGATGAGACGAACAAATTGCTCAAAACTTCATAACACTATGTGACAATATGAATTTATATTGAATTTCATAAATTCCTAAAAATGTCTTACAAGAATCGAATATGAACAACATTGTTTCAAACATACATTAACAAATAGATTAATCTAAGTGTGTTTCTAAGTCCACCTAAATCTTGTTTCTTCGCTTAGCATCATCTTGTCTATCAACCTGCAACATGTATTAAAATATGATCAACAAAAAGTTGGCGAGTATACAAGTTTGATACATAGCATAAAATAGATTAAAATAGTTTAAGGGCTCGTATCCAACATGAATCACAATATGCAAGTTACTAGTATGTTGAAACGGTGTAAGCTATATGTTCAAACCCAAGAATCCAATGCGTTAAAATAGCTTATCCCAAAGAATAACGGGAGGTTAACATGTTTAACTTAACAATACCCCAAGACTCATGGGCGGTGCATTACTCCTATAGCGCTATAATTGTAAAGGTAGGCTTGTACGAAGTTAATGAGCATATAGACACGAAAAGTTTACATAACATATGAGATTAGCAAGCATCATATAGTCTCATGTTCAAATATGGATAGAGAGTGATTTAAATAGTTTCAAGTGTTTCGTGTTTTTATATAGAATACATGTTGCACCCAAAAGTGTTTAAAAATGAAAATGGGTTCGAGTATACTCACAAAATTGCATATGCTTTCCGATTATCCAATGTGACGAAGTTGTCGAGACTAGAAGGACGATTATGTTCGATTTGGAGTTTAAGGGATGTTTACATTCGAGTTCAAGGATTCAGAGTTTAAATCATACTAAAATATCATATGGGAAAATAATCATCTAGCACATATGACACTTGTTCTTGACACTATGAAACTCGAAAGAGTTTATATGTTTTCATGGGACAAAACCCATTAGAATCGTGACGAGTTATCGATGTCTAAGATGATGTAACCTACTATCTTGACAAATGACCATTAGTTCATCATCAAGAGATTGGTTATTTGAACATATTACATAAGTTATATTAGTATGCATATATCATATGGGTCAAGTATTAGGTAGGAGGATAAATCCACCATTTAGGAACCTCTTTGTATCATACAATTCATACATGAGGTAGCAAGAATCAAGTCTTCCATTTAAGCACATCTTTGTTCACCACTACACTTGTTGTTATAAACAACAAGGAGGGTCATGAACTTACAAGTAAAGAATGAAATAAAAACAACTAATCTAAGAAAAACATCAAGAAGTGTGTGGATTCTCAAGTAGGATAGCCCAAGCTTGTCCTATAATCACGCAAACATCAAGCTTTAAGCTTGAACACTACTTGTGGGTTAAACCCTAAACAAAACAAAAAGTTTATGAGGTTTTAACCTCTGATTTTACTTGTCTCAACCTTGTTTTTAAGCCCAACTAACCATTCAATTGATTATGAGCATAAGGACATAGGAATGAGATGAGATAACTCAAGTTTAACTACGTTTAACAAGGTTTAAATCAAAAACAGAAAGTTTCAGTCCACTTTGGAGCCTTTTTGGTGACATTCCAGACCTTGGTTTTCCATGGAAATGCTCCTAGGGTCAATCCAAGTGAGTTGGATAAAGAATCAAAGCAAAAGACCAAGAAATGAGTGAGATATGCTCACTTGAACAACTTGATGTGAATATGTCCAAGTTCTTCGTTTTCAGCAGATTGAGAGGTGTTTTGAGAGTGTTTTTGTGGGTTTGTAAAGTGAAAAATGCTTGGGAGGTGCTTGGTTTTAATAGGGAAGGATTAGGGTTGGGTTTAGTGTGTAATAAATGCAAGGAACAAGTTTAAAACTCAAACAAAACACAAAAGTCCGCCAAAAAATAGAGCTGATCACATTTTCTGCGAGTTGATGGGCTCTCGGCCCGCGAGGCATATCATTGGGCCGGGTCGCGGCCCGTGAGGATGTATGGGTTGGGTTTCATTTTGATTTTGTTCAATTTACACCCCTAGACTTCATGAATTGAAGTTTTAAAGATGTTTTAAGCACAATAAGCATAGTTGAGGGTATGGAATGTAATTATATCATAAACCAAACATAAAACGAGTATAAACATGTGTAATTGTCGAGAATAAGTGTCATTTTTTATAAATCGAACATGTAGATTACAAGTTTGTAAGTGTAACATATTTTGCACGAATTGTTGATAATGTATCATATGAATAATATTTTTGAACGTATAAACATGTATAAGGCGTATATAACATAAACGTAACGAAGACACGAATCTCATTATGATTCAAGTCTCGGATTTTACATCGATTACAAGGAAATAACGATTACAAGAATACGCAGTTTCCAAAAATAGGATTACAAGCAAGGGTTTCCAAATATAGAAAGTATGGAAACGCAGGGCGTTACAGCAACAATATGAAGGTACTTTTGGAGGGTTAAACCTACATCTTTTCACCATTGCAGACGATTCTTACAAGTATTGTCATGCAAAGTTGATTATTCGTTAAAAAATCGAAGTGTTTTTAGCTGACCTGACCCGTTTGAAAACCTTTGACGCATCAGGGCCATGATTTACAAACATGGAAGTCAGTCAATCCTGGTGAGTTGAGAAAGCAAAGTAGGTAAAACTGAGAACAAAAATGCTTATGAGGTATCCTGCTTTCATGGGAGGTAGATCAGGTACAAAGTGTAATGAAAAAATAAATTAATGATGATTTTGTTTAATTTTATACCTTTATAGATTAACATATTTCCTTTTATATTTTCTCAAAAGAGAATTCAAATAATAAAAGAATTAAAGCCACATTAGATGTGTATGAAATGAACTTTTACTATTTTTATTCAAAATAATGTACCTTATCATGTTCTTGAAGTTGAAGTGTCGAGACGTCGTCGCCGCAACGCACGGCTATGGCAACAATCTAGTATGTACTAAATAAAAAAAGTTTAAAGTAAACTAACTTTTATAATTAATTTTATTAATAAAGTAAAATTAAAACATATTTTGTGTTTCTTTATAACTTTTAAGATTAAGATACAATATTCCGAGTATTCGTTGCGACGTGCCTATTTTATCTACATTCCGATATAAATATTTTTCAAAATCAAGTTGTGAGTGGTAATGTATAAGTATCGAAACACATACATGTTATATAAAAGTTGCTTCATAATTTCTTTTTTTTTTTATAAATTTGACTTCGTTTAATATTTTCGTTATTCTAAAACACGCGTTGATATTATTTTGGGCATATCATAACTTTAGTTTTAGGTTTTATCTTTCAGTTGTTATACCGAAAATACCATACAAAGACTGTAAGGTCATGCGTAGTGGTAAGGGTGAATAATGTTCCCATCCTTGGGCGTTTTCCGGCATGTGGCAGTACAGTCAGCAAGGGGCATTATTGGGCGTTTTTCTAAAATGGGTGTAGTGGGGATGTGAGCATTATGTTAAAAGGGTGTAGAGAATTAAATAAAAATAAAAAAACTAACAAAAAAAGTTATTGGCCAAAAAAAGAAAGATTAAATGTGATTGACCATTCAAAATTGCTCCAAGCTTGATTTGAAAAACGCCAAGGGGGGTTTTGAAAGAAAACACCCAAACACGCCGGCGGGGGTGGGGGCGGTGGCGTTTTTAGGCGTGTCTGAGGGGAGAAGACGTCCACTACGGATGGTATAATAAAACAAACTGATACTGGCTAAATTGCCGTCGCCATCAACGGAAGAATTCCGCTAGCTGGTTGTTATAATTTATGATATTGCATCATTCTTGTTAAAGTACATATTAATTTCTTATTTTTAACGCTTACCTCATGTGTACATTAAATGTAAGGTGCATACAGAGCATTAATAATGCACCAACTATCTTGTATATGTTGTTTTCCTTTTAATGGCAAATTTTATTTTTCATTTACAAGTGAGATTTGAACCAATAACTTTTTCAACTTAGGTGTTCTTGTAAACTTTATTTCTCTCGTTGGGCTAAAAATCTCAATGATATTTTGTATGTGTTGTGATGAAACACAGGTTAACACCAGGGTTAATCTGTGGGGTTATTTCGTCTGTGGGTTCAATCTCCTTTCTACGGGTAGAAACGGCCTGGATCCTGCAAAACAGCAACACCGTTAGTCTCGTTAAGAGGGGAATATGGGGGTTTCCCTCTTAACCAGGCTCCGGCGTGAGAATAAGCACTGTTCTGAGGGAGAATAAGCAGTGTGTGTTGAGTGTGTGAGTATAGAGAGCAAGATTGTTCAACCTGGATGATGAAGGGTCCTATTTATAGCCGGAGGGTGAAGGAGGGAGGAGCAGCAGTGCCAGCTGTGGTTGCGCGCCAGCTGTCCGACCAAGGGGAATATCCTTTTGGTCTCCTCTGCTGTGGTCAGTGTAGTGGTACACGTGGCGCGCTTACATTTGCCTATTCTGGAGACGTCGTACCGGTACTATCGGACTGCTCCTTGATTCGTCGCAGGCCTACCTGGCGCTTGATGACTGGTGACACGTGTCGTCCTTTTTGTCGGATGGAGCATCTTTGGTGCCACCTTGATGTTTTCCAGAAGCTTCTGGATGATCTTGTTGATGTCAGCGCCACGTAGGATGGAAAAGTGGTGTGGTCCTTGCCATGTGGGCAACGATTTGGGACCATACCTCTTCAAGCCCCCCCCCCCAGTCCAGTGTGTCTTCTAGTTGAGTTGATTGTCTAGGAGGGATTCTGGAATTATGAAGGTAGTGGTTTGTATGGCATGTGTTTGTAATGGGAAACTTGAAAAATTGAGTCAAATGGTCGCATGGCGCATGGATTTTGGCAACTTGCAAAAGTTGAGCCACATGGACGCATGGCGCATGGGTTTTGGCAACTTGTAAAAGTTGAGCCAAATGGACGCATGGCGCATGGGTTTTGGCGACTTGTAAAAGTTTGAGCCGCATGGACGCAAGGTGCATGGGTTTTGGCGATTTGTAAAAGTTGAGCCGCATGGACGCATGGCGCATGGGTTTTGGCGACTTGTAAAAGTTGAGCCAAATGGACGCATGGCGCATAGATTTTGGCAACTTGCAAAAGTTGAGCCAAATGGACGCATGGCGCATGGATTTTGGCAACTTGCAAAAGTTGGGCCAAATGGACGCATGGCGCATGGGTTTTGGCGACTTGTAAAAGTTGAGCCAAATGGACGCATGGCGCATGGGTTTTGGCAACTTGCAAAAGTTGAGCCAAATGGACGCATGGCGCAATGGCAGCAGGTGACTTTGTTGTTTTCTTCTGAAGGAAGCTTTGTTGTCTTGGGAGGGAGCGGCTGATGTGACTGTCTGGTATCCCCTGTCTTATCAGAGGTGAACAGGCGCCTTTTCAGTCATGTCAGTTACTTTATGTCGAGGCGTCAGGCGTCTGTTTCCCATGCTCCCGAAAAAGAGGTGACGTCTTCTCTCTCTTATGACGTGTCTCTCCCCCGTTGGTTGCCTTTTTGGATTCTGACGGCCCACTACCCATCGCATTAAATGCGATGGGTATAAGTACACGGCTGAGTTCTCCTTCTTCTTCACTTCTCAAAATTTGAAGTTTGATTATCTCCCATTCATCCACCTTTCCTCTTCCTTTTCTTTGAGAATTTCCGTCTAACTTCTGATTATCTTCATTATGTCTAGGGTGAATCCTTCTCAGAGGAAGAAGGGAAATAAAGGGAAAACTCCCCCGGGTCCTGACCAGGCGGTCATAGGGTGGAAGGAAGAGGAGTTCCACAATCTGGTGAGAGAGATGGGTTTCTTGCCGGTTCGACTGCTATGGATGCACCTCCGGGTTATATGACGTTGTATTCTGCGTTCTTTCGGGAGGGTAACTTCCGACTTCCAATCACCAGGTTTACTGCCGACGTCTTGAGGAACTACGGGCTCCATCTTTCTCAGATCAATGCTATCGGGCTTCCCCGTATTACTCATTTTGAGTTTGTTTGCATGGCTAACCGTTTGGAGCCGACGTTTGAGATGTTCAACGTCTTCTATACCGTTTCGTATACAAGTGGCTTTTATTCTTTTAACTCTCGGACCGGTGTTGCTCCAGTTTGCTCTGCTCCTTTGAAGAGTCTTCATGACTGGAAACAAAAAATTTTCTATATTCGCCGAGGTGTTATCCTGGTAGAGATGCATTACCGGTCAGCAAGTGAGGGTATCCCTAAGGTTGATGTGGTTGCAGATTTTTTTGAACAAGCCTGGTATAAAAAGTTGACTCATAAAGCCACTCCTATTCTTCAGCTTGAGGAGATGGCGTTGGTGGGTGCCGGTATGAGTATGTTGTGGGTTCCAAAGCATCCTTTGGGGGTCCCAGTTTATGGTTATAATGGCAAACGTATGTGTTGTTTCATAACCTTTTGTCTCTCTTGTATATATATATATTATATATTATATATTATTATTTTTTGTTGTTTTTGTCATTACTCTTCATCTTCGTATTTTTGCAGTGGGTTACACTTTGTTGAATGTTCTGGTTTCGAAAGCTGGTGGTGCCATGGTTGAGGCGATTCAAAGGGTTGAGAAACAACCCTGGTTGGATCAGATTCGCGGTCGTTTCTTGCATCCGACCAACGAGAGTTTTGCCACCTATGCCAACGCTGTCTTAGGTGAAGATAGTGAGGATGATGATGATGCTTTTGATCTTATTCGAGAGGAAGTTATTGTTCTCTCGAGCGATGGGTCTGGCAGATCTTTTGAAGGCCTAACTTCTCGTTCCCCGCGTGCAGGTCCGGTGCAGGGGGTTGCGCGTGAGCCTTGATGTGTTAAAAATGCAACATATAAATTTCATCAAATGAGGCATAAAACTAACCCTTTTTTAGTACTAATGTTGGAAAAAGTGTGCTTTTGTCTTCCTTTTGTATTTTCAGGATTAAATGAGCTCAAATTAACAAAAGGAGCAAAAAGACATCAAAATCTAACATAAATACAAGAAAAGGAACAAGACGTGACATGCCCGACCCCACGACAGCATCTTCCCAAGCAAAACAAGAGATCAGAAGCCTGAACACGCCCCGTGCTCAGCCAGCACGGGGGCGTGCCCAAGTGTCAGCAGAAAAGACAAAGTGGTAGAAGCTTCTATTGCCCACCACGGGGCCGTGCTCAGCGGACACGGGGTCGTGGTCAACTATAAGATTCGCACAATCCAGCAAATCTGCATAGTACAAAGATTCTTCTGCACCACGGGGTCGTGCTCAGCGGACACGGGGGCGTGGTCAACTAAAAAGACAAAACTGCATTAAATGAAGAAAGAGAAGGATGTGGACACGGGGCCGTGCCCAATGGACACGGGGCCGTGCCCGAGCTTCTGTTCAGCCTATAAATAGAAGTGCTTGGCTCAAGCTCAAACCATCCCTTACCACACCACCTCTCTCACACTTCACCCACCACCCACCACCACCATAACACTATCATCCACCACCATCATCCATTGTCCATCATAGAGTGTGTGAGTCGTCTCGGGATCCAAGATTGATCGTAAGAGTTCTTGACAATCAAGGCCATGTTTGCCTAAGTCTCTTACATCACTTGGTGAAGACAAAGTGTCTAGTGTAATACTTTTTATTTCTAATCTTTTGCACTTTTTACTTGATTTTGTATTAATGACTTTAATAACTAGTTGCTTATGTTGAAGGTGATCTTTCCTTATCGTTTGTCCGTGGTGTCTTGGCGTTATTTTACTGTCTATATAAAATAAAAGATTTTCACCATTCATATCTCCACGGTCTATATGGAGGTATGTTGGCTACCTGGTCGTGGGTTAAGGGAACGGTTTGGTAAAGGTCTTGCCATTGTTCAGCGTTTAGAGGTCCTGCAATGGACCTGGGTCAAATTTAGTAGGACCCCCTTCAATACTTAACGGTATTGGATGGCGGGGGTCCAAACTCTTTGATCCCCTCATAAGTTAACTACTATTAATACTATAACCCGGCTATTTAGGACTGTATCCCTGCTGACTCAGACTACTTAGTCGAGGGTAACGTCACCTCCAAAAGAGGGGCCTACCATAATTTGCATTAATAACTTAATTAATTATCTTCCAATAATCCACCCTTTTAGGATTGTATCCTTGCTGACTCAAACTACTGGGGTGAGGGTAACGTCACCTTCAAAAGAGGGGCCTACTACAATAACTAAGATAATCTCTTAAAATAGTGCAAAAGTGCGGAAATAATCAAAGGTTACACTAGATACGAGTCGGAACCAAGTGATTCATCTTGTCTATCTGTTTTTTTTTTCTTTTTATTTTTTTTTCAGCATTTTAGTTAGTTTTTATTTTTCTTAGTTTAAAACATTTTTCTAACTTTTTATTTTGATTAGACGTTGAGGATAAACCGGTACTAAAAGCTCTTGTGTCCTTGGACGACCTCGGTATCTTGCCAACACTATACTACACTCACGATGGGTGCATTTGCCCATATGTGTGTTTAGTGTTAGTAAAATATCGTGTTTTATAAATTTAAAACTTGGCTAAAAATAAGTGTTAAAGGGGCTTAAAATATACACCTAATATATATAACACTTCACACGCATCAGCCTGTTAACGAACCCGTTGATGATGATGTGGAGATTCCGGTTGAGACTGCTGAGCAGTTGGAAACGAGGAGAAAAACAAAAACTGACAAACCAGAAGAGAAAGGGAAGAAGGCTGAGGAACATGCCACTGAAACTCCTCGTAAGCGACCTTCTACTCTTCCTGTCCTAGATTACGTTGTGGTTTCTGATACGTTGTCCGGTTTAGGGACCGGAGAGAAGCATCATGGGTCTGATCCTGAAGACCGTGCTACCCTGACGGAGATGTTGCAGAGAAAGGCTGTTGAAGATAAAAAACGGAAACTTGACGAGCAAGCTGCTGCGTTGCTTGCATCCAAGAAGGCTAAATTCCAGAAGGAAACTCCTCCCGCACCTTCTGAATCTGAGATTGATATGGGTGTATTTAGTGGTGGTCGTGGTAATCTGTTGGAGGAAATATATGCTGCCTCTGCTCCAACAGGTGAAGCATTTGTGATTATGGGCATTGTCATCTGGGTTTTTGCTTGTTTTTTATATTTGTTTTTATCTTGTCTCAGGTGTCAAGTCAGGTAAACCACCGCGCGTGGTTGATATTTCAAAGATTACCCCTCCTACCTCTCCGCCGTCCAGGAACATTGACTTGTCTCCTCCTCGTGATGATGCTGGGACGAGGAAAGAAGATGATGTGACCGTTGAGCATGTGGGTGAAGGTGGTGGTGATGCTGTAGGTGGCGATGGTGGAGGTGGTGATGGTAGAGGTAAGGGTGTTGATATCACAGTGGAGTCCAGTGAAACCGCTCCACGCCAAACTATTTACACCAAGCGCCCTCCGGGTGGCGGTGGTGGGGCTACTTCAGGTGTTGTCCACAACCCTCAGTTTGAGAATGTTTGTGTCGATTCTTGGGATACACAGAACCCTGCTTGTGATGATCTGCCTCATGTTCCTCGTTGGAATCTAACCCAGGGTTCCAGGATGAATGATCTGAGTAACTGTCATGATTTCTTCTCGCTATCTCTCCCCCCTGCTGAGAGGATGTTTCAAAAGAAGCGCAATCGGTTTGAGTTGTTAGATGATCATGTGCGTGCTACAGTTAACCATTTCGCCACTTCTCAAGAGATTGTGCGTGAATGGAGATTGATGGGAGAGGAGACAGCTGAATTTGAAGATGAGAAGAAGGCATTTGCTGAGGAGAAAGAAAAATTTAATGCGGAGAATAAGGGTTTGCTATGGAGGCTTGTGGATGCTGAACAGAAGTTTGAGCAAGAGAAACAGGTCAACGTTCAAAAGCAGAAAGACTGGGAGTCTGCCTGTGAACGTACTAATGCCGAGATGCAATCTCAACGTGCCGCTATTGTGCGTTTGTCTGGTGAAAAGACAGAGATTGCTGAGGAAGCTCAACAGGCGCGTGTTGCGTTTGAAAAGAAAGAAAAGGAGTATGTTGATCGCATTGCTAATCTGGAAAACCTTGCAAAGCAGAAGGTTGCTGAGTGTGAAGCTGCTGAACGTCTTCTTGAGGAGAAAGTTGCTGAGTGCCAGGCCTCTGAACTTCTGGTTGAAGAAGTTTCTGCTGGTTCCAAGTGGCTGCTTTCGCGCGCGGTGCCTTTGGTAACTTCCTTTGTTTATTTTGTTTTCTGGTGTGTTGTGCTTTCTTCTTACATTATTGTATTTTGCAGATTGCGGATCGTATTGTTAACTCTCGCGAACTTGCTACGTACATGTTTGAGCTCGGTCAAGCGGGGTACAATAGTGGTCGGAAGTATGGCTATGCTGAAGGCAGAGCTGCGACTGCCAGTAATGAAAAAGATTACCACTTCGAGCTTTATAAAGAGGATTGTGATGGTAAATATGCTGCTAAGCGCAAGGAGTTTGCTTCCTTGGAGTTTGCCGTTGTTAAGGCTGCTCATAAGCTATCCCGGAAGCCGGATGGTGTTGCTTTATTAAAGAAAGCTCTTGGTGATGAAGGTGATGCGGCTGGAGGTACTGGGACTAGTCATCCCAAATGAAGGATTCCGGCCTACGTGCCGCGTATGGCCTTAAGCGGCCCTGTAATCATTTGACAAGTTTGTGAACAATTTTAAATTTTGCTTACCTCTGATGCTTGTGAACATTTAACTATGCTTGACGTTTGTTATGTTAATATTCGCCTTTGTTTTATGCGAATTTTGTTATCGTCATAATATGTGCATGTATAATTACTTTGATTCAGGTATCGTGAATGAATGATGGCGCTGACAGGTTGTGTTGTGTTAGTTACAACGTTTTATTCTGTCGTTCATGTGCGCAGGTCGGTTCGTGAATACGAAGTGATCGAGTTACAGGTTATTGTGTTTACCCGGCTGTGCTCAGCCTTGGGGGCGTTTACAATGTTTATTTATCCTGTGTTCGATGTTTTCGTGTTTGTGTGGGCACGAAGTATTTATTTGGCGTTTTTTAGGCTTTAGTTGTGTTTTTGACCCGGCTATGCACTTGTTTGTGACAGGCCTTGGAGGTCTACAACGTTTCCTAATGGTCGAGCCATTGATGTTTTCGTGTATGCCCAAAGTAATATATGCAGTTGTGACAAGAAATTTGTATGAGAAAGGAATAGCCAAACACTTCTTGTATTAATGCTAACTGTGCTGGCGCGCGGCCGTTACAAGTATATAAAAAAACTTCGGCCTTTCACATGTAACATCTTCTTAATTGTTGGGCGTTCCAGGTTCTTGGAACTTCTTTGTCGTCGAGGGTGCGTAACTTGTATGCCCCTTTCCCGAGTACCGCATCTACTACATAGGGCCCCTCCCACTTAGGGGCTAGCTTTCCCGGTTTTTCGGCGTTGGACGCCTCATTGTAACTTAGGACGTAGTCTCCTGGATTGAAGGTGCAGATGCGGACTTTGGAGTTGTAATACTTCTCCAGTTTTGTCTTGTACTTTGCTTCATTTATTGCCGCCATCTCTCTCCTTTCTTACAGGAGGTCAAGGTCTAATCTTCGTTCTTCTTCGTTGTCGATCAGGTTCATGGAAAGCATTCTTGGCGGCGGCAGCCCGATCTCTGATGGTATCACGGCCTCGGACCCATAGACTAAACTGAACGGTGTTTCCCCGTTACTTGTCTTGGGCATCGTCCTATGGGCCCATAAGATGCTGGGAAATTCATCGACCCAGCCTCTTCTTTTCTCTCCCAGTCGAGCTTTGATGCCATCTACGATGCTTTTGTTGACGGCTTCTACTTGACCATTCCCCTGCGGGTGCGCGACCGAGGAGAAGGTGTGCTCAATGTGTAACTCTTTAAACCACCGTTGGAGATCATCTGCAGCAAAGTTCGTTCCGTTGTCGGTGATGATCTTGAGTGGTAGTCCGAAACGGCAGATGATTTGTTCCCATATGAATCTCTTGACGACGGTGGATGTGGTTGACGCGAGTGCCTTTGCCTCTACCCATTTTGTAAAATAGTCGACGGCGACTATTATGAATTTGACAGCACCTGGGGCCTCAGGAAAGGGGCCAACCATATCTATTCCCCATTGTTGAAACGGCCACGCCGTTATCACGGGGACTAGCTTGTTTTTGGGTCGCATCGTCTTTGGGGCATGTCTTTGACACCCGCTGCATTTTCTCAGAACTTTCACCACGTCTAAATGCATTCCGGGCCAGCAGTATCCGGCGTTCATCACTTTTGCTACAACCATTCTTGGCCCGGCGTGGATGCCGCAGATCCCTTCGTGCACTTCTCTGAGCAAATAGTTCGCGTCTTCTGGATCAACACATCTTAACAAAGGTCCGAGGTACGATTTTCGGTACAGGATTCCATCGACCATCTGGTAATGCTCGGCCTTGTATTGAATCTTTCGTGCTTCAGCCTTGTTTTCTGGTAGGATCCCAGACTGTAGGAACATGATTATGGGGGTTATCCAAGACGTCGTTCCTAACTGAATCACATTCACTTCCCTTAACGGAACTGATGGGTTGCTCAAGACTTCGATGCGTACATCCTTGGCCAAATGCTGGAAGCTTGTAGATGCCAACTTACTTAGTGCGTCGGCGGGTTTGTTCTCACTTCGATTGATGTGGTGCACTTTGTAAGAATAGAAGGTTTGTAGCAACGTCTTTGCTTGATTCAGGTATAGCGCCATTACATCTCCTTTAGCTTCGTATTGCCCGTTGATTTGTCCGGCCACTAACATGGAGTCCACATGTGCTTCGATGTGTCTAACTCCCATTTTGATTGCCAATCTTAAGCCGGCGAGGAAAGCTTCATATTCGGCTTCATTGTTCGTGCTCTTGAAATCCAAACGTATGGCGTAAGTGAATTCATGTTTGTCAGGGCTCACCAGCCGAAGTCCTGCGCCTGCGCCGTCTTCATTAGACGCGCCGTCTGTGTATAACAGCCATGGTTCTTCTACTTGCTGTTTTTCGGCTTTTTCCATTGCTTTACATTCCCGATCCTTGTCGTCGGGCATTTCTGTCATGAAGTCTGCAAGCACTTGGCCCTTGATTGCTGGTCTTGGCCTGAAAACCACATTATGGCCACCGAGTTCTATCGCCCATTTTGCTAGTCTTCCTGAAATTTCTGGCCTTGCGAGGATGTTGCCAATATTGTAGTTTGTTAACACGTGAATGACGTGGTTGGCAAAGTACCTGCGCAGCCGTCTTGATGCATGATCAATGCAAGTACTAGTTTCTCCATGATGGCATACCGGGTTTCTGGATCGGTCAAAGTTCGTGACACATAGTAAACTGGTGTTTGGATACCTTGTCGATCAACAAGTAACACTGCTCCTACTGCTCTGTCGGAGGCTGATAAGTATAGCACTAAAGGTTCTCCCTTGACTGGTGCAGTTAATGTTGGTAACCTGATGAGGCAATCTTTCATCTCGCGGAATGCGCTTTCGGCTTCCGGAGTCCACTGAAATTGGCTTTTCTTCATGCAATTGCGGAGTGTTTTGATAAACGGGAAAGATTTGGCTGCGTGATTGGCCAGGAAACGGTTAAGTGCTGCCAACCGTCCTGCCAATTTTTGCATCTCCTTGATCGTCGAAGGTGAAGGCATGCGTTCGATTGCTTGTATCTTGTCAGGATTCACTTTGAAGCCATCTTTTGTGACGATGAAACCCAAGAATTTTCCCTCTTCTATGCCGAACGAGCATTTTGCTGGGTTTAGCTTGATACTTACTCCGCGCAAGGTGTCAAACGTTTTTTTGGATGTTCATCAGCATTGTATTCTCTTCTTTGCTCATAATGACTAAGTCATCCATATACACTTCGATGTATTTTCCAATAGCATCATGGAAAGTTTCATTCATCAGCCTCTGATAGGTCGCGCCCGCATTCTTTAATCCGAAAGGCATCTTGGTGTAGCAGTATAGCCCTGTCGGCGTTCGGAATGCGGTTTTGTCTTCATCTTGAACAGCCATCTGTACCTGGTGGTATACCTTGTAACAGTCAAGGAAACATTTCCATCGGAATGTTGCCAGCGAGTCGATCTTTTCATCAATGTCTGGTAGGGCGTAACAGTCGCGCGGGCATGCCTTGTTTAGATCCTTATAATCTACACACATTCTCCAACTACCATTTTGCTTCTGTACCATTACTGGGCTCGCCACCCATGTTTGGTATCTGACTTCTCTGATGATTCCCGCATTTAACAGCTCCATCACCTGCTCTTTCATAGCATCGTGTTTTATGTCTCCCAAGTGGCGTTTGGCATGCACCACCGGTTTCGCTTCTTCTGAGACGTTTAATCGATGTTCAGCTATGTGCCGTGGAACACCCACCATGTCTGCTGGCGTCCAGGCGAACACATCCATGTTTTGGAACAACAGCTTTTTCAGCGCCGCGCGCGTTAGGTCGGACATTGCAGGTCCTAAGGTAACTGTCTGTTCTGGGTATGCGTTGTTCAACACCCATTTTTCTGTTTCCGCGCGTGGTGCTGGTTTACCTGCCTTTGAGGGTCTGAGTTCGTCTGTTGCTAAGACTTCTTTGCTTGTGTATATTATGGCTATCCCCGTTTCTGTTGGGAATCCCACAGCTGAATGTGGACCGGAGCAAATCATACTGAAGTCTCCTTGGGACTCTCTTCCCAGTAGGATGTCGTGCCTTGAATGTGCGGGTAGCACCATGAATGTAACATCTTCTGTTCTTGAATTCCTTCCATTCGAGAGTAACACCGGGAACGATATCTGTCCGATGGGGAAAACGGCTTCATTGCAGAAACCAGTTAGTGGATAATCAACTGGTTCTAAGCGCGCCTTATCCTCCTGATCGAACTGGTTGAAACATTGCTCATATATGATATCCGCGGTGCTCCCTGGATCAATGAAAATGTAATCGGTTTGGTAGTGTCCGATCACGCCCGAGATGACTATGGGTCTTCTTTCTCTTGGGCCCCCTCTTACCACGGGGAAAACGACTTGTCTCTCGCGCCATGAATCATCTTGTGTGCGCTTGTTATAATTTTTTCTTGGCTTCCGTGGACCCCCTTGAACCATGTGAGTTTCTAACTTGCGGAGTTTTTTGTTATCTGGCCCCTCTTCTCTTCTTTGTAATTGGCGGTAGTCACGCTTTCCGCCCTTTACCAAGTGAGTGAGTTTTCCATCTCGTAAGGCCCTTTCTATCTCTTGCTTTAAACTGAAGCAGTCGTCGGTTAAGTGACCCGTGTCTTTGTGAAACTCGCAGAAAAGGTTGGGGTCTTGACCCCTCTTGTTTCGCATTTGTAGGGGTGGTTTGAACTGGTGATTTTCAGTGGCCAAGACCTCGGAAGGGGTCTTTGTTAGTGGTGTCCACTGTTTCTCCCGGTTTTCTCTTTTTACCTCCTTCCGGTGGGCTATCTGATTGATTGTGTGGCACGCATCCTCCCTTGCTGGGCTTCTCTCTCTGTGACCGGACGCTTTCCATGGCTGGCCTCTGCCCTTTTTGTTGTGCCGGTCGTTGTGGTTATATCCGCGTTGACGGTGGTCATCACCGGTCAACTGTCTGTCAGACTGCGCAATGGTTTTGGCTGCTTCAATGAAGGTTTCCCAATCTTTGGGTCCTCCGTCTCTTCCCTTTACACGTTTGATTAGATCATCGCACTTGACTGCCCTCATGAAGTGTGCGCGCATCATCTTTTCGCCTACATCTCCTATTTCCAGACATTCTTTGTTATACCTCGTGATGAAGTCTTCCACACTTTCGTGGTCTCTGCGCCATATGTTTAAACAATCAGCTGGGTCTCTGGTGTGTCTACGTTGCTGAGAGAAGTGTGCGAGGAACTTCTCTCGGAAATCGACCCATGACTTGATTCTTCCTGCTGGTAGGCTGTCAAACCAAACGCGCGCTGCGCTGACGAAGGTTTGAGCGAAGAGGTGGCACCATGTCGGTAAGTTCCATCCACCTGTTACTCCAGCGCTATTAAAAACTTGGAGGTGATCATCTGGGTCTGTCAAGCCGTTGTATTTGCCTACGTTGTGTGGCAACTTGGTCTTGTCTATAGCGGCTGTAGCTATTTCCTTGATGAATTTTGAGTTCTCAGCCATGCCGTCTGGACGATAGCTAAAGGTGTAATCATGCTCTGCCTTTGGGTTATAGCCTGCGCGCTTGTGAGGTTTGTAAGCTTCATGCTCTGGTGGCAATCTGCTGAACACTGTGCTTTCTTTGTACGTCTCGTCATCTTCATCGAGTTCGTCGTTTATGTTGCGCGGTCCTAAACGACTTTGTATCGGCTTCTTTAGTTGGTGAGAATACTGCATGTAATTGCTTTCCGTCTCGCCATAAGTGTCGCGTGTGTCATGCGCACTTGGCTTTCTGATGTTTGGCATAGGTCCTTTTTCTGGGCGTAAGTTCCATGCATTGGTCTGCTGAGTTGTGTGCATACTCAGAGACCTTTGCGGTGGGGTAACAAATGCTGACTGGTTGGCTTGTGCTTGGAGCAAAGCTTGTTGTGTGCTTAGTTGTGTATAAACAAGGTTTATAGACGCCATTTGTTCGTCATACCAGGAAGCCAGAGTTTTTCCTTCTGGTAGCCCTAAGAGTGCAGAAAAATTCAGTTGTGCTTGTTCCGATGGAGTTGAGGGGCCAGCTCCATGGCTTGGTGTCTGCACTGGTGGAGGTGTTTGTTGGACTACTACAGGTGGGGGTTGGAAAGTGGCTCCATTTGTGGTTTGGGTGATGATCCTAGTTGGGCGTTGGAAAGTCGGTCCAGTTGTAGTTTGGCTAACAACCCTGGAGGCACTTCCAAAAATACTAGGAAAATCATTGTTTGTTGGCCCTTCTTGGATGATCTCGTTCCTTTGACCCCTTTGGACGTGTGCTGTGTCCGAAACGAGCTCAAAGGAAGAAACTTCTCCATCGACCTGATGTGAAGGGTTTTGTTCAGCCATTTTTGACGAGTGTTTTCCGAAAAGAAAAGAGATGAGAGTGGTTTTTGCTAAAAGCGGATGGCGCCAATGATGAAACACAGGTTAACACCAGGGTTAATCTGTGGGGTTATTTCTTCTGTGGGTTCAATCTCCTTTCTACTCGTAGAAACGGCCTGGATCCTGCAAAACAGCAACACCGTTAGTCTCGTTAAGAGGGGAATATGGGGGTTTCCCTCTTAACCAGGCTCCGGCGTGAGAATAAGCACTGTTCTGAGGGAGAATAAGCAGTGTGTGTTGAGTGTGTGAGTACAGAGAGCAAGATTGTTCAACCTGGATGATGAAGGGCCCTATTTATAGCCGGAGGGTGAAGGAGGGAGGAGCAGCAGTGCCGGCTGTGGTTGCGCGCCAGCTGTCCGACCAAGGGAAATATCCTTTTGGTCTCCTCTGCTGTGGTCAGTGTAGTGGTACACGTGGCGCGCTTACATTTGCCTATTCTGGAGACGTCGTACTGGTACTGTCGGACTGCTCCTTGATTCGTCGCAGGCCTACCTGGCGCTTGATGACTGGTGACACGTGTCTTCCTTTTTATCGGATGGAGCATCTTTGGTGCCACCTTGATGTTTTCCAGAAGCTTCTAGAAGCTTTTGGATGATCTTGTTGATGTCAGCGCCACGTAGGATGGAAAAGTGGTGTGGTCCTTGCCATGTGGGCAAGGATTTGGGAACATACCTCTTCATGTTGTTAGGGTTAGGATATAATAGGAAGCTTATTTGGCTAAGAAGGCTAGGAAACAATCTTGACCATTCATTTAGTTAATCAAGGGCTAAGATTAAATGAGAGAAATTGAAAGGAAGAAAAGAGGCGCGTGGGTTTGTTTAGGGGCATTCTAGTCAATCCAAGCCAATAGTTTCTCTCTCCTCCAATTCCCCCCATTTTTTAAACGTTAATAACTCTTTCATACGACATTATTTTTTTATAAAAATTGCACCAAAAAAACGAGTATACTACTATTGCTATATTTTCGAAAATTTTTGTTAAAACCCAGTTGCGTAAAACGCAATGGAAAAAACCCAGTTGCGTAAAACGCAATGAAAAAAAACCTAAAAAATGACATTTTTCTAAAACGCAATGCACCAAAAACACAAAGAAATGTCTTATTTGTAAAACGCAATGGCCAGAAAACACAAAGAAAAGTCTTATTTCTAAAACGCAATAGCCTAAAAATACAAAAGAAAGTGTACTTTCTAAAACGCAATGGACTGAAAACACAAACAAATGTCTTATTTCTAAAACGCAATGCACAAAAAACACAAACAAATGTCTTATTTCTAAAACACAATGGTCAGAAAACACTTAAAATCTCTGTTTTCTAAAACGCAATGGACTGAAAACACATAAAAATGTGTTTTACCTAAAACGCAATGCACCAAAAAACAAAGAAATGTCTTATTTATAAAACGCAATGGCCAGAAAACACTTAAAAATATCTCCTTTCTAAAACGCAATGGCCTAAAAAAATAAAAGAAATTGTTCTCTCTAAAACGCAATGGACTGAAAACACCTAAAAATGTGTTTTACCTAAAACGCAATAACTAAAAACACTTCAAAAATGTGTTTTTCTAAAACGCAATGGCCAGAAAACACATAAAAATGTCTTAGTTCTAAAACGCAATGGCCTAAAAACACCAAAGAAAGTGTTCTCTCTAAAACGCATTGAACCAGGACAATAGTTTTGTCTGTGCTGTGAATTGTCTGAACCAATGCAGTTTACGAATGTAGTTTTCCAGAGGCAATTTACAGAAAATTAACTTTTCTGATGCATTTTTATTAAAGCAATTTAATCGAAAAAACAATTTTGAATGGTCCCCGCCAGGGGCTGCCGCCCCTGGGACCCTTATACAAGGGGCGCTGCCCCCGGACCCCCGCCAAGATCGTAAAACGCAATGACTAAATCAAAAACCCAGATAATAAAAATGAAATTAAAGAAATTCTTACATGGATCGAAATCGGTTTCTTCAACGATTGACGAAATTTGAATGATTGAAACACTTATCAGCGGTCGAATCGAACGGATCGAGTGATTATCTTCAAAATCACCGGGAAAAATTAGATTTTGTATGAAATTAAACTGGGTTTTCTTCAAAAAAAAAAGCTGAAGAACACATTGATCGGGTGTTTTAATCATTGATTGGTGACGAAAATCGCACTATAATATAGTGATTATTAAGATAGAAAGTGAAGAAATGGTTGAAGATGGTGGGTTTTGATGTTACTGGGAAGAAGAAGGAAGAAGAAAAGGATAAGATTGACTAAAATACCCTTCCTCTTTATTTTAAATTTTTCCACATGTCCTAATCCTATTGCTTCCTAGCCAAAATAAACTTCATATTTGATCCTCACCCTGTGTTGTTAATTGCTTAATTATAAAGTTGATTAAAAACTAAAACTGAATGAAAACATGGAAGATATAAGATTTGTTTAATTTGGCATCGGATCACATACATGACGGATTTGGTGCGAAGCATATGCGATAAATAGGGCTTGACACGTGTTCTTCTTAATTTAAGGGGAATAGTATTATGGTCTTTTCTCGCGTGAACTTACTTATCCACAATTTTCAAATGGTTATAAGGTCATGGGGTGTACTCTAACATTTAGAGTGTTAACAATGACATGGCATGCTAACTAACATTGCAAACCACTTCCTCCTTGTGTTAAAGGACATTAAATGAGTTATGTGTTAACATGTTAACACAACGTTAAGAGATTGAATTAATTATTCTTTTCTTTTTAGACCAAAAACCACTACGATAATACTTTAAAAAAATTACACCGTATTAGCGAACATTTCATTCTCTTTCATTTGAGTAGGGGTGAGCATAAAACCGAATTAACCGAACCGTAACCGAAAAAACTGAACCGAAATAACCGAAGGGTCAGTAATTTATATTTTTGATAACCACATGTTGCGGTTCAGTTATGGTTATTCTTAGTTTCAGAACCGCAAATAACCGAACCGAACCCGGTTGTTTTAAACATGGCCGAATCCATAGGACCATATGTTTTTAAGTTAGTGTTTAACCATGGCCCAATCCATATGTTTTTTGATGAAGTGTTTAAGTCTTTTAACCATGACCTAACCTCATTATATTTAAAACTCTAGTCACTTTGTGTTTGTATGTATGCTTCCACATAACACCTATTACTTTTATTTTTGGAATTAAGTATGCATGTGGTAGTTAAATATAATTGATAATTCTACAAGCTTTAACTGTGTATATTTAATTTTTGCGCATGAATTTGGCATAACCCACACATTTAAAGCCTAACTTTAGAAACGATAAAAACCGACCTATAACCGAACCAAAACCGCATTAACTGCAAACAACCGATTAATCGAAACCGCATTAACCGAAAACGAACTGTGCGGTTATGGTTTCGGTTATAGGCAATAACCGAACCGAACCGCACCATGCTAACCTCTAAATTTGAGTAGGCTATTACTATAGTTTTTTTTAATTAAAAAAAATAATTTACAAGCTATAAAGTTACGTGATTGTGTAACATTACGTGATTATATTCCGGTACATAGTTACGTACCATACGTGCAAGCAGTAACAAATGCTCAATGTGGCCCTGCATCTTTTTTTTACGAAAGTTATGTTTATTACATGATTATACATTCTATATAATGAGAACTTAATTGTTTTTATGCTATTCCGTGATTAGATCTGTAATATAAGTCATTACGTGATTATAGATGTAGTGTTACATTGAGCATTTTTGTTACTGCTTGCACACATGGTACATGATTATAACATTGAGTATTTATTACTGCTTTTTGCACACATGGTACGTAATTTAGGTATACATTGAGTATCTAGTACGTGATTTAGATATTCATTGATCATTTGGTACGTGATTATAGATGCACTGTTACATTAAGAATTTGTTACTGCTTGCAAATATGGTACGTGATTTAGGTACTCATTGATTATGTTCTAGTATGTAATTACGTACTAGAACATAATCAAATAACGCTACACAATCATGTAACTTTATAGCTTGTAAAATAAAAAAAAATTAAGAAAACTACAGCAATAACATATTCAAATTAAAGAGAATGAAATACTCGTTAATACGGTGTAATTTTAAAAAAAATATATGTATTATCATATGAAAAAATTATAGGCGTTTGAAAATCAGCAGGTAGTTCACGCAAGAAAAGACTATAATACCCTTTTTCTATTTGTTTTTTCGATTATAAAATCCTCTTATTTACGTAATTGCCACCGGGTCATTTAGAATCGTTAATCTTGGGAAATTGATCGCGTAGACTTCGTACTCTAACTCCGTCTTGTACGGTAGCCAAACCTTGTTTAATTTTTGTAATATATAAATAAGAACTTTTATGTAATAACGATATCATAGTTACTATTTTGTTTAAAAAGAAAAAAAAAATTATGAAAAATTTATAAAGCTTATAAACTTAAATTAATTTATCAAATTCATACAATGCTTATCTATTTCAAATATATTATTATTGATAAAAACCAAAGAGAAATAGAGATAAAACTGAATTCATTCTATTCAACATTACAATATATAGATAAACATAACCATAAACCCTAAAGCCCATAAGTAATGGGTTGGGCCTAAAATGTCTGGTTTATAACACTCCCCCTCAGACATTTAGAATTATACACAGTTTAACAACATACTTCAGGATGATGTTAAATAAGGTACTTTAGGACCTGAATAAATAAACTGATACTACTGGATCAGCTATGCTGCCTTATTAAAAACCTTACTAAGAAAACCCAGTGGGACAAAACTTAGTTAAGGGTAAAAGAGTACAGCGTGTATAATTCTCCCCCTGAATTCAACAAACATCTTTCAATCTACGAAGACCGATCTTGTGTGATAGCTGCTCGAAACTGCTTCTAGGTAAAGATTTCGTGAACAGATCAGCTAGATTTTCACTTGACTTAATCTGGCGAACATCAATTTCCCCTTCTTTTTGCAAGTCATTGTAACAACCCTCGGTAAAACCAACGCCCTTATAATAATTCAGACACCCTATTATATGTTAAAATACCTTATATGTCTTATACTACACCCCGTATGTGAAAACCGAGCCCTAAATAGATTATAACATATAAAATAAAATAAAAATAAGAAAAATGGAGTTGAGGCGGGCCGCGTAGACCCACCCCAAACTCTCACGCAGGCGGTATTAAGACTGAGGTTGACTCCGCTGATTTATTAAGTTAAAACGGGCCGCGTAAGAGTCTTTGATAGTCGACGCGGGCCGCGATAGATCATGAAACGCGGAGACATCTGGTGCTGACACGTGTCGACATCGTGGCGTCTAGAGGATGACCGGGACAAGCTATATGTTGACCAGGTGGTTGACGCGGGCTGCGTAAGGCTTAGCCTTATCTTACGCGGGCCTTCCTGGAAGTCAGAATCCAGCACTATATATAGAACTCACCAGTTTACGTTTTTCGTCGCTCACATTTCAATCTCAAATCACAATTTCTGTAGAGAAGTTATAATACACGGGTATTATACCCCTAATTAGCGAGGTTCAGCTCCGTTGTAAGTATTATAACCCCAGTTTCGTAATAGTTAAGCTGCCCGATTGATTTAGGGTTCCGTAACAACTGTCGTGGTTCTGTCCGACGTAGTTGTTGGAATGCCGTCTCGGGGAGGGTATCATTAATAATTTCAAAGGGTTATGATACTAACCAATGTACATTTGTATAAATTATAGATTATATCCAGGAAAACCTTACGAGAATCCTAAGATAGCAATGTGAGTTTATCCTCTTTTTATTAACATTTTTTGAATGTTTTACAAAACCTTAATTGTTTTACAATGTGATTAAGCGGTGATTGAGTCTTTGTAGTTCTTCAATTACTGCCGGTATGTTGGGGTTTTGTATACAAAATGTACTACACTGTGAGTAGTAAGTCAAGGTTGACAGTACGTTACCATTGGACAATGAGTTAGCCAATGTGTAATATGACCCACAAGTCAGTGGATTGATAGTACCAAATGGAGTAATTGTGTAGACATAAACATTGTAATCGTCCTCAATACTATTTTAATCGATAAAATGTTTCTTGATTAAATTGGGATTCATTCACCAGTATTTCCGACTGACAAATGTTTTTAAAACGCGTTTCAGGTAACCCAATGTGACAGTCAATTAATAAAAAGCCAGCTGGAGAGCACTGAAGGCTTGGGGATAATGTGGCTATAAAAGTTACCAAATAAACGGTGTTTTAAATTTAAATAAAATATGGTTCATCCCTATAAATGTATTGTAATAAGAAACTTGGGTTTTACCCATGTGATTATTAATATTAAATGAGGTGGTTTTACTCTGATAAACATTTCCTAACTACGGTCCTGATGTAAATTCCGCTGCAAGATTAAATAAACCTGATACCTGATGGGTTGGTAAAATTCCATAGCTTAATGGTTTTAATTTCGGTTAATTACACGAAGTTACTTTCTAGAATACACTACTTTGATATGGTTTGTGTTTTGCAGGCATTGATGGGTTTAAGGTGCATTTTGGAGATTTACTGAAGCTTTGGGTGGATACTAGAGAGAACATAATTGAAGAAAATGCAAAAAGAGGCAAAACTGAGCTGAACTATGCGCCAGAAACAGTCCAAACTTCATTTTGGCTTATCTTGAGCTAGAAAATGAGTTTCGGGGCTTATAATATATGCATTTGGGGTAGCTCGACGAGACGAATCAAAATATAAGGTTTTGAAAGGCCAGAAATTGACGCATTATCTGCTGCACACCAGCTGATTAGTAAAAACGAGATTTTTTTAGAGAAAAGTCAATTTTGGAAAAAGGGGAGTTACACTTTATTATTCCTTCAAATCCCATTTTTTTTAAAAGAAAAGACTATCTAACACATCTCTTTCATCTCTAACCACACCTAACAACATCATCATCATTCAAACCCTAACTTCCACCATTCCTCAAGACTCAAGGTCATGGCTCCGTGCTCGTGTTCATTGCCCGGTGATTGCGTCCATCCAACCATGAGCGGCTAGTCTCTTCAGTTTCACCCCGGTGTAGATGTTGTAAGATTTCTAGGGTTTATACATTTGTATTTTAATTTCTTTTTGTGACAAATTGTTTAGTATTTGAAACTTATGATAATTGTCGTGCATTTGAATTGAATTTGTGAATTGTCGAACGATGATAAAGTTATGACTTTGCGAAATGAATTTGTGCACTTATGCCTTATCGTAGGTTAGGATTTACATGTCCGAGGCAACGAAGTGCATTACGGTCCGTTGTCTATGACATTGATAGCAATTGGCACCTAAGCTTCGTGATAGTAATCCGTTAATCACTATATGCAATTGAATCAAGTTAAAACATGTAGGAACCCTAGGTCTTGCAATTATCGAACCGGGTGTGATCCGTATTCTCATTTCTTGTTTCAACTTTTTTAGTTTAGTTTACAATTTTAGTTAATCATACAGTGATTTAGATAATATCCAATTGTCGGTTCACTCCGATTTATTTTCAAACTAAATAAACAAATAAAAATTAGCAAACTTCATAATCACGTTGTACATTGTTTGTAAATAGTCTAACTAGTCGAACAGGTAGTGTGATACTGACCACATGCTCTTCGTGGATTCGATACCTGACTTACCCTAGCTATCTAGGTTTAATTGGGTTTTTGACTGATCGGGACGACACGGTCACGTCAAAATGGAGCCGTTGCCGGGGAGCTAGTGCGCTTAGTATTTCATTGCTTGTTCGATTTTAGTTTAGTTTATTTTCTTTTTTTTTTGTATATTTGTGATTTTACTTCGGGTGGTCGAGCTTGTCTGTGCAGGTACATGTTTTGCAGGCACATCTTTCAATATGAATTGGGTAGATGATGATCCGTGTGAGTGTTGCGGAAGCGGAGAGCATTATTTAGAAGATTGCTCTGTTTTCCACGCAAAAGTTCAAGCCAACAGGGAGCGGGATGACTACCTTAGCGGATTATATGATTATAGGAGGGCGGACTATGAAGATTTCAGTGGTCCATCCTCATATTATCCATATGATAATCCACCACCACCACATTATCAAGAATACTACTATGAGCCCGAATTGCCACACTTCTCAAGTTACCGGGAAGAGTATGATGATTATGATAATGAATACCCTCAACCGGTATACGAGGAACCTCAAGAGTCGGTGCATTCCAAGCTCGATGCCATCATGAATGCTCTTACTAATTCACATCAAGAACTTAAAACTGAAATGCGGAATTCAAATCAAGAGTTCAAAGCCGAAATAAAGAAAGAGTTTGAAGTAAGGGATAAAGCCCATGAAGCATTGGTGATGCAAGTGGGTCAATTAGCGGAGGAATTAGCCCAATTTAAACGCGAGCGGGAGGTTTTGGCTAATGGTACAATGGTGGATGGTGATGTGGTGGAAGAGGTTATGGAACTTCCGGAGCAAGTAATTGAATGTTTGAACCGACCGGAAGACATGACACCGCAAGACGAATTGGATTCGAAAGAAGCTCACATTCATATTCATCCTTCTCCCAAACTTATCACTCCAACCAACAAAGTTGGGGATGCGGGTTCGGGCATAAGGATTCGAAAAGTGGCGTTGAAAGACATTGGCCATGTTGTTAAGAGACGATCCCGAAGTTGTACATTGTGTATGCCGAATATAATAAAAAGAGTATGGATTCGGCATGCCAAATACCGAGCGTATGTAGGCAACTCGGTAGGAAAATGTGCACTTCGACCACCATGAGAGGCAAATCAGGTATAATTGTTGTAGAGTTTGTACTATTATTCGTTTTATTTTTATTTTTTTATTTTTTTTTATTTTTTTTCTTTGCCTAGTTAAATGAACGTTGTGGGTGTGTTCCCTATATAACCCTCACGAGACCTCTCGTCCTCCCAAGCTATTGGGGGGTTTAAAAGGGCTTGTTGCATAAGCTAAATGCAACCGTGATTCCTACGAAAGTGAGTTAGGTTTGTTGTTGTTGTAAATTATTTTCCACATAAATCAAAGTGAAATAACGCATGGCTTGGTAATACTTTCATAAAAATGGTAGAACTAGGTAACTAACAAATTTTGATGGTTGTGAGAAACATGCTTCTACACAAGGGTTAGAATTTGTAGGTACATGATGTTCGAGAGACAACCGTTTTCATGAAGAGAAGAGGAAGATGTGAGCATCAAGCGACAAAAATCAGGTCCATACGTTTCTTTTTATCTTTGATATTTAGTTAGTGAATAAGTGGATTGTAATTTGTATTTTATTTTCCGGGGTGAAATTTTGGGGAGGTTAGCCGTGTCACATCCCTTGTGCGTTTTAAAAACTCTAGTTCTTACACATTGAGGACAATGTTTACCTCAAGTGTAGGGATGGGGGAGTAAAAGTTTTTGATTTTTGACCCGTTCATTTAAACACTACACATTGAGGACAATGTTTACCTCAAGTGTGGGGATGGGGAAAATTTTCAAAAAATTTTCAAAATGTCTTTGTTTGAAGCAATCTAAAAAGCACAAGTAAATAAGTCAACGAGGGATGGCACAACCCATTTGGTCTATTGTCATGGTTAAGTTCAAATAATTAGCATGACGAGTATTTAGCGGGTGGTTATTTGGGAATAATCCGCCTACGAAACTAGCATTTGATGCATGTCACATACCATACCCTTGATACATGTGAGGTTTTGAGCCACTTTTACATCATAGAATTACATACTATTGTTTCTTTGTTTGAGTGGACCATTAGTCATGTATTGTAGAACTTGCAACTCTTGATACGTTTGAGACCATAGACCGAATACAAGCACGAGAATGATTAAGGCATTAGGTAAACCTTTTCCTTTTTACACCATTTATATATCCGTACCCAAAAACTTATCCCTTAGTAGCCAATTTTGAGCCTAACCCTTTCGTTTGACCACCCTATAACCCATAACCTTAAACCTTTTTCTTTTAAACCCGTGTGATGGAAATTCGATTTTAGGATTATTTGTGTGTATAGTTGTGGTTTATATTTGCAAAATAAAAAATGCAGAAAAATTGTGAAAAAAAAATTAGAAAATGTTGAGAAAAAAAAACAAAAATATGAAGTTAGTAGTTATTGAATAAAAGGCTAAAGTTGTTGCCTTGTAGTTGATGTTTATAGTTTAGTTTTGTTTAGAGTATTCGTTTATAATAAAAATCGAATGTTTCATCACCTTCGCCACTTTAAAATACCCTATTTCCTACCCTTCGCCTCGCCCCATTACAACCGTTCAAAGACCTTTTGACTTGTGCTTAGTATTCATGTTCGGTGGTGGAGAATGATTGAGTTGCAAGCCTATGCGGGTACGTGTTCTAATTGGTTTTGAGTGATTACCTAGAAAGTGCTAATTCATTAACTAATTAGCCAAATTTTATAAACCGAGTGGAGAGAACATTGTGAGGGATGTGCATGACTTGTTAGTTTTACGGGCGGGTTAATCTTGGATAACTACTTTTTACATAATTAATCAATTATTGCTAAATATGTTGAAAATTGTAAAAAGTTTGAACCGGGTATGACAATAGACCTTAACCTTAGTCTCGGGAATGGGGAGTGTGTTCTTCGTTCGACCCACGTGAAAGTGAAAAACAGATTTGCTTGAGGGCAAGCAAAAGACAAGTGTGGGGATGTGATGGGTTGGTAAAATTCCATAGCTTAATGGTTTTAATTTCAGTTAATTACACGAAGTTACTTTCTAGAATACACTACTTTGATATGGTTTGTGTTTTGCAGGCATTGATGGGTTTAAGGTGCATTTTGGAGATTTACTGAAGCTTTGGGTGGATACTAGAGAGAACATAATTGAAGAAAATGCAAAAAGAGGCAAAACTGAGCTGAACTATGCGCCAGAAACAGTCCAAACTTCATTTTGGCTTATCTTGAGCTAGAAAATGAGTTTCGGGGCTTATAATATATGCATTTGGGGTAGCTCGACGAGACGAATCAAAATATAAGGTTTTGAAAGGCCAGAAATTGACGCATTATCTGCTGCACACCAGCTAATTAGTAAAAACGAGATTTTTTTAGAGAAAAATCAATTTTGGAAAAAGGGGAGTTACACTTTATTATTCCTTCAAATCCCATTTTTTTTAAAAGAAAAGACTATCTAACACATCTCTTTCATCTCTAACCACACCTAACAACATCATCATCATTCAAACCCTAACTTCCACCATTCCTCAAGACTCAAGGTCATGGCTCCGTGCTCGTGTTCATTGCCCGGTGATTGCGTCCATCCAACCATGAGCGGCTAGTCTCTTCAGTTTCACCCCGGTGTAGATGTTGTAAAATTTCTAGGGTTTATACATTTGTATTTTAATTTCTTTTTGTGACAAATTGTTTAGTATTTGAAACTTATGATAATTGTCGTGCATTTGAATTGAATTTGTGAATTGTCGAACGATGATAAAGTTATGACTTTGCGAAATGAATTTGTGCACTTATGCCTTATCGTAGGTTAGGATTTACATGTCCGAGGCAACGAAGTGCATTACGGTCCGTTGTCTATGACATTGATAGCAATTGGCACCTAAGCTTCGTGATAGTAATCCGTTAATCACTATATGCAATTGAATCAAGTTAAAACATGTAGGAACCCTAGGTCTTGCAATTATCGAACCGGGTGTGATCCGTATTCTCATTTCTTGTTTCAACTTTTTTAGTTTAGTTTACAATTTTAGTTAATCATACAGTGATTTAGATAATATCCAATTGTCGGTTCACTCCGATTTATTTTCAAACTAAATAAACAAATAAAAATTAGCAAACTTCATAATCACGTTGTACATTGTTTGTAAATAGTCTAACTAGTCGAACAGGTAGTGTGATACTGACCACATGCTCTTCGTGGATTCGATACCTGACTTACCCTAGCTATCTAGGTTTAATTGGGTTTTTGACTGATCGGGACGACACGGTCACGTCAATACCACCAAAGCTCTGTGATCGCATCCGCCCGTTCCCGGGACTTAGGGATCGGGGGTTGCGACAGTCATATGTTGAGAAAAATTTTGGTGAGATGTGCTTTGTTCGATCACCCTTGATACAACCTTCTCTTATCTGAGCTATGCAAGCAGCATTGTCTTCATAAATAATTGTCGGCTCCTTCTTGATCTGTTCTAATCCGCATGCTTCTTGTATGTGATTAATCATTGATCTCAACCACACGCATTCTCAACCAGCTTCATATAGTGCTATCAATTCGGCATGATTTGATGATGTTGCTGTAAGTGTTTGCTTAGTTGACTTCCAAGAAATTGCTGTGCCGCCGTATGTGAATACATAACATGTCTAAGATTTGGCTTTGTGAGGATCTGATAGATATCCGGCATCAGCATACCCAAGTTGGGACTTTTGATCTTTCAGATTGAAAAGACCTAAGTCTTGTGTCCCACAAATATACCGGAATATATGTTTTACGCCATTCCAGTGTCTACATGTTGGATTCGAACTGTATCTTGCTAGTACATGTACTGCAAATGCAATGTCAGGTCTTGTGTTATTTGCGAGATACATAAGGGCAACGATCGCGCTTAAGTACGATACTTCTGGGCCAAGTACTTCTTCGCCTACTTCTTGTGGGCGATAAGGATCCTTGTGTGGATCTAGCGGTCGGACAACCATAGGTACACTAAACGGACGTGCTTTATCCATATTGAAACGTACTAACATCTTCTGGATGTAGTTTGATTGATGGACAAATGTGCCATTGCACAGATACTCAAATTGTAGTCCAATATATAATTTCGTCATACCAAGATCTTTCACTTCAAATTCCTTCTTTAACAACTGAGCAGCTTTCTCTATCTCTTCAGAAGATCCGATGATGTTGATATCGTCAACATAGACTGCTATTATAGTGAAATTTGAGAGTGATCATTTTATAAAAACACATGGACTGATTACATCAGACTTGTATCCTTCTTTTTCGAGATATTCACTAAGTCGATTGTACCACATACGACCAGATTGTTTGAGACCATATAAAGATCTCTGGAGCTTTATAGAACACATATCTCGAGGTGTTGATTTTAATGCTTCAGGCAATTTTAATCCTTTAGGGATTTTCATGTAGATGTCATTCTCAAGTGTCCCATATAAGTATGCGGTGATGACATCCATTAGTCTCATGTGAAGTTCTTCAGAGATTGTGAGGCCGATTAGGAACCTAAGGGTTATCGCATCCACTGCAGGGGAATACGTTTCCTCATAATCAACTCCTAGGATTTGGGAAAACCCTTGTGCTACAAGTCGAGCCTTATATCGTACAATCTCATTCTTTTCATTTCTCTTTATTGCAAACACCCATTTATAACCTACTGGTTTAACGTCTATGGGTGTTCGGACTACAGGTCCGAAAACATGTCGCTTTTCGAGCGAATTCAATTTGGCGTTTATGGCTTCTTGCCATCTTGGCCAATCCTTTCTGTGCATGCACTCTTCTAAAGTTTTAGGTACGTAATCATTTTCATTGATTACATCCGTTGCTATTGCATATGCGAATATATCATCAACACGTGTTTTATTCCGGTTCCACATTGTACTATCTTGTACATAATTAATAGAGATATCATTTTCGTTCGGTACCGGTGTTTCTTCTGAAACTTCATTTTCCTTTGGATTCATAGTTGTCTCTTCTGGGACATTTACCTCTACCGGGGTTTCACTTATAATCTTTTGTGAGTTTTCACCAACTGCGTTATTTTGCTCTTTTCGTTTCCGTGGGTTTTTGTCTTTGGAACCGATTGGTCTCCCACGCTTTCGTTGTATAGTAATCGCTTCTAGGATTACTTCAATTCGAGCAGGTGCATTTGATGCTGGTACATATGACTTTGTCACTCTATTCGTGTCTGTGAATGCATCTGGTAATTCATTCGTTATTCTTTGCAAATGTATGATCTTTTGGACTTCATATTCACATTGACCACTTCGGGGGTCGAGATTTGATAGCGGTGATGCATTCCACGTTATTTCTTGTGTTACCAGTATTTCTTTGTCCTTATCTCCCCCTAAGACTGGGAACATTGTTTCATCAAAATGACAGTCAGCATACCGTGCTGTAAACATATCTCCCGTCTTTGGTTCTGAATATTTAATTATGGACGGGGAGTTAAAACCAATATAGATACCCAGTCTTCTTTGGGGTCCCATTGTAGTACGTTGTGGTTCTCGTCCGGATACCAGTTGCAATGGGGAGTATTCGTGATCAGTAGTTGGTCTCAATCTAATCAGTGCAGCGGCATGCAAAATAGCATGACCCCTTGCAGAAGATGGTAGTTTACATCTCATTAAGAGTGGTCTAGCGATTATTTGTAATCGTTTGATCAGAGATTTAGCTAAACCGTTTTGTGTGTGAACATGAGGTACTGAATGTTCAACATTGATCCCGATTGACATACAATAGCCATTAAAAGCTTGAGATGTGAACTCTGCCGCATTATCCATCTGGATATTTCTAATTTGATTATCGGGGAAATTGGCTCTCAATTGTATGATTTGAGCTAAAAGTCGGGCAAATGCTACATTTCGAGTAGCTAAAAGGCTCACATGTGACCACCTGGATGATGCGTCTATTAAGACCAAGAAATAGCGGAATGGTCCACACGGAGGATGAATAGGCCCACAAATATCCCCTTGGATTCTTTCCAAAAATGAGGGGGTTTCATGTATCAATTTAGTTTGTGAGGACCGAGTTATAAGTTTGCCCAGAGAGCATGCTGCACATAATAAGTCTTGTGGTAGCAAAACTGTTAAGTTTGTGAGAGGGTGCCCAGTTGCACTTTTGATTATTCGTCTCATCATTATGCTACCAGGGTGACCTAGACGGTCATGCCATATATTGAATGTATATTTATCTAACAGCTTTTGGTTACTCACCATGTATGATTCGATAGGATTGATATTAGTACAATGTAACCCAGAGGATAAGGCTTCTAATTGTTCAACAATTGTTTCTTTGCCATTTTTCTTTGAATTAATTTGAAGATATTCAATATTATTTTCAGATATTGTTTTTAGGTGGTAACAGTTTTTTCGAATATCTTTAAAGCTGAGTAAATTTCTTCTGGATTTACTAGAATATAATGCATTATCAATAGTTAATTGGGTACTCGAAGATAATGTTATGTGTGCTCTGCCGGTGCCTTCGATAAGGTTACTGACACCAGATATAGTACTAATCGGTGTCTCTGCCGGAGACAACTTAGAGAAAAATTTCATATCTTTGAGAATAGTGTTAGTACTACCACTATCTACCAGACATTCATCACCAATAATAGCTCTGCTGGAGCTGGTATACATATTTCTTCTGGAAATAATAAAACACGTTAAATATAAGAAATTGCATGTTTGAGTATGATAAAAACATTATACAACTTTAAATCAAACATCACTAGGTTTTAAATGAAACATAATATTAGTTTCAACAGAAATACCGTAGACAAATGAAAACAAAATTAAAACAAGGAAAAGAAAAAAAAACATAGCCTAGAAAGACATTAGATAAGTGGTCGCATTTACTAATTTTATAGATGGAGCTTGATATTTCGCTCCGTGGCTAACAAATATGGTATTAGATCAATATATGTGGTAAATTTACGTTCTCAGTAATACTGCGTCAGGAGCATGTTGGATGAATGGAACGTTGAGAAAAATTTCTTTAACGTGTCTTCATCGGTGATTTTTTCACCGCATAATTTAAACTTAGAGGTGATGCGAAAAAGGGCAGAGTTGTACTCACTAACAATTTTATGATCTTGTAGCCTTAAATGAACCCATTCATAGTGAGTTTTAGAGAGTAAGACCAACTTCAGGTGGTCAAATCGTTCTTGAATGTTTTTCCATAACTCGAGAGGGTCCTCGACAGTAAGGTATTCCCTCTTCAGGTCTTCATCAAGATGATGACGAAGGAATGCCATAGCTTTAGTTTTTTTTTAATGGAGGTTTTATTCCCATCAATGATCGTCTCCCCTGGACTCTTTGCTTCTAGATGAGTTTTAGCATCAAAAGTCCATGAGGGGTAGTTGTTGCCCGAGATTTCAAGTATAGTGAATTCAAAATTTGATAAGTTCGACATATTGTCTACAAAGGAAAGAGACATGCGTTTAATAGCAAGCATTTGTATATAATTGATACTATATGAGAACTTCGGGTTCTTTATAATTAGAACTTCGGGTTCTATTCAAGAAGACAATTTTCATATGTAGTGATGAATTTGTATTTTTTTTTTCATTAAAAATAGAGTTAATTACATAGTTAGTCTCTGTGGTTTGCATAAAGTAACATACTTAGGTACTAATAGTTTAAAATCACATTCTAGGGTATTAACTTTTCATTTTGTAACATTTGGGGGTATTAAGGCTATTTGTAGGCTTAAAATCACATTCTATTAGCACTTAAGTATGTTATTTTGTGCAAACCACAGGGACTACCTATGTTACTACCCTAGAAGTTAATACCTCAAAACGTTACAAAATGAAAAGTTAATACCCCACAAGGTGATTTTAAACTATTAGTACCTAAGTATGTTATTTTGTGCAAACCACAGGGACTAACTATATAATTAATTCTTAAAAATAAGATCACACCAAATTTGTTGATATTATATAATAATTCTTTTTAACATGTTTTCTCGTTGGGTTCCTTTATATCGGAATTGGTGTATTTTCAAAGAACTCTTCTAGAATGATTTTTCATTTTCAGAATTTAAAAGGGTGCATGATTTATTATTTATGGTGTATAATCAATTACTGTTGTATAAAGATCTACCATCCAAAATATTTGCCCAAAACAAAATATCCACCTACATATCTATATTTTAAACTTTGAATTTTATTAATTATTTACGTATATGTAATATGATCCTTCAATAACCTTGCTCATTCATTTGATTAGTAAACATGAACGATGCTCATTTGTATTCCAAATTTCAATTCAGCACCTCGATTATTCTGTAATATGGTGTCAAGTATATGTAATATGATCCTGTTTATCTTTTATGTTTAAATTGACGGTATGATTGTTATGATAATGAACTATATGTTCATTGATGTTGTAGAACTTTAGAACAGTTAGGTAAATTTTATTGCTTGAATTTTTACAAACGAGAAGTGCACAAAAGGGAAAGTAACGAGGTCTAAAACCAACCGTTTTTCGTATCCTAGGTGAAGATAAATATATAATTTTATATATGATTTAATATGGAAATTATATACATATACAACCTGAAAAACATGCTGTACAACGACCTTTGGCACAAAAATATGGGAAGTATGTTATTCTCGCCCCTCACGTGCGGGTTTTGAAAAAAAATAGAACGCGCCTTTTTTTTTGAACGGCAAATTATGATCACTGACGGACCACTGGAGTATTATCGTGCCACCAGCAGAACCACCCGATCATATCCATCTCCACTACGCAATAATGCCTATACACCAATTCAGGAGGAAACCCAATAAATCTGGGAAAACCCCCTTTGTAGGAATTGAACCCATGACCTAATGGTCATAAGCCTTATCCCACCACCAAGATACCACTAGACTATAATGCCATGGGTAGAACGCGCCTTATGCTACGAAAAGTTAGGGGATTGAGCCTTGTTGCGCTTAGGGCTGTCCAAACTGCTCGACGATCGAGGATCGCTCGACGATCGCTCAAAAAATGCTCGTTCGATTCCCGCTCAGTTTGTAAATGAGCCGCTCGGATCGGTTCGATTCAAATTCAATCCAAGCATGAGCAAAGGTCCGCTCGCTCGTCGATCGCTCGGTTTCGCTCGAATTATTTTTATTAATATATATATATATATATATTAAAGATTAAAAGCCCAAAAAATATACTAGCCCAAAAAAATTAAAAGCCCAAAATGTCAATTTGTATTTCTCTTAAAGAAGAAGTTTATGGCTTTTGAACTAAATGACAATTTGTATTTCGCATTTATTTTGTACTTCTTGATATTGTTAAGAACATTTTTAGAATCATGATTTTAGTTATGTATTGCTTTTGTTAGTAAAGTGTTGGACATGTTTTAATTATATTAGGATTTGTTTTTGTTGAACGCAGCCTTATAATTCAATCGAGCGAAAACGATCCGTTCGATTTTAGTTAGGATTTGATAAAAACGGAGCGAAACCGAGCGAAAACGATCCGATCGATTCAAATTCAATCCGAGCATGAGCATCACTTTTGTGCTCGGTTTTGCAAATTCGATCCGATCGGATCAGATCGGTTGTAATTCAATCCGAGCATGAGCAGACCCTCGATCGGATCGGATCGGATCGGCTCATGAACACCCCTAGTTGTGCTTAGGTGTGCTTTTTTTTAAACCAAGTTTTGAATTTGATTGTTTTGATCATAAATGATTGAGGCGTCATAATTTCAGAGTTCTGATCGTAATTTGTAAGCATTTATTAACTGAAGATGTAATAGTCACTTTGTGCACATCTGAAACACCGCTTAAATCGACTGTATGGTGAGTTGAGTCATGTTTTGATTGTAGCGTCGGTTAACTGGTGAGTTGAATCGCCGGGGGAAGATTTTCGGGTAAGAGAGAAATCACCATTGGCAATGGTGATTCTCAAGGGGTCACCATTGCCAACGGCGACAACCCCCCTTATGAAACCTAGTCAAGATGTTGCCCTCTTGTGATGCATGCAATTTTTTGGTACCCCAAATTTAAAAATAAAAAATAAAATTCGATAGAGAACACTCCCTAGACCAAGCTATGAGTGGGATCTTGCTGGTTATGTTTTTTTTTTTTTTAAGGATTTTGCTTTTCTCTAAACTAAACCATGAAGTTGTTTAAATAAAATTTTGATGGTATGTGCAGGTTTTAGTGTGGTGAATAGGGGGTGTTGCGGAATAGGGAGAAATAGAGGGCAGATAACATGTTTACCATTCCAAACGCCATGTCCGAACAGAAACGAGTATGTATTTTGGGATGCATTCCATCCAACAGAAGCAGTGAATGTGTTGATGGGAAAGAAGGCTTTCAGTGGTACTCCTGATGTTGTTTATCCCATCAACATTCAACAACTAGCAAACCTTTGATGTTCAACACTCCACCCTGCTATGAAGAAATCTGTGTTTCTTTGTTGTTTTTGTCCCATGGATATGATCTTTAGGCTATCATCAAATGCGTTTGTATTTCTTTGCTTTTAGTTCAAGTTGTTAACATTTTACAGTCTCCTAGCCCCCATAATCGTTAAACAATAACACTGCTATACAAATGAGTATCACCAAACCGTGATTAACACATTTAATTAACGCGTACAACAGAATCAACTAGCCAAACACTACCATATACCCCATTTACTTGCTGTCACTGAAATCCGCATCAATGACTTCACCATCTCCATCATCGGTAGCACCAGAAGCCTTACCAGCGCTCTCATCACCACCAGCTGCCGCCGCTGCACCACCAGCTTGGCTATAAATAGACTGACCCAACTGCATCATTTCTTGGTTCAATGCAGCCATGGCATCCTTTATGGTCTGAGTGGACCCACCAGATATAGCATCTTTAAGCTCTTTCAACTTCCCCTCCACCTTCTCTTTCACTTCACTCGGTACCTTTTCTCCCACTTCTTTAAGCTGCTTTTCGCATTGGTATACAGCTGATTCCGCCTGGTTCTTCGTATCAATGGCTTCTCTTTTCTCTTTATCCTCCTTTGCGTACTTCTCGGCTTCCGCCACCATCCTCTCCACCTACAGTCACAATCCAAAACACTCATCGGTACCTCAAAATCAAAATAATAACAAACAACCTATCGTCATTTCTTTTGGGTATCCGTGAGAACCCGTTACCAGCAAACTTACGAGACCCCGCCAATACCAGTGGGATCAAGTAGGGCTGAAATATATGTGTTCATGAACACTTAGGATTTTATTTGTTGGAATTTTGAAGCATTTAAATAAAATATAGAAACTAAAAACACTATTGAAATATCGAAAACAAACGAACATAAATGAATACGCTACCAAACGTTCACGAACATAAATGAATATGCGACCAAACGTTCACGAACATAAATGAACGAACGTGGCCTCTGTTCATGTTGTTTATTCAACTAAAAGAAAAAAATTCCTTGTTCGTGTTTGTTTGTTTAATAAACGAACGTACACAAACAAACTTCCCGACGAACAATTCACGAACTGTTCGTTGAACGTTTGGTTCGTTTGCAACCCTAGAATCACGTAATATTGCAGCTTGCACTGGGCAGGTGACCTTCAAGGGTGTTAAAAAGGTAGAAAACAAGTGAAAGCTCAATTCGAACCTAATACATCTACTCGAGGGGCCACCCCTTAAAAGATTAAATGTGATTTTAGTCGTGAACATGATCAATACCTCATCGGAAGGCAAAGTGCTAGCACCGGTGATTGTAATGTCTTGTTTCTTTCCAGTTCCTTTATCTACAGCCGCGACGGAAAGAATTCCATTGGCATCGATATCAAACTTGACTTCGATTTGAGGGACCCCACGTGGCGCTGGCGGGATACCATCAAGTCTAAAGCTTCCTAGAGATTTATTGTCGCGAACAAATTCTCTTTCGCCTTGAAGAACATTGATTTCCACACTTGTTTGACCATCGGCTGCTGTCGAAAAAACTTCCGACTTAGAGGTTGGCAATGTCGTGTTCCTTGGAATGATCTTCGTCATCACGCCTCCCAATGTTTCTAACCCAAGTGACAATGGCGTCACGTCCAATAATACTATGTTGCTCACGTCTCCGGACAACACACCGGCCTGCAAAAAATAAGAACACGTTTCGTTCCACCGGTATCCAAACACTAGTTCATTAAAGGGATTTGGGATAAATATAATATTGTTAACGTTTATGACGTACCTGGACCGAAGCTCCAAGAGCAACAACTTCATCGGGATTAACCGTCACATTTGGTTCTTTTCCGGTCATCTTTACAACAAGTTCTTGAACCGCTGGTATACGTGTCGACCCACCAACAAGAACCACTTCATCAATATCTTTAAGCGAAAGATTCGCATCCTTTAAAGCCGTTTCAACTGGCGTCTTAAGCCTACACCAAATCAGATTTCCGAAGTTCAAAATTTGAATCATCAACTAAACAATTTAACCACCATTACTCTAAATCTTGATGATCAAAGTACCTGTCGAGTAAATCCGAGCACAATTCCTCAAATTTGGCCCTGGTTAGTGTAGTGTCGATATGCTTTGGGCCATCTGATGTTGCTGTAATAAAAGGCAAACTGCAAGACCATAAACAGTATTTAACAAACAACAAAGAAAGTAAGAATCTTGATTAATGGAAACTGATTCTGCTTCATCTAACAGAAACTGGTCATCGGATATACCTAATATTCGTTTGGGTCAAAGTGGAAAGCTCCATTTTCGCTTTCTCAGCAGTCTCCGTAAGACGTTGAAGCGCCTGTTTATCTTTAAGAAGATCAATGCCCTCATCCCTCTTGAAACTTTCAGCAAGCCAATCAACAATTCTCTGTTTAAATTTCATAAAAAAACATTTTAAGTTTTTAACAATAAAGCTCAATGTCAGCATAAAACATTAACAATAATGTTCTGATTAAGGTTAATTAGGGTTCTTTAACCTTGTCAAAGTCATCTCCTCCTAAATGGGTGTCTCCGGAAGTCGACAGTACCTCGAAAACTCCATCCCCAACCTCAAGAACTGATAAAACATCGATCTAATTCGTTAAAACCCGTCTGCAAATTGAACATATTTGGGGTAACTGGTATGAAATATGAACTAATGAACTATACCTGATACATCAAATGTACCACCACCAAGATCAAACACTAGAATTGTCTCATTGTTTTTCTTTTCAAAACCATAAGCTAACGAAGCCGCAGTTGGCTCATTGATTATGCGAAGAACTTCGATACCCGCAATCCGTCCAGCGTCTTTTGTTGCAGTTCTTTGTGAATCATTGAAATATGCAGGGACTGTTACTACTGCTTTAGTAACCTTATCACTTAAAAACTTTGACGCATCATCCACAAGCTTTCGCAGAACCTAATCGCATTACAGAATAATTATTAATAACCCACCTGACCCGAATAAACCAAACCGGATAAACGAAACCCGAAGCAGTACCTGTGCAGAGATTTCTTCTGGAGCAAACTGTTTCCCAATAGCAGGGCAGTCCAATTTAACATTCCCCTTATCATCTTTCACCACTTTATACGAAACCTGTTTGGACTCTTCATCAACCTCCATCATCTTCCTCCCAATAAACCTCTTCACCGAGAAAAACGTGTTCTCTGGATTCACAACCGCCTGCCGTTTCGCAATCTGACCCACCAACCGATCACCGTTTTTACTGTACGCCACCACGGACGGCGTCGTCCTCTGCCCCTCTGCGTTCGTAATTATGGTCGGTTGTCCTCCCTCCATTGCCGCTACTGCTGAATTCGTCGTACCCAGATCAATTCCCACCACTTTCTCGTTCACAACTCGCAAAATACGACGTCGTTGAGGTCTCAAACCACATGATCTTCGATAATTTAATGTGGGTTTGCCGAAAAATGGTGTTTTTAAGGATGGGTTGAAGGTGGGATTGTTATTGGTGACGTGGGGTTTGAAGGAGCATGATGGGGAAAAGGTGGTTGTTGCAGACATTTGATTTGTGTGAGTTTTGGTGTTGCGAATGTTGAATTAAGAATTGAAGATGAGTGTGAGTGAGTGAGTGAGTGAGTGAGTGAGGTGGAAGTGGTTTTATGGAGTGTGGGGGAAATATGGAAGAATTGAGAAGGAACAGGGGATTTTGGGAAGAGAGTGGAGGGTTCTAGAGAAAGGTTGTGATTTGGACATAGTTTGATGATGCATGGAGGATTCTAGGTTTTGTTGACAGGTCCATATTGGACAAATACTATATTTTGTGGGTTTTGTTAGATGTATTCTCATTTTTTTTTTATTTTTTTTTTACTGTTGTACTCTCCTCCTGAAAATAAATTTTGTGGGTTTTGCTAGATAGTTTTGTCGAGCACGCGGTTCATTGTATGGAGTTGTCTGGTTTTAAATACAAATATCATTTGGTAAGGGATATTATGTTTGATGTTCTTAGGAGGGCTGGAATTTCGGCTAAAAAGGAGGCTCCGATGAACTTTCTGACGGATCCGCTCGATGGGAGGTCTACTCTTCGACCAGCTGATATTCTTGTGTTTGGGTGGGCCAGGGGAAAACACGCTTGTGTGGACCTTACAGGAGTGTCCCCTCTTGTTGGACTCAGGGATCACGGGTTTGTTGCTGCGTTGAAGGCGGAATCAAGCAAGGTCGCTAAACATAACATGTATTTATCCCATTCGTTTTGATACATTTGGTTCCCTAGCCCCAGAGGCTGTGGAATTCCTAAACAGGGTCCAACAATTTGTGAATAGTAATCTCTCAACCTTTAAGGGTCGTTTCGTCTTTAGTGGAATTGGTTTTGCAATTCAAAAGGGGGTTGCGGCACAGCTTGTTGCCCGTTTACCGGCCACTTGTTTGTAATTTGTTACTTTGGCATTTACATCATATAAATTAGCAACATATTGGTGTATGGATGTGTTGTACCCTATGCATAGGGGACTTTTCAAAAAAAAAAAAAAAGAGTTAATATTACACTTTTAACCCAAAATTGTTTGAATTTTTACTTTTAGCCAAAAAGTTTTCATCTTTTCAATTTAAGCTCACAACATTTTATTTTCAACTTTGGTCCTTTACACTTTTCATATTTGGCAAATTTTTTGTTTTACGTTTTGTTCTAGATTTTGCGAGTTAACATGGTGCAACGTTCGTGTGTGGTTCAATGTTTTTACGTTGCATTTTAAGCTTCGTTCTAAATTTTGCAAGTTAACACGGCGCAACGTGCGTGTGTGCTTCAACGTTTTTACGTCGTCTGTTTTTCCCACCTGATAGGTTCGCCGCAACACACAGGTCCTAAATGGACTTAGTTAGTATTTTTTTATTTTAAGTTTCGGTCGATTTATTCGCATTAATACACCACAACTTTAATGGTGGTGGTTGCTGACGATGATGTCGCATTGGTGCTATTTGTTACGGTTTTACACCCCCGCTGCAACGCGGGGACCTTAATACTAGTTTTAATGAAAATTACTATTCCAATACAATCAACCATTTTATTTTCTATTTTTTTTTAAATTGTATTAGGAAATATCCTTATTTTCTCGTATAAACCCGTACAATCAACCATTTTATTTTCTATTTTGTCTAGGAGTTTATCTACTTATCATAATTTGAATATATAGATACTTGGTTAGAACCTCGTGTATTACACGGGTTAAATAAATATAATTTTATATAATAAGTAATAAAATAATTACATCTTTTAAAAACTTGTGTATTGCACGATTTGAATACACATGTCTTACACGAATAATGTAATCCGTTAACACATTTAGTCATCAAGATGTGTTTTCTAACAAAATGAACTTTGAGATAATTTTTACTTATTATAACATCGCATTTTATTATTATTAGGTTACAGAGCCGTGTATTACATGGTTTATAACATTTTACTTTGTTTTTTTATTTATTATTAAATTAGAAACTTACGTATTACCTGATGTTGGATAATCAACAGAAAAAAAGAAAATAAATACTTTTGTAAAAAATATTAAATTTACAAGAGATAGGCTGGATATTATGATTTAATATTAATGGGATCCTTTATTAGTAGGATTCTAAAGATACCACATGTATAAAAAAAATATATATGTTCTACATGTATTGAATAAATCCTTTTAACGAAACAGTTGATTAAAATAAATATTTTTTTTAATATGTGATTATCAGTTATCTTTGTCCTTATCATCAAAATATAAAAAACAATTAAAACTGCCAATTAAATAAAATCTTTATCTTTATAAATATTTAAAACGCTAATATATTTTTTTAGATTTTAATAATTCATATATATGCTTATAATAATTAATATATTATTATCAGTTATCTTTGTCTTTATCATTAAAATCTCTTCTACAAATTTTAAATTTTAAAATTTAAATTTAATATTATCAATAATTGTTTTTTTCCATAATAAATATTTAGAAAATTAATTAAGACTGCCTCATAGAGCGCCATGTGTCACTCACATGATTTCTTTTATTATATAGTACTAGATGGACACCCGTCCGATGGACGCGGGTACATCGTAAAAATTGAATGTAAACCTACGTTTATATGTAAAATATGATGTGAAATTATTTAATAAATTCACATTCGCATTATACTTAATAATACATTAAACTTGTCGACTTATTAACTTTAGACACAAGAGAAGCATAATGAACCCACAAAACATCTTTAATTTCACTAACACAGAAAACACACTAATTTAAAATATATTATCTAATACATCATTTAGTTCCAAACCAACATATACCAAACCAACACTGTTCCAAACCAATGCGCAGTAAAAATGCATAAAAGCTATTAAATTTGGGCTGGAATTTTATCCTTACCCTGTCTTTGGCAGTGCTTTTAGCAGAATACGAACGTCTCGCGAAGTAGCGAGAAGGAGTGGTCTCTTCAGGCGTCACATAAGGTATATGGTTCAAGCTAGGGACTAAGTTCCAAGCATCTCCTTTATGGTATACACTGCAACATAATGTAAAAACAATATGTCACCAATGCACAGACTTTCATTAAAACCAGTCTTATTTTTTTGTTAAATTCATGATGAAAAACCATATAAATGAAAAATACGAACACAAAACAATGTTTAAAATTTGGGTTTTCAATACAAACACATATGCTTTTAGATCTCATCTTTAAGGACACAAGATTAGGAGTTTCGATCTAGAAACATTCTAAGCCACCGTGTGGTTATTACCTTGTCCTTAACCAAGCAACCGAATGTAAAAACCCCAGCATTTTCCAAAGCCGTTAGAACCTTCTCCTGCAAAAACATGATAAAAAGGAGAAATAAAAGTATTTTAAAAAATTATTAGAACAATTATTATAAAAGATTCTGAAAATGGAAGTATGAGATCATACATACCTTTCTTCTAGCAGTGATTAGTTATAACAGTCCTTAGCATGATCAGCTGTTATAACCACTCCATAACCCTTTGAGAGGAAGCAAGTGTTCGTCTATTCAATTGAGAGGAATCATTGCATTACATCCCTGCATGAAAAACAAAATCGATAAATTTAGGGAAAATGGGTTTGAAAGATAATAACCCAACAGTGGAGGATCTCATTCTACAGCTCCGATAAATGCAGGGATGTTCTCAAATAATGGTTCCTAGATGTTTGAAAACCGACAAAGAACGACAAATGTCCACAGTGCTGCTTCTTTGGACATTTGTCGGTCTTCAAACATCTAGGAAGCATTATTTAAAAACAACCATGAATTTATCGAAGCTGTAGAATGAGATCCTCAACTATTATGTAATCATCTTTCAACCACATTTTCCCTAAATTTATCACTTCTGTTTTTCATACCTCCCAAAGCCACTTTTCCTCCTCTAAAGAGATCGAGACAGCTTGAAGCATAACCTATACTTGCTGTAATTCCACCAGTTCAGTATTTAATCCTAATATACCAACTCAATACAAAAATTAAAACCTGAATCAATGAAAAGGTTTTGTCAGAGTTATGATCATGAAAACAACCGATCATGAAAAGGTTTTAACTCATAATTATAATCAAATGCAAACATTTGACAGAAAACCTAACGAAAGAAGGTGCCCAAAACAACCAAACTTAGAGAAAAAAAAGGTCCTACATAGTTGCAGTACTAACGATTGTTATGTAATTGAAAAGTATACCTAATTCCATAAAACGCATCCAGTTTCATAAAATGTATGTATTCCTTTTCATGCACATATACTAACTGGAGTGAAGGTGGTGATCGATACAAAGCAGAAAGGCAATGGAAGCAGCCATGATTTCAGCAACGTCTATTGTTTCCTTATTTAGATAACAATTCAATCGTGATGAATAGCTTAAAACCTGAATCAATGAAAAGGTTTTGTCAGAGTTATGATCATGAAAACAACCGATCATGAAAAGGTTTTAACTCATAATTATAATCAAATGCAAACATTTATCTAACAATTCTATAAATATATACACTATGAAAAAACACTTGTTTAACTAAAATCGAAATAATTACACATACATTTGGCTATAACTTCAACATATAAGAAGGTTAGTACACATGTGAAGACGTTGTTTAAGGAGATTGCTAAATGAGATTGCTTTAACTTCATAAATTATCTTCACAGTGTTGACCTTTTTGATCATGCAGGAAAACTAATGACTAACATTACACAATATAATATTTCTTAGGATAGAAACAATCAACACTAAACCGAAGAAAACTCAACTTCTCTTAAAAGGAAAGAAATTGTTTAATAAATGTACCAAGTAAGCAGTCGCAGTTTCCTCTGGGAGTTCTCCATTTGAATCGCGGTGTGCAACATTAAACGGACGAAAAGTCTGTAGGGGCTTTTTCGTACTTCCGTTATCGCTTGGAAGGGGATAGTGTCTCCTCGCAGAACATCGGATAAAGAGTAGCAGAAACGTAACAATCACACAACCTGAAAATAGTTGATCAATCTTAAGACATTGCACAAATTTTCAACACATAAAATAACCACAAACTCTAATCTGAGGTCAGCAGATGGCCCTATAGAAATTATTTATAAAGTTTCTAAACAAATGAAGCAAATTAGACTAAACTGAGGTCAGCAAATGGCCCTTGGGTTCAAGTTCCACAGACGACAGGAGGTCAAAGAAATTAGTCGTTAAAAAAGAGAAATGAAGCTAATTAGACTAAGCTAGCCCAATAGAAATGAAGCCCAAATTTGGGTGACAACAGGGGATTAAAAAGAAAAAAAACTGGAAAACAAAAACGTTTTGTCCGATTTGCTTGCATTTTATATTCAGTCAATATTTAAACTTCATAAAAACAAATGGTTTATAAAGTTTCTAAAAAAAAGTTTAATCACTGCAGATAAGTTAAAGAGCAATATTACAGAATTTAAGATGCTGATGACAGAATTTGTATATAGATTTTTTTTGTTTTGGATGGCCAAAATTATATTAAAAAACTGGTATAGTAAGAAATAGACAGAGCCAACACCGTTACAAAGTGATCCAGGAATACGACCCTCAAACAAACACACGAAAAGAAAAAACCAAAAAGGAGAAACACGACATAGATTAATATAAATTTAATTTTTAACATAGTAGCGTTGACCTAAAAAGTCAAACTGTAATTTTGATAATCCTTCAAAAGATAATTTTTCCTAAAAATCTATCATTAAATTCAAATCAAAATAACTTCCACATCAAATCAGAGGATAATAATTCATTAATTGAAACGGAATCTTAATTATAACTAACGTAGTTCAAGCTAAAACAGAATGTATACAAAATGAGATCGGAGAAACTAAAAATTGGAAGATATGAAGCTGGAATTAGATGCTTACTGGATGAATTCACGTTGATTCGATGTTGTTCGTGATCCTAATCCCCCCTAAACTTCTGATTGGATTCAGATTTTAACATTATTTTTAGATCGTTTTGAACTTTAACATTAATATGGATCAGCCTCGAAGTACCTCAGTGTAACACTTGAGGTTTGTTGCAATTTTTCCAACTATCACATTTAATGCCTGAAGATGATCCTGCAGTCCAAGCAACTCAGATAGTTGCCCATAAAGCTGCTGCAATACAAATACAAGTTTTTTTTAATAAAATGCTGACTATAATTATAATAATAAAAATATGATTTTACCTTAGAAGAATGCATGGCTTGATTACCAACATAAGACTTTCTAAAGTTTTGGAAGAATGTCAAAATGGCCTGATCAAGTCTCTGCTCGCTTAGTTCACCATATCTCTGCCATGAGTTATATATTAATATGTAACCATTAAATTATGAATCTACAAGCTTTAACACGAGCTACAAGACTCTAGTAAGGGAACCAATCCCATTACGAAAGATATATACAAAACATATTATTAGTGGACGAAAAATAATAAAGTATCAAGGTCCCTAATAAATCAGAATGCGCTCTTCACTATTCACTCTAATAGACCAGGACATAGGTCTCTTCTTATCTTTATCCTTGCTAAATGCAGCTGCAAGTGTTTTTTTTTTTTTTTTTTTTTGACCAAAAGCCCCTTCCCACCATAATCACCACCTAACGAAGGAAGATATAAATAAGCAAACTATTCATACAACTTGGCATACAACTGGAAAATTATCATTCAGTTACAGTTAAAACAACTTAAGGAAACTGCAGAAATGTAACCCTAAAACGAAAATAACTTAAGGAAACTGCAAAATTTAGCAAAGATACATGTAAATTACTAACAAAACAACTATCAATTACTGTCATTACCTCATGGCATCAAAATTTATTATAAATAATTTCCAAATTATAAATAATCTACAAATTTCAAAATTAGGAAGTATTCTACAACAGTAAATGATTCATCTACATAATTCCTCATGTAATCAAATTGCAAATTCAAACATTAAACAACCATAAATTATGGTTTACTAAACTAATACTTATCATCAATTTGCAGTTCTCAGATACACATATATACAATCACATTCCAATTAAATCACAGTCCAATCAAACCTTAAAACAATTATCGGATCAAGAATGAGACATACCATCCAGATATTTGCATTAATGTCTCTGAAGACCATCATCATACTTCCTCTCAAATGTCATATATCTCACATTAACCCTAATTCTCTCACCACAAAATGGCATATCTAGTTGGTTGACACGTATGCAAAATTACATCAGCTCTACTTCTCCTTTTATGAAATTCGGTCACCACAAAATGAGTTGAAATGCTCGAGTCTAAAATTCTATACTTGAGTAGTTTGCTGAAACCTGAGATAAAAATAATAATTACATAAATAACTCGTAATAGCATTACTAATCAATACAAGACATGAAAAAATAAATAAAATAACAGTACCTCTGTCACACCCCCCCCCCCAAATTCCACAAGCAGAGTATCATCGCAGGGAGCGTGACATGACCAGGATCAAGCCACCAATCATATTGAACAACGTATTAAAGTGAATATAAAACCAACCACAATATAATTGGTGTCCCAAAACAAATTAACTAAGTTCAAGTTATCAGCGGAAGCATAAAGTTTAAAACCAAAACATAAGTTATAAGTTCATAAAGTTTAACATGGAACTCAACAATCCATGTCCCACAACGACCCTGTCCTACTGTGAAAGCTCCATCTAAGCACCTAACGACCTGCAAGGCATATAGTAACGAATCAACAACAAAGTTGAGCGAGTTCACAGTTGGGTTTTCGTTTTAAGTTGTTTCAAAAACATAGGTTTCCTTTAGCTGGCTTACTAACCGTGGGGGTTACCCCATAGTTGAAAAACATGATTAACCTTTCCTTTTACTCTGGCTCCCAGCCGTGGGGGCTACCCCATGAATATCCCACTAGACCCGTTACCATATCGACTACTGACTGAGAAAGTTGGGTGCCCTAAGTCAATGTCTATCATCATTGACGTGCCCAGATCCATTAGTCCACTCCCGTCCTCTGCGGCACGGTGTGAGGCTTGTCAAACCTAATAGCGCTATTTAACTAATGACCCGTTCGCCATTAGCCCGGCGATTAAGTTGATATAAAAATGAGGGACTTAATGATAGAGTTTTTGGTCTAGTAACAATGTTATCACCCTTCAATTAAGAGGGTGGAGGTACGTATTCTAACCAAAGAGAATACGCAAGTTTCCATTAAATCAATTACCCATTCCCAACCACCGGGAATCCAATGCCTTGTAGAAAGTGTGAACTCACCTTAGGTTAGCTCGACAGATACACAAAAAGGTCACTTGAGCTGTTTGGGGTCAACCACGTCCTAACATGGTTACCATACAAGTCGGGTCTAGGTTCAAGTAGTGCACGTAGGTTTACACATAAGCTAACAGGTTACGAACACGTAATGATTATGGCAAACACGTAGAACACGTTAACAGTCAAGTACACACATAATGTCCAACTTGTGCGACTCAGATGATTGGGCTGTTGAGCTTGTACGAGCCCAATCATCTTGTGTGATCCAATATTAAAGCCCAATACAACCGGCCCAACCTGTTGTGCGTCCAGCACAATATTATGCGACTCACAACGGGCTGTGCGACTGAAACCCAACCCAGCCCAATAACATGCAATCCAAAACCTATACGGCCCAAACATATAACAGATAATCAACTTGTGCGGTCCAGTTACACTTGTGCGATCCGGAATAGCTTGTGCGATTGGGTTTTTGGGCTATTTGGCCCAACAGCATAACACAACCTATTATATTGGGGTGGCCCAACATCTTGTGCGATCAGCACAACCTTGTGCGATCCACAAGATGTTGTGCGACTGTGCTTAAAGGGGCTATACATTGTGCTTTAACTGTTGTACCCTACCTACCCTAGCTTGTGCGACCAGGCTTGTACGATTAGCCTTGTGCGATCAGTTATAACATTCCATAATTCATTAAATCAGTTACAATCATTCTAACAGTTTCCAATTTCTTATCCATTTGATCAAATCAACACTAACAGTTTCCAATCATACAATAATCGATCAAACTAGGGTTTTAACATCAAATTCCTATGAACCCTAATCCTATTCAAAACATAGACAACAACCATAACATTTAAACACATCAACACGGCTCATGTTCTTGATTACTAGCATGCACCCTAACATAACAACACAACCATTCATCCAAATATAAACACATCCCAGCCGATCAACATGCATTCGGTTCTCAATCATCTTTAACATCATACGATTATCAACCCTATATTGATCTAAACCTACCACACATGTGAGCCGATACATAAGGATACCAAATCTCATCAATTGACATAACAATCAATCACAAAACATCTCTAAGTCATCATGTAGAATATATGGATCACAAAATCATCCATCATACAATCAATAGTAAGATACTAACCGGTTTGAGGGTAGAACAAGAGTTTATCCGAACAAGAAAGTCTTCGAGGAAGAGGATGTTGCCGTCGGTCTTCGAAGGAGAGAAAGAGAGAGAGTAGGGTTTGCGTGTTGTGTGTTTTTGCAAACAATGAGGAAGCAAAACCTCATAAGGATTATGTGTGGGTTTAAATAGTGGAGTGGGCTGAACCCTTGCATGGGTTGCCCCTGGTTTCGAGTTCAAAGAATGTGGGCCGAGAGTGGTGTGCCCAAAGGGCTTGTGCGATTAGATAGTCTTGTACGATTAAGAGTTGTTATTTATTCTTATTTGTAATACAATCACACGTAACACGTAGCATACAACTTATAATCACTCATTAAAACCAACATATCAATTAATCACATAATGTTCAAAACATGTTACATCAAAGTACGACAAAAGGTTTGAAATACGAGTTGTCACATCATCCCCAAGTTCAAAGAAATTTCATCCAGAAATTTAGCACGTAGTTACTGAGGAAGCTAGTTAGGTTGCGTGGTTTCCTGGTTTTCCTAGGGTGTCATATCCTTCCCCCGTTGGTTTGGAATTTCGTCCCAAAATTCCGCATTAGCTTCAGCCTCAGTAGTGGTTTCGCTTTTATCGAACAATTGGGGATACTTGTGTTTCATTTGGTCTTCTCGTTCCAGGTGAACTCTAGGCCACGACGGGAGTTCCAACGAACTTGAACAATGGGTATTCTGGTGCGTTTGAGGATCTTAACGTCTCGGTCTGTAATCTCTACTGGTTCTTCGACGAATCGCAACTGATCGTCGATAGTGAGTTCCTTGAGAGGAACTAGGAGGGTCTCATCTGACAGACACTTCTTCAGATATGACACATGGAATACGTTGTGAACTCCACTGAGCTCTTCAGGTAGATTCAGTCTATAGGCCACGTTGCCAATTCTTTCAGTGATTTCGAAAGGTCCAACATAACGTGGATTTAGCTTGCCTCGCTTGCCAAAACGAACCACACATTTCCAATGTGAGACTTTAAGTTGCACTCGATCCCCAACCTGGAACTCGAGCGGTTTCCTGCGCTTATCGGCGTAGCTTTTCTGATGGTCACGAGCTGCCGTCATTCGTTGTCGTATTTGGGCAATCTTTTCTGTCGTGTCGACGACGAGTTCTGGGCCAGTGATTTCGTTGTCCCCAACTTCTGCCCAGCATAAGGGTGATCGGCATTTCCATCCATACAACGCCTCGAACGGAGCAGCCTGGATGCTAGTGTGGTAACTGTTTTTGTACGAAAACTCTACCAAAGTTAGGTGTCTTTCCCAACCGTTACCAAAGTCGATAACACATGCTCGAAGCATGTCTTCAAGAGTTTGAATGGTGCGTTCAGTCTGCCCATCCGTCTGTGGATGATATACTGTGCTCATGTCTAGACGCGAGCCAAAGGATTTATGCATCACTTGCCACAAATCAGAGGTAAAACGTGGATCACGATCCGAAATGATGGAAGTTGGCACTCCGTGCCTCGAAACTACTTCTTTCAGGTAGATGTCTGCTAGAGTAGAGAACTTATTCGTTTCCTTGATAGCCAGGAAGTGTGCAGACTTGGTTAGTCGATCCACTATCACCCAAATGGTATCGTTTCCTCATTGAGATCTAAGTAAGCCAGTAACGAAGTCCATGGAAATTTGCTCACATTTCCATGTCGGGATCTCTGGTTGTTGAAGTAGGCCTGATGGCTTCTGGTATTCGACCTTGACTCTTGCACAAGTCAAACATTTACTGACATAGGTCTCTATGTTAGCTTTCATGTGGGGTCACCAGTAAACAGCTTTGAGATCGTGATACATCTTATCAGAGCCAGGATGTACCGAGTAACGGGACTTGTGTGCTTTATCCATCACAAGCTCACGTAGGTTACCATGAAATGGAACCCAGATGCACCCCACTAAGTAGTAAGCACCGTCTTCCTTCAGTTCTAACCGTTTCTCCAATCCTCGCAGGGACTCAGCCCTGATGTTCTCTTCTTTCAATGCTTTGACCTAAGCATCACGATTTTGGGCAGGAAGACTAGAGTGAATGGTAAGCTGTAACGCACGTACACGCTTAGGTTTGGTTTCCTTTCGACTGAGGGTGTCAGCCACAACATTGGCTTTGCCTAGATGGTACTTGATTGCGCATTCATAGTCGTTAAGGAGTTCGACCCATCGACGCTGTCGCATGTTCAACTCCTTCTGATCGAAGATATGCTGTAGTAACCCGCCAAACCCAAGAATTGACGGATTTCAGTTGGAGTGTGTCACACCCCGATATTTCCACGTATTACCGGTGGGCCCGGTGGGGAGTATCGTGACGTAGTTGATATCATCATAGTCAATAATCACAGTTTAAATGCACAGCGGAAGTCTGAAAGTAATTTATACGAACCGAGTTTAAAGTAACGTAAAGTATTACACAACGGGTTGTAAGATGGATCCACAGGCGAATCAAAACAAAAGAAGTATTGTTCAACAAACTTAAAGTGATAAAAGCTTGCAAAACTCTTTATTTATTCACTCAGGAGTTCCAGCCCATTACGCTTAGTACCTGCACTTAACCTTTTTGAAAATACGTCAGTTTACACTGGTAAATACAATTAACTGACTCTTTTTGAAAACATTTATAAAATTAATTTGGATGCACAAGGCATAAAATCTTTTATAACTTGGGACAATTATTTAAAAATAATCTTGTATACAGATTTATATGTTTGTCGTCCATTCAGGACCTGGTTAGAAGAGCAGGATTAGATTAATTGACACACCACAAGTATATGCCCACAAGAGAGTGAGATACCGTTTATACATACGCAACTGTCAGGTGTATGCCTACACCCCGTGCTTAAGCCGTGGCCATTTCTAATAAATGTGCCGATGATATCCAGGACATGGTTATTAACCCCCCCCCCCAAAGGCATTGCATCAAACAAAACAGATTAAACCGGGTTATGTAAATATATTAATCACAATCCGTTTAAATAACTACATACCCGACCAAGCGGTATTATTATAATACCGTATCCCAAGCCCGTATAACGGAAAATAAGTTCAAAGTATTTAACTAAGCAAAAATATAAATTTAACCTCGACCATATAACAACCAGCAAGTGCAAATAGCTTTTACTGGGCTCCTAGATCTGGAACGAAGGTTTTAATAACCTATTAGATTCCTAACGGGTCTTGCTTAAGTTTAAACTTAGACCGGTTAGTTTTAATGAAAGGTTTACGGTTCAACACGCACGATTAAGCGAAGACTGGATTAGAATGTGAGTTAGACCCGAAAAGTATGAAGATTTGTATAAAATGGGTATACTAAACACATTCTGGATTTTGAAGTGAAAATGATAAGGTTTGACCTGTTTCGGTTAGTTTATGCAAACTAGTTACGTAAACCGTACCGAACGCGAATAGGCATAACAGGTAACCAAATGAGTCATGTACAGGTTCCACAAGTTAATATGATTAAAATATGTTATGATATCAGTAGGATATCTTCCATTATGCCCAAAACGTATTTAAAACCAATTTAAGTCCCGAAAGGGTATTTTGGTCATTTTAAAGTTTATAAAAGAGGTTAAATAGTAATCTGAGGTTCTGGTCTAAAATAATCACTAAAATATTTACTTTAATAAGTTATATCTGTAAGATATCATACATATGTGAAATTTATCATTTATGACCAAACTATGCACCGTAGGGGCATTTTGGTCATTTCACATATGCCATAAGGTCAAATTTGGAAATCTGAGTTCAAAACTTTTACTTACTGTTTAAGTATAAAATTTTATTCATAACATCAGTAGGTAACAAGTCTTAGGTGCTAAATATGGTTTTAAACCATACTATGCGCCTAAATCGCATAAAAGTCGGTATTTGACGATATTCGGGTTAATTAAGTAAATCTGAGATTTTGATCAGCCTTTACTGTTTAAAATAATTTATTTGATGTATAAAATCAGTAGCAAAAGGTTTGATATGTAAAGGATGTGTAAAACTCTTTTTATTAGCAAAAAGGGCATAACCGTCAATTACCGAGTCAATGCAAGAACCTTATGTTATGATCAGTTTAAAATTTAACAAAAATTTCAAAAATTCCTAAATATTATATCTTAACAGTAGGTGGCAATTTTGGTGTCAAAATTTGGGTTTAAATAGTGTTAGGATCGGAGGCTCACATGATTGTGCTAGTTTGTGTAAATTGTATAATCAATAGAGATGAACAGAGATTAAGTGCAGCGGAAATGATCACAAACTTTGTAAACACAATCAAAGGAGAACATAGTTTGATAAACAATTGCTTTTTCATAGAGTCGAAAGATTACATCAAAAGCAAAAGGTTACAATGCAAGCTTACAGACTAAACTCCCCCTCAGCATGATACTCCAGAGTTGGTTGCACAAGATGAAAGGATTGAATTGAGGAGAAGAACTCACTCAAAACGAATCAAATATAACAGTACAGAGTGCTGTCATATTTATAGGCAAACCAAACTACTGATGTACCTCAGCTGACGTCACCATGATAGTGACATCTAACAGCCTAACAACCTATAAACACTGTTCTATACAAACTACTGATGTCTAACAACTGATTGATAATAAAATACAAAACAAGTCTAACACTATTTACGTTCCACTGTTGTGGCCTAAGCACTGATTACTTGATCATCAGTGCTTTCTTCAAAAGGTGATCAGTCTTTGAATGAGCAGTGCTTGAGTCTTCAGCAGTACTTAAGAGTCAGCAGTAGATAGAGCTCAGTGTTTGCCTTTTGGCAGTCTTTAGTTGTTTCATCAGTGTTTGGTTCATCAGTTGTTCTTCAGAGCAGTACTTAGAGTGTATCAGCATATAGGTAACCATTGTCAAGGGGAGAGCTTAGTGTAAATGTCTGCTTATTGTGAATCCACTGTTGTGACCTGGTTTTGGCTTTACATTATCTGTTCCTCTGGTAGGGTTCAATCCCAACAATCTCCCCCTGGAACAGATAATGCCAAAACCATTCATTATTCTGGATCTTTATTCCTCATCAAAAGTTCCTTTGCTTCTCTTTTAAAATCTGCTTCAAAGTCTCTGGAACTTATATCATCTTCATCCCTGCACAGTGTAAGTTCAAGGAGATCCTGCAAATCTTCAACACTAAGGCCTAGTGCTTCTTTCCTTGATATATACTTCACTTCGCCATTGGATCTGACCAGGGTCAATACGTGGGTCTTTTGATCAGACATCCACTTTAGTACTTTCGAACCCAATGGGTTTCTTGGGAGAGATTTATTTGTTGATGAACTTTGAGATATTGGCCTTGAAAAGAAATGTAGAGCAGTATCCTGAACTTCAGACATTTTCTTGAAAGCCTCTTCTATGACTTGATTTGCTGCAGCTATGTCTTCTGCAACTTCTTTGTCAATTAGCTCTTGTCTCTGTTGTTCATCAAGTTCAATGTCTGGGATATCTGCTGAAATGTGTGGTGATGCAGGCTTTGATAATACCTTCTTAAAAAGGTTTTGAAGTTTTTCTGAGCTTTCTTCTTTTAGACCCATTTTCATGATGGAATCTTTGAAGTACTCTACTTCCTTTTCTTTAACCTCTTCACTGGTCAACTGTTCTTTTTCTTCTTGGTTTGTCACAAAAGTAGACCGGAACAGTGTTTTGAGGCTTTCTATCTGCTGTTCAAGCTTCATTCTTTGTTCAAGCTTCTTTGAAGTGCTTGAAACAGTTATCTTTCTTTTCTTTAGCCTTTCATAGGCTTCATCAGTCTGTTGTTTTGACCATTTTGATATGGCTTCAGCAGTATCCATTTTTGCATCCACCAGCTCCTTTTTCTTTCTCTTATACTCAGCAGTTAGGTCAGCAAAGAGCTTTTTGTATTTGCTCCAGTTTGGAGCATTCTTCTTCTTTGTCGGATCATTCTTGATTTTCTCAATCCTTTCTGCCTCATGCTTTAGAGCGACTATTGGCCATTCTTCGAACTGTTGTTCTTCAGCAGGATAGAATTTCTCTTTCATGATGTAGGCTAGATATTGTTTTCTTAACTTTTTCTTTTGATCAGCCTTTTCATTGTTTAGGTCTTGTACAAACTCTTCTATCTGCTTTACTTTTGTGAAGTATAACTCCAGTCTTTTAGCAATGCCATCTTCGCTTAAACGTTCACGTTCACTCTCAACTTTAGCTCTTAGTTTAGCTTGCCTTGCCTTGATTTTGAGGTAATCATCCATATCATCTGGTGGCAAGTAGCCTATGAGTGAGGAGAATCTTCTTTTTGAAGGATCTTCTTCTGTATAGAATTGCCTCATCTCATTTTTTATAGCTTCAAGTTCCAGTGGATATTGTGCAGCATTAGGATCATGTATGCCCTCATCAGCAGTGATTGGCTTTCTTTTTCTGTTAAAGAGCTTTGCTGGTTGTGATGTAGGAGTGATAATAGCAGTGGTGGATGTTTGACTAACATCTGTTGAAACAACTGGTGTCTCAACATCTGTTGTCATTACAATTGCTGATATATCAGCAGATGTCTTCTGCTTTTGAGCAGGGGATGGAAGATGTGAGGTAGTTTTTGATGGTGGTGATGGTGACTCATCATCAGGAATGAAAACCCTTCTCCTTTTTAATGTAGGAGAGGCTGATGATGTTTTGGGTGGATAAGTGGTTTGAGATTGGATAACAGTGGTTTGTGATTGTGATTGACTGACAGTGGTTGAAACAACTGGTGTTTCAATCACTGTTGTCATTACAGCAGATGTTGTAACATCTGCTGTCTTCTGCTTTATGGCAGGAGGCAGTGGTGGTGATATGATTGTAGATGATGATGGTGGTGGAACAGTGGTTGTGATGGTGTGTGATAGAGTGGTGTGTGTTGAAGGTGTGTGTGTTGATGAAATGGCAGCTGTTTGACTACTGACAGCAGTTTTTGTAACCAATGTTATATCAGCTGTTTGGCTAACAGGTTTTGAGACCTGCTTTTCTTTTTCTTTTTTCTTTTTCTTTTTTCTTTTTCAGGCTCAATATAAAGGCCATGTTCTATTCCCATCTTATTCATTTTTCTCAACAGCTTGATATTCTCCCCCTTTTTGGCATTATCTGAAGGGGGGTTATCAAGAAATGATAGGGAAGAAGGAACTTTGCCAGAAGCACTTTGAATGCTAGCCTTTATAGCCTTGATATCTGCTTGAGTGTCTTTAAACCTTGATTCCACCATGTTGGTCAGCATTTGTACATGAATAGCATGCTTTTGATCAGCCATATGTTGCTGTTTTTCAAGCATGGGTTGAAAAATATTCCAAAGCTCATTTGCAGCAGCTGCTTGTGATGGAGCAGATGCTTGAGTTGGAACAGATGCTTGTGGTGGGGCAGCAGTGAATTGTGCTTTTTGAGCTTTTAAAATCTCTTGCACCATCTCCTTTATTTCAGCAACTGAATCTTCAAGTTTTTCAACTCTGTCCGTCAATTCCTGATATTTTGAATCATCACCTACTTTAGTAGGATCATCTGAATCCCCACCAGCAGTGGTTATATCAATGTGTGACTTAGGAACAGAGTCCCAAAAATCACCCATTGATGCCCCTTGTTCTCGGTACTGGGGACTTCTTTCTTCAGCACTTGATAAACCTTTGATGGTACCAGTGGTTAGATCTAACTCACTGGTGGTTACCGAAGTTGCTATGGAAGAAATTGCCTTCAAGGGAGTCTTACTTATGAAACAACTGTCCAACTGAAGATCTGTTGATCCACCAGTTGTAGTTGCTGCTCCACTTGAACTACCACCGAGAGTTACTTATAACTCAGGGGGTGTAACCTCCTCAATTGTTGCTGGGATAGCAGAAGTAGTAGCATCAGACCCAGTCACTTGTGGGGGTATACTCTCAGTGACAGGTGATAGAGAGGAATTGGTTTGTGTCTGAGCTATAGCAGCTGCATGCAACAAGGGTAACATGGATTGTGGCATTATGATTGGTGAGGGTATAGGTGTTGAAAGAGACATGTCCTTGGGATCAGGACTGTGGAAGATAGAGCCAAGTGGATCTAGAGTTTCATAATTTGGTATCCCTGTGATTACAACCTGATCCTTTTGTGAGGATGCAGGAGGAGTTTTAGGCATAGGATGAGATCTTTCTTCCAACTGCTGTGAGGAAGTAGCAGCAGTGGTTTGTGGTGACTTTTGTGTTGTCACAGGCAGTTGCTCTGGGATCTCATCTTCCAGAGTTGCCTTTTTTTTGGGTTTGGTGGGTTTTCTGGATGTTTTTCTTTTGGTCTTTTTGGTGATGTTAGGTGTGGGTTTCAAAGCAGTGGTTGTGTTGCTCTGATCACCTGGAGCAGTGGGCTCAGCAGAAGTTGCCTGAGGATCAGTGGCAGTTTCTAAAGTCTGCTCAGGCACCTTTGCTTTTAATTTTATTGGTGCCATCATTCTTGAAAATGTTTCACTTGTTAAACTTTTTATTTGAAAATGGACCCCTTGTTTGGGCAAATTTTCATCCTCTTTTTCAAATGTTTGTTTAAAGTAATAGCTCAGAAATCTTGGAAAAAGAAGAAATGATTTGCTAACAACATTCTTTACCATGTCATTGAAAATCTCCTGGGAATAGTTGTAATCTTTATTGTTTAAAATAGCGTAACCCAGGCATTGAATTTTTAATGGTATTTCGTTAAATGTTGTTGTTTTATTAGAAACACAACTCAAAAGTGTGTGAAACAAAAATCTGGGTGCAGATGGGAAATAACCCTTTTGTAGGGTATCTACCTTTGATTGTTCTGCATAACCCCTTTTCAGAAAATCAGCTTTTAACTCGTTTTTGTCAAAAGAAGTTTTACCATTCTGATCGTCGAGTTTGAAGACTTCTGATATTGACTGCGGTGTGATTTTGATCACCTTACCCTGTATCGACGAGTTAATGGCTACGACTTTATCGTCTTGTTTTTCAAGCGTCGCCTTTTTCCAAAACTCGTTCTGGGTTTGTAGATAGATGGGAGCATCTGCCGTTAACAAAGTTTTGTACTTTGATGCAGATAATGTATCAATGATGGAGTCGAAGGTGTGGTTATCAGTAGGTTTTATGAGCAAACCCAGATAATTATGAGGAGATTTGTAAGGTATCTCGTTGGATTCTTCGGTCGTTTAAGCGACCTCTTTTGAAGGTGATGTTGATTTTGGTTGTGATTTTGATTTTGACTTTGATTTTGTCATTTTTGCGGAGAAGAGCGAAGAATGATTTTGAAGACTTTGAGAAGAAGGGTTGGAAACTGCTTTGAGAAGAGAATTTTGGAATTCAATTCGACGGTGTAAAACCCTGTTTGGGGGTTTAGGGCAGGGTTTTATTTAGGGAAAAAGTGGTCGCTGATGTGGCAGCGGTTATTTTGATCTGAAGGCTAAAAACTGACCACGTGTCAAATACTGATGAAATGGATGAAGGATGGAAAACAGTTGTTTTTAAGGGTCACTGACGTATTAAGCATCAGTGGTTACAACGGTAAAAGTTTTGGGCAGTGGATGATTTTTACTATCAGTGGATAGCATATCAGTGAATAGGACACTGATTTTGAACATCAGTGCTAGTCAAGAAAATGAGGGATCAGTGGTTAACTTTCAGCAGTGGACAGTGTTTAGAGATCAAACATTGGAACAAAACAGTGGTTAGGGTAAATGGTACAGATCTGAAGGACAAGTATTCCAGCAACAGTTTTGAGAATTTTCATTCAAGGTTTTGCCACATGTTAATTTTGAAAAACAGTGGTTTAGTACCCCAGATGATGAAAACTTTTTACTAAGGCAACTCATTTTCGTTTAATATTCAATTAAAACATGAGTACCCTAGTAATTCAAGCACGGTTAGCAATCAACCTTTGATAAAAATTTAGGAGCAAACCTAAGAATGACATGATTTTGACATATGTACCATTTCCTTTTGACCCATTTATGAGGACAATAATACCAACAAAAAATAAGATATTACATCCTGACAGGAACTGAAACTATTGCCAACAAAAACAAGCAAAAGTTCCAAATATATTATTCTAAAAAAATGAACAATATATCCTGGTTATTCGAGAAAATCCTTTGAAGAAAAAATGATTAAAGGATTTTCTGAGAACAACATCAAAAAGGATCTGATATATTTTCAAAAGAAAAACGTAATCATAACATTCTCAAATTTATGAAGAATGATCAGTGGTTTGACAACAGTTTGTGGAACATTCTGAATACATTTTGACCACTGTTTGATACCATTTTCTTTGTCAGTTGATTGCAATCATGAGGACACATGGATAAATTTTTGAACATTTGTCTAGTCCTCTTTGGAGTTCATTCACTGGAATCAAAACCTTTTCCTGAACAGATGAATGCACATAGTTGCTTAATGACCATTATTACCCTAAACTTTGACTCATAAGTGTTTTATGTTTATACTCTTTTCTTTTGACTTCAAAAGTTTTGAGATAGACACACTTCTGAGTTTTTGTGAATTTTCTTAATGTATTTTAACATAGTTGATTTTGTCCTTTTGAGGAACTCAACCTGTTTTCAACACATAAGATTTGAACGACTAAAGTTTTAATTCCCCCCTTTTTAAGTTAACAAAAACACTAATGTTTTATGAACATAGGTTTTTGTTAATCTGAGGTTCATACTTTAGCATTTTAATAAGGTGACATCACAATTTTCATAACAGCAATTGAAATCAAATTTGAAAACATGAAATAATCCCATAGTTTAACAGATATGTTTTCAGATCTGAAAACTATGAGTGACTTGTGCATGAATTCACTTGTTGTGTGAAATTTGTGTGTCATATGACATCTTGGTTGATTTACAGAGTTTTTGATTAACCACTTTGAACATGATTTACTCGATACTCTGCTTTTCAACTAAATACAACCAACCTTAGTATCAATGAATTTTGAGCTGAACTGTTATGTCAAATTGATTGTTAGATCGAATTTGACTGTCCGGGCTCTGATACCAATTGTTAGGATCGGAGGCTCACATGATTGTGCTAGTTTGTGTAAATTGTATAATCAATAGAGATGAACAGAGATTAAGTGCAGCGGAAATGATCACAAACTTTGTAAACACAATCAAAGGAGAACATAGTTTGATAAACAATTGCTTTTTCATAGAGTCGAAAGATTACATCAAAAGCAAAAGGTTACAATGCAAGCTTACAGACTAAACTCCCCCTCAGCCTGATACTCCAGAGTTGGTTGCACAAGATGAAAGGATTGAATTGAGGAGAAGAACTCACTCAAAACAAATCAAATATAACAGTACAGAGTTCTGTCATATTTATAGGCAAACCAAACTACTGATGTACCTCAGCTGACCTCACCATGATAGTGACATCTAACAGCCTAACAACCTATAAACACTGTTCTATACAAACTACTGATGTCTAACAACTGATTGATAATAAAATACAAAACAAGTCTAACACTGTTTACGTTCCACTGTTGTGGCCTATGCACTGATTACTTGATCATCAGTGCTTTCTTCAAAAGGTGATCTGTCTTTGAATGAGCAGTCCTTGAGTCTTCAGCAGTACTTAAGAGTCAGCAGTAGATAGAGCTCAGTGTTTGCCTTTTGGCAGTCTTTAGTTGTTTCATCAGTGTTTGGTTCATCAGTTGTTCTTCAGAGCAGTACTTATAGTGTATCAGCATATAGGTAACCACTGTCAAGGGGAGAGCTTAGTGTAAACGTCTGCTTATTGTGAATCCACTGTTGTGACCTGGTTTTGGCTTTACATTATCTGTTCCTCTGGTAGGGTTCAATCCCAACAAATAGGTTTTATGCCAAAAATGCCAATTAATTAGTAAAAATCTTTCATTTTACGATATCGCGCATAACTCCTATTTTAGACCATAATCTGATGTCAAACTTTTAGGACATACTTAAATATCAGTAATAAAGGTTTTTGTCCTCTTACATTTTCAAAAAAATATCGTTTTAAAATAAAAAGGGCATAATGGTCAATTTTAAGCATTTAACGGAAACATGCAATGAACTAGGATTTCTATGGAACCAAGTTGTATAACCTCAGAGGGTTATACTAACCTATAATATGGTCCTAAAGGAACCCTAAGGCATATCTAAAACAAGCTAAATCAGTTCAGAACTGAAAGTCAAAGCAAAAGTCTACTTTTGCGACTTTCGGTTCCGAACCGAGCCTAAACTCAGAATTGTCAGGTTGAACATGCTTAGACATGTTCTTATATTATTTACCAAGTTATTTTAATGTTAAAATATGTTCCATAGCCTCTGCATTGTTAGTTATGAATTTATTTGTAAAAATTGATTCTGCTGACTTTTTATAAATAAGTTTGACCCGACAATTGACCAAGTAAAAGTGATAATCAGTAGGTGCCCTTTTAAGGGTTTATTACCTACATAATTACCAACTCATAGCCACTTTCAATTCGAATAATGGCTAGACCGTTTGTGATTAATCACAAAGTCAAAGCTTAATTGCGATAACTTTGACTTTCGGTCATTAAGCTAATAAAACTTGAACTTAGGGAGCTAAGAACACTTACTAGGGTACTTAGCACGAGATATGAACTGAGGAAAGCTTCTTAGAGCTCCAAGGGACTCCAGAGAATGATTTGTGAAGTGAATTTCAAATGTGCAAACGAACAAGTGCAACAAAGGGCCATTATATAGCAATTTCTACTTCATATGATCAATCCACATGTCCCTACATTGATCCCAGATGTTACCAGGTGTCCCTAGTGCATGAAAAACTGTTGGCTCAGACCCTGGTATCGAAAAAATGCATGCAAAGGCGGTGGAACTGACTGAACCTGCAGCTGTGCATGTTTTCTGCATCTGGCACTTCCACGCGGGCCGCGACAATGGCTAATTCCGGTAAAAACATTGTAGACTTTGCAATTTCAGTCCCTGGTCCAAAATAAGTTTATTTAACTTTCATTTATTGCATTTAGGACCCCCATAGTTAACTATTAAGGACCTTGGGTCATAAACTAACTTCGTTAAGCTCCCGGTTAGTTGTACGATCTCCCGATAAGTCTTGTTTTCATCGAAACCCCACAAAATTAATATCCAATATTCTTGAGAGCGAAATATACAATTATTACAATGTTTTTGGGTTCGTTAAAAGGTCACTCAGAGGTAACATTTTAACATGTTGACACTTTTAGCCCCTATGTTTCGTAAGATCCTTAATTTAAACGCAAACGACTTTCTATGTTCGACAAATTATTCGTTAAAGAATACGAACATCATATGAGGTCAATCAGAGGCACATGAATGGCATGTTGACACTTTGGATCCTTTTACATTATGTATTCCACTAAGCTCTTCTGGCAGATTTAGCTTATAAGCTACAGATCCGACGCATTCGATGATCTCGAATGGTCCTATGTATCTTGGGCTTAGCGTGCCCTTTTTGCCAAAACGCATCACCCCTTTCCAGGGTGACACCTTGAGTAACACCTTATCTCCTTCCTCGAATTTTAGAGGTTTTCGCCTTTTGTCTGCGTAGCTTTTCAGCCTATCCCTGGCAGCTTTGAGATGATCGCGGATCTGAACAATCTTATCTGTCATCTCCAGGACTATATCAGGTCCTGTCAGTTGGACATCTCCAACTTCCGCCCAACAAACTGGCGTTCTACACTTCCTTCCGTACAAAGCTTCGAAAGGTGTTGCTTGGATACTCGAATGATAGCTATTATTGTACGAAAATTCAATCAACGGAAGATGATCATCCCAACTTCCTCCTAAATCAATAACACAAGCTCGTATCATATCCTTGAGCGTTTGAATCGTACGCTCGCTTTGCCCATCCGTTTGAGGATGATATGCCGTGCTGAAGTTTAATCGAGTGCCTAAAGATTGCTGAAAGCTTTTCCAAAAATGCGACGTGTATCTCGTATCCCTATCAGAGATAATAGACACTAGCACTCTGTGAAGATATACAATCTCATCCACGTATAGCTGAGCTAGCTTGTCGGAGCTGTGAGTTTCTTTAATTGGCAAGAAGTGGGCTGACTTGGTCAGCCTATCGACTATGACCCAAATAGTATCATTTCCGCGCTTCGTCTTTGGTAACTTTGTGATAAAATCCATGGTTACCATTTCCCATTTCCATGTGGGAAGTTCAGGCTGTTGAAGCAAACCTGGCGGCTTTTGGTGCGCTGCTTTAACGTCAGACATTTAGCTACATAAGTGGCTATAGATTTCTTCAAACCTATCCACCAATAATTTGCCTTTAAATCCTAGTACATCTTATCACTGCCAGGATGAACAGAATATTTCGAACTATGTGCTTCTTGAAGAATTACATCCCTAAGTCCTCCATAGATTGGAACCCATATTCGTCCATCCATTCTTAGGATTCCATCCTTGCCATACAATAACTGTTCAGCAGTTACACCCAACTGCTCATTCGGATAATTAGCTTCTAATACAGCTTCCTTTTGAGCGGCTAACAACCTTTCATTCAAGTTGTTCTTTAATTCAATACTCTTAGCATTGATTCTAATAGGCTTAATCCTTTCTTTCCTGCTCAAGGCATCGGCGACTACATTCGCCTTGCCTGGATGATATCGGATTTCACAATCATAATCATTCAGCATCTCCATCCATCGGCGCTGCCTCGTGTTAAGAATTTTTTGATTAAACAGATGCTGAAGGCTCTTATGATCAGAATAGATCATGCACTTAGTCCCATAAAGGTAATGCCTCCAAAGCTTCAGTTCAAATACAACGGCACCCAACTCCAAATCATGGGTGGTGTAGTTCTTTTCGTGCACTTTTAATTAACGAGAAGCATATGCAATAACTTTGCCCTTCTGCATAAGCACACATCCCATACCTGTGTGCGACGCGTCATAATAAACCACAAACTCTTCATTTCCCTCTAGCAATGTCAATACAGGCGCATTGCTTAACTTCTGTTTAAGAATATCAAAGGATTCTTGCTGCTTGGGACCCCAGTCAAACTTGACATTCTTGCGAGTTAACGATGTTAGAGGTGTAACAATGCTTGAAAAGTTTTCAATGAAACGTCGATAGTAACCTGCTAGACCCAAGAAGCTGCGTATCTCTGTAGGAGTCTTAGGCTCTTGCCAATTCATAATCGCTTCAATCTTAGCGGGATCCACCTGGATACCACGCTCGCTCACCACATATCCAAGAAACTGGACTTCACGAAGCCAAAACTCGCATTTAGAAAACTTGGCGTAGAGCTTCTCTTGCTGCAGAAGTTTAAGGATACACCGAAGATGTCTTTCATGATCGGCTTGACTCTTCGAGTAAATATTAATGTCATCAATGAAGACAATGGCAAACTTGTCTGTAACACCTCGTAAAATCGCGTCCAATGGTGTATTGACACGTGTAATAAACCCTAATAAAGTCAAACGTTGAATTTGAGGGACTAATTTTGCGAAAAATCAAAAATTTTGATTATGAAAGGAATGGAAATGTTAACATACCTAAAATAAGTTTCTGAATAACCTCTTGCGGTATTTATATTCACAAATGAGCCACTTTTTGATCGAGTGTAGCCGTTTGTGTAATTAATTGAAAGTTTGCGCAAAGAAGGGTTAAAAGCGTCAACATGTTAATTCTTACCTCTAAGTAACCTTTTAACAAACCGGGATCTTCATAATATTTGATTATACTCTCGGGAATGCCAATTATTGTCCATCTAAGGTTTTTATGCCTTTAAGTGAAGTTACGCGCAACTTTGCAAATTTAAGGGGTTAAAAGCATCAATATGTTTAATTATACCTCTGAATGACCTTTTTATAAACCCGAAGCATTTTGATGTGTTATAATACTCTCATGAATGTCTAATATGGATTAGATAAGGCTTCAATGCTATTAAACGATGATATGCGCAAGTTTGCGCATTAGAGGGACTATTTGAGTCAAACTGCAAAAGTCTATCGATTCGTATGGTATCAAACCTTCCGGAATATGATCATAAGTTAAACATGCCCTAAATATCCTTTACATAGCTTAGAAATAGGCTTAGAGGTGTTTGGTGCGCAAAAATAAACTTATTTGATCAATAGGGACTAAAAGCGTCAAAAAGTGCACAAGTTTGCATTTTCGCGCATATCTTACGTTCTGAATATATCCGGACATCCAAAAATTTATGTAAGCATTAAAATAATTTATTTTAATGTTTGGCATGATAAAATTCCATTCGTCGCGTAATTTGGATCGTTTTTCGCGTCCATTCGTGTTTCGTCGTAATTAGCCGAACGACGTGACCGTACGACCAAACGAACCGACATCCGACATGTTTTCAAGCATGTTTTATATTCCCTATATGTAGGAATCATTGTAGAGCTTTGAGAATGGCTTAACGGGCTTTAAACGGGTCAAATATGAGCTTAAACTCATACAGGGACCAAAACTGCAACTTCTGAAGGTTGTTTGATCTGTGCAGGCCGTAGCCTACGCCCCCTGCAGCATAGCCTACGCCCAGGTCTGGGCGGATTCTTATTTTCAGCATTCTGGTCGTTTTTCAAGGGCTTTTATGTAAAATTCTCAATACCATGAGCTGGTTTTCAACCCCCATTGTATTTAGAAACCATGGGCACACATGGAGGGCCAAGATTGAAGCACGTGTTACGAGAAACGATCCAAACGGTTCTTGAAATCCTATATAAACCCACTTGTTCTTGCTCTCATTTCACACTTGATCTGAATTGTTCTAAGTTGGAGCTTCTATGCTTCATACCTGAGCATTCTAGATCAATTCCATACTTGCTTGGACCCTTTGTAAGTGTCCTTTCGTGCTTAGTTTAATTGTTTGGCTCTTAAAGCCGAAAAGTCAAGCGTTCGTGACAAACGATTTGACTTTTAAACGATCGAGCCATTATTCACAACGAACACGGCTATGTGATCGTAATTAGGTAGGTATTAAACCCTCAAAAGGGCACCTCCTAATTACCACGTTTGCTTAGTTAATTGTCGGGTCAAAGTAATAAAAATAAAAGTCAAGCGAGTCGGTTTTTAAACAAAATTCATAACTAATGATGTAAAGGCAATAAAATTAGTTTTGTCACTTTAATAACTTGGTAAATATTAATTGAACATGTCTAGGCATGTTCAACCCGACGATTCTGAGTTTAGGCTCGGTTCGGAACCGAAAGTCGCAAAAGTAGACTTTTGCTTTGACTTTTAGTTCTGACCCGATTTAGCTTAGTTTAGATATGCCTTATGATTCCTTTAGGACCATGTTATAGGTTAGTATAACTCTCTGAGGTTATACAACTTGGTTCCTTAGAAATCCTAGTTTATTGCATGTTTCCGTTAATTGCCTAAAAGTTGACCATTATGCCCTTTTGATGTAAAAACAAGATTTTTGAAAATGTAAGAGGATAAAAACCTTTATTACTGATTTATAAACATGTCCTAAAAATTTGACATCAGTTTGAGGTCTAAATTAAGAATTATGCGCGATAGCGTAAATTGAAAGCTTTTTATTAATTAAACGGCATTTTTGGCATAAAGCCTATTTAAACCCAAATTTTGACACCAAAATTTCTACCCACTGATGTAATATAATATTTAGGGATTTTTGGAAATTTTTTATTAAATTTTAAACTGATCATAACATAGGGTTCTTGCATTGATTCGGTAATTGACGGTTATGCCCTTTTTGGCTAATAAAATGAGTTTCACACATCCTTTACATATCAAACCTTTTTCTACTGATTTTTTATATTAAATAAATTATTTTAAATAGTAAAGGTTGTTCAAAATCTCTAATTTACTTATTTAACCCGAATACCGTCAAATACCGACTTTTATGCGATTTAGGCGCATAGTATGGTTTAAAACCATATTAGGCACCTAAAGCTTGATACCTACTGATGTTATAAATAAATTTTTATACTTTAATAGTAAATAAAAGCTTTGTGTAACACCCCGTGTTTTCATAAGTGAAAGTCAAAGTCAAGGTCAAAGTCAACGACCGATTTCGCGCAACTTGACTCGTAGAAACTTCTTTTTTTTAATAATATTACGTGGAGTAAGTGTTGTTAATTGCAATAATCGATGTGTGTTAATCATTAATCAATCGACTTACGACTGTGAAATATAGGAAGTAACAATGCGATAAAGTTAACTAATCAATAGTCAAGCTATGCTAACCAAACCGACACCAAATCGCAACTCGAGCTACGTATTTGTACTTGCTCTTATACGTGTGTGTGTGCCTTACGTGTTAACTGTGCATGTTTATTTATGTTGTGTTGTGATAATCAAGCGAACTCAATCGAACTCGAAATCTAACTCGAATGCAATCGAACTCGAACTCGAATCACAAATCGAACCATGATAGATAGTGGAAAAGAGATTACGCTAGATACGAAGTAGTTGAGACTGAAAGTAATTTGACTAGGAAACCCTATCAGATCGAACCAATAAATAAACTATTGAAGCTAGGAACGGAGGTCTAGGATGCTCTCTGTGCCGTGATGAAATTGAAGCTAGGAACGGAGGTCCTAGAAACCAATAAATAAACTATTTTGTTTGAATCTGAGTTGTCGGAACAGAATATTTGCCTAGATGTTATCTGTAATAATTTGTTTACTAATTGAGACATGGTATGGGACATGTTAATTTAAATTGAATGGTAATGATAGTTGTTATGGAAACTTCTGGACAATCTGTTTCGCTCAGTTCCATGCCCCGATGATTCCGCCATCGGTTGGGGTGTGACAGATTGGTATCAGAGCCATAACTATAGGGAATTAGGCAAGACTCGACCTAGTCCGGGTCGAAGTCTTAGATACCTAGACTATACTTAAGAACCAACAGACCGAGTTGTGCATAAGCAGTAGAGGCTATGCACGAGCTTATTTCTCGCTACTTTCGCTTAAACTACACTCACACCACACTCGAATTTCCAACTATGAGTGGGCAATGAGGTCGGGAATAGGTGTGAAAACCGCAAACTCTCGACTAAAGTTGCTTACTCAGCTCGCATTTTAACTACAAACGAGGAGAATTATGCCAAATCAGGAGTGAAATCCGTATTTTGATGAATAATCTCCTCAATTTTATCAAAACAGGAACGAAGTTCTTAAGCCAGGGGTGAAACCCTAACCTTGACGACTTGTTCCACTTCTATACAAAACTCCCACCAAAGTCTCGACGGACTCCAACGACCTGAAGTCACGATATGACCAACGGGATGCGTGCCAAATGCCCAAGAATCGTGGCAAAGGCACAGTCCTGAAGGTAAAAGTGTGCACAACGGGTCCTTGTGAATAGTCGAACCGCTTTGGCTAGTCGAAGTCTACTGGCCGCAGACAATCTATTTTTCAAATTTCATGTGTTTCGATTTTGAGTCCGCAACTGCTGACTCTGATGTTTCGCCGATTCGATGTGCTTATTTATGTGCTTTCCTGGTTATGTGTTTAAACTTTGGGATTTACTCGATTTTTGCTTTTACTTCGATCGACACACACGACTCGCACTGCATCTTGTGATTATGTGCTTACTTTGACTCCAAACGATTGCGTAACGACATGCTCGACGTGCAAAATCCGTGAACGTGCGTGACCGAACACACCAGACGTACAATTTACCGTGATTCTTATTGATCACCTTTTGCCACTTTCTCTCTCTAGCTTCTTACTCCAGACGTAGGTTTCTGTTTTCTAACTGCCTCTAGTGACTAAATGCGTATGTGCTTCTTTGCTTCTGTGCTCTACATGCTTAGGTATTAAACAATTATGTGCTCTACGTGTTTATGTGATTATGTGATTTCATGTTAAGTATTTCCGTAATTATACGTGTTCCTGAGCTTTAGTAAGTAGTAGACGTGTGAGGTGAGATTCGAATACTATGTGTTGAGTTCCGTGACGATGTCTGTTGCAGACCATGTCGTCTGGATCCCGTCATGCACTCTCTCGTCAAGAAAAGAGGGACATACGCCTTGCTTCCATCATCGCCAAGATTGTGGCAAAGGCCGTGAGTGATGTTTATGAGAATGCCAGCAAATCATCCGAGAAATCGAGAACCGAAGCTCCCAAAGCTAACGCAAGGCCTTTCAGTTTCAAGCAATTCAAGTCATGTGGGCCAAAAGAATTCACTGGCGAAGGAGGTCCCACTACACTATTCCACTGGTTTGATTCCATTGAGGTTACTCTGCGACAGAGTGGTTGCCCTGATGACCTCCGTACTTTGAATGCTACTGGCGTTTTCCAGTCTCGTGCACTACACTGGTGGACGGCCGAGAGGAACAAGCGAGGGAACGATGCAGCCTACGGTCTGTCGTGGGACGAGCTCAAGGAAGTTATGCTAGAGGAGTTCTGCCCTCCTCACGAACGTCAAAAGCTGGAAGATGAATTTTGGCACATACAACAAAAGGATGGTGACAATGCTGGTCTCACTGCTCGTTTCAAACAGCTCAGCATTATCTGTCCCGACCAAGTCAAGACTCCCGACATGACAATCAAGAAGTACATTCGGGCCCTGCCCGACTGCGTTGCTGATTTCGTGCAAGCGGCTAAGACTACGACGATCGAGGAAACTTATCTGCTGGCCGCTAAAATCAACGACAAGCGGGTTAAGGCCGGTATATGGGATAAGACTTCGAAGCATCTGCATCAAGCTACTGCTACCGCACCAACTGTTGAACCCACCTCATCGAGCAACAAGAGAAAGAACAGCTCCACCAATAAGAACTGTGCGATTACTGCTGCACCGATTCAAGTTGTACCTGCCCAACAGCGTCAAGTAGCAGCGCCTGTGGCCAATGCACCGCCTGCAAAGCGTGCATACACTGGGCCACACCCGCTCTGCCCTACTTGCACCTACCATCACCCAACTGCCATTGCTTTCCGTTACTGTGCTCATTGCAACATATACGGTCATTTTACTGCCAATTGCCGTATTCGTCAAGCTCCTGCCAACCAAGCTCTACTCACTGCCCCACAGGGTCAACAAGCTCCTCCGGTACCCGCAGCCAAAGCCAGAGCCTGCTTCGCATGTGGCGACCCGAACCATTTCGCCAACATGTGCCCGAACAGGGCTGTGAAACAAGAGCCTCAGCAACAGCAGCCACAGCAGCAACAACAGGCCGCACGCGCCAGAACTTTCAACCTCAACGTGCGTCAAGCCCAAGCCGACAACAACGTGGTCAATGGTACGTTCCTTGTGAATGGTATTTATGCTTCATGTTTTTTTTATACCGGAGCCGATAATTGCTTTGTGTCGCTCGAATTTGAGAAACTCCTTAGTCGTAAACGTTCCCAACTCTCCTCGACGTTCGATGTAGAAGTCGCTACCGGAAGAACCGTCGCTCTTAATTCTGTTATCTGTGATTGTACTCTTGAGCTCAACAATCACATCTTCCCAGTCGACCTTATTCCGATGCAACTCGGAAGCTTTGACGTCATAATAGGCATGGATTTTCTTCGAGAAAACCATGCTGAAGTTGTATGCTTCGACAAGATGATTCGATTTTCGCTCGCGAATGGTGATTTATTGTGTGTATATGGCGATACTACTTCAAAGGGGCTCAAGCTTATGTCGTGCGTGCAAGCCAGCAAGAATCTCCGAAAGGAATACAGGGCATTCTTGGCAAACATTGTAGTAGCGGAGAAGGAAAAGAAAGAGAAGAAGGAAGTGAAAGACGTTCCCGTGGTTCGAGAATTTCCTAACGTTTTTCCAGAGGATCTTCCCGGATTACCTCCAAGTCGTGATATCGACTTTCGTATCGACCTCATTCCTGGAGCCAATCCTATTGCCAAAGCCCCCTACCGACTCGCACCGTCCGAAATGCGCGAACTCTCAACCCAACTCCAGGAATTACTTGAGAAAGGATTCATTCACCCGAGCACCTCTCCCTGGGGCGCACCAGTCCTTTTCGTCAAAAAGAAGGATGGGTCGTTCAGGATGTGCATCGACTACCGGGAATTGAATAAGTTAACTATCAAGAACTGTTATCCTCTACCGCGTATTGACGATTTGTTTGATCAACTACAAGGCGCTACGTGTTTCTCCAAGATCGACCTGCGTTCAGGATATCACCAGCTACGTATTCAAGAGGAGGATATACCCAAAACCGCGTTTCGTACTCGTTACGGCCATTAAGAGTTCGTTGTCATGCCTTTTGGTTTAACCAACGCACCAGCAGTCTTCATGGATCTGATGAATCGCGTGTATAAACCATATCTCGACCGTTTCGTCATCGTATTCATCGACGATGTCTTGATCTATTCTAAATCAAAAACCGAACATGCGCAACATCTACGTTTGGTTCTCGAGTTACTCCAGGGGAACCAACTCTATGCCAAGTTCTCCAAATGTGAATTCTGGCTGGAGGAAGTTCAGTTTCTGGGTCACATCGTAAATAGTCAAGGCATTCACGTCGACCCTGCAAAGATTGAAGCTGTCAAGAGCTGGGTTACACCTAAGAATCCGTCTGAAGTCCGCTCTTTTCTCGGACTAGCGGGCTATTATCGACGATTTATTGAAGGATTCTCGAATATTGCTGTACCACTTACCTCTCTTATTCATAAGGACCAGCCTTTTGTCTGGGGAACCAAACAAGAGTCTGCCTTTCGAACCCTCAAACACATGCTTTGCAATGCTCCTGTTCTCACATTGCCCGACGGAAACAATGATTTCATTATCTACTGTGATGCTTCCAACCTTGGTCTTGGGTGTGTTCTTATGCAACGAGAGAAGGTCATAGCTTACGCATCTCGTCAGCTCAAAATCCACGAGAAGAACTATACAACCCATGATCTCGAGCTAGGCGCAGTTGTTTTTGCGTTAAAGATTTGGCGACACTACCTGTATGGTACCAAGTGTACGATCTTCACCGATCATAAGAGCCTACAACATATCTTTAATCAGAAGGAACTTAATATGCATCAACGCCGATGGGTAGAACTTCTCAACGATTACGACTGTGAGATCCGTTATCACCCAGGCAAAGCGAATGTCGTTGCCGACGCACTCAGCAGACGGAGTTACCTGCTTAGCACCCGTAATGTTCAAGCCCAGCACAACCTCGAAACTCTCATCCGCGACGCTCAACACGCATGTTTCAACGAACGCACCTTGAAGAAATAAAGAATCTACCACGATGGGGCCCAACTTGTGAGCAAATCGAACGGGATATTCCACTTTTTAGACCGAATTTGGATTCCCAAGCGAACCAATTTACGGCAAATTCTGATGGACGAAGCCCACAAATCCCAGTATTCCATCCATCCCGGTGCGGACAAAATGTACCAGGATCTTCGCTATAAGTACTGGTGGCCGGGTATGAAATGGGATATCGCTCTCTACGTCGGAAAATGCCTAACTTGTGCTAGAATCAAGGCCGAACACCAAAGACCCTCTGGCTTACTCAAACAACCACCAATTCCCATGTGGAAATGGGAGATTATAGCTACGGATTTCGTAACCAAGCTACCACACACGTCATCAGGTCACGACAACATTTGGGTTGTTGTTGACCGTTTGACTAAATCAGCCCACTTTCTGCCCATACGGGAAGACTACAAGGTAGAACGATTAGCCCAAATCTACACCGACGAGATCATTTGTAATCATGGGACGCCTCGTGACATCATCTCTGATCGTGATGCTCGGTTTACTTCGCGACTGTGGGAAACGTTTCAAACGGCACTCGGTACAACGCTTAATCTAAGTACTGCTTTCCACCCACAAACCGACGGTCAGACTGAAAGAACGATTCGTACTCTTGAAGACATGCTCCGATCGTGTGTTTTAGACTTCGAAGGTAATTGGGATAAATACCTGCCATTGGTCGAATTCTCGTATAATAACAGCTATTATTCCAGCATCCAGATGGCACCTTTCGAGGCATTATACGGAAGAAGATGTCGATCGCCTATTGTGTGGCACGAGATCGGTCACTCGCAACTAACCGGTCCGGAGCTACTACAAGAAACGACGGACAAAATTTTCCAAATTCGAGACAACCTAGTGAAAGCTCGGGATCGAGAGAAAGTTTACGCCGATAAAAAGCGCAAGCCCCGTGAATTTGGCGTTGGTGACCACGTACTCCTAAAGGTATCACCTTGGAAGGGTGTGGTCCGATTCGGCAAGAAAGGGAAACTCGCGCCTCGATATGTTGGACCTTTTAAGATTCTGGAAAGGATCGGAAAAGTCACCTACCGACTCGAATTACCGGAGGAACTTAGTAACGTCCACCCGACTTTCCATGTGTCAAACCTCCGAAAGTGCATAGCCGACCACGATTTGCACGTTTCTCTAGATGATCTACAAGTGAACGAAACATTACACTTCGTGGAAAAGCCTGTCGAAATCATGGATCGCCAAACCAAGCAGCTCAGGCGCTCAGGCATTCCTATTGTGAAGGTCCGATGGGAGGGCAAACGAGGCGCAGAGTTCACTTGGGAACTCGAAAGCGACATGAAGGCAAAGTACCCGCAGTTATTCGAAGAGAAAGTCTAGATAGTGAAAGTTCTCCACGTGAATCATGGCAGTTGTAGCAGCTTCCAGCTTAATTTCGGGACGAAATTCCCTAAACAAGGGGAGGCTGTAACACCCCGTGTTTTCATAAGTGAAAGTCAAAGTCAAGGTCAAAGTCAATGACCGATTTCGCGCAACTTGACTTGTAGAAACTTCTTGTTTTTAATAATATTACGTGGAGTAAGTGTTGTTAATTGCAATAATCGATGTGTGTTAATCATTAATCAATCGACTTACGACTGTGAAATATAGGAAGTAACAATGCGATAAAGTTAACTAATCAATAGTCAAGCTATGCTAACCAAACCGACACCAACTCGCAACTCGAGCTACGTATTTGTACTTGCTCTTATACGTGTGTGTGTGCCTTACGTGTTAAGTGTGCATGTTTATTTATGTTGTGTTGTGATAATCAAGCGAACTCAATTGAACTCGAAATCTAACTCGAATGCAATCGAACTCGAACTCGAATCACAAATCGAACCATGATAGATAGTGGAAAAGAGATTACGCTAGATACGAAGTAGTTGAGACTGAAAGTAATTTGACTAGGAAACCCTATCAGATCGAACCGCTCGCAATCGTAATCGAAATATCTGAAATCGTCGCGCGAAACACTCAAAAGGTGCAACCGATCGATCAGGCTCCCAGCCGATCGAACAGCCAGCCGAACGGACTGCTGTCCGATCGGACAGGCTGTCCGATCGAGTTACCAGCCGATCGGCCAGCCCTTTCCTCTTTTGTCATCCTATAAATACCCCTGTCATTGTCATTCTTTCCACTTTTGGAAACCTTTGTTCGACCAGCACGCTCAACTCGCCTTTTCTCAGATTTCTCTCGATTCCGGTAAGTTTTCGTCCTAAATCTTGTACTTTCTTGATCTATACACACTCCTACACCTTTCTATCTTTCAGATCTTAACTTTAAACCGAGAAATCATCAAGAACCAAGCATTCTAGGATGATGTCATCATGGGTTCTTGAAGAACTTCATGTTTTGGCCTCAATCCACCAAGAATGACTTGGATCTAGCCGATTTCCGCATAAACAAACAAGGATCTTTCATAGATCTAAACTTAAACACGGTGAAAAGGATTGGGGAATGAATTTTCCAACTTTCTTCCAACCCCTTTCACTCAATAACTTCAAACCGGTAGAAACGGAGTCTGAGCCGGTTTACGAATCACTTCGGTGATTGTATGGCTCCAGATCCGGATTCTGTCCGCGAGGTTAACCGACTTCGGGTCGACCGTTAAACTTTTCCGAACAAACCACCGACCGGATTTGGGTGATTCATGTCCGACTCGGGAAACCAACTAAGGACGAGGCACCTATGGTTTTACTCGGTGTCAAAATACCTCGATAAAACGACACACGAACAGAACGACCAAGTGTTAGACGAAAGGGACTGATCAGGTCAGGATGCTGACCGATCGGACTGCTGTCCGAATGGACAGCCAGCCGATCGGATAGTCAGCCGATCGACCAGCCAGCCGATCGGCTAGCACTTGGCCCGACATAATCAACTTTTTTTGAAGAATGGTATTGAACGAACTGTTGTTCGATCGAACTATTGTTCGATCGGATTACTCTTCGGATCATGAGATACTATGCTTCAATACTTAATCAATTTTCAACATGTTCAATGCACTAGAAGTGCCACCCGATCGAACAGTCGTCCGATCAGGTGACACCCTGTTGTCCGATCGAACAGCAGTTGTGCTATTCGATCGATCAACCATCCGATCCATTGCATCGCACTTTACATTCATTAAAGTCTTTGACTTGTTGACCTGACCGATCGAACACCTGTCCGATTGAACACCTGTCCGATCGAACACCTGTCCGATCGAACACCTGTCCGATTCAAAGACTAAACCTTGAAATTCTGTTGAATGCCTAACCGATCGGGTTGCCGGCCGAACGAACAGCCGTCCGATCGACCAACCTGAAAGATAAAGGTACTTCAATGTTTTCAAAATGCTACAACGAAAACTTCAAAGGTCAAGCCATCATACACAAACACATCCTTCTCGAGGAAGAAACAATCCACTCGAACAGCCATCCGATCGGCCTACCAACCGACCGGACAGCCGTCCGAGTAGACTGTCAACCGAACGGTCAGCCGTCCGATCGACCAGCTGTCCGACTCCCCAGCACTTGTTTCCTGTTTTACATTTCACTTATCGTTATACTACCAAACCTATTCAGGCTAACCGTACTCGCTAAGCGCTCCCTTCAATCCATAAATCGTTGTGAGTATACTCGATCCCTTTTTGCTACGACTATCACACTACTCAAACTATTTGAACGCTAACCGTTAATGCATGTTATACGTGGCTCATGAATGCTTGTTTGTTATGTTTACACATGGAATGCTGTCTACCTGCCTTAGCAACGATAGTACTATAGTTTGGACTCTTCGCTTAATCTTGCGTTTTGGAACCGTAAACCTTTCCTGAAAACTAACCGGTCTAACTTTCAACTTAAATACTACCCGTTAGGAATCTAATAGGTTAATAAAACCTTCGTTCCAGATTGAGAGCCCCAGTAGAGGTACTTGTGCTTGCTGATTAGAATATACGGCTGAGTATAAATTGCATTTTTGCTCAGGTAAATACTCTTAACTTATTTTCCCTATACGGGCTTGGGATACGGTATTATAATAATACCGCTTGGTCGGGTATTGAATGTTTAATCGGATTGTGATTAAATTATTGAGGTAACCCATTTTAATCTGTCTTGTTTGAAATAAAAGCCTTTAGGGGTTAATGACCATGTCCCGGATATCCTTGGCATCATTATTAAGAAAATGGCCACGTCTTAAGCACGGGGTGTAGGCATACACCTGACAGTTGCATAATGGGAACGGTATCTCACTCTCTTGTGGGCCTATACTTGTGGTGTGTCTGCTAATCTTGACCCGGTTTCTAACATCGGGCCCTAAATGTATAACGAACATATAAATCTGTATACAAGATTATTTTTATATAATTGTCCCAAGTTATAAAAGAATTTTGTGCCTTGAGCATTCAAATCAATTTTCTAAAATATTTTCAAAATGAGTCAGTTAATTGTATTTACCAGTGTAAACTGGCGTATTTTTCCAAAAAGATTAAGTGACAGGTATTGTACGTAATTGGCTGGGAGCTCAGGGCGTTAATAGGGAATCTTGCAAGTTCTAGATGCCTAAAGTCTGTTGAACAGTGTTTAACTTTCTGTTTTAAGAGCCGCCTGTGGATCCACCTTACAATCTGGTTGTAACATTGATGTTACTTTTGAATCAGTTTGTAATATATTCACTTTTGACTTCAGCTGTGCATTGAACTGTGATTATTTGACTATGATGATATCAACTACGTCACGATACTCCCCACCGGACCCACCAGTAATACGTGGAAATATCGGGGTGTGACAGGTTGGTATCAGAGCCAACATTGAGTGAATTAAACACTAGCCTTTTGTGTTTAATCTCAATGACACAGTAGCACATTCCTTAACTTCCGAGTCTAGACTTGAATTAGGAATGATCTCATCCCTGTTATATGTATACATTGTTTTCAATATTTCTGTATCTTCGGATCGTGTTGCCGAGCAAAGCTGCCATTGGTGGATGCTCTCCAAATCCGAAGTTTAAGAATGTAAAGCTTCATACTACAGCTCGAATTAGCATACGACCAATATGGATGAAGGACCATTGAACCCATTAATCATATTTCAAATTCTATACCCAAGACTTTTGAAACTTCAAATTAGAAGCCAACATCGGAGGAGTTCGTACCTGCTGTCCTTGAAGATCCTGCTCCAAAGATAATACCTATGGAATCAAAGGACTCGTATTTCTTACCTCCAAGTCTTGGAATCCCAGACTTGGAATATACCTATCCTGATCTTATTCATGATCCATATTGTTGATTACCCATAGAATCCTTGGATTCCACTTTTACAAAGATTCCAAAATAGAAGATTTGGATTACCCACCAAAACCTTCGGTGTTCATACCTCACACAGAGAACCAAGGAGAAAATTTCCAGAAATAAAGTAAAGAAGAAACTCTTTCGTTGCTTTTCATTTCTTTATTAGTCCTCATAAGGACATATTTATCTTTTAGTTCCTTTGTGGACAAATTTCTTGTTTAAAAGTCCCGTTTAGGGGCATCTATGTACTTCGTTCCTTTCTTAAATTCATTACCGATATATATAAATGAATATATTATATAAAATAAATCATAATATCCTTCCTTTTTATAATTGATCAGCCTATATATTGAAAAGAATCTTAAGGGCATAACCTAGCCGATATGTCGTTTTAGACATGGCCATAATGGTAAAACCTATTTAAAAGATTCAAATCCTTGTTAACATCTGAAAATATGTTAGCACTCCTGACAACAGTGATACGATGAAATCACACATGTCATCTTTACACTGGATTTCTTCCAAATCTTTAAATAGCCCAATGATCTAGAAATCATAGCTTACATCATCAATTAAGATGATCATATCATAAACATCCATTAGTATGAATTGATTCGAACCTTATCGATCCACTAAATAAATTCAAAAGATCTTCTTAATGGTTTACCACTGCCAAGTGGCAAGTCCACATAAATTGGCCAAACTTTCGGTAGTTAAGGGTAATTATTCCTTCTACTAGGATAGTTAAGGGAGATACCCCTTCTATCCAGAGGTAGTGAGCTATGTTCAAGCCTCCAAACCCATATGATCAATGCGATCATGGTATTATCGTGTAACCATTAAGACAAATTAATCCTTGTTAACATCTGAGAACATGTTAACACTCCTGGCAGTGTGACTTGAGAGACCACACCAGCCGTCAAGGTATTTGGACTATGTCCAAGCCTTAAAGCCTATATGATCTAATTTGATCATGACAAGTATCATCAATGTGATGATCAAAATATAAACATCCGTTGTGATGAAGTGCCTATGGGCTAAACTTGTTGTCCATTAAGACAACGATAGTTGTGGCCTATCACCCGTTGTCTAAAGATATTGGACTATGTCCAAGCATAATAGTCTATATGATCAGTGTGATCATGACTAATATCATCCGACACGATGAATACGTTTTAAAACATCCTTTAATAATGTTCCGCCTACGGGCTATATAATATATCGTCCATTAGTGACATTGACATTGTGATCCTTATGATCCCTGTCCAAGGTAATGAGCTATCCTTAAGCCTAATAGTCTATATATGATCAATGCGATCATGACTCATATCATCTGATACGATGATCATATTATTTTATAGAAAGTTTGAAGTACAGGCTTAGGCCTTCCTATCTTCATAATGAGATTCTTAAGAAGTACTTTACAATCCGATAGTTATAGCTTATGTATAGATCTTCGGTGATTAGGATGACGAAACTAGAGTGATACAATAAACACATGGTGGATACGCCGCTGGTACTTCCTATATATAAGTGTGTTTGTTGTATTACCCTTCGTGGCGTTATCCCGAATCACTAGTAGGATTTATGTTGCCTACGGGTTATATATTATACTGTCCATTAGTGACATTGTCATGAGTGGCCGTTATGGTTCATCTTCCAAGGTGATGGGCAATGCCAAGCCTTATAGTCTATAAGATCGATAAGATCATGACTAATATACTCAATTGCAATAATTGTATATATATATATATATATATACATCTAGGTATATATGTAAACATCCATTAGTGATGTCCTATGATTTGCCTACGTGCCAAAATGAATCGTCGTTCAAGACGATGACAGTTGTAGTCTATGACTCCCTGTCCAATGGTGAAGAACTAGCTTCAAATCTTAAAGCCCCTGATCTATTAAGACTGCGGCTCATAAATTAATGTCCTCTGTGACAGGCTTTTTGCCATATCTTATATTGCCCTTTGCAACTAGGCCTTCGTGCCATATGATTATTAAGTCCTTCCTAACGGGCTCATATTTCATATGTAAAAGTCATTGTGGCAAGCCTTCGAGCCATCAAAAATCGTCAGTATGGCAGAGACAGTTATAACATTGTGACCTCCTGTCAGAAGGGTAATGGACTCGGTCCAAACCTTAATTGCCATTGATGGACCTTTTTTGCGGCCTACGCTAAATATTGATATACATTCAAATGACATTCATTAGGAATGTTCGTACCCTATTAGCCGGCATGGTTTAAGGATACCATGGCTAATGTATGTTGGTCGTCAGGAGGATGACTAGCTATAGAATATACAATTAAGAAATTGTTTAATTTTGGTGTCTAGTGCCAAGCTTCAAGTATGGCAAACTTGAATGAGACAAATATCAGACGCGATACTGATGATGCGACAAATGCTAATGATGCGACAAAGGTGAACCTCAAGGTTAGTGGAGTTAATCTCCAAGATGTAATTGACGCAGCTGTAAGAAAGGCTATGAGAAAGGCCATGAAAAGGTTCGAAAAGCCAAATGCTACTTGCCCTAAATCATATTTCCCTGCTCATGAAACGAGTTTTTACTTACACTTCGAATGCGAAGAATAAACCAAATAAGATGATATATATAGCAAGGAGCCCCGTTCCTCTAAAGGTTGTACTTGGGGAGTACTTTGTTTCTTGCAAATTAAGAGACTTAAATGGCAAGAAGGGGACCGTTGATTGAAGGAAATCGGAGGATGAAGTGGAAACCATTTTGTAAATCATCGTCTGAGCTGAGAAAGACATTCGAGGTAAATATCGCAGTCATTCGATGGCAATGCCGTAGTTGGTTAGGACATTAATAAAGTCCACAAGAAAGATACCCTCATACAATATGGGATAGTTTATGTTTATAGACCTTAATAGAAAAACCTATTAACCGTAACACGTAATAGAAAAAGTGGAGTCATAATTTTCTAACTATCACCATAAAAGTTCTAACTGTCGACGGTATGTTACCGACGTTAGTTCATTGTCTGGGATAGTACCCTATTCAGTAAACCCAGAATCTAAGCATAATGCACTATATATTGGTGGTTTAGCATCACAAATTAGAGGGCATGTTAAGACTTCAAAGCCTGCTTCTAATAAATCCAATAAGGATCTATCTCAGCCACTCACATTAGATGGGATAGGAAGAAAATCAGTCAAGTTGAGACTACCGAAGAAAGGAAAAAGGGAGAAGGATAACTCCCAGAGATCTGAGAAGTCTGTAGGTATGACCAGCAACAAAAGGCAATAGGACAATGTCTAACAGACTGAAGGTCAAAGCAGTGTGGCATCTGTAGTTCTCTGAATATAGAAAACATAAGAAATGCAGTATGTTTCGGCTGTGGCGTTAAGGGCCACATCTGAGCTAACGACCCTAAAAATTTATCGAGATGGTATAGCTAAGTAAAGAGAAAGACTAAGAATGGAGGCGCTTAAACCCTCCTGATAAAAGTCAAAGGCAGTTCATGTCAATAAATGGCAGCCGGTGTAACCCTTATCATGATATTAGTGCTAAGAATTTTGTTTGACTTAAGTATTACTAAGTCTTTCATAATCATAAGCTTAGCAAAATTTTAGAATGTTCCCATAAGAATTCCAAATATTGAGTACAAGGGAAAAAAAACCTGCCGACGAAAATCTGGGGAGCCATTCCTTCTATTCTTGTCAGAGAATCTTCATTCTTAAAAATCTAATGTACTCCTTCTTCAGATAGAGTACATCAATGTATGTTATTTTCTTTTATTATCTCATTGATTTCTATCAACTGCGAATACCAGACTATATGATAAAAGCGTCATATGAGGATTGATGTATCTTAATGTGTTCCATAGATTGTTTCCATGCCTGATCAGTATGGAGGTTTAATGCATGGAACCACCAAGATATCTCAATGGTCATATTGTACTAAAGTCAGCTAATGGTATTCAAAGAAGATATCCTGAATAGAAATGTCCATGTAAGTGTCTCTGATTAAGGTATCGTTGGATTCGTAAAGAAAATGTGTCATTTATCTGACACATACAAAGATAGATGAACCGGATCTTGAGATTTGGAAAATCTCTGTAATCCCCTTGTGTCTTGATTATCTTCTCCAAAGAAGTACCCTGTTTACCTCCTGAAAGACAAGTAGAGTTAAGATTAACATCCCGCTTAGGGCTGCATTATTATGAAATCTCCATGACGGCTAGTACCATCATTGGAAGAATCGAAACCCTAATTAAGTGAGTTTTAAAATAGAGGTTCATATAGCCTAACTCAATATTCTAAGAGTTTGGTATTGTTAATTAAGAAAGACGGTTCATTTTGCTTATGCATTGATTACCGCAACCCTACTTAGGCAACAATTAAGAATCGCCATCAGCTGCCCAGGATCGTCGATTTGTTCGACTAACTGTAAGGATTAGCTATTCCCTAAGATTGATGTTCAGCAGTGGTTGGAATAACCATCTCACCTTAAATAAAGCTTTTCCATAATAGTTGTTATGTAAGTACCAAGGCTGCTCCTTTGGAGACCTTGTATAGATGGGATGTTAGACATCTGTTAATGGAGAAAAGTTTGGTAAATCCAATTATCAGGATCTGAAAGTTGCCTTGGAAACAACCAATAAGATCATACAAATCCACAATCGTCTGAAAATTTCCAGAAATCGGTGAAAAATTAAGGTTGGATGAAAGCCACAACCCTCTTAAGTCCTTAATAAGGAATAAGATTCAACAGAAAGTATCACCCTGGAAGGGTGTGCTGAAAATTTAATACAACAGGCTAGTTAAGCTCTGATATATAGAATCATTCGAGGAAATCGAATATATCAAGATTGGTAACCTATATGCTAAAACTTACTAGAGGAGCTTGATGGAATTCAAGGTGTTCCACACTAGTGATTAACGGATGTGTTTCGCCAATAAGTCGGGAGCATTGTCACGTAATGGCATGCGAATTAATAAAAACTTATAGTTTATGATGAAATCAGCATCTATTGAGGATCAAAAAGATTAGAAGCTCCAAAAGGATATATGTACCTATTATAGAGGTCAACTTGGGTGGTTGGAGAGGCCCTAGATATGCTATAGAAGTTAGGTCCATTATGCGACAAAAAGTACTTCCATCATTTTAGCAAATCTCGAGGTCGAGATTTCTTTTAAGGGGGTGAGGATGTAACACCTCGTAAAATCGCGTCCAATGGTGTATTGACACGTGTAATAAACCCTAATAAAGTCAAACGTTGAATTTGAGGGACTAATTTTGCGAAAAATCGAAAACTTTGATTATGAAAGGAATGGAAATGTTAACATACCTAAAATAAGTTTCTGAATAACCTCTTGCGGTATTTATATTCACAAATGAGCAACTTGTTGATCGAGTGAAGCCGTTTGCGTAATTAATTGAAAGTTTGCGCAAAGAAGGGTTAAAAGCGTCAACATGTTAATTCTTACCTCTGAGTAACCTTTTAACAAACCGGGAGCTCCATAATATTTGATTATACTCTCGGGAATACCAATTATTGGCCATCTAAGGATTTTATGCCTTTAAGTGAAGTTACGCGCAACTTTGCAAATTTAAGGGGTTAAAAGCGTCAATATGTTTAATTATACCTCTGAATGACCTTTTTATAAACCCGAAGCATTTTGATGTGTTATAATACTCTCATGAATGTCTAATATGTATTAGATAAGGCTTCGATGCTATTAAACGATGATATGCGCAAGTTTGCGCATTAGAGGGACTATTTGCGTCAAACTGCAAAAGTCTATCGATTCGTATGGTATCAAACCTTCCGGAATATGATCATAAGTTAAATATGCCCTAAATATCCTTTACATAGCTTAGAAATAGGCTTAGAGGTGTTTGGTGCGCAAAAATAAACTTATTTGATCAATAGGGACTAAAAGCGTCAAAAAGTGCACAAGTTTGCATTTTCGCGCATATCTTACGTTCTGAATATATCCGGACATCCAAAAATTTATGTAAGCATTAAAATAATTTATTTTAATGTTTGGCATGATAAAATTCCATTCGTCGCGTAATTTGGATCGTTTTTCGCGACCGTTCGTGTTTCATCGTAATTAGCCGAACGACGAGACCGTACGACCAAACGAACTGACATCCGACATGTTTTCAAGCATGTTTTATATTTCCTATGTGTAGGCATCATTGTAGATCCTTGAGAATGGCTTAACGGGCTTTAAACGGGTCAAATATGAGCTTAAACACATACAGGGACCAAAACTGCAACTTCTGAAGGTTGTTTGATCTGTGCAGGCCGTAGCCTACGCCCCCTGCAGCGTAGCCTACGCCCAGGTCTGGGCAGATTCTTATTTTCAGCATTTTGGTCGTTTTTCAAGGGCTTTTATGTAAAATTCTCAATACCATGAGCTGGTTTTCAACCCCCATTGTATTTAGAAACCATGGGCACACATGGAGGGCCAAGATTGAAGCACGGGTTACGAGAAACGATCCTAACGGTTCTTGAAATCCTATATAAACCCACTTGTTCTTGCTCTCATTTCACACTTGATCTGAATTGTTCTAAGTTGGAGCTTCTATGCTTCATACCTGAGCATTCTAGATCAATTCCATCCTTGCTTGGACCCTTTGTAAGTGTCCTTTCGTGCTTAGTTTAATTGTTTGGCTCTTAAAGCTGAAAAGTCAAGCGTTCACGATAAACGCTTTGACTTTTAAATGATCTAGCCATTGTTCGTAACGAACATGGCTACGTGATCGTAATTAGGTAGGTATTAAACCCTCAAAAGGGCACCTCTTAATTACCGCGTTTGCTTAGTTAATTGTCGGGTCAAAGTAATTAAAATAAAAGTCAAGCGAGTCGGTTTTTAAACAAAATTCATAACTAATGATGTAAAGGCAATAAAATTAGTTTTGTCACTTTAATAACTTGGTAAATATTAATTGAACATGTCTAGGCATGTTCAACCCGACGATTCTGAGTTTAGGCTCGGTTCGGAACCGAAAGTCGCAAAAGTAGACTTTTGCTTTGACTTTCAGTTCTGACCCGATTTAGCTTAGTTTAGATATGCCTTAGGATTCCTTTAGGACCATGTTATAGGTTAGTATAACTCTCTGAGGTTATACAACTTGGTTCCTTAGAAATCCTAGTTTATTGCATGTTTCCGTTAATTGCCTAAAAGTTGACCATTATGCCATTTTGATGTAAAAACAAGATTTTTGAAAATGTGAGAGGATAAAAACCTTTATTACTGATTTAAAAACATGTCCTAAAAATTTGACATCAGTTTGAGGTCTAAATTAAGAATTATGCGCGATAGTGTAAATTGAAAGATTTTTATTAATTAAACGGCATTTTTGGCATAAAGCCTATTTAAACCCAAATTTTGACACCAAACTTTCTACCCACTGATGTAATATAATATTTAGGGATTTTTGGAAATTTTTTATTAAATTTTAAACTGATCATAACATAGGGTTCTTGCATTGATTCGGTGATTGACGGTTATGCCCTTTTTGGCAAATAAAATGAGTTTCACACATCCTTTACATATCAAACCTTTTTCTACTGATTTTATATATTAAATAAATTATTTTAAACATTAAAGGTTGTTCAAAATCTCTAATTTACTTATTTAACCCGAATACCGCCAAATACCGACTTTTATGCGATTTAGGCGCATAGTATGGTTTAAAACCATATTAGGCACCTAAAGCTTGATACCTACTGATGTTATGAATAAATTTTTATACTTTAATAGTAAATAAAAGCTTTGAACTCAGATTTCCAAAATTAACCCTTAAAGCATATGTGAAATGACCAAAATGCCCCTACGGCGCATAGTTTGGCCATAAATGATAAATTTCACATATGTGAGATATCTTACTGATATAACTTGACAAAATAAATATTTTTACTGATTATTTTAGACCAGAACCTCATATTACTATTTAACCTCTTTTATAACCTTTAAAATAACCAAAATACCCCCTACGGGGCTTAAATTGGTTTTAAATTCGTTTTGGGCATAATGGAAGGTATCCCACTTATATCACAACATATTTAAGGCATATTAACTTGTGAAACATGTTCATGACTCTCTTGGTTACCCGTCATGCATTTTTCGCGTTCGGTACGATTTATGTAACTAGTTTGCATAAATTAACCAAAACGGGATAAACTTTATCATTTTCATTTCAAAATCCAGAAGGTGTTTAGTTTACCCATATTATACAAGTGTCCATACTTTTCGGGTCTAAATCACATTCTAATCCGGTCTTCGCTTAATCTTGCGTTTTGGAACCGTAAACCTTTCCTGAAAACTAACCGGTCTAAGTTTCAACTTAAATAAGACCCGTTAGGAATCTAATAGATTAATAAAACCTTCGTTCCAGATTGAGAGCCCCAGTAGAGGTACTTGTGCTTGCTGATTAGAATATACGGCTGAGTATAAATTGCTTTTTTGCTCAGGTAAATACTCTTAACTTATTTTCCCTATACGGGCTTGGGATACGGTATTATAATAATACCGCTTGGTCGGGTATTGAATGTTTAATCGGATTGTGATTAAATTATTGAGGTAACCCATTTTAATCTGTCTTATTTGAAATAAAAGCCTTTAGGGGTTAATGACCATGTCCCGGATATCCTTGGCATCATTATTAAGAAAATGGCCACGTCTTAAGCACGGGGTGTAGGCATACACCTGACAGTTGCATAAGGGAAACGGTGTCTCACTCTCTTGTGGGCCTATACTTGTGGTGTGTCTGTTAATCTTGACCCGGTTTCTAACATCGGGCCCTAAATGTATAACGAACATATAAATATGTATACAAGATTATATTTATATAATTGTCCCAAGTTATAAAAGAATTTTGTGCCTTGAGCATTCAAATCAATTTTCTAAAACATTTTCAAAATGAATCAGTTAATTGTATTTACCAATGTAAACTGACGTATTTTTCCAAAAAGATTAAGTGACAGGTACTGTACGTAATTGGCTGGGAGCTCAGGGCATTAATAGGGAATCTTGCAAGTTCTAGATGCCTAAAGTCTGTTGAACATTGTTTACCTTTCTGTTTTAAGATCCGCCTGTGGATCCACCTTACAATCTGTTTGTAACATTGATGTTACTTTTGAATTAGTTTGTAATATATTCACTTTTGACTTCAGCTGTGCATTGAACTGTGATTATTTGACTATGATGATATCAACTACGTCACGATACTCCCCACCGGGCCCATCGGTAATACGTGGAAATATCGGGGTGTGACATTGTCCAAGTATGCCTTGCAAACGCGATTCATAAGATCCATGAATGTTGCAGGTGCATTAGTGAGCCCGAAAGGCATCACCAAGAACTCATGGTGACCATAACGAGTTCTGAATGCAGTCTTATGCACATCTTCATCTCTGACCTTCAGTTGATGGTAACCTGACCTTAAATCAATCTTGGAGAAATAACTTGCTCCTTGAAGCTGATCGAATAGATCATCGATCCCGGGTAGCGGATATCTGTTCTTGATCGTTACCTTGTTCAGCTCGCGATAATCAATACATAAACGCATTGATCCATCTTTCTTCTTCACAAAGAGGATCGGTGCTCCCTAAGGGGACGAGCTAGGTCGAATAAAACCCTTTGCCAATAAATCATCCAACTGAGTCCTTAATTCTTTCATCTCAGTTGGTGCCAACCGATAAGGTGCTCTTGCAATTGGTGCAGCTCCAGGAATAATATCGATTCTGAACTCCACTTGCCTATCTGGAGGTAAACCAGGTAGTTCTTCAGGGAATACTTCTGGATATTCAGAATTAACAGGGATGTCTTCAATCTTGGGCTTTGGTTCATCAATGGTTACCTGTGCCATATAAATGACACAACCTTTCTTCATACACCTCGACGCCTTAAGCATGAACACTTGCTTAGGTAACCCGTACTGTGTATCTCCTTGTATTGTTAACGGCTCACCATAAGGAGTCTTGATCACCTTGCTTCTTATCACATACGATTTGGGCTTGGTTATGAGATAACCAATCCATGCCTATCACTATGTCAAATCCAACTAGTTTCAACGGAAGCAAGGACAACGGAAAAGAGTGATTCCTAATGGATATAAAACATCCATCTAGAATGGTCGAAGCTGTCTCTACAGAACCATCGGCTAATTCTACTTCATACCTTATGCTTAGCGTCTTAACATGCAGATTTAATAACTTACAAAATTTATTATCTACAAATGACTTGTCTGCCCCCGAATCAGACAATACTCTAGCATAAACATCATTGATAAGAAAGGTACTTGTTATCACATTGTCGTTCTGAATGGCCTCCTGAGCATTCATCTGAAAGACCCGTGCATTGGTCTTTTTAGCCTCTTCAGGCTTCTTTGCAAACTTCGGGAAATTTGTCTTAATGTGCCCCTTCTCGTTGCAACCGTAACAGGTTGTGTCCTTCATCTTCTTGCAATCCAAGGTCTTATGCTCCTTGGACTTGCAGATCCCACACACAATAGGCTTTGACTGTGACTGCGATCTTGACTCGGGTCTACATTTCCCGAAATGATGTTTCTGGCAGGTCTTGCACTTGGGTTTCTTACCCGACTGATGGTTATCCTTTTTAAACCCCGAACTCTTCTTGTGATCAGAGTTCCCCTTATGTTTCTTATCAGATCAGCGTGAGTTCTCCTCCTCACGTTTTCTCTTTCCTTCATCAGAATTCTTAAGCGATCTTTGCCTGACCGCATCGAGAGTGAGAGATAACGACAAATCAACCACTGACCTGAATGTGGTAGGTCTAGATGCTTTCACACTTGCTTTAATTTCTGGAGCTAGACCTCCAATAAAACGAGCTATACGTTTCGGTTCCGGTGTGACCAAGTAAGGAACCAATCGAGACATGGTGTTGAAACTGGTAAGGTATGTCTGACAATCCAAGTTCTTCATGACCAAGGTCAAGAAGTCAGTTTCAATCCTTTCCACCTCATGCTGAGGACAAAAATTATCTTTGATCAACGCAACAAACTGATCCCAAGACATGTTGTAAAGTGGGATCTTTCCTGTAGCTTGGATTAGGGACCTCCACCAAGCTAAAGCTTCGCCTTTAAAAGATTGTGAAACAAACTTCACAATGTCTTGCTCTGCACATCCACTAATATCAACCACAATATCCATCTCGTCGAGCCAAGTCATACAATCGATGGCTCCTTTCTCCCCTGTGAAATCCCTGGGCTTGCAGGAGACAAAATACTTATAAGAACATATCTTAATATGTGGCTCTTGACTGAGCACAATCTTCTTAGACGGGACACTCCTTTGGTTTGATGAGTGATGAGAATCATTCTTATGAGATGCGTGTGACTTGGAGGGTGGTTTTGAATGAGCTACAGATAGGGTCCTGCTATGAGTACCACTAGATTCCTTGAACTGTCTATCCATAGCTCTGGTGACACCATTATCTATCATTGCTTGCAAATCCACACCAGCCACATTAACTTTGGTGGTGTCATTATTCTCCCGCTGGTGACTGTTAACTTCATCAGATTCAGCCATGTAGCTTGATTGCTACATAAAACAATTGACAATATTTTATTCAGAGATTTTTATGGAATCATCATTTTTGATGGTTCATTAACCATGGCAGCTATAAACCATATTGGCTAATTTATTTAGTATTTTCTTTTATAATTTATCCCTAGTTATAAATTAATAGAGATATTAGAGTGGCACAAAAGCCTAGTCACAAGGACAATTTAAAATTTTAGACCATGATCTGATAAGATCAAGGCATTAAGGTTTGAACATTACCTCTTGACAGGGAGTCGTAGACTACAACTGTCTTTTGTCTTATTTGACAATTATTATGGCCCACAGGCACATCATCACTAATGGATGTTTAAATTAAATGGAGAAAAGGATTTGGAAGAATCCAATATAAGGATGACTTATGTGATTTTATCGAATCACATTTGCCAGGAGTGCTAACATGTTTTCAGATGTTAACAAGGATTTGAATCTTGAAAAGGTTTTACCATCTGGGCCATGTCTAAAATGACATATAGGCTAGGTTATACCTTCAAGATTCTCTCAATGTTTATTGGCAGATTTATTGCAAAAAGGAATGATATTTTGATTTATTTCATATAATATATTTGTACATATAATGACAAATGAAATTTAAATTTAAAACATTCCATAAATAAATAAAGAGAAGTACATATTTTCCCTAAACGGGACTTTTAAACAAATAATTTGCCCATGCAAGGGCTAAACAAGAAAGACATGTCCACGCAGGGACCAAAGATAGAAAGACAAGTCCACGCAGGGACTTGATTGAAATAAAGAAATTACAACACAAATAAATAAGGAATATTCAAAAATCCCTCTTCTTCTTCCCTTTGATCAGATTCGCCAAACCCTTAAGCAGACCCCGGCGGCTTCTACGCTCCTCTTGCACCTCCCGTTCCACCTGGTTCAACCTCTGAAGGATTTCCTGCTGCTACGACGGCTGAATCTGAGGGGGCTGCGGCGGCTGCTGCTGCGGAGGTTGAGGAGGTGGCGGGTATTGATACCCATAGGCTGGGTACCCAGTTTGGTATGAAGCTGCAAACGGCCCCTCAGGGTGAAGAGCATTGTAGTTGGCCACCTCGAGGTACGGATCGACGGCTGGGGCATTGTAATAATTGTACCCCGGGTAGGCTGGCTGCTCAAATGGGTTATACGCCGCTGCACCGGCGTATGAAGGAATTGGGTTATCATAACCCATTGGTGGTGGTGCGACTTGAGCTGAGTCGACTTCTGAAACTGGGTTTGAAGGCCCACCCATCTGCGGGTCTTCATACAGTGGCGGGTAGTGATTGCCACTGGAGTGTTGGGGGGTGCTGAAGTGAAATCCCCCTCGCACGGACATCCGTGCACCTGATCTTCTCCGGCTCGGTGGTTCTGGAGGCGGCTGCTGCTCTGGCGGTGGCGGTGGCTATGGCGTAACCGTCTGAAAACATGAAACCTCAGAGGGATCCTGCTGCTGCTGAGGTGGGTTGAAAGGGGGAGTAAACTCCCAGTGGTATGTGGCCCACCTTTCTTGGAAACTTTCTGGGCCCCGGTATGGCGAACCATGAAAAGATGACCCGTCTGAAATCTCGATGGGATACGTCGGCGTCCCTGTTGGCATCTCCGGATCCGCATCTTCATCTATATCCATATCCTGCATCTCAGGATAGTGGTCGTCAGGCCCCAAAGGGTTTGGACCCTCGGGTTCTTGAATTTGGTTCATAGGATTGAACCTGCTTTGAAAGTACGGGGTCGGGTCCTAGAAAGCTCGATGTGAACCTGACCGCGCAGCGGGACGAAGGAGTGACGGGAGTGGTCGGACTCGTTGTTTTGGTGGAGCCCGAAAGAGTCGTGGTATGATGGCGAGGAACTGAGAGAGACTGAATGCCTCGCTGGCTCCAGGTAAGTCCTCCAATCCTCGTGGGGACTTGAGCTTAAAGTTGCTGAGGGAGTTCGCCGGTGTGATGGCCCGGCCTCGTGGTCATTAGGAGCAGTGATTGGCGCCTTGCCTCGTCCACCTCGTCCTCTGAATCACGGCGGCATTGTCTTTTGTACCTGCCAAAACAAACAAAGGAAACCAACAAAAGAAAAATAATAAGATTAGGATTAGTCCTAAGTCATTTTTCTAGACTCGGAAGTCGAGGAATGTGCAAACTGTGTCATTGAGATTAAACACAAAAGGATAGTTTTTAATTCACTCAATGTTGGCTCTGATACCAACCTGTCACACCCCTGATATTTCCACGTATTACCGGTGGGCCCGGTGGGGAGTATCGTGACGTAGTTGATATCATCATAGTCAATAATCATAGTTTAAATGCATAACGAAAGTCTAAAAGTAATTTATACAAACCGAGTTTAAAGTAACATAAAGTATTACACAACGGATTGTAAGATGGATCCACAGGCGGATCAAAACAAAAGAAGTATTGTTCAACAGGCTTAAAGTGATAAAAGCTTGCAAAACTCTTTATTTATTCACTCAGGAGTTCCAGCCCATTACGCTTAGTACCTGCACTTAACCTTTTTGAAAATACGTCAGTTTACACTAGTAAATACAATTAACTGACTCTTTTTGAAAACATTTATAAAATTAATTTGGATGCACAAGGCATAAAATCTTTTATAACTTGGGATAATTATTTAAAAATAATCTTGTATACAGATTTATATGTTTGTCGTCCATTCAGGACCCGGTTAGAAGAGCTGGATTAGATTAATTGACACACGACAAGTATATGCCCACAAGAGAGTGACATACCGTTTATACATACGCAACTGTCAGGTGTATGCCTATACCCCGTGCTTAAGCCGTGGCCATTTCTAATAAATGTGCCGAGGATATCCAGGACATGCTCATTAACCCCCCCAAAGGCATTGCATCAAACAAAACAGATTAAAACGGGTTATGTAAATATCTTAATCACAATCCGATTTAAATAACTACATACCCGACCAAGCGGTATTATTATAATACCGTATCCCAAGCCCGTATAACGGAAAATAAGTTAAAAGTATTTACCTGAGCAAAAATATAAATTTAACCTCAGCCGTATAACAACCAACAAGTGCAAATAGCTTTGACTGGGCTCCTGGATCTGGAACGAAGGTTTTAATAACCTATTAGATTCCTAACGGGTCTTACTTAAGTTTAAACTTAGACCGGTTAGTTTTAATGAAAGGTTTACGGTTCAACATGCACGATTAAGCGAAGACCGGATTAGAATGTGATTTAGACCCGACAAGTATGAAGACTTGTATAAAATGGGTATACTAAAGACATTCTGGATTTTGAAGTGAAAGTGATAAGGTTTGACCCGTTTCGGTTAGTTTATGCAAACTAGTTACGTATACCGTACCGAACGCGAATAGGCATAACGGATAACCAAATGAGTCATGTACAGGTTCCACAAGTTAATATGATTAAAATATGTTATGATATCAATAGGATATCTTCCATTATGCCCAAAACGAATTTAAAACCAATTTAAGTCCCGAAAGGGTATTTTGGTCATTTTAAAGTTTATAAAAGAGGTTAAATAGTAATCTAAGGTTCTGGTTTAAAATAATCAGTAAAATATTTATTTTAATAAGTTATATAAGTAAGATATCATACATATGTGAAATTTATCATTTATGACCAAACTATGCACCGTAGGGGCATTTTGGTCATTTCACATATGCCATAAGGTCAAATTTGGAAAACTGAGTTCAAAACTTTTACTTACTATTTAAGTATAAAAATTTATTCATAACATCAGTAGGTAACAAGTCTTAGGTGCTAAATATGGTTTTAAACCATACTATGCACCAAAATCGCATAAAACTCGGTATTTGACAATATTCGGGTTAATTAAGTAAATCTGAGATTTTGATCAGCCTTTACTGTTTACAATAATTTATTTGATGTATAAAATCAGTAGCAAAAGGTTTGATATGTAAAGGATGTGTAAAACTCTTTTTATTAGCAAAAAGGGCATAACCGTCAATTACCGAGTTAATGCAAGAACCTTATGTTATGATCAGTTTAAAATTTAACAAAAATTTCCAAAAATCCCTAAATATTATATCTTAACAGTAGGTGAAAATTTTGGTGTCAAAATTTGGGTTTAAATAGGTTTTATGCAAAAAATGCCAATTAATTAGTAAAAAGCTTTCATTTTACGATATCGCGCATAACTCCTATTTTAGACCATAATCTGATGTCAAACTTTTAGGACATACTTAAATATCAGTAATAAATGTTTTTGTTCTCTCACATTTTCAAAAATCTCGTTTTAATATAAAAAGGGCATAATGGTCAATTTTAAGCATTTAACGGAAACATGCAATGAACTAGGATTTCTATGGAACCAAGTTGTATAACCTCAGAGGGTTATACTATCCTATAATATGGTCCTAAAGGAACCCTAAGGCATATCTAAAACAAGCTAAATTGGGTCAGAACTGAAAGTCAAAGCAAAAGTCTACTTTTGCGACTTTCGGTTCCGAACCGAGCCTAAACTCAGAATTGTCGGGTTGAACATGCTTAGACGTGTTCTTATATTATTTATCAAGTTATTTTAATGTTAAAATATGTTCCATAACCTCTGCATTGTTAGTTATGAATTTATTTGTAAAAATTGATTCTGTTGACTTTTTATAAATAAGTTTGACCTGACAATTGACCAGGTAAAAGTGATAATCAGTAGGTGCCCTTTTAAGGGTTTATTACCTACATAATTACCAACTAATAGCCAATTTCAATTCAAATAATGGCTGGACCATTTGTGATTAATCACAAAGTCAAAGCTTAATTGCGATAACTTTGACTTTCGGTCATTAAGCTAATAAAACTTGAACTTAGGGAGCTAAGAACACTTACTAGGGTACTTAGCACGAGATATGAACTGAGGAAAGCTTCTTAGAGCTCCAAGGGACTCCAGAGAATGAGTTGTGAAGTGAATTTCAAATGTGCAAATGAACAAGTGCAACAGAGGGCCATTATATAGCAATTTCTACTTCATATGATCAATCCACATGTCCCTACATTGATCCCAAATGTTACCAGGTGTCCCTAGTGCATGAAAAATTGTTGGCTCAGACCCTGGTATCGAAAAAAATGCATGGAAAGGCGGTGGAACAGACTGAACCTGCAGCCGTGCATGTTTTCTGCATCTGGCAATTCCACGCGGGCCGCGTAAGACTCTAAAGGAGTCTACGCGGGCCGCGACAATGGCTAATTCCGGTAAAAACTTTGCAGACTTTGCAATTTCAGTCCGTGGTCCAAAATAAGTTTATTTAAAATATATTTATTGCATTTAGGACCCCCCCATAGTTAACTATTAAGGACCTTGGGTCATAAACTAACTTCGTTAAGCTCCCAGTTAGTTGTACGATCGCCCGATAAGTCTTGTTTTCATCGAAACTCCACAAAATTAATATCCAATATTCTTGAGAGCGATATATACAATTATTACAATGTTTTTGGGTTCGTTAAAAGGTCACTCAGAGGTAACATTTTAACATGTTGACACTTTTAGCCCCTATGTTTCGTATGACCCTTAATTTAAACGCATACGACTTTCTATGTTCGATAAATTATTCGTTAAAGAATACGAACGTCGTATGAGGTCAATCAGAGGCACATGAATGGCATGTTGACACTTTGGATCCTTTTACTAACATATTTACATTGTTTGACAATTTTAGTCCCTCCAGATCAATCCTTTACACGTTTAAAGTCCATGACACGTGTCTTTATTACATTGGGCATGATTTTGTGAGGTGTTACAGAGTGCGAGGTGCAGGCCAATTCCTGATTGAGTCAACCTTGGATGGATCAACGTGAATCCCATCCTGATTAACCACGTGGCCTAGGAAATGGACTTCACGAAGCCAGAAGTCACATTTCGAGAACTTAGCATAAAGCTGTTCTGTTCGAAGAAGTTCCAAAATGAGTCGCAGATGACGCTCGTGTTCCTCCTGACTCTTGGAGTAGATCAGGATGTCGTCGATGAACACAATAACGAACTTATCCAAGTAAGGTTTGCACACTCGGTTCATAAGATCCATGAAAACCGCAGGTGCGTTTATCAACCCAAAAGGCATGACCAGAAACTCGTAGTGGCCGTAACGAGTTCTGATTGCTGTCTTGGAGATGTCCTCGTCTCGGACTCTCAGCTGATGATAGCCCAATATCAGATCAATCTTAGAGTAAAAGCTCGACCCTTGCAACTAGTCGAACAGGTCATTGATACGGGGAAGAGGATAACGATTCTTCACGGTCACCTTATTGAGTTCACGATAGTCAATGCACATTCGAAAGGTACCGTCTTTCTTCTTCACAAACAAGACTGGAGCTCCCCAGGGCGAAGAGCTAGGACGAATGAAACCCTTGTCCAAAAGTGTAAGACCCTAATTCACGTTTGACCAAAAGTCGCAGCGGAAGTTCATGTCTAAAATTTCTTTCATTATAAATACCTTAACTTATTTAGAATTTAACTTTAACATAATTCTTTCACATAATTCCATCAATCGACTTATTTACTAAGTAAAAACATAGCTTATGTTTACTACATTATATACATCAACGTTCCGGTACAATCTCTCTAGTGACTCGATCCTCGATCTCTATTCCTTGATGATCCTCATGGCTCGTACTACCTGCGCTCACCACATAAAATTCATAACATTAGTACGTATCATAAACATATAAGATTTATTCACGTTTATTTTTCATTCCGTTAACTCTTTACATTCCGGCTTTCCGTCTGATCATACAATCCGCGGTGAGACTTCTTTGATATTCCTGCGTTACACTTCATTCACCAGGCACGCTATTATTATCGTTAGTAATCAATTTCATTGAATGCATGCGTACATACTTTCATACAAACTTATACATATGCCTACGATCACACATAACAACTTACATACATACGTACCTACATACATACGTACGTACCTACATACGTGCATACCTAAATACATACATACATACTTATTACATGCCTTCACACAAACCTACATACGTGCATACATTCATACATACTCACTTGCATACATATACGTACTACCTACATACACACCTACATACATACATTCATACATACATTCATATCTTCACGTATGCCTACAAACGTGCATACGCTCATATATATCCCTACTTGCATACATCCAAACATACTTTCATTCATACATACAACTTATATTCATACATACATACATGCATACCTTCATACGTATCTACACTTCCTAAAACAAGGAATAAATTAGTCATTTTAGCTTATACGCGTTTAAAAACGGTCCGGACGGGTTCGCAATGCACCAACGGTTAAAATAAACGATTTTAGTGAAACTGACACATGCTCGCGTAGCGCTAGCACATGCTCGCGCTACGCTAGCACCTGTTTTCGACAGAATGTTGTTTGCTGGTGCTGCAGATTCCCAGCATAACCCGATTTCACGGAAACGAGCATAACTCTCTCATTTTTAATCTGTTTTACCCGATTCTTTTTCCTATACGTCCGTAATTTAATTCTCCATCTAATGGAGTTAAAATCCAACATCCGACATAATAAAATTTCAGACTTTTAACTCTTCGGCTTATTACCCTCTTACCAAATTTTGACCCGTTCATGCATTCATCAACATAACTTGATTGTTTGACCTAAATTCCTCATGAACCCTATAATTTCAACATTTTCTATCATAAAAGATTAAGTTCTCGGATGTCTTGCATCCTCTTGCCCCATTTTCGCTCAAGAGCTTATTTTGACCCGTTAAGGGTATTTGCGCATTTTAAGGTCCTTAGCTTACGAAAATCATACTTCTTGCTTTCTTACTTTTTCAAAACATTCATTTAATCAAATAGCTTGTTTGTAATCAACTTTTAAGACCATTTGCCCATTTTACCCATCAAGGGCGTTTTTGTCAACTTTGACCCATCCCTTACTACTAAAGACTTCATTGCATAAATTACCAATCATGCGACTTATTTACACTTGTAAATGCACATACCTGGCTCGGATCAAAGCTATGACCCATTTTAATACTTCATCCGCTAAATTGCTAGATAATAGCAACGCAAATCCTTTTTCTATACATTCTACAAATTCATAATACTTAACAAAGCAATTCATTAGTCGATAACGCCAAAGGGTGACATCTTCACCGTTTGACCCGTTAAGTCTAAATGTCCATTTTATCCTTGTGGGATGTTAGTTATTCATCATCCCATCCATGTAACTTATTACTTCGTTAACTTGCAACCAAAATTACCATAATGCCCCTTTTACCCTTTTAACCATCAACTTAGTTTCTTAACATAACCACATGTTCCGACCCATACCAAGACTTGTCGGAACATCATAATTCACATATTTACTTACCATGTTTGTAATCTAAACATTGAATAGATATTCTACAAAAAGGGGTGTAAGTTTTACTTACCTTGCATCCGAGTACGCTTCCCGTGCACATAAGTTCCATTTGACCTGCTTCTTTCCCAAGCTTCCATGTTGCTTATCAAGCATCAACTATCATATATCATTCTCAAGATAGTTAGCTTATTCATCATTCATCACAACCTTTTCATTACACGGATCTTATATGGAATTTATCATTCAACCTTATAACATGCTAATCTATCATTTCTTATCCGATTTCTTTAAACATTCACACACATGTTTGATTCCAAACATCATTAACATAAGTAAATCATCAATTTACGTCACATTATCTAAAACCCACTTCATAACTACATTATTAATCACTTACTAGTGATCTAAACTTAAGTTCTTCATAATATCATCATACCCTTGGTGTATGTACTACCTTCTAAACATAAAGTACAACTAGTTCATGCACAATCTCCTAATCTCATACATAATTCATCCAAATCCTTCTACTAATCAACATAAATCATCCATGCATGAACATCAAACATATTAGCATCACATTTCTTTCAATTCCTCTAGCAAGAATCCATCATACACATCATAATACATCAATCTTAAGCAAGAAGTTGGACATGGGTGATCTTTCAAGTCGTCATCATCACCATAATCAACGGGTTTCACTTAAAAACATCAAATTAACCCAAACCATGCATAATCCATGTTATAGATGATGATTCTAACACATGTTCATACTCAATTTCATACCAATTCACGGATTAGAACATAACCCACTTCGTGGAAGATCACCAATCTAGAATTTAAGACATACCTTATGATCCTCTTGTGATGGTGATCATTAATCCATGTTTATCCATGAATTTAAGCTTCGATTTACCCTTCAATTTGATCATTTAAGGTTGAGCTAGGGTTTGGCTCCTTTGGGAGCTCCTGATCGATCTAGAACACACACGATTGTGTGTTTGTGTGTGTTATTACTTTCTTTTAACACCTCCACTTTCATTCTATATCATCTAGCCCCTCATGTTTTACCACTTAACATATTTGGCACAACTTTCGTTATTTAATAGTTTTGGCCATAAACTTTAACTAGGTAAAATAACCTAATTATTTGTTTCTTGATGTACCATATTAGAACATTTAACGAATATAAACATTCGGGTTTTGGGGTGTTACAAAAAGCTCTTGTAGTTGCGCGAACAGTTCTTCTAATTCTGATGGGGCTAAACGATAAGGTGCACGAGCTATAGGTGCTGCTCCAGGAGCTAGCTAGATTTGAAACTCGACCTGACGATGAGGCGGAAGTCCAGGTAATTCCTCAGGGAATACTTCAGGAAAGTCGCGTACAATCAGGATATCTTCTATCTTCTTTTCCTTCGTTGAGGTGTCAGTGACGAGAGCTTGGATAGCAATGTGGCCCTTTCACAAACACTTCTGGGCCTTAAGGAAAGAGATGATGTCCACAACAGCACCACTCCTGTCGCCACGAATAACGAGAGTTTCTTTACCAGAACGAGGGATGCGGACGATTTTCTCCTTGCAAAGGATCTCTGCTCGATGTTGAGATAACCAATCCATCCCAATGACGACGTCGAAGCTACCAAGAACGATGGGATAAGGTCGATAGAGAAGGTCTGACCAGCGAGTGTGAGATTACAACCCTTAACTATGTGTGTGGCCTCAAGACTTTTATCGTTTGCTAGTTCCACAACATGCTTGGTGTTTAAGGGAATTGGGGTACGCTTAAGCATCTGACTAACTTTTAAGGACACATAACTAGTATCGGTACCCGAATTGAATAAAATAGAAACAAAGAAATCATCCAGTAGGAACCTACCTTTCACAACGTTGGGATCGTTCCTCGCATCACCTTGACCAACCACAAAAGCACGTCCCCTGGCACCATTGCCATCGTTGTTACCCCCATTGTTGTTCCCATATCCCTGGTTGTTGTTGTTCTGGTTCTGGTTCAGCTGGGGCAGTCTCTTTTGATACCTTGATTGATACCTTGATGTTGTTGTTGACGCTGATTCTGTGGAGGCTGCTGCTGCTGTTGTCGCCTCTGATTTGCAGGATACATACTCCTACAATCTTTTGCTGCATGGCCTGGTTTGTTACACCTCTGACAGTTTCCCTTGCTACACGGCCCACTGTGGTGCAAGTTACATCGATTGCACTTAGGGTGGATTCCCCTGTACCCACCCTGACCTTGGTTACCAGAAGATTGTTGACCAGGGCTCTTGTAGTCATCAGTCCTTCGCTACTGACACTGAGACTGAACAGAAGTTGAACCCTTGCTTGAATTTCCATCCCATTTGCGCTTGTTGTCGCTAGGAGCATCAGATGTAGTGGTAGCACTTATACGCTTTGGCAGCCTGTTCTGCTCAACTGCCTGATCAGTGAGGTGGTGGGAAAGTCGTATGACCTGCTGAATCGTGAGAAGGTTAGCTGATGTCACCATACTCTGAATCTCTGGCACTAAACCCTTGATGTAAAGCTTGATACATTTGCAGGGGGATCCACCATGGTAGGACACAAGGCAGCTAGTTCATTCAATCTCTTCGTATACGCCTCGATTTCAGACCCCGTCATCTTCAAATTGTAGAACCCCACTCTAGCTTATGAATGTTATCGCGATGACAATACTCCTCCTTGATCAGATCCTTACAGTCATTCCATGGGGTGGCATTAGCAGCTGCCAGCCCTAGCATTTGCACTTGTGCGTTCCACCAAGTGAGCGCACCACCTTCAAGAGTTCTCGTAGCGAACTTCACCCTACTAGCAACAGGGCATTCACACATTTCGAAGACAGATTCGATTTTATCGAACCAGTGGAGGAGACCAACAGCTCTTTCGGTACCACTGAAGGTACTAGGTCAACAGTCCATAAAGGTCTTGAACGTACACACGGGAGGTTGAGCATGCTGACCTGTCGCGCGAGAAAGAAAAGACAAGGTTAAGCATGAGAGTTGGTTCGCGATAGTAGGATCTAAACATCCTAGGATAGGTCGAAATGGTAGGTTATAAGTGATGATAATTGACCTTAGTGTGGTATGCGTAACTGCCAACACGGTGAGTAGCGCTTTAGGACGTGGCTCAGGATGTGAAAAGATGGACTATGGTGGTGAAGAATCGTAGGGCTTCGTTTCGAGCAATGACATTGGGGGTAGCAGTCACAACGACAACAAGGTGCTCGTAACCCTAGCTCTCAGTAAGAAGATAAAGGTGCCTACAACATGGATTGGCCGTAATTAAGTTAAGAGGTCAACGATCAAAGGAACGCCATGGGTGGCATTGGTATCTTATTTTAGGACTCCTGAGGGAGAAGTCACTCCGCTCAAAGTCTTGTTAAATATAATTTCTGGGTTCGAGAGGTATCTTTTGGATATATAATCAGCGAAGTGGAAATGCACGTGCATCTCGTTAAGATCCGTCTTGGTTGGAAACTGATCGACACCAAAGAGTCCTTCGTGGATACAGCAACTTCTTGGTCTCACTTGAAGCTATCACAGATAAATCTCAGGATTTGCGAAGGTCGCGCAACTTAAATCTCTCTAGCACAGCAGGGTGCTGTGTTCGTGAAAGACAGTACAGGAGGACGTCCTTTCAGCTTTCGAATCCCGACTCTGCAATGCTCTAAGCATCGTTTTACCCGAGGATGCGGGTGATTCAGTGGTATATCCTTATGGTCCAAATCAGCGTCCCAGCTGCACATCGACGCAACACGCAAGAGGGATGACATACGTGACGGAGTTACAAAGAGGAACTGCGCGACACACACGACTGACGGTGAAAACCATGGCTTTGGGATTTTGGATGGAGGCATCACTTGGACGGTACCAGATGCGTTATTTAGACCGATCGCAAGGGCCTCCCATGTACCGATGTTCGAAAGAACTAAAGCATACAATGACATCGCTGGATGGAACTTTTTGATGAATACGACTGCGAAACCTGAACGTGCACGAGCTCTGCAGCTCGCTATCGACTCTAACTTACCGGATCAGACTCGCTCTGTTCAAACTGGAGAACTGAAGGAAGAGTAATCTTCAAGTTGAATCCAGGTGGGGCGTGGAGAAGCAACCTCTGTTCAAACTGGGTTTTGATGGAAGGCATTAGGATTTATAAACCTTGTACTAGTAATCGGACTTGAAGACTCATCTAGTTAAGTATGTGAATGATGGATCGACTTGTGGAAAGTCAAAGTGTAGCGTCAGCAACCAGCAACACTCACATGGAAATAAAAACAGACTGCCATGGATTTGGTCGATAGTCTACTTACAACTCGAAACGGAAACAACATCACTTAGATACTCATTGATTGTCTTGCGCAACCAGCACACTTTCTAGCCATCAAAGAAACGGATAAGTTTTCTACACTTGCAGTCATCTATCTGAAGGAAGTGGTTGCTAGGCACGGGGTGCCAACCTCCATTATCTCTGATTGCGACCCACGATCTGCATCTGATTTGTGACAAGCAATGCACAAATCCTTTGGCTCACGTCTAGACATGAGCACAGCATATCAACCACAGACGGATGGGCAGACTGAACGCACCAACCAAACTCTTGAAGACATGCTTCGAGCATGTGTAATCGACTTTGGCAACGGCTGGGAAAGACACCTCCCTTTTGTGGAGTTTTCGTATAATAACAGTTACCACATCAGCATCCAGGCCGCTCCGTTCGAGGCCTTGTATGGACGAAAGTGCCGATCACCTCTTTGTTGGACAGAAGTTGGTGACAGCCAAATCACTGGCCCAAAACTTGTGGTAGACACAACTGAGAAGATTGCCCAGATACGACAAAGAATGGCGGCAGCTCGTGACCGTCAGAAAAGCTATGCTGATAAGCGTAGGAAACCACTCGAGTTCCAGGTTAGGGATCGAGTGCTACTCAAAGTTTCACCTTGGAAAGGTGTAGTTCGTTTTGGCAAACGAGGCGAACTCAACCCGCGATATGTTGGACCCTTTGATATCACTGAGAAAATTGGCAAGGTGGCCTACAAGCTGAATCTACCCGCAGAACTTAGCGGAGTTCACAACGTGTTCCATGTGTCGAATCTGAGGAAGTGTCTGTCAGATGAGACCCTCATAGTTCCTCTCAAGGAGCTCACTATCGACGATCAGCTGCGATTCGTCGAAGAACCTGTAGAGATTACAGACCGAGACGTTAAGGTTCTCAAGCGTACCAGAATTCCTCTTGTTCGAGTTCGTTGGAACTCCCGTCGTGGCCCAGAGTTTACCTGGGAACGAGAAGACCGAATGAAACACAAGTATCCCCAGTTGTTCGAGAAACGTGAAACCACTACTGAGGCTGAAGCTACTGCGGAATTTCGGGACGAAATTCCAAACCAACAGGGGGATGATGTGACACCCCAGGAAAACCAGGAAAACACGCAACATAACTAGCTTCCTTAGTAACCACGTGCTAAATTTCGGGACGAAATTTCTTTCAAGTTGGGGATGATATGACAACCCGAATTCTCAAGGTTAGTGATGTTTTGTCTTGTGATCTTAACTCCTCGTTATCATCCCTTCGTTGTGTTAAACGTTCGGTTCGTATAACTCCGTTAGATTTATTTGTATGTTAACCTTGTTAAATGCTAACCTGGTTAAATGTGAACTTTGCTAAATGTTACATATCTATGCATGTGGGCCGCAATTACCTAGCCCAATTCTTTTGTGTTTGATCAATTCACTTGTGCTAAAACTTCTCGGCCCACTCCATCCTTTAAACTGATCGGCCCAACACCCCTTTTTCCTTTATGTGTACGTAAAGCTTTATCCTTTATAAACTTTGCATAATCCCTAATTCACTCAAACAAACTTTATCCCCTATCTCAATCTTGCAATGATCAGCCCCCACCTCGTGAGATACCATCCAGTTTATCAAAGACCTGGTTAGTGATGCCATACCATGTTAGTTATTATTTGATTATTCTTTATGTGATTATTCATGATCAACGTGTGATGTAAATTGTTGCACAACCTTGTCTAAGTTTTTGTACATGGAATCTTTATTACTAACCTGTCTATTATTCTTGATGATAACATGGATTTTAATTAGTTATTTCCTGGTGTAATCTGATTTAATAGGAAGTAATAATATAAGTCGGTATGGTATGAATTTCAAATCGGTAAACAAAGTGTCTTTTGCTTATTGGGCCGGGTCACCGTTGGGTTGTTAGTTCGGCTACACAGAACATAGAATTTAGTGATGTTAGTGCATGATTATCTATTATGTGAAAACTGAGAATTCATTATTATATTGATTGGTGTTGTTATTGTGATAGTGATTAAGTTGCACCTAAATTTGTGATGATGATATGGTTTTGGTCGAATGATATAGTCTTGAAGTTATCAAACATAGTGGAGGTAATATTCAAATGGCAGCCATGTGACTCTATATAAATGTTCAGTGATGGTTACTTGTACTAGATTAATTAATTAGATGTGATGTTAATGATTAGCTATGGGAAGCCATGTTGGTCGGTTTGCTATGAACGAGAGTCACATGACTTTTATATGATCAGATTGTTTAGTGACTATTCTAGGGTTGCATGATGTTGGCGATTAGAGTATTATAAATCTGAATGAACTATAATCAGTAACGGCGGTGGTAATCACCCGACGAAACTATTGTCGACGAAACCCTTGTTCATCGATGAAACCTTTACATCGACGAAACCTTGAAGTTTCGTCATGAAAGCACGTGTGCCAACTACGGACAGTAGGTTAATATATAATGACTGCATGAGTAGAGGATTGTGTGAATAAGTTACAGCATCAACTGTTAATAATGTTGTTTATAATCAAATGAAGTAAATTGGTTCTCACACCCAGTACACTGAACTATTAGACATTGTTGCATAACATGAATATGAACTGTATGCTTGATTGAGTAATATAGCTATTACGTGTTAATCAGTGCTCATTATTTTGCGTGTATCCTATGACTATAACTTACGTGAAAACATTACGAACACAAACTGATCATGTGCGTATGAACACTTAGGCTTTGATTGAATAAATTGATCGAGTAGTTAAGCATACCGAGCAAACCGAGGTGAGTTCACACTTTCTACAAGGCATGGGATTCCCAGGGGTTGGGAATGGGTAAAGGATTTGAACGGAAACTGCGTGATCTCCTGGTTTTGGAACACGTACACACCCTCTTTATTGAAGGGTGACAACACATACTAAGAACTTAATCAGAACCTGCGTAATCTCTTGGTTTGGGGATTACGTACACACCCTCTTATTTGAAGGGTGACAACACAGATACTAGACCAAAACTCTCTATCATGAAGTCCCTCCTTTTATATCGACTTAATCGTCGGGCCAATGGCGAGCGGGTCATTAGTTAGATAGCGTTATTTAGGTTTGACAAGCCTCACACCGTGCCGCAGAGGACGGGCGTGAACTAATGGATCTGGGCACTAGTCAATGATGATAGACATTGACGTCAGGGCACCAACTTACTTTAGTCAGTGGTCGATATGGTAAACAGGTCTAGTGGTTAACATGGGGAAGCCCCCACCAACTATGGATATGTTTGGGAAACAGGGTAAACTGATTAACTTACAACTTACAAATGAATTCCTGGTTTTTTAAACAACTTAACAATGAACACCAACTGTGAACTCGCTCAACTTTGTTGTTGACTCGCTGTTACATGCCTTGCAGGCCTTTAGGTGTATAACATTGGAACTTGCTGTCTGGGAAGCTGGAGTGGTCATGGGTCGAGTTACATGGAAACGCAACACAAGACTAAGAGTTTTTACATGTGGTTAATAAACACATAACGAATTAAATATGCTTCCGCTGTAAACTGTGAAATATTGTAACGTTGTAACACTATTGTTAATAAATGAAGGTTTTATTTAAATATACTCATGAGTTCAATGTGATTGGTGACTAAGATCCTAGTCAGTCACGCCTCCAAGCGGTGGTACTCCGCATGTGGATTTTGGGGGTGTGACAGCTGCGAGTGCCTCAGCAACTCGTTCGTTGATTAGAGCCGTCAGCTAGGCTTAAGTCAAGTTGAGTCGTCCACTCATGATCTTCACATCGAGGTAAACACAAGTGAGAAAGATGTCGCGAAACTGCGTAAGTCTGGGATGACAGAAGAAAGCAAGCACACAGGGTTTCAAGCAATAATTGTTACGTTAACTAAGCATACCATGATCAATACACTACGTAAGCTAACAGGCAGGCAATACAAATATAAACCATATCACCTATTGTGTTGAGTCTTGCACGTGGAGTGAAGTGTCGTTGTGGATCGTTGAGCACTGTACAGGTTATAGTCTGGTTTTGTCAAAAAGCTTTTCCCTTTTTAAAACCAAGTTCACTATAACCAATGGCTCTGATACCAATCTGTCACACCCCCAAATTCCATAAGCGGAGTATCACCGCAGGGAGCGTGACATGACCAGGATCAAGCCACCAATCATATTGAATAATGTATTAAAGTGAATATAAAACCAACCACAATATAATTGGTGTCCCAAAACAAATTAACTAAGTTCAAGTTATCAGCGGAAGCATAAAGTTTAAAACCAAAATATAAGTTATAAGTTCATAAAGTTTAACATGGAACTCAATAGTCCATGTCCCACAACGACCCTGTCCTCCTGTGCAAGCTCCATCTAAGCACATAACGACCTGCAAGGCATATAGTAACGAATTAACAACAAAGTTGAGCGAGTTCACAGTTGGGTGTTCGTTTTAAGTTGTTTAAAAAACATAATTTTCCTTTAGCTGGCTTACTTTCCGTGGGGGTTACCCCATAGTTGAAAAACATGATTAACCTTTCCTTTTACTCTGGCTGCCAGCCGTGGGGGCTACCCCATGAATATCCCACTAGACCCGTTACCATATTGACTACTGACTGAGAAAGTTGGGTGCCCTAAGTCAATGTCTATCATCATTGACGTGCCCAGATCCATTAGTCCACTCCCGTCCTCTGTGGCACGGTGTGAGGCTTGTCAAACCTAATAGCGCTATTTAACTAATGACCCGTTCGCCATTGGCCCGGCGATTAAGTCGATATAAAAATGAGGGACTTAATGATAGAGTTTTTGGTCTAGTAACAATGTTATCACCCTTCAATTAAGAGGGTGGAGGTACGTATTCTAACCAAAGAGAATACGTAGGTTTCCATTAAATCAATTACCCATTCCCAGCCACCGGGAATCCCATGCCTTGTAGAAAGTGTGAACTCACCTTAGGTTAGCTCGGCAGATACACAAAAAGGTCACTTGAGCTATTTGGGGTCAACCACGTCCTAACATGGTTACCATACAAGTCAGGTCTAGGTTCAAGTAGTGAACGTAGGTTTACACATAAGCTAACAGGTTAATTAAAAACACGTAATGATCATGGCAAACATGTAGAACACGTTAACAGTCAAGTACACACATAATGTCCAACTTGTGCGACTCAGATGATTGGGCCGTTGAGCTTGTACGAGCCCAATCATCTTGTGCGATCCAATAATAAAGCCCAATACAATCGGCCCAACCTGTTGTGCGTCCAGCACAATCTTGTGTGCCTCACAACGGGTTGTGAGACTGAAACCAAACCCGGCCCAATAACATGCAATCCAAAACCTATACGGCCCAAACATATAACAGATAATCAACTTGTGCGATCCAGTTACACTTGTGCGATCCGGAATAGCTTGTGCGACTGGGTTTTTGGGCTATTTGGCCCAACAGCATAACACAACCTATTATATTAGGGTGGCCCAATATCTTGTGCGATCAGCACAACCTTGTGTGATCCACAAGATGTTGTGCGACTGTGCTTAAAGGGGGTATACATTGTGCTTTAACTGTTGTACCCTACCTACCCTAGCTTGTGCGACTGGCTTGTGCGACCAGCCTTGTACGATTAGCCTTGTGCGATTAGTTATAACATTCCATAATTCATGAAATCAGTAACAATCATTCTAACAGTTTCCAATTTCTTATCCATTCGATCAAATCAACACTACAGTTTCCAATCATACAATAATCGATCAAACTAGGGTTTTAACATCAAATTCCAATGAACCCTAATCCTATTCAAAACATAAACAACAACCATAACATTTAAACACATCAACACGGCTCATGTTCTTGATTACTAGCATGCACCCTAACATAACAACACAACCATTCATCCAAATATAAACACATCCCAGCCGATCAACATGCATTCGGTTCTCAATCATCTTTGACATCATACGATTATCAACCCTATATTGATCTAAACCTACCACACATGTGAGCCGATACATAAGGATACCAAATCTCATCAATTAACATAACAATCAATCACAAAACATCTCTAAGTCATCATGTAGAATATATGGATCACAACATCATCCATCATACAATCAATAGTAAGATACTAACCGGTTAAAGGGTAAAACAAGAGTTGATCCGAACAAGAGACAATTCTAGTGTTTGATCTTGGTGGTGGTACATTTGATGTATCAGGTATAGTTCATTAGTTCATACTTCATACTAGTTACCCCAAATATGTTCAATTTGCAGACGGGTTTTAACGAATTAGATCGATGTTTTATCAGTTCTTGAGGTTGGGGATGGAGTTTTCGAGGTACTGTCGACTTCCGGAGACACCCATTTAGGAGGAGATGACTTTGACAAGGTTAAAGAACCCTAATTAACCTTATTCAGAACATTATTGTTAATGTTTTATGCTAACATTAAGCTTTATTGTTAAAAACTTAATTTTTTTTTTTAAATTTGAACAGAGAATTGTTGATTGGCTTGCTGAAAGTTTCAAAAGGGATGAGGGTATTGATCTTCTTAAAGATAAACAAACGCTTCAACGTCTTACTGAGACTGCGGAGAAAGCGAAAATGGAACTTTCCACTTTGACCCAAACGAATATTAGGTATATCCGATGACCCGTTTCTGTTTTGATGAAGCAGAATCAGTTTCCATTAATCAAGATTCTAACTTTCTTTGTTGTTTATTAAATACTGTTTATGTTCTTGTAGTTTGCCTTTATTACAGCAACATCGGATGGCCCAAAGGATATCGACACTACACTAACCAGGGCCAAATTCGAGGAAGCAATGAGGAAGCAAACAACGAGGAAGCAAAACCTCATAAGGGTTATGTGTGGGTTTAAATAGTGGAGTGGGCCGAACCCTTGAAGTATCGATTCATAAATGTTATATTTCAATTCAATTAATGATTGTATTCATTTAGGGCCAAACTATCCACACACTAATTTTGCCTATCTACACACCTAAAAGGTGATTTTTGTCTTTACATGCACACCCTGCAGTGTCGAACTGTGGCCAAAACGGGGCGTTTTGGTCCGATTAACCAGACAAAGACTGACGGGTGTCTGACGGGTCTGTTGTCCGGACCAAAACGCCGAGCTTTGGCCGCGTTTTGGTTCTGTCAACCAGACCGGGTATCAGTCTTTTGTCTGGTTGACAGGACCAAATTGCGGCCAAAGCTCAGCGTTTTGGTCAGGTCAACAGACCCGTCAGACACCCGTCAGTCTTTGTCTGGTTAATCGGACCAAAACGCCTCGTTTTGACCACAGTTCGACACTGCAGGGTGTGCATGTAAAGACAAAAATCACCTTTTTGAGTGTGTAGATAGTGAGATGAGTGTGTGGATAGGTACACTCTTCATTTATTATGTATTATATTTTTGTCTTGATGTATATTGTTTATACATCAATAGTTCCATATATAAAAGTGAGGTAAATGAAATTTAGTTGTCAAGCACATCCTATATCTATATAAATAATATACAGCAACATGTAATATAATAAAATCTTCCACGTCAAATCAAATTGTTAAGAAATATCAAAATCATCTGTGTGAAAAAAAAAAACTTAAACAGAATAGTCAACAAATAATACAAAACAAAATCATTGGGGTGAAAAGAGAAAGAAACTTAAACCAAACAATCAAGAATTGATAAAAAAAAAAAACAATCAGGGAATGGACAAAAAAAAAGAAACCATAAACAATTGAACAAAACAATAATATATAAAAGGTAAATGGTGGAATTTAAAAAATTCTAAAAATATTATTTTTGAAAAAAGGAGGTATAAACAGTAAAAATAGAGGTGCATTTAATCACACACTTTCTTAAGTAGTTGTTAATTTTAGTATGGTATCTATGCGATTGCTTTTTTAAACAACCTATTGACTTATTAAAAAAGTCAATCAAGAAACATGGTTTGAAAAAAGTAAATAACTTTTGGTATAAGAGAAAAATAGTTATTTTTGAAAAGTTAAGAAATTCCGACTTTTCAAAACTCCTTTTAACTTTTGAACAAACAATTACAAAAATGTTCTAACATAATCTAAACACTTTTTAAAAAACAACTTATTGACTTATGAAAGAATGCCCCTTTTGGTCATTTTATATGAATAAGCTAAGCCAAACGCCTTTTTGGGAAAATTACTAAAAAAGCCATTGACCCACATCAATTACAAAAAGAGCCACCTGAAGTGTCCATATGCAGACGCCTCAAGCACTTGATGCGTCTTTTTGCAGAGTCTCATTGAAACCCAATAAAAAATGGACACGTGGCATTTCAATGTTGCAGGTGGGCCCAGACGCATTGGAATTGGAATGTGTTTGCAATCTTTTCTTGCGTCTGCATCTTTTTCTCTTTTAACAATATTGTACAATAATGTTTCAAGCTTCCGTTACTTTTTCTCTTTCTCCACAACTTTTAAACATCATATTAAAAGCATCAGGTCTTGTTTTTAATCAAGATCAAGGATGGACAAAATGCTACGAAGTTTCCTTGATCTTTCTTGAAGGGAAAATGTTGCTGAAACTCGCTGGAGGCATGCAACTTGAGGATGATGTAATACTTGAGGGGGACTCGTGAAACTTGAGGAGGACGTATGAAACTCGCCAGAAGTCTGACGGAAATTTGCAACTTGTTCACCTCCTACCCGATACAACTGAAATCTCGCAGAAGTCTGCAACTTGTTCACCTCCCACTGAGGGACGCATGAAACGTGGTTCAACTGCTTGTTTTCCGGGAACGGAGACGTCTGCAATTTCCGGCACCGGAAACTTATGCAATTTCCGATCAACCTGCTTGTTTTCCGACACCCAGACGATTCAGCTACATCGCTGACGCCTCCACTACGTTTTCCAACGTCTGCAACTCTTGGAGATAACCCAGACGCTTTAGCTACATCGCAGACGCTTCCACCACATTTGGATCCGTGAAGCGTCGCTCCAAAGAGGCATGAGATGGCTATTTTTGAAAATGGTTTTGGTCAATGGCTAGTTTAGTAATTTTCCCTTTTATAAAACATATTATTGACTTATTGACTTTTCACACCACATAAGTTAAACCAAACATTTTTTTTTTAAAAACTCCTTTTGGTTAAGTCATAAGTTAACAAGTCATTTTGCCAAAAAAAAGAAATTTTGAGTTGAATAAGCAATCCCAAACATCCCTTAAACGAGTGGGTTTATCGTATTTTGCGACGGGTTTTTATGCGGTATTGATTTTGTCTGTTATGGTATTGATTCAATTTGTTACAATACTTGTATGATATTCATACCAAAGCATAACAACTGAAAAAGATAACAAGAGGATATCGACACTTATTTGTAAGATATTATACTTTTTAGCGGTGGAAGTTGTATTGAAATTTTTTTTGCTGCCTGTGCAACCTTATTCGTGAGATTGTGATTATTGCTGACGGTTTTTTTTTATTCCTAACTTTCTATATAAATCACATCGTTGACATAACAATTGATTGAATAGTTTTTCTAATCTTTTTAATACTTTGATTCTGCATACTCCATCGCTTCCTACATTCAAATCCAGGCCGTGATCGGCAGTTTGCACCAAATTCTGATTTTGTTCCAAATTGAAAGCACATAGGGGCATGAAACTAGCAAGTGCTCAGCGGCTTTTATCAATCCAGTGACTACCACAAAAAGCATGTCTACATTCCTTTTTTGATAAGGTTTCTCTCGTTGGTAATATGTTTAACCCGGCTCTCTAGCCAAAGTAATTTACCTTCAACGAGAACCTTTTAGGCATCGAATTTAGTTGAATGATTTTATGTATTTAATATTATAGTTTTGTTAGTTGGTTTAACAGTTGATATATTTTTTTATAATTTTATTTAGGTTGACTTATTTATAGTATATTAACTTGTCAATTCAAGATAATTGTGGATTTTTTTTCTATTCCCTTCTTTTCATAACCACAAGAATCTTTAAACTTAAATGAACACAGTTAACCCATGAGTTTTAATTTCTATTCAAAAAGGATATATAATCCACCCCTCTCAAGAGATTTGAAGACACTGTTTTCTCAAACCACTAACCCAAAAATAATCTCTCCATTTCGTTATTTGGAGTATGGACAACACATGAACCAATATTGGGCCGAACTGTAAGTTGGGCCAGAGGCTGGCCGAATTCCCAAACCCTGAGGCCTGAGATGTGGCCTTATGAAAGGCTTGCAAAATTGGGAAATGGGAATGATTCACCCAGTGGGGCAAATCATGGGCTCATACAACAGCATTAGTTGAAATTATACTTTCTAATATATAAAGGTTAAGTTGTCAAGGAATTTATAAACTTCAGCTTTGATAATAATTCATATTAACATATTTTTCTAAAGACAAGCCTAATACATAATCAATTTTATGTATACAGACATGAGAATGACATAAACATTTGTACGACGTGTTTATCAAATGTATTGTACGAGTGAATTTCGCGGTGACAAAATTGGTTAGTATAATAGTATGTCAAAGTTGAAACAATATATACAAACATTCATACAATCTTATATATTTTTTTTATTAAAAGTCTCAGAATAACTTAGTAAAATCAAATTACAGAAACTAAATGCATTTTTAAAATCTATTAAATATAATTTTTCTTTTAAAATGTACACATACACACATGCATTTTGTTTTTACTAAATAAACAAATCCAATTTTTTTGTAACCAGATGTCAATATTTAATTACTTTTTTTTATCGGTATTCCATGGTAACCAGCATCTGGCCTACATTAATACTTTTCCAATATTTAATTTGACTACATGGGATGGGACTATGGGAGTATAATTATTTTAGTGAGTAAAAAGTTATATTATTTTATGTGATTTGTAATTTATATAAAGGAATAAAAAGCCAGATATGCATCAATAATTTGTCCACAAGAAGACATGATGAAATAATCTCATTGCCCCATTCAAAAGTTCACTTAATTTTGAAGCACATGGTGTACAATGTGTTCCATTGCAAGTGTCTTTTTTTGACTTGTTATATCAACTCCTTTAATGTCTTATTAAATAGATAACTTTTTATGGTCCATCTCTAGAAATATCAATGGTAAAATTATTTAAACATACAATTTATTATCGTTGATTCAAATGGACCAGGCTTAAATTTTTTTTACCCGAAAGCAAGGTCATAAATAATTAATAAAAATCAGTGTATTACTATGATTATAATTTTTTTTTGAAGGTGTGAATTATTCGCGAATGTCGGAATGTCTAGTATATGTTGTCTTAACCGGGTCCGCGCTAGAGAGCCTTTTCGCATAATAGATCCCTAATTTAAATCCCTCAATGAGAAACCCCTATCACTCATACTCGAACTTGAGACCTGGAGGGGAAAACTCATCCGAACCCACCATAGGTGGAACTTAAATACTCGTGACCACCACTAGAGCACTAGTGATGCTTTACTATGATTATAAATAGTTAAATCAAACAACTTAGAAACAAATTGTAACGTCTTTAAAACATATAACAACTTTTAGCATAAAACCCTAATGTGTTTTATATATTCGAAACTATAACATTAAACCATAAGGTGTAATCAAAGTTACCATATTGATAATGTTGAAAATTTAGTACAAAAAAGTTTCTTATTATCTTAAATACAAATAATCATATGAAATTACGTATTATTGTTAATATAATTATCAATTGATGTCTTTGAGGTATTCTTAAGTATGTATAAAATAAAACAAAGACAAATGAGATATTAAGGGTGAACGGAGTGGGTCGGTAAACTCACGCGGTACCGATCCCAACTCCACCGCCAACCCTTTACCCCTCAAATGTTTACCGAAATAGGGAGAGATTTCGGTGAGTAGTCACTGATTCGGTGAGAGGGAGGGAAGGGGGAGAGAAATGGGTATGTGGCGGGGTCTATTACTTCTTAATCAATCACACATTTTTCCTTTTTTTTTTAAAATAGTTTACCTAAACCTCATTAGCTAAACAATCGCCAACGTTTTTGAGAATTAGGTAAACAATTTAGGTGAATTGACGTGATACTGTCTGATTGGATGAATGGGGAATTTACCTATTCCAAATAGGTAACCACTCTCTCCACCCTAATAGTTATAATGATGTGTTTGAAATGATGAATTTTCAACTTTTAAAATGAAGTAATATGATGAGTTTGATACCGATACAAAGTAATATCCCACCAAACTCACAAACTTCTAAAATAAGGCCCTATTTTTAAGAATGTTTTAAATTTTGTTTTGAGTTCCACCAAAAGTTCGTCTGTAATTAACAAACGGTGAGGATAGAGGTTATGGCGATGGTCCCCCAAGGTAGGATGATCCGCCATGTAGGCGCCACATCATAGTCCTCCCAAGGATGGTCCATCCCACAAAACTAGAGGGTATGGAGGATGGTCCTAGATGATCCTACCCACCACTTTTATGTTTTTTTATTTTTTTAATCTTCTACTTTTTTTTAACATTTAACAAATAAACTAACAAAATATTTTCATTAATATTAAAAAACATTACATAAACTTAAAAAAAATAAACTTAAAAAAAACATAAACTTAAAGAAATCCTAATATATTAAAATAAGCTACTAGTCTTCGTCCTCCATGTCGTCGTCGGGTTCGTTTTGAGCATTGTTCCAAATGTACTCCACCAAGTCCGCTTGTAGGTTATGATATGTGTACTCGTTACGTAGAGCGAACATGTTCAAATCTTGTTGTTCCCCACTAACTGGAACATAATTTATAGTAGACGCGTTTTCGTCGTACTCGCATATCGCTCTACCTTCGTCTTCAATGATCATGTTATGAAGGATGATACAAGCGTACATAATGTGTCGTAACCTCTTTGGTGTAGCCGAACGTGCTGGATGTTCAATGATTTGTCATTTTTTTTGTAGAACACCAAAAGCCCGTTCAATATCTTTTCTCGCACCCTCTTTATACTTCGCAATTTTTTTTCTTTTTTCGTCTGTCGGATGCGGAATAGTTTTAACGATTGTCGAGTACGTTGGGTATATTCCATCGGCTAGGTAGTAACCTCGCCTGTATTCCACCCCCGAAACCGTAAAACTTGTGTCTGGACCTGTACCCGCCACTACATCGTCAAATATCTGTGACTGGTATATGATGTTAAGGTCATTGAGCGAACCAAGTATACCAAAAAAAGCATGCCAGATCCAGAGATCCTGTGACGCAACAGCCTCTAGAATAATAGTCGGATGTCCATGATCTCCCCTAGTATACTGACCTTGCCAGGCGACTGGGCAGTTCTGCCACGGCCAGTGCATGCAATCAATGCTCCCGAGCATTCCTGGGAAACCATGTCTCTGTTCGTGTGCTTGATATAATTTTTGAACGTCGTTTGTGTTCGGTCTCCGCAGGTATCGTTTGCTATACAATTTGACAACCCATTCGCAAAACTTGTGCAAACATAGACGTGCGGTTCTTTCAGACATCCTTATATATTCGTCTAATGCATCGGGTGCGTAACCGTATGCCAGTTGGCGAATGGCCGACGTACATTTTTGTAAATTACTGAAACCCCTTTGCCCCCTAGCGTCGTTTCGCAGTGTAAAAAACGGATCAGACTGGGCCATGTCGCATGCGATACGTAAAAAAAGTGCACGACTCATGCGGAACCGACGTCGAAAAATCTCGGGTGTGTACACAGGTTCGTCGGCAAAATAATCGGCTACTAGTTTATCGTGGGCGGCTATAAATTTAAAACGAAACATAAATGAAATTAATTATAAAATACATTTTCAAATCTATATAAAACATAAGGAAAAAATAGTAAAGTACCTTCTTGGTCTCGGTTTAATTTTACTCGTCTAGTTAGCCGTTGGGACGACGCTTCTTCACCCGCCATAAAGACCTGAGCCGCGTTCATAATCATGTTGTGCATAATTGCATTCTCTTCCGACGATGATGAATACCACGTAGACGAAGAAGATGAAGAAATGGAAGAAAATGGAAGAAGGTGAAGCCATGGTAATTTTTTAGAGAGAGATGAGGTGGTAGTGGGTAAAAAATGGTATAAAAATTGATGAGTTTTATAAAAAGGGAAGAAGGGTTATAAAATGTGAGAGAGATATGAGATTGTAGTGGGTGAAAAGTTGTGAAAAATGGTGTAAAAGAGGTGAGTATTTATAAAAGTGAGAGTGAAATGAGTATTTTTTTTAAATTATAACCGTTGGTTTTGAATTAAATGTTAGAATTTTTTTTTTAACGGCCACATTTGAAGGGGGGCCCACCATAATTGGATCGTCGCCAACGTCAAACACAAGCCGGTGAGGACCAGGGGGGGTGGGGGGCGGGATGGTGTGCCGGAGTCGCCGGATACTTATTTGTTTACTAATCTACGTGAAAAACTGGATGCAAACTTGTCTCGTATATTTCCTCGTGTTTTTAACTCCAACTCCTATGCCCATGCATGTTTTTTTAACACATTAATGATTGCTATTGAAATCTTCATCTACCAACACTTTTTTTTAAACGGCGATTTTCTTGTTTTAGACTACCGCACTCCTTAAATTGGACAGCCCCGTTCATCACTCCGGCCAGACTATTTTGTCTTAACTGGGTCTACGTTGGCTTCAGAGTTTGGCTTGGCATTCCACCGGAAAACCATACCGCCGACTGCCACTTGACAGTTGCTGTGCCACCAAAAGAGCAGAACTCTTTGACGTAACACACGGTGGGACGAAAACCCGAGTGGGCTCAGGATAAAGCCTGACACCTCTACAATGAGGCTAGGCTCTATCTATTATTGTCTTATCCACCAAAGTGACACAAATAAGGAATGGACTTGAGTCTCCATTGAAGAACCCAAGTCACCGTAATTGTTTAGCAACAATTATCCTTAACACCACTACTAACTAAAAAGCTGATTAAACAAGTCAAAATATCTAAGCCAAATTTTAATACTTTAACCAAAATTACCATATTTCAAATCCAATTACCAAATCCATGAAACACAAAGCACTTTCATCAATTTGAAATTACCAGCTTTCTACTAAAAACCCCAATCGCTTTCACTCTACCACACCGCCCCATAGGATCTCCAAACAGATACGAACCGATAAACCAAAAAACCGGGACCCCTCTTAATCACCCACCCCACCACATCCCTTTCACCACCGCACATACCAAATTTCATAATCTCTTGCCTTCTACGTCATTACTCATTACACTTTCCATACCCCCCTTTCTTATCCCTCCCTATTCATCGGCCGGCAACCGGATAACATGGCCAAGCTCGTAGTCGAAGTGTTAGACGCCGCCGACCTCATGCCCAAAGACGGTCAAGGCTCTGCTAACCCCTTTGTTGAAGTCAATTTTGACGGCCAAGTCCAACGAACCCAAACCAAAACCCGAGATCTTTACCCCTCCTGGAACCAGACTCTAGTGTTTAACGTTCAAGAACCAAGGAAGCTTCATTCTTCCATTATTGAAGTTTGTGTTTACAACGATCGAAAACCAAACGAGACTAGAAACTTTTTGGGTCGTGTTCGGTTATCTGGGGCTATGGTCCCGGAGTCAGAGACTGAGGCTTCTGTTCAGAGATACCCTCTGGATAAACGAGGAATGTTTTCGAATATTCGAGGGGATATCGCGCTTAGAATATTCCTGGCTCATGGTCAGTTTTCCTCGGATCAGCCGCAGGTGTACGAACAACAGCCGCAGCAGCACCACCAGCGTCATGAAAGTGCTAAACACGTGCCGATAGTCGAACAAATGATGAATACTGATGCTTTCGCTTTTCAAAACGACTACAACAAGTTTGAGGAAGTTAAAGAGAAACAACATAACAACAATAAAGAGAAACAGAAACAGAAAGAAGTCAGAACTTTTTTCTCTGTCGGCGCTGGCGGAGGTGGTGGTGGTCCCGGTCCTGCACCCGGATCGGGACCTTCACCTGCCGGCCCGTCTCCGGTTTCTGTTGAAACCAAAGCTAACTTCATGAGAGCTGGACCAGCTCCAGCCAACATGATGCATATGCAATTCCCGGGGCAAAAACCGCCTCCGAATTTTGGGTTGGTGGAGACACGCCCGTCCTTAGCGGCGCGTATGGGCTACCGTGGCGCCGACAAGACCGCGACAACTTACGATCTAGTGGAGCGGATGCACTTTCTGTATGTTAACGTCGTAAAAGCCAGAGACCTCCCTGCGATGGATATCACCGGGAGTCTCGACCCGTATGTTGAAGTGAGGCTTGGAAACTATAAAGGAGTGACAAAACACCATGAGAAGAACGAAAACCCTGTTTGGAATCAGGTTTTTGCGTTTTCTAAAGAAAGATTGCAATCTACCATGCTTGAAGTGGTGGTAAAAGATAAGGATCTTGTAACGAAAGATGATTTCGTTGGGAAAATTCGATTCGATGTAATCGATGTCCCTATGCGCGTGCCGCCGGATAGTCCGTTAGCTCCACAATGGTACCGGTTGGAAGATAAGTATGGTATGAAAGTAAGGGGCGAGATCATGCTCGCGGTTTGGATTGGAACTCAAGCAGATGAAGCGTTTCCGGGAGCGTGGCATTCGGATGCGCATGGGATTAGTCCGCACAATCTAGCGAATACGCGGTCGAATGTTTATTTTTCGCCGAAGTTGTTTTACTTGAGAATTCATGTTATTGAAGCTCAAGATCTGATCCCCGTGGATCGCAGTAGGCAACCGGAGTTTTATGTTAAAATAACCCTCCGGAACCAACTGCGAACCACTAGGACTTCCCAGGGACGCGGGTTGAACCCGTCCTGGCAGGAGGAGTTGATGTTTGTTGCGTCAGAGCCGTTCGACGAGTTTCTTATAATCAGCGTGGAAGATAGGTTGGGACCCGGAAAGGATATTTGTATAGGGCGGACGATGTTTCCTGTGAAGAGAATCCCTCATAGACTCGACCACACGAAGCTTCTAGAAGCTATGTGGATAGATCTCGGAAGACCTTCCGAGTGGGAGGAAGAAGGGGAGAAGAAGAAGGAGAAGGAGATGAGGTTTTCGAGTAAGATTCATGTTAGATTATGTTTAGAGGCTGGTTATCATGTTCTTGATGAGGCCACACATTTCAGTAGCGATTTGCAAGCGTCTTCGAAGCATTTAAGGAAACCGAGTATTGGGATTCTTGAACTCGGGATCTTAAGCGCTCAGAATCTGCCTCCTCTGAAGATGCGGGAGGGTAAATTGACGGACGCGTATTGTGTTGCCAAGTACGGGAACAAATGGGTTCGAACCCGAACACTGTTGAACACGCTAACGCCTCGTTGGAATGAGCAGTACACTTGGGAAGTGTATGACCCGTGTACGGTGGTCACTGTAGGAGTTTTCGACAATTGTCATTTAAACGACAAGGAAGAATCGAGAGACCAGAGGATCGGGAAGGTTAGGATTCGTTTATCGACATTGGAAACCGATCGGATTTACACTCACTACTACCCGTTGTTGGTTCTAACGCCTTCGGGTTTAAAGAAACACGGCGAGCTCCATTTGGCTATACGGTTCACTTGTGTCGCATGGGTCAACATGGTGGCGCAATACGGCCGACCCCTGCTCCCAAAAATGCACTATGTCCAACCCATATCGGTTAAACACATTGACTGGCTCCGCCACCAGGCAATGCTGATAGTGGCGTCTCGGCTCTCAAGAGCCGAGCCGCCACTCAAACGAGAAAACGTCGAGTACATGCTTGACGTTGATTACCATCTATTCAGCCTGCGGAGGAGCAAAGCGAATTTCTACCGCATTATGTCCCTCATGTCCGGAATCACAGCAGTTTTCCGCTGGTTCGATGGGATTTGTATGTGGCGGAATCCGTTAACCACAATTCTGGTCCACGTCTTGTTCTTGATACTCGTCTGCTACCCGGAGTTAATCCTGCCCACAATCTTCCTATACCTCTTCGCAATCGGGTTGTGGAACTACAGATTCAGACCCCGAAACCCGTCCCATATGGACGCTAGAATCTCGCAGGCAGAAATGGTAAACCCGGACGAGTTAGATGAGGAATTCGACAGTTTTCCGACCCAACGGCCACCCGAAATTGTGAGAATGAGGTATGACAGAATGAGGAGTATTGCAGGGAGAGTTCAGACAGTGGTTGGAGATCTGGCAACTCAAGGGGAGAGAGCAATGGCGTTGCTGAGCTGGCGCGACTCGCGTGCTACGTCCATTTTTATAATAATTGCATTGGTGTGGGCTGTGTTTCTGTATGTGACTCCGTTTCAGGTGGTGGCAGTGTTGTTCGGGCTGTATTGGTTGCGGCATCCGCGGTTTAGGAGCCGGATGCCGTCGGTGCCGGTTAACTTTTTCAAGAGACTGCCTGCAAAGTCTGATATGCTTCTTTGATTTGAATATGAATATTGTTACAGTGTAATTGTGAGCAGAATAAATGCAGTAAAGTAGCTATTGGTTTGGATTCATAACATTGTACTCTGTATATTCTAACTTGGAATATCAGATTAATAAATAATTACAAGTTTTTTTCATGTTGAAATTAACCATTTCTTCAGTGAGATAATTGAAAACAGATTTAAGGATTGTGACTCTGGTTGAAAATTTTCATCTTTGCATTGTGCTACCACATGGACTAATTTCATTGGTTTAAATTAAATTTTGATTATTAAAACAAAACAGAAGTCAAAATTGCTTGTTAAAAGTCAAATACTATATTCGTAGGTTTGTTGGATAGAATGGCCAATAAATTTTCAATATCTATTCTTTTCGGTGTCTGGTATGTGAATTCTAGGTTTCAGATGCAAAATTAGAATGTCGATGAATGACGATGATTTTCGCTTCATTGGGCCCGTTTTAAAATTTTTTTGATGAAATAAATTATAGGGTAACTTACTTTTTGAGTCTATGTGTTTTATATGTTTTAACTAGTTGAGTCTAAAAGCAAAAAGTTTAACCACCTGAGTCCCCATAAGCATTTTCTTTAACCATTTGAGTCCAAATTTCTAACACTATTAGAATTTTTGGTTAAGTATTGCTAAATGACCAAAATACCCTTATAGTTAAAATATAAAAATATATTATTATTAAATTTTTCTCTCTCTCTCTCATATGTATCTCTTAAAACTCACCAAATTCCTTTTACACAGTTGCACAATCCAACAAATATCACAAAATTCTGGATTCAACACACATCATATCCATCTCTTCTGGATTCATTTCAAAGGGACAAATCTATCAGAATTCATCCACTATCTTCATAAATTCATGGAATCTAACGAAGTAATCACACCATTCGTTATGAAAACCTACCAAATGGTGAACGATTCGTCGCTAGATAACCTAATCCGATGGGGAACCAGAAACAACAGCTTCATCGTTGTCGACCCGTTAGGTTTCTCCCAACGCCTCTTACCTACATATTTCAAACACAACAATTTCTCCAGCTTCATCCGCCAACAAAATCCAGTTAGACAATCCAACAAATATCACAAAATTCTCCTGAAACCTAACATTAACATGATCACAAAATAAAAAATAAAAACGAAAATGAAGATCAAAAGTTCATTCAAACGCCTGAAGAAATCCACATATGTTACTGTTCCTCACCTTCCTTCTTCTCATCTGCCCTAATCACCAAAGCACCGGAGACTCAAATGCCTGAAGAAATCGTGATATGTCGATCGTCGTCGCCGTCGGAACCAGTGTTGTAAGAATCGCTAGGCGCTAGTCGGGCGGTAGGGTACCGGCTAGCGATTAATCGGGATTAATAGGGATTACTCGGAATTAATCGGATTGAGTTTTTAATATGTAATTTTTACTTGTATGTATATATACACACACATTTTATATGTAGTATTTTAAAGTAGACATGTTTTAACCCCTCATTGACCCGTTTTTTAAGTATTTGGAAGAAATTTATATGGTTTGGTCAAAATTTGGTCGACGTCTAGCCAAAATTTGCCCAGAATAAGACCGCCATTGATTGCCTAGCGATTAATCGGAGACTAGTCAGGATTTTTACAACCATGGTCGGAACAGATCTGTCAATCGTCAACCGTCGTCGGAACATATCTGTCAATCGTCAACCGTCGTCGGAACAGATCTGTCAATCCTCAACCATCGCCGCCGGAACCATCTGTCGTCGGAACAGATCAGAAGCACCAGATTTCTCTCTTAACTGTTTCTCTCTCTAGGAAGAAGAAAAGGAAAGAAGAAAAGAAAGAAGTGGAAGAGAGAGAAAGAAAGAACAAAGATTATGAAGGGTGAAGAGAGAGAGAGAGAGAGTTTTATTTTTAAATATAAGGGTATTTTGGTCATTTAACAATACTTAACCAAAATATTTTAACAGTGTTAGAAATTTGGACTCAAATAGTTAAAGAAAATGCTTATGGGGACTCAGGTCGTTAAACTTTGTGCTTTTGGACTCAAGTGGTTAAAACTAATAAAACACAGGGACTCAAAAAGTAATTTACCCTAAAATATAGCATCATGCCAGCTTTAGTTTTTTTTTTTTTTTTGAGTTAATTGTCATTTTAGTCCCTGAGTTTTGTCCAAATTTGTCATTTTAGTCCAAAATGGTTTTTCGCCTCTGACAACGGGTTTTTCCCGAGATGATTATAGCGAAATGATTTTTTTTTCAGTTTTCCCGAGATAAACATTATATACGTTGATAAAATTATAGCGAGATGATCATAGCGAAATGATTTTTTTTTTTTTCAGTTTTCACCTTATCTTCACAACGCTTGGCTGGTGTGGTGTATCTGGCGTTAAAGTCAATCCGCCGCCCCACCCACGCCCCACACCCCATAGTCTTATCACCACAACTAAGTTAGGCACGACTTTTTTTTTTGAACGGCAAGGAACGACGGACCAACCACCCTGACATCGGGCACTGTGGTCAAGGTCGACTACTCGACCGCCGCCAGCCCCTTGGCTCTCCCAGATGCGCGGAAACCCGACCTCCACCCACCCGAAGGCACGACAGTGAAATAATCGGTAAAACCTCACCTCCCATCCAAGACGAACCGACGCTACCCGTATTCGCCCTTCACCTGGATATCATAGAAAATAATAGGGAGAGTTGAAGTCAAACCTGAGTCACAGAAAACATTAAATCTTTCTCAAACAACTCCACCACAGCCATAGGGACGACTTATATGAATCCTAAATTTTTTATTCATAAAACCACTACCTCGTGACTTTTCCCTCAAAAAGTCTGTATGTTATAATGTTAGCTTTATTTCTAACTAAAGATGATGTTTCATAAAAGTCGTAACCTATATCAATTATGGTTGTAACTTTACACTATTTATTATTTGATATTCATTTTGGCCTATTATTATTTCTTGAAACTTTTTACTAATACTTTTTTATTATTTGATATTCATTTTGGCCTATTATTATTTCTTGAAACTTAAAAAAAAAAGCAACTCGGTGGGAGCTTGAATTTACAACCAAAAAAAAATCAATCTATCATTTTTTCTTATTAACTCTTAAAGTTGTGTGCATAAAACGAAAATCGACAAACTTGGGTGGCATTTACCAAATTTTAAGAAGGATTTTGGCTCTGGTTGAAATGTCTAAATCTTTGCGACGCGCCACCACATGACCTAATCTCATTGATTTTAATCAAATTTACATTATCATTAAAACAAAAATCAAAATTCAATAATCAAATTTACATTATCTAGAGGGGAGATGCTTAAATAGAAAGTTTAGTTTGTCTAGAAAAGATATGAAACAATAGGATTATAGCATGTGACAAAATTTAAAAATAAAAAGGAAATATATTTTAGTCAATTTTATCCAATCTTCTCATTTTTTCTCTTCCTGTAACTTCAAAACCCATCATCTTCAACATTTTCTTCACTTTTTATCTTAATAATCACTACACTATCGTGCGATTTTTGTCACCAATCAATGATTTAAACACCCAATCAGCTTGTTCTTCAACTTTTTTGAAGAAACTCAGTTTAATTTCATATAATATCTCATTTTTCCCGTTATTTTGAGGCGAATCACTCGATTCGATCGTTGATAAGTATTTCTAGCATTCAAATTTCGTCAATTGTTGAAGAAATCTGGAGAAATCGGCTTCGATTTATGTAAGAAAATTTTGAATTCATTTTTACGATCTGAGTTTTTAAATTGAGTCATTGCGTTTTACAAATGAATGAAAAAACATTTTTTTTGTATTTTCATGTTATTGCGTTTTAGAAACAACACATTTTATTGTGTATTTTAGTCTACTGCGTTTTAGGTAAAACACATTTTATGTGTTTTCTGGCCTTTGCGTTCTAGAAAAAAGACATTTCTTTGTGTTTTTTTGCCATTGCGTTTTAGAAAAAAGACATTTTTTTGTGTTTTCTGGCCATTATTTATCTGTGTTTTTTGGTCATTGCGTTTATAAAAAAAAATCTTTGTGTTTTCTGGCCATTGCATTATAGAAAAAAGACATTTCTTTGTATTTTCTGTTCATTGCGTTTTAGAAAAAATACATTTCTTTGTGTTTTCTGCCTATTGCGTTTTAGAAAATAACACATTTCTTTGTGTTTTTTTTGTCTATTGCGTTTTAGAAACAACACATTTTTTTTGTATTTTTAGGCATTGCGTTTTACAAAAAAAGACATTTTTATGTTTTTCAGCCATTACGCTTTAGAAATAACACATTTCTTTTGTGTTTTTTGTCTATTGCGTTTTAGAAACAAGACATTTCCTTGTGTTTTTTGTCAATTGTTTTTTTGGAAAAAAGTCATTTTTATGCTTTTTGTCCATTGTGTTTTATGTACCTGGGTTTTTGATTTTTTTTTCAAAAATATAACAATAGTATACTCGTTTTAAAATTTTAAAAACGCTCATTTTTTTTGTTGCAATTTTTATAAAAAAAATAATGTCGTATGAAAAAGTTATCAACGTTTAAAAAACGAGGAGAATTTGAGGAGAGAGAAATTAGGAAAAAGATCAAATAGAAAGTTTAGTTTGGGTAGAAAGTGTAGGAAACAATAATAAGATGACACGTTCCAAATAACAAAAAACATAAGAATTAGCATTTTTGTCAATCTTATTTTCATCTATTCTATTTATCTTTCTCTTCATCTTTAAAACCCACCATCTTCAACCTTTCCTTCGATTTCTCTCTCTAGAATTACTACATCATAACGCGGTTTTCTACATCAATTAATGGTTTAAACACTCAATCAACATGTTCTTCAATTTCTTTGAAGAAACCCAATTTTTTTTTATGCAATTTCTCATTTTTTTTTCAAATTAACATAATGCAATTGAACATGAGAAATTGATTGAAACAGGTACTTCTCTTCTCAAATTTCTCAAACATTTGTAGGCAAGGTGAAGATATCTATGATTCTAACCTTCTCTTTATGCATTCTTGTGTCTGGGCAAAATTATTGGTTTCAATTTTATTAAGAAATCAGTGGTAAAAAGTTGCACTTCAGGTGTTTGACAAAATGTCTTAAAGAAAATTACAAAACAGCTTTCAGTTTAAACTTTCATATAGAATTGTGTTTTACAAAAGAATGAAAAAACATATTTTTGTGTGTTTTTTTTTTGTCTATTGCGTTTTACAAAAAAAATGAAAAAACAACGTTTTTTCCATTGCGTTTTACAAATGAATGAAAAAATACATTCTTTTTGTGTTTTTTGTCCATTGCATTTTACAAAATAATGAAAAAAATATTTTTGTGTGCTTTTTGTCCTTTGCGTTTTAGAAAAAAAAAACATTTTGTTTTTGTGTTTTTAGGCAATTGCGTTTTAGAATAAACACTTTCTTTTGTGTTTTTAGTCTATTGCGTTTAAAAAAAAAAACTCTTTGTTTTGTGTTTTGTCTATTGCGTTTTAGGAAAAACACATTTTATGTGTTTTTTGTTCCAATGCATTTTAGAAAAACACATTTTGAAGTGTTTTTAGTCTATTGCGTTTTAGCCTTTTAGGTAAAAAAAAACACATTTTTATATGTTTTTAGTCGATTGCGTTTTAGAAAAAAAAAACACTTTCTTTTGTGTTTTTTGTCTATTGCATTTTAGGAAAAACACTTTTTTATGTGTTTTTTGGTCCAACGTGTTTTAGAAAAACACATTTTGTAGTGTTTTTAGTCTATTGCGTTTTAGAAAAAAAAAACACTTTCTTTTGTGTTTGTTGTCTATCGTGTTTTAGGAAAAAAAACACATTTTATGTGTTTTTTTGGTCCATTGCGTTTTTGAAAAACAATTTTGAAGTGTTTTTAGTCCATTACGTTTTAGGTAAAACATATTTTATGTGTTTTTAGTCTATTGCGTTTTAGAAAAAAAAAAACTTTATTTTATGTTTTTAGTCCATTGCGTTTTAGAAGGAACACTTTCTTTTGTGCTTTTAGTCCATTACGTTTTAGAAAAAAAAAATTGTGTTTTTGTCCATTGCGTTTTACGCATTTGGGTTATCGAAAACTTTTTTTTTAAGTGTAACAATAGTGTGCTCGTTTTAAAGATACAAAAACGCTCGTTTTTTATGGTGCAATTTTTATAAAAAAATAATGTCGTATGAAAAAATTATTAATGTTTTAAAAACAAGAGAAATTTGAGGAGAGAGAAACTATTGAATACCCTTAGAGAGAAACTATTGACTCGATGATCACGATACCCTTGACAAACCCTTTTAGAAGCAACAAATCTAGTATTAAGGTAACATGGTTGGTAAGGTGATATCACATCTCCATTCGGTGTAACTGATGGTGTATTAGAGGGTAAAATGAATAGTAAGAGAGTAGGAGTTCGTTTTTAATATATATAGGTTTAGTATTGTTGCAGAACACTAATTATTGCGAGAACAAGAAGAAGAACTCTAAATCACTAAATTTTGAGATTTAAGATTCATATTTTTTTAAATTTTATGTTTCTTACATTCATATGTGTATTATATATACATAAAAAAACTATATATTTTTAGCTACACATAGCCACCGACACCCATCTAAAACCGGTTCGGGAGTCCAAGTGGCGCGGGTTCGAATCCTGCTTGCAGGCTCTTCGCTCCCCTCGAACTCGGCTGGGTATTCAACGCCAGGCAGCGTTGTCGGGTCGCTAGCTTGGGAAGGGGGGTTCCTTCCGCGGTCAGGAGTACCGTGCATTTACCCCTTTTTTAGTCTTCACATATATGTAGGTAATTTAACCTACATATATGTAGGTTATATAGAAACTGAAAATTTTCTATATTTTGTTTTGAATTCTAGTGTGAGAAACAATAAATCTTACATTTGTAACATTTCTATTTACTTGTTAGGTTTTTAGGATTGAAAAATGGGTGATTTATTGTGTTCTGTGTGTTCTCGCAATATTTAGTGTTCTGCATAGAACCTTCCCCTATATATATCTATATATAATATGTATTATTTATTTTTGTTCTTTTTTATTTAATAATGATATTTTGATCTTTTGACAATTATTAATGGAACAAACTAAACAGAGTTAGTATATTGAGTTAAATTTTAAAACACTATCCACCGAGAGCACCAAAGGTTTCTATAATAACCATCCTAAAATCTTTAAAACACTCTTATATGTTCTAAAATACATCCCGTATACGAAAAACAACCCCGAAATACCTTTATTTTTATAAAAATCAAAAATATGCGGTCCTCACGGGCCGCGACCAGGACCATCACATCCGTCGCGGGGCGCGACAGCTGGCCACCTGGCCGGACCACGTTGTGCCACGTGGCGGGCTGCGTGTCGAAGCTAGTCCTTGAGTCAGCTAAGCTAGGGCCTACCCTAGAAGGTCTCGTGGGCCGCGAAGCCATGCCTTAAATCCCTCGTGGGGCGCGAGCCGCCCATGATCAGGCCCCTATAAATTGAGAGTTCGAACTTCAGTTCCAAACCATTCAAAACAACTTTCTCTCTCTTAAAATTTCTTAATAGTAGAATTTATTACCGGGCATAATACCCACTAAAAAGCGAAGCTCTACCTCGTTGTAAGTATTATAACCCCTTATTACGTATTAGTTACTCTGCCTGATTAATCTAGAGCTCCGTAACGCATGTCTAGGCTCTGCCCGACTCAGTCGTTGGAGTTCTGTCTCGGGGGGAGGGTATAGCTAATGTAAATTGGGTTATTATACTAACACGTGTGCATTGTTTAATTTAATAGATTATAACCAGGAAATACCTAAATTAGCAATGTGAGTAATTCCTCTTTTTGCAAACTGTTTTTACAAAACCTCAATTGTTTTTAATTGTAATTTAACAGTGATTGAGTATTTGTGATTCTACAATTACTGTCGGTATGTTGGGGTTTTGTATACATAACTTGTTACTACATTGTGAGTAGTAACGTTATCACAAGTCAGGATTGACAGTACCGTGGGTGGTAATTAAAGTAGATGTAAACAAATGTAATTGCGGGTTGCCCTCAATGCTCTAAAATGATAAAGCCTGTTTTGATTAAACTGGGATTCACTCACCAGTATTTTCCACTGACAAAAGTGTTTTAAACGCGTTTCAGGTAACAAAATGTGAAAGCCAAATAGAAGCCAGCTTGAGAGCACTGAAGGCTTGGAAATGTGGTTATAAAAGTTACCTAAACAAAGAAGAAGTTTTATTTCAATAAATTAGGGTTTATCCCTATAAACAGATTGTAATAGAAACTTGGGTTTTCCCATGTATTTATTATTATAAAAATGTTGTGTTTTACTCTGATAAACTATTTCCTAACTATGGTCCTGATAAAATTTCCGCTGCCAAATTAATAAACACCGATACCACCAGCTTTGCGAGCGCGCGGCCGCCCGCCTCCCGGGGCAGGGGTCAGGGGTTGCGACAGTTTCAATTTTGAATAAAACCATATTTTTTAATCAAACCAAACAAACAACGAAAAGTGCACTTTAGAGCATTCACAATCAATTCTTCATCTTCATCTCTATAATGTTGTTTGTTTACCTCTTAATGAGGCTCTTAATGGTTAAGACCTATTACTGGTTAAGCACTTAATGGTTCAGACTGTTTGTTTTGCGAGCAAATGTCTGAATGGTTCTGACATTTGCCTCTGAATGTTTAAGCATTATACTGAGTCTGAGTGGTTAAGACATCTAATCTTAATTTGTCAGACTTTGTCTCTATATGGTTAACCATTATACATGCTCTTAATGGTTCAGACCTCTTACTGGTTCAACACTTAATGGTTCAGACCTCTTAGTGGTTCAACACTTAACCATTCAGAAGTTGCTAAACAACCCCTAAGTCTGAATGGTTAAGACCTCTAATCTGAATTGGTTAAACATTTGCCTCTGAACGATTAAGCATTATACTGGCTTTTAATGATTCAGACCTCTTACTGGTTCAGCACTTAATAGTTTGGACCTTTTACTTGTTCAGCACTTAACCATTCAGAACTTATCAAACAACCACTTACACTAAAAATAACTATTTTTTCTTTCTTCTTTTCAATTAAATAATATTTTTTATATTTTTATCATTATCTTTTCTTTCTCCTATAGTATCAAAAAATATTTAAAAATATAGAAAGTGAATAGTGTTTTAACAAATTTAATGATGAACAATAACATTTTCTCTCTTCCCCACTCACAACCCCTCCATATAATATAGAGAACTCACTCACGTAAATATGAAGGATCGAATATGAATGTTCACGGTTCGGTTTCAAACCATGAAACCGTCCAAACCAGTCATCGGTTTGGTTTCACAGTCGGTTTAAAAAAATGTAAACCGTAGTTAACAGTTCTATTTACAATGCATACAAAAACCGACCATATAAATCCAAACCAAACCATAAAATTTGATAACATGTTTTAGCTTTATTATATATTTTATATTAAACATATTTTAATACCTATATGTTGTCCTACGTTTAATTAAGATAAAACTATAATTATATCATACTTATAAGTAGCTATCTTTTTTTTATCAATTGTGATTATGTTGGTGGTGAAAAAACCTCATTTGTTCACGTATCTATACTATATAATAAAAGAAACCTGTTTTGAGACACTTGTCATTCTCTCATTCAATTGATTAAAATTATTAATAATACTAATAAAAATTAAACTTATATAAATATGATAAATAATGAATAAATTAGGTATGATAAATGATGAATTTCATATGTTTTATCCCTACTAAAATCTAATCCTCTTTTTACATAATAATTTGCGATTATTATGTTTCTGTTATAACCATAGGTTTATTATTATTATTATTATTATTATTATTATTATCTATATCTATTTATCTATATCCTTATTATTATAATTATAATAAATGGTTATAATCTAACCATATCCGTGTATGAAAAAAATTAAACTTATATAAATATGATAAATAATGAATGAATTAGGTATGATAAATGATGAATTTCATATGTTTTATCCTTACTAAAATCTAATCCTGTTTTTACATAATAATTTGCCGTTATTATATTTCTTATGTTTCTGTTATAACCATAGGTTTATTATTATTGTTATTGTTATTGTTATAATCTATATCTATCTATACTTACTATATAATAAAAGAAACATGTTTTGGGACACTTGTCATTCTCTCATTCAATTGATTAAAATTAATAATAATAATAATAATAATATTTAATCTAATCTAATACAAATAATAATAATAATAATATTTAATCTAATCTAATACAAATTCTTATTATTAATTCAATAACCTATCCAATTTGTTTCTTTCTCACCGTATACATCTCTCAAGCCTCAAACCCCTAACAGCATCATGCGGCAATAATTTTGTTCATTCTCTTCATGGTAAGTTTGTTATGTTGATTCATACTTTTCATTATTTTAATAAAGATTGTGTGTTGAATAACCTGATAGCTTAGCAACCTTAGTCTTTCTCAAGATTCATGTCTATATGTGTTTTGGTCAAAAAATCTGATAATGATATTGCAACCAAACTCTTTGTTATGGGGTATGATGCTAATAATGTAGAACAATATCAAGGATCACTTCAATGTAAATTGCAGAAATGACACAAGGATTTATACGGGGAAAAAGCCCTTGATCAAGAGTTGATCTCCGGCACAAAAAACCCCGGGTGATGGAAACTACCGATCACCAAGCTCAAATAAATGAATAAATGTTTACAACTTCGGATAGTAACGAGCTAGGTACAAGGATCACTATCGTGTAATGTGTAAATGTGAGTGAAAACGAAAGAATGTTCGTCGAGAGCTTCGAGTGTGCGAGTATATGAGTGTGTGTAGCTGTAAAATGACTAAGTGTTTTTCTACTAGCTCGTTACCCCTTTTAAAATAGAAATTTAACTACCAAACTAACTATCCGACTTTTGTGCCAAGCCCCCACGTTCTCCACAACGTCCATTTTTGGCCAAGCACGTGCAGAATAGTTTGGGAATATTCTCCAGGAATGTCGCCAAGACTTGGTCAAGCTTGTTATTCCTGCGAGGTAGTACAAAACATAAACAAACAATCGTCAGTACGAGGATCCTTAAAGTGATCCATGATCCTGATCCTGAAGCTCTTCTGAGGATCACCACCTGTCACAGAAGTAAGGATCACTAATTAGGATAACGAATAAGGATCACTAATTGTTAGAAAATCCTCCCCTAACAATTGCCCCCAAAATATAAGGAGTAATTTGTAAAATAAGCGAGTTATATTTGTTGGTGCACTTGTGTCTGTACTTTGTCTGTATTCCGTCTTGATACAAAACGATGTCTTTGTTAGTCTTGTAAGTTTGACCAAGTCAACCATCCTCCTGGTTTGACTTGGCCAAACAGTTAGAAAATGGTTGTAATATGGATGGGTCGAAGGATGGTCATCGAAGGATAGCTTAGATCCTTCGATGATGAGCTCGAAACATAAACATTCGACAGATGGACCACGAAGGATATCATCCTTCGTGGTACATATGGATCCTTCGAGCTATTTCTGGTCGACAGATGATCTTTCGATCAGTCTGTCTGATCCTTCGACCAGACCTGCTGTGTTGGGTATAAATACCCGTGTGTTATGTTCATTTCAGAGGTTAGAAAAGTGAGACAGATAAGGAACACAGAGAACACACACACACACTCTGAGAGTTTACAGAACTGATTTGTAAACATTGCTTTGTAACTGGACCTTTCATACGTTTAATACAAGAGGTGTTAATCGGTGAATATTGCGTGTCGTGTTTTTACGTGTTCTATCTCGGTTTGCTATCTCGGTTGGATTCCGCACAACCGGGTTGGTTTGTACACAAGGATTAGGCGACTAGATCCTCCCCTAGCCGGACCTACAAGTGGTATCAGAGCCTTGGCTCTTCTCCTTGTTAAAACCGAGTGTTTTCGGGTGTTTTCCGGGAGTTTGAAGTTTATATTTTCTGGAAAAACTTGTTAAAATCGGGTTTCGGTTTGTTGTCGGTTTGCAGAAATATTCATATTTCTGCGTTTGTTCTTCTTATCTTCAACCGATATCTTAAGTGTTCTTGGTATTTTTCACCTTTTTGATCTTTAAAAATTTAAAATATCAAGTGTTTGTGTGTTGGAAGTTGTATTTTGTTTAAAATATTGGGATCATTACCCGGTTGGTGAAAAACCTGCATGTTCAGACCTGAAAGATATGGTCTGAACATACTTTCTGCCGAAAGTTCTCACCAACCCGTCAACTTTTCACCTACCTGTCACATTTGTCAACCGTGTCAGTAAGATCGAAGGATATCATCTTTCGACCAAAGGAGGTTCGACAGATAGTCATCCTTCGAGCATCCTTCGAAGTGTGAGACTTATCTTTCGGTCCAAGGAATATTTTCGAAACATACATCTTTCGGTCTACTGCTCTTTCTCGAAAGACTAGGATCCTTCGATTGGGGAGTCTTTCGAAGTCATCTTTCGTGTTCATCTTTCGGTCTACAGTCCTTTTTCGAAAGATAAGGATCCTTCGGTTTGGTGAATCTTTCGAAATCTTTGTTCGAAATTCAACAGAGATCTTTCGAACCCTGTTGATCCTTCGAACAAGTGTTGATCTTTCGATCCTTAGTCTGTTTAAGTTTAACAGTTTGTGTTTTACAAGTCTTTCGAACAGGTATCCTTCGGCTGATCAAAAAATGAATCCAAGATGGAATACTCCGGTAAATACAGATATGTATTTTGGTGCTCCGTCATCTTCCGCATCAGTATCCTCACAAGCTAATGCAATGTCTACCGGTCAATGGGCATTCGTATCAAATCAAACTCCAAGTATTCAAAGCATTCTCTTAAGCGAGAGTGAAACGGGAAGTTTGAATCGGCCTCCAAAGTTGATGCACTTATATGAATATCCAGGATGGATTGATAGATTTCATACATATGTTCTTGGTCAGAATACAGAGTTGTGGTTGCGGTTCATCACAGATTTTGATCAAACAATAGAGGTTGCTGCATCATCTGCTGCTACATTTGCAGATCTTACAGAAGATCAGAAGAAGGTGTATGATTTGGAAAAGAAGGCATACGCGATTCTTACTCAGGCGTTAAGTAAAGACATTTATCATCAATTCGTCAGTTATAAGACAACGAAAAGGTTGTGGGACGCATTGAAGACAAGAGGCGTAGGAAATGAAGCAACACGCCAATTGAGAAAAGAATTGCTAAAGAAAGAGTTTGATGGCTTTATTTGTATGGAGAATGAGTCTTTAGGAGACTTGACGAGTAGATTTAATCATCTGCTGACTGAGTTGTCAAATTTTGAGGTTGTTGTAACTCCAGCAGAGATTGTGAAAAAGTTTGCAGATGCGTTGCCACCTCAATGGAATACCTTCTTGGAGATCATGAAGTACAATGGTACTTTAGCTACTACGAGTTTCAATGACTTTGTTCAAATCCTGGAAAACAAGAATCAGGAAGAAACTCTAAAGGCGAAAAGGGTTGCTGTGCCACAAAATCCAGAAATGTATTATGGAACTTCTAGCATTTCTGCAAAACCTGCTTCACACGCTCCAATCCAAACAGCGTTTGTGTCTACCACTGACATGTTTGGAAATACTATCCAAGTTCCGGTCAAGCCTGCTCGAACAGATATGTATGGAAATCCGCTTGATCCAGTTCCTCAACCAGCACCACAACAGCAAAGCCAACAAATTATCAGAGCAACCGACATGTATGGGAATCCACTTCCTCCTCCTCCTCAATCTACCGTACCAACAAACATGTACGGGAATCCACTTCCTCCTCAACAGCAAGCATGTTATGGAAGCACATCATCTGCTGGTCAGCAATCAAAGCCAAATACAGTACGGCTCGACACCTCAAGCTTTTCTAAAGTCAGTGTGGAAGTAGCAAAAGAACACATGGAGCTGCTAAACACTTTGGTGAGCGCATACTGTGGATTAGTGGAAGGTCAGATTGGTAATATTAATCTGACACAAGAAGACTATCAGCAGATTGACAAAGAGGAGATGGAGATGATGGATATCAAGTGGGCCTTTGCAAGTGCTGTTAGGCGAGCAAAGGATTTCATGGAGAGAACTGGCAGAACCAGCTTGGAGAGCAAGAAAGACACCAAGTATGGGTTTGATAAACAGGCTGTTAAATGTTTCAATTGTGGTGAACGTGGTCATTTCAAAAGGGAATGTACAAGACCATCTCAACATGGGAACCAAAATCCCTTCAGAAGTCAAGGCAACCAGCAGAACCAGAACAGGAACAATGTTCGTACATTGGTGCCTGTCAACAACCAGAGTCAAGCAGGATCATCTAATGCCAACCAGGCACTTGTGGTTCAAGTAGATGAAGGTTGTGATTGGTCAATTCAGCTGAATAATGATGCTCCAGATGGAACAGCGTGTTTTGTTGAAATTGTCAAGGATCTTAAACACGCCAGTGGTAGAGAATCTTCCACCAATGGTGTTGAATCTTCTGAAGATGAAGACAGCTCCGGTTACAGTGGAAGTTCAGATGAAGAGTCCTCCGCTTCAGGCGATGATCATGTGGATGACACATCAAGTGCGTCAGTCGATGCAAATATTGATGAGCTATTGGAGGAAGCTGCAGCAGGAATTCAAAGAAGATCTATTTTGGTGGATCAAGCTGCTTATTCTTCGTCTTCTCTCCATTCAGCCTTTATGGCTAATGTCGACAGTTCATCAAGTCAGGTATGTGTCGATGAACCCACTTCTGTTAGCTGTGATAATTGTGATAGTTTGAATGTTAGATGTGCTGATTTGGAAGCAAACATGTCTGAGTTGCAAGGCAAACACGATGCTTTACAAGCTAGTTTGTTTGACTTGCAAGACAAACATGTTTTAGTGAATGATAAGTGGTGTGAATTGCAAAGCAAGCATGAGGCTTTGCAAGAAAAGTATGATGTGACATTCATCCACAACCAGAAGTTAACCGTGGATCTTTCTAAGTGCACAGAAGCCAACATGTTTTATGAAAACCATGAAAAGGAATTTAAATCGATGATTGAGAAATTAAAGAAAGATAAAACAGAACTGACAAAAATGGTTTCCAGAAAACAAACTGACATTAATTTGTATATAACTTGTCTTGAGGTGATGCAAAAGGAAATGGCTTGTGTTAAAACTGAAAGTGAGGCGATCCGACTCAAGTTAGACAGTTATTTGAGCTCTAGCTATGTGTTGGATCACATCATTGACGTTCAGAAAGAAAAACGGGATGTCACATGCATAGGTTATAAGAAATGTCCACCACCCGTGAGACATAATTATGATGCCATGCCGGATGAGGAAGATAGAGTTTTCTTTGAACCATCTGTTCCTCTAGATGTTAATGAATTTGCAGGACTCGGATACAAGAAGGAAGTATCATCAGACTCAGATGCGTCAGCAGATACATTTGTAACTGCTGAACAGAATCAGGATCCTCCAGTTGTGATTGAGGATGCTGATTCTTCTGATGATGAATCTGATGATACTAATTCAGCAAAGTCTGATGCCGTGATAAAAGAAGAGGACATACCTCTTGAGAATCATATTCTTTGTGATCCTCCTGCAAAGCCCGCTAAGACTGTTGCAATCGAGTCCGTGTCTGCAAAAGAGTCGGAGAGTGTGGATTTGCTGTACACTCTTGTTGGTGATAATAAAATTTATTCAGACAAAGATTTTCCTATTAAGAATGTTAATCAATCCTTAATTAGTAAAGTCTTTGAAAATTCTACAAGTAAGTTTTTGGGAAAGACAGGATCACGTGTTACAGTAACACAGTGCCCTCCTATCCCAAAGGCTGAAGTTAGAAAACAATATGGAAATCAGAAATTACCGACAGTGCAAAAACAGCAAAATCATACCAAATCAAAAGGAAAATTACCGGCTCAAAGTCAAAAGAAGCCGAATCAGAAGAAGAAGAAAAATGTGAACTTTGTGAAATCCAAGGGAACGGACAAAATTGCTATGTTTGAAAATCAATCTAACTTAGATTTTGTCAAGAAAGCAACAGTAATGAAAAGGAATGAACCAAGTAGTTCAAAACCTAGTACCTCGGGATCACAAAGTTCATCATCGGCAAGACGATCACATGAGACTTCGGGGTTTGTTGAACGAAGATCATGTTTTGAATGTGGCACAATTGGACATATCATTCGAAATTGTCCGTATCTTCATAAATTAAAAGCCAAAGAAGATGATCCCCGTGAACGAAATTACCGAAAGAGATTTGTTTCACCAAAACAGGACCCTCGTCTTGTTAAACAACAAGAAGTGAAACAGAGAAAGAAACAACGGAAAAATGTTGAAAAGGTTTTAAAACCGGACGTTGTCCAAACAAAATCTGTTGAATCAAATGTTAAACTTGAAAACCAAAAACATATTTGGAAACCAAAATTGGAAATTGTTTCAGGGGGAGCCACATCAATTCCGAATCATCGGGAAATGGATGTCACAATCCTCGATGATGACGGACGACCCAAGTCTGTGAAGGCTTGGGTCCCCCTCTCCAACTAATCTCTGAATGAGTGTGCAGAATGTTCCAGGAGGAACTATTGATAGTCGTAAGATTGTTGATAGTGGAGCGTCCTTGCACAAGATAGGCGACAGAAGAAATTGTTGCCTTTGATGGAGAGAGGAGAAAAGAAGACAAACATTCCGATGAAGGAATGATGGTGAAAGAATGTGGTTGAATGAAGTGGAAAAATTCGACCAGATGAAATATGTTCCAAAGTCTGGTTGTTATGGTTTTTGATTGGGTCAACATGAAAGATTCCATTGAAAAGTACGCGCCTGTAGCACGTCTGAAGCTTTTCGAAGATTCATGGATTTTTCTTCCACAAGAAGTTCAAAGTCCACAAGATGAACGTGTAGGGTACTTTTCTCTACGGTGTGATTGAAGAAAATATGTTGGTTGATCAAACTACACCGGGTGTGCGGATGCCTTGGCGTGGATTGAACAACCGCACACTACTTCTCAAAGAGAAAGACAAAGACCTTTGCTGGTACAATGTGGAAGACCAGCCGGACCCGGAGGTTTTTGATCTTGTTGCTGTGAAGAAATTTCTCAGTAGCTACAAAATCGACTTTGAAATCCACACCTGGTGGATATCCAGTTTGGGAGAGCGCTCAGATTCCTGGCAATGCACGAAGCAGTTGCGGGATACGGTTTTAAATTTCTAATCTCTCCTATACTTGTCGATATTTAAGCTGCCTTATGAATTATTATCATCTCGTACAGCACTCTTTGACCAGACACTTTGATCTCGAATATCACCTCACACGTGATTGTTTCACTATGAAACTCATCAATGTTGTCATGGTCCACACCGATGACCGACGTGCCAACTCATTTTTCCAAAATTCGAGAAATCTTTTCTGATTAAAAATTAATTTTGGTAAACGGCATTAAGGTCAAGCAAGAGTAAAACCAACATCGGAAAATCATTTTTGTAAATACCTTTGTGTTTTAAATTTGTCTTAGTTTATTGATTTTAGGGGGAGTAAATCCAAAAATTTCAAAAACTCAAAAACAATAGAAAATCAAAAATGAGTTTCCTGGCGAGCCAAAGAGAAAATGATAGTACATCAGTGGTCTGTCCAAACCTCTTTAAACCTTAAATGAAAAGCGATAAGCAGCTCTATATAAGATGTATCGGTAGGCTCACAATCATTTTAAAGTGTGCAGGGTGATATAAACTTAAATCGACTGAAGACCAGGTGGGAACCATTCATTGGCATATGGTCTAAGTACCGAAATTTCGTTTGAGAGATTGCCGAGGTTCTGAGATATTCGGTCTTTATGCTGCTTATCATCTGGGTATCATGGTTGTATCTTTTACCAGAAAATAACGGGGACGCAAGTCTAGATCTTCCATGATACTATACATACGTGTACATACTGCATACGACCTCAATAAGTGATCAACAATCACATGTCCAACCAAAATAAGTGACAATATATCACAAATTCTTTCCGGGAGTCAAGTTCGTCTCTCTGCTGTACGAAAGTACTGACCTGTTCACGGACTTGCTCTTGTGCCCTCATGCATCGAAAATCAAGTTCCTCATCAATAAGTGATTCTATCACATAGGGCTTGTTTTCAAATCAAAATAAGTGAGAATCTCACATCATATACGGTCAAACAGATGATAATCGGTATACTCACCGGTAAGATGAACCCTCGTGCATACCTTGATACGGGAATGTGTCGTGATGTGGATGAACACCGGTTGGTAAGTATAAATCATACCTTAACGTATCCCCTCGCCATGATTACAAATGATAAGTTGAGCTTAAGTGGACAACAATACCGATAATTGCTATAGGATGCTTATCTTAATCTTAACTAATTGAACAACAAGAGCGTTTTGGCATGACCGTACACTGATATGATTCTCTTACCCTCGAAACTCGCAAAAAGAATGTCTGTAAATATTTATTTAATGCTTTCAGTTTCTGCATATTTGTATATATTTATTTACTGCTTTCGGTCTTTAAATTTGAAATATTCAAAATTCCAAAAAGATTTTAGGTGTGTTTTAATATAAACTTTATAAAAGCCAAAAAGATTTTATTTCTATTTTATTTTCGATCGTACGATGTTGGAGCTCAAGTCTTCGTTACCTGAAACCTCATTGAAAACCGAAAACGACTAAATCTTCATAAACGGTCGAAATTTGCAAAGTGTTGAAAGTTAAAGACTAAAATTGACAAATTTTGCTAAACTTTCAAACTGTCGGACGGTGTTTGTTTGAACAAATGGTCACATGTGTGTAGTTTGCTTATGATATTCCAGGCAGTTGTTCTCATTACGCGTTTAGATTTCTTGCATGTGCAGATTCTAAAGGCAAGGAGAACATGGTCGATGACAAGCTTCGGAATGAAGACACGACGTGAAGGCACTCAAGTGATGAACATGATCGAGTTGCCGCTGACCATCATCAACACCACAAGGATCTCACTTCATAAAGAACAAGTATTTCACGAGCATAACTCAAGGGGGAGCTTATGTTAAGGGGGAGTTTGTCAACACACTTCCTACATGAAACGGGGAGTTTGTTGGTACACTTTCTGCTTTCAAGACGTGAAGACTTTAAAGATCCTCCGACATTGAAGACTTGAAAGGATTTCAAAGACTTGAAGTCACGAAGATCAAGAATTAAGATCGAGACAAAGCTACAGCCAAGGGGGAGTTTGTTGGTGCACTTGTGTCTGTACTTTGTCTGTATTTCGTCTTGATACAAAACGATGTCTTTGTTAGTCTTGTAAGTTTGACCAAGTCAACCATCCTCCTGGTTTGACTTGGCCAAACAGTTAGAAAATGGTTGTAATATGGATGGGTCGAAGGATGGTCATCGAAGGATAGCTTAGATCCTTCGATGATGAGCTCGAAACATAAACATTCGACAGATGGACCACGAAGGATATCATCCTTCGTGGTACATATGGATCCTTCGAGCTATTTCTGGTCGACAGATGATCTTTCGATCAGTCTGTCTGATCCTTCGACCAGACCTGCTGTGTTGGGTATAAATACCCGTGTGTTATGTTCATTTCAGAGGTTAGAAAAGTGAGACAGATAAGGAACACAGAGAACACACACACACACTCTGAGAGTTTACAGAACTGATTTGTAAACATTGCTTTGTAACTGGACCTTTCATACGTTTAATACAAGAGGTGTTAATCGGTGAATATTGCGTGTCGTGTTTTTACGTGTTCTATCTCGGTTTGCTATCTCGGTTGGATTCCGCACAACCGGGTTGGTTTGTACACAAGGATTTTCTTGATCTTATCCGCAACTAACTAACGGATATATAGCCGTTGATATCGAACTAGCCGTTGCATCCATGACGTCACAGAAGTGACAACCCTGCACGATCATGATTATAAATAGGAGATAGAGATAGGATCAAATGCATTTAAATCCGAAAGAAACTCCCTTTATATTCTCCGTCGAAGATCAATCAGGTATTTCTTTCTCCTCTTTCTCCCTTTCTTACTCTGTTTTTCTTTCTTTCCATCAAAGATGTTGCTCCGAAATTCCCCAGCTAAGGATCACCCAAAGAACAGTCCTCCGAAAAGCCAGGGGATCATTGAAGACTCCGTTAAAGAACGCTGCTGTTTCAATGATGCTCAGATAGATAGGATCCGCCACTGCTTCCCGGCGAACACCGAATTTAGGCCTTTTGACCCCAATGCCCTGAGCGATCATATCTCCGATAAGTGGGTTGCTTTCCCCGTCACTCATTTCACCATAGGCTATACATATCCTTTTCCAGCCTTCACCCAATCTTTCTTTTCCCTAACCGGTATCTCTTATATCCAAGCCATGCCGATGATTTGGAGGGTTTTGTACACCCTTGAAAGGATCATCGAGCAGGAAAGTATAGACCTAGGAATGGCAGAGCTGGGAGAGCTGTATGATCTTACCACCTTTGGTTCTCATCGCTATTTGTTTAAACGTAAACCCGGTGAGGAACACCCGATCTTCAAAGCCACCAAGAACGATGCTAATTGGAAACGGCGTTTCTTTTTTATCAAGAGAGATTCTATTGAGGATGGAAAGGATCTACCCAAGAAATGGGCTACCCATGGTAGGGTGGAGGATCCTGAGAAGGATCACCAGGAACTTTCCTTTGATGTAAGGATAACTTATATTTTTGCTTTCTTGTTATGCAGTTATCACCGTCTCACACCTCAAATTGTCCCCTGCTGCTAAGGAGAGGCTCCTTGCTTTCAAGAAACTTGATCATGAGACAAGAACTTTCAAGACAACAACCCAAGATTCACAGGAGGTATCCTCAGGCTCTGTCACTATGTCGAGTAAGTATCCTTGTTTAAAATTTAAATAAATAGTGAAATATAAATTAAGAAAAGATACTTATCTTGTTTTGGTTGTGTAGGTGCTGGAAAATCCACCAAGTCTGCTTCCAAGTTCAATGTTGCTGATCTCACCACTGTCAGATCCTCCAAGAGAAAAGCTCCTACCAGTCCGACAGCTTCGGTCCCCAAGGCACCCCTCAAAGGAAAGGCAATCAAGAAGAGAAAAGCCTCTGAAGCTGAGGATCTGCAGGGTCTGCCTCTGATCCGCCACCAATTCCTCGAGTACTTTAATGAGGTAAGGATCACTGTCTCTGCTTGTATATCCTGCTGACATATCCTGCTGATCTGGGGATCACTTGGTTCTGACCTTATCTTTTATCCCTTTTACAGAAATTCGCCGAGATTGAGGACTATGTGGGCCACGTTGAGGATCAGGATAGGAAGATTGCCGATCTCCAGCAGGTTGCGGTGTTAAAGGACCTCACAATTGCTGATCTTCAGAAGGAAGTCCGGGATACCAAACAGCAGATGGCCAAGGTGCTGGTTAATGTTGACTATGAGAAGAGTGAGATCACCGAAGACGCCAAAATCTCTGCTGCCATAGCAATGTACAAGACCAAGCTGCAAATGGCCTTGGAAGCTCAGGATCCTGCTTTTGACAAGAGCACCTGGGATGTTGAAGGCTGGAAGGCAAGGCTGGCTGAACTGGACGATGAAGAGGCTGAGGAGGTTGAGGAGATCCTGACGATTGAAGCCGGAGGCAAAGGTGAAGGTGGTGAAACGAGTGGAGCTGGAGGTGATAATGCAGCGAAGGCATAGGCTGCATGAATGGGCGATGAAGGACATTTCTAGACGTAGCCGGAGCCCATTTTTTAAATTTGGTATTAGCTTTTTGTGGTTGTGGTGTTGAACAATTTGATGGTTTGTACTTAAACAATAGGTTTTAGGATTAAGGATCATGTATGATCCTTTGGACAATAGGCAGGATTGCATATGGTGGAGGGATCCTCTGTTTTGGGGATGAAGCCATTGTGATCCTGCTGCCTTTATATTCCTGCACTACCTTTGAACTTATTATCATGGACACCCTTTACCTACCCCAGCGGACGGGCCACGTTTTGCTGGTAGATGCTCGGGTAGGTAATTTTGACAACCTTTTAAGGGTTAGTTTTTTGTCAATAAATAAAAACTTAACCTTTTGTCGCTTATCTTGTGTTGTTATCCTTTATAATATCTTACTTTCCAACTGTTGTAATGTTCATTCTGTTTATACTTATCAAGCCTTGAAAAATTAGAAAAGATATCCAGAAAGTTTAGGATATGATCAAGGATCACATATCCCATAAACGATAAGTTCTAAAAAGTGATATGGTTTAAGAATCGCAAGTTCAGTTGTCAAGTATAAGGGTTATTCAAATAAATAATGAATAAAATTATTAATAGTTAAGGATCATACCTGAGGGTCCAAGTTAGGATCCTAACCATAATAAGGATAACTATAAGATAAACCTTAGAATAAAGTAAGGATCAAGGATCCCTAGTTGCCTATCTTCAAAAACCTGAAATAGAGCATAACTTGGGACTAAGCCAATATAAGAAAAGAGTTAGCAACTGGGGACAAGCCCAAGGATAACTGGGGACAAGCCCAAGGATAACTGGGGACAAGCCCAAGGATAAATGGGGACAAGCCCAAGGATCGTATGTAAACTGGAGTATGGCCCTAACTGGCGACTATCCAAACTTAGTGACATGAAAATGCCAAAACCTTAGCTAACGTGAAGACGTTAGAAACCTTAGCTAACGTGAAAACGTTAGAAACCTTAGGAACGGATGTATGGTACGTCTACCATTATACGTAGGATCCTAAGCATAGCCAGTACAATGGAATTATCAGCCCCTAAAACGAGTACTGGTCCCAATGCCTTGAACTATACCAGGATCATCGTGCGCTACAGGCGGAACTGGGGTCAAGCCCAAATAACTGGGGTTAAACCCAAGGAACGGATTGCTTCAGCAGATAACCAATGTTATGCTAAGGATACCTGAACTTTCAAAACTTAAACTCACGTGAGAGATGGATAAAGGATACATGATCCTTATCCTTATATGAGAAAATAAAGAAATGAAATAGTTCAAGTTTAGGATATTACCTAAGTAAGGATCACCGATACTTTGAGGATCCTTTAAGGATATCCCTATCATGAGGATCATCTATGCCATGAGGATCCTGCTCACATGAAATATTTCTTCAAGTGGACAGCATTCCAAGCTCTTGGTAGCAAATCACCTTCCATGGTTAGCAATCTATATGCCCCATTTCCTGCTTCAGCTTCAATCAAATAAGGGCCTTCCCATTTTGGAGCCAATTTTCCATCAGCAGGATTGGTGGTATTTTGGAATGCTTTCCTTAATACCATATCTCCAACTTGAAACCTCCTGATCCTGACATTTTTGTTGTAAGCACCGGCCATTCTTTGCTGATAACTGGCCGTCCTTATCCTAGCCATATCCCTGATTTCTTCAATAGTATCCAGGTCTTGAGCCAAGTTCTCATCATTCTTCTCAGGATCACGGGTACTTGTTCTTGCAGTTGGAACCACCATTTCTGTTGGGATCACTGATTCTGCCCCAAACACCAAAGAGAATGGTGTTTGACCAGTAGCATTCTTGGGGGTTGTCCTATCAGCCCAAAGCACATAGGGTAGTTCTTCTGCCCATTTCCCTTTCTTGGATCCAAGCTTCTTCTTCAAATTGTTGATAATGATCTTGTTGGATGATTCTGCCTGACCATTAGCTTGTGGGTGGACTGGTGTTGATGTTATCATCTTAATCCCCCAACTGTCACAAAAGTTAGTGGTTCTGCCCCCAATAAATTGGGAACCATTATCACATATAATCTCAGAAGGAATTCCAAATCTAGTTATAATATTTCTTTTAATGAAGGATATAACTTCCTTTTCTCTGACTTGGGCAAAAGCTTCAGCCTCTATCCACTTGGAGAAGTAATCAGTCATAGCAAGCATGAATACTTTTCCACCAGGTGCCTTAGGGAGCTTACCAACTATATCCATCCCCCATCTCATAAATGGCCAAGAGGAGGATATAGGATGCAATAATTCAGCTGGTTGATGAAGGATATTGCTATGTCTCTGACAAGGATCACATCTTTTAGCATACTCCACAGCATCTCTCTTCATGGTTGGCCAGTAGTATCCTGTCCTCAGGATCCTTGAGAATAATGCCCTGCCCCCAGTGTGGTTTCCACAATCTCCTTCATGGAAGTCTTTTAAAACTTCTTGGATTTCAGGATCCTCAATGCATCTCAAGTATGGTCCTGCAAGAGATCGTCTATACAACATATTATTTAAAATTGTGAATTGAGATACCTTAGATTTGAAAGCCCTAGGGTTTTCTCCTGTAGGAATCTCTCCATGTTGTAAGTATCTCATAATTGGTGAGATCCATGATCCTGATCCTGAATGGGATTGAGTATCCTCACTAGGGATCATTGCAGAATCATTTCCTATCTCCATAGGCACATGATCCTCAATAGCCGGGGTCAGGATATGGATAATAGGGATCTTGATGTCCTCCGGGATCTTCAAGGATGATCCTAAATTAGCCAATGCATCAGCTTCTGTATTTTCTTCCCTTGGTACCTGCGTCAAACTCAAGGAAACAAAAGAGAGTGCCAAACTTTTGACTATCTCTAAATATTTGGTTAGCTTTTCACCTTTAACAGCATAGGATCCATTAAAGTGGTTTGTAATTAACAATGAATCTACATGTACCTCAAGATACCTGATCCCCATATGCTTTGCAATTTGCAAACCAGCAATTAAGGCTTCATATTCAGCCTCATTGTTAGTGGTTTGGAACTCACAAGCTATAGAGTGGGGTATTATGTCCCCCTGTGGCGATTTTAGTAGTATTCCAAGCCCTGTGCCTTTGATATTTGAGGATCCATCAGTGTAGAGTATCCAAGGATCCTTGGTCTCTTCTAGCTGCTGGACTTCTAACTCAGCTTCTTCTTGTAAATCACTACTGAAATCAGCCACAAAGTCAGCTAATGCTTGGGATTTGATGGCTGTCCTAGGCTCGTATCTTATATCATATGCACTTAGCTTCACTGCCCACTTAGCCATCCTTCCTGACATCTCTGGTTTCCTGAGGACATTCTTAATTGGAAAATTAGTTTTAACAATGATAACATGAGTTTCAAAATAATGTCTTAACTTAGTAGATGCCATAATTAATGCAAGAATAAGCTTTTCAAGGTGTGAATACCTGGATTCGGCATCAAGTAAACTTTTACTTACATAATAGACAGGATGTTGTGTACCTTCATGATCCTTAACAAGGACCGCACTTACTGCTTTTGAGGATACTGCAAGATACAAGGATAGCACATCGCCTTTTTCTGGCTTCATCAAGGCTGGGGCTGAGGATAGGTAATCTTTGAGGGCTCTTAAAGCATTTTCATGCTTCTCAGTCCACTCAAATTTCTTGTTCTTCCTTAGGATATCATAGAATTCTTTGCACTTCTCTGAGGATTTGGATATAAATCTGTTCAAAGCTGCTATCCTGCCAGTTAGCCTTTGAACATCCTTAGCATTGGCCGGAGATTTGATGTTCACTATTGCTTTGATTTGTTCCGGGCTAGCTTCAATGCCTCTCTTTGTCACCATATATCCTAAGAATTTACCTGCTTTAACACCAAAGTGACATTTTGAAGGATTAAGTTTCATGTTATATTTGTCAAGGATATCGAATGCTTCCTCCAAGTCTCTTAGGTGATCCTCAGCTTTTAAGGATTTTACCACCATATCATCTATGTAAACCTCCATAGTTTGTCCAATCTGATCCTTGAACATCATATTCACCAGCCTTTGATATGTTGCACCTGCATTTCTTAATCCGAACGGCATAGCAATATAGCAGTATATACCAGTTGGAGTCATGAAGGCTGTATCCTCTTGGTCGGATGGTTCCATTTGGATTTGTTGAAATCCAGATGAAGCATCCATAAAAGTTAACAGTTCATGACCCGCAGTTGCATCCACCATGGAGTCAATGTGGGGTAATGGGAAAGGATCCTTGGGACATGCCTTATTTAAATCGGTAAAATCGACACATACCCTCCACTTTCCGTTTTTCTTTTGAACAACAACCACATTGGCCAACCATCTTGGATACTTGACCTCTCTAATCATACTTGCCCGGAGCAATTTCTCTACCTCTTCCTGGATAATGGCATTCCTTTCCGGTGTAAACTTCCTTCTCCTTTGATGGATTGGTTTGAAGGATCTGTCAATCCCGAGTTTGTGAGTGATTACATCTTTGGATATACCAGTCATGTCTTCGTGTTTCCATGCAAAGGTAGTCTTTCTCCTTTTGAGGAAGGATACGAGGTCTTCTTTCATTTCGCCAAGGATCCCTGATCCGATATAGATTTTGGATTCAGGATCATCGGGGTTCATGAGGATTTCTACCACATCCTGCTCTCTTGCCTCCAAGACATCCCTTGGAGGATACTTTGATTGCTATTGCTCCCTTGACTTCGAGGCTGGTTTCATCGATGAAGTGTTGCAATTCTTAGCCTCCTGCTGATCACTATCAATCTTCACTACTCCCCAAGGACTAGGGAGCTTCACACATTGATGGTAGGTAGATGGGACTGCTTTCATATCGTGTATCCAAGGCCTGCCAAGGATAACATTACAACAAGATAAATAGTCAATAACACAAAATTTTTGATAAGAGTGTAGGCCTTCAATGTATATTGGGAGTTTAATGTCCCCCAGGGTATTCTTGGTTTCGCCACTAAATCCCACGAGCACGGAGGATCTTGGTATGATATCTGATTCAGGGATACCCATCTTCTTTAGAACATCAAGCTGGATAATGTTCACTGAACTCCCTCCGTCTATAAGGATCCTGCGGACAAAATGGTTAGAAATGAAAAGAGTAATAACTAAACCATCGTGATGAGGATCCTGGATATCAACACGATCATCCTCATCAAAGGTTATGACTTTTCCTTCGGAGACACTTGATGTTCGAACAGGTCTTTCTCCATTATCCATTTTAGTTTCCTTTGCATGCCTTTTAGCTGCTGAGAAAGATGTGCCACAAATGTCTGATCCTCCAGAAATGAAGTTTATCACTTGTGCATCTGCTGGAGGGGCTGGAGCCTTCTCAGGGATCCTTTCAGGATCCTGAGTCTTTGACTTTTTTCTTCCCAGCAATTCCTTTAGATGCCCTTTGCTCAACAAGTACCCAATTTCCTTTCTTAGTGCAATGCATTCTTCTGTGAGATGCCCAAAATCTTCATGATATGCACACCACTTAGATTTATCCTTAGTTGCAGCTGGCCTATCATTTTTTCTCGGCCATCTAGCTTTATCACCTAGGTTCTGCATCGCAAGGATTAGTTCGTTGTTATCAACACAAAAACAATATTCAGAAATTGGAGGATAATCCTCATCATCCTCTTCTTGATCAACAGAATGCACGTTCTGGTTATCAGATCTGTTATAGGATCTGAACTTGTTGTTCCTGAATGAGGATCCTTGCTTATCCTGCTTTGAGGATCCTGCTAACCTCTCTTGGATCCTCTTATCGTCCTCTAGCCGAATGAACCTAAGTGCTCGTGTTCTTACCTCATCTAAGTTCCTGCATGGTGTCATAACAAGATCATCATAGAACAATGAATCCCTAAGCAATCCCATTTTGAAGGCCTCAACAGCCGTGGCTATATCTAAGTTGGGAATGTCTAAGGATTCTTTACTGAATTTGGTAATGTAATCCCTTAATGATTCATTATGACCCTGGGTTATCCTATATAGATCACTAGTTAATCGTTCAAATTTTCTACTACAAGAAAATTGATTATTAAACAAGTTAACTAGGTTAGCAAATGAGGTAATAGAATAGGGAGGAAGACTTAGCAGCCATTTGAGAGCTGATCCAGTAAGAGTGGATCCGAATCCCTTGCACAGGCATGCTTCCTTTAACCTTTCTGGAATTGGATTGATCTCCATCCTCTCCCTGTACTGTGCTATGTGTTCTTCAGGATCCGTCGAACCATCATACAGTTTCATTGTTGGCACATGGAACCTCTTAGGTATCTCAGCATCACAGATTGGTGGTGCAAAACGAGATATCTTGTGGCTCCCATCTGCAATCTCTGGGATAGGTTTGACCACTCCTGGAACACTTGATATCATATCCTTTAACTTTTGCAATTCTCTGGCCATGGCATGATTGATACCTGGATCCTGCATAAGACCATGGTTAGTAGTATAAGAATTATTATTAAAAGTGTTACCTCCCATCGGATTCAGATTAGGAAGATTGGATGTTAATCCATATTGTTGAGGCTCTAGAATGATCGAGGGACCAGTAGAAGCATTGGTCTGCATTGGAATAAAATCTCCCTGATGGACATCTGAACTTCCTGTTTGCAAACTCCTCAAGGATCCTGGCATCTGGAAGGATCCCTGAAATTGAGACGATCCTGGAACGAAGGAGGATCCTTGAACCTGGGATGATCCTGGAACAAAGGAGGATCCTTGAACCTGGGATGATCCTGGAACAAAGGAGGATCCTTGAACCTGGGATGATCCTAGAACAAATGAGGATCCTTGAACCTGGGATGATCCTGGAACAAAGGAGGATCCCTGAATCTGCTGCATTCCTGAATATCCTCCTGAATTCGTGAGGGATCCCATATGCTGAGGATAGGATCCCGCTGGCTGGAAATATGAACCTGATGCCTGGGTCATTGTTGTTGTTCCATAGTGCACTCCTTTTGGTCCACCCACATATTGAACTTCTAGAACCACTGATGGCTGAGAAGTAATCACTGGAGTATCAAAATTCAAGGATTTCGGCACCAGTGGGAAATGATCCTCTGCCGTTGTCTTTTGTTTCTTGAGATCTCCGATTTCTTTGAGAATCCTCTCATTGGTCTTATCCTGTTGCCGTATCTGATCCTTCATCTGCAAAATCAAAGTAAACATGTCACTAGTAGTGGGAGTGTAAGAAGCAGAAGAAGTTGGAGGTTTTGAGAAAATGAGAGTTGGTTTCTTCGCAGCATTCTCAGCATTCTTCTGGGATCCAGAAGGTGGTGGAGGCAAAGGAGGGACGCCTTGTGAAGAAGTGGATGAGGGCGTCAAATTTGAAGCATTCTTCGCTGAGGAAGCCATTTGCTTGGTTGTAGTGAACTGAAATGAGCACAGAAATGCGTATTTTTCTAAGGACAAAGCACCAATTGCCCCACGGTGGGCGCCAAACTGTTTTGGTCAAAAAATCTGATAAGGATATTGCAACCAAACTCTTTGTTATGGGGTATGATGCTAATAATGTAGAACAATATCGAGGATCACTTCAATGTAAATTGCAGAAATGACACAAGGATTTATACGGGGAAAAAGCCCTTGATCAAGAGTTGATCTCCGGCACAAAAAAACCCGGGTGATGGAAACTACCGATCACCAAGCTCAAATAAATGAATAAATGTTTACAACTTCGGATAGTAACGAGCTAGGTACAAGGACCACTATCGTGTAATGTGTAAATGTGAGTGAAAACGAAAGAATGTTCGTCGAGAGCTTCGAGTGTGCGAGTATATGAGTGTGTGTAGCTGTAAAATGACTAAGTGTTTTTCTACTAGCTCGTTACCCCTTTTAAAATAGAAATTTAACTACCAAACTAACTATCCGACTTTTGTGCCAAGCCCCCACGTTCTCCACAACGTCCATTTTTGGCCAAGCACGTGCAGAATAGTTTGGGAATATTCTCCAGGAATGTCGCCAAGACTTGGTCAAGCTTGTTATTCCTGCGAGGTAGTACAAAACATAAACAAACAATCGTCAGTACGAGGATCCTTAAAGTGATCCATGATCCTGATCCTGAAGCTCTTCTGAGGATCACCACCTGTCACAGAAGTAAGGATCACTAATTAGGATAACGAATAAGGATCACTAATTGTTAGAAAATCCTCCCCTAACAATATGGTTATCAAAACTGATGATTTCAATATACCCAAGCTTACCTGGTTACACGAATATGATGTGTTCAAATTTGTTATATATAATCCGTGGAAACACCGATGAAGAGTATGATGTCAGGTAAGTGTTCTTCTTATTGGGTCGATTTGGGTTGTGTTTTCTCAAACAGGTCAAGTTAAACGTTTAGCTAAAACGGTAATGGGCTGAAACTTGATAGTGGCAAAAATTTTAATTTTAATGTGTACAACCTTCAACGCATTTTAATGTAAGATTCAGTTTATTATTGAATTTTTTTTCGTAGTCATAACTAAGGCACTGAATAATTATTAATGGGCATTCGACCAGTAATAAAAAAAAGACCGTCTTAACCAAAACCTATTTTAACATTTAAATGTCTAATGTCTTTTATATTTTAACATTAGGTGGTGCAGGAGTTGTTAAAAGTCTTAAAATTAATATTCTTCAGGCAAGTTTTAGGGTGGCTGAATACGTTTTTATTATGCTATGATTCGAAACAAATCTGTATTGGCTTTAAACAAATTTAAAGTACTTTCATTTTTTAAACCGCGTGTACACACGGGCTCTTAACTAGTTTTACAATATCTTAAAGAACAAAGTCGGTGGCTTTAACAACACCGACACCCAACTTTCAAACCTTGTCACCATCACCCCTTTTACTTTGAATTTCCACAACAACACCATCATCTTTCAAACTTGGCCAATAACACCCCTTTACTTTGCTTTTCCATTATCACCCCTTAGTTTTACACATTTACACCACCACCCCTCTACTTTTACATTTCCACCACCACTCCCTCATCTTTTACATATTTCCGCCACCACCCTTCTACTTTTACACTCTTCCTTTTTTAGACTTTGCGTTTTTACCCTTTGCTCTATTACTTCATTTTTATACCCGCTCAACTTTGAAAAACTTCAACTGTAAGTCTGTAATCCCTAGACTACTACTCCTACTTTTGGCAATGCCATCGCATTATGTTTTACGAAATGTCTTAGACATTGTATTTTACACTTCGTGTCTACCTTTGTGTTCTACACTTTTTTTGTAATTCTCTTTTACGCATTGTGTTTTACATTTTTTTAAATTGTCTTTTACACATTGTGTTTTACAAATAGTGTGTTTTCTTAATACACGTTTCCACCCGCCATGCGCCGCCGCAACGCCGCGGCAGCCAAAATACTAGTTATATATAATGAGTTAAAAGAATTAAAATTAAGAGTTGCTATAAAATTATCAGTTTTTTTTTCTCACGTATTATTTCATTCGTAAATTGACTAGTTCAAAATGTGATTATGTTTTATGCCCTTTCTGTATAAAAGTCCAGTAACGCCCAAACCATGAAACAAAACCAGAACCAAACTGTTCATAATAATAATTCGATTTGACTTGGTTTTAATTTTCAACGGTTCAGTTTTAGTTTTCAGTTTCCAATACCGTGACTAACAATGTAGTTCACAGTTTAACTAAAAAATCATCCAAACTAGACTATTAACACCCCTAAATATTTAGTTCACAGTTTAACTCAAAAATCATTCAAAAGTTTCATTTTAGACCATTTCTTCTAAATACGAATAATCTTTATCAATTTGCAGCAAAAGATTAACCGCAAATATAAAATTGTATGCAGAAAACGAAAATAATCAAACTTGGGTGACATTTATATATTTCTTTCTTGTACTACATCCTCAGCCACCACCATCGGAAATTTGGGGATTTTCAGTGTGCAAACATGGCGGCCGCGATTGTGCTGCTACCAGCAACAAGACAAACATCACCAGCAACCATATTAAACTTCACCCGCAAACTGAACATTACCGCCTGCAACTACTCATCTTCATCCGCATCAAGGAGGAAGCAGTTGATTCTTTACTCAAAGCCCGGCTGCTGTTTGTGCGATGGCCTCAAAGAAAAACTTAATACTGCCTTTTCTCTCTCTTCTTCCACCCCTCATTCCATTTCACTCCTCCATGACGTCGACTTGCAGGTAGCTTTGTTTTATTAATTTGTCTGTCGATTCAGTATTATTATTATTAATTTGTGTTTGGGGGATGTGAAACAGGTTAGGGATATAACGAGCAATCCTGAATGGGAAAAGGCTTACCAGTACGAGATACCGGTCTTGACTAGACTCCGTTCTGATGGCACTGAGGTTCGTTTTTTTAATTTCAATGGGAACACAGTAGGCTTTAGCTTTTAGGGTTTTAGTTGTTTTAGGTCTACCACAATAACAAACAAACAAATGTACGTACCCAATATAATCCCACTCATAGCCGAGCTATTAGTAGGGCAACCACTCTCAGGAGGCACCTTGATTTTTAAAAGTGCTCTTGAGGCGCCATGAGGCAACTCAGGGCTTTGAGGCGGCGTCTCATGCACCACTTTTGGTTGACATAGAGCCATTCCGCATGTACGTGATTGGGATCAAGATGTTATGAATGGTTTAGTTGATTAAAAGGCTTATATACAATTCAAGTGATGAGAGATATACTGCTTTTGGTTGTACATAGAGCCACGCCTCATCTCGTGAAGCTCTTGCCTTGTGCCTCAGTTATCATCGAAACCTAAATGCCTTTGACTGTCTCCTGCCTTTTTAAACCAAAGTAGGTATCCATTTATGCCAGAGGTTTTGTGATTTGTGAAGGCTTAGTAATATTTAATAATGCATTGAGGGTTGTATTTAATAGTTTATACATCCGTTGCGTGTAGACATAAAAAGAGTGATATGGATCTCGATCAAGACATGATAAAAAAGAGTGTTTGCCATAGATGGATCTAATAAAATACAAATTTTAATAACCCAACTCACTACAATGTTACTCTTTAAAACAAACTTCACCCAACCCTCTTTACTTTCTTCATCCAAAATATGAAGAATTTTCTACTAGTTCAGTATCACTTCTTATCCTTTTTAAAGGTTCTGTATCTCTCTATATGAATCGGTCATTGTATTTTGGAATTCTCATAAGTGATCATGACTTTTCTTTTCAAATCCATTTCTAAACCTTTAACTCGACTAATTCTGGTTGCTACTTTGTTGACTGCATCGTTGAATCTCTCAAGAAAAGGATCCACTTAGTTTTTACTCTTCTTGTTACGAATACATATAGATTTTTTCAACTTATTTGAATTGGTAGGTGCATTATGAGTACCTTCCAATCTTCCATCATCTGATCGAAATTGTCATTCAGTTTCTTTTTTCTTGCTCTATGTTTGCCTCCTCTTCCACTCTAATCTTTTCCAGGTACTATACACAAATCATCTAAGTGTGTATATGGTTTTCTTTTTTCATTTAGCCACCTCTTTATGATCCTATTACGGTCTCATAAGCTTGAAATAAAAATAAAGCATGTACCTTGAGGTATGAGTCCTAAACGACTAAGTTGGTAGTCTAGTCATACTATGTATTACCTTATTATAGCCAAACCACTAGTGGTTGAATCATATTACCGACATCTTTCCAATCTTTTTTCATTGTCTTTATATTTGAATAAATGTGTTATTTATCTAGTACAATTGAGTTCTGGATTGCTTCATTTAATCCGTGTCTAAACTCTAAAAGGTCTGCTCAAGGTTTACTCCTATCGTGATCCATCTCTAATAGTTGCTAATTATGCTTGTCATACCTAATGTTAAATATGTCTAACCATATGATAAGAAATAAAATCAAATATGATTATCGCAAAACAACAAAATAGATTCAAACATACATAAATGTACAAAAATAAATAATTACATTCATAAATTTGTTCATAATACAATAGAAACTATGGCGATGGACAAGAACTGAAAGAGCAATGCTTATGGAGGCTTTAATGAATATGATAAACCCTGGAAAATTTTAAACCAAGAACGACTTTTTTTTTTTTTTTTTTGAATATTTTTAAGATCTTGAATTAAGGTAACAGTCCTGAACTTACGGTACATTCAATCAAAGTTGAAGATGAGGAAAGATTGGTAAGTTGACAAATGAAAATTATATGGTGAGTCCGAACACTGGTAGTTTGTAAGAGCATAATACATTTGTTACCACCAATGCTGCAGTTTGGGAGTCGTAAATCAAAGTTCGTGCTATATTTTCTTTATATTTAAATTTTCACGATATAATTCTTGTTGCCGTCTTAGAATATTTTAGGCTTCTAAAGAGGTGGCTATATGGAAAAACAAATCTTAACTTATTTTCTTAAGAGTATGATAGTTAAACATTGAAGAACAGATGCAATAGTTGAATGGCGATTTCAATCAAATGATGTTTGGTAGCCGTAATGCATACAAATGTTAGTTTAAAATTTTCTAATGATGCAATTGTATGTAAAACAAACAAGACTGTGTCATTTTTTTTTACATTACAAAATATCCTAGGAATGGAATTCCATATTCCTTCCAACAAAATGAGATTCTGAATATTTTGACAAATTCTGGTTCTTCTAGAACATTTTATTGATTGAACTTGCCATTCTTGTGCATAATGGAATCTTGATGTTGTTGACTTGCAGGAAGTCATTCCTAGATTTTCCCCGCGTGCTGGAGTTGACCACATCCAATCAAAGTTAGCAGCTGCACTCAGTCGAGATGATTAGATCAAAGGTTCCCTACTTCCATGTCGTTTCATGAAACTACATTATTAATTAGAAAAAAAGATGTCAGTCGTTGACACCCATTTGTACATTACAGACCATTGTCTGCTCCTAGAGTTCTTGACTGGTGATCATACCATCAAAACCTTCCAATCATATGTTGTTTTTACCATCACCGGATTAACTCATTTATGCCCGTCCACTTTTGTATTCAATTGAACTCATATATGCTTGTTATGAAACCGTTGTGTTTGTTTAAACTAGTACTATCTACGACGAGTAATGATTGACTTTGTGATCACCAACCTCACTAGCAAACCTTCCATACATTACACCTTTCTCTATGAGTTTAATTTGTTAGTTTTGGGGACCGAAAACTAATTTGATGTTTTTCTTAGGTTTAGTATCATTAAGTAGCAAAGATTTGATTAAGTGATAAAAAGAAGAGAGTATTGATTGAAGTTGAGAAATGATACAAGATAGACAAGTCAATAAACCCTCAAAACACATGATTAGTTTTTCAATCAGATTGTTCAAGATATGAATTTTCTGTGGTCCATAAAATATTATAATCATGAAACATGGGGAAAAGGCGAAAAACATGTTCACAAGCTTCCATGTTAAAATTTGGTAGGATTTGGAAAAGTATTGATGAAGAAAACGTGATACGAAGAAATGTTGAAGAGGAAAAAGTCTAAATAATAGGATTTTAGTTTTTCTTTATCTGATTTATATATCTTTTATTCTTCATCATGTGGTTTTGTTATCTGTTTTATCTGGTTTACTACACGTTATATGGCAAAAGAAAAAAAAAATAGGGAGAGAGGAAATGCTTGCTCTCGTCTTATTCTCTGCTTAGACCCTACTATATGAGTGGGATTTAAATAGTTACGTGTGTTTATTATCTTAAAAGTAGTGTTGCAAACGTATAGTGGGTTGTTTGATCCAAGTATTAGCTTATACACGAGTTGGGCTCCCAAGGGCAGCATTGGGTTAAGGAAATCTAGACTGGCTTTGCTACGGGTTTAAGATTGGATTGCCCAAGAATAAGGAGATCTTTAAGATTTATGTTCATCTTTTATGCATTTTTATTATTATTTAATTTCCTACTTTATCTCTAAATTCTTAATATAAATATTAGGGTTTATTTTACTTTAGTTTGTATTTGTTTATTTGATAAGATTTGTAAAGTTTTAAGCTTGATACTTGAAACCTTTTGGTTGACATCGTTTGAATATATTCTATAATATTTTGTGTCATTTGAATTGCTTCCGCTGGACGCATAGCTAGTTTCTCTAAAAATTTTATTGAATTTCCTACAAATAAATCTTATTTTATTATGCAAGAACTTTTGAAATTATTATTTTGTTCGCCTATACATTTGTCTAGTTATAGTTACATCTTTGAGATAGCAACAATTGTGGTGTCTTGTCTTTATAACGTGTTATGGTGGTTTTATATAATTCAAGTTTTAAGAATTACAATAATCCACTCTAATTACGCATCAAGAAACACACGAGAAGGGAATAAAGGATACTTGGGATTGCATATTGCATGGATTTTTGTTAGTTTACTATCCCCAAAGATGATAACGATAATCACATCACACAGATATTATGGAAAAAAAATTCTTGTATTCTTTTCTGCTAATTTTGTTTCTAAAGGCGTGCGGATTACTTACGTAAAAAAGCCCATGGCTAGAAACTTGTTTGAAAGGCTTGTTCGAAAGTGGCCCGGCTGTACCTTGCATCAAGACCTTTCTTTCTTCTAAGTTCTGACATTCCAACCGAGTCAAGCCGAAATGATCTTTTTTTTTCAAAACCATGCCAAATTGAGCTGCGCTGAGCTGAGTCAAGCTCGAGCTTAAGCTTTAAGCTCGCTTTAAAATTCAAGCTAAACTCATGAGCAACACTAGTGTTGAAGATGAAGCTTGTTTCCACTTCCTTTAGAAAATGCTTTTCATAAGCCAAAAATGATTGCATGATGCTTGTTAAAATGCTTTTCATAAGCCAAAAATACACATTTAAGTTGCATACATTTTGTCCACATGCTAGATCTGCAATTTTTTTTTTCCACATCATCAATTGTTTCCTATTACAATATCAACACAAAATCCACCTAATGCATGCTCAATAATCACAAAATACAAATACAAAAACACATAACCTCCATCTCCACTAATCACATTAGCTTCTTCTTGAGTTCATAACAAAGCTTCAACATTTCATCAACCAACGAACACTTTTTATCCGGTGAGATTGAACCCGGACCAACAGATTTAATATCTGGCATCGAGTTATTTACCAATAGTTCAAACCGAGAACATAACATTGTTATATCCGAATCTTCGCTACAAGAATCCGCAACCAATTGAAAAAGATCATGTGGAATTTTGGGAACAAGGAAAGGATGTTGAAGAAGTTGAGGGATTGTCCATCTTTCCTTTCGGTCCCACACTAGACACTTTTTCATTAGATCGATAAGCCATGAGTTTGGTAAAGATTCATAACATATTTCATGATTCGGGTCCGTAATCACTTTAAACTTTGCCCAAAAAGTTGTGTAATCAGCAAAGGGTGTTCTTCCATACACCATTTGGTAAAGGATACAACCTAGTGACCAAATATCCGACGGCCGACCACATTTAATTATGTTTCCATTTGCATCCGTCTCGTTGCACAAAAACGCCTCAGGGGACATGTAACTTAGTGTACCCATCTGCACCAATATAAATATTTTTTTTTTCATTTCACAAAACAATTACCAAAGTCGTTGAATGTTGGCTAATGAACTAACCTGAGAATCTCGTTGAATGTTGGTAGTGTCACTCATGATAGCTTTTGCAATACCAAAGTCGATTAGCTTCAATGAGCCTCCCACAAGAAGAAAATTAGCTGGCTTCAAGTCCGAGTGCACAATACGTTCCTCGTGTATTGTTTTAACAGCTAAAAGTATTTGCTGCCGAAAGAAATATAATTATGATTTATGACGAGACTATCCATTAAAATGTTACATATTATATACTATATATTTATACAAAATAAATTGATAGATACCTGCCAGTAAAAACGAAGCCAGTTTTCATCTAACGTTGTCGACTTGGAATCATCGAGTTCCCGCCATTTTTGTGAAAGCATGTGAGCTAAATCAATTTCACCGTACTCGAGTACCATATATATACACCCATCTTCCTTCACTTTCCCATCTTTGTTAGTCATACTGCCACTCATAACTTCCTTAAGCAAAGCCTTATCTGTCACCTATGAAGAAGATGAACGTTAACACACACACACACACACAACAAGTTAACTATTATCTATCTAAAGCACGTACCTCGTAATCAATGAGCTGGATAATGTGGTCCTTTCCCCTGAGTTTGTTTAAATATTCAATTTCCTGACAAAACCCAAACGCGGTTCCATAATCACGACCTTTAAGCTTTATCTTTTTCAACGCGTAGATCGTGCAATCTTGAGAAATAACTTTGTGCACCTCACTGCTTCCTCCACTGCCTATCTTTCCAAGCCTTTGATACAACTTTCCGTTAACCTTAAAAAACTGATCATGGTCGTAGCTTCTTTTACGCGGTGCCAGTGCGTCTTTCTTCGAAGCAGGCTTTACACTTCTTTCCGAATTTGAAGTTACCGACGTCACTTGCGAAATTTGATCATTTGTTATAAGAGGTTGAGATTGTAAATCCATATTAGAATGACCTCCAGGTGGGTCCCCCTTGGTTGACTTGTCAACAAGAACAGGCGGATCTTTTACAGGATTCTGATCGGCTATTATAATGTTATTATGCTTTGGTGGGCCCACCATATCAATTTGTGGAAGTTGAGAATTGCAAGTGGTTGAACTAAGCATGGGGGCGTTTACGGAATTCACTAACGTTGTTGTAGCACATGTTGAGCCGACAGCTGAAGATGATGTCACCTGGTTACGAAAGTCACTCTGCAAAAAGTTGCTCAAAGGGTTGACCTGATTCTTGAGATTCTGGTCATTCAGATCGTGATTGGGAGCGGTTAAGACTTCCTGTCGATTATTAACATCACGTTCCGTTTCTGTCAATGCAAGTGAACCCATGTGAGTCAATAAGTTGGCTATTCTTTTGTCCATGTGGTCAACAGACCCTGCATAAACACCGTGCAGTAATACTATAATTGGATAGGTGTATGTGACACTCGCATATGTTTGTATCACATTGTTAGATCCGCACACCAATAATGTATATCTAACAATAAGTAACTGGCTGCACCACGTGTCACAATTCTATAAGCCCAAGATTCTATTCTCGCTTCACCCCTTCGTATTCTTTTTCTTAATTTAATTTTTTAAGTTAATTAAAAAACAACAGGAATAAAAAACATAACATCATAAAACGTAATTTTAATCATATATTATCTCAAAATATCGTTTTATAATTCCTAAATCTTCATTACTAATTATTTTACATTTCCTTTATTCAACATATGTAATACACTGGTTTCTAACCTAGTCATCTTATAAAAGCTTCATACTCTTACAAGAAGTACAAAGCTATGCTGTTAATGCGGTAAAAAATCGGATATTGGTCAAGGACTAATATTTTAGATATAGGTTATCACGGTGGGATATCGGCAATTTTAATATCATGCAGAATTTATATATATATATATATATATATATGTATAGCAATTAACCTTTTGCAACTTGCAATACACTAACAATTGCAGCAAGTAGAAACTGATTAAGACTTAAAACACTAACAATTAACAATTAAGACTTTAAACACTAATAGCAGCAATAAGAAGATAAACAAATGGTAGAACTAAGAAGAAAGGTACTAATATCAGGAAAATCGGTGATATATCGGTCAATATCGCCGATAATATCGGGACCAATATTTGACACCAATATTTTACATGGGGACCGATAACCGATATATCATCAATATTAACTGCATAGGTACAAAGGACAAAAAAATATCAGTCTTTAACACGATTTTAAACATATCATAATCAGCATAACCATCAGCCAGAGACCAGCAAAATGTTACCATGAGATCTTGTGTCATTTCCCAATGCAAACTGAACCTTCTTCGGACCATCTCTGCATTTTACGCATGGCAAATCAACCATATTGTTGATTCTACAATCACAGTTGAAACTGGGTTGACCTCTCTGAACATCTATTGACATAAACTGGCCGTCTTCAGTAGGTGTATCTGAACCTGAAGGCGGTGTGACTGAAGCAGATTCACAATTAACTGTCGTAAGCGTCGACATACTCTTCATCAGGGTGCCGGAATCCTGCACCCTTTGTTTCACTAAAACATCCTGAGATTCATCTGTTTTAGAATCTTTTATCACCCTTTTAGCCACTAACCTTCTAGGTTGGAGATTGTTCAACTCTGGCATCTTACCTGCAGTAGAGAAAAACTAAAGTTAATAAAAGCTAAGTTTTTACTGGTAAAATTCCACCACTAGATTAACTGAAATAAAAACTAAGACGAATAAGGGTTCAACCAATTTTGCTACCTTTTGCTGAAGTAATATTTTTTTGGAACGGCAAACACACACCCCGTTAAAATCTACATAATGCCCACTTTATGGGACTCAAACCCGCACCACTTCAGTGAGGATAAACATCTGGTGCTATTAGGCCAAGAGGCCATCGACCTTTAGGCAAAGTAAATTAACCTAAGGTTAAGATAAATAACGGTTTGATCCGGATTTTTCTTCCATTTAGGTGTCAAAGACCGAGAGTGATATTTTCATTCCTGGTATACTCTTTTCTTTGACAGTTTTTTTGTACCACGACCATTAGAAATAGAGAATCCATATCAAAGAAAGGTCTAAGCGTTGGAACAACCGTATCCATTGTTATTTATCTATTGTGGTTACTAAGATCGGTAACTTTTATTTGAACGGAAAACTAATGTACTCCTTAATACTCTAAGATAGTGTTCATTTCACATAATGGAATGGAATCTTGATGGAATTGAAATGTTGATTCCCTTTCTTATTTTGTTGGTTTCAACAAAAATATGAAATGGAATTGAACAACAACATAGGAAAGGGAATCTACATTCCAATTTCATTTAGATTAGATTGCATTCCATTCTGTGAAACAAACACACCTAAATTCCGAATCAAATTTCAATTCCAACGCAAATTCCAGTTCCATTACATTCCACGAAACGAACGCTTTAGGTAATGTTCGTTCACGGGAATGGAATATATTTTGAGTGGAATTGGAATGTAGATTCCATTCCTTATGATGTTCGTTTCAACAACAACAAAAAAAAACCAATTGGAATCGAATCTAAATTCTTTCTGAATACAAGGTAGTTATGTCATTTTACATATTTTACATTACAATTCAATTGATCACTATACCAACCAAACACATTATGGAATTTCAAAGGAATCCTTTAAATTCCAATTCCATTACATTCCATGAAATGAACACTACCTTATACCACTGCATTTTGCAGGATTTGAACACTCCACCTCTTGGATAACCATGAAGTCAACTAAAACCCTAGATTGGCAATTTTGCAGAGCTCTAAGTAACCGTTAATCCAGATTAAAAGCTAGTACTCTAACTTCATATGCTAAATGAAGTCAACTGAAACCCTAAATTTGACTGAAGATCTAATCTAAAAGTTTAAAAGCCCTGATATAACAGAATCAAGTGAGAATCGAATAACAAGCATCTGTATTGATGTAATAATATATAGAGAGAGAGTGTGTACGGTGGCGCTTGAAGGCGGCTTGCACATTACGGAGGAAGTCCGGCGGAGAAGAATTGAAGGAAGAAGAAGAAGACGATGTGGCAGCGTTGAAGGAAGGGTAGATATTGTGATCTGACGGAAGGTTAGCCTCCCTGCTGTCCATGGAAGGATCTTACAGGCATTTCTGATGCATAGATCGGCCGGAAAACTGATAAGATCGGAGATTACGCCATCAAAGCTCTGTAATTTGGTCGACGGCCGAGCAGGACCTCCGTGTGTTGGGTTGGGGATGAGGGCTTCCAATTTCAAAATGTGTGTTTGGGCGCTCTGCCTGTGCCTGTGATTATTCTTTATAGAGTAAGTAAAGTACATTTTCAGTCCATGAGGTTAACACCTTCTTGCAGATTCAGTCCCTATTTTAAAAAATCAACACTTCAGTCCCTGACGTTGTCAATTTGATTCAGTTAAACCCATGCACCAAATAGTCGTCAGTCAACTGTTAGTTGACCAGGGCGTTATAGTCTTTTTACTTCCATAATGAAGGGCAATATGGTCATTTCGTATTTTCTAACCCAATATAGCACATACCATCCATCTGAAAGCCCCAAATTAAACAATTATGTTCTCCCATCTTCTCCATTTCTGGCAACCAGTTAATTTTTCCGGTTTAGGTTTTTGGGTGGTGGTGAGGTGGGGTGGGGTGGGGTGGGGGTGGGTGGGTGTTTAGGTTTTGGGTGGTGGTGTAGTGGGTTTAGGTTTTAGATTCTTGGACACTTGTCACTCTATAAAGCCTTCTTACACTTCTTACAATTAGGAGCCTTTGTAGAATAACTTAACCCATAAATATGATTAGAAAAAATAAAAGAAGAAAAAATGAAGGAGACTGAAGATCATTTTGGAGAGAACAGAAGTAACAGAATGAGTGAATGAGCCGAAAATCTAAGCAGACCCTTTATCTCCACATTTCTACAATTAATTATCATCAACCCGATAAGTTCATCGTCTCTCGATTTCTTCCTTGTGGAACCGTTGTGATACAACGCATGATGCGTGTCGGATATCGACACCGTTGGGGGATAGCTAGTGAGAATGTGGCGTTTGTACAAGTACGAGTCTAAGAGCACGCAGATGTGTTCTTCCATTGTTGTTATGATTATGATGGTGAAAATATTGAAGGTGGTGTTATGAGATATGTGACCATTTATAAGTATCCAATAAAGTGTTGGAAGTTTCATTTGGTTGGGGAAAATGATTACATATTGGAACTTTTTGTTTGAACTGTTCGAGACGGAATCAGTTCGTTTTGGTTGAACTGCTCATCTTCTCGGATGGAATTAACTCTAACATGAATCCACAGCTATGAACTTAACTTGTGAGCTCGGAGAGTCTCTGATTCGGCCAAGTTTAATATTAGAAAATTATTTTGTAAAAAGGTTTGAAAGTTTAAACTCCAATCTTAGCTTGGTCCTCGACATAGTGAGAGTTATTATCAGATTGCCAAGGCAAATCTGATGTATCAGCTGATTTGGTTTAGAGTTTTTGCAAAAAGGTAGAAAACTAGAAGACTAGAGTTGGAAACTCAATTAGAAGGTTGCTGGATGTCACACCCCAACCGATGGCGGAAACATCAGGGCGTGGCACTGAGCGAAACAGATTGTCCAGAAGTTTCCATAACAACTATATTTACCAAATATTTAAAGCAACACGTCCCATACCATGTCATAAATGATAATACAATTATTACAGAAAAGATCTAGTCAAATTGTTCTGTTCCGACAACTCATATTTTTATTACAGACAATTGTTCATTGTTGACCTAGGTCTTTCCTAGCCTCGATTTCACAGCAAAGTAAGCAAATAAGGGAATGCGCGAGCATCTGAGCTGCTTGGTTTGGCGAAATCGAGGCTAGGAAAGACCTAGGTCAACAATGAACAATTGTCTGTAATAAAAATTTGAGTTGTCGGAACAGAACAATTTGACTAGATCTTTTCTGTAATAATTGTATTATCATTTATGACATGGTATGGGACGTGTTGCTTTAAATATTTGGTAAATATAGTTGTTATGGAAACTTCTGGACAATCTGTTTCGCTCAGTGCCACGCCCCGATGTTTCCGCCATCAGTTGGGGTGTGACAGATTGGTATCAGAGCCATAACTATAGGGAATTAGGCAAGACACGACCTAGTCCGGGTCGATGTCTTAGAGACCTAGTCTATAGTTAGGAACTAACAGACCTACTCATGCATGCCCCGTAAGGAGTATGTATGAGCTTACTTGCTATTTTCCGCTGATCTCGCCTACGCTACTCTATCACAGCACTCGAATTTTAAAATATGAATGAGCGATTAAGTCGAGATTAGGTGTGAAAACCACAAACTCTTGACTAAATTGCTTGTTCAACCCACATTTTTATCTATAAACACGAGAAATTAGGTGTGAAAACCACAAACTCTTGACTAAATTGCTTGTTCAACCCACATTTTTATCTATAAACACGAGAAATTGTGTTGAAATGGGAGTGAAATCCATACTTTGACGCATAATTCTCTTTTATTTTATCAAAACAGGAACGAAGTTGTTAAGCCAGGGGTGAAACCCTAACCTTGACGACTTGTTCCGACCTTTACTTGGTTTTACAAAACTCTCACCAAAGTCTCGACGGACTCCAACGACTTGAAGTCACGGTATGACTAAAGGGGTGCGTGCCGAACGCCCAAGAATCGAGGCAAAAGCACAGTCCTGAAGGTCAAAGTATGTACAACAAGTCCTTGAGAATAGTCGAATCACTTTGGATAGTCAATGTCTAATAGCCGCAGACGATCTATTTCTCGATTTTTATGTGTTTCGGATCTGAGCCCGCAACTGCTGACTCTGATGATTCGTCGATTTTATGTGTTTGTATGTGTATTTACCTGCTTATGTGTTTAAATTTTTGGAGACTTATTCGGACCTTACGCCCTAATGTTTGCTAAGTTAATTGATTATGCTATACTACTCGCTATGTTACTTGCGATCGCTACTCTCAAACGCGCGCAGGTTTTGGATGATAGGTTTCTGTATTCTGTGTCACACCCCCAAAATCCACCATGCGGAGTTCCACCGCTTGGAGGCGTGACGTGACCAGGATCGAGCCACCAATCATACTGAACAACGTACTTAAGTAGATAAAGACAATCACAATACGATTGGTGACCAAAAGCTAGTTAACCAAGTTTTTAATTTAGGCAGCGGAAGCATAAACGTAAAGTTCAAAACATAAGTTCGCAGTTCATAAGTTTAAAGTCCAACACATAGGTTTAATAAGTTCATAATGTTTTAAACATTAAACATTGGACATAGCCGTCCGCACACCACAACGACTCCTTCCTCGTGCAAGCTCCAAATGATTAGCGACCTGTAAGGCATGTAACAACGAGTCAACAACAAAGTTGAGTGAATTCACAGTTGGTTGTTTAGTTATAGCATTCGTTTCGTAAATCATCTGTTCGTTTTGAAAACCATGTATCGTATAAGTTTGCATCGCGGTATTTCTGACATGTTTGCGAAGATTAGTGGGGGTTTCCCATGTGTTACCAGACCACGCGTATCGACTGCTACGAAAATATAAGAGGTGCCCTAAGTCAATGTCTATCAGCATTGACCCTTTGCCCATAGTCCATTAGTACACGTCCGTCCGACTGGCACGGTGTGAGGTTTGTTAAACCTAATAGCGCTATTAACTAATGACCCGCTCGCCATAGGCCTCGGCGATTAAGTCGATAATTGAGGGACTTAAAGTGATAGAGTTGATGGTCTTATGATCGTGTACGTAGGTTTTACGTACGTGCCCTTCAATCCGAGGACAGTAGTAAGTATGAGCGTACGTAGGTTTTACGTACGTGCCCTTCAATCCGAGGACAGTAAAAAGTAGTTTAATAGTAATGATAGTACAAGTAGTTATTCAACCCCATTCCCAACCCCTGGGAATCCCATGCCTTAGAAAGAGTGTGAACTCACCTTGGTTGCTCGGTTTGACTCTCAAATATAGCTAATAGTCGAGGTCGGTCAATCACGTCCTAGTATGATTACCACTTAGTTTATTAGTGATTTCAAATAGGACACGAAGTTCCTACACGTATCTATCACATAACATGCATCACTTTAACGGTTCATGCTCATATAACCTTCCCATCTATTCCCCACTCATAGACAAACATACAACATTGCACATAACACTTTTATTGACATATAACATGTTCTATCATTCTCGGATAACCTACTCGACATTTAGACACGCAAATCACTCCTTATGTCGTTTCAGCTTTATTAATCAAAACTGGACTGTTTTCGGGCATTTTAATAAAATAGTTAACCTTTTCCAAAAATTCTCAAATTTTTACAGGATGTCATATATAATCCAAAATTTATTGTGTAAAAATTTCGGATCTCAGTTCATTACCAATTTTATATAAAAATTCTTTTACTCGACTGCAATCAGATTTGATACTTTCTGATTGCAGTTTTACGGAAAAATTCACTAAAAATCAATCGTAAGTCGGATCGTCGAAATTCCAGTTGGAGGGTCACAAAAACAACCGTGACTATCTACGGTAAAAATTCCATGAGCTGACTCTGCTCAGGTTTTAAGTTTTGACTCTGATTACAACACACTTTTTCAGCAGAATTATTTCAGCTTGAGCTGCTGTCTAAAAATAATTCTTTAAAAATAGTAAACGACCTCGAAAAATTACGATTCCAGTTCCATTAGTTCAGATATTCAAAATTACACAATTTAGACTCCAGAACTTAAATTTTTCGATTAAAAATGAACCCGTTACAGCCTGTTGAAGGGGCTGGAAAATCTCAATCAGCAAGCTGTTTATATGTAGAAGTGACTAAAAACGCATAAACAAAGACTCTAACCATGTTTTATCGCTGAGAAAATGTTCAAACATCATGCATGCATTTACCAAACCCAAACTAACCAGATTTCATCTTCAAACAAACTTTTTATGTAGGGTTTTTATGCAGAATTTCAAGTTCATATATCTAGTGTTTTAGCTTTTGGGTGACAAGAACATTCAAACAAAACATAGCAAGAATCAAGGTGGAACAATGGTGTGAAGGGACATACCACTAGCACAAGGCTAGGATGGAACTCTTAGTGTAAGGATGATGGTGAGAAGAAGTATGGTGAAGTGACTAGAACAAGCTCTCTTGATGTGCCTTCAACCTTGCAACCTCCTTGGATCCTCTTGAAGCTTGAATGAACTTGTTGTGAAGAAGATGAAGGATGAGAGGGATGGAGGTGGTGAATTCAGTTATGGGGAAGGGGGGGCCGAAAATAATAGGAGGGAGGTGAGGGGTGGAGTGTGATGTAGGAGGAAATGATGAAAGTTATCTTGGAACTTGCAAGATCCCTTACATGTTAAGTCCCACAAGTAATCTCTTAATATTTTTAGCCAATAGGATTTAAGATCACACTTAACCAAATCTAAACAAGACATATAGGTAATCATGGCAGAAATTTCGGTTGGGGGGGGGGGGGGGTAAAGTGTAGATTTTTGTTAGTTAATAGGTATTAAGTTAGAAGGTTAAGGGTATTTCCAAGTATAGTGGGTGTGTGACATGTTTCTATAGTGCGTAGGGATTTTGTGACCATAAATAATTAAGAAAGATAAAATAATATTTCTGAACATATATTAGTGTCCCGGAAAATGTCTGGTTGTTCGGTTACGTATCGTTCCGTTAAAGCGTTTAATTTCACCGTATAGCGTCTTATACATATATTTTTGTAACGAAATTTATTCCTAACACACAGGAAAATATACCGGACTATTTAGTAACTTTTCTGTATACTACTAGTATGCTAACACGCACATGTAAGTATAACACAGTAATCAGAGAGCAGTTAAATGATTCAGCACAGTCATCAAGTACTTTTATTATCATTAATAAACTGTATGGTTACATGCAAATTTGAGGGTTGTCACATTCTGACTGCTCCCATGTGCTTCTAAGTGAATTACATGCTTATATGCTTATGTGTTTCTGTGCCCTACGTGCTTATGTGCTTCTATACTTATGTGAATCGGTGGTTATGTACATACATGATTACGTGACTGTGTTCCTGAGCTTTAGTAGTATTGGACGTGTGAGGTGAGATTCGATTATGACGTGTCTGAGACCCATGATGATGTCTGTTGCAGACAATGTCAACTGGACCATCAGCTGGACCCCGTCACCCACGACTTTCTCGCCAGGAACAGAGAGACAAACGCCTTGTTGCCATCCTCGCTAAACAAGTGGCAAAGGTTGTGCCTCAGATCGTGAGTGAAATTTATGAGAATGTTAGCAAATCATCTGAGGAGTCCAGAACCGAAGCTCCTAAAGTTGATCCCAAGACTGCTTTCAGCTTCAAGCAGTTCAAGGCTTGCGGTCCAAAGGAATTCACCGGAGAAGATGGCCCAATAGCTATGTTTCAATGGTTCGATTCCGTCAAAGTCACTCTGTGCCAGAGTGGATGTCCGGAAAATCTCCGCACTCTAAACGCTACCGGCGTCTTCCAGTCCCGCGCATTAGACTGATGGACGGCCGAGAGAAACAAACGCCGAAATGATGCAGCCTATGAGCTGACGTGGGAAGAGTTGAAGGCCATCATGATGGATGAATTATGCCCTCCCCATGAACGCCAAAAGCTGGAGGACGAATTCTGTCACATTAAGCAGATAGAAGGTGACGACGCTGCCCTGACTACTCGCTTTAAGCAGCTCAGTATCATCTGTCCCGAACAAGTGAAGACGCCTCATATGACGATCAAGAAGTACATCCGAGCTCTACCCGACTGTGTTGCAGATTTTGTGCATGCCGCAAAGCCAGCAACAATCGAAGAAACTTACTTGCTTGTCGCATAAATCAACGACAAGCGAGTAAAAGCTGGTTTTTGGGATAAAACTTCAAAGAACCTGCATCAAGTCACCGCCGCACCAACCGCCGAAACCGCCACCGCTCAATCGTCAAAGTCCTCACGCCGCAAGAAGAAGAACAACAACAGCAGCTCCAGCAACAAGAACTGTGCTGTCACTACCACTGCTGCTCCACTTCAAGCCGTACCGGCTCAGCAACAATCTCAGCACCGATCAGCTCCAGCAATCTATGCACCGCCTGCAAAGCGCGCATACACAGGCCCCCACCCTGCCTGCCCAACATGCACTTATCATCACCCGGTGGGTCTCGCCTGCCCTTTTTGCGCTCACTGCAATATGTACGGTCACTTCACTGCTAACTGCCGTACTGGTCCCCGTCAAGCACCAGCTCAAGCCACTGCTCATCAAGCTCTGCTCCCAGCCCCACAAGGCTAACAAGCGGCTCAGGCACCCGCAGTCAACGCCTGAGTCTGCTTCGCATGTGGTGATCCCAACCACTTTGCGAACATGTGCCCGAACAGGGTTGTGAAACAAGAGCCTCAGCAGCAGCAGCATCAGCCTCAACAGCAACAAGCCGCCCGCGCCAGAACTTTCAACATCAATGTGCGCCAAGCCCAGGCTGACAACAACGTAGTCAATGGTACGTTCCTTGTGAATGGTATTTATGCTTCGTGTTTGTTTGATACTGGAGCCGATAACTGCTTTGTGTCATTTGAATTCGAGAAGCTTCTTAGTCGTAAGCGCTCCCATCTCCCCTCGACGTTCGATGTTGAAGTCGCCACCGGAAGAACTGTCGCCGTTAATTCTGTTCTTTGTGATTGTACTCTTGAGCTCAACAATCACATCTTCCCAATCGACCTTATTCCGATGCAACTCGGAAGTTTTGATGTCATAGTAGGCATGGACTTTCTTCGCGAAAACCATGCTGAAGTTGTGTGCTTCGATAATATGATTCGATTCTCGCTCGCGAATGGTGATTTACTGTGTGTTTATGGCGAAACTGCTTCGAAAGGTCTCAATCTCATGTCGTGTGTCCAAGCTAGAAAGTATCTCCGCAAGGAATACAGAGCTTTCTTGGCTAACATTGTAGTAGCGGAGAAGGAAAAGAAAGGAAGACCTGGTGTAAACGATGTCCCAGTGGTTCGGGAATTTCCTAACGTTTTTTCTGAGGATCGTCCCGGCCTTCCGCTAAGTCGTGATATCGACTTTCGTATCGACCTCATTCCTGGAGCCAACCCTGTTGCCAAAGCTCCTTACCGACTCGCACCGTCCGAAATGCATGAACTCTCGAGTCAGCTTCAGGAATTACTTGAGAAAGGCTTCATTCGCCCGAGCACCTCTCCTTGGGGCGCGCCAGTCCTTTTCGTCAAAAAGAAGGATGGGTCGTTCCGGATGTGCATCGACTATCGAGAACTGAATAAGTTGACTATCAAGAATCGCTATCCCTTGCCTCGCATTGATGATTTGTTTGATCAGCTACAAGGTGCTACGTGTTTCTCGAAGATCGATCTACGTTCATGTTATCACCAGCTACGCATCCAAGAGGAGGATATACCCAAAACCGCTTTTGGCACTCGATACGGCCACTATGAGTTCGTTGTTATGCCTTTTGGTCTAACCAACGCACCCGTGGTTTTCATGGATCTGATGAATCACGTGTGTAAACCTTACCTCGACCGCTTCGTCATCGTATTCATCGACGATGTCTTGATCTATTCCAAATCGAAGGCCGAACGCGCAACATCTACGTTTGGTTCTCGAGCTACTCCAAGGGAATCGACTCTATGCCAAGTTCTCCAAGTGCGAATTCTGGCTGGAGGAGGTTCAATTCCTCGGTCATATTGTAAATAGTCAAGGTATTCACGTCGATCCCGCGAAGATTGAAGCCCTTAAGAGTTGGATTACACCTAAGAACCCGTCTGAAGTCCGTTCTTTTCTCGGACTAGCGGGCTATTATCGACGATTTATCGAAGGATTCCTCAAGATCGCTGTGCCGCTTACCGCTCTTATGCATAAAGGCAAGCCTTTTGTTTGGGGAACTGAACATGAGTCTGATTTCCAAACCCTCAAGTGCATGCTTTGCAATGCTCCTGTTCTCTCATTGCCCGACGGAAACGATGACTATATTGTCTATTGTGATGCCTCGAACCTTGGTCTTAGCTGCGTTCTCATGCAACGGGACAAGGTCATTGCCTACGCATCTCGTCAGCTCAAAATCCACGAGAAGAACTATACAACCCATGATCTCGAGCTAGGCGCAGTTGTTTTTGCTTTAAAGATTTGACGACACTACCTGTACTACGATACCAAGTGTACGATCTTCACCGATCATAGGAGCCTACAACATATCTTTGACCAGAAGGAACTTAATATGCGTCAACGCCGATGGGTAGAACTTCTCATTGATTATGACTGTGAGATTTGTTATCACCCTGGCAAAGCAAATGTCGTTGCCGACGCTCTCAGCAGACGGAGTTATTTGCTTAGCATTCGTAATACCCAAGCCCAATTCGATCTCGAAACCTGTGACACCCCAGGAAAACCAGGAAACCACGCAACTTAACTAGCTTCCTCAGTAACCACGTGCTAAATTTCGGGACACAATTTTCTTAACAGGGGGAGAATGTGACAGCCCTCATAATTACATGTATCCGCACGATTAATTAATATTAAATTGTGCTTAATGATTGTGCATAAAATTGACTAAATAGTCCTGAATGTTTTCCTAAGTGTTGGGAATTAATAGTGTCACAAAAAGTTACATAAAAGATACTATACGGAATAAATTGACACTTTAACGAACCGGTATCTAACCGAACAACCGGACATTACCTGGAACACCAAAATTTTGCCAGAAACATTGTTTTATTATTTCTTGGCTAGTTATGATCCCCGAACACCCTAACACATTATATAATGTGCCATACACATAAAACACTAGACATTACACTCAACCTCCAACTATTATTTAAGTTACCATTCAAAGTTACACATAACCCCCCCCCCTTTGGATTTACGGTTTTGGGGATGGCCCCACATCAATCTTTGCAAGATTTCCCTAAAATCCCATAAGATCTTACATGATATTATTTGATTTTCCTAGATTTGCTTAGATTTTTCCTTGGATTTTATTTGATAACATTAGATATGGTGAAAACTTACACAAGACCCCCATCCCCCTTCATACTTACGGTCATGAGATGGCCCCACTTGTAATCCCCAAAAATCCTACAAGATATATTGTGATTTCATGTGATTTCATTTGATTTCATTAGATCTTATAAGATCTATGGAAGATCATGTTGAATACCCTAAGTAATTATCTTCATCATTCTCACACTTCACACCACTCCCTCATACTCACTCTCTCCCTCTCGGCTCACCTTAAGGCCGCCACCACCACCACCACCACCACCTTGTCACCACCATACAACCATTTCCAAGCTTAATTCAAGTGTTAGAAGATGATTCTTGGAGCTTGAAGCTTGTGGATCATCAAGGAGCTCTCTTACTTGCATTCATTCACCATCCTTCATCATCTTTTTCTAGTGATCTTCCCTAGCCTTTGAGCTAGTTGTAAGCCCCTTGCTACTAAATTGTACTTCTTATTTTGCTTGTTAAAAAGATATATATTGTTAAGAATCACAAGAACACTAAAAGACTTGCACTTAAATCTTGAAACATAAAGATGATATATGATGAAATCTTGTTAAAATAATGTTGTTAAATACATGCATGACACTTGATTGTTGATTTCTTGATAATATGATGTTGATCATTATATGGAACTTGTTAGAAGGTGTTGTGATCATATGTGCGTGTTTTAGTAACGTTTAAGCGATTAACAGCATGCTGAGTAACATTTACAGCCAACTTCAGTTGGCTGTAAACGGACCGTTATAAATCGAAAAATTGATTTTCTGAAGTCTAAGTTATGTGTTTTCAAAAAACGAATCAAATGGCACTGGAATCATATTTTTTCAAGGCCGTTTACTATTTTTAAAGGTCCGTTTTGTATAGCAGCAAAAGCTGTGTTTTTACTGCAAAAAATTTGTGTTATATTTTTCATCATAACTTGAAATCTGTGTAGAATTAGGTCACGAAATTTGTACTGTAGATGGAAACTGATATCTTTGTAATTCTCCCACTGGAATTTCGTCAATTGGACTTACGATGAATTTTAAATGAATTTTTCCGTGGACTGCAGTCAGAAAGTGACGAATCTGATTGCAGCCTGGTAAATGATTTTTATAAAATAATGGGTAAAGAATTGGATCCCGAGATTTTTACAAAGTAATATTTGGATTGTTTAAAACATTCTGTAAACATTTGGGAATTTTTGAAGTAAGTTAACTATTTTATTAAAATTCCCGAAAACAACCCAGTTTTGAATGTTAAAGCTGAAACGACATAAGTAGTAATTTGCGTGTCTAAATGTCGGGTAGGTTATCTGAGAATGATCTAACGTGTTATATGTCAATGAAAGTGTTATGTGCAATATCGTATGTTTGCTTTTGAATGGGTATAGATGGGATGCTTATATGGGCGTGAAATGTTAACGTGAGTGCATGCAATGTGATAGATGCGTGTAGGAACTTTGTGTTTTATTTAAAACTATTAACAAACTAAATGGTAATCATATTAGGACATGATTGACCAACCCTTACCGTTAGCTATTTTAAGAGTTCAACCGAGCAACCAAAGGTGAGTTCACACTCTTTCTAATGCATGGGATTCCCGGTGGTTGGGAATGGGTTAAAGAACTAAAACGGAACCTGCATATCCTCCTTGGGTAGGATATGTACCGCCATCCTCCATGGGTAGGATGCCAATATTAATCCTGCGTATTCTCCTTGGGTAGAATACGTACGTTCGTCCTCCTTGGGTAGGACAACAACCTTAACTTACTAGACAAAACTCTATCATTAAGTCCCTCATTTTATATCGACTTAATCGCTGAGGCCGATGGCGAGCGGGTCATTAGTTAATAGTGCTATTAGGGTTGACAAGCCTCACACCGTGCCGGTAGGACGGGCATGTACTAATGGATCATGGCAAACAGTCAATGATGATAGACATTGACTTAGGGCACAACTTACTTTCGTCAGTAGTCGATATGGTAACGGTCTAGTGGTTCACATGGGGAAGCCCCCACTGATTATGGATATGGTTTGGGGAAAAACAAAGATACTGGTTAACTCGTGGTTTACGAAACAACTTATGGTTTTCAAAACAAACCTTTAAAACTAAACAACCAACTGTGAACTCGCTCAACTTTGTTGTTGACTCCTTGTTACATGCCTTGCAGGTCGTTAGGTATCTATGGAGCTTGCACTAGAGGAAGGAGTCGTTGTGGGATATGGACAGTGTGTGCCATGTTAAACTTGCTAAACTTATAACTTATGTTTTGGTTTTACATTTGATGCTTCCGCTGTTTAACTTGAAATTGATAACTTATGTTTTGAACACCAATTGTATTGTGTGGTTGGATTTTTATTTACTTTATATACATTGTTCAATATGATTAGTGGCTTGATCCTGGTCATGTCACGCCTCCATGCGGTGATACTCCGCTTGTGGATTTTGGGGGTGTGACAAAACCCGCATCCGCGAAGCCCAGCATGCTTGTTTTAATGAGCGCACTTTGGATAAGGAAAGAATCTACCACGATGGAGCTCAGCTTGTGAATAAATCGAATGGGATATTCCACTTCCTGGACCGAATTTGGATCCCTAAACGGACCAATTTACGACAGATATTGATGGACGAAGCCCACAAATCCCGATATTCCATTCATCCTGGTGCCGATAAAATGTACCATGACCTTCGTTACAAGTACTGGTGGCCGGGCATGAAAAGAGATATCGCCCTCTACGTTGGAAAGTGCCTGACTTGCTCGAAGGTCAAGGCTGAACACCAAAGGCCCTCTGGCTTACTCAAACAACCCCCGATCCCTATGTGGAAGTGGGAGAGTATAGCTATGGATTTCATAACAAAGCTCCCGCGCACGCCATCAGGTCACGACAACATCTGGGTTGTTGTTGACCGTTTGACCAAATCAGCTCACTTTTTGCCAATACGAGAAGACTACAAGGTAGAAAGATTAGCCCGAATCTACACAAATGAGATCATTTGTCGACATGGGATGCCTCGCGACATCATCTCTGACCGTGATGCTCGGTTTACCTCGCGACTGTGGGAAACGTTTCAAGCGGCTCTCGGTACTAAGCTTAACCTAAGTACCGCATTCCACCCTCAAACCGACGATCAGACTGAAAGAACGATTCGTACCCTTGAAGACATGCTTCGTTCGTGTGTCATAGATTTCGGTGGTAATTGGGATGCTTACCTGCCATTAGTCGAGTTTTCGTATAACAACAGCTATCATACCAGCATTCAAATGGCACCATTCGAGGCTTTATATGGAAGAAAATGTCGATCGACAATTGTATAGCACGAGATCGGTCACTCGCAACTAACCGGTCCCGAGCTATTGCAAGAAACGAGTGACAAAGTCCTCCAAATTCGAGACAACTTGTTGAAAGCTCGAAGTCGACAGAAAAGTTACGCCGATAGATGACGCAAGCCCCTTGAATTTGACGTTGGCGACTACGTACTCCTAAAGGTATCACCTTGGAAGGGTGTGGTCAGATTCGGCAAGAAAGGGAAACTAGCGCCTCGATATGTTGGACCTTTTAAGATTCTGGAAAGGATCGGAAAAGTCTCCTACAGACTCGAACTACCGGAGGAACTTAGTAATGTCCACCCGACTTTCCATGTGTCAAACCTCCGAAAGTGCCTGGCTGAGCATGATTTGATTGTACCTCTCGATGACCTCCAAGTAAACGAAACACTACACTTCGTGGAGAAGCCTGTCGAAATCATGGATCACCAAACCAAACAGCTCAGACGCTCGCGCATTCCCATTGTGAAAGTCCGATGGGAAGGCAAACGAGGCGCGGAGTTCACTTGGGAACTCGAAAGCGACATGAAGGCGAAGTACCCGCAGTTGTTTGTTACGGCTTCGGCCTAATTTCGAGACGAAATTCCATCAACTAGGGGAGGCTGTAACACCCCGTGTTTCGGAAGTCAAAGTCAAAGTCAAGATTGAAGTAAAAGGAAGAAAAGATTTCTAATTGCGATCTGTCTCTCCTTGCTCAATTCCTGTTTTGACTTCTTTGACTTGTAATTAACCTATTTTATTATCGCTTTAGTTGTATTATGTGGAGTATCTATTAATAATCGCATAGTAATCGCTATTTATCGCTTGATTAATCGCTTTATCGCTATCGCAACTCGAAATTACGCATTTTGGTTATTGTTATACGTGTGTGTGTGCCTTATGTGTTTCTTGTGCATGTTTATTTATGTTATGTGTGGTAATCAATCGAAATGCAATCAAACTCAATCGCAAACGAATCGCAAACGCTAAACGAATACGAAATAAGGATTATTGTATGTTGATATAGTAGTTTGGATTAAAAGTAATTTGACTAGGAAACTCTAACGCATCAGAACGCTCGTAATCGCAATCGAAACGACAAAACTCGTCGCCCCAAACACTTGAACAAGTGGCCAATCGACCAGGTGGCCAGCCGATCGACCACCTATTCGATCGAGTTGCCGCTAGATCGGCCAGCCAATCGATCAGGCTGCCAACCGATCGACCAGCCCTCTCCTCCCCTTCCTTTTTGGGAAACCCTATAAATACCCCCTTTCACCATCATACTTTCCACTTTTGGCAACTCTCCTCCGACCAGCTCATCTTCCCCACTTTTCTTCAGATTTCTCGCGATTCCGGTAAGATCTCGTCTTAAATCTTGTACTTCCTTAATCTACACGCACTCCTACACCTTTCTATCTTTTGAATCTTAACTTTTAACCGTGAAATCATCAAGATTCAAAGTGTTTTAGGATGACGTCATCATGTGTTCTTGAGAACTTCATGTTTTGGCCTCAATCCACCAAGAACAACTTAGATCTAACCGATTTCCACATAAACAAACAAGGATGTTTCATAGATCTAAACATATTCACAATGAAAAGGATTGAAATATGGTTTTCCAATTTTCTTTCAACTCTTTTACACTCAATGCCTTCAAAACCGATAGAATCGGAGCTTGTGCCGACTTACTACTCATTCTTGTGGTTGTGTTGGTTCAATATCTGGATTCTATCCACGAGACTACCGATTTCGGGTTAAACATGGAACACCATCTCGAACAGTTAACTGGTCGGATTTGGGTGATTCCTGTCCGATCAGGGGTACCAAGTATTGACAAGGTTTCTGTTGCTTAATACGTTATCAAGACGTCTCGATAAAATGACAAACAATCAAAACAACCAAGTGTAAGACGAACAGGTCGACCAGGACGGAGTGTCGTCCGATCGAACTGCTGTCCGATCGAACAGCCATCCGAACGACCGGTCATCCGATCGACTTGCACCTTGGCCCCACAATTAATTTTCAAATCAACCCTCAAGAGTTTTGGGAACATCGAACGGATTGCCGTCCGATCGAGTTACCACTCGATCGACCGACCATCCGACTATGTGATGTTTCGATACTCCAACACTTAAACAATTTTCAACATGTTCAATGCACAAGGGATGCCACCCGATCGAACAACCGTCCGATCGAGTGACAACCTGCTGAGAACTTGTTCTCGCTGAAGTGCCCAACCTATCGGACTGTCGCCCGATCGAACGGTCGTTCGATCGATCGACCTGAAAGGTAGAGATACTTCAATGTTTTCAAAATACTACAACGAAAACTTCAAAAGTCAAGCCATCATACACAAACACATCCTTCCCAAAAGAAGTAACAATCCACTCGAACGGTCATCCGACCGGACGACCGTCCGAACGGACTGTCACTCGAATGACCGGCTGTCCGATCGGACTACCATCCGATCGAACTGCTGTCCTACCCACTTGCACTCTGTATCATTTTACGCGTCGCTTATCGTTATGCTATCAATCTGTTTAGGCTAACCCTACTCTCTAGCGCTCCCTTCAATCCATCAATCGCAGTGAGTATACTCGAATCCCCTTTTGCTTTACGCACTTTTGGGTGTTACATACGTTACATATACTAAATCACATCAAAGACACTACGCAATACTTTAACGCTAACCGTTACCGCATGTTATACGTGACTTAATGAATGCTTGTTTGTTATGTTTACACATGGAATGCTGTCTACCTGCCTTAGCAACGATAGTACTATAGTTTGGACTCAGCACCTGTTCACTCAGGGGTTGTTAAGGACAATTACTTACATGGCTCACAGTGGTGAGTGTGTATCGCGAACTGCCTTGGGCAGTCAACCCGCAGTCATTGGTATCGATAGGTTCATGTCGATAACTAACATGCCTCATTTTACACTGTGTACGTGCTGGTTATGCGTAACGATTTTGAACTCTATATGCTACTATCAAACTTGTATGCTCACCTTTACACTATGTGTATTGACTTTTACTTTAACGTATGTGACAGGTGCTTAGGATGCTTATTTGCTTACTTTGCTGTGAAATCGAGGCTAGGAAAGACCTAGGTCAACAATGAACATCTGTCTGTAATAAAAATTTGAGTTGTCGGAACAGAACAATTTGACTAGATCTTTTCTGTAATAATTGTATTATCATTTATGACATGGTGTCATGGTATGGGACGTGTTGCTTTAAATATTTGGTAAATATAGTTGTTATGGAAACTTCTGGACAATCTGTTTCGCTCAGTGCCACGCCCCGATGTTTCCGCCATCGGTTGGGGTGTGACACTGGAAGTAGCTGAGCTCAAGTGTTCGAAATCATAAATCTAGAGAGAATTTCGTAGTGGTGAAGGTTGGAAATGAAGAAGTGGGTTGGTATTTGTAGGCTGAAGACGATCGGGACGAGAGGGGCCTCTCGTGCGAGAAGGCCTTTCGCACGATAGGGGATTTACCCTTTTGTTCGCAATTCAAGTTTGTCGTTTTGGCCTATTTTGTCGGTTTTAATCGTTTTAAAAGTGTAAGTGTAACGTATAAGTGAAGTGTATAAAATGATGAATGAATTTGTATAAGTATGAGGTTGCCTAAAAATGCATTTAAACGATCGATTGAACGAGTAACAAGTATGTATAAAATATGAATTTCGTTACGATCAAGGTTTCAAATTGCGAAATTGGGAGTGGATTATGTGTGACAACCGGTAATTAACGGCTTCTAACTACGCGATTAAAAAACGTTTAAAACGATAAGAAATAGTGTTTAAGGCGGATTAACTATATTAGGCTACTGAAATGCCTAGGGACGCTTATCCGACGTTACAATGCACGTACGGTGATTTTGGGGAATTCTGCTGAACGATAAACGAAAACGAACTGACACCGTACAAAATACTGACAACGCCGCCAAATACGAAGTTTATACATATAATTTAAGCATACGGAATTGGTTTTCCGAATTTATCATGCTTTTGGACGTCGCAAAATGCAAACGTAAACGAAAAACGCGACCAAAGGAACGCACCGACAACAAAACTGAAGCACCAGATGCAAGTTACGCCTCGACATTAATATATTATGATATACGTGACTTCGTTTTCGAACATTTATATCCACGGTTGAAACCGTAAAAAAAAACATATAGAAGCGACGACCGTCGTGATTTACGCGATTCTTTTTCGCAACCGACAAGTGAACCCAACAAAAGATTGACACTGACATAACTTTTAAGGTTTTCAAGATCACGAACTCGCACAGGGGTGATATATATATAACACGGCTGAATGCCTTTAATTTTCATGTATTATAGTTTTATAAACCAAGCTACTGGATTTCCAACTTTAAATTAAATTAATATCAATAAACTCCATGGATTGTAAGTTTACGTTTGGTTTATAATCTAATACTTTTTCTTTTCCTTATTTTCTTTTTCTTTGTTATGTGCCACCGAAGAGATCAAAAGAAAAGAAAAATAGTATTCAAGCAATTTAATTAGTACTAACAACTAAAACGACAAGGACAATCTAAACCACCTTTGTTTATTCACTTCCTTGCAAAGTTGTTGACTTTTATCCCTGGTTTATCGATGGCATCACAAGAAAAGAAAACTCAATGTCATTTTGTTTAATAATGAAAACTCATGGAACACTCAAGGTACATGCCTTATTAATTATTAGAAGAGGCCATGCTGAAAGAAAAAGAATAGCAAGGGACAAGTACAATTAAATTAGCTTTACTGACACACTCAACATATATGCATGATTAGATTTTTTTTTATGCATTCATACATGTCTGAGTTTTTTCCCAAACTAGTGTTGGTGGAAAAAATATTTACCAAAATAGTGTTCATTGAAAAGTATTTACCAAAATGGTGTTTCTTGATTATTTTGTATGTCTTTTATTTTTAACCAACATATTAAACTTTTATAATATTTCTATTAAGTTAATGAAGTGTATATTTTTTTATATTCTTTAATAATTTATATTTTTTTAACAAATCTAATATAATTTTTTTTATTTCTCTGATCAACTTTTTATACTTTTTTTAGTAATAACTCTTTTAAAAAAACATATTAGTTTTCTTTTTCTTTTCCTATAAAATTAAATCATTATCTATTTCTGTATACTTATTTTACATCTTTTTCTTAAACAAGAATTGATCTTTTTTCCTCAACGTCTTTAAGAGTAGTTCAAGACTAATCCAAATTATTATTAATACTATGATTATTTTATTAATATTAAAATATAACTTACTAGTTACTAGGCACTGTAGTGCACCATGAGTTTCAAAAATAGTAAATCGAAATAGAAATGGGTATTGAGCTGCAATTTGTAAATAAAATTTTAGTTATAAATAGTAACAATCGAAATAGAAATGGGTATTGAGCTGCAATTTGTAAATAAAATTTTAGTTATAAATAGTAACAATCTCTCGATCATTTCTGTTATATGAATTCCCAGTAAATCATTAAATTGTAATAACGTAACTTATATTTAAAAATTAAAAAGTATATTGATTGATTGAAAAAATATCAATCATTAAAGAATTAAAAAAATAGATACTTGATTAATTTAATAGAAATATTATAAAAGTTTAATATTTTGGTTAAAAAGAAAAGGCACAAACCCTATTTTAGTAAATAGTTTTCAAAGAACACAATTTTGGTAAATATTTTTTTCACCAACACTAGTTTAGGAAAAATAATCATAGTATTAATAATAACTTGGATTAGTCTTGAACTACTGTTAAAGACGTTGAGGAAAAAAGATCAATTCTTGTTTAAGAAAAAAATGTAAAATAAGTATACAGAAATAGATAATGATTTAACTTTATAGGAAAAGAAAAAGAAAACTAATATGTTTTTTTTTAAAAAGAGTTATTACTAAAAAAAGTATAAAAAGTTGTTCAGAGAAATAAAAAAATTATATTAGATTTGTTAACAAATATAAATTATTAAAGAATAAAAAAATATACACTTCACTAACTTAATAGAAATATTATAAAAGTTTAATATGTTGGTTAAAAAGAAAAGACACACAAAATAATCAAGAAACACCAGTTTGGTAAATACTTTTCATTGAACACTATTTTGGTAAATATTTTTTCCACCAACACTAGTTTAGGAAAAAACTCTACAATAGTTCACAAAACACAATACATGCACACCAGACAATTCCCTTTCAACTCTCTGTTCTCGCTCTCATCTTGAGTCGCCGGAGATGGCAGCCGGTGACTTTCCGGCGCCAGTTTTCCAACCAGACACACACACCCACTCTCCTTCTTCAGTGGCGGATCCAAAAAAAATTTCTAGTGGGTTCATTGTTTTTATATGCTCTAATTCTATATAACCGGACATAAAATAATCGGGTCGGTTTCACAATTCGGGTTAGATAAGGTTCATCACATAAATACATAATCATTCCATTAGGCATTAGCAAATTAACAATGTTCATATAATCATATTTATAATTTCTAACTAATAGGAAATCAAGAAATTGAAAGTTTACTTAATTGACGGTTCCATTAGGGTATGTGTAGTGGGGCGGTATGCCTAATCATAGCGCCGGTATGGCGCCTGAAACACCAAAACTGAGGGCGCCACGTTTGGAAATTTTCGAACGGCGCGATGTTGATAACGACACGATGAAATGGAAATTTGTTATTTTTGACCGTTGGTAAACGGTCATTTCCTTAAAAAAAAAAATCAATTTTTTTTCAAACTTTCTTTTATAAATACCTCTTTTCCTATTTTTTTACCATACACACTCAAACACTCTTTATCTCTTCCACTTTTTTTTAGAAATCCTTATATTTTATACAATGCATCCATTCAACCGTGGCTTCATTCCTCCCCGATCAAGTGCGGACCCAAACCAAAGTGGTAATCCTACTCGCCCCGTGTCGCCGGTTCCCACTCGACCCAACCCTTTCGGCTCCGGTTTTCTCGACTACAATCAACAAAATCCCGGGTTCATGAATCTTTTGAACCAATCGCTATCATGGGACCCGAATCTCTACGGGTGGAACCTGAATCTAAACACCGATGGAATGGGGTCGTCTCAAGCTTTTGGGTCGGCTCAAGCTTTCGGCTCCCCACAACACGATACCGATGTTGTTCCGGAAACACAACCCGAAGTAGCGGAGACGCAAATAGGAAAAGGAAGACGGCAACATAAAAAGAAAGGGGAAACCGACACCCGAGCGAAAAAAAATGTGATATCGTGGGAGCCCGATGAGGAGTATGCGTTAACCCGCGCTTTCATCGATGTGTCGGAGGACCCGGTTATAGGTATATTTTTTTAAGTTTCTTTATTTTTTGTGTTTTTTTTTTGTTTTTTAAAGTTTCTTTATTTTTTGTGTTTTTTTTTGTTTTTTTATTTATTTTCTGTTTTTTTTTTCTGTTTTTTTTTTTCTGTTTTTACGTTTTTTTTCTCTTTTTTTTATTTATTTTCTGTTTTATTTATTTTTTAAATTTTAGACTAACATTATATTTTTTTTTGTAGCAAACAATCAAAGTAAAACCGTTTTTTGGCAACGAATACGAGATCTTTTTTACGATCACATGGGTAAAGGAGACGAATACCGCCCACGGGACTCTATATCGGGCAAGTGGACCGACATAAACAAGAAATGCACGAACTTTCAAACCGTGTACCAACGCATGTTTGCCGGATGAAAAAGTGGAAGTAAGGACGAAGACATTACGCAAGCGGCATTGGTCGAGTATATGAATGCTAATGGCCATTTCCCGTACATGAGGTGTTGGCAAATCCTTCGTCATAGCCCCAAATGGGCCACCGTATCTACTTCGAGTGGTCGTTCGGGAAATAAACGGCCGTCAAAGAGGTCCAAAACAAACGAGTCGGGTGAACCCGAAACGCCAACCTCCGACGCTCGAAACACCAACTTGAACGAGGATATTCCGGATGACGAGCCGGTGGAGGAGCTACCAAGACCGCCCGGAAGAAGTAGGCGGGCGAAAAAGCCCGAGTCGTCATCGATATCTATGGGATCGGATATGAGTCACGCATTTTCGGAGATAAACAACCGACTTCATGACATACACGAACTCGGTACTAAACGTATGGAGGAGAACCGCGAAGTTACGGAGATTATGCGGGATAGACAATGGGCTCACGACTTTGAGTTCTACTCGAAACCGCACGACCACCTTACCGGAAAAGCTTTGAAGATGGCGTTGGCCCAAAAGGAAAGGATCGAAAAAAAATATAATCTTTGAAGTGTTGTTTTTTTTTTTTTTTTTAGTGTAATGTTTTTTTAATTTAATGAATGAATTTTAATTTTATAAAGTTAGAAAATAATTATAAAAAATTAGAAATTAATAATTGAGTAATGATTAGGCGGGGGCTTTATGACTACGGGCTTAAATGCATAACGCCCACCCGCACACGTGGCACGCCACGTGTCGCATAACGCCCCCAAAGGAGGGTTATGACTACACATGGCCTTAGCAAATTAAGAAATTATGGCCTTAGCAAATTAAGAAATTGGAAACTAATACACAATTTTAAACCAATTCACAAATCTGAAAACGAAAAGAAAGAAAAATTGATTTCAATGTCGGCATAACCTTCATTAACAACCAACTGTATTAGTTATACACACATTCGATAGAAAGAAAAAAAAAACTTACTGTGTTAGTTATACATATTGTTAGTTAAGTTTGAGTAGTTAGCTACCTACACTAGTACAACAGGTAACAAAAACACAATTCAATTAACATTGCAAAAATTGATGCGTGAGAAGACTCGAACCCGGGAATCTTTTATTGTTAGGAAGAGACTTAACCACCGAACTGTGAATGGTTTTGTTTATGGGTTCACCTTCACTGATATTTATGGGTTCATTCTTGTTTTTTATATATGACCTCTATTAAAATTTCGAAAGCGTGAACCCATAGTAATCAATGTAGATCCGCCCCTGTCCTTCTTCCCTATAACAACCCCCCCTCGCTCTCCCTCTGTTTCACTGTCGAGCGACAACGGTGGCAGCGTCACCCGGGAGTATCCAGGCGACGGCACCGCCGTTTGCGGCGGCGACGGTGGTGCCTCCGGCGTCGATTCCTTCTGCGATAATGGAGCTCCGGCAACCGCGGTTCGAGTTAACATCTTCGGTAAGCTCCTCGACTTCTCTTCTCATCTTTATTGACCTGGTTCGATCCATTTCTTCCGGCCTCTTCTGTTGTTGAGTCAGGATGGTGATGAGGATGTCTGGGATTGAAGAACCAAAGAATCGTGTTTAGGCCGGAGCCTGTAAACGAGGGTTTGGATCTTGTAAAAGAGCTTGAGGAACAGTCCTGCAAAACAGAAACCGTTAGGCTCGCCGCAGAGATGGGAGGGCCCCTCTGCGACCACCCTCCGGCGTGAGGATAAGTATTGGTAGAGAGAGAAAGTAAGGACGAAGGTTCAGAAAATCGTACTTGGCTTTGTACTTGATGAGGTATTTATAGTAGTCAACTGAGATGACGTCGTCCGTCCAGACGCACTTGAATGGAGATTCGTCTTCGGAGGTACCTGATAAGGGGCGGACATTTTTAGATATCCGTTCAAGTGGAGTCCGGTTCGTCCTAAGGATCATGTCCGGTCTCGGATATGTATCTTCAAGTCCCCCAGTTTGGTAAGTCTTGGTAAAGACTTTAGCAAACTGTTATTTCAAGCTTTTTGTCTTATTCGGATGACGTGTCACTGCTGGAGTGGTTTGAATCGATGACGTGACATATTTTGAGTGGTGTGGGTGACTTTCATCATTTTGACCGTCAGTCACCTACTGGTGACGGTAGCGAAACCCGTGTTGGAAATCGTGGAAAGTGACGGTTGACATGATGGCCCCCCAACCGACTTACTTTTTTCTATAAATTTGGTTTTTACCATTTCATTTTTACCCTTTCTTCCTCTCCTTTTTCATCTTCTCTGCTGTTATCCTCTCTAATCTCTTCTTCTTCTTCAAAGAAAGGTGCGTCCTTTTCCTTTTTATTTTTTAAAGGTATGGCTCCTGGTAAGGAGAATCTTGCGGAGAGTGTGAGCGTGCTTACCCAACGTCAGTTGGATAAGTTCATTAGAGATTATAGGATTCCTCTAGATCTTCACCCGGTCCTTCCTTCCGAAAGGGAAGCCATATATCCATTCCGTCAAGGGAAGTTTCCCTTTTATACTCGCGTCTGTAATTTCGCGAATTATAGGGTTCCTTTTTCTCGCTTTTTGATTAGGGTTCTACAATTTTTTAGGGTTCATATTTGTCAGGTTAATCCATTCGGTCTTAGCCGTATTAATCATTTTGAAATTTCTTGCCGGGCCTTAGACCAGAAACCGGACCTGAATGTTTTTCGATATTTTTACGAGTTTATCACGGCCGGAGATTGGTATACATTCGGTCACCGAAAGAATGTCCCTTCCCCATCCTCCGGCGAGCGGTCTAGCCTCAAAAATTGAAAGGACAATTTTTTCTGGCTGGACGACCGCTGTGTACCGGAGGATATGAGGTGGCATTTCAAAGATCAGACGATGTCCTTCGATCTTGATGAAAGTCTTGTCCGTGCCCTGATTGAGCATAAATCTCCCATCCGTCCCCTTTCCGAGCATTTACTTTGGTTATGTCGAGTCAGTTTTTCCTGGGCCCGAGGGGATAGGGATTGGCCGATTATTCGCCGAAAGCGTGATCGTAAGTTCCGGCCCTTTACATCCCCTTCGGTCACCACTACTTGTTTGTTTTGCTAACCTTCTTTTTGTTTTGAAAATGCAGGTGCCGCAATGTCTCTTCTTGATGCTCTAAAGGTTCCGAGTGCGGACGTTTTTGACTTTGATTTTGAGGAACAAGGTGAAGAGGATGTTCCGTTGATGAAACAGGTGGCATCTTCGGCTCATCCGATCCGCCCACTGGTGAATCCGAATGTGACTGGGCCATCTGCTGCCGAAGCAACTTCTTCTATTCCTCAGGACATGCCTGAACAAGTTACTGCGGAGACTGCTTCTTCCACTCCGAAATCTACGAAAGAAGCTGTTGGTTCGTCCGGATCCCAATCTGGCAAGAGATCAATTCTTGATGACGTGGATAGTGATCCGGAGGTCCGTGATTTAGATGAGGCCCTCCAATATCGACCTTCTTCTTTGAAAAGCAAGGGTGTTGCACCGGACGTGGATTTGAAAGTTCGCTCTCGTAAGAGGAAGACTGAGCCGATTCTGATACGTTCTACCGATCCTCTTCCTTTGCCAAAGTCAAAGAAATCAAGGAAGGATTCTCACTCCGAAGGTAATGTAATGGAAGAATTGGACGAGCATCTTACCGGAGGTAGGTTTTCTAGGGAGGAGGCCGCATTGGCTCGTAACAAACCGACCCCTACCTTTTCCGGTGGTTTCATTCCAAGTACTGAGGTAGAAAATATGGAGACGGAGATTCCGGAGATTTCGAGCAAGGAGAAGGAGAAAGCTCATGGTGAACTGTCACGTCCCCCGACCCGGTTTGACCTGTTTCAGGAGCCGCGGGACAGAAATCCCATGGTATTTATTTAATTGAGTTTAACAGCGGAAGTTTATTTAACAGGATCGTTTAAAGCTAAAATTTTCCCGATTTATTTTATTTCACAATTCGGGATAAAACCCCGATAATTTACAATATTATGTTTTTACTACGAAATCGTGATATTACAAAATTATTTCTTTATTTTATAATGAGCCACTATCTTAAGCTTGAAATGCTCCCCAGCACTTTTCCTGAATTACAACAGATCACCTGAAACATGTTTGAAAAAGGTTTTGTCAGCGGGAAATACTGAGTGAATCATTCTATTTACTAAAATGACACATTTGTTATAATGTACAGTATTAAGAGCGATTACAATGTTTCTATTATCAAACCAACTACCCACGGTATTTGTCACTCGACCGAATCTGTGACTATGGTCATATCCCCCATTGGCTGCCCCAATGGTGACGATTATCAAGTAATGTATACAAAACCCCACATACCGGCTGTAACTTGGTGATTACAAAGACTTAATCCCCGTAATTATAATTTTGAAATAAACATGCTTTTATAAATAGATTTGATAAAAAGAGAATGACTCACATTGCTGATTTAATACGGACAGAATCTAGTCTTATGAATTAGCCTTGTTAACCTAATTTAAATAACAATGCACACAAAACTAGGTTAGTAATCAATCTAGCATTTACGATAACTCACGAGATCAAATTCTCACAACGAATGACAAAGTGCAATACTTCATCCATCGAATTAACGATGATCCGTCGAATTAACGACGAATGATAAAGTATAACCCTAATGTGGGCGGCAATTAAACATCCATTGGATATATTGATCATCGGAAAATGAATCGTAGTAGCGATTGTGCTAATACCCTGTTTTGCGGCAGAATTTCGAGATCAGTGTGTGAATTTAGAGTATACTGTTCGTATCTCAGTGAATATTGCGAATTTTTACGTCGTTGTTCTTCCAGAATTCAAGTCCCACTGTCCACTATTTATAGGTAAAATTTTACCCTGAGGCGGCCCGCGTAAGAATTAAGCAAACCTGAGGCGGGCCGCGTGAGACCTATTTTTTAGGTATAGGTTGCCACGGTTGGGACTAGCTTTGCTGAGTTAACAGTTTTCGTAAATTCTGTTTCTACAGCTCACAATTTGGATAATCGTTACTTAGGGTATTACCCCCCTGAGTTTTAGGGGCCCTAATCCTGATTCTGAAAATTCTGAAAATTTTAGGGTTTGTTCAGAATCACTTGGGTGTCTCAATTAGGGTTTCCTTTTGGACTAATTAATTTAATAATTATGACTTTTGATGAGAGTTGTTACATTCTCCCCACCTTAATAAAATCTCGTCCTCGAGATTTATTGGAATAATTGAGGATACTTTTTCTTCATTTCTGATTCCAGCTCCCAAGTGTACTCAGCTCCTCTCTTTGAATCCCATCTGACTTTGACTAGAACTAGTCGTTTGTACTTGAGAAACTTGATCTTTCGATCCTCAATTTGAAGAGGTCTCTCAACGAATTTCAACTTTTCGTTTACCTCTATATTTCGAAGAGGTACTACCAGTGATTCATCTGATAAGCATTTCTTGAGATTGGATACATGAAATACATTATGTACTCCAGATAATTCTTCTGGTAATTGTAAACGATAAGCTACTGGCCCTATACGTTGGATCACTGGAAATGGTCCTACGTATCTTGGACTTAGCTTTCCTTTCTTACCGAATCTAACAACTCCTTTCCAAGGAGAAACTTTCAATAGTACCTTGTCTCCAACTTGGAATTCTAACGGCTTGCTTCTATTGTCTGCATAACTCTTCTGGCGATCTCGAGCCGTCTTCAGCCTTTCTTTGATTTGAGTAATCTTATCAGTTGTTTCTTGCACAATCTCCGGACCTGACAATTGACTTTCTCCTATTTCTGCCCAACAAACTGGAGTTCTGCACTTTCTTCCATATAATGCTTCAAATGGAGCAGTATTAATGCTTGAGTGATAACTATTGTTATAGGAGAATTCAATTAATGGTAAATGATCATCCCAACTTCCACCAAAATTTATTACACATGCTCGGAGCATGTCTTCTAGAGTTTGGATCGTCCTTTCACTTTGTCCGTCTGTTTGGGGATGATATGCAGTGCTCAAATTTAATCGAGTTCCCATAGCTTGCTGGAAACTTTTCCAGAAATGGGAAGTGAATCGACTATCTCTATCCGAAACAATGGAGAGTGGAACTCCATGTAAGGATACAACTTCATCTACATACAATTTAGCCAGTATTTCCATGCTAAAGGTTTCTTTCATAGGTAGAAAGTGAGCAGATTTGGTTAATCGATCTACAATTACCCAAATCGCATCATTACCTTTTCTGGTTTTGGGTAACTTAGTAACAAAATCCATTGTTATAAGTTCCCATTTCCACACTGGCATCTCTAACTGTTGTAGTAGTCCTGAAGGTTTCTGATGTTCTGCCTTAACTTGTGAACAAGTAAGACATTTAGAAACATATCATGCTATATCCTTTTTCATTCCTATCCACCAAAAGTTCTTTCTTAAATCTTGGTACATTTTATTGTTTCCTGGATGAATAGTATACCTAGATTTATGAGCTTCTTCTAAAATTTTAGGTCTTAAGTCTCCCTGTTTAGGTACCCAAATTCTACTTTTGTAGAATCTCCAAATCCCATCTACTCCTTGTTCTAATTCCTTGATTCGTCCTTTCATTCCTTCAGCATCATCCTTGATTGCTGTAGTTTGAACATTCTTCAATTGTTCCATTAAATCTATTTGTAGATTTAATCTGAGAGCACGAACCCGTCGTTGTTTCTCATAATACTTACGACTTAATGCATCTGCAACTACATTTACTTTTCCTTCGTGATACTGAATATCACAGTCGTAGTCGCTTAAGATTTCCATCCATCTCCTTTGCCTCATGTTTAACTCTTTTTGCCCAAAGATATATCTTAAACTCTTATGATCTGTATAGATAGTAAACTTACTTCCGTACAGATAATGTCTCCAAATCTTAAGGGCAAAAATTACGGCTCCTAATTCTAAATCATGAGTCGTATAGTTTTCTTCGTGCTTTTTCAATTGCCTTGATGCGTACGCAATTACCTTCTTGCGTTGCATAAGCACACATCTAAATCCTAATTTTGAAGCATCACAATATACTTCAAAATCTTCAGTTCCTTCTGGTAAGGCTAAGATTGGAGCATGGGTTAGTTTCTGTTTCAAAATTCTAAAAGGTTCTTCTTGTTTGGGTCCCCATTCAAACTTAGTAGCTTTACAGGTTAGCTTAGTTAATGGTACAACTATCTTGGAAAAATCCTTAATAAACCGTCTATAATACCCAGCTAAACCTATAAAACTTCTAATTTCCATTGCTGTTTGTGGAACCTTCCATTTGGTAATTGCCTCTATCTTAGCAGGATCTACGTGAATACCTTCGTGATTCACCATGTGTCCTAAGAATTGCACTTCTTGTAACCAAAATTCACATTTCGAGAATTTAGCGTACAACTTTTCTTTTCTTAACAAAGTTAAGAGTGCATGAAGATGTTCACAATGCTCTGTCTGACTTTTGGAATAAATAAGTATATCGTCTATGAAGACAATTACAAATTTATCCAAGTACGGTTTACAGATCCTATTCATCATGTCCATAAATGCTGCAGGTGCATTTGTTAATCCGAAGGGCATGACTGTAAACTCGTAATGACCATACCTAGTTCTAAAAGCAGTTTTAGGTATGTCTTCTTCTTGTACCTTCAATTGATGATATCCAGAGCGTAAATCTATCTTAGAAAAATATCTAGCCCCCTGAAGTTGATCAAAAAGATCATCAATCCTAGGTAATGGATATCGATTCTTAATTGTAACCTTATTCAATTCCCTATAATCGATACACATTCTCATTGAACCATCCTTTTTCTTGACAAACAACACTGGCGCTCCCCAAGGGGATGAGCTAGGTTGTATGAATCCTTTACTTAGTAATTCATCTAATTGCTCTTTCAGTTCTAACATTTCTGTGGGTGCTAACCGATAAGGTGCCTTGGCTATCGGTGTAGTTCCTGGAATTAGATGAATCCTAAATTCTACTTCCCTGTCTGGAGGTAATCCAGGTAAATCTTCTGGAAATACATCAGGATATTCTGAGACTACTGGTATTTCCTTAAGATCTTTACCCTTAGTGCTAATGATTACCGAAATCATATACACTATTCCTTGTTTTCGTTCATAATTAACAACTTTCATTACTGATATGAACTTCATGGGCTTACGCGGTTTATCTCCTGTAATCCTAATCACTTCTCCGGTGGGTGATTGAATTTCTATGGAATTCTGATCACAAAGGATTTTAGCATGGTTGGCTACTAACCAATCCATTCCTAATACAACATCAAATTCAGCTAAATTCATCGGCAATAGTTTTGCAGAGAATTTATGTCCTAAAAGTTCTATGTTTCCTTCTTGCAAAACTTTATCTATTTTAACTGAATTTCCGTCTGCTGTTTCAACTGTAAAAATCTGCCTAATATTGGTTAAAGGTAAACTAAGAGCTTGGTAGAATGAAGTATTTATAAAACTTTGGTTTGCACCAGAGTCAAATAATACTTTTGCGTACACGTTGTGAACTAAGAACGTACCCGCTATCACATCCAGAATGAGTTCTGCTTCTTGAGTGGTCAGCTGAAATGCCCTGACATTCTTCTTAGTAGTTCCTTCGGTCGTCTTGGGTTTGTTATCTACTGGTTTGATCAATTTAGGACATTCTGTTTTATAATGCCCCGCTTCTCCACAGTTAAAACAAATTACAGTCTTCTTTTTGCAATTTTCTTCACGATGTCCTACAGTTTTGCAAAAATTGCAAGTGATATCGCATCTTCCATAATGTTTCTTTTTGCATTTCTTGCAAAATGACGGAGCTGGAGATTGCCCTGTTCCTTTTCTCTTGAAGCTGTTATTATTACCCACACGAAATCCTTGGGTAATTTTCTGAGCTAGTTCCTTTTTCCTATCTTCATCTCTTGTGCGTACCAGTTCATCGGTTAGAGTATTAGCTAATTCTACCGCATCATCAATAGTGCGTGGTCTCGCAGCTTTAACAATATTGCGGATTTCGCTAATTAGCCCCCAAATATAGCGAGAAATGAGTACTGGTTCTGGCGAAGCCAGTGTTGGTACCACTCTAGCATATTCAAAGAATGTCGAGGTATAACCACGACAATCCACACCCATCATCCGATGATTTAGAAACTTATTCGCCATCTGTTCCTTTTCATACTCGGGACAGAATTTTCTTTCCACCAAACCTTTAAATTCTTCCCAAGTCATAGCATAAGCTATTATTCTTCCTTTTGATTGTAACACAGTGTTCCACCATTCGAGTGCTCCTTCTTTGAAGAGATTTGAGGCGTACATGACCTGATCATCTTTACCACATTTACTTATTGCAATGACTGCTTCGGTTTTTTCTAACCAACGCAGTGATGCAGTTGCTCCTTCATTGCCTGCAAATTCAGTGGGTTTACAAGCAAGGAATTCTTTGAAAGTGCAACCAGGCGTTGCAGTTTTCATTTTCTTGGGTAATGGAGCTTGATGTGGTTCCCTATTATGATTAACATGATTATTGCCTCCATTTACACTATTACTGAAGTTATCTTCAGTAATCTGTTTACTAGGGACAATTTGTTGCGGTTCGATCGGATTCTTTATAGCAGCAACGAATGCTGGAATAGCATTGGCTATCCCTTGAGCAACAATGTTTTCGATATCTTGCCGAGTCATATATTGATCTCTTGAATGTTGTTCAGACTGATTAACTTCATTTATAGGTTCATTACCACTGTTTGCCATCTGATAATGTATATATATAAATTTTATTAGTATCTGATAAATAACAATTATATACAAACAATCAGAAAATTTTACAATACAGATATAGTCAAAACAATCGATTTCTCGATTTCATTTTATATCTAGTATAGTATGCATCAGTACACACCAATATCTTACAAAGTTTTATTCGTTATTTACAGACTAACTTTACTATTACTATTATACAACTACCATTTTACCATCGTACTATCTCTCGTCACTTGCTGTTCTAAAAACGCAGTTCCCTCTCATCGTACTTCCAGGCAATTTGTCCCCCTATTTCCCTGATTCTAGTTCCAGCATCAAACAATTCTTCACCAAAGTGGCGAAGTTCAGCCATGTTTTCATTACTCATGGGTGGATTAGGTAGGGGTTCTGGATCGAATTGTGGAAGAAAGGAATAAGGATCGTTGACAATATTTTGAAATTGCCAATCGTTCGTCCACCATTCGTCCATTCCTATGGGTTGGGAATGAACTATTGGGTCTGGAATTGCTGGTTCCCAATTCATAGGGAGTTGGTTTTCAAGAGAATAAGTAAAAATATTATTATTATTATTATTATTATTATTATTATTATTATTGACAGGCTGAATAGTTTCACAGCTTGCCAATAGGAAATCTATCTCATCTTGAAAAGTCCTTTCCTGGTTTGGATTGGAGCTCTCTCCGATTTCTATCTGAGTTGGTCTAGAGCCTTGCCCAACTTCCATTACTATTTCTTTAGTACCTTCCTCCATCTGAATTTCTATTTCCTTAACCTCTTCCTTGTCTTCAGTTTCCATTTCCTTTTGTTTAGAACTCTCTCCGGTTATAATTTCTTTTCCCTTTTTCAAAGGATTGTTTATTTTGGGAAGTTTTGTAACTGGCTTTTTCTTACGTATACGACTTCCCCACACGTAATTCTTTCTTTTCTTTCTTTTTGGCTTGTTCACAGGTGGAGCCTTGAATTCTACTGGTTGTTCTACATCGGGAAAGTATCCAGTATATTCTTTGGAAACTTCGATATTCACTGGGTAAAGATTAAGGTTTTGAAAGGCTTCAGATATCTCACTCATGCTGATGTAGCATATATGCAAAATGCATAAAATACTAAGTTAAAATTCATAATTAACCTTTTAATTTATTACATACTATGTACTAATTTATTACAAAGATAACTGAAAAACACACTTAGGTTTTGAAATTTTATTTATTGCACAGGGTTTCTAGATTGTAAGGGTAAGGTGCTAAAACTTTAAAATATTTAAAGATTTATATTTTCTGATACTGTGGCTAGCATATATAAATTTGCCCATTTCTCATCTAGCTTATCTTCCCAAGGTGATTTATCAATTAATTCCTGAGTTTCCCGTTTAATCTTCTTTTCTCGGATTTTCTCTTTACTTTTCTTAATAATCATCTCCCTCCTTCTAGGAGAAAGTGATTCCTCGTATTGTGCCTTTCGCACAAATATTCCTTCTTCAGGAATTTCAGCCTGATTCGAGGATTTGGTTCGGGATGAACTTCCCTTCTCATTGGATGATCTATCTAATTTAAGATAGATACTTGACAGCTTTTGCTTACCCATACTGTAACTAACAAATAATCAGTTAATAATACACATAATCACATAATAGTAATTAGGAAAAATTAAGTATTTCTAAATACTTAATTAGCTTAACCCAGTGGCTCTGATACCACCTTTTTCTGTCACGTCCCCCGACCCGGTTTGACCCGTTTCAGGAGCCGCGGGACAGAAATCCCATGGTATTTATTTAATTGAGTTTAACAGCGGAAGTTTATTTAACAGGATCGTTTAAAGCTAAAATTTTCCCGATTTATTTTATTTCACAATTCGGGATAAAACCCCGATAATTTACAATATTATGTTTTTACTACGAAATCGTGATATTACAAAATTATTTCTTTATTTTATAATGAGCCACTATCTTAAGCTTGAAATGCTCCCCAGCACTTTTCCTGAATTACAACAGATCACCTGAAACATGTTTGAAAAAGGTTTTGTCAGCGGGAAATACTGAGTGAATCATTCTATTTACTAAAATGACACATTTGTTATAATGTACAGTATTAAGAGCGATTACAATGTTTCTATTATCAAACCAACTACCCACGGTATTTGTCACTCGACTGAACCTGTGACTATGGTCATATCCCCCATTGGCTGCCCCAATGGTGACGATTATCAAGTAATGTATACAAAACCCCACATACCGGCTGTAACTTGGTGATTACAAAGACTTAATCCCCGTAATTATAATTTTGAAATAAACATGCTTTTATAAATAGATTTGATAAAAAGAGAATGACTCACATTGCTGATTTAATACGGACAGAATCTAGTCTTATGAATTAGCCTTGTTAACCTAATTTAAATAACAATGCACACAAAACTAGGTTAGTAATCAATCTAGCATTTACGATAACTCACGAGATCAAATTCTCACAACGAATGACAAAGTGCAATACTTCATCCATCGAATTAACGATGATCCGTCGAATTAACGACGAATGATAAAGTATAACCCTAATGTGGGCGGCATTTAAACATCCATTGGATATATTGATCATCGGAAAATGAATCGTAGTAGCGATTGTGCTAATACCCTGTTTTGCGGCAGAATTTCGAGATCAGTGTGTGAATTTAGAGTATACTGTTCGTATCTCAGTGAATATTGCGAATTTTTACGTCGTTGTTCTTCCAGAATTCAAGTCCCACTGTCCACTATTTATAGGTAAAATTTTACCCTGAGGCGGCCCGCGTAAGAATTAAGCAAACCTGAGGCGGGCCGCGTGAGACCTATTTTTTAGGTATAGGTTGCCACGGTTGGGACTAGCTTTGCTGAGTTAACAGTTTTCGTAAATTCTGTTTCTACAGCTCACAATTTGGATAATCGTTACTTAGGGTATTACCCCCCCTGAGTTTTAGGGGCCCTAATCCTGATTCTGAAAATTCTGAAAATTTTAGGGTTTGTTCAGAATCACTTGGGTGTCTCAATTAGGGTTTCCTTTTGGACTAATTAATTTAATAATTATGACTTTTGATGAGAGTTGTTACATGAACCTAAGGTGGTAACTTTTTCAGGTACGATGCTGGACTCTTCTTTAGGTCCGGACCGCTTTATCGAAGATGAGGAAGACCAAGTGTCTTCTCTCCCTTCATCTTGGTTCGGACCTGAGTTGTTGTCCTTTTTTCGATATGCAGATTTGTTCTCGGATGATATGGATATCGATCCGGCGACTGCTGAGGATAAGTTTATTCCGGATTGGGATGTTCGGAACAAGGACTCAGTGATGGATGCTCTGGTTGCAAAAGCTCTCCTTCTGAACATAAATACTCCGATAGATTACGCCAGAAGCCGAAAGATGAAGAACCCGGATCTAGGTGCTGCGGTCTTGACCAACCAAGCCCAATCAAACATTTTCGTGACGGAGCTTTATCGACGGTGGGTAGAAGCGGAGTCTGTACGGGAGAACTTAGAAAAGGAAGCTCGTTCTTTAAAGTGGAAGATTCTCAAGAATCCGGATATGGGGAAGAAGATCGCTCAGCTGACTCAAGATCTTCAAGCTCAGCAGGAAAAAGTCAAGTCTTTGACTGCTCAAAATCAATCATCCCAAGCGACTGCTGCTGCCGCCGCGGAAGACAGGGATAAAATATCTTTGGAATTTAAAGCGTTTTCCGAGTCGATGAGGGAGAAAGACGAAGAGCATAAGACGGTTTTGGCGAAAATGGAAGAATCTCTTAAAAATGCTCGTCTTGCTTATGAGAGTATGATGGCCGGTACGTGTTTGGTTTAGTTGCTTTTTATTTTCCTTATTTTTTCTAACACTTTTTCCAGAACGGGATACGCTTAAATCAGGAGAGGCTGATTTGAAGGACCGGATTGAGGAAATTGAGGCGGAGAATGTTTCCCTGAAAGCTAAGGAGGAGGATCTTCAAGCAACAAAGGTTTGGATGCTTTCGAAGGGGGCAAAGCTTCTGGCAAAGAATATTCATAAAGGGAAAGAAATGACTGCTGCCGTGGCCGCAGTTAACAACGCGATGAGTGCCGTGGGTATTAACTCCGGTCTGCATGCTGGTTACGTACATGCTTTGCAGAAGAAAACCCCTTACAAAGATGTGCCGATGCTCAATCGCAATGCTACGGAAGATCTAAAAACGGCGGTTGCTTGTTTTGATACTCTCACATTTCCGGTGATAGAAGATCTTCAGAAGCTTATCAACGCGCCTCTTTCTGAAATCAAGAAAGCTCTTCGGTTTGCGAATGATGACTCTTCGGAGGAGTAAGGTGGACATGCCCGGCTCTTTGGGGTATGCACCTTGGAAGTTTATGATTGATTTAGTTCTTTGGAAGGTGGACATGTCCGGCAATTTGGGGCATGCACCTTATTTTGGATGAATGTAATGATGCTTTTACTGGTGTTCGAACAATTATCCTTTGTAAATGATTTTGTAATTTCCGGTTTATGCAAGTCCGGTAATTTTTGATGTAATCACTTATTTATACATGCGTCCATGTTTTGTGTTTTACATTTTCTTTTTCTTGAACGTTCATTTTAAAGGCGCGGATCCGATTTATTTTATTTTGTTAGGATAATTTTTAAGTGAAGGAAAAACACGAACGAGGCCAGTTCGTCCTCACCTTTTAGGGTTAGCATCCCTAGTTCGGCCGAAAATTGTATTTGTGTTGCAACGTTGTTTAAGATAGAAAATTTCATTATTCTATTTTCTTATCCGGAGTTATGCTTCTCCTATTGACATAGTAAAAACATTTTTTGCAATCCGTGGGTAAAACCCTCCACGGTCTATGGAATTTATAATTCATTCGGTGCGGGCATAACCATCCGCATTACAGGGAAATAAAAAAAGTGACGGAGGCCGTAGCTTCCGTATTACAATCTTATTTTAAAATAAGAAACTTTTTAAAGAAAACATTTCTTTAGGTGAGCTCCGTTCCATGTGCGCGGGACGAGGGTCCCATCCATTTTCTTGAGCGTATATGCACCGTCCTTTCCCGCGGTGTTGATTAGGTAAGGACCTTCCCACTTTGGTGCCATTTTTCCAGTGCTTTCAACTAAGCTTGCTTCATTACTCCGCATGACGTAGTCCCCGACTTTAAACCGGATCTCCTTCACTTTTGAGTTGTAATTTTTTTCCAACTCTTTTTTGTATTTCGCTTCTCGGATCGCCGCAAGCTCTCTCCTTTCTTCGGCTAGATCCAGGTTCAGAAGGAGTTCTTGTTCGTTTTCTTCTTGACTTAGCTGCATGCGGGGGGTAGGTATCCCTACTTCAGCGGGGATGACTGCTTCGGTACCGTATGTTAAGCTGAAGGGAGTTTCCCTATTGCTCGTCTTCGGCATTGTTCGGTGGGCCCATAGGACGTGCGGGAGCTCATCTGCCCATGAGACGCCTTCCTTCCCCAAGCGCTTTTTAATGCCTTCCACAATGCTGCGGTTGGCTCTTTCTACTTGGCCATTGGCCTGGGGATGGGAAACCGAAGCAAAACTTTGCTCAATACGCATTCTTTCGCACCATGTCTTGAACGGTTTTTCTGCAAACTGTTTCCCGTTATCACTGACTATACATAGCGGCATTCCGTATCTGCACACTATGTTTTCCCAGACAAACCTCAGTACTTGATCTCCTGTGATGGTCCGGAGGGGTTTGGCTTCGACCCATTTTGTGAAATAGTCAATGGCAACCAACAGGAACCTTACCCCTCCGGTGGAAACAGGGAAAGGACCCACAATGTCAATCCCCCATTTCTGGAACGGCCATGCCGATGTTACAGGAACGAGGTTGTTCTTGGCTCGATGACTAATGGGAGCGTGCCGCTGGCAGTCTTCACATGATTGAAGCTCGTTAACCGCGCTTTGATGCATACCGGGCCAAAAATATCTGGCGTTCATGACTTTAGCTATGACCATCCTCGGTCCGGCATGGATGCCGCGTATTCCCCAGTGGATTTCTCTTATGACGTAGCTGGCTTCTTCCGGTGTTAAGCATTTTAGTAGCGGACCTAAAAAGGTCTTACGGTAAAGTTGCCCATCGTGAATCTGATATTGCAACGCTTTTACCTTTAGCTTCCGGGCCTAAGCTTTGTCTTCTGGGAGCGTCCCTTCTTTCAAGTAATCCACAATCGGAGTCATCCAAGAGTTTTCAAACGTGGAGACTGACATGACTGATCCCGTCTGCTGGATGGCCGGGGTTTGCAGGGTTTCGACTAAAACTTCTTTGGATAAATGACAAAATGCTACGGAGGCGAGCTTGCTCAAGGCATCGGCCTTTTTGTTTTTGCTCCGCGGTATGTGCACTATCTTGCAAGAGTCAAAAGAGGAGATTAAACTGTTAACTTGCTGGAGGTACCGAACCATGTTATCTTCTCGTGCTTCGTACTCTCCGCTGACTTGATTGGCTACCAATAATGAATCAACATGTGCTAGTACGGAGGTTGCGCCGGCTTTGGCCGCGGTTTGGAGACCTGCAAGGAGAGCCTCGTATTCTGCTTCATTGTTTGAAGTTTTAAACTCGAACCGTAAAGCATAGGTGTACTCTATCCCTTCTGGATCTATTAGGATTAACCCTGCCCCGATCCTTCTTTACTGGAGGCTCCATCCGTATATAAGTTCCATACCCTTGGTAGGGCGGATTTTTCTTTGGTGCTCTCTCCGGTTGGGACCTCTGTGAGGAAATCTGCCACCGCCTGGCCTTTCACCGGTCCTCTGGTACGATAGGTGATATCGAAAGCGCTGAGTTCAATTGCCCACTTAGTGAGACGTCCGGAGACCTCTGGCTTTCTGAGAATTTGTTGGATCTGGAGATCAGTCTGCACTTCTATATTGAAAGCTTGGAAGTATCTTCGGAGGCGTCTAGAGGCATGTACCAAAGCAAGTGCTAACTTTTCAATCATCGGGTACCGAGTTTCATAATCTTTCAGGACGCGACTTACGTAATAGACCGGGATTTGTGCTTGATTCCGATGCACTACGAGTACTGCACTTATAGCGAAATGAGAGGCGGAGAGATACACCGTGACAGTTTCTCTGGTAATTGGAGCGGTTAGGGTGGGTAAGGATCCGAGACAGACTTTTAACTCCTGAAATGCCGAATCGGCTTCTGGTGTCCACTCTATTTGACCTTTTCCCGTTCGTTTTCTCAATACATTCATGAAAGGAATAGAGCGATCAGCCGCTTTTGAAACAAAACGATGAAGAGCAACGAGCTTTCCGTTTAATGACTGAATTTCTTTGACAGTTTTGGGAGGTTGCATGGAGACTACCGCTTTGATTTTATCCGGATGTGCCTGGATTCCGGACTGGGTTATCCATACACCGAGAAACTTTCCTTCTTCTAAACCAAAAGAGCATTTCTTGGGATTAAGTTTAAGATTGATACTCCGAAGCCTGGTGAAGGTTTCGAGTATGTCGTCAATCATGTTATCTTCGGCCTGACTTTTTATGACCAGGTCATCCACATAAATTTCTAAGTTCCTTCCGATCTGGTCCTTGAATGCCTTATCCATCAGCCTCTGATACGTAGCTCCGGCATTTTTAAATCCAAACGGCATTTTGGTATAGCAAAAAAGCCCTTCATTGGTTACGAACGCTGTCTTATCTTCGTCTTCTGAAGCCATCTGTATCTGATGATAGCCTTTATATGCGTCCAAGAAGCATTTAAGACGAAAGCTAGAAAGGGAGTCAATCTTTAGATCGATCTCCGGTAAGGGATAACAATCCTTCGGACACGCGTTGTTTAAATCGGAAAAGTCTACGCACATTCTCCAGGTTTTATCTTTCTTGGTTACCATCACTGGGTTAGAAACCCAGGTCTGGTAGCGTACTTCCCGGATGATTCCGGCACTTAACAACTTTCGTACTTCCTCGGAGATTGCTTTGTTTCGGGCTGGAGCCATGTTTCTCTTTCTTTGAGCTACTGGTTTTGCTGAATGCGACACTTTCAGCTTATGTTCAGCCAAACATCAAGGAACCCCCACCATGTCGGAGGTTTGCCAGGCAAATACATCGAGAGAATTAGACAAAAGCTTCCACAACTTCTTTTTAGTACGCTCAGGGAGTTGAGCTCCGACTGCAATTTTTTGCTCCGGGAAGTGCGGATGGATAGCCCATTCTTCTGTGAGGAGATTCGGAGGCTTGTCAGTACCCTTGCTTTGTCGTATTTCGGCTACGCAAATTGTTGATTCGGAGTGCAGAGTTGCCACTCCTACTTCGGTGGGGAATTTTAACGATCCATGAATGGTAGAACTGATGATACCAAAGGCACACATACCGGGCCTCCCTAGAATAACATTATGAACGGACCTTGCTTCTACTACCAGATACGTCAAGTTGACTGTTCGGACCAAACTCCCATCTCCCAATGTTGTTGGCAAAGTAATTTGCCCTATGGGCTGCACCACCTCTCCGGAGAAACTTACCAATGGCATTGAGACTTGGATCAACTTTGCCTTGGTCTGTGGAGCTAGCTGTTGAAAACACTGCTTGTACATGATTTCGGTGGCACTTCCGCTGTCAACATAAATTCTCCGGACCTTGTGACCTGCTATGATTGCAGACACTATGATTGGTCCATCCTTGATTTCTTCCGGATTGATAGGAGGAAAAGCAATGGGTTGCTGCATCCAAGCGACCATGTGGTGACTGGATCGCTTGATGCCTTGGTTGTCTGTTCTTCTGATCATACAAATCGCTGGCTGGTTGTTCGGATTATCTCCCGAATTTCCCGAAGATTTTCCTTCCTTTACTTCTTTTACTAGATGCGATAACTTTCCGGATCGCACTGCTTTTTCTATTTCTTGCTTCAAGGACCAGTAATCATCTGTGTTGTGACCTCGAGCATGATGGTAGTCACAATATTTCTTGCAATTCTTATCTCCCGGGTTTCGGAGTTTTGGTGGAGCGGGGAAGTTTGCCCCTTCCGCACTAAGAATTTCACTGGGAGTTTTGGAAAGATCTGATAAGTTGTAAAACCTTGACCCGTAACTTCTTCCACGCGGAGGTCTATCGTTTCTGCTGTAGGGATGTGATCGTCCCCTGCTCCCAGATGGAGTTTTATCAAACACCGACCCACCGTTTTTCTTCCAGGAAGACATCTTGTGATCTGACTCCGGAGCTGGGTTACATGCGTTTTTGCCTCGAGCAAAAGCTCTGGCTCGTTCCATGAGTACCTCCATCGTCTTTGGGAGATTTTCGTGTAATTTTTCGACCAGCTGATTGTTCCGGACACCGTGACAGAATCCGGAGATCCTTAAGTGATCAACTACCCCACTGATCTGCATACTTTCCCGGTTAAACCGGTCAATGAAACTATCCAAAGATTCTCCATCCTTTCTCCGGATGTTGTGAACTTTAGTGATTTCTTTGGAGTAGTGCCTTTGCTGGCTAAAATTCTGGAGGAATAATCTTCGGAACTCTTCGAAATCGTTGATCTCTCCCTCGTTCAGTGCGTCAAACCACACTCGGGCAGCTCCGGTTAGTGTTTGCGCGAACATGAAACACCACGCTGGCATCGGCCACTGTTCTACTCGTGCGGCTCCGTCGAAATCGAACATATGATCATCTGGATCAGTTGTACCATCATACTTTTTTACTGTAGTTGGCATTTTGAGCTTCGGAGGAAGCTTGGCATGTGTGATGCGAGCGCTAAACTTTGACTTGGCAGTCATGGAAACTGGGTGATATGGTTTGGTGAGTTCCGGATCATTAACTACGTCCATCTGTGCTTCATTTCGTATTGCCATTGCTGGCGATGGTCCGGACGAACCCTGTACGTACCCAGTGTAAATTTCCGAGGTGACAACTGTGGAAAAAGTAGGAGGGGTGAACATTGTAGGACCCATGGTCCTTACCGGAGCTTCTTCTTGAAACAACCTGGTTCGTAAACCGAGGATTTGTTCATCTCTAGCCTGTTGTGCTTTCAATCGTCGCAGAAGACTTGCATTTTTGGAGAGAAACTCCGCATCAAACTCAGATGTTTGCGAAGTCGGGATTAGAACAAATGGCAAGGTTGTTCCCGGTCCTGAGCTTAAGACAGCTGAGGTTGCAGAAACGGTACTTGCTGGTGCTGTAGTTTGTGTACTAACAGTTGTAGATCCCAGATTCACAGAACCTGAGGCCGCCATTTGTCAGTTCTTTGCTCAAGAAATTCACCAGAGTGAAGGACTAAGAGCTTTGAGATCGGATGGCGCCAATTGAAGAACCAAAGAATCGTGTTTAGGCCGGAGCCTGTAAACGAGGGTTTGGATCTTGTAAAAGAGCTTGAGGAACAGTCCTGCAAAACAGAAACCGTTAGGCTCGCCGCAGAGATGGGAGGGCCCCTCTGCGACCACCCTCCGGCGTGAGGATAAGTATTGGTAGAGAGAGAAAGTAGAGAGAGAAAGTAAGGACGAAGGTTCAGAAAATCGTACTTGGCTTTGTACTTGATGGGGTATTTATAGTAGTCAACTGAGATGACGTCGTCCGTCCAGACGCACTTGAATGGAGATTCGTCTTCGGAGGTACCTGATAAGGGGCGGACATTTTTAGATATCCGTTCAAGTGGAGTCCGGTTCGTCCCAAGGATCATGTCCGGTCTCGGATATGTATCTTCAGGGATGATGATAATCTGTTGATGATGATGATGAAGACGTGGTGGTTATGTCGGTTCAGTTTCGGGTTTTCGGTTTTCTGGTCAGCGCGGTTCATGAACTTTCTCTCCGGTAAGCGCCTTAAACTCAGTTCTGTTTAGATCCGATTGACTTCCGGTTTGAGCGGCATGGGTGGTTGACTTGTTTTAAACAACTGATTCGCCTTAAACTCAGATCTGTTTAGATCCGATTGAGTTCTGGTTTGTGTTTAATGAAGTTTAACTTTCAAAAAAAAAAAAACTATTCTGGACGATGTGGATTAAAGGAAAACGTAAACTATGCGTTTTTGTTGTTGCAAATATGGTTTGACTTTTTCTTTTTGTATGAGTGAACTGACATTTTTTTTTAACCATGAAACTTGACTTTTCCATGTAAACAAGACATTATTCTTGTGAAAATGTTAAAACCACACTACAACTTACAAAAGTGGATCATTTTTACCTAAACCGGTCAACTCAGTTAAACCGAGTTAATTCGGTCAACTCAGTCAAACTCGGTCAACGGAAGTCAAACTCAGCCAGCGCAAGCCTTGTTAAAGTTTAAACGTAGCGGATTATTATTTCGTTATCTCAAGATTTTTAGTTTACGCGGCCCGAGCTCGACCCGATTCGATTAGATACTAGTTTACGTTTTGATATATTTTTGATGAAAAATTATACCTATAATTGTTATATTATTGAACTATTGTTGAATTTTGATGAAAATACGACAACTTTTAATGTCGGGTCATTCCAAAACAGAGGAAACTCTGCCCGAATTTCGTTAAAAATCCGAAATACCAAACATATCTATACTGTTTAAACGACGCCTATCGAAGTATTTTCGCTAAATAAATATAAAGTATATCTATACTTTTGGCAACGTTTTATGAATTACAAAAAAAGGGTTATAACATCTTGACAAAACACGTGCTATTAGTTTACGAAATTCGTATACTTTTATAAAATAAATATAATTATTTATATTTATTTTAAACGTCTTTACTCGAAGTATGACACCTTGCCATAAGATACATAACAAACGATATCGTTAACCGACTCGATTCGATAACAACGAGCTATATATATAATTATCTACGCTTTTTATTCGCGTCGACTAGCACGACTTCGTAGGTATTTATATCTATATATATATATAGATATATATATCCTAAGTCCTTCGGATACCCCCACTTTTTACTGTTTTACATTTTTATACATGTGCACGGGAATGTCAAGGTGAGTCCATAACCCCCACTTTTTACTGTTTTACATTTTTATAAATGTTTTCGGGAGTGGAAAGACATGCAAGTTTTTGCAAAAGAAAACACTATTTCGATGAACGAAAAAACATATTTATAAACTATGTTGCACATGAATTTCAACGAACTCGAAAAGTTTACGAATGAATTATACTAAACATACCGGTTCTACAAAACGTGCATGATTTTCATGACTAGTGACGAGAATGTCCTAGTTACAACAACGAGACTGGGTTGGTCTGCGTACGAAAAACGAGACAACTCAGTGAGATCATGTCCCCCTTTTCTTTCAACATTTCGGTTTATAACTTTCGGGGGGAAATACATGTCAAACTTAGGTATGATTAAGTTATGGAATGAACTCTTAGATCATGTGAGCATAGGCTGTAACTGAGGTGCCATTAATCCTTTTGAGGACCAAGGAACAAAGGTTAGATCTAATGGGTACGGGCAAGCCCCACTCACAGTCCAGGGGTGACCACTAGAGTGCTGTTGTGTCCATCGTCGAGAGTTCGACACTTAAATTGCCTACGCGGGTTGAGTACCTCCTATGTCGTCGCATATATTAATGTCCTCGCGAAACATTAATGATCAACATGTTCATAGACGCTTTATATACCAACTTACAACCCTATAACTTTCATATGTTTTTAATATTCATTTGACGCAAACTCATACTACATTGATTTACAAACTTGGGTAACGTTTCCAACTTATGTACAAGTAAGAGGACGGGTTGGTCCTGCTTACAAAAACTCTAGCGGGCTAGACTCACAGTTTTCATACAACATGTCGAGAAAATGATTTTACTAATTTTCTCCACAACTTTTAAACCGGTAAACAAAAAGATTTGTTTAAAATCTTTTTCAAAACAAACTATGAACTCACTCAACTTATTGTTGACTTTTTCGCATGTTCTTTCTCAGGTTGCATTTTCAAAACTATGGTACGGTTGGAATTGGAGAACCCATGGGAATTCGAGTACTTAGCAGACGTTTAATTTCTAGAAGTCTTAGCTTATTTGCTTCCGCTGTGCAATGAAGATACCGGTCCAGTCACGCCAATGCTCTGATATTTTGGGGTGTGACATTATGAATATGATACCAATACAAGTTTCCAAAGGTAGAATTACAAGTAATCTTTCTAATTGAGGAAAGTCCCAAAAAGCGAGGCGTTACAGTCTTCCCTCTTTTAGGAAATTTCGTCCCCGAAATTTTTTCAAGAGGAAGACTTTGGAGAGAGGCATTGGTTAAAGTGGTTGGCTAAGTCGAAAGTTTAAAGTTTACGTGAAGTTCATGTATAAGTGTGTTAAAAATGCATGGAAATTTTTGAGGAGCGAAAATGGTAGATTTGTAACAGTAGTTCGTTTGACTAAGGTGATTTGAGGCAATAATCGTAAGTGTGAGTAAAACGCATGTGTGTGTATAGGAAAAGTGAGTTTGACCAATTTGAATACTCGATGGGAGAAGTATTTTAAAGGATGTTACCTGAGAAGAAATGTTTTTGTATAAAACATAATGTATTTTGATGAAATTTGCGGCCCGCACCATAGGCCCGTAAGAAAATGTGGCAACTGTCAAATTTGCATGCATCCGTATAATTAATTAAATGATGATTAGTGCTTAATAACTGCGCTGATTTACAATTTATGACTTGAATTGCTTTCTGATTTCTGCAGTATACTTACATGTGCATCACATATTGCAAATGACACATCTTTGACTGCATGCAAACATATTGACATAAATGATGCACAAAGCACAGTTAGCACAGTTAACAGACAAACCGGGAAAATGCTGACGGAGTTCAATATATAGACAGACGTTGTTTTGACACAGTATGAGCCAGAAACTAAGTACTACACTAGTATAGTGTTTAGGGAAGTAAGGACTATAAAACTGCCTTACTAGGTGATAGTTTAAGTGCCGGAAAGTGCCTAAAACTCACATAAAGTGCAGAATTCAGCACAATTCATCAAAAATCAACATTTTAACATGCTAATATTATGCAGAAACATGACTAAATGGTCCTGAGAGCTTTCCTAAGTGTCGGGAATTAAAAGTGTCATGAAAGGGTACATAAAGAACACTAAACGGTATAGTTTAGCACTTTAACGAACCGGTATCTAACCGAACAACCGGACACTACCCGAAACACCAAAATTACACTAGAAGCATTGTATTATTATTCCTGAGCTAGTTATGATCCCCGAACACCCTAACACACTATATAACACATGATATGCATAAACACTAATCATCACGCTTGAAAACTAACTAGATAACCTAACTTGCCATTAAACCACAACCTATACCCCCCCTTGTTGGGACGGTCACCATGTGGCCCCCACCCCATGATCTTATTTGATTCACTTGGATTTGATTAGAGATTTGGGTTGTACTTAGGGAACACATGGTCCATTGGGTAAAACTTAAATATGGTTATAAAAAGGGTTAGAAGTCATTATCTCACACACACCTACACACACCATCTTTCTCCTCTCCTTCTTCCCCTATTCGACCGAGAACAAGCAACAATATCACCACCATCATCATCTCACTTCCATACAATCCATACACTCACAATGGTGCTAGAAGGTGTCTTAGGAAGTGTGGAGCTTGTGGATCTTGAAGGACCTCTTCCATTTGCTATTATCCATCACATTTGCCATCATCATCTTCTAGTGTTCTTCCCTAGCCCTTGTGCTAGTAGTAAGCTCCTTGTAACTTGTTTTTACTTCATATTTTGATGGTTAAAAGATAATGAACATTGTTAATCATGAAGAACACTAAAGAACTTAATCATGAATCTTTAACATAAGCTTATTAACATATGAATACATGATGATTAGAGTTGATTTGCTTCTTGATGATTGATTATTTGTGTTAGTGATGTTAGACATCATAAGAAACCTACTAGATTGTGATTAAACACATGATCTAGTAAGTTAAGGTGATGATCTTGTGAAAGACCAAGATCATCATGCTTTATGTTTTCATGAACTTGAAAAATGAAAATGATTTTGTGAATGATGAAGTATGTAATATGTTACTAGTCATAAACTTGGATGATTTCAAAACTAGTTTTCTCAAGAAACTAAGTTAAATCACAAGATTTACATAAACATTGTTTTTAAAGGAACTAACCATGTTTCTATTGGTGAAACAAGTATAAGAATACATTGTTTACAAGAAAAATTCAAAAGAATGATTTTTGAAAAAATCATCTAGTAAGTTGTAAAAGACTAAACTTTACAAGAACAAGATTTACAAACAAATAACCACTTTTTAAAGGCTAACTAAACCTACTAAAAACACTACCAAGTTACTGCAAGTTTTTATGAAAGTTCAAGTTCATGATATGAAAAATTGCACTAGGTAAGTATTGATGGAATTGTTGATTGTTGAGATGATTTAAAAAAAAAGAAAATGATATGCTTTGATAGCATGGACACCTCCATTTTTAGGGGAAACTATGGCAAAATTTTCTAAAAATATAAACACTTAGAAAAATATTTTCAAACAAATATTTACAAGTGTATTTTGACGATGAGTTTTCGATATAAACTTTGCCATAATTTTTGTTATAAAAATACAAATATTGGAGGTTGGTTTTTGTAAATAAAAATAACTAAATATGTATTTGAAAGATTTATATATTTAGAAGACACATGTGTGTGATTACTTGTATACTTTGGGTGACAGTTATATTATTTTAAAATTTGAAATAAGATAACTTAACAAATACCAAGATATTACAATCCAAAATGTTACCAAAAATCACAAGGAATAAATGCACAAGTTACACACAAAATATTGTAAATCGAGCGAAATAATATAACTTACAAAATATTCCGGAAAACACATTTATGAGTATATTTTTGGTAAATATTATTTTGGATACAAAAGAAATGAAAATATGATTTTTATTATTATTACAAACTATATCATATTTTCGACAAGGAGAAAATATATTATTTTTGGGAAGTAAAAATATATTTTCCTAGAGTTTTTAGAAGATGTATGATTTTTGGGAAAAATATACGTTTTCTTGGATAAACTTGAAATACATTATTTTTGCGATAAAATAATTTTAAATACTTTCTAAGTGAGAATTGAAAGTATATTGTTTTGGAATTACAAATATTTTTGCCGAAAGAAAAATTATGAATAATTTTTCTAAGTGATATTCCTTAAATTATATATATTGGAAATATATATTGGCAATGTTTTTATTTGGAATAATACACCGGAATACGACACCGATACATGGCAAAATACAAGAATACGAATACACATGTACGAGATACCCCCATCCTTGGGAAGGAAATACGGATATAAGTACTTGAGAAGTATTATTACGAAAATATTGTTTCACAATTATTCCAAAATTTATAAATATAATTTAGAGTTAAAATATTAATTATTTTAACAAATAATTATATACTTGGAATAATACCGAAGACACTTTAAAATGTAACTCAAAGGCACTAATCAATACTAAGACAAGGCACGACCCGCTCGTCTAACGGACCGTAGTACGCATGTAGGTAGTCGTGCGTTCTAGAGGAATCTTTGAGTTACATCGGATACAAGGAACGCAAAACTGTGAGTTCATGTCCCCCTTTTCTTTAAACTGTTTTGTTTATTAACTTCGGGGGTGAAATACATGTTTCAAATGCTTACAGACAAATACAATTGGTATGGTTAGCTAAGGAAAGTACAGTAGATCATGTGAATGGGTAGGCGCATACTTAAGGCCATTAATCCTCGTAGTAGGACCGAGGGACAGGAGTAATAGATCTATTTGGGTGTAGCGAGCCCCATGCATGAGTCCGCCGAATGGGCCATGTGGTGACTATGTCTTCCAGTCGGAAGCCCGGTACAAAGTTTGCTAGGTTTGAGTCTTCCTGCACCATGTCACGTATATTAATGTATTAGCTACACATTAATTGATCTGTTTCCTTGTTGCTTTCATACCGGGACTTATAAACTTACATACATACTTACAACGATTTCAAAGGTTTCTACACATATACAAACGAACACATGAACTCGCTCAACTTTTGTTGATGTTTTCAAACTACATGTATTTCAGGGAATTAGTAAATGGATCTGGCGGGCGTTGGAAGTTTTATGCTGCGATAGGAATAAAGATGTCATCCATGGTCTTTGGGTTTGGTCAGTGTGTCTTATTCCTGGACGAGACACGTCTTCCAAACCTTAGTTACATCTAATATCTTTTGACCATTCCTTAGTGAACTCATAAACAATTTGTATGGTTTGTAAAACTTGAATTTGAAGGCTACGTTTTAAAAAATGTTGTTATGTTTTAAACTCATTTAATGGATGACAAACCTGTGGTTTTATGTCACACCCCGATTTCCACGTGTCACCGGTGGGCCCGGTGGGGAGTATCGTGACGTCATGGTTGGCAACATAATAGTCAAACAACACAATATTTAATATGCACAGCGGAAGCAAATGAAAGATATAAATTCAACCGAATATAATATTGTCATATCAAGTATCACAATAGTCGATTGTTTATCCACAGACGGATCGAAAATAAAATGGAAGCACTAGTTCAACAGACTTTAGGCATCTTAAGCTTGCGAGACTTCTAGTGATGCTAAGGAGAAATCCCAGCCAATTACGCTTATTACCTGCATTTAATCTTTTTGGGAAAATACGTCAGTTTACACTGGTAAATACAATCAACTGACTCATTTGGGAAAATGATTGAAAATTGATTTGGATGCACGTGGCATAAACATTTTTATTTAACTTGGGAGAATTATTTAAATATATAATCTTGTGAACGAATTACATGTTCCTTATGCGTTCAGTAGCCTGGATCGTGTCCGGGTTAAAGATCAATAGACACACCACATTATTCTTTTGTGCACTGACGGGTGTACGCCTACACCCCGCGCTTAAGTCGTGGCCATTTCGTAAAATGATGCCAAGGATATCCGGGACATGGTCATTAACCCCCCAAAGGCTTTAAGTAAACAATACTGTTTAAACGAGCCGATCAAATTATTCAATTAACCACCCAACGATGGAAGATTTGATGCCCGATCAAGCGGTATTCTATATACCGTAACCCAAGCCCGTATAGGGAAAATAAGTTAAAAGTATTTACCTGAGCAAAGTATAATTCACAATAAGAAAATTGCACGTAGCTTTTACTGGTTCTCCTAATCTGGAACAAAGGTTTATAATAACCTATTAGAATCCTAACGGGTCTTTAATTAAGCTTAAGCTTAGACCGGTTAGTTTCAAAGATACGGTTCGTACGCACGATTAAGCGATGACCGGATAGAATGTGATTTGGACCCAACAAGTTTGAAGACTTGTTTAATATGGGTATATTATACACATTCTGGATTTTGAGATAAAACCGATAAGGTTTGACCCGTTTCGGCTAATTTATGTAAACTAGTTACATAAACCGAACCGAACGCGTAATAAGCGTAACGGGTAATAATGAGAGCCATTTACAGGTTTCCTAAGTTAATATGCTCCAAATATATTGTGATATCAGTAAGATATCATTTATTATGCCCGAAATGAAATTAAACACAAACTATGCCCCGTAGGGGTTGTTTGGTCATTTATAAGGTGATAAAAGAGTTTAAGTAATATCCTGAGTTACAGGTCTGATGTAATCAGCAAAGATAATCAATTTGCTAAGTTATATTAGTAGGGTATTGTATATATGTGAAATTTATCAATTATAACCAAACCATGCACCGTAGGGGCATTTTGGTAATTTCACATAAGCCGTAAGGCTCAAAACTGAAGTTTGAGTTAAACAACTTTTGCTTACTGTTAAAATATTATAATTTGCCTCAAATATCAGTAGGTATCACCCTTGGTATGTTTAAAATAGTTTTAGTACATACTATGCGTTAAAAACGCTTAATTAGGCGATTAGAAGCCGTTTCCGGGTTCTATATAGAAATCTGATATTTTCATTATTCCAGAAGGCTTAAAATAATTTATTTTTCATTTAAGATCAGTAGCAAAAGGTTTGGAGTCGATTAGATATGTAAAACTCATTTTATGGCCCGTAAGGGCAAAACCGACAATTACCGAATTAAGCCTACGACTATTAGTTATGCTCACCCTAAAATTAATTAAAAATCTTCAAAAATCCCAAAATAATATATTAAATCAGTGGGTAATAAGTTTGATATCAAAAAGTAGGCTTAACTAGGCTATACGCTAATTACGCCGTTTTATTAACATAAAGCTTCTTAATTACGCTAATGAGCATAACTCTCAATCTACACCTCAAACTGATGTCAAACTTTGCATACAAGTTTATATATTAGTAACTAAGGTTTCTACACTTTTACATTTTCAAAAATCACGTTTTAAAGTAAAAAAGGGCATAATGGTCAACATATGAGCAATTAACGGAATCATGCGTATTAATCGGTTAACTAATGAACCATGGTGTATAATCACAGAGGGTTATACTAGCATGTAACCTGGTCCAAATGCAGCTCTTAGGTATTTCTAAATCATACCAAAACGGGTCAGAACTGAAGTCAAAGCAAAAGTAAAAGCTTTGCGACTTTCGGTTCCGAACCGGGTCTAAACAGTAAATTGTCGTGTTGAACATGTTTAGACATGTTCTTACATTAATTACCAAGTTATATTAATGATCAAACAGGTTGTATGTGTTCTACATTGCTAATCATGCATAAATTGTAAATTAAACATTCTGTTGACTTTTTAATTACAAGTTTGACCCGACATTTGTCCTAGTTAGAGTGGGAATCAGGGGGAACCCTTTTGAGGGTTTATTACCCACATAATTACCAACTTATAACTACTTTTAATTCGAGATTTGACTAAGCCATTATTAATTAATCTCGAAGTCAAACCGTAATTACGACGGTTTGACTTTTAGCTAAATAACTAAGCTAAACTCAATTAAAGAAGGTTAAGCAAACTTACAAGAGTCATATGCACGAATTATGACCACTTGAGTATGCTTTGGAGCTCCAAGAATGATCAGAAGTGCAAGAGAATGGTGTGAAGAACTTGTTGCAACAAGGATCCTTTATATAGTGATTGAATCACCACAAAATGTTGATACACAAGTCTACCACTGACCATAACTCACTAACAAGTGTCCCTAAGTGTTTAGGGGGTGCCTAGGGGTCGTCCAAGATGAGGAAATTCGGTTAAAAGTCGAGTACAAGGGCCATGGCAGACAAAGAACCAAGAAAATCGCATCAGATGGGCCTAGGCGTGACGCGAAGGACCCCCCCTGGGCCTCGCGTCGCGCGACACCTTGTCTGACTCAAATCCAACTTTAGATTTTTATGTTTTGATCCTTGCCCCTTCAAACTTTGCTTAGACTTCCTTTCTTGCATTATGAACCCTCATAATTGATGTTTAGGGGCTTCAAGACATATACCCATTTTGTTAAGTCCCCGGTTAACTTTATTGTTACCCGAAAAGTCCTAACTTTCAACGTTGACGCTTTAACCCTTCGCATACGAATTTGATCATAACTTTCTCATACGATAACGAAATTTTATGAAATTTATATCGTGCATTCTAGTGAGCATAATTAACAGTTACAAAGCTTCGGGTTTGTCAAAAGGTCACTCAGAGGTATAACTTAAACATGTTGACACATTTAACCCCTGTAGTTTGTAATCTCTCACTTTTAGCTTCGCATGATACATGATTTATTCGTTTGATGCTATAAACATCATATAGGGTTAATGTGCAATATATTTATTCACTGTTGACATTTAGAACTCGTATTTTCACATACTTTCCATGACTGTCAACTTTAGTCCTTCTATAACATTCTTTCACACGTTCAAACATATGACACGTGTCTACACATTATAGGACGTGAATTTTCGAGGTGTTACATCCTCACCCCCTTAAAATAAATCTCAACCCGAGATTTACTGAAATAAATAAGGGTACTTTTCTTTCATTGTGGATTCAACCTCCCACGTATATTCGGGTCCTCTACGGGCATCCCATTTGACCTTTACAATAGGCACATGCTTCCTTCGAAGCTTCTTAACCTGTCGATCTTCAATCGACAATGGCTTTTCCACAAATTTCAAGCTCTCATCTATATGCACATCTGTATGTGGTATAACCAGTGATTCATCAGCGAAGCACTTCTTCAGATTGCAGATGTGGAACACATTATGAATTCCACTGAGCTCTTCCGGTAAGTTTAACTTATAGGCAACTGATCCGACACGTTCGATAACCTCGAAAGGTCCTATGTATCTCGGACTTAACTTGCCTTTCTTACCAAATCGCATCACTCCCTTCCAGGGTGACACTTTAAGCAATACCTTATCACCTACTTCGAAGTGAAAAGCTTTACGCTTTGGATCTGCGTAACTCTTCTGCCTATCTCGGGCAACTTTGAGACGGTCACGAATCTGGACAATCTTGTCCGTCGTTTCAAAGACTATCTCTGGTCTTGATAATTGGACATCTCCAACTTCTGCCCAACAAACGGGCGTTCTACACTTTCTACCATATAAGGCCTCAAAAGGCGCAACTTTAATGCTGGTATGGTAGCTATTGTTGTAGGAGAACTCAATCAAGGGTAGGTGGTTATCCCAACTACCACCTAAATCAATTACACACGCACGTAGCATGTCTTCCAAAGTTTGAATAGTACGCTCACTCTGACAGTCTGTCTGAGGATGGTAAGCCGTACTAAAATTCAAACGCGTGCCCAAAGATTGTTGGAAGCTTTTCCAAAAATGTGACGTGTACCTAGTATCTCTGTCAGAGATAATAGACACAGGTATGCCATGTAAGGCTACAATCTTATCCACGTATAACTGGGCTAACATGTCGGAGCTATAAGTCTCCTTGATGGGTAAGAAATGTGCTGACTTAGTCAGTCTATCAACTATAACCCATATTGTATCATTTCCTTTCCTTGTTTTAGGTAACTTGGTGATAAAATTCATAGTTACCATTTCCCACTTCCACGTAGGAAGTTCAGGCTGTTGTAGCAAACCTGATGGTTTCTGATGCTCGGCTTTGACTTGCGCACATGTCAAGCATTTAGCTACATAGGTGGCTACAGACTTTTTCAAGCCTATCCACCAATAATTTGCCCTTAGATCCTGGTACATCTTATCAGCTCCAGGATGAACGGAATATTTGGAACTATGGGCTTCCTGGAGGATAACATCTCAAAGTCCTCCATAAATTGGAACCCATATTCGTCCATTCAATCTCAGAATTCCGTCTTTGCCAAGAGATAACTGCTCCTCAGTTACTCCTAGCTTTTCATTAGGATAGTTAGCTTCCAACACAGCTTCCTTCTGTGCAGCTAACAACCTTTCTATCAAACTGTTCTTTATCTCCATGCGCTTGGCATTGATTCGGATGGGTTTCACCCTCTCCTTTCGACTCAAGGCATCGGCGACTACATTCGCTTTGCCGGGATGGTATCTGATTTCACAATCATAATCATTTAAAGTTTCCATCCAACGGCGTTGCCTCATATTTAAATCCTTCTGATTAAACAGGTGCTGGAGGCTCTTGTGATCAGAATAGATCACACATTTAATACCATATAAATAATGCCTCCACAGTTTCAGTGCGAATACAACGGCACCCAATTCCAAGTCGTGGGTGGTGTAATTCTTTTCATGCACCTTTAACTGTCGCGATGCATAGGCAATAACTTTGCCTTTCTGCATAAGCACACACCCCATGCCAGTGTGCGATGCATCGCAGTAAACCACAAAATCTTCTATCCCATCTGGCAATGTTAGTACTGGGGCGTTGCTCAACTTTTGCTTTAGGATATCAAAGGACTCTTACTGCTTAGGGCCCCAAACAAACTTTACCTTCTTCTTTGTCAGGGAAGTTAGGGGTGCAGCAATCATTGAGAAATTTTCAATGAAACGCCTGTAATATCCTGCCAATCCCAGGAAGCTACGAATCTCTGTAGGTGTCTTTGGCTCTTTCCAGTTCATAACTGCTTCAACCTTAGCGGGATCCACTTGGATACCACGCTCACTCACCACATGTCCAAGGAATTGGACTTCTCGAAGCCAAAATTCACACTTGGAAAATTTGGCGTAGAGTTTCTCATGATGCAGGAGTTTGAGAATACATCGAAGGTGTTTTTCAAGGTCAGCTTGATTCTTCGAATAGATAAGAATGTCGTTGATGAAAACGATGACGAATTTATCTAAGTAAGGCTTGCAAATGCGATTCATGAGATCCATGAACGCGGCTGGTGCATTTGTGCCCAAAAGGCATCACTAGGAACTCGTAATGACCATAACGAGTCCTAAATGCAGTTTTGTGCACGTCTTCATCTCTAACCTTCAGTTGGTGGTAGCCTGACCTTAAGTCAATCTTCGAGAAATAACTTGCTCCTTGCAATTGATCGAACAAATCGTCGATTCTGGGCAATGGATACCTATTCTTTATCGTGACCTTATTAAGTTCACGATAATCGATGCATAGACGCATCGATCCATCCTTCTTTTTGACAAACAGGACTGGTGCTCTCCAAGGGGACGAACTAGGTTTAATGAAACCTTTAGCTAGCAATTCATCCAGTTGCGTCCTTAATTCCTTTATCTCCGTTGGCGCCAATCTAAAAGGTGCTCTAGCAACTGGGGCTGCTCCGGGGATGATATCAATCCTGAATTCCACCTGCCTATCTGGTGGCAAACCAGGTAGTTCTTCTGGAAAAACTTCAGGGTATTCAGAAATGACGGGGATGTCTTCTATCTTTGGTTTAGGCTCATCAATAATCACTTGTGCCATGTAGATGACACAACCCTTCTTTAAACACTTGGAAGCCTTGAGCATAGTCACTTGCTCAGGCAGTCCGTATTGGGTATCTCCCCGAATGGTAAGTGATTCACCAGACAGAGTCTTTATCATCACTTGTTTCTTGTTGCAGACAATTTGGGCCTGGTTATGAGATAACCAGTCCATACCCAAAACTATGTCAAAACCGGCCAACTTAAAGGGAAGTAGAGACAGAGGAAAAGAATGGTTCTTAATGGATATAACACATCCATCTAACACAGTTGAGACGGTTTCTAGTGTGCCATCTGCTAACTCCACCCCATAATTCACACTTAAGGCTTTGACAGGTAATTTCAACAATTCACAAAACTTATTATCTACGAAAGACTTATCAGCGCCTGAATCAAATAGTACTCTTGCATAGACATCATTTACAAGGCAAGTACCTGTAATAACGTTGTCGTCTAGAACCGCTTCCTTTGCGTCCATTCTGAAGACTCTAGCATTAGTCTTCTTGGCCTCTTCAGGCTTCTTGGCGTATTTAGGGCAGTTGGTTTTAATGTGCCATTTTTCATTGCAACTGTAGCAAGTTGCATCCTTCATCTTTTTGCAATCCAAGGTTTTGTGGTCCTTGGACTTGCATATACCACAAGCATAGGTTTTTGACTGAGTCTGTGAGTTCGACTCGAGTCTGCACTTTCCAAAGTGTTGTTTCTTGCAAATCTTGCACTTGGGCTTCTCACCAGAATGATGCCCATCTTTCCTTGACTCGGATCCTTTCTTGTTGTCACCGTTCCCACGGTGTTTCTTGTTCGACCTCCGTGAACTATCATCTTCACGTTTTCTCTTCTCAGCCTCCTTATTCCTCAGCGATCTTTGCCTGACCGCATCCAAAGTGAGGGACAAGGATATGTCAGCTACAGATCTAAAAGTAGCTGGCCGAGAAGCCTTCACGCTTGCCTTGATTTTCGGGGCTAAACCACCGATAAAACGAGCTATTCTTTTTGGTTCTGGGGTTACCAGATACGGAACCAACCGGGACATCGTGTTGAAGCTCGTGAGGTAAGCTTGACAGTCAAGGTTTGTCATCACCAATGATAGAAAATCAGACTCTATCTTCTCCACCTCATGCTGAGGGCATTAATTTTCCCTGATAAGGGTAACAAATTGTTCCCATGACATGTTGTACAATGGGATTTTCCCGGTGGCTTGAATCAGTGATCTCCACCAGGCTAAAGCTTCGCCTTTAAAAGATTGCGACACAAACTTGACTACATCCCTCTCAGCGCATCCGCTGATATCCACAACCGTATCCATCTCGTCTAACCACGTTATGCAGTCAATGGCTCCCTTTTCCCCAGTGAAATCCCGGGGTTTGCAGGAAACAAAATATTTATAAGAGCAACCCTTGTCTCGGGGTCCTTGGTTTAGTACAACATGTTGAGATGGAGCACTGTGGTGGTTTGAGGAGTGTCGGTCATCATCTTTCTTCGGTTCGTCCTTCTTGGACGGTGGCTTTGAAGGCTGTGTAGATAGGGTCCTACTACGAGTCCCACTATACTCTTCGTACTGCCTCTCTAAAGCCTTCGTAACTGCATCGTCTACCAACACTTTCAATTCGGCACCCGTTAGATTAATGCGGGCGTTATCAATATTCTCCACTGGATGGCTATTAATTTCGTCCGAATTAGCCATTTTAATTGAACTGTTACAGAAAACAAGGACAATAGTTTATTTGGGAGTTTTATTATGGAATTGCCCCTTAGGGTAATTCATTAACCATGGTAAACAGAGACCATATTTGGTTAATTTATTAATCATGTTTATTTAGGATTTCTATTATAATTTATCCTAATTATAAAACAATAACAGTTTTATTTGTGGCACAAAAGGCCTAGTCACATGGACATTTTTATATTATAAGCTATGATTTCAGAGAATCAAAACATGAAGGTATACTGGCACAACAGGCCTAGTCACAAGGACATTTATAAATTCTAAGCTATGATTTCAGAGAATCAAAGCATGAAGGTTTGAACCTTAATTCAATACCTTTATCTGACAGGGAGTCATTGCTACCACTGTCTTTTGGCTCATATGGAAATGAGCAGGGCCCGTAGGCGCTATAATACCACGTATGGTCAAAATATGATCATCTCAATTGATGATCTAAACCCATGATTCAGAGATCAATAAATTGGGTTAGGAATCTTTTGAAGAATCCAATAATAAGAATGACGTGTGTGATTTTAATGAATCACGTCTGCCAGGAGCGTTAACATGTTTACAGATGTTAACAGGGATTTGAATCTTTTAAACAGGTCTTACCATCATGGCCAGGTCTTTATAATGACACTCAGGCTAGGTTTCACTCATAAGATTCTTATTCAATATTTAAATAGGCAGATTATTATCAAAAGGAATGATTTTGATTTATTTATTTCATATAATATATTTATGCAGATAATAGCAAAAATGAAATTTATAAACTTACATTCCATTAATTTATTAAAAGGTTACACGTCGCCCTAAAGGGGACTTTTTAATAAACAAACTTACCCACGCAGGGGTTTAAACAAGGATTTACCCACGCAGGGGCTTATCAACAACAAACATCAATATAGTCCAAGCAGGGACTTACACAAATAATAACATAATAGTCCACGCAGGGACTTAAACAATAACATACCCTCGTAGGGGTTAATAGAAAGATAGACCCACGCAGGGGTCAAAACAAACAACCATACCCACGCAGGGGTTTATACAGCAAGACTGGCCCACGCAGGGGCTCAATAATAATTGGAAGGATTTAGTGGTCCTTCTTGCTCTTCCCTTTGATCAAGTTTGTCAATCCTTGGAAGAAGCTTTGTCTCTCCCTGCGGTCGCGGTGAAAGTCTCGCTCAACCTGATCCAGCCTCTGAAGAATTTCCTCCCGTTCTGGGGGAGAAAATCGTGGCGGCTGCGATTGCGTCCGAATTATTGGTCTGGCAGGTATTCGGCGTAGTAGTAGTTGGTGTGCACCGGCTGCTCAAACGGGTTATACGCCATGGAACCCGTGTATGCCGGAATTGGGTTATCAAAACCCATCGGTGGTGGTTGCGGTGCAATTGGGTGCGAAGGTCCACCCATCTGTGGGTCTTCCTGAAGTGGCGGGTAATGGCTGCCACTTGATTGGCGTGGGGAGCTAAAATGGAAATCCCCCGCTCGCGCAGACATACGTGCGCCTGTCCTCCTACGCCTCGACGGTTGAGGAGGTGCCGGTTGAACTGGTGGTGGTGGAGGTGGTGGCGTGACTGCCACAAACCGTGAATCCACAGAGGGATCCTGTTGCTGCTGCTGCTGCTGAGGCGGTGAATGGCGAGGAGGTGTATAATACCATTCGTGCCTGGTAAACATAGCTTGAAAGCTGTCTGGACCACCGTAGGGTGATCCGTGGAAAGAAGAGCCATCCGAAATCTCAATGGGATGGTTCGGTGTACCACTGGCTGGTTCGACGGGATCCGTGTCCTCGTCCATATCCTCCGCGTGATCGCCAGAGAAATGGTCCTCCGGTCCCAATGGGTTGAAACCCACTGGTTCTTGTATGAAATTTTCCGGGTTAAACCGGCCCCTAAAAACTGGTGTAGGGTCACCAAAAGAATTATGCGATAAGGATCGCTGTAGGGGTATGTAGGAAGGTTGAGGGTTGTTGGGCTCATTCTCCGAATGTGGCCCATATGAGTTATGTACGGGAGGTTTTGAACTGTGTGAGACCGACCGTCTAGCCGGTTCGAAGAGGTTCCTCCGGTTTTGCCGAGGATCGTCACTCTCGGTAGTGGAAGGAGCTCGCACATTCGAAGGTCCTGCTTCGTTGTCATTGGGGGCGGTGATTGGCCCCTTTCCTCGTCCTCTTCTTCGGAAGAATCTTGGCGGCATTTTGTTAATCCTGTCAATATAGCATGAGATAACAACAATAATATATAAAAATTAAAGGACAAAACAAAAACCAAACCAGGTAGAATTTGTCCTATGTTATATGTCTAGACTCGAAAGTTTAGATATGTGCAATTGTGTTATTGAGATTAAACACAAAAGGCTAGTGTTTAATTCACTCGATGTTGGCTCTGATACCAACCTGTCACACCCCGATTTACACGTGTCACCGGTGGGGAGTATCGTGACGTCATGGTTGGCAACATAATAGTCAAACAACACAATATTTAATATGCACAGCGGAAGCAAATGAAAGATAAAAATTCAACCGAATATAATATTGTCATATCAAGTATCACAATAGTCGATTGTTTATCCACAGACGGATCGAAAATAAAATGGAAGCAATAGTTCAACAGACTTTAGGCATCTTAAGCTTGCGAGACTTCTAGTGATGCTAAGGAGAAATCCCAGCCAATTACGCTTAGTACCTGCATTTAATCTGTCACACCCCGATTTCTACGTGTCACCGGTGGGCCCGGTGGGGAGTATCGTGACGTGGTTGGCAACATAATAGTCAAACAACACAATATATAATATGCACAGCGGAAGCAAAATGTAAGATATAATACAACCGAATTTAATATTGTAATATCAAATGTCACAATATTCGGAAGTTTATCCACAGACGGATCGAAAATAAATAATAGTTCAACAGACTTTAGGCATCTTAAGCTTGCGAGACATCTATTGATGCTAAGGAGAAATCCCAGCCAATTACGCTTAGTACCTGCATTTAATCTTTTTGGGAAAATACGTCAGTTTACACTGGTAAATACTATCAACTGACTCATTTTAGAAAATGATTGAAAATTGATTTGGATGCACGTGGCATAAACATTTTATTTAACTTGGGAGAATTATTTAAATATATAATCTTGTGAATGAATTACATGTTCCTTGTGCGTTCAGTAGCCCGGATCGTGTCCGGGTTAAAGATCAATAGACACACCACATTATTCTTTTGTGCACTGACGGGTGTACGCCTACACCCCGCGCTTAAGTCGTGGCCATTTCGTAAAATGATGCCAAGGATATCCGGGACATGGTCATTAACCCCCCAAAGGCTTTAAGTAACAAGACTGTTTAAACGAGCCGATCAAATTATTCAATTAACCACCCAACGATGGAAGATTTGATGCCCGATCAAGCGGTATTCTATATACCGTAACCCAAGCCCGTATAGGGAAAATAAGTTAAAAGTATTTACCTGAGCAAAGTATAAATCACAATAAGCAAATTGCAAGTAGCTTTTACTGGTCCTCCTAATCTGGAACGAAGGTTTATAATAACCTATTAGAATCCTAACGAGTCTTTAGTTAAGCTTAAGCTTAGACCGGTTAGTTTCAAAGATACGGTTCGTACGCACGATTAAGCGAAGACTGGATAGAATGTGATTTAGACCCGACAAGTTTAGAGACTTTCTTAATATGGGTATTTCATACACATTCTGGATTTTAAGATAAAACCGATAAGGTTTGACCCGTTTCGGCTAATTTATGTAGACTAGTTACATAAACCGAACCGAACGCGTAATAAGCGTAACGGGTAATTATTAGAGCCATATACAGGTTTCCTAAGTTAATATGCTTCAAATATGTTGTGACATCAGTAAGATGTCTTTTATTATGCCCGAACCGAATTTAAACACAAACTATGCCCCGTAGGGGTAGTTTGGTCATTTAAAAGGTTATAAAAGAGTTTAAGTATTAACCTGAGTTACAGGTCTGATATAATCAGTAAAAATACTTATTTTACTTGGTTATAACAGTAGGGTAAAGTATATATGTGAAATTTATCAATTATAACCAAACTATGCACCGTAGGGGCATTTTGGTAATTTCACATAAGCCGAAAAGCTCAAATCTGAAGTCTGAGTTTAACAACCTTTGCTTACTGTTAAAATATTATAATTTGCCTCAAATATCAGTAGGTATCAACCCTTGTATGTTTAAAATTGTTTTAGTACATACTATGCGTTAAAAACGCTTAATAAGGCGATTAGAAGCCATTTCCGGGTTTGATACATAAAGCTGATATTTTTATTATTCCAGAAGGCTTAAAATAATTTATTTATCATATGTGATCAGTAGCAAAAGGTTTGGAGTCAATTAGATATGTAAAACCCATTTTATGGCCCGTAAGGGCAAAACCGACAATTACCGGATTAAGCCTACGACTATGAGTTATGCTCAGCCTAAAATTTATTAAAAATCTTCAAAAATCCCAAAATAATATATTACATCTGTGGGTAATAAGTTTGATACCAAAAAGTAGGTTTAAATAGGCTATACGCTAATTACGGCGTTTTATTAACATAAATCTTTCATTTTACGCTAATGAGCATAACTCTTAATCTACACCTCAAACTGATGTCAAACTTTACATACAAGTTTATATATCAGCAATTAAAGTTTCTACTCTTTTACATTTTCAAAAATCACGTTTTAAGGTAATAAGGGCATAATGGTCAACATATGAGCAATTAACGGAATCATGCTTATTAATTGGTTAACTAATGAACCATGGTGTATGATCACAGAGGGTTATACTAGCATGTAACCTGGTCCAAATGAAGCTCTAAGGTATTTCTAAAACATACCATAACGGGTCAGAACTGGAAGTCAAAGTAAAAGTCAAACTATGCGACTTTCGGTTCCGAACCGGGTCTAAACAGGAAATTGTCGGGTTGAACATGTTTAGACATGTTCTTACACTAATTACCAAGTTATATTAATGATCAAACATGTTATATGTGTTCTACATTGCTAATCATGCATAAATTAGAATTTAAGTATCCTGTTGACTTTTTATTAATACGTTTGACCCGACATTTGACCTAGTTAGAGTGGGAATCAGGGGGAACCCTTTTAAGGGTTTATTACCCATATAATTACCTACTTAAAGGTACTTTTAATTCGAGATTTGACTGAGCCATTATTAATTAATCTCGAAGTCAAACCGTAATTACGACGGTTTGACTTTTAGCTAAATAACTAAGCTAGACTCAATTTAAGAAGGTTAAGCAAACTTACAAGTGTCTAATGGTTGATTAGGAAGGCCTGGAAGGTGCTCTTGTGCTCCACAATTGATCAGAAGATGTTTGAGGAATGAATGATCAAAGTGTTGTACTTGTGAGCTTTATATAGTGCCCAAGACACCACAAAGTGTTGACATCTAAGTCTACCACTGACCATAACATTCCCACAGGTGTCCTAGATATTTAGGGGTTGTTTAGGGGCCAAGAAAGATGAGGAGAATCGTTTAAAGGTGAGATATCGCGTTTAAACAGCAAACAGAAGGTTCTGTTGGAACTGGGCACTGCTTGTGCACCGTAAGGCATGTGCTTGCGGTGCGCAAGCCTTCATCAGGGACCAAAATTGCTTGTTCTTTCAGGATTTCGAAAGGGCAACCACTTATCTCGACTTTGGGACATTATTTTGTCAGTTTGGGGCCTCTATTATGGGTCTTTAACACTTACTTACCCTACCACTTTGCCATGTTCCTTTAAATCCATAAGAAAGTGCCGTTAAAGAAGGTTTACCGTGCTTTTTCTTCGTAGGAGTCCACCATTCCATTCATGAATCAATTGTTGCTATAAATCCCCGAATTTGAATATATATACCAGATGTTTATTTGTCTTGAGATTCATAATGAGGTCGTTCAGAGGTGTAAAATTAACATGACAACACTTTTAAATCCCGACATACATCTTTAATTATATCCGGGTTTATATAACTTTTTGTCTTACATGACACGTGTCGTTATATCATTGATCACGAATTTTTGAGGTGTTACATCCTCACCCCCTTAAAATAAATCTCGACCCGAGATTTACTGAAATAAATAAGGGTACTTTTCTTTCATCGTGGATTCAACCTCCCACGTATATTCGGGACCTCTACGGGCATCCCATTTGACCTTTACAATAGGTACATGCTTCCTTCGAAGCTTCTTTACCTGTCGATCCTCAATCGACAAAGGTTTTTCCACAAATTTTAAGCTCTCATCTATATGCACATCTGTATGTGGTATAACCAGTGATTCATCGGCGAAACACTTTTTCAGATTGCAGATGTGGAATATATTGTGAATTCCACTGAGCTCTTCCGGTAAGTTTAACTTATAGGCAACTGACCCGACACGTTCGATAACCTCGAAAGGTCCTATGTATCTCGGGCTTAGTTTGCCTTTCTTACCAAATCGCATCACTCCCTTCCAGGGTGATACTTTAAGTAAAACTTTGTCGCCTACTTCGAAGTGAAAAGCTTTACGCTTTGGATCTGCGTAACTCTTCTGCCTATCTCGGGCAGCTTTGAGACGGTCACGAATCTGGACAATCTTGTCCGTCGTTTCAAAGACTATCTCTGGTCCTGATAATTGGACATCTCTAACTTCCGCCCAACAAACGGGCGTTCTACACTTTCTACCGTATAAGGCCTCAAAAGGCGCAGCCTTTATGCTGGTGTGGTAGCTATTGTTGTAGGAGAACTCAATTAGTGGTAGGTGGTTATCCCAACTACCCCCCAAATCGATCACACATGCACGTAGCATGTCTTCCAAAGTTTGAATAGTACGCTCACTCTGACCGTCTGTCTGAGGATGGTAAGCCGTACTAAAATTCAAACGTGTGCCCAAAGATTGTTGGAAACTCTTCCAAAAATGTGACGTGTATCTAGTATCTCTGTCAGAGATAATAGACACAGGTATGCCATGCAAGGATACAATCTTATCAACGTACAACTGGGCTAACATGTCGGAGCTATAAGTCTCCTTGATGGGTAAGAAATGTGCTGACTTAGTCAGTCTATCAACTATAACCCATATTGCATCATTTCCTTTCCTTGTCTTGGGTAACTTGGTGATAAAATCTATGGTTACCATTTCCCACTTCCACGTAGGAAGTTCAGGCTGTTGTAGCAAACCTGACGGCTTTTGATGTTCTGCTTTGACTTGCGAACAAGTAAAGCACTTTGCTACATAGGCGGCTACAGACTTCTTCAAGCCTATCCACCAATAATTTGCCCTTAGATCCTGGTACATCTTATCAGCTCCAAGATGAACGGAATATTTGGAGCTATGGGCTTCCTGGAGGATGACATCTCGAAGTCCTCCATAAATTGGAACCCATATTCGTCCATTTAATCTCAGAATTCCGTCTTTGCCAAGAGATAACTGCTCTTCAGTTACTCCTAGCTTTTCATTAGGATAGTTAGCTTCCAACACAGCTTCCTTCTGTGCAGCTAACAACCTTTCAGTCAAACTGTTCTTTATCTCCATGCGCTTGGCGTTGATTCGGTTGGGTTTCACCCTCTCCTTTCGACTCAAGGCATCAGCGACTACATTCGCCTTGCCGGGATGATATCTGATTTCACAATCATAATCATTTAAAGTCTCCATCCAACGGCGTTGCCTCATATTTAAATCCTTCTGATTAAATAGATGTTGAAGGCTCTTGTGATCAGAATAGATCACACACTTGATTCCATAAAGATAATGCCTCCACAGTTTTAGTGCGAATACAACGACACCCAACTCCAAGTCGTGGGTGGTGTAATTCTTTTCATGCACCTTTAACTGTCTTGAAGCATAGGCAATAACTTTGCCTTTCTTCATAAGCACACACCCCATGCCAGTATGCGATGCATCGCAGTAAACCACTAAATCTTCTATTCCATCTGGCAATGTCAAAACAGGAGCGTTGCTCAACTTCTGCTTTAGGATATCAAAGGACTCTTGCTGCTTAGGGCCCCAAACGAACTTTACTTTCTTTTTGGTCAAGGAAGTTAGGGGTGCAGCAATCCTTGAAAAATTTTCAATGAAACGCCTGTAATATCCTGCCAATCCCAGGAAGCTACGAATCTCTGTAGGCGTCTTTGGCTCTTGCCAGTTCATAACTGCTTCAACCTTAGCGAGATCCACTTGGATACCACGCTCACTCACCACATGTCCAAGGAATTGGACTTCTCGAAGCCAAAATTCACACTTGGAAAATTTGGCGTAGAGTTTCTCATGATGCAGGAGTTTGAGAATGCATCGAAGGTGTTTTTCATGGTCATCTTGATTCTTCGAATAGATAAGAATGTCGTCGATGAAAACGATGACAAATTTATGTAAATAAGGCTTGCAAACGCGATTCATGAGATCCATGAATGCGGCTGGTGCATTTGTGAGCCCAAAAGGCATCACTAGGAACTCGTAATGACCATAACGAGTCCTAAATGCAGTTTTATGTACGTCTTCATCTCTAACCTTCAGTTGATGGTAGCCTGACCTTAAGTCAATCTTCGAGATATAACTTGCCCCTTGCAATTGATCGAACAAATCGTCGATCCTGGGCAATGGATATATATTCTTGATCGTGACCTTATTAAGCTCACGATAATCAATGCACAGACGCATCGATCCATCCTTCTTCTTGACAAACAAGACTGGTGCTCCCCATGGAGACGAACTAGGTTTAATGAAACCTTTAGCTAGCAATTCATCCAGTTGTGTTCTCAACTCCTTCATTTCGGTTGGTGCTAACCTGTAAGGTGCTCTAGCAACAGGTGCTGCTCCAGGGACGATATCAATCCTGAATTCCACTTGTCTATCTGGTGGCACACCAGGTAGTTCTTCCGGAAAAACTTCTGGGTATTCAGAAATGATGGGGATGTCTTCTATCTTCGGTTTAGGCTCATCAATAATCACTTGTGCCATGTAGATGACACAACCCTTCTTTAAACACTTGGAAGCCTTGAGCATAGTCACTTGCTCAGGCAGTCCATACTGGGTATCTCCCCGAATGGTAAGTGATTCACCAGACGGAGTCTTAATCACCACTTGCTTTCTGTTGCAGAAAATTTGGGCCTGGTTATGAGATAACCAGTCCATACCCAAAACTATGTCAAAACCGGCTAACTTAAATGGAAGTAGGGACAGAGGAAAAGAGTGGTTCTTAATGGATATAACACATCCATCTAACACAGTAGAGACGGTTTCTAGGGTGCCATCTACTAACTCCACCTCATAATTCACACTTAAGGTTTTGACAGGTAATTTCAGCAATTCACAAAACTTATTATCAACGAAAGACTTATCAGCGCCTGAATCAAAAAGTACTCTTGCATAGACATCATTTACAAGGAAAGTACCTGTAATCACATTGTCGTCTAGAACCACTTCCTTTGTGTCCATTCTGAAGACTCTAGCATTTGTCTTCTTGGCCTCTTCCGGCTACTTGGCATATTTAGGGCAGTTGGTTTTAATGTGCCCTTTCTCATTGCAACTGTAGCAAGTTGCATCCTTCATCTTTTTGCAATCCAAGGTTTTGTGGTCCTTGGAGTTGCATATACCACAAGCATAGGTTTTTGACTGAGTCTGTGAGTTCGACTCGAGTCTGCACTTTCCAAAGTGTTGTTTCTTGCAAATCTTGCACTTGGGCTTCTCACCAGAATGATGCCCATCTTTCCTTGACTCAGATCCTTTCTTGTTGTCACCGTTCCCACGGTGCTTCTTGTTCGATCTCCGTGAACTATCATCTTCACGTTTTCTCTTCTCCGCCTCCTTATTCCTCAGCGATCTTTGCCTGACCGCATCCAAAGTGAGGGACAAGGATATGTCAGCTACAGATCTAAAAGTAGCTGGCCGAGAAGCCTTCACGCTCGCCTTGATTTCCGGGGCTAAACCACCGATAAAACGAGCTATTCTTTTTGGTTCCGGGGTTACCAGATACGGAACCAACCGGGACATCGTGTTGAAGCTCGTGAGGTAAGCTTGACAGTCAAGGTTTGTCATCACCAATGATAGAAAATCAGACTCTGTCTTCTCCACCTCATGTTGAGGGCAGTAATTTTCCCTGATAAGGGCAACAAATTGTTCCCATGACATGTTGTACAATGGGATTTTCCCGGTGGCTTGAATCAGTGATCTCCACCAGGCTAAAGCTTCGCCTTTAAAAGATTGCGACACAAACTTGACTACATCCCTCTCAGCGCATCCGCTGATATCAACAACTGTATCCATCTCGTCTAACCACGTCATGCTGTCAATGGCTCCCTTTTCCCCAGTGAAATCCCGGGGTTTGCAGGAAACAAAATACTTATAAGAGCAACCCTTGTCACGGGGTCCTTGATTTAATATGACCTGCTGAGATGGAGCACTGTGGTGGTTCAAGGAGAGCCTATCATCATCTTTCTTCGGTTCGTCCTTCTTGGACGGTGGCTTTGAAGGCTGCATAGATAGGGTCCTACTACGAGTCCCACTATACTCTTCGTACTGCCTCTCTAAAGCCTTCGTAACTGCGTCGTCTACTAACGCTTTCAATTCAGCACCCGTTAAAGTTACTCGGGCGTTATCGTGATTCTCCACTGGATGGCTATTAATTTCGTCTGAATTAGCCATTTTAATTGAACTGTTACAGAAAACAAGGACAATAGTTTATTTGGGAGTTTATTATGGAATTGCCCCTTAGGGTAATTCATTAACCATGGTAAACAGAGACCATATTTGGTTAATTTATAAATCATATTTATTTAGGATTTCTATTATAATTTATCCTAATTATAAAACAATAACAGTTTTATTTGTGGCACAAAAGGCCTAGTCACATGGACACTTTAATTTATAAGCTATGATTTCAGAGAATCAAAACCTGAAGGTATACTGGCACAATAGGCCCAGTCACAAGGACATTTATAAATTATAAGCTATGATTTCAGAGAATCAAAGCATGAAGGTTTGAACCTAGTTCATTACCTTTATCTGACAGCGAGTCATCGCTACCACTGTCTTTTGGCTCATATGGAAATGAGCAGGGCCCGTAGGCACTATATTACCACGTATGGTCAAAATATGATCATCTCAATTGATGATCTAAACCCATGATACAGAGATCACTAAACTGGGTTAGAAATCTTTTGAAGAATCCAATAATAAGAATGACGTGTGTGATTTTAATGAATCACGTCTGCCAGGAGCGTTAACATGTTTACAGATGTTAACTGGGATTTGAATCTTTTAAACAGGTCTTACCATCTTGGCCGGGTCTTATAATGACCCAAAGGCTAGGTTTCACACTTAAGATTCTTATTCAATATTTAAATAGGCAGATTATTATTAAAAGGAATGATTTTAATTTATTTATTTCATATTTATATTTATGCAGATAATAGCAAAAATGAAATTTATAAACTTACATTCCATTAATTTATTAAAAGGTTACACGTCGCCCTAAACGGGGCTTTTCAAATAAACAAACTTACCCACGCAGGGGTTTAAACAAAGATTTACCCACGCAGGGGCTTAACAACAAACATCATAATAGTCCACGCAGGGACTTACACAAATAACATAATAGTCCACGCAGGGACTTAAACAATAACATACCCTCATAGGGGTTAACAGAAAGATAGACCCTCGCAGGGGTCAAAACAAACAAGCATACATACCCACGCAGGGGTTTATACAGCAAGACTGGCCCACGCAGGGCTTAACAACAATTGGAAGGATTCAGTGGTCCTTCTTGCTCTTCCCTTTGATCAAGCTTGTCAATCCTTGGAAGAAGCTTTGTCTCTCCCTGCGGTCGCGGTGGAAGTCTCGCTCAACCTGATCCAGTCTCTGAAGAATTTCCTCCCGTTCTGGGGGAGAAAAATGTGGCGGCTGCGATTGCGTCCAAATGATAGGTCTGGCAGGTATCTGGTACCCATGAGTTGGGTACCCTACTCCCCATGGGTCTCCATACGGTCCTTGGGGGTTATAGTTAGCCGCTACCAAGTGTGGGTCGGCTTCTGCGTAGTTGTAGTTGGTGTGCACTGGCTGTTCAAACGGGTTATACGCCATGGAACCCATGTATGCTGGAATTGGGTTATCAAAACCCATCGGTGGTGGTTGCGGTGCAACTGGGTGCGAAGGTCCACCCATCTGTGGGTCTTCCTGAAGTGGCGGGTAATGGCTGCCACTTGATTGCCGAGGAGAGCTGAAATGGAAATCTCCTCCTCGCGCGGACATCCGCGCTCCGGTTCTCCTATGCCTCGGCGGTTGCGGAGCTGCCGGCTGAACTGGTGGCAGTGGAGGTGGTGGCGTGACTGCCACAAACCGTGAATCCACAGAGGGATCCTGTTGCTGCTGTTGCTGCTGCTGAGGCGGTGAATGGCGAGGAGGTGTATAGTACCATTCGTGCCTGGTAAACATAGCTTGAAAGCTATCTGGACCAACATAGGGTGATCCGTGGAAAGAAGATCCGTCAGAGATCTCTATCGGGTGGTTTGGTGTACCACTGGCAGGTTCGACGGGGTCCGTATCCTCGTCCATATCGTCCGCGTGATCGCCAGAGAAATGATCCTCTGGCCCCAATGGGTTAAAACCCACTGGTTCTTGTATAAAATTTGCCGGGTTAAACCGACCCCTAAAAACTGGTGTAGGGTCACCAAAAGAATTATGCGATAAGGATCGCTGTAAGGGTATGTAGGAAGGTTGAGGGTTGTTGGGCTCATTCTCCGAATGTGGCCCATAAGAGTTATGTACGGGAGGTGTTGAACTGTGTGAGATCGACCGTCTAGCCGGCTCGAAGAGGTTTCTCCGGTTCTGCCGGGGATCGTCACTCTCCGTGGTGGAAGGAGCTCGCGCATGCGAAGGTCCTGCCTCGTTGTCATTGGGGGCGGTGATTGGCCCCTTTCCTCGTCCTCTTCTTCGGAAGAATCTTGGCGGCATTTCGTTAATCCTGTCAATATAGCGTGAGATAACAATAACAATATATAAAAATTAAAGGACAAAACAAAAACCAAACAGGGTAGAATTTGTCCTATGTTATTTGTCTAGACTCGAAAGTTTAGAAATGTGCAATTGTGTAACTGAGATTAAACACAAAGGCTAGTGTTTAATTCACTCAGTGTTGGCTCTGATACCAACCTGTCACACCCCGATTTCTACGTGTCACCGGTGGGCCTGGTGGGGAGTATCGTGACGTGGTTGACAACATAATAGTCAAACAACACAATATATAATATGCACAGCGGAAGCAAAATGTAAGATATAATACAACCGAATTTAATATTGTAATATCAAATGTCACAATATTCGGAAGTTTATCCACAGACGGATCGAAAATAAATAATAGTTCAACAGACTTTAGGCATCTTAAGCTTGCGAGACTTCTATTGATGCTAAGGAGAAATCCCAGCCAATTACGCTTAGTACCTGCATTTAATCTTTTTGGGAAAATACGTCAGTTTACACTGGTAAATACTATCAACTGACACATTTTAGAAAATGATTGAAAATTGATTTGGATGCACGTGGCATAAACATTTTATTTAACTTGGGAGAATTATTTAAATATATAATCTTGTTAACGAATTACATCTTCCTTGTGCGTTCAGTAGCCCGGATCGTGTCCGGGTTAAAGATCAATAGACACACCACATTATTCTTTTGTGCACTGACGGGTGTACGCCTACACCCCGCGCTTAAGTCGTGGCCATTTCGTAAAATGATGCCAAGGATATCCGGGACATGGTCATTAACCCCCCAAAGGCTTTAAGTAACAAGACTGTTTAAACGAGCCGATCAAATTATTCAATTAACCACCCAACGATGGAAGATTTGATGCCCGATCAAGCGGTATTCTATATACCGTAACCCAAGCCCGTATAGGGAAAATAAGTTAAAAGTATTTACCTGAGCAAAGTATAAATCACAATAAGCAAATTGCAAGTAGCTTTTACTGGTCCTCCTAATCTGGAACAAAGGTTTATAATAACCTATCAGAATCCTAACGGGTCTTTAGTTAAGCTTAAGCTTAGACCGGTTAGTTTCAAAGATACGGTTCGTACGCACGATTAAGCGAAGACCGGATAGAATGTGATTTAGACCCGACAAGTTCATAGACTTGCTTAATATGGGTATTTCATACACATTCTGCATTTTAAGATAAAACCGATAAGGTTTGACCCGTTTCGGCTAATTTATGTAGACTAGTTACATAAACCGAACCGAACGCGTAATAAGCGTAACGGGTAATTATTAGAGCCATATACAGGTTTCCTAAGTTAATATGCTTCAAATATGTTGTGACATCAGTAAGATGTCTTTTATTATGCCCGAACCGAATTTAAACACAAACTATGCCCCGTAGGGGTAGTTTGGTCATTTAAATGGTTATAAAAGAGTTTAAGTATTAACCTAAGTTACAGGTCTGATATAATCAGTAAAAATACTTATTTTACTTGGTTATAACAGTAGGGTAAAGTATATATGTGAAATTTATCAATTATAACCAAACTATGCATCGTAGGGGCATTTTGGTAATTTCACATAAGCCGAAAAGCTCAAATCTGAAGTCTGAGTTTAACAACCTTTGCTTACTGTTAAAATATTATAATTTTCCTCAAATATCAGTAGGTATCAACCCTTGTATGTTTAAAATTGTTTTAGTACATACTATGCGTTAAAAACGCTTAATAAGGCGATTAGAAGCCATTTCCGGGTTTGATACATAAAGCTGATATTTTTATTATTCCAGAAGGCTTAAAATAATTTATTTATCATATGTGATCAGTAGAAAAAGGTTTGGAGTCAATTAGATATGTAAAACTCATTTTATGGCCCGTAAGGGCAAAACCGACAATTACCGGATTAAGCCTAGGACTATGAGTTATGCTCAGCCTAAAATTTATTAAAAATCTTCAAAAATCCCAAAATAATATATTACATCACTGGGTAATAAGTTTGATACCAAAAAGTAGGTTTAAATAGGCTATACGCTAATTACGCCGTTTTATTAACATAAAGCTTTCATTTTACGCAAACGAGCATAACTCTTAATCTACACCTCAAACTGATGTCAAACTTTGCATACAACTTTATATATCAGCAATTAAAGTTTCTACTCTTTTACATTTTCAAAAATCACGTTTTAAGGTAATAAAGGCATAATGGTCAACATATGAGCAATTAACGGAATCATGCTTATTAATTGGTTAACTAATGAACCATGGTGTATGATCACAGAGGGTTATACTAGCATGTAACTTGGTCCATATGAATCTCTAAGGTATTTCTAAAACATACCATAACGGGTCAGAACTGGAAGTCAAAGTAAAAGTCAAACTATGCGACTTTCGGTTCCGAACCGGGTCTAAACAGGAAATTGTCGGGTTGAACATGTTTAGACATGTTCTTACACTAATTACCAAGTTATATTAATGATCAAACAGGTTATATGTGTTCTACATTGCTAATCATGCATAAATTAGAATTTAAGTATCCTGTTGACTTTTTATTAATACGTTTGACCCGACATTTGACCTAGTTAGAGTGGGAATCAGGGGAACCCTTTTAAGGGTTTATTACCCATATAATTACCTACTTAAAGGTACTTTTAATTCGAGATTTGACTGAGCCATTATTAATTAATCTCGAAGTCAAACCGTAATTACGACGGTTTGACTTTTAGCTAAATAACTAAGCTAGACTCAATTTAAGAAGGTTAAGCAAACTTACAAGTGTCTAATGGTTGATTAGGAAGGCCTGGAAGGTGCTCTTGTGCTCCACAATTGATCAGAAGATGTTTGAGGAATGAATGATCAAAGTGTTGCACTTGTGAGCTTTATATAGTGCCCAAGACACCACAAAGTGTTGACATCTAAGTCTACCACTGACCATAACATTCCCACAGGTGTCCTAGATGTTTAGGGGTTGTTTAGGGGCCAAGAAAGATGAGGAGAATCGTTTAAAGGTGAGATATCGCGTTTAAACAGCAAACAGAAGGTTCTGTTGGATCTGGGCACTGCTTGCGCACCGTAAGGCATGTGCTTGCGGTGCGCAAGCCTTCATCAGGGACCAAAATTGCTTGTTCTTTCAGGATTTCGAAAGGGCAACCACTTATCTCGACTTTGGGACATTATTTTGTCAGTTTGGGGCCTCTATTATGGGTCTTTAACAGTTACTTACCCTACCACTTTGCCATGTTCCTTTAAATCCATAAGAAAGTGCCGTTAAAGAAGGTTTACCGTGCTTTTTCTTCGTAGGAGTCCACCATTCCATTCATGAATCAATTGTTGCTATAAATCCCCGAATTTGAATATATATACCAGATGTTTATTTGTCTTGAGATTCATAATGAGGTCGTTCAGAGGTGTAAAATTAACATGACAACACTTTTAAATCCCGACATACATCTTTAATTATATCCGGGTTTTTATAACTTTTTGTCTTACATGACACGTGTCGTTATATCATTGATCACGAATTTTCGAGGTGTTACATCCTCACCCCCTTAAAATAAATCTCGACCCGAGATTTACTGAAATAAATAAGGGTACTTTTCTTTCATCGTGGATTCAACCTCCCATGTATATTCGGGACCTCTACGGGCATCCCATTTAACCTTTACAATAGGTACATGCTTCCTTCGAAGCTTCTTTACCTGTCGATCCTCAATCGACAAAGGTTTTTCCACAAATTTTAAGCTCTCATCTATATGCACATCTGTATGTGGTATAACCAGTGATTCATCGGCGAAACACTTTTTCAGATTGCAGATGTGGAATACATTGTGAATTCCACTGAGCTGTTCCGGTAAGTTTAACTTATAGGCAACTGACCCGACACGTTCGATAACCTCGAAAGGTCCTATGTATCTCGGGCTTAGTTTGCCTTTCTTACCAAATCGCATCACTCCCTTCCAGGGTGATACTTTAAGTAAAACTTTGTCGCCTACTTCGAAGTGAAAAGCTTTACGCTTTGGATCTGCGTAACTCTTCTGCCTATCTCGGGCAGCTTTGAGACGGTCACGAATCTGGACAATCTTGTCCGTCGTTTCAAAGACTATCTCTTGTCCTGATAATTGGACATCTCCAACTTCCGCCCAACAAACGGGCGTTCTACACTTTCTACCGTATAAGGCCTCAAAAGGCGCAGCCTTTATGCTGGTGTGGTAGCTATTGTTGTAGGAGAACTCAATTAGTGGTAGGTGGTTATCCCAACTACCCCCCAAATCGATCACACATGCACGTAGCATGTCTTCCAAAGTTTGAATAGTACGCTCACTCTGACCGTCTGTCTGAGGATGGTAAGCCGTACTAAAATTCAAACGTGTGCCCAAAGATTGTTGGAAACTCTTCCAAAAATGTGACGTGTATCTAGTATCTCTGTCAGAGATAATAGACACAGGTATGCCATGCAAGGATACAATCTTATCAACGTACAACTGGGCTAACATGTCGGAGCTATAAGTCTCCTTGATGGGTAAGAAATGTGCTGACTTAGTCAGTCTATCAACTATAACCCATATTGCTTCATTTCCTTTCCTTGTCTTGGGTAACTTGGTGATAAAATCCATGGTTACCATTTCCCACTTCCACGTAGGAAGTTCAGGCCGTTGTAGCAAACCTGACGGCTTTTGATGTTCTGCTTTGACTTGCGAACAAGTCAAGCACTTTGCTACATAGGCGGCTACAGACTTCTTCAAGCCTATCCACCAATAATTTGCCCTTAGATCTTGGTACATCTTATCAGCTCCAGGATGAACGGAATATTTGGAGCTATGGGCTTCCTGGAGGATGACATCTCGAAGTCCTCCATAAATTGGAACCCATATTCGTCCATTTAATCTCAGAATTCCGTCTTTGCCAAGAGATAACTGCTCTTCAGTTACTCCTAGCTTTTCATTAGGATAGTTAGCTTCCAACACAGCTTCCTTCTGTGCAGCTAACAACCTTTCAGTCAAACTGTTCTTTATCTCCATGCGCTTGGCATTGATTCGGATGGGTTTCACCCTCTCCTTTCGACTCAAGGCATCAGCGACTACATTCGCCTTGCCGGGATGATATCTGATTTCACAATCATAATCATTTAAAGTCTCCATCCAACGGGGTTGCCTCATATTTAAATCCTTCTGATTAAATAGATGTTGAAGGCTTTTGTGATCAGAATAGATCACACACTTGATTCCATAAAGATAATGCCTCCACAGTTTTAGTGCGAATACAACGGCACCCAACTCCAAGTCGTGGGTGGTGTAATTCTTTTCATGCACCTTTAACTGTCTTGAAGCATAGGCAATAACTTTGCCTTTCTGCATAAGCACACACCCCATGCCAGTATGCGATGCATCGCAGTAAACCACAAAATCTTCTATTCCATCTGGCAATGTTAAAACAGGAGCGTTGCTCAACTTCTGCTTTAGGATATCAAAGGACTCTTGCTGCTTAGGGCCCCAAACGAACTTTACTTTCTTTTTGGTCAAGGAAGTTAGGGGTGCAGCAATCCTTGAAAATTTTTCAATGAAACGCCTGTAATATCTTGCCAATCCTAGGAAGCTACGAATCTCTGTAGGCGTCTTTGGCTCTTGCCAGTTCATAACTGCTTCAACCTTAGCGGGATCCACTTGGATACCACGCTCACTCACCACATGTCCAAGGAATTGGACTTCTCGAAGCCAAAATTCACACTTGGAAAATTTGGCGTAGAGTTTCTCATGATGCAGGAGTTTGAGAATGCATCGAAGGTGTTTTTCATGGTCATCTTGATTCTTCGAATAGATAAGAATGTCGTCGATGAAAACGATGACAAATTTATCTAAATAAGGCTTGCAAACGCGATTCATGAGATCCATGAATGCGGCTGGTGCATTTGTGAGCCCAAAAGGCATCACTGGGCACTGCTTGCGCACCGTAAGGCATGTGCTTGCGGTGCGCAAGCCTTCATCAGGGACCAAAATTGCTTGTTCTTTCCGGATTTCGAAAGGGCAACCACTTATCTCGACTTTGGGACATTATTTTGTCAGTTTGGGACCTCTATTATGGGTCTTTAACAGTTACTTACCCTACCACTTTGCCATGTTCCTTTAAATCCATAAGAAAGTGCCGTTAAAGAAGGTTTACCGTGCTTTTTCTTCGTAGGAGTCCACCATTCCATTCATGAATCAATTGTTGCTATAAATCCCCGAATTTGAATATATATACCAGATGTTTATTTGTCTTGAGATTCATAATGAGGTCGTTCAGAGGTGTAAAATTAACATGACAACACTTTTAAATCCCGACATACATCTTTAATTATATCCGGGTTTATATAACTTTTTGTCTTACATGACACGTGTTGTTATATCATTGATCATGAATTTTCGAGGTGTTACATAATCTTTTTGGGAAAATACGTCAGTTTACACTGGTAAATACAATCAACTGACTCATTTTGGAAAATGATTGAAAATTGATTTGGATGCACGTGGCATAAACATTTTTATTTAACTTGGGAGAATTATTTAAATATATAATCTTGTGAACGAATTACATGTTCCTTATGCGTTGAGTAGCCCGGATCGTGTCAGGGTTAAAGATCAATAGACACACCACATTATTCTTTTGTGCACTGACGGGTGTACGCCTACACCCCGCGCTTAAGTCGTGGCCATTTCGTAAAATGATGCTAAGGATATCCGGGACATGGTCATTAACCCCCCAAAGGCTTTAAGTAAACAAGACTGTTTAAACGAGCCGATCAAATTATTCAATTAACCACCCAACGATGGAAGATTTGATGCCCGATCAAACGGTATTCTATATACCGTAACCCAAGCCCGTATAGGGAAAATAAGTTAAAAGTATTTACCTGAGCAAAGTATAATTCACAATAAGCAAATTGCACGTAGCTTTTACTGGTTCTCCTAATCTGGAACGAAGGTTTATAATAACCTATTAGAATCCTAACGGGCCTTTAATTAAGCTTAAGCTTAGACCGGTTAGTTTCAAAGATACGGTTCGTACGCACGATTAAGCGATGACCGGATAGAATGTGATTTGGACCCAAAAAGTTTGAAGACTTGTTTAATATGGGTATATTATACACATTCTGGATTTTGAGATAAAACCGATAAGGTTTGACCCGTTTCGGCTAATTTATGTAAACTAGTTACATAAACCGAACCGAACGCGTAATAAGCGTAACGGGTAATAATGAGAGCCATTTACAGGTTTCCTAAGTTAATATGCTCCAAATATGTTGTGATATCAGTAAGATATCATTTATTATGCCCGAAATGAAATTAAACACAAACTATGCCCCGTAGGGGTTGTTTGGTCATTTATAAGGTGATAAAAGAGTTTAAGTAATATCCTGAGTTACAGGTCTGATGTAATCAGCAAAGATAATCAATTTGCTAAGTTATATCAGTAGGGTATTGTATATATGTGAAATTTATCAATTATAACCAAACCATGCACCGTAGGGGCATTTTGGTAATTTCACATAAGCCGTAAGGCTCAAAACTGAAGTTTGAGTTAAACAAATTTTTCTTACTGTTAAAATATTATAATTTGCCTCAAATATCAGTAGGTATCACCCTTGGTATGTTTAAAATAGTTTTAGTACATACTATGCGTTAAAAACGCTTAATTAGGCGATTAGACGCCGTTTCTGGGTTCTATATAGAAATCTGATATTTTCATTATTCCAGAAGGCTTAAAATAATTTATTTTTCATTTAAGATCAGTAGCAAAAGGTTTGGAGTCGATTAGATATGTAAAACTCATTTTATGGCCCGTAAGGGCAAAACCGACAATTACCGAATTAAGCCTACGACTATTAGTTATGCTCAGCCTAAAATTAATTAAAAATCTTCAAAAATCCCAAAATAATATATTACATCAGTAGGTAATAAGTTTGATATCCAAAAGTAGGCTTAACTAGGCTATACGCTAATTACGCCGTTTTATTAACATAAAGCTTCTTAATTACGCTAATGAGCATAACTCTCAATCTACACCTCAAACTGATGTCAAACTTTGCATACTAGTTTATATATCAGTAACTAAGGTTTCTACACTTTTACATTTTCAAAAATCACGTTTTAAAGTAAAAAGGGCATAATGGTCAACATATGAGCAATTAACGGAATCATGTGTATTAATCGGTTAACTAATGAACCATGGTGTATAATCACAGAGGGTTATACTAGCATGTAACCTGGTCCAAATGAAGTTCTTAAGTATTTCTAAATCATACCAAAACGGGTCAGAACTGAAGTCAAAGCAAAAGTCAAAGCTTTGCGACTTTCGGTTCCAAACCGGGTCTAAACAGTAAATTGTCGGGGTGAACATGTTTAGACATGTTCTTACACTAATTACCAAGTTATATTAATGATCAAACAGGTTGTATGTGTTCTACATTGCTAATCATGCATAAATTGTAAATTAAACATTCTGTTGACTTTTTAATTACAAGTTTGACCCGACATTTGACCTAGTTAGAGTAGGAATCAGGGGGAACCCTTTTGAGGGTTTATTACCCATATAATTACCAACTTATAACTACTTTTAATTCGAGATTTGACTGATCCATTATTAATTAATCTCGAAGTCAAACCGTAATTACGACGGTTTGACTTTTAGCTAAATAACTAAGCTAAACTCAATTAAAGAAGGTTAAGCAAACTTACAAGAGTCCTATGCACAAATTATGACCACTTGAGTCTGCTTTGGAGCTCCAAGAATGATCAGAAGTGCAAGAGAATGGTGTGAAGAACTTGTTGCAACAAGGATCCTTTATATAGTGATTGAATCACCACAAAATGTTGACACACAAGTCTACCACTGACCATAACTCACTAACAAGTGTCCCTAAGTGTTTAGGGGGTGCCTAGGGGTCGTCCAAGATGAGGAAATTCGGTTAAAATTCGAGTACAAGGGCCATGGCAGACAAAGAACCAAGAAAATCACATCAGATGGGCCTAGGCGTGACGCGAAGGACCCCCCCCCCTGGGCCTCTCGTCGCGCGACACCTTGTCTGGCTCAAATCCAACATTAGATTTTTATGTTTTGATCCTTGCCCCTTCAAACTTTGCTTAGACTCCTTTCTTGCATTATGAACCCTCATAATTGATGTTTAGGGGCTTCAAGACATATACCCATTTTGTTAAGTCCCCGGTTAACTTTATTGTTACCCGAAAAGTCCTAACTTTCAACGTTGACGCTTTAACCCTTCGCATACGAATTTGATCATAACTTTCTCATACGATAACGAAATTTTATGAAATTTATATCGTGCATTCTAGTGAGCATAATTAACAGTTACAAAGCTTCGGGTTTGTCAAAAGGTCACTCAGAGGTATAACTTAAACATGTTGACACATTTAACCCCTATAGTTTGTAATCTCTCACTTTTAGCTTCGCATGATACATGATTTATTCGTTTGATGCTATAAACATCATATAGGGTTAATGTGCAATATATTTATTCACTGTTGACATTTAGAACTCGTATTTTCACATACTTTCCATCACTGTCAACTTTAGTCCTTCTATAACATTCTTTCACACGTTCAAACATATGAAACGTGTCTACACATTATAGGACGTGAATTTTCGAGGTGTTACATTTTATCATATAGTTGTTGTTATGATTGAATGCAATGGTATTAAGAAAGTCACACCATAATCACACTTCCGCAAAAGTCAGGGTGTGACAGCTTGGTATCAGAGCTTCGATTGTAGTGAACTAGGATTCCTTCTCGAGTCTAGACTACAATCACTAGGGCTCTCACAAAAACGTTTTTACAAACATGTTTTCATTGCATACACAAAACGCCCAGATCCATGAAACAAACATTTTTATAAACAAAAGACACGAAACACATTTCAACGTTTATGTTTATGATTCGGTCTGAGAGACTGGGTAATTCAGTTTGGGAAACTGAGAGTTTAGTCTGAGAGACTAGGAGATTCAGTCTGAGAGACTGGGTAATTCAATTTGGGAAACTGGGAGGTTTAGTCTGAGAGACTAGGGAGTTCAGTCTAAGAGACTGGGTGTGTCAGTCTGAGAGACTAGGGAGTGCAGTCTGAGATACTGGGTGTGTCAGTCTGAGAGACTGGGTGTTATAGTTTGAGAGACTGGGTGTATCAGTCTGAGAGACTGGGTGGTTCAGTCTGGGAGACTGGTTGGTTTAGTCCGGGAGACTAGGTAGTTTAGTCTGGGAGACTAAGAAGGATAGAAAGTTTCACGAAGAATAATGTGAATACATGATTACATGATGAATTGTCATTGATTGAAATATACTAAGTGTTAGTGATTACTATGAATATACATGTTATGATTATTATGTACCGGCACACATGACACCTTCCTCAGAAAGCGAGTTGTCAGACGTTGACAACCCTATGGCCACCGCCACAGATAATGAGATTGCACCTGCGCCGGAGACATTTACGTCAGACACTGAGAGTGATCCTGATCTGCTGACCAAGGACGAGGACGACTTCCAACAGTCCGCGCTACCAGATTTTGGTGATGATTTACCCTTGCTGATGGTTTCCCTGACAAGAATCCTTCTGTCACTCTTGTTTCAGTACATGACCACCGTATCATTGGTTACCCCGATGGCGAGCACGTCGTGGCTCTGATCCTCGATGTTGTACCTCTTGTGGTCATACTTTCTGAGGCTTGGGCATTCGATGATCTGTATGATGATGACGTTGATTTGTTTATTGATGGTCCTCTTGATGACACCCATGATGATGGGAAGTTAGACGAGAACGTTGTTACTAATTTCACTCCTTGAGATCCCTGTTATCAAGCTATCCTTTGATTCTAGTATACACTCGATTTCAGACCCCTTTGAGTCTGTGACATCTGCAGCCTTAAAGACGGCCGGATTGCAGCTTTCTACTACTGACTCAGACGACGATACCGCTATGACTGCTGCACCATCACCTGCTTGAGATCCCACACCTTTACCCGACCCAGAGCCTGCTCCTGAGCTAGCTTCTGCTCCATTTGGGTCAGCCTGATGATGCGCTTAATGATCTTGAGCCGATTTCTGATCCTGACCATGTTTCTTTTAGTTTACCAGACATTGCACCCCTTATACCTGACCCAGTACCTACACCTGATGATCTTATCTTTTGCTGAGACATTTATCCCTGCACCTGCACCCGCTGATGTTGCTTCTTTTCCCCTATGGAAACCGACATCCATTGCGCCGATATGCCTACCGCTTTCTTTCAGGACATACCCGCACCCCGGAAAGGTGCTCCAGGTCAGCACCCACATGACGATCCTTTTGCTATAGCAGCATTTTTTCCCCCGACCTCACAGGCCACATCGTTTACTCCTCTCATTTCTTCACCGCGGGACGAGCCATTTCAATGGCCCCTACCATACACTATGCCGATTTCGGACCCCTATCATTCTTTGCATTATGGAGGCTACACATAGAATGAGTTGCCCCTGTCACATTAGCTATAACTTGAGGATATGAGTCGCAGGGTTTTGGAGCTTGAGCTGACACTACGACCTCCACCCTGTCTACGCAAGTATACTTTGATCCTCCACGTTCATCACTGTCTCCTTTTGCACTCTCACCTGCTACTCTTACACCTTTCTTAGGTGTTGACGCTCGTTTCCTTACTATCAAGCAGCAGACCAGTTAATTACTTCGACGTGTATACAAGCTCGAGGAGGAGCTCGCACATGATTAGCAGTTTGCTTTTCTTCCATTCTCCACCTCAGTCACCAGTATAGTTGGTTTCTGGATTTATGCGACAATACTTTGTGGCCAATAACCAACGAAAGCTCAGTCGCTATGTCTTCGTTAAACATGTTGTTGATCTGTATGTGTGTGCTATAATTAGAATGCTACGTGCTGCTTGCTATGCTCTCATTAAATAATAATTCCTAAATTACTTGGTTATGCTATGATTATGCTATTGCTTGATTGGTTGATATAAAAATCTAATATGTGTGTGTACATATGACCTCTAAACAACTCCCTTCTTCTTAGAAGATGTCAATACAAGGGAACGTCGATACCAACAACTCTCTGCCGACAACAGCGGCAGAACTACAAGAGCGCATCTCACAGGCCATTGCACAGCACGAGGCCCTTCGCTCCGAACACGGCGGAGGAACTCCAGGAAATAACCCACCCAACAGCTGCACCTACAAGCAGTTCTTGAGCCACAAACCTCGAGACTTCGATGGCACTAGGGGTGCCATAGCTTTTGTTCGTTGGGTTGAGAAGACGGATTATGTTTTGCGACTAAGTAGATGCGCCCCCGAACATCAGGTCACGTACATAGCTGGACTGTTTGTAGATGGGGCTCTGTCATGGTGGAACTTTCAGGTTCAGATGATGGGTGAGACTACTGCGTATGCTTTGGCGTGGGACGAACTGAAAGAACTGATGCGTAAAAGATATTGCTCTAGGGCAGAAGTCCAGAATTTGGAGACTGAACTGTGGAACTTGAAAATGGAAGTCCCAAAGATAACTGAGTATGTGCAGAGATTTGACGATTTATCACAAGTTGCTTCGCGTTTGTTGGAACCAGAATCTAGGAAGATCGAACGCTTCATCGGGGGATTGGCACCTCAGATTCTAAGCCTGGTGACAACATCTAAACCTCCAACGATCGCCGATGCTATCGACTTAAGTGTGGCGCTCACTGAAGAAGCGGTTAGACTAGGAAAATTTTCCACTTCGGAAGAGAAAAAGGAGACTCCTATAGAGCCACCTGGAGATAACAAGAGGAAGCTCGCAAACTTCAAGAAGGGTACTCGGGCGAATAGTAAGAACAGGGCCAAAAAGGGAAAAGAATACATGGGTATCTTACCTAAGTGCGACAATTGTCGACGTTATCATATCGGGAGATGCAGATATGGAAAATGTGAAGACTGTGGCAAAGTGGGGCATGTCAAGGAAACTTGTAGGCAAGGTACTGAACGCGGAAATGGAGGCCAAGATGGTAGCAAGAATCTCGAAGGAAACAATGACAATGACAATCATCAATGCAGGACGAGTGACAAACAAAAACGTACTCAAGGTTGTTTTAACTGTGGAAGCAAAAAGCTTTTCAGAAATTATTGCCCTAAAAACAATCAGGCACAAGGATGAAAGCTCAACATCGGAGCTAGGGAGACACGCCAGGAATCCAAGCGTGGATATTGGTACGTCCCATATTAGTCAACGTTATGCGTCTGTACTGCTAGGTACTGTTGCAAATTTTAACTTCGCATCCCTAGAGTTTGAGAGTATACTTGGTTTAGTAGCAAGTAAGTTAGATAACCCGCATTCGATAGAACTAGCTAATGGGAAGCTAGTGGAAGTCAACAAAGTAATTGGAATCGGCAAGATAGAACCCGGAGAGCGTGAATTTACGCTTGATCTACTGCCAGTTGAGTTGGGAAGCTTCAACGAGGTAATCTGGATGGATTGGTTGTCGAGAGATCGAGCGGAGAGTGATATCCGCATCCCGATGACGAACGAAGAAACGATCGTGACTCATGAAACTGGATACGCCTCTACAAATCACTAATTGCTTGAAGGCACGAAAGTTGTTGCGTAAAGGATGTGTTGTTTTTCTTGGCTCATGTCGTGGACAAAGGAGCCGAAGAACCAAAACTCGAAGATATCCCTGGGATAAGGGAATATCCTGAAGTCTTCCCCGAAGACTTGCCAGAATTATCTCCTCAACGACAAGTCGAATTTCGCATCGATTTGATTCCAGGCACCGCGCCTGCAGTCAATGCATCTTAGCGACTTACACCTTCGGAGATGCAAGGATTGTCAGTATAGCTTCAGTAGTTGATAGAGAAGGAAGATAACAAACCAAGTTTCCCGCTTTGGGTAACCCCAGTTTTGCTCATCAAGAAGAAGGACGATAGCTCTCGTACGAACATCAAACTACCAGGAGCCGAACGAGCTAACAAACAAGAGTCGGTGACTCTTGCTAAGGATTAACGAATTACTTAACTAGCTGTGAGGATCCAACTACTATTTCACGACTGATCGATGGTCGAGTGTCATTAGCTGTGAATTCAGGAAGAAAGTATGCCGGGAAATTGTGGGACAATAACTTGTTTTAAGCATACACACAAAAATTGTGTTTCCTACACAATGCACAAAACAGTTTTACACAGAATGCGAACCTTGAGAATCTAGAAAACATGTACTTAGGACCTTTGGGAACCCAGGTCCAAACTCGTAAAGGTTGTTGCTTAGGAACCACGCCTGTTAACTCAAGCAGACCCCATTATCCTGACATATATGCTATTTCAGTTAACCAAACAGAAAGTACTCAAGTTTCTTTTGTTGAAATCTTCACTTTTGCTTCTAGCGAGTAGATGTTTGCATCTCTACCCCCCTTAATGGTAGTTGCATCGCGTTAAATTTTCTTCGCTGAGAGCGAACACACATTTGCTTCGATACTTGGTCATTTCTTCATTTTAGCAAATACTCATTGTTTCATTACTTGGAAACTTATATGTTACGCCTGCACCATTTGCTACGCATGCGGTTTCATTTCGAGTAAACGCTTCATTGAAGTTCAAATATTATTTTGCTAAAGCTAACTATTGGTTTATGATTCGGATAACCTACATTGTTGTAATTGTTGGCTCTTTTGCTATCAAGTCAACACACTCTCTTGCAACTTCTTTTCTTTCAAGTTACATTCATGGTTTATCTTCGTAACCATGCTGAGATTCCCTTGTTGATACATACGTTTATTGTCAGGTTACGCTGAAACCAAGTTCAATTGTTTGAACTTATCCATTTCGCATATTCAATTTAAGACGCCATATGATGTATTGAGAGCATCATATTCAAAATTTTTGCAAAGGTTCTTTTGTTTCGAGTCGTAGTAGACTTGATTGGTCTACGACTCAACTAAATCGTTTATTGGTTTCGGTACCTTAGGGTGATGTTTTCATTAGATTGAAGCTTGCGCTAATTTGGTTACTCACTTCATACACGGATTTAATTGTTTACTTGTTTACTTGTTAACTTGTTCTAAATCCATCTTGTTTATCACGATTAAAGCAGTCTCAACACAGTTGTGTGTTAAGAAAATAATACATAGATTCATTTCATATCACAATGTACCTCCTAACGATTCTTTCATTGTCAATTGAATGCCTTGCGGTACTTAATACTTTTTCATCTTCGATCAAAAACAGTGGCTCTTTGATGTTCCGTATTCAGCTGAAAACTCTATGACATTGTGTAAATCAAATCTTCAGATTGTTTCAGTATACTTTCATTTGATTTCAAACACGGTGAACTTGTTCAGCCACCACTATATTCGAATCATGTCATTAAGACACCTTGTGGTGTCATTGCAAATTTGTAGCTTGTGCTAATCATGGTCAACCGTCTCACACAAAAATACACATACTTTTGTTTGACTTGTCTTTTAAACATTCCTAATGCAACTACGAATTAAAACAATAATACACCAGATTCGCTTGTGTTCCATTCGGTGTATTTTAGCAATTCAAGAATGTCAACACACTATTTTATCCATGTATTTGTTCGAAAGTTGACAGATCATTTTCATGTTACCATCACCTTCAAGTTGTTGATTTTGAGTTCATATAGCGGATGCTATGGTTTGAGAAAACTCGTTGGCATATTGTGACCGATTGTTTGAGAATCCATTGGTCAAAACTCTTTTGTTACACCGCTGTTAACTGAGTTACACTAGATTATACATCTATACATCTCGTGTCCTTTGACGTCAAATGCTAGAACACATACCTTTGAACCACTGGGTTCTTGATGAAATATATCCCTGGACTCACCTGATATGAATAAGATTTGATTCGGTTTTGTGGTTATCTACCTCAGTATTATTCATATACAAACACGCATAATGTAACCCTAAGGAGTTAAGGTAGTACAAATTTCGAGGACGAAATTTTCTTAACAGGGGGAGAATGTGACAACTGTCAAATTTGCATGCATCCGTACAATTAATTAAATGATGATTAGTGCTTAATAACTGTGCTAATTTACAATTTAGGACTTGAATTGCTTTCTGATTTCTGCAGTATACTTACATGTGCATCACATATTGCAAATGACACATCATTGACTGCATGCAAACATATTGACATAAATGATGCACAAAGCACAGTTAGCACAGTTAACAGACAAACCGGGAAAATGCTGACGGAGTTCAGGATATAGACAGACGTTGTTTTGACACAGTATGAGCCAGAAACTAAGTACTACACTAGTATAGTGTGTAGGGAAGTAAGGACTACAAAACTGCCTTACTAGGTGATAGTTTAAGTGCCGGAAAGTGCCTAAAACTCACATAAAGTGCAGAATTCAGCACAATTCAGCAAAAATCAGCATTTTAACATGCTAATATTATGCAGAAACATGACTAAATGGTCCTGAGAGCTTTCCTAAGTGTCGGGAATTAAAAGTGTCATGAAAGGGTACATAAAGAACACTAAACGGTATAGTTTAGCACTTTAACGAACCGGTATCTAACTGAACAACCGGACACTACCCGAAACACCAAAATTACACTAGAAGCATTGTTTTATTATTCCTGAGCTAGTTATGATCCCCGAACACCCTAACACACTATATAACACATGATATGCATAAACACTAATCATCACGCTTGAAAACTAACTATATAACCTAACTTGCCATTAAACCACAACCTATACCTCCCCCCCCTTGTTGGAACGGTCACCATGTGGCCCCCACCCCATGATCTTATTTGATTCACTTGGATTTGATTAGAGATTTGGGTTGTACTTAGGGAACACATGGTCCATTGGGTAAAACTTAAATATGGTTATAAGAAGGGTTAGAACTCATTATCTCACACACACCTACACACACCATCTTTCTCCTCTCCTTCTTCCCCTATTCGGCCGAGAACAAGCAACAATATCACCACCATCATCATCCCACTTCCATACAATCCATACACTCACAAAGGTGCTAGAAGGTGTCTTAGGAAGTGTGGAGCTTGTGGATCTTGAAGGACTTCTTCCATTTGCTATTATCCATCACATTTGCCATCATCATCTTCTAGTGTTCTTCCCTAGCCCTTGTGCTAGTAGTAAGCTCCTTGTAACTTATTTTTACTTCATATTTTGATGGTTAAAAGATGATGAACATTGTTAATCATGAAGAACACTAAAGAACTTAATCATGAATCTTTAACATAAGCTTATTAACATATGAATACATGATGATTAGAGTTGATTTGCTTCTTGATGATTGATTATTTGTGTTAGTGATGTTAGACATCATAAGAAACCTACTAGATTGTGATTAAACACATGATCTAGTAAGTTAAGGTGATGATCTTGTGAAAGACCAAGATCATCATGCTTTATGTTTTCATGAACTTGAAAAATGAAAATGATTTTGTGAATGATGAAGTATGTAATATGTTACTAGTCATAAACTTGGATGATTTCAAAACTAGTTTTCTCAAGAAACTAAGTTAAATCACAAGATTTACATAAACATTGTTTTTAAAGGAACTAACCATGTTTCTAGTGGTGAAACAAGTATAAGAATACATTGTTTACAAGAAAAATTCAAAAGAATGATTTTTGGAAAAATCATCTAGTAAGTTGTAAAAGACTAAACTTTACAAGAACAAGATTTACAAACAAATAACCACTTTTTAAAGGGTAACTAAACCTACTAAAAACACTACCCAGTTACTACAAGTTTTTATGAAAGTTCAAGTTCATGATTGTTATGAAAAATTGCACTAGGTAAGTATTGATGGAATTGTTGATTGTTGAGATGATTTAAAAAAAATGATATGCTTTGATAGCATGGACACCTTCATTTTTAGGGGAAACTATGGCAAAATTTTCTAAAAATATAAACACTTAGAAAAATATTTTCAAACAAATATTTACAAGTGTATTTTGACCATGAGTTTTCGATATAAACTTTGCCATAATTTTTGTTACAGAATACAAATATTGGAGGTTGGTTTTTGTAAATAAAAATAACTAAATATGTATTTGAAAGATATATATATATTTAGAAGACACATGTGTGTGATTACTTGTATACTTTGGTGACAGTTATATTATTTTAACATTTGAAATAAGATAACTTAACAAATACCAAGATATTACAATCCAAAATGTTACCAAAAATCACAAGGAATAAATACACAAGTTACACACAAAATATTGTAAATCGAGTGAAAGAATATAACTTACAAAATATTCCGGAAAACACATTTATGAGTATATTTTTTGTAAATATTATTTTGGATACAAAAGAAATGAAAATATGGTTTTTATTATTATTACAAAGTATATCATATTTTCGACAAGTAGAAAATATATTATTTTTGGGAAGTAAAAATATATTTTCCTAGAGTTTTTAGAAGATGTATGATTTTTGGGAAAAAATATACGTTTTCTTGGATAAACTTGAAATACATTATTTTTGGGATAAAATAAGTTTAAATACTTTCTAAGTGAGACTTGAAAGTATATTGTTTTGGAATTACAAATATTTTTGCCGAAAGAAAAATTATGAATTATTTTTCTAAGTGATATTCCTTAAATTATATATATTGGAAATATATATTGGCAATGTTTTTATTTGGAATAATACACCGGAATACGACACCGATACTTGGCAAAATACAAGAATACGAATACACATGTATGAGATACCCCCATCCTTGGGAAGGAAATACGGATATAAGTACTTGAGAAGTATTATTACGAAAATATTGTTTCACAATTATTCCAAAATTTATAAATATAATTTAGAGTTAAAATATTAATTATTTTAACAAATAATTATATACTTGGAATAATACCGAAGACACTTTAAAATGTAACTCGAAGGCACTAATCAATACTAAGACAAGGCACGACCCGCTCGTCTAACGGACCGTAGTACGCATGTAGGTAGTCGTGCGTTCTAGAGGAAGCTTTGAGTTACATCGGATACAAGGAACGCAAAACTGTGAGTTCATGTCCCCCCTTTTCTTTAAACTGTTTTGTTTATTAACTTCGGGGGTGAAATACATGTTTCAAATGCTTACAGACAAATACAATTGGTATAGTTAGCTAAGGAAAGTACAGTAGATCATGTGAATGGGTAGGCGCATACTTAAGGCCATTAATCCTCGTAGTAGGACCGAGGGACAGGAGTAATAGATCTATTTGGGTGTAGCGAGCCCCATCCATGAGTCCGCCGAATGGGCCATGTGGTGACTATGTCTTCCAGCCGGAAGCCCGGTACAAAGTCTGCTAGGTTTGAGTCTTCCTGCACTATGTCACGTATATTAATGTATTAGCTACACATTAATTGATCTGTTTCCTTGTTGCTTTCATACCGGGACTTATAAACTTACATACATACTTACAACGATTTCAAAGGTTTATACACATATACAAACGAACACATGAACTCGCTCAACTTTTGTTGATGTTTTCAAACTACATGTATTTCAGGGAATTAGTAAATGGATCTGGCGGGCGTTGGAAGTTTTATGCTGCGATAGGAATAAAGATGTCATCCATGGTCTTTGGGTTTGGTCAGTGTGTCTTATTCCTGGACGAGACACGTCTTCCAAACCTTAGTTATATCTAATATCTTTTGACGAGTCCTTAGTGAACTCATAAACAATTTGTATGGTTTGTAAAACTTGAATTTGAAGGCTACGTTTTAAAAAATGTTGTTATGTTTTAAACTCATTAATGGATGACAAACCTATGGTTTTATCATATAGTTGTTGTTATGATTGAATGCAATGGTTTTAAGAAAGTCACACCATAATCACGCTTCCGCAAAAGTCAGGGTGTGACAGAAAAGCTTGTCGGTTCTAAGTCGTATTAGTAAAATTACGCGTTTGTAGAAAACTGCTTATTGGTGAGAAACTGGAATGATAGGTATTTAGGATTTCAAAAAGTTTCGGTGGTAATGGGCCGACTAAGTAAAGTTCGTGCGTAATAAAGAATGAAAGATAGTTTAAAAAGTAAAGAGATATTTTAGGGATTGAACATTGAGGTCGATTTATTGTAAATACGGTTTGTATAAAATGTCAAAAGAATAATTGGGAATAATCGTGGTACGAGAGTGAACGAACGATTCGGTAGATGCATGTGAGGGTAGGAATGGTATGATTATCGGATATAGTGTGAATATGAAGCATTGAGGATGAGGTTTCGTCATGGATAATCGGATATCATGCGCTTGTTGGTTCGTTTGTGAGTTATTAGAGTTTGTGTAATCGCGTTTAAATAAGGTCTGGGAAAACACCGAATTTCTCATGGCACGTTTTACGAAAGTTTGGTAATATAGTAAAAATACTTATATATAGGATGTACCAGCGGCGTATCCACCATGTTCTAGCCATGTTACGTCTGTTTCGTTATTCGGTGTCATGTTATGTTCTGTGTCTTACGATACACAGTAGAACACCCTATAGTTTTCATGCACCTACCACTATAATCCTGTGTGCACCCGCGATTATGTTGGTCGTTGCATGATCCGCATAGTTTGTACTTGTAGTGTATGAGTCAGGGTATTTAAAAGCGAGAATGTGTGCGTGTGATAGCACAATAAAATTTAGAATGTAAGCATGATTGTGATTAAGTATGTATGTGACCAACGTAAAAGAACCACTCGGGTTATGCTTACGTATATGTGCGAATGTATTAGTATGAGTATGAGTATGATTATGACAATTGCGTATATAATATAAATTGAAACACAACAGCTTAAGCATATAAAATGATCAAGAAATTGTGAGTGTGTAAAGACGAAGTATAATGTAAAGACGAAGTATAATGATAATATGTGTGAGATTATCATGAAATATTGACTAAAACGTGTACGATGATATGCACGTGTAGTTGTTTGAGCAAATCGTTGAGTTTATTGAATCAAAATGGATTGAGTTTGTCGGGAGTGGAGAATCAGGTTTGTGAATGTCAAGAGAATATAAAGTATCCATTTTTTATGCGAGATGTGTTTTGTAAAAATGAAATGCTATTTTTGTTTAAAAAAGAATGGGATTTACGCATGTCGGAGATTGTCTGCTCCTATGAAGTTTCATTGCCCACGTGTTTGGATTTAGAATTGTGTATTAGCGGTGTCTGAAAAGATTTTTTTTTTTTTTGAAAACAGCGAGCTTGCTTCATTTAAAGTATCTTGTATTAAAAGTAAGAAAAGCAGTTTTTTCGAAAATTATCGGGAAAAAAATTTGGTTTTGAATAGGATTTTAGCAAAATGAACTTATCGATAATCGAACTTCATTGGTATAGTCGTGTAGGTGTAGGGTTACTATGTCTAGCGTGTGTATTGGGAGTTAGTTTGGTCGGTAGTATGATTGTGGTAGGTTGATCGAACGATAGGTTGATGGTAAAATGTCGGGTTCCGACTAATACCTATATGTATGATGCTTGGTGTTTAACGGTATGGTGCACGAGTGGATTACCGGTCATGTGTATTGAAAGGTTCCCTAGGTTTGTATCGGGTTTCTTGTGTTGTGAGTATAGGCGATGGTTGTAAGAGATTTATTCTTCAACTGAGGCATTGATAAATTTTCTGGTATGAGAGCTAATTCTAAGTTAGGATCCACTGTTGGAAATCGAAGTCTCGAGGGTGTATGGATAGGCTATTTGCATCTGTTGGTTAGGTTGGCTATGGATCGGTTGTGTCTTTCCAACTAATCGGGGTTGACGAAGCGACATCTATAAGTTTTATGCGTGTATGAGTGAAAGTTTCATTGGTTCCCTATTAGGAACAAAACGTCTTTAGTATAATAGTATAATGTGAGCGTGATTTGATATAGAGTTCCTGCAAAAAGGTAGAAAACTAGAATATTAGAGTAGAAAGCAAGGTGTTTCTGAGTTGGAAACTCACTTAGAAGGTTGCTGGAAGTAGCTGAGCTCAAGTGTTCGAAATCGGAAATCTAGAGAGAATTCGGAGTGGTGAAGGTTGGATATGAAGAAGTGGGTTGGTATTTGTAGGCTGAAGACGAGTTTGGGACGAGAGACGATTGGGACGAGAGGGCCTCTCGTGCGATTCGCACGAGAGGGGATTTCCCCTTTTGTTCGAAATTCAAGTTTGTCGTTTTGGCGTATTTTGTCGGTTTTAATCGTTTTAAAAGTGTAAGTGTAATGCATAAGTGAAGTGTATAAAATGATGAATGAATTTATATAATAAGTATGAGGTTGCGTAAAAACGTATTTAAACGATCGATTGAACGAGTAACAAGTATGTATAAAATATGAATTTCGTTTCGATCAAGGTTTCAAATTACGAAATTGGGAGTGGGTTATGAATATGATATGAATACAAGTTTCCAAAGGTATAATTACAAGTAATCTTTCTAATTGAGGAAAGTCCCAAAAAGCCAGGCGTTACACATCTTTCTATTTATCTTCTTTCACTGCTACTCTCTTTCTTCTTTTCCTACGGCAACTCAAAAAAACTCCAAAGAAAAGATCAACCATATTCATGGTTTAAAATAAGCAAAGGCCTTATATGTGTGAATCAGACTTGTTCAAACCGAAATGTGGCCGGAATTTGCAGAAGGTTGTTGAAACTGGCCGGAGCGCTCCTTTGACTGCTCGAGATGCTCTTGGTGCGTCTCGCCTGAAAAAAAGGCCTAGGCGCAAGAGACGAGCGCTTTTGATAACTATGCACCCCACAAAAAACGATTAACCCTAGCCGTCGTGCAAACCAGAACCCAGTCACATAACCCAATCTTTTGTATAACAGTCTGTGATTAGAGCCTTGATTTCTTCAAAGCTCTATAACGAACTAGTTAGCAATTGTGACCAAGCTTTATTAGGGTTTTTTCTTGTTTCTTGTTTTTCGTTTGCTTTTCAATCGCCCCTTAGTATTCATTCAGACGCCCTGATTTATTAATCTGGTTGTTGTTGATTGCGGTTAACTGAGATTAATTTAGCTAGATTGATAACACTGGATTAATCGGTTAAGGGCTGAGGATTGTTACTAGGGTTTAAAGGACTAGGGTTTTGTGTTTGGCGGCTGCATGGTTTTGTCGATTGGTTGAGATAATTGCTACGGTTGTGCATGGAGAGAGAAATAGGGATCAAGATTTGAGGGATCAAGTGTTGAAGGATCTAGGGTTTCAGTCCTTCACCGAAAAAATGCATGGGGATATCTTTGTCACTTCGAATAATGCTAACTTGTCAAAGCCACAGGATGTGCGAGGGAACTTGTCTACATTTGGGAATAATTTTGATGCTAGATCGCTGAAAATTGATGGAAATCCAATGTCGCCGAGACGGGGAGTTATTCAAACGGAGCCACGAATAATAAACATCATTGATGAACTGGAAAAGATTTCGGTCCCAGTCCAGGAGGCAAGTGTTTTACCTGACCGTAAAGTGGAGGAGGGAGCCGTCAAGCTGTCTTATGCGGATAGGGTAAAGAATGTTTCTTCGGTGAAAAGAGAAGTCAATTTCAGGAAAATGGAGTCGGGAGAATCAAACCCTGATGCGGATGTAGTCATTCCTCGAGAGGTAATTCGTAAAGTCCAGGAGAAATTTGTGAATGTTTTATATGGATACTTCCTGGGTAATCGGTTACCTTACCCCGTTGTCGAATACTATGCCAAGAATGTCTGGGCCAAGTATGGTTTTATTAAACTCATGATGAATTCAGATGGATTCTTTTTCTTTAAGTTTGACTCAAAAGAGGGTATGGCGAAGGTGTTGGAGGGAGGGCCGTGGTTGATTAGGAAGGTGCCATTATTTCTAAATGTATGGTCCCCTTCTGTTAGTCTTAAGAAAGAAGGTATTAAATCAGTGCCGGTATGGGTGAAACTTCATAATGTTCCTATCGCGGTTTATACAGATGATGGATTAAGCTTACTAGCTTCAAAGCTAGGTGAACCAAAACGTTTGGATGGCTATACAGCTGACATGTGCTCAGAGAACCGGGGAAGGAGTAGCTTTGCACGAGCGTTGATAGAAATAAATGCGGATCATGAACTTAAGGATAAGATTGTCATTGCCATTCCAAAGCTAGAGGATGAGGGTTATATTAATGAAATTGTGAACGTGGAATATGAGTGGAAGCCTCAAAGGTGCTCTTTATGCTGCGTGTTTGGCCACAATGACCAAATGTGTGGGAAGAACGAAACAAAGAAAGCCAAGCAAGTAGTGGTGGATGATGATGGGTTTACCGTGGATAAGAGGAAGGTGGCTCGAGTGGGTATCTTACTAAAGAAGCAAAAGCAGAAATTTATATATAAGCCAAAATTTAATAAATCAGATCCGAGCACGTCGGGTACAAAGGAGGTAAATGTCAACATGAAGAAAGTTGATAGTGTTAAAACTCGTAATTCCTTTAAAGCATTATCCAAAATCGATGAGCAAGAGCTGAAGGATGACAATGTTTTGAAGAAAAACGTGAATAATAATACTGGGAAGCATTCTAAGATTGATGAAGAGGTGGTGGAGATTATACCGACGGAGACGGCAAACTTTATGAAGAATGTTAGCCATGAACAGGTTTCTGAGGGGGCAAGCACTCCCGGTCAAGACGGTATTAATGGATAGTATCCTTACCTGGAATATAAGGGGTTTGAACCAACCCCTGAAACAAAGTGAGGTTCGTGTGATTCTGTCGGAAAATAAAGTATCAGTTTGTGCGATATTAGAGTCTCATGTGAATGTAGCGAATCTGGCTAGTGTGTGTAATAAAGTTTTTAGACGGTGGAGTTGGACGTCAAACGGAGGGTTATGTCATCGGGGTACAAGAATTATTCTTGGTTGGAATAATGAGCTGGTGGATGTTATGATTTTGTCACAAACTGAGCAGGTCATTCATGCTCATATTTGGTCCAAAGTTGATAATACGAATATCTTTTGCTCATTTGTTTATGCGAAGAACAGTTACCAAGAGCGAAGGAGCCTGTGGGAAGATCTATGCCGGCACAAGCTTTTGTGTTCGGATAAGGCTTGGTACGTTATGGGTGACTTTAATTCAGCTCTGCATGCTGATGACTCATCATTTGGAGCTTCAAGTCAATCGATAGGTATGCGGGAATTTTATGAGTGTGTGCAGGATTCGGAGCTTGTTGATGTTAAAGGGCATGGTATTCATTACACTTGGAACCAGAAGCCGAATGAAGGTATTGGTTTGCTTAGGAAAATTGATCGGGTCATGAGTAATATCAAGAGTCTTGAGATGTTTCCGGATGCTTATGTTATGTTTCACCCATACCGTGTGTCCGATCACACCCCTTGTATCTTGAAGCTGAATAATGTGAAAAAATCTTACAAGCCGAAGCCTTTTAAGTTTGCAAATTTTATTACGTCCAAACCTGAATTCAAAGTTTGTGTGGAGCGTGAATGGGCAAAAACGATTGCTGGCTGTTCTATGTTCTCGGTTACTAATAAGTTACGAAACCTGAAACCTGGGCTTAGAAAGATCCTTTTTCAACAAGGAAACTTGCATAAAAAAGTTATTCAGTTACGTAAGAACTTAGATGATGTTCAGAAATTGGTGGATTCAAACCCGATGGATGTTGAGGTTCGACAAAGGGAACAACAATGCCTTCATGATTTCAAAGTAGCGGCCTATGATGAAGAATGCTTCTTGAAACAAAAATCGAAAGTGGAGTGGCTCTGTGCTGGGGATTCTAATACGGCGTTCTTTCATAATTCAGTTAAATGCAGAAACAACCGAAGTAAAATTCATTGCATTCGAGATGTAGCAGGGAACCGGTTTGAAGGTGAGGAAGCAGTGGCTGCTCTTGTCAATTATTATTCGATTTTTTTAGGCACGGAGGATCAGGTGTCTAGCATTAACATCTCAGATGTTTTTGTTAATGTTGTCAATCATAATGATGCGAATAATATGGTCAGACAGGTTACGCGTGAAGAAGTAAAAAATGCTATGTTCAGCATAAGTGAAAACAAAGCTCCTGGTCCTGACGGCTATACTTCGGCTTTCTTTAAACATGCCTGGGAGATAGTGGGTAATGAGGTAACGAATGCGGTTCTTGATTTTTTTGATAATGGTCAAATGCTGAAACAATTAAATCATACTATCTTGGCTCTCATTCCAAAAAAGGAGACCCCGGATTCGGTTCTGGATTACCGTCCTATTTCTTGCTGCAACGTGCTATACAAATGTATCAGTAAGATTATTACGGACAGATTAAAGGGAAGTTTGTAGTTGTTGGTTAGCATTAATCAGTCCGCTTTTGTACCAGGTAGGCGGATCTCTGATAATATTCTCTTAACGCAAGAGCTGATGCATAACTACCACTTAAATAAAGGCCCTCCTAGATGTGCATTCAAGATAGACATTCAAAAGGCATATGACACAGTGAGTTGGTCCTTTTTGGAGAGGATTCTTATTCAATTTGGCCTGCATAGAAGAATGGTGAAGTGGATAATGTCTTGTGTTACCACGGCAACGTATTCTTTAAGTATAAACAGCAATCTCCACGGTTTCTTTAAAGGGAAAAGGGGTCTGCGCCAAGGGGATCCGATGTCCCCATATTTGTTCACTCTTGTTATGGAGGTGCTCACATTAGGTCTACAAAAGGCTGCTAGATCAAGCTCTTCTTTTCAATACCATGCTCATTGTAAGAAACAAAAAATAATAAATGTATCATTTGCCGATGACCTGTTTATTTTTGTGCATGGAAGTACCAACTCGGTTAGCAAGATTAAGACCGCTCTGGAGGAGTTCACGAGTATGTCGGGGCTGGTTCCGAGCCTCGCCAAAAGCACGGTTTTTTTTTTGTAATGTTCCTCAGCATATCCGACAGGAAATTTTAAATATTATGCCATTCCAGGAAGGTTCCCTGCCTGTTCGATACCTAGGTGTGCCGTTGATCACATCAAAGTTGACCGCCAGTCATTGTAAAGTTCTAGTAGATCGAATGGACAAAAAGATTAACAATTGGATGACAAAAACTCTATCTTTTGCGGGTAGACTTCAGCTTATCAACTCGGTTCTCTCAGCCATGCATATCTACTGGGCTTCAGTTTTTATTATCCCGACTCGTGTCATTAATGATCTGGAGAAGCGTTTGCGCCGATTTCTTTGGAATGCAGGTAACATTGGAAAGGTTAAGGCTAAGGTTGCATGGAATGATGTATGTCTTCCGAAGCTGGATGGTGGCCTAGGCATTAGGCGAATTGGGGATGTGAACAGAGCCCTAATCACTAATCATATTTGGAGCATTTTGGTCAAACGAAAGTCTTTATGGGTGCAATGGATCTATGATTATAAAGTGAAGGATCAGAATTTCTGGGAGGTTCAATGCAGGGGTAGTATGAGTTAGGGTGGAGGAAGATTCTATCCATTCGCAACATTGTTCGGCCATTCATTTGGAAAGTCATTCGATCTGGAAGGCAAACAAATGCTTGGAGCGATAACTGGTGTCACTTGAGCCCTCTCAGGTCGATGATAACTCCAAGACGTATTGCAAATGCGGGCTTTAATCTCAAATCCTCTGTTGCGGATTTACTTGACGACAATGGTCAATGGAAATGGCCTCAAGCATGGTATGATCTTTACCCAGTTTTGATTGGTTTGAGTCTTGATATGCCTTCTCCTCAGTTACAGGATCAAACGGTTTGGAAGGATTTGGAGGGTAATCAACGGCACTATAGCTCGTTGGAAGTTTGGCACAATATTCGTACTCGAGATACTCCTATTAACTGGGCGAACATGGTTTGGTTCAGCCAATGTATTCCACGACATTCTTTTCAGTTATGGTTGGTTATAAAAAATAAACTGAGAACTCAGGATCGGCTGAAAGTTTGGGAAGCGGGTAGTGAAACAAATTTAAGGCTCATGTGCTGTCCCCTTTGCCAACACGATCGAGATTCAAGAGACCATCTTTTTTTCTCTTGTGCTTTTGCTTCGCAGGTCTGGACGAATGTAAAGGCTATGGTTGATATGGATACTGTTTCTGAATCTTGGGCCTCTATTTCGGCGTGGATGGACCAGCACTCGGACTCAAAAACATTGGATCAAGTGGTGTGTAAGTTGGTGTTAGCGGCTGCGACTTATTTCATTTGCCAAGAACGCAATAACCGGCTCTTCTCCAGACTTGAATGTTCGGTTATTCAGGTTACTGAGAAGATTAAAAACACTGTTCGGCTTCGGTTGATGAATTTCAAGCTTCAAAGGCATGTGGATTATAATAGAGTTGTGAAGAAGTGGCAGATCCCAGTTTGGGCGCTGAACGAGGACCCTGGTTAAGGCAATTTCAAATGTATTGGGTTAGATAGATAGAACGTTTGGTGTGGTTGAGTTTTGTTCGGGTTGCGTTTTGTTTGGCTGTTTGGTTTGTTGAGGGTTGTGTTTTCTGTCTTGTTTCCTAGTCTTGGTATGCCAAGGCTAGTTTGTGTGTGCTATGTCAGGCACACCTTTGTTTTGATTGCCAATTTATAAAATTTACCAGGGTAATACCCCTTTACCCAAAAAAAAAACCCGAACCAGAACCCACTCGCATAACCTAGCCGATGTGCAAACCAGAAAACCTGTCGTCTGCATAACCAAGTCGCACCTGCAAACGGCTAACCCTAGCCACCATGCAAACCAGAACCCTAGTCGTTCCTAACTTGAAACCAGATCTAAACTCGAAACTGCCAAGGTTAACAACCATCATTCCTGTGTTTCGATGACACCTAGCAACGGCTAGGGTTTCCCATCGCGGATCTTTCTAGAATTGTTCAGATCGACCGGGGATGGTAGTGGCGGCGAAACCTGGGCGGGTGGTGATGGACCATGACGGGAATGGTGGTGATTTCTGTGGTTTTGAGGTCTGTATCCACCATTATCGCTCTTTTTCGAAGATGAAACCTCCACATCCATGACTAGGGTTTGATAAAGATTTGGGGGTTATGGTTTCAGACGAGGATGTAACAGTGAGGGTCGTTGGCGATGGTCGATGTGGGATGGAGTGGCAGTGCTAATGGTGCTTGTTAGCGGTGTTAAGTTGGTGGGGATGGTGGTTGTTGTGGTGGCTGGTGATTAAGAAGAGAGATGAGAGAGAGAGAGAGAGAGTGTGTTGTGGTATTGTATGCATATATTATATATAAATTAAAAATATCTTTATAGGTAAAATTACCAAAATATCCTTTCTTTTATGTGGCAATTTAGAGTTAGAGGCGGGGAGCAAAATAGGAAAAACACAGTAAACTATTGGAGGAAAATTGTCGTTTTTAAATGATTGGGGCAAAATCGTTAAAACAACCAAACCACAGGGAGCAAAACGGAAGTTTACTCTATTTTTTTTAACTGAGTGATTTAATTGAAATATATCTAACCTACTTGAATACTATTTTCTGATTTTTTTAAGTTTTCACAATTATCTTTTTCTATTGTTATTTCCAACTTTCAAAACCATGCCATTCAACACTCGCAATGAACAAGTAATTTGATTTAAAAGTAGATTTTTGAAATTAAATACAAACTGGAGGTGGTAAAAATATTATCACACAAACATAAATGTATATATTAGATTTGTTGGAGGTTAACAAATTTACAATGATTCATGCCTATTGGTGTCTTTACTGTATTGTATTATGTGTATTCTCTCAAGATGGATTAACCAGTTTTCTAACAATGGTTCATAAAAGAATGAGATTCTTTCTGTATTATGTATATTCTCTTAAGATAGATTATAACAGTTTTCTAACAAATATTGGTTCATAAAAGAATGAAGATCACTAACAAGTTGTCTCTAATTCACTTCCCTATTACCATTTAAGATGTTGGATCTTACGTATAAGAATTAAGAAGTGTAACATAACTCAAGAATCACATAAATCAAGTTTAACATAAGAGAGTAGTCCAAATCAAGCTTCCCAAGCCCAATGTACCATAAGCCCGTTCAAACCAGCCGGTTGTACCTGTTGAACCATCCGGTAGAACCGGTTAAACTGCCCGGTACATCCAGTTGAACCGCTTGATACACCCGACTAAACCGCTTCTGAGCCAAATCCGGTACGGTATAAAAACGGATTTTAAAACATTGTATATCATCACTAACTTCTCATTATTTTAGCAAATAATCATCTTAATACAATACAATGGTAAAAACATATTGTACAACACACAATAAACCGTACTTTCTGAGTTTGGCAACTAATAAGATGGTTCATAACAAGTTCATTATGATCATAGAGGCTAGCTAGGTATGGTCATCACATATATCCCTCCTAGAACTAATGATATATCATAACGTACAACTTAAAACACACATAACTTTTAATAAACAATTTTATTTACAAATACAAGGCCATTCAACCGGGCACGTAATAATCCATGCGCTCTACAGGCAGATTCAGAACTGAAGTTTCCGCCTAAAAATGAAGAAAAAGTTTCAAAAATAAATAACTCCATTTTAACAAAGTAGTTATAAATGATTAATTAGTCGTGGTTATTTCGACCCGTTTACTGATGGACCCGTATCAAGAATGTAGAAATTTAGGGAAGCGGATATACCTCTTCGAATGGAACAAACACAAAAGGTGTCAAACCTCTTGTATGAGAAATAGCGGGTACTTCTGGATTGTGCGTTTCATCATCCTGCCACCCTTCAACAACTCCAAGAATGTCCCCATCGGGCCCCGGGACCTCACTCTCTTGCACGCCACTTGTCACGATCGAAAGAAGATCCATCCGGTTGTTAGCCCCTGCTGTTGTACCTCGTAACCTTTTTCAAACATCAAAACAACCATGACACCATCAAGTCTACATATACATATTGCAATATTGCATTCCTTCCATGCATAACATAAACAATTATAAATATAATATAATATTATTTAACTTATATGGTAAAGTGAATACAGTAAAATCTCTACAAATTAATACTCGATAAATTAATAACCACGATAAAATCAATAATTTGTCCAGTCCCAACTTGGGACCGATACAAAATTGGGGACCCAAATCGATAAAATAATAAGATATTGGTCCCAACGAAACTATAAATTACTAAATATTTCCAAATTCTAAGATTGTCTAGTAAAAATAATTACTAAAAATTTCCAAATTCTAAGAATGTCTAGTAAAAAATAATGTGCATTGAAACTTGTTTCTGTAAGATAATGTTTAAAGTAATGTACATGGAGAGGAAATGTACATTGAAACTTGTTTTTCTAATTTATTTTTTGGTACCATGAACTAACCTTTTGTATTAAAAAACAATGAACTTGACAAATTCAATTAATTTGTGAATGTACATTAGACTTGGAAATTTAAAGGTCATACGTATCTCTTTTAACTTAATATATTATTAATTTATCGATATAATAATATCTTGCTAATTTATAGAGGTTATAGAGGTTTTACTATAGTTCATTTAAAACGGAAACATACCTCAAGCGGATTCTCCAAATAGTAGGACGCATACCAGGATACAAAAGAGCACCTTCAACCTGCAAATAGATTGATGATTTCATGAAAAATTTAGATATGAACCGTTTAACCTTGGTTGTAAAAAGCGCGCCCTAGGAACGCCTAGGCGCAGGGCTTGGGGCTTTTTTGCTTCTCGCCTTGTGTAATTCCAAGAAGCGACCAAAAAGCGCATTTTTTGATGTTTTTTTGTGGGCTTTTTGGCCTGAGGCGCGCGCCTCATGTAACTTAGGCGTTTTACTGCATAAAAATGTTGTACCTTGGGTTTTTTGACTTGTACATGTAATTAAAATGGTATAAAACCCTTACTTATAGCTATATTTTGGTTAAAGAAAGCTAAAAACCTATGGGATATGTATGGGATATATAAAAAAAATTATATAAACATCTTGCGCCTCGGGTACGAAAAGCCCGCCGCTTTTGCGCTTTGCGCCTTAATTTTAGACCTCGTCGCTTTTGTGCGCCTCTCGCTTTTTAAAACCAAGCGTTTAACAAACAAGTCGTGTTGGGGTTGACATGTGTAACCCATTTAATTAAACAGACCGATCCACCAACCCATTTTTTTACGGTAGAGTGGAGACCTACCTTGTCTTCAGACATCGTGAAGCGACCACTATGACAAATCTCAGCTTTAGTGGAACGGAAGTTCATGAATTTCACAACATCCTTTAATTTCTCGGATGAATTCTAATAATGTCATAAACAGCAGAATATACACTGTGAGATGCATACAACACCAAAAATAATATTTTTGTAATCCTGTAAATTGCATGCAAGAAGGCAGCAAAAGGAGTACCTTATATAGAAACCTGCCAGAAGGATAAAACCTGAGGTACCGGAAATAGCAAACCTACAAGACAAGAAAGAACGACACCCATGAGCGTTAAATATTTATTTCCAAACACTATTTCAACGTTTTAAATAAAGGGAAAAAGAATTTTAATAATCCCATCTAGAGATGGTTGGCCAGTATTAGACCCCCCTTTGAATATTACCACTGGCAGTCCCACCTTTTAAGTAATTTTTTCTACTGCACCTCCGTTAAAAAAAGTTAACGGAGTTAAGTTTTTTTTTCCGAATTTCAAACTGATGTTTTAGGGCTTTTGATCAGAATGAGAATATGAGTCGATTGATGTAAAATTTACCTCGAAACAGTGTTCCAAACAACGAAAACAGTGCTTCAATTCAAGTGTTTAAACTTCCAATTAACAAAAATCAAGCCGTTTGGAGCACTGTTTCAAGGTAAGTTTTACATCAATCGACTCGTGTCCTCGTTCTGATCAAAAGCCCTAAAACATTAGTTTGAAATTCGTAAAAAATTAACTCCGTTAACTTCTTTTAACCGAGGTGCAGTGAGAAAAAAATATTTAAAAGGTGGGACTGCCAGTGGTAATATTCAACGATTTTGGGTCTAATATTGGCCAACCACCTCTAGGTGGGATTATTAAAATCCAATTTCCCTTAAATAAATTACAACGTACCACATGAACTGGGTTGGTGACTTTCCACTCTGCTACACCAGCACGAATATAGGTGTTCCTACTCACATAGATACCTGCAGGAAAATAAATTAATTTCACAAACACAAAACTCATACAAACAAGTAACAAACACTTACAAGTTGCAACTTACCATCCATGCGGACCCTCGGCCTCGATAACCACATCTTCCTCCACGAGGAATCATAATGGCTTTGCATAAGCTTATAATTTTCAACCACACCAGATATCTTTACAGAATACAATATACAATTATACATATTTTAGAGCACTATTGAATTGAAAGTTTGGTAAAGTAGGATTGCACATCAACAACAAACAGTCAAACATACCTGCCAGGCTTTTAAGCACGCATTGCGCCAAAACACAGGGTTACGTACGGTATTTCTCCATTTTCTACAAACACAAGCTGCTTTCCCCAAGTTGTATGGGGTCATTCTAGCAAAAATCTACATAGGAAATTACTATAAAGTAACTTAAGAGATCATTTCCAAACTAAAGTTAGACAGCAATATATTAAGCTAAATTATGGTTATTGTATCCACTATATAAACCACTATAATCCTATGGGTTAAGTTATTCTACAAAGGCTCCTAATTGTAAGAAGGCTTTATAGAGTGACAAGTGTCCAATAACCTAAAACGTAAACCCACTACAGCACCACCCAAAACCTAATTAAACACCCACCCCCACCCCACCTCACCTCACCACCACCCAAAAACCTAACCCCCCCCCCCCTCTTCCACCCCCCAAAAACCTAAACACCCACCCCCACCACCACCCAAAAACCTAAACCCCCCACCCCCTGGCAAAAAAAAAATGGGGTGGGTGATGTGTGGGGGGGGGGGGGGGTGGGTGGGGGTGGGGGTTAGGTTTTTGGGTGGTGGTGGGTGTTTAGTTTTTTTTTTTTTTTTTTTTTTTGTGAAGTGAGTTTATTTTTAAAAGCCTTTGTACACTTCTTATTTTTAGAAGCCTTTGCATTTGATCCTAATCCATAATACTATACAGCAAAAATCTACATAGGAAATCACAAAGCTATTCAAACGGTTAACATACCTCAAACAGTAATTCATCTGGCAAACACTTATGTATCAGCGATGAATCAACAACCGGTTTACTATATGTGCTACCAAATGGTGCAACTGGTCTTACATTTACCCCATAGAGATCTGCAGTCATTCACATAAAAAATAAAGTATAAAAAAGCAGCATCTACCTCTTTCAAATTAAGTTTCCCTCTTCCCATTAAAAAGTTGTTCCATTATCTAGTTTAAACTAGGGGTGGCAATTCCTGACACGACCCAAACCCAACATAAAAAGAAAACAGGCTTTGGGTCGGTTAACACGACCTGTTTTTTAAACGGGTTGGGTTCAGGCTGACCTGTTAACCCATTTAAGGATTTAAAAAAAATACTTTTATGGTTATTATTCTTTTTCCGTTATCCATTTTTCTGAAGATACAGACACTAGCAATTTTCAATCCATTTACAATATGTTCCAATAAAACTATTCATATTACTCAATTTACAACCCAACAACTCGATTATAACTCGCTAGCATGTACGACTGATTTAAAAAAAAAGAATTGGGTTAAACGGGTTGTGTACGGATTGACCCGAATTTACGCATGTGCGGGTTAGGGTTGAGATTGTTGACATGAATAACAACAATACGGGTTGGGTTCGGGTTGCGTATTTCACCAGCCAACCCACCAACCCTACACGATTAGCAGTCCTAGTTAAAACTTTCTCATAACAGACAAAAACTAAGCCCTAATATGTATTCTTCCTTTACATTATCATTCAAAAACTTCCTAAAATTGATCACAACAGAATCCGAAAACCTAAATTGAACAAATTTTATGCTAAGAAAACAGAGAATTAATTAATAAAATGCAAAACAATTAATCAATGACAAGATTAAAAGAAATATTACCGAGCCATGGTCTTCGAGTAATGAAGAATCCTGCAGCCCTCAACTGAGAGGCCGATTCAAGTTCAGCAACAATATTGGTGGCGTAATCTGCAATACGAACAAAAAAGAATAATAATTTGTGCGTGTTTGAACAAAATCAGAAAGTGCAATTTGAAACGTAAGAAATTGATTGATTGATGTATGGAGGGTGAAATATCGTAAGACCTGAAGCCATGATTAAGGAAGATGCTGGAGAAATTGGAAATGTTTCGTCGTCGTCATTGGGTATGAAGGAGGACCTAATTGTTATATGGGATTTGTGGTGTGTGTGGTTTTGTATATGTGTGACCGACTTCGTGTATCTCTGCGGCTTCACCCGGTTATTGGTTAGAAAGTTAAGGTCAACAGTTGTACAACCGTTATGTGGAGTTACTCCGTTAATTAGCCTCGTTTGTTTCTTGAATAAAAACTTTATTTTTAAACTACAAAGTGTGTCCTTTGTTTTTAAAAAGTACAAAAAAAAACGTACTTAATGTTTGTAAACATTTGCATGTTATGTCTTTTAACACTAACTCAGTTAATTTATATGGTTAAATTTGACCAAGTAGACCCCATATGAGGGTATGTTGATCATTTTACCCTAAACACTAAAATAAATAATCAAAAAACCCTTTTTCCCTCAGCTCTTTCTCGTTTTACAAACTCTTTCTCTCGCTCTATACAATCTGAGCCAACATCGCCCATAGAACCATCGTAGCACCATTCACCACAGATTCATCGTTGGCCACTGTAGTAGCAGCTCGCCATAGCACTGTTCACCAGCACCATAGCTCCGTCGTCGTTCAACAGATAGCTCAGTTTGTTCGTTAAGCCGACGTTCGTTCCACAGAAGCCGCCGTCGTTCGTTCCAGGTAACCGAATCACCCAATCTTCGTTCTAGGGTTAGGGTTCTTACGAATTAGAGTGGTGGTTGTCGGATTTGGTGTGGGGGTGTTGGATATGGAATGGTGTTTGTCGGATTTGGTGTGGGGTTGTCAAAATTGGTGGGTGGTTGTTGGATTTGGAGTGGTGATGCTAGGGTGATGCTTTTATAGCAGTGGTGGTTTATGACAGTGGTGGTGCTTGAGCGATGGTGGGCACAGAAGTCGTAGACTTGGTGCGGTGGTTGGGAATTGGCAGTGGTGATGCTAGGATGGTGATTTATTAGCAGTTGCTGATGGGAGTGGTGGTGGCTAAGGGTGGTAGTGAACGATGGTTGAGGTGAGAGTGGTGGTGGCAGATGATATATAAGAGAGGATTAGGTAAAAAGACTAAATTACCCTTATATTACCTAATTTTAAAAAATAACTATATTAGGATTAAAGGACGTAACGTGCAAGGGTTTGCAAACATCGAGTGCGTTGAAGACAAATGACACACTTTGCAATCTAGTGTCAATATAAAGGATGATTTTTGTAATTTACTCTAAAAACTTTTAGTTAAACTTTTTGGGTTAAGATTAAGGAGGTGTTTGTTTTTTCTTCAAACATCTTCAAGGGAGTTAATGTTTGCAGGCACGCAGACGTTACCCTTGAAGACTGATTGTTTTTTTTTCTAACAGATCTGAACTCAGCCTTTTTCATCTTAAAAAATAAGCTATGGACCCCCATTCTTAAAACATCTTCACAAAAACCCTAATATACTCATCCCTCATATACGCTTAAAACATCAGCCCCTCCCAGACGCCGCCGTTCCTCCTCCTCCTCCTCCGACCAGTTTTCCGGTGACCTCCGTCTTCTCCTCGCCGTCCGACGACCTCCCTCTTCTCCTCCGACCAGGTACTTCTTTTTTGCTTCTTTATTTAGCTTCTTAGACCTAATTTTTGCTTCAATTAGGCCTTTTTATCTACAAATTTTGACAGTTTTTGGACAACAATATTGTGCAGTTTTTTTGACACAAATTGAAGTTGTTTTGCTGCAATTTTTGGCAGTTTTTTGAGAGCAAATTGAAGTTGTTTTTGTGCAGTTTTTGACACAACTTGAAGCTATTTTGCTGCAATTTTTTTAACACAAATAGAAGCTTTTTTGTGCAGTTTTTTGACAGTTATTTTGCTTGTTTTCGACAAGTTTATCATGGATTATAATCAAAAGTTTTTTTGACATTATATGTCTGCAAAAACAAACAACACCTAAATGAATTAATGATGCCTTCTAACAAAAATATGTTTTGACTCGTTATCAAACCCGTATATGACCTACTGATTTTGTTATCTTTATATTAAAATGATGGGATAAGACTTGTTGATTTTGTTATCTCTATGTTAAAAAGATATTAATGTCTGGTTGGTTCCTATGGTTTGCAGATATTGCAGAGTTGGTCTCAAGATTTCAATAATTGCAGAGTTGGTCAATGGTTGCAATTTTAAACTCGATCTCAGTTGATTGTGTGTAAAATGACTATTTAACCCCTGAATAATTAAAAAAATCTAAATATAAAACAGATCGGCCATCTTCTTCCTCCTCTCTATCTCTCTCACTAAACCCTACCACCACAATAACCTGTTTTCGACAAGTTGTTTGGAATCTGATTGGTGGAGGTGGTGTTGGTGGGTTGAAGGTGGCAGTGGAGGTGGTGGTGGTAGGTTGAGGATGGAGGTGAAGATGGTGGAAGGGTGTTTTAGAGAGAGATACAAGGAAGAAGATGAGGGGTGGATCCATCTTTATTTTTATTTTTTAAATTGTTTAGGGGTAATCTTGTAACACCCCGTGTTTCGAAAGTCAAAGTCAAGATTGAAGTCAAATGAAGAAAAGATTGCTAATTGCGATCTGTCTCTCCTCGCTCAATTCCTGTTTTGACTTTTTTGACTCGTAGATAGTCTATTTTGTTTTACTTTAGTTGTATTATGTGGAGTACTTATTAATAATCGAGGTTTATTCGACATTTATCGCATGCTTAATCGCTTTATCGCTATCGCAATCGCAACTCGAAATACGCATTTGGTTATTGTTATACGTGTGTATGTGCCTTATGTGTTACTTGTGCATGTTTATTTATGTTATGTGTGGTACTCAATCGAAACGCAATCGAAACTCAATCGCAATCGAATCGCAAACACTAAACGAATACGAAATAAGGATGCTTGTATGTTGATATAGTAGTTGGGATTAAAAGTAATTTGACTAGGAAATTCTATCGCATCGCAACGCTCGCAGTCACAATCGAAACAGCAAAACTCGTCGCGTCAAACACTCGAACCAAGCGACTGATCGATCAGGAGGCCAGCCGATAGACCAGCCGTTCGATAGGACAGCTGTTCGACCGGGCTGCCTAACCGATCGACCAGCCCCCCCCTCCACTCCTTTCCACTTTGGGTAACCCTATAAATACCCCTTGTCACCATCATACTTTCCACTTTTGGCAACTGACGTCCGACCAGCGCTCTAACCTTGTTTTTTCTCCGATTTCTCGCAATTCCGGTAAGTTCTCGTCCTAAATCTTGTACTTCCTTAATCTACACGCACTCCTACACCTTTCTAACTTTTGAATCTTAACTTTTAACCGTGAAATCATCAAGATTCAAGGTGTTCTAGGATGACGTCATCATGTGTTCTTGAGAACTTCATGTTTTGGCCTCAATCCACCAAGAACAACTTAGATCTCACCGATTTCCACATAAACAAACAAAGATCTTTCATAGATCTAAACATATTCACAATGAAAAGGATTGAAAGATGGTTTTCCAACTTTCTTTCAACTCTTTTACACTCAATGCATTCAAAACCGATAAAATCGGAGCTTGTGCCGACTTACTACTCATTCTTGTGGTTGTGTTTGTTCAAGATCTGGATTCTATCCACGAGACTACCGATTTCGGGTTAAGCATGGAACACCGTCTCGAACAGTTAACTAGTCGGATTTGGGTGATTCCTGTCCGATCAGGAGTACCAAGTATTGACGAGGTTTCTGTTGCTTAGCACGTTATCAAAACGTCTCAATAAAACGACAAACAATAAAAAACAACCAAGTGTAAGACGAACGGGTCGACCAGGACGGAGTGCCGTCCGATCGGACTGCTGTCCGATCGAACAGACAATCCGAACGACTGGCCAATCCGAACGACTTGCACCATGGTCCCACCTTAATTCTCAAATCAACTCTCAAGAGTTTTGGAACACCGAACGGATTGCCGTCCGATCTGGTTACCACTCGATCGACCGACCATCTGACTATGTGATGTTTCGAAACTTCAACACTTAAACGATTTTCAACATGTTCAATGCACAAAGGATGCCACCCGATCGAACGATCGTCCGATCGCGTGACAACCTGCTGTGAACTTGTTCTCACTGAAGTGCCCAACCAATCGGGTTGCCGTCCGATCGAACGACCGTTCGATCGACCGACCTGAAAGGTAGAGATACTTCAATGTTTTCAGAATGCTACAACGAAAACTTCAAAATTCAAGCCATCATACACAAACACATCCTTCCCAAAGGAAGTAACAATCCACTCGAACGGCCATCCGACCGGACGACCTTCCGAACGGACTGTCACTCGAACGATCAGCCGTCCGATCGGACTACCATCCGATCAAACTGTTGTCCTACCCACTTGCACTCTGTATCGTTTTACGCGTCGCTTATCGTTATGCCATCAATCTGTCCAGGCTAACCTTACTCTCTAGCGCTCCCTTCAATCCATCAATCGCTGTGAGTATACTCGATCCCATTTTGCTTTACGCACTTTGGGTGTTACATACGTTACTTATACTAAATCATATCGAACACACACTACGCAATACTTTAATCGCTAACAAATTACCGCATGTTATACGTGACTTAATGAATGTTTGTTTGTTATGTTTGCACATGGAATGCTGTCTACCTGCCTTAGCAACGATAGTACTATTAGTTTGGACTCAGCACCTGTTCACTCAGGGGTTGTTAAGGACAATTACCTACATGGCTCACAGTGGTGAGTGTGTATCGCGAACTACCTTGGGCAGTCAACCCGCAGTTATTGGTATCGATAGGTTCATGTCGATAACTAACATGCCTCATTTTACACTGTGTACGTGCTGGTTATGCGTAACGTTTTCGAACTCTATATGCTATTAATCAAACTTGTATGCTCACCTTTACACTATGTGTATTGACTTTTACTTTAACGTATGTGACAGGTGCTTAAGCTGTTTACATGCTTTGTGTGCTGGTGATGAAATTGAGGCTAGGGACGGAGTCCTAGAAACCAATAAATAAACTATTGCCTGTAATAAAAAATATGAGTTGTCGGAACAGAACAATTTGACTAGATCTTTTCTGTAATAATTGTATTATCATTTAAGACATGGTATGGGACGTGTTACTTTAAAATATTTGGTAAATATAGTTGTTATGGAAACTTCTGGACAATCTGTTTCGCTCAGTGCCATGCCCCGATGTTTCCGCCATCGGTTGGGGTGTGACAGATTGGTATCAGAGCCATAACTATAGGGAATTAGGCAAGACTCGACCTAGTCCGGGTCGATGTCTTAGAGACCTAGTCTATAGTTAGGAACCAACAGACCGACTCGTGCATGTCCAGCAGGGATTATGTGTGAGCGTACTGCTATTTTCTCGCTATTCACACCTACACTACACTATCACTGCACTAAAATTTTCAAATATGAATGAGCTATTAAGTCGAGATTAGGTGTGAAAACCGCAAACTCTCGACTAAATTGCTGTTCAACCCATATTTTTATCTATAAACACGAGAAATTGCGTTGAAATAAGAGTGAAATCCGCACTTTGACACATAATTCTCTTTTATTTTATCAAAAACGGGAACAAAGTTGTTAAGCCAGGGGTGAAACCCTAACCTTGACGACATGTTCCGCCTTTTTACAAAACTCTCACCAAAGTCTCGACGGACTCCAACGACTTGAAGTCACGGAATGACTAAAGGATGCATGCCAAGCCCAAGAATCGAGGCAAAAGCACAGTCCTGAAGATCAAAATGTGTGCAACAAGCCCTTGAGAATAGTCGAATCACTTTGGTTAGTCAATGTCTAATAGCCGCAAACGATCTATTTCTCGATTTTTATGTGTTTCGATTCTGAGCCCGCAACTGCTGACTCTGATGTTTCGTCGATTTTATGTGTTGTATGTGTATTTACCTGCTTATGTGTTTTAATTTTTGGAGACTTATTCGATTTTCGCTTTCACTTTGATCGACACGCACGACCCGCATTGCATATCTATCTCAAAACGCTGACAAATCGCTAAATTGTGGGCGACCTTATGCTATGTCATACGCTTATACTATACTACTCGATATGTTAATCGCAATCGCTATTCTCGAACATTTGCGGACTTTGAATGATAGGTTTCTGTACTAGTCTATTTATATTAAAATACATAAACAATTTGATAATTCAAACGCTTTTAAATGGATGGACTCGTGTCATGTGTTTATTTGAAACATTTAAGAATTGAAGTTTAGAAAAATTCTTCGTTACTTGCAAAAAGAAGCTATCATATTGATTAAAGGTTTAAAAACTCATGCAACTATATAAACTTTGAATGTTTATCAAGAAAATTGTTATAATTGCTTCGTTTAATCTTGCCATTCATTATCTCATTGAAAGAGTAACGATGTAAACAAATATAACTTTACTTTTAAGGACACACCAATAACCAAGTTTAACATTGTTTCATTATTAGTAGTATAAAAAACACCTAGTTAAAAGATAGTATAGTTCACATCAGTAGTAATAGTATGTTCTGCTCCATAGAACATGTCAACATGAAAGTGAAAAGATTCGAATAATAACATTCAAGACTCAAATATTTAAAGACCCTAGTACATGAAGGTTTGGAAGAGAGAACAACAACAGTTAAAAAAACAAGATATGGCAAAAGTTCCTTGGGTTTCAACAATAGACAAATTTGATAGTACATTAGTACGTTATGGCGCAGGAACTTGTCTAATTCAAAGAAGGGTAAAGCGGTTAAGACGCGGGGACCTGTCTAATTCAAAGAAGGGTAAAGCAGTTAAGTGGTTGTTACGCTACTTGAAAAGAACCATAGTTATCAAAGACGTTAAGTGCACTTAAGACGCATAGGCCTCACCTAGGGCCTAGGCTAATAGTGCAAAAAAAGCGAGGGCCTGAAAAAAAAAAAAACGCACACAAATGAAAATTAAAATAAAATATATTATGTATTGAAAAAAATAATAAATATATCTTGTAAATATATAAAACTAATAATGTTACTTCTAAATATATTTATAAAACTAATACAGTTAGATAAGATCATCTAACTAGTTTCAAAACAAGTTTAAACCTGATAAGATATCTGTGTAAAAGAAATATAAACATATATATAATTGTGTATATGCTATAATAATTTAAAATATTTTGAAAAAAAAATGAATTTTGTTAATTATGTGGTGTCACTGTTGAAACAGGTTTCTTTCAACAAAACAATGCCCACTTTTTCTGCAAAACAATGTTAAGTTTAAGCTTTTAAATCAAAGTCGTATTTTTCATCTACCATCTTCTTCCTTCTCTTCCTCAACATGTTTCTGCTCTCCGGTAATAGCAAACACAACCACAGATCTGTTCCAAACGGAATTTGGCATTAATTTGCAGAAGTTCGCCGGAGCCGTCATGTATTTGGCCGGGAACTTACTAGAAGCGCGCCTTTGACGGCCCCAGGCGCTAAGGTTGCACCTTGCCTGAAAAGGGCGCCTAGGTGCACCAGACGAGCGCTTTTGATTACTATGAAAAGAACCTTTAAAGTGATGCTATATTTCAAACAAAAATATGTTATCTTGTTGCAGATATACATGATTGTTAAGATTCAGGTAAGAACACAATCGATTATGTTATTTCAGTTGGAAAATTTCTGTTACTTAAATGTCCACTTCAAAAGAGATGATGATTGCAGAAGCAAGCAAAGAGTTCTCAACCTGACGTTGAACAACAATGATGCACTAATATTTGACGACTTCAGTTGTTACAAAAACAATATAACATCCTAAACTCACTGCAACAAAACACATTTTAATCCACAATTATTAAACATTATATATGTTCGTTCTTACCCATGATGACTTTCACCTTGAATTGCATTCTTGTTCCTTGAAAATAGCTTTTCAAAACCATTCTTGCTTTTAGAATGGCCACCAAAATGATTTAACGAGACAACAGATGAAGCCGACGAAGAAGTTGATGATGGTGACTCGTCTTTATCACCATTGTTTTCAACTTGTTTTGCAGGAAGTATAGTCTTTTTTGGCATGTACGTATCGTTTGAATGCAACTTCCATAACTCACCACCTGTTTTTGCAACGGATGAATTTCCAGAGAAACCAGGTAGATTCACTGTGTCGATCAGGAAGTCTTCAAGAGTCGCTAAAGATTCCAATTGTCTAGCAAGTGATGATATCGTCTTTTGGCACTCGGATAGTCTATCAGCTGCTGCTACCTCAAGATTCTGTAAATAAAACATTAATTTATCAAATATGACATTGTTTTTTCCTCAACCAACTAAATGTTAGTGAAGCAAGCTTATTCCATTCAACAATATCCTTCAAAAGTAAGCCTTGGGTCATGTAAGCTAACGTGCCAAAACTGATAGTTTAAAAAGAAAGAAAAGACTAAATTGCATTTTACGTCCTTTAAGTTTGAGCCAAATTGCAGACATTGTCCTTTAACTAACAAAATTACACCAGATGTCCTTTATGTTACTGTTTCTCATCAGACAGTGTCCTTTTGCCCTAACCCGGTTTTTTTTTTCGTTAACTCTTAACGTATGCCACTCACATGAAGGGCATAATGACCATTATGCCCTCATGTGAGTAGCACCAGCACGTGTTAAAAGTTAACTGAAAAAATTAACTGGGTTAGAGCAAAAGGACACCGCCTGATGAGAAACAGTAACATAAAGAACATCCGGGGTAATTTCGCTAGTTAAAGGACAACGCCTGCAATTTGGTTGAAACTTAAAAGACGTCAAATGCAATTTACTCAAAAAAAAAAGTATCAGTTTGGTTCGGGTCAAAACGGGTCTAACCCATATGGGCCCGCGTTGAAACAGGCCGTTTAAACATCAAATGTAATGTTATTCAACGGTAAGCATGACAAAACAGGCAGGTGGGTCATGTGGACTAACGGGTCAACTTATCGTTCCAAAAAGTATCATTTTGCTTTGGGTCAGAATGAGTTCTGGCCTAAATGGGCTCGGGTCGAAACGGATCGTTTAAACATCAAATGTAATGTAAGAAAGTATACCTGTTTAACTTTTAATTCATCGTTTGATTTAGCAACCATCTGAAGTTTGACTTCCTCTGTTTTCTCCACCAGTTCCTTTTCCAATTGTTCACATTTACTTTTCATTTCAGATGAGAACCGCCTTTCGTTACTAACATCTGCCTTTATCGACTCAACTTCCGTAGACATGATTCGAGCATTCTTTTCCATATTAACAATTTGAGACTCGAGCATCTCCTTTGACTCGTTGACGATAGTCATCTCCTTTTGTAGGTCAACCATTTGACGTTTGGTATCAGCAAGCTCAGCATTTGACAAAGCAAGAGATTGTTTACTTGAATTTAAAGCATCCTCCAGTTCACATTTCTCAGCTTCTAATTTCTCTAACTGTTCTTTCAACTCACTCACCCGCTGACTCATCGTTTCAAGCTCGTTTTTCAACGAATTATCTTCGGTTTCAGAATTACAACGAGGGGTTTCGTTCTGACCTTCCGATAACGAAGCAATTCGCTCCATTTCCAAGAAATCATCCATTATATTGTTGATGTCGGAACATGATGTTACGTTTTTAGCCACAGATTTCCCGCTTTTGAACTGATCCAGCTCAGCCATTAATGCCAACGCCCATGAATCTGAACACCCTTGTTCGTTTTCATTATGCTCCAAATTATTCATTTTAAACGAGTCAACTGATTGACTGTCCGTAAGGGAATCAACATAAAATGAAGAAATTGAAACCGCTTTATGGTTATCATTAACTGAAGGCGATTTACGAGTCAATGATTGCAACTTCCTGCACTCGGCTTCAAGTTTCGCCACTTTCTTTATACTTTCCAACTGTTGTTTACTAGCAGTTTCCGCTGCTTGCGTGCTCAAATCTCTCTCAATCGTCCTGATTTCCAACTCTTCTGATTGCACGTTAAGCTCAAACTTAAGGGTCGAGTTTTCTTTCTCTAAATTCTCAAGTTTTACAAGAACTTTCGGATCAATCACCGGAGAAGTTTCAGCCTTTTCAGCCTGTAACTTTGCCTGAAGACTACAAATCTGGATTTCAAGATCCTTTTTGATCGAGTCCCACTTGTGCGTTCTCTCTTCTATAATCTCGTTAAGCTTTTGCTCGTGTTCTTCCCTCGCTAGCCTTAGCTGTTTAACACATTCCTTAAGAGCACCATCCAAATGATTAGCTCTAACTTCAAGAGCCACATTCTGCTGCAAGGTTGCCTCGAGTTCTTGTTTCAGTTTTGTAACTTCATTTTCCGCCTTTTCCCAACCTAAAATTAACAATATATTAAATGTATAAAACTTATTACCATTAAAAAATGATCACTTGACCTCTAAGCAATCTGCTAATTAGAATTAACATAAAAATAGTACCTGCAACAGCTTCTTCTGCAACTTTAGCATGTTGCTTAACTAAATCTTCTTTAGCACCAACATTAACAAGAGCTGCTGACAGCTTTTCTGTTAAACTCTTGAAACTGTCATTAACCTCCGAATTCGTAGTCGATGCTTTCGAGGTTACTTCAGGTGACTGCGAATGATTCGTCGATTTCTTCGAACTCTCCTGCTCAGCCTAAAAATGTAGATAACAAATCAAACCAATACCATAACTTATTCAACCTATCAAACATTTCGATACCTTTTCATCAGAGTTACTCTCCGAATGAGACGATATCGATGTGGAACTTTCGGTCTCACCGGGACTCCGGTCAGACGACTTCCTTTTCCACAACCAACTCTTCTTCTCCATCACAACACAACCCTAAATTCGAATACAAATTGAAATTATTCAATCAATACGAACTGAACAAAGGAAATAACATCTAATCCACATGAACAAACCAAATGTAACTTGTATTGCAAGCAAGTAACAAATTAAAACGAATGTATTTCTCAAAATGAAAACAACTCTGAATCGATTGATGATACCTTTAGCTGGAGACCTGGAAGATGAAATTAAAGTTGAAATGGAGTGTGAATGAAGAGTTCAAAAGAGCAACAGAAGTTGTAAAGAAGCTTGTGGAAGCAGCATCAATGGCGGATTGGTGGGAATAAGATGAAGCATGTGATGGCAGAGGAGGGACTTTTTGAAAGAAAAAGAAATGGGGTTTTGTTTATTGATTTAAAATTAAAATGGGGATTTTGAAATTAGGGTTTTTGGATTCCCGCCCATGAGTGTTGAAAAGAAAGAGGTGAAGACGCTCCTCCTATGGGGGTCAGTGAATGTCTGACACTGACACAAGTTGCAGCCGAGTGGATTAGGTTGCTTTGCTACAGGTGTGTTGACCTTGGTCAATGGTTACAAGTATCCTAGACAAAAGTCTGTTTTGTATTTGGAACTTTTTATTATTAGGCTGCAAGGTATCGACCCGTCCCCCCACCCCGTCTCGGTCCTGTGCCGGCGTCAACCCATCCCCCTCCGTCCCCGTCTTCAACGTCAAGAATTGGACGTCCAGGACGATCCAACATGGTGGGCCCCCTTTGTTTCTGATTTGTACATTAGGCTTCAATACTTGTACATAGGGCATATAGAAATTAAAAAAAAAGTGGTGGGGTAGGATCATCCTCCCATACCCTCTAGTTTTGTGGGATGAACCATCTTTGGGAGGACTATGATGTGGCGCCTACGTGGCGGATCATTCTCCAAGGGAGGACCATCACCATACCCTCTAGCCTTATATATTACTAGCGATAGGACCCGTGTTTGTTTTTTAAAAAATCATGCATAACACATATTAATAGAAAGTATAGATATTGTACCAAAATTTGTTATCTATTATAGATAATAGACAACTATAAACATGCATTATCAGTTAATATATAAGATACATATGAGAATTTTCATTGTCCTATCCAAAAAAAAGGAGTACCTACCAATTGACAATGAAACTTGTTTATAGACATAACTACATATAGAACATGTCTAAGAAGCAAAATTAGTACCACCAACGAACCAAATGTACAACCACAAACAATCATCACATGAAACGTTGTCTATAAATCTTCAATCAACGCAACACAAACTAAGAGGACTTTATCTTTGTCACGAAATGCACAACTTTCGTTAACTTCAGCAATTGAGTAGACTTGTGAAATTCAAACAAAAGTTCATCACCAAAAGCAATATTGCAAGATCTCAGATAACCAGACCATCCAACAATAGCGTAGTTGAATCCAGTATTGGTTTTTTGAGATGTTGTAAGGAGTTCCTGGACTTCACATTTGAGATTTTGGATCTTGACAGTCTTAGGATTATCAGTATGCAGATCCAACACAGAAGATACATCTGATGGCAGATGCTAAAAAACAGAAAATTGAATAATGAATTTTATAAAATATTGATATATAACTTAAACTGTTGAAATAACGAAACAAAGTAAGGACTGCAAAAACTTACAAGCCTGTCTTTAGCATCTGTGGTTAAGTGTAAGACTGGCTCTGAAGTGGATGATACTAAATTAACCTTTTGAACTTTACACGGTCTATCAACAGCTTGGTTATCCTCTACAATTGCCTTGCCACGAAGATTGTGCATCTTTTCAACCTAAGTAAATTAATTTAGACTATAACAACTCTGAATTCTTGAAATTTTGTGACTTTCTTTATCAACACAAACTATCTTCTCAACTCAGCTTTGAAGTTTAGGACTCAATCAAACAGAAAAATATCAATATATTGAAACAATAATAAAATAGACAGTGTAAAACTAATAAACGCTTACATTAGATACAACACTTGAAGAGGCAGGAATGTCATGAACAGAAAAATCTTTAGACTGAAGTTGAGGATTGTTAACATCATCAACTATTTTTACAGAATGATCTTTAGGCTACAACAAAAATTTTAACCTTGTTATACTTATTATACAATAAAATATATCCGTAGGAAAATATAAACTTACAGCATTTTTAACACCTGACTCATTAACCAGACGTGCAACCTTTGAATCAAATAGCCCATAATCAACAGACTATATTTATAAGAATGATCATATATAAGAAACCATATTTTAAATCATAATAATAAGTAAATATTACATGTGTATATATACATTAAAAATATCTTCAAAACTCGTAAACTGCTTAGAATTACCAACCGTAGCTCCAGTCTCATCATCATCTAATGCAACTTCCCTGGAATCCAGAACTTGTTTGTGTTTAGCCTACAATATGGCATTTCAAAAGTTATTAGCATAATATAATAAAACTTACTTATCACCGTCATATTATCAAACAATGTATTTTATCATCAAATTTTTATACCGCAGCCAATAAGTCAAACCCATCATCTCCATAAACCGAATCATCCAAAACAACAACATCAGCTTTCTTGAAAGAAACCTCAGTTCCAGTTTCGGGATGGAAAACGAAAAGCTCAAACGTTTTAGATGCAATCATGGTGAAAACCAACCAAGATTCAACTGCTATCGGAACTTCTTCAATCACTTTTAACCATCCATCAGTAAAACCGCATCCATCAGTACATCCTTTCATCATCACATTCCAAAACCTTTCGCCAACATAGATAGTTGCCATCCCATACTCGTAATTTTTACCATAGAATTCTTTCCAAATTTTTGTCAGCAATTAGCTATAGAAGAAGTAAAAAAATAATTAGTGCAGACTTACAAATTTGATATGAACTAATGATCAACAGAAGTTACAATGGGTTAGTCAACAAAAGTTAAAATGAGGATTAGTCAACAGGGTTAGTCAACAGGAGTTACAGTATTTACACACAACCTAACCACTGTTGGCTATCAACTGTTACATACCTCTGTTGCTATCCAACAGAAGTTTCGTAACAACTGTCATCCATTATGTCCAACAGAGGTTGCAATGTGGACATATCTTAAATATAAGATGTTAGTCAACCAACGTTAAAAGAGTTAGTCAACAGAAGTTAAAAAGGTTAGTCAACAGACGTTAAGATTATAAGGAAACAGACGTTAAAAGGGCAAAAAGATGTTAGCAAGTTGTTGAGCTAGCAAAGTCCACAGAAATTAAAAAGGTTAGTCAACGTACGTTAAAAGGATAAAGAAACAGATGTTAAAAGAGCAAACAGATGTTAGCAAGTTATTGAGCTAACAAAAAATGTTTACAGTAAGTAATAAAATAATATATAGTTACTTACAGTCATGCCAAGTTCAGGTCTAACTGTCGCAACCCCCGTCCCCTGCCTCGGGAGGCGGGCGGCCGCGACCTACTCAGAGATGGTCGTATCGGTGTTTATCATTATTTGCAACGGAATTTACATCAGGACCGTAGTTAGGAAGTATTTTATCAGAGTAAAATACCACATTTTCATAATAGTAAACACATGGGAAATTCCCAAGTTTTTATTACAACATGTTTATAGAGATAAACCCTATTTTATTGAATAAAACATCTTTCTTTATTTATGTAACTTTTATAGCCACATTTTCCAAGCCTTCAGTGCTCTCCAGTTGGCTTCTATTTTGGCTTTCACATTTTGTTACCTGAAACGCGTTTAAAAAACATTTGTCAGTGGGAAATACTGGTGAGTGAATCCCAATTTAATCAAAACAGATTTTATCCTTGTACAACATTGAGGGCAATCAGCAATTACATTTGTTTATTATTCTACCTTAATTACCACTCACGGTACTGTCGACCCGACTTGTGGTTATGTTACTACTCACAGTGTAGTAACAAATTTTGTATACAAAACCCCAACATACCGACGATAATTGTAGAATTACAAATACTCAATCACTGTTAATTATAATGTAAAAACAATTGAGGTTTTGTAAAAACAGTTTGCAAAAAGGTTTACAAAAAGGAGATTACTCACATTGCTAATTTAGACTTTTTCCTGTGGTTTCCTGGTTATAATCCAATAATTTAAACAATGCACACGTGTTAGTATAATAACCCAATATTTACATTAGTTATACCCTCCCCGAGATAGAACTCCAACGACTACGTCGGGCAGAGCCTCGACAGCCGTTACGGAGTGCTAAATCAATCGGGCAGCGTATCTAATACGTAACCGGGGGTTAAAATACTTACAACGAGGCAGGGCTTCGCTATTTTAGGGGGGTATTATGCCAAAATTATAATTGCTATGTAGAAATGTTGAGAGAGAGATCGAGGGAATTGAACAAATGAAACTGAAGGCCGATGGCCTCCTTATATAGGGCTGATCGTCGACCTTGTCGCACCCCGCAACGGAAACCAAAGAGGGCTTCGCGGCCCGCGATGCCAACTAAGGTAGGCCCTAGCTTGGCTGACTCGGATACTAGACTCGACACGAGTTCGACACGTGGCGGCACTGGGTGAGGCCTGGTGTCAGGCGCTCGCGGCCCGCGTAAGCTCAAGGGTAGTCTGTCGCGCCCCGCGACAGACTGGATTTATTGATTTTATTTTATTTTTAATTTTATAATCGTATTTTGGGACCGGTTTTTGTATACGGGGTGTATTTTAAGGCATTTAGGGATGTTCTAAATATTTTAGGGGTGTCAGAAATATTTTAGGATGGTTGTTATATCCTTCCCACATTGTTTTAGAACTCGTCATCGAGGTCTACTGGAACAGGTGTGGATATTTTCTCTGCATCTCTGATTCAAGCTCCCAAGTGTATTCTGGTCCTCTCTTGGAATCCCATTTCACTTTGACTAGAACTAATCTCTTGTGTTTGAGATTTTTGACTTTCCTGTCTTCAATTTGTAGAGGCTTCTCTACGAACTTAAGTTTTTCATTTACCTCTATGTCTTTAAGAGGTACTACTAATGATTCATCAGCTAAACACTTTTTGAGATTACATACATGAAATACATCATGTATTCCTGCCATTTCCTCTGGCATTTGTAGCTGATAAGCTAGTGGTCCTATTCTTTCAATAACCTCAAAGGGTCCAACATACCTGGGGCTTAACTTTCCTCTTTTGATGAATCTCACCATTCCTTTCCAAGGAGAAACCTTTAATAATACCTTGTCTCCTACTTGAAATTACAATGGCTTTCGCCTGTTGTCAGCATAACTCTTTTGTCGATCGCGTGCTGCTTTTAGTCGTTCCTTGACTTGGATAATCTTGTTTGTTGTCTCTTGTACTATCTCTGGTCCAGATAATTGATTTTCTCCAATTTCTACCCAACAAACTGGGGTTCGACACTTTCGTCCATAAAGTGCTTCGAATGGTGTAACATTGATACTGGTATGCTAGCTATTGTTGTATGAAAATTCTATTAATGGTAAATGATCGTCCCAGTTTCCTCCGAAATCAACTACACAAGCTCTAAGCATATCTTCCATTGTCTGTATCGTCCTTTCACTTTGTCCATCCGTTTGAGGATGATAAGCGGTGCTTAGGTTTAGCTTGGTTCCCATTGATTTTTGGAAACTTGTCCAAAAATGAGAAGTAAAACGGCTATCTCTATCAGAAACAATTGATAAAGGAATTCCATGTAATGAAACTATTTCATTTACATATAACTTGGCTAGTTGTTCCATACTGAAAGTTTCCTTCATTGGTAAGAAATGAGCAGATTTAATTAATCTATCTACAATCACCCAGATTGTATCATTATCTTTTCTTGTTTTGGGTAATTTGGTAACAAAGTCCATTGTTATTAATTCCCATTTCCATACAGGCATTTCTAATTGTTGCAACAAACCTGAGGGTTTTTTGTGTTCAGCTTTGACCTGTGAACAAGTTAGACACTTGGCTACATAAGCTGCTATATCCTTTTTCATTCTTATCCACCAGAAATTCTGTCTTAAATCTTGATATATTTTATTACTTCCAGGATGTATCGTATATTTAGACTTATGGGCTTCTTCTAATATTTGGTGACATAGGTTTCCTAGTTTGGGTATCCAAATTCTTTTCTTATGAAATCTCCTAATTCCATCTGTTCCTTGTTCTAATTCCTTAATCATTCCTTTCAATTTTTCAGTATCATCCTTGATTACTGATTCCTGTGCTTTTCTAATATGTTCGTTTAAATCTATCTGCAGATTTAATTTAAGAGAACGTACTCTCTTTGGCTTTTCGTGATATTTTCGACTTTGAGCATCGGATACTACGTTAGCTTTCCGGCATGATACTGGATATTACAATCATAATCACTAAGAATTTCCATCCATCGCCTTTGTCTCATATTTAACTCTTTTTGCCCAAAGACATATCTTAAACTCTTTTGATCAGTGAAAATAGTAAACTTATTACCGTAAAGATAATGTCTCCAAATTTTAAGGGCAAAAATTGTAACACCCTAAATTTTACCCTTGATTTTTTTTTACAAAATATAGTTTAAGTACATGACTTTCATTAACGAAGTTCACAAGTAACAAAGACCTTAGTCAACTAATGACTAAGTTAAAACGTTTCAAAAATTGTTTAAACATGTTTACAACCCATGAACAAAGTTTATATAAGTTTAAGAACATAGCGGAAGCTTCAAAAATCGTGTTCGGTTCTTCGACGTTGCTTGATCACCATCCGTAAGGTCCATCTAGTCACCTAGGGTCAAAACCATTAAAAATATTAGTTTTGACTTAGACACATAAGACTTAAACATATGATCCAACATCAAATAAAAATTAAAGGAAATTATAAGATTTCAGGTTTCACCGTAAATTACGGTGATACCGTAATTTACGGTGAGTTCTGGAAGTTCTTGGTCCACCGTAAACCAGGAGGAAATCACCGTAAAACACATGACCTCTACCGTAAATTACGGTATTACCGTAATTTACGGTAGTTCCTGGAAATCTATGTTTTTGTTTGGTTTGTTCATCTTACTCAAACCAATTTCACGGATTTCGCTTTTCTAAGAATCCATTACATCAAAATTCTCATATTTCCAACATATTATACCTAAACCAATATCAAAGAGCAATTCATCATACTCCAAAACATTAACCATGCTTTACACGTTTATTCGACCCGTTGGCTCGTCTAGAGAATCCTCCCATGTGACGACTACCAACGAGTTCCAACCGAGTTTGACCAATATTTTAATATAGCGACATCTCTACTTAATTCAAACCATTCTTGTTCTAAAATTTGAATACATATTATACAATCATCAAAATCTACTAAATGTAACGGGTCAAGTTACATACCTTAGCGCACGCCCTTCAACCGTGAGTCACCACCGGCTTGTCCACTCGACGTTCCGGTATCTTGTCCTATAGAGTTCAATTCAAGACATGTTTAGAACTCTCTTCAAATCATAATTCGCATAATACACCAAAAATCATGATTATGCGTTTAAACTCGAAATTTCAGTTTTTAAGCCTTCATAGAGGCATTTCAACAAACACTTCATAAGCAGATTTTTACATGATTAAACATCACATCTTTAGTTTATCATTTAACCCTATTTTCATATAAATCAACCAATTTACATGAATGTTAGCTTCTAATTGCTGAAATCACTTCCAGATTGCTAAATTACACTAGATTAACAATCTACTTTCTAGTGTTCATCCAAATACACATGACCCACTAATCACCTACCATGGTGATTATGGATTCACCCAAAATTTCTTATGATTTCAACTTCTATTGATCTAGGGTTTGTCCTTAGACACTATAGTTGTTCCTCAATCATCATAACATACACATGCAACCCTAATTCCAGATTTTTCCCAATTCATGAAAATTTCAAGTTGAGAGTTTTCCTTAAATTTTACATACCTTGTAATCCTCTTGTGATGAGGATCACGATTCTATGCTTGGATTTTCGTTTGGACCAGATTTGCTCCTTCAATTTGTGGATTTTAGTAGAATTCTAGGTTTGGTTGAAGGTGGGTGTCGCCCCCTGATGTTCTGGTCGACCAGGGCTTCAAAGTGGGGTGTTAAGTTTATGTTTTATTTGTTTATTAGAATTAAAGTTTCAATTTTTTAACAACTTAAACCCCTCCACTTTGATCAACATTGATTTTAGTTACTTTTAACCCTACTTTAGGTTATTTCTAGACTTATAACTAATTAGGTTAAAATTCCTAGTTAGTAAATTCTCGTTTATTTAAACCTTACAAATTCCAATTTAAGGTTTTATATTTTCGAGGTGTTACAAGTCCACCCCCCTTAAAAAGGGTTTCGTCCCCGAAACCGTAGTACGTACCAAATAAAGTAGGGTGAAGACGTCTCATCTCCTCTTCGGACTCCCACGTAGTGTCCGAACCTTTCCTATGCTCCCATTTGACTTTGACTTGATCAATTTGTTTATTTCGTAAATGTTTGACCTTTCGGTCCAAAATCTCCACCGGTCTCACCGCATAATTCAGACTATTATCCACTTCGATATCATCGTAATGGATATAGGCCGTTTCGTCTGCTAAGCACTTTCTTAATTGTAACACGTGAAACGTGCCATGTATCCCACTCAGTTCCTCCGGTAACTCAAGGCGGTAAGCTACTTTACCGACCTTTCCGATAATTTTAAATGGTCCAATAAACCTCGGGCTTAGCTTCCCCCTTTTTCTGAATCTAATAACGCCCTTCCAAGGGGAAACCTTTAGCATGACCATGTCGCCAACCTGGAATTCGATTGGCCTTTTCCTTTTATCGGCGTACACCTTTTGTCTGTCTTGAGCTGCTTTCAAGTGTGCCCGAACTATATCGATCTTTTCATTCGTGGCTCGTACTATATCTTGGTGGGCGAGTTCACGTGGTCCCACTTCACCCCAACATACTGGGGTTCGACACTTCCTACCGTAAAGCATTTCGTATGGTGCCATCTTAATACTAGATTGGTAACTGTTGTTATACGAAAACTCGACTAACGGTAGGTGAACATCCCAACTGCCTCCAAAGTCGATTATACACGCCCGTAGCATGTCCCCCAATGTTTGTATCGTTCTTTCACTTTGTCCATCCGTTTGAGGATGGTACGCAGTGCTAATAAACAATTCGGTTCCCATTTGCTCTTGGAAATCTCGCCAGAAATTTGAAGTAAACCGGGTATCCCTATCGGACACGATGGACACCGGCACTCCATGACGTGCTATGATTTCATTGGTATAAACTTCTGACATCTTTTCTGACGTATAAGTCTCACAAATCGGAATGAAGTGAGCACTTTTCGTCAATCTATCCACCACTACCCATATGGCATCAAAACCACGATTCGTCTTAGGCAACTTGGTTAACAGGTCCATTGTAATATGTTCCCATTTCCAAACCGGAATTTCTAACGGTTGAAGTTTGCCGTATGGTTTCTGGTGCTCCGCCTTGACTTGTAAACATGTCAAGCATTTTTCCACATATTTCGCCACGTCCCTCTTCATTCCGGGCCACCAATAATTTTGTTTCAAATCATTGTACATCTTGGTTGCACCCGGATGAATCGAATAACGGGATTTATGAGCTTCGTTAAGTAGAAGCGCCTTTACTCCACAAGTATGTGGGACCCATATCCTTCCGGATCGAGTCTTCAACCCGTGGTTCCCATCCGACAAATCTTTCAATTGGCCGATTATTCTTTCTTTCTTCCAATTTTCTTCTTTTACTGCTTCTAACTGCGCCTCTCGAATACGTTCAAGTATACCCGAGGTCACCACGAGTTGCATCGACCTCACTCGTATTGGGACACAGTCCGCTTTTCTGCTTAGAGCGTCCGCTACCACGTTTGCTTTTCCGGGGTGATAATGCATCTCACAATCGTAGTCCTTCACCGTTTCCAACCATCGCCTTTGTCGCATATTTAACTCCTTCTGATCAAAGAAGTATTTCAAGCTCTTGTGGTCGGTGAATATGGTGCACTTTACCCCATACAAGTAATGCCTCCATATTTTTAATGCAAATACTACCGCTGCCAACTCAAGATCGTGCGTGGGGTATTTCTTCTCGTGTATCTTCAATTGTCTCGAGGCATAGGCTATTACCTTGCCCCGTTGCATCAACACGCAACCGAGCCCCGATAATGAAGCATCCGAATAAACCACCATGTCTTCAACTCCGTCTGGCAATGTCAGTACCGGAGCTTGAGTTAGCTTTTCTTTTAGCGTTTGAAACGCTTTTTCTTGATCAATTCCCCAAATAAACTTTGCTTTCTCTTGGGTTAGCTTGGTTAGCGGTGACGCAATTTTGGAGAAATCTTGAATGAATCTCCTATAATACCCCGCAAGCCCCAAAAAGCTTCTAATTTCTGAAGGGTTCTTCGGGGGATTCCATTTTGACACTGCCTCTATCTTTGACGGATCCACCAACACTCCGTCGGCATTTATGACATGGCCTAAAAATTGAACCTCTCGTAACCAAAAGGCACATTTAGAGAATTTTGCATATAACTTCTCTCGCCTAAGTGTCTCTAACACTTCTTGTAAGTGATGTGCGTGTTCAGCTTCACTTTTCGAATATACCAATATATCATCGATAAACACGATGACCGACTTATCCAGCATTGGCTTGCAAACCCGGTTCATGAGGTCCATGAAAGCCGCGGGTGCGTTTGTTAGCCCAAATGACATCACGAGGAATTCGTAATGTCCGTATCTCGTGCGGAAAGCCGTCTTCGGCACATCTTCTTCTTTGACCTTTAGTTGGTGGTACCCCGATCTAAGGTCAATTTTGGAAAACCAGTTCGCACCTTGTAGTTGGTCGAATAAATCATCTATCCTCGGGAGCGGGTATCGGTTCTTTACCGTGAGTTTGTTTAACTCCCGGTAATCAATACACATGCGCATGCTCCCGTCTTTCTTCCTCACGAACAATACCGGTGCGCCCCAAGGAGACACACTCGGCCTTATGAATCCCTTGTTAAGCAGGTCTTGGATTTGGGACATCAACTCTTGTAGTTCCGACGGTGCAAGTCGGTACGGGGCTTTTGCTACGGGTTTTGCGCCCGGAATCAATTCGATCCCGAACTCTACTTCCCGTTCAGGCGGTATCCCCGGTAAATCTTCCGGAAAAACATCTTCATAATCTCGTACTACCGGTACATCTCCAATCTTTCGTGATTCTTTCTCGGGCTCATTAGCATATATTATGAATGCCTTGCATCCTCGCTTCATTAGCTTGTGAGCTTTCAACATTGAGCATACTATGGGGTTGCCTCCTTTTTCGCCATAAATGGTGACGTGTTTCCCGCTCGGAGATGTTAGTTTTATCTCTTTACGGAAGCACACGACCTTTGCATGGTGTCGAGATAGCCAATCCATCCCAACGACTACTTGAAATTCTCCCATCGACATAGGGATTAGATTTATCAAATATTCTTCATCGTCGATGCTCAGTTTACAATTTTCACATACATCACAAACAATAAAGCTTTTGTTATTACCTATCTCTACTTCTAAAGGCACAGGTAATTTTGTTAGAATAAATGAAGGATGTCGAATAAGTCCATATGAAACAAAGGATTTATTCGCACCCGTATCAAATATCACGTGTGCAGGAATTGAATTTACAGCAAATATACCTGAGACCACGTCAGGTTCAACCTTGGCTTCTGCGGCAGTTAGTTGAAAAGATCTTGCCTTTGCTTTCGGGGCTTCACCTTTTGATTCTTGCCCATTCTTCTTTTCAACCAATTCCGGGCATTCCGACTTCTTGTGACCCATTCGATAACAGTTGTAACAAACCGTCACTTTCTCCGGGCATGATATAGCCATATGTCCCGTTTTCTTGCATATGGGACAAGGCTTATCCTTGTAACGACATTCACCTTTATGACCTTTCCCGCAGATTCTACAACTTGGCGACCCGCCTTTCGTATCAGATTTCTTTGCGCTTTCGTTTGTTCGTGCCTTCTTAGTAGGGCTTGGATTCACGTCTTGTGCCCTTCGTTCACCCCGTTCTATGCTCTTTTTCAGTTCGATCTCTCTTTCCCGAGCAGCATTGACAATCTCGGTAAGAGTCTCGTATTTTGAAGGGGTTATGAACTCTCTATACTCCGCACTTAGCATGTTATGGTAGTAATAGACCTTTTGTTCTTCGTTTGTCACCAAATCATCGCAGAACTTTATCTTGTCCATAAACATCCCCGTGATCTTGTCTATGGATTCACCCTTGTGTCTGAGTTGCATGAACTCTTCCTTGATTCTATTTATGACCGCTTTGGGACTATGGTGTTTAAGAAATGGCGTCTTAAACTCCTCCCATGTCATGGCCTTAGCCGCTTCACTTCCAATCTCCTTCTTTTTGTTATCCCACCAGTCTTTCGCTTGACCTCTTAATTGACCCGTACCATAAGCTACGTAGTCATTTTCATCACAATGAGTTCTCTCGAATACTCCTTCAATATCACTTAGCCATCGTTGGCACACAATTGGATCAACCTCCCCATTATATATTGGGGGTTTACAGGCCATGAATTCCTTATATGAACAAGGCTTTCGTCCACCATGCTTTTCCTTTGCTGAATTGGAATCATCTTCCAATTTCTTGATTCTCTCTTCTACTATTGATAAAACTGTGTTTTGAATTTTATCAATAAAGCCCGACAAGCTGTTTTCGATCGCCTTTCCAACCTCTTCGGCAATCACTTCCTTCATTTGCTCGGTGACTCTTGGCACCGCATTATCATTACCTCCATCAGCCATCTCTATTTCTGAAATGTTTACATAGTTTGTTAAACATTCCATTTATAACACATGCTTTACTTATTTTGATTTAATCAAGTTCATAACTTGATTTAATCATTCTTGTTTCAATTCAATCAAGTTCGTAACTTGATTTAATCATTCTTGTTTCAATTTGATCAAGTTCGTAACTTGATTTAATCATTCTTGTTTCAATTCAATCAAGTCCGTGACTTGATTTAATAATTCTTGTTTCATGCATTTCTTGTTTTTGAGTGAGCTTACACACTCTTTTCATGCATATTTGTTCATTTCTCATTTTCTACGTAGTACATAATTTATTAACAAAATAAGTTAGTTCTTACCGGACGATCGATCAAGCTTGAACCGAACACTTATTGACAACCTTGAGCTCTGATTACCAACTTGTAACACCCTAAATTTTACCCTTGATTTTTTTTTTTACAAAATATAGTTTAAGTACATGACTTTCATTAACGAAGTTCATAAGTAACAAAGATCTTAGTCAACTAATGACTAAGTTAAAACGTTTCAAAAATTGTTTAAACATGTTTACAACCCATGAACAAACTTTATATAAGTTTAAGAACATAGCGGAAGCTTCAAAAGTCGTGTTCGGTTCTTCGACGTTGCTTGATCACCATCCGTAAGGTCCATCTAGTCACCTAGGGTCAAAACCATTAAAAATATTAGTTTTGACTTAGACACATAAGACTTAAACATATGATCCAACATCAAATAAAAATTAAAGGAAATTATAAGATTTCAGGTTTCACCGTAAATTACGGTGATACCGTAATTTACGGTGAGTTCTGGAAGTTCTTGGTCCACCGTAAACCAGGAGGAAATCACCGTAAAACACATGACCTCTACCGTAAATTACGGTATTACCGTAATTTACGGTAGTTCCTGGAAATCTATGTTTTTGTTAGGTTTGTTCATCTTACTCAAACCAATTTCACGGATTTCGCTTTTCTAAGAATCCATTACATCAAAATTCTCATATTTCCAACATATTATACCTAAACCAATATCAAAGAGCAATTCATCATACTCCAAAACATTAACCATGCTTTACACGTTTATTCGACCCGTTGGCTCGTCTAGAGAATCCTCCCATGTGACGACTACCAACGAGTTCCAACCGAGTTTGACCAATATTTTAATATAGCGACATCTCTACTTAATTCAAACCATTCTTGTTCTAAAATTTGAATACATATTATACAATCATCAAAATCTACTAAATGTAACGGGTCAAGTTACATACCTTAGCGCACGCCCTTCAACCGTGAGTCACCACCGGCTTGTCCACTCGACGTTCCGGTATCTTGTCCTATAGAGTTCAATTCAAGACATGTTTAGAACTCTCTTCAAATCATAATTCGCATAATACACCAAAAATCATGATTATGCGTTTAAACTCGAAATTTCAGTTTTTAAGCCTTCATAGAGGCATTTCAACAAACACTTCATAAGCAGATTTTTACATGATTAAACATCACATCTTTAGTTTATCATTTAACCCTATTTTCATATAAATCAACCAATTTACATGAATGTTAGCTTCTAATTGCTGAAATCACTTCCAGATTGCTAAATTACACTAGATTAACAATCTACTTTCTAGTGTTCATCCAAATACACATGACCCACTAATCACCTACCATGGTGATTATGGATTCACCCAAAATTTCTTATGATTTCAACTTCTATTGATCTAGGGTTTGTCCTTAGACACTATAGTTGTTCCTCAATCATCATAACATACACATGCAACCCTAATTCCAGATTTTTCCCAATTCATGAAAATTTCAAGTTGAGAGTTTTCCTTAAATTTTACATACCTTGTAATCCTCTTGTGATGAGGATCACGATTCTATGCTTGGATTTTCGTTTGGACCAGATTTGCTCCTTCAATTTGTGGATTTTAGTAGAATTCTAGGTTTGGTTGAAGGTGGGTGTCGCCCCCTGATGTTCTGGTCGACCAGGGCTTCAAAGTGGGGTGTTAAGTTTATGTTTTATTTGTTTATTAGAATTAAAGTTTCAATTTTTTAACAACTTAAACCCCTCCACTTTGATCAACATTGATTTTAGCTACTTTTAACCCTACTTTAGGTTATTTCTAGACTTATAACTAATTAGGTTAAAATTCCTAGTTAGTAAATTCTCGTTTATTTAAACCTTACAAATTCCAATTTAAGGTTTTATATTTTCGAGGTGTTACAAAAATTATGGCTCCTAATTCTAAATCATGGGTTGTATAATTCTCTTCATGATTCTTAAGTTGTCTAGAGGCATAGGCTATAACCTTTTGACGTTGCATCAATACACATCCATAATCTTCAGTTCCTTCTGGTAATGCTAGTATGGGTGCGTTGGTTAATTTTTGCTTAAGAATTCTAAAGGCTTCTTCTTGTTTTGGTCCCCATTCAAACTTAAAAGACTTACAGGTTAGTTTTGTTAAGGGAATGGCTATTCTAGAAAAATCTCGGATAAATCTTCTATAATAACCGGCCAATCTTAGGAAACTTCTAACCTCTGTTGGTGATTCAGGGGTTTTCCATTTAGTAATTGCCCTGATTTTTGTGGGATCTACATGAATTCCTTCATGATTAACTAAATGTCCAAGAAATTGCACTTCTTCTAACCAAAATTCGCATTTCGAGAATTTAGCATAAATCTTTTCTTTTCTCAGCAAATTTAGAAGTGCATGCAGATGCGCTGCATGTTCTTCTTTGCTTTTAGAGTAAATGAGAATATCATCTATAAAGACAATTATGAATTTATCCAAATATGGCTTACATATTCAGTTCATCATGTCCATAAATGCGGCTGGGGCATTGGTTAAACCAAATAGCATGACAGTAAATTCATAATGGCCATACCTTGTTCTGAAAGCGGTTTTAGGAACGTCCTCTTCCTGTACCTTTAATTGATGATATCCTGAGCGTAAATCGATTTTAGAAAAGAATCGAGCTCCTTGTAACTGATCAAACAAATCATCGATTCTCGGTAATGGGTACCAATTTTTAATCGTAACTTTGTTTAATTCGCGGTAATCAATGCACATTCGCATTGACCCGTCTTTCTTTTTGACGAATAAGATCGGTGCTCCCCATGGCGATGAACTTGGCTGTATGAATCCTTTCTCCAACAGTTCATCTAACTGTTTCTTTAGTTCTTGCATTTCTGCGGGTGCCAAACGGTAAGGTGCTTTAGCAATTGGTGCTATTCCGGGTAGCAGATGAATTCTGAATTCGACTTCTCGGTCTGGCGGTAGTCCGGGTAGTTCTTCTGGAAATACATCTGAAAATTGGGATACTACAGGAATATCTTTTAATTCTTTTCCTTTAGTGGTAATGATTATGGAAATCATATACACTAGTGACCCTTTTCTTGCACAACTTGCAGTTTTCATCACAGAGATGAATTTCGTGGGTCTATTTGGCTTATCTCCTTTAATTGTGATCTTTTCACCTTTTGGTGAATTTACTTGGATTGACTTTTGATCACATAGAATACTGGCTTTATTGGCTATTAACCAATCCATTCCTAATACAATATCAAATCCTGCCAGATTCATTGGATAAATGTTTGCAGTAAACTTTTGATTTAAAAATTCTATTCTTGCTCCCTGCAAGATTTCAGTAATCTTAATGGATTCTCCATTTGCTGTTTCTACTAGGCATTCTTGTTGGAGTTTAGTTAATGGTTTATTGAGAAGTTTGCAAAATGAAGTATTAATAAAACTTTGGTTTGCACTAGAGTCAAATAATACTTTAGCAAAAACATCGTTAAATAAAAACGTACCGCCAATCACGTTCGGAATAATTTTTGCTTCTTCAGCTGTCAGAACAAATGCTCTAGCATTCTTAGTAGTCTTGTTGTTCGTGACTGGAGCTAGTTTCGGACAGTTTGGCTTGATATGCCCTTTTTCTCCACAGTTGAAACACACTCCATTACTGGGTTTCTTCCTACAATCTTCAACCTTATGTCCCGGTATCTTGCAGTAGTTGCAGCATGTGGAGCATCTTCCTGAATGCTTCTTCTTACAGGCTTTACAATAAGGTGTAGAGGTAGAACCTATATTTTTCCCACGGTTGGAATTACCGTAGCGAAATTCTTGGGTAAGCTTTTGAGCTAGGTTCTTTCTTTGGTTTTCTTCTTGGGTACGCTCTAATTCACCAGTCAAGGTATTTGCTAGTTCTACAGCTTCTTCTATGGTTTGTGGTCTAGCTCTCTTGACTACATGTCTAATTTCACTGATTAATCCCCAGATGTAACGAGAGATTAATACTGGTTCTGGTGATGCTAGGGTTGGCACTATTCTAGCATATTCAAAGAATGTAGTAGTGTAACCCTTGCTGTCTACTCCAGTCTTCTAAAGTTTAAGAATTTATTAGCTATCTGTTCCTTTTCATTGGGAGGACATAACTTCCTTTCCACCAAGTTTTTAAATTCATTCCACTCCATATTATAGACCCTGTCACTTCCCCGAGATTGGAGAATAGTGTTCCACCATTCTAGAGCTGCATTCTTAAATAAATTGGAAGCAAACATGATTTTATCTTCTTCTGCGCACTTGCTTATTTTTAAGACTGCCTCAGTCTTTTCTATCCAGCGTAGAGCTGCAATGGCCCTTTCATTGCCAGAGAATTCTATTGGTTTGCAGGACCAGAATTCTTTGTAAGAACAACCATAAGACATGGTTCTTCTTCTTTTTGGAATTGGCAGTTGAAGAAAGGGTCCATTGTTCATGCTGTGACTAGGTTCAGTATGGGTTCGCTTACTTCCACTATTACTATTATTATTTTCCGCTTCTTTAACATGTTGGATGATATAAGGCATAGCATCTCTAATTCCTTGGGTTACGATGTGTCGAATTTCACTGTTATTTTTTTGATTTTCATTATTCTGGTTTTCCTGATTTGCTGCGTCGGCCATCTGGATTATAAACATTTATCAAGTATTAATATCGCAAGACAATATCCAATGCAAACAATCACACAACAAGCATATTGATCCAAAATCGTCAAACATTGCGACCTTTACTCTATTTTAAAATACAATACTAGTAGGCATCAGTAGCTATAGGATTATCTTTTTTTCATCATACAAACATATTATATATATATATATATATATATTACTACTTAATGGGGGTCCATCCAAAACTGCATGTTACGCTCGTCATACTTCCAGACGAGCCGCTCACCTATCTGTCTCATTCTCTCACTTCCTTCTAATATCTCCTCACCAAAGGTGCGGAGTTCTTGCACATTCTCAGTACTCATGGGTGGTGCGGGAGCTGGTATTGGTTCAGGGTATTGGGGCATCGGTTCCTCTCGTGGGTACGGGTTTTCTAGAATCTCCCTGATATATTGGTCATTATCAAAATATGGGTCTAGAGGATCCAAGTTTGGATAAGGTGCTACTGAGTTTTGCATGGGTTCCTCTTTTGGGTAAAGTTGTTGGTAATCCCTATGGTCATCAACCCATTGGTCATAGTCTGGGGGATGGGGTGCTGGTACCCTAGGAATCTCGGCTGGGTCAAAAGTAGGTGCTGGAATTTGGTCTACTGGGTTTGGCTCAATTTCCATAGGTTGTGTGGGAAATAGTGGTAACGGATGGGGTGCTATGAGTTGTTCCAAATTCAGGTCCGCAGCTGTAGTAGTTAAGATATGAAATAATCTCCTATTGAGTATATCTTGGGTTTGAACATTCATTTCTCTATTGGCCGCTGCTAAGGCCCGCTGTTGTTGCAATTTTCTCATCCTTTTTCTACGTTCATGAGCTCCTCTGCTGAACCATCCTCTCTTCTTGGGAGGGAATGGCTCCTCAGATTGTGCTTTGAATACGAAAATCCCTTCTTTGGTATCAGCCGAATATCCCAAGGGGGTAGGCTGAGAAGAGGTTCCTTCGTCCCTAGGTGAACTGGACAGTTGACGGTAAGCATCCGAAGGTCCTTAGTCACTCATACTGTAAACTAACAAATTGTCAAGTAACACAAAATAATAATCTACACTTATGCACATAGTCTCATTGATTATTTCCTAACAAAATTAACAATTTCAATGTCAGCAGAACACTTCTTTGGCTGAGATTAGTGGCTGTAGCTCTGATACCACCTTCTGTCGCAACCCCCGACCCCTGCCTCTGGAGGCGGGCGGGCGGCGGCCTACTCAGAGATGGTGGTATCGGTGTTTATCATTATTTGGCAGCGGAATTTACATCAGGACCGTAGTTAGGAAATATTTTATCAGAGTAAAATACCACTTCTTCATAATAGTAAACACATGGGAAATTCCCAAGTTTTTATTACATGTTTATAGGGATAAACCCTATTTTATCGAATAAAACATCTTTCTTTATTTAGGTAACTTTTATAGCCACATTTTCCAAGCCTTCAGTGCTCTCTAGCTGGCTTCTATTTTGGCTTTCACATTTTGTTACCTGAAACGCGTTTTAAAAACATTTGTCAGTGGGAAATACTGGTGAGTGAATCCCAATTTAATAAAAACAGATTTGATCTTTGTACAGCATTGAGGGCAATCAACAATTAAATTTATTTATTATACTACCTTAATTACCACCCACGGTACTGTCGACCCGACTTGTGGTCATGTTACTACTCATAGTGTAGTAACAAATTTTGTATACAAAACCCCAACAAACCGACGATAATTGTAGAATTACAAATACTCAATCACTGTTAATTATAATGTAAAAACAATTGAGGTTTTGTAAAAACAGTTTGCAAAAAGGTTTACAAAAAGGTTTACAAAAATGAGATTACTCACATTGCTAATTTAGACTTTTTCCTGTGGTTTCCTGGTTATAATCTAATAATTTAAACAATGCACACGCATTAGTATAATAACCCAATATTTACATTAGTTATACCCTCCCAGAGACAGAACTCCAACGACTACGTCGGGCAGAGCCTCGACGGCCGTTACGGAGTGCTAAATCAATCGGGCAGCGTATCTAATACGTAACCTGTGGTTAAAATACTTACAACGAGGCAGGGCTTCGCTATTTTAAGGGGGTATTATGCCAAAATTATAATTGATATGTAGAAATATTGAGAGAGAGATCGAGGGAATTGAACAAATGAAACTGAAGGCCGATGGCCTCCTTATATAGGGCTGATCGTCGACCTTGTCGCACCCCGCGACGGAAACCAACGAGGGCTTCGCGGCCCACGACCCCAACTAGGGTAGGCCCTAGCTTGGCTGACGCGGATACTAGACTCGACACGAGTTTGACACGTGGCGGCACCGGGTGAGGCCTGGTGTCAGGCGCTCGCGGCCCGCGTAAGCTCAAGGGTAGTCTGTCGCTCCCCGCGACAGACTGGATTTATTGATTTTATTTTATTTTTAATTATATAATGGTATTTTGGGACCGGTTTTCGTATACGGGGTGTATTTTAAGGCATTTAGGGATGTTCTAAATATTTTAGGGGTGTCAGAATACTAATATTTGTTGAAATGTAAGAGTTCTCGTAGACATTTTCTTTAAAACATGAGACAACGAATGACAAACTTCCAATAGCTTTTACCAATACAACATCTTTGGTTTTCAAACAACAATCTCTAACCAACTTTATCCATCCATCCGTAAATATACAATGATCATCTCTCTTCCTTACTCGTACTAACCATGATTTGTCACCATCAAGTAGTTCTACAATTTGACCGTACGGGACCTCCTTGCCCCTCAACAGACTCTCGAAATCAAGTGGTATATTCTGCGACAGTAGTTAACAAACATCTTACATCAAAAATTAATGTACAGTCCTAATAGTAGCAAGAAAGTTAAAAAACATACCAAAACTATAAAATCATCTTCATTAAGGAATTTTAAAAATGATGGTGTTTGATTGGATGGATTCATATCTATAATAAAGAATTTAAACTTACAAGTTATAAAGACGAACAACATCCAAGAAAAGTCATAGACAAACAACATCATAAAAAACATCACTAACTTCCCTTAAACTAAATCAACACTTAAAAAACAAAAGTACCAAATATTAACGAGACTATTTGTATAATCACACAATTAAGGTTTTACAAAAACAAAGCACAAAACGAAAATCATCATCTCTCACAACAGTAAAGCAAATCAACAACAACCAAAAAATATATGCTTGATTTATCAATCGTAATGTAGAAGACAACATCAAGAAGATGCATACACAAATTGTGACAGAGAATGCTAGCAGTAACTTCATTTAAGTTAATGCAATACTTAATCAATAAAAGTACACCAGATTACAGCAACTATTATTTGTTTCAACAAAGAATATGAAACAACATTTATGAGAAATACATACTAATAACATGAAACAATGATTAATCTAACATTTATAATACAAACAATAACTTCAGAGAAACAATACTTGGTTTTATAGTGTGTAATCTATATTATGCAATAGAACCTTTCCGATTTTGATAAGAAAGTTATGTGTGAAAACTTCCGCATATGTTTTCTGATGCTTATGTTCAATAATGGAGATGAAAAGTATATTAAATGGAGTTAATACAGATGTTCCATTTACACTGGTTAGTTGGATTTAAGTTTTGTAAAATTTATATTTTACCCCATTTTTCTTTAAAATAATGTAATTTTAGCACTACAGCAACCACTGCTTCAATATAAATTTAATGTTAAATAACAAAAGCTTATGTATTAATTCATGTATTTACATAATTAAAGTTAGTTTTTAAATCCCGATATTAAAGATTATTATAAGTAAAATAAATAAACAATTACAAGTTATAGATAAGTATCTTACTTTCAACAATCCCAATGCAATCTTCTCTCTTCTTCTCCGGCGAAAAAACTCTACAGTTTCTTTTTCTTCAGACTTGACGATCAGAAGTTTAAAGTTTTAGATCAGGTATTTTTTTGTTCTCTTGTGTATTTTATAGTTATGTTTTGACATGTTTGTTTCAGTTTCTTCATTTCAAATTATATGGACATCAAAATCATAATATGCTGATGTTAAAATAGATAAACTTATATGAACTTGTTTTGTTTGTTTTATAATAAGATTTATATCAACTTATTTAGTTACATTTTGATTCATTCCATCTAAATAAGAATCTGAAATAATGTTGTTTCATAAATATTTGGTTGTATATTTTACGAATGGTTTTAGAATTATTATATGAACTGCCATGTAGTATTGATATATTTCTTCTATCAACCTTAATTTTGATAAAATATTCTGCAATCAGTTTATAGTACTCATATGTCTGATTTGTAAGTGAATATAGTGTTGGCTGCTGAAAAAAATTGAAGTTTGAAGTTGACATAAACATGGATATTTGAAAAGTTTAATGTCATATAATATTTTTTTTATTATACAACAATATAAATTTCATCTTACACGACGTTAGATTCATATTGTTGGTTGTAGGGTCCATATTGAAGAACACAACATATAACTTTGGTCCTACAAGGTGTTGGATATTTTTTATAGCTTAAATAGCATGTTTTTCAGATACAATTGATTTTATGTTTAAGTATTTAATTGTTATTGTATTTTTTACTTTCAGATGGAGTTTATGATAATTATAGATGTCTCTGAATTGACAGACCTAAGTGAGGGATTGGTAAGCTATATTCTTAGAACAACTTAACTCAAATCACAATTGTATGCTAAAAACTGTATTTATAATGAAAATATAAAATTAAATGTTGTGTATTTTATATACATAGGTACTTCCAAGGATAATGAATAACCAATTACCAAGAAAGTGTGAAGTAATAAAGTTGGTTGATTATACGAGATTTAAGTATAAGGTTGCGGTACAGAGCATCGGTCATAAAAGTAAGAGGATAAACGAGCCAGAATGGACTCGGTTTGTTGAAAGTTACAAAAATAAAAATATAGACAAGCTGCGTTTAAAAAAATTGAAAGAAGTAAAATTTGATAAAGGTTTTGAACAATGAGGGATTGGAGATTAGAAAGGATGACTCGAATAGAGATTATGTTCATGGTTGTTTGATACAGGCTGAAGAAGAAACATACTGCAAGCAGGTTAAAAATTGCTACCTTGTTTTTTATATATTGCCAGTCTATCTTTTGGGCTGTTAGAAAAACTTCTAATTTATATTTTGTATCGTCTATAAAGTCTAATATGACATTTCTGAAATGTATGAAAATTATAGCATTTATCACACGATTTGCTGAAGCTGTTGTCAGAGAGGAGATTAAAAATTGATAACTTCGTTGCAAAAATACATGGACCAAAGCAGAGTAGTAAAGTTGATGTGTATTATGTTTTCTCTCCCGAAAACGAAAAGGGATCGGCTGCTGGTTTTATGGGATCAGGATGGACAACTTTTTGCTTTGAAAATGACATTGAGGAAAGCTACCACCTGTTGTTTCAATGGATGGGAAGTACTCCTGAAGACCACTTTAACTTCACTATCAAGATTTTTAACAAAGACGGGATTGTACTTCACGGGGAGACTAAACATCACTACAGCCGTAACAACCACCAACACCGCAAAAAGCGTCCACATTATAAGAAACAGTTTGAATACCATGCTATAGAGACACACAGCTTGGTATTTACATATCTACTTTTAATATAGTTGATTTTACTTATAATGTTGGATCTATTTGTTATTACTTAAAGTATATGCTGTTTTGAATGAATAACCAAAGAAAAATTTTTATTTTACAGGCAATAACGAGGAAGTTTGTTCGAGAACACCAGCTAAATGAGTACCGTAGAGCTGTGTTGTCATTTGGTCATGTGAAGTTTTTGGTACAGCTGCTTGTAATGAGAGATCCTAGAAGACCTGATGACAACACCCATCAAGTGATGTATTCAAACTGGCAGCGTATCATGGATGAAACGGGAATATCTATGGGCAAAAAGCTGAGGTTTGAGATAGTCGAAGAAAAAAAGTGTGTTAGGAGATAAAGTACACTTTGAAGTTTGTTGATATAGTCTGAACATCTTTTTAGCGTTTAATGATTTATGTTTTTGTTGATATGTTTGATGGATAAATTTCTTCTTTCAAAACTAACTTAAGGATGAAGTTATATAGTGTTAGTATATAAAGTTATATACTTTCAAAACTTTGTGGATTTACCTTTTTATATTTTGCATCTAAACATTACTATATTTTGCATCTAAACATTACTATTTTGCATCACATTTCCTGGTCGCTCAAGGAAAAGAAATATAAGATTCAAAATTAACAAAATAGTATACAACCTGTAATTACCAATAACAGTCTTTTAAACATCTACTCCTAGCAAAGGGATAAACTCAACATCTGTTTCGCTAAACTTTGCAAACCAAAAGGTCTATTGAAGACAAAGACTGTTGAAGCAAAGTCTGTTGAACCAAACAACCTCTGCTAATGAACCAAAAGGTCTGTTGAAGACAAAGACCGCTGAAGCAAAGGTCTCCCAAAGAGAACCTCTGCTGATGAAGCCAAATGTATGATGAATCTAAGTTCTGCTGTGGACCAATAGATATTGCAATTCAACAGAAGATCTTTAATATAAGATCTTTAACAGATGATGATCAACAGCTGATAAGGTATGTTGAAGCAAAGTCTATCAACAGATGCTAATGTAACTCAGATCCTAACAGTTCTTAGGCATTAACAAATGTTAGGACGCTGTAACAGTGCTTAGCCTCTAACAGATGTTAATGTATCTCAGACCCTAACAGTTTTCCCACTAACCATTTGATTAAATTTCCATTCATTCACTAACAATAATATACAACCCTACTACTTGTGCAATACATGAATATCAACAAAATTGTATATAATGTACAATCACAATATTATATAACAAACAAAAAGGTTAAATTTACTTGATATTCAAAGTGTAGACATTGAACACCAAATACATTAGTTTAGATGCTTCAAATTGTAGCCATTACATACCAAACTTTTGACCACAGTTTGTTAAAACAACAATTAACAGACATAAATAAAAACCACAAGGAGTCTTCAAAATAAGTGGTTTCTACTTATCTCTCATAAGAAATGTTTTTTCATAAGCATCTAATTGTTAACCTTAGACAGCTTCTTCCGGGTTCTTCTCACATTAGTGGATAGCTCACCAACATTCACAACATCAACATCTTGAGTTGTCCGCTTTCCATTGGGACTTGATCCAGAATCCTTTTCAACTTCAACGGCTGAAGAGTCGGCCGTAACAGAGACAACATCCTTGCAACAGATCACAAAACAACTATTGATCTCATTTAATAAAATAATGAACTCTAAAAACATATTAAATATACTTTCAAAAATAAATACTCACCCTTGAAGTTTGTTCAGCAGACATCTTGGAAGATTCTGAAAGGTTAACATCTTTAACTTTAGCTACCTCTTGAGTAACCTAAAGGATCATAATATATGATATTATATAAAAAAAGTGCAGAATCCAGTTTTTGAACCTCAAAAGAAAAATAAATAGATTGAAAAAGTAATTTTATATACTACCTCATTAGTATTTTCATCACCGTTACCATCTCCACCAACCAACTCAGCAATTATTACTGGATCATCACATGTTTTTTTTGCACGGTATAAACACGATAGTCATTTTTAAGATTGAATTCTGAAACATCAATCTTAAAAGCGACCTTCTTATGAACCAATCGAAATATCTCATGAGGGAAACATTCAGTATCATTCGCCTTCACCTGCTTCTCTCTTATGTCACTCGTCGCTAATCCAAGAAGCTTCTGAACATCTCTATCAAACATAACAAAAGAAACACTACCACTCTCATCCTGCACCTGGACTTGCACCTTGAACCTGAAATATATACAAATGACTAAGTAAACTCCAAAATTATATTGAAATATCAGTCTTAGACTGTTATTTATATAAATAAAATGTTAAATAATCATCATTGCTTACTTTGTGGTGATGGATGTACTTCACTACGACATTTGGGACAAACCAAAGAAGTCGCAGGCAATTGAACAATATCATCTGAAACATTTTCAAACATTCTGTAAGTATTCACTTTTAGCCATCACCTTCTTGAAACACTTACAACAGGCAGGATAAAACCAACCATAATCTTCTTGCACAATCTTAATTATCGCAACCACAACACAAGACATTTCCTGTAAAAATAATATATCAACTTGTAATCTATAGATTGACAAACATGCAGGTGATAAACCAAACAAATAACCAAACTATATAAAAAGATGTGAAACCTTTTCTATCTCACTAATCTCATCAACATGTTTCCTCACACCATCTGTTACAAATTCTTTATGCAATGGAAAAACGCTCTGAGACGATAGTATTGTTTGAGAAGTAGAACCACTCCATTGTCCAAATTTCAGTATAAGACTTTTGGATACCACAAATGATTAGAATTAGTATACAAATAACATGAAACCAAGTATTTGACTTGAACATCTATATACAATAGAAATTATATTGACAAATTACCTCCTCCTTAGCTAATTAACTTCATCAATTTCTTCATTTAGAAAGATTCGTGTTGCAAACTTATCACTTTGAACTGTATATTTATCTACATGCAAAAGTATATAGATATTTAGTCAACCTGTTATTGTATTGCCAGAAATAAAGAGTATAGTTATGATTTGCAGAAAGTAACAAAAATTACCTTTCCATTCCTTACACTTTCCATGTTGTATAACAACCATCACATGCTCATGAGCTGGGATTTTAGAGATGAACTCCTTAAACTGCAGAGCATAATCATTCCACACAGTACACCGCAAAACCTTACCCGATATTCGTATGACGATAAACTAAATACTAATTTATGACCATTTTTTTACAATCTATAATATTAAAACTAAATTGAATGAATAACAACACAAAATCAAAGGAAATTTATGACATTTATTAAAGTAGTAAACGAGTCATAAATTAACTAACATATTCACTTGAAGAATAAACTGTTGATCTCATTTATTACCATGATTCAACATTAGATATAAACACTATTGATCTCATTTATTACCATTACCATGATTCCACATTAAATACCAACATTTTTCATCTTATTTATTAACATCATTAAATACAAACAATGATCTATACATGACTGAACATGTAAACAACAACTTACTTCAAGTCTTGAATATCAAAATTGATCTTCTTAGTTTCTTTTGGAGGTCGACCAAAGAATTCAAGATCTCCACACCAAACCATAGATCCAACAACATCTATATGATTACATTATACAACAGTATAAGTAAAACTTTCTAATTTTATACAGACATGATTACAAAAATATACAGTACCAACACTCAAAGAGTTTAACGCCTCTCCTTGAAGAATATCTTGATAAGCTCTAAATTTGAAACCATATTCAACACCTTGCCAATCTCTCACAGGTGTAACAGTTGTGCATCTATAAAAGTTGATTTGATAATTATGTACTACAACTTTATATAAATCTTTGTTCTCACCAACACCAAATTTCGATAGATTCACAACATCTTCTTGAAGATGTCCATCAAAATCAGGTATCAGATGACTTTTAATACTTGTTTGAATCTTAGCACCCTGAAGAACATTTAAATAAAGTATTTTTTTAGCATACACCACTACATTCTCTGATAGAACGGAAAAACAGAAATACAAATTACCTTTTCATCAATGAAGATGAAATCCATTTTGTAACCTGATTCCATTTTCGAATAATCCTCACTTTCATGTGCCACATATCTTTCCCAGGATTCAAATCGTTAACAAAACTAAGATTGTTACTCTCAACTGATATTGACATGCTTCTAATTCGGAATTCGGATGGTGATCAAATTTCAAATTTCAAAATCCAAAATCAGAGAAGATGAAAGTGAGATCAAATAGGAAGAGGGAAATGAGAAGAAAAGCCTTATATAAGAAGATGATTGACAGGAGTTTGTGAGTGACATGCATTAATTGCAAATTACTTATTTCCATGCATTTTTTAATTTGAATTTGCCGGCAATTAAGCTTAAACAACTGTTGATCTAAAAGCATTACATAAAACTTCAACCTCTGCTGGGTATTAAAGTATAGACGGATATATATGGGCAGATGTTTACTTTGGCAGAGGTTTGATTGAATTTTAAATGATATTATATATTAATTAAGAGTTATGATGCAATAATGAGATAAGAAAAGAATTGTTGGACAACCTCTTTGGCCGCCACATCAGCTTTTCTTATGACATCGGGATTTTTCCTTTTACAGAAAGTATAGATGGATTAAGTTCGCATACAAAAAACGTACGAAACACATGAAAAACAAAAAAACACGGTGACATTTTCGTAATTATTTTCTCGTAGGGTAATTATCAAAATTACTCTAAAAATGATCTTGTAAAGAAATTTAATCTTGTAGGGTAATTATCAAAATTACTTTACAAGTATATCAAAATTACTCTACATCAAAATTACTCTACAAATAGGGGTGTGCATGGGTCGGTTTTGCCCAAAAACCATAACCATAACAGCGATATCGGTTTTTGGATAACCATAACCATAACCGATCGGTTATGGTGGTTATGGTTATTCGGTTTTGATGGTTATAGCGGGCCAGTTATGGGTGGTTAACTGTGTATTTAGCTTAGCTAAAAAAAGCTTAATTTTTTTTAACATGGAATAAATTGTTATTGCATATTTGTATATATTAGTATATAACATATTATTAAAAAATACATATAATCTATAATATTAATACCAATTATTATCGAATATTCAAATAAGTGATATGATACATTCCATAAATTCAAATAAACATTCAACCAAAACCACAAATTGATATGAAAAACCTATAAGTACTAAAAATCTTCAATAAAAAACATTAAATATTAAAAATATGGTGAAAAGTCCTAAATCCTACAAATATTTATTACATGTCGGTTCGGTTCGGTTCGGTTAGGGTGGGTATGAAAAAAATGATAACCATAACTGACCCGCTACTTTTGGTTTTCACAAAAAAAACCATTAACCGACCCACTGGTTTTTTATTTGGTTTGGTTTTTTCGGTTTGGTTTTGTCGGGTAATTCGGTTATAGTTCGGTTAATTCATTTTTTTGCACACCCCTATCTACATGTGTATCAAAATTACTCTGCAAGTTTATCAAATAACATATAATTCAAAATTACTCTATAAAATTATTTGTAGAATAATTATGATACTCTACAAAATTACCTTAGAAGATCAAAATTTCCATACAATATCATTTATAGAGTAATTATGATACTCTACAAAATTACTCCACAAGATCAAAATTCCCCTACAAGATCATTGATGTGTGCAAAATGCAACATATAAATTACATCAATTGAGGCATAAAACTAACCCCTTTTTACTACTAATGTTGGAAAAAGCGCGTTTCTTTCTTCCTTTTGAATTTACACGACCAAACGAGCTTAAAAGAACAAAAGGAGCAAATAAGCAACCAAAACCAACATAAATACAAAAGGAAGGAATAAACATGACATGCCCGACCCCTCGGCAGCATCTCCCAAAGCAAAAAACAAGGAAATAGAGCCTGACCACGGGGCCGTGCCCAGCTGAGCATGGGGTGTGGTCAGGAGCCTGCACAAAAAGACAAACCTGCAGAAGCTTTTACGCCCACCACGGGGCCGTGCCCAGCTCTACACGCGCTCGTGGTCAACTCTAAGATGCGTAGAATCTTGATAGTACAGCAAAGAGTTGACAACGGGGCCGTGCCCACGAGACACGGTGTCGTGTGGGGCCCTCTGCTGACAATTGCAGTTAATGAAGGAAGAGAAGATGCTGGCCACGGGCCGTGTTGGCTGGACACGGGGCCGTGGCCAGGGCTCTGTTCTGGCTATAAAAGGGGGTGCTTGGTTCACTTGAAAGGCATCCCTTGGCAAACTACTACTCTCCCACTTTGCCACCACTCCACCACCACTATAACACCAACACCCAACACCCAACACCCAACACCATCATCCGTTATTAGAGTGCGTGTAGTAGTCTCGGGATCCAAGATTGATCGTAAGAGTTCTTGCCAATCAAAGGCCATGTTTGGCTAAGCCTCTTACATCACTTGGTGAAGACAAGTTTTTAATGTATTACGTTTGATTTTTAATCTTTCGGCACCTTTTATTTGGGTTTGTATTAATGACATCAATAACTAGTTTCTTATGTTGAAGGTGAATTTTCTTTATCATTTCTTCATGGTGTCTTGAGATTACTTTACTGTCTATATAAAGCGCATTAACTACCTGAAAGGGGGTTAGGGGGATGGTTTGGTAAAGTTCTTGTCTCGTTCAGTGTATAGATCCTACAAGGATCTGGTTCAAGCTTACTAGGACCTCCTTCAATGCCCAACGGTATTGGATGGCAGGGGTGCGAATAGCTTGAACCCCTCATATGTAAGCTACTATTAATTCTTTAAACCGGCTTCTTGCGATTGTATCCTTGCTGACTCAAACCACTTAGCTGAGGGTAACGGCACCTTCAAAAGAGGGGCCTACCACTTTTCGCATTAATAACTAACTTAATTGTCTTTCAATATTCTGACCCTTTGGGATTGTATCCCTGCTGACTCAAACCACTGGGTTGAGGGTAATGTCACCTTCAAAAGAGGGGCCTACTACTATAACTAAGATAATCTCTTAAAAAGTCAGAAAGTGCGAAAATCATCAAATGATACATTAAAGACGAGTTGGATCCAAGTGATTCTATCTTGTCTATCTGTTTTTCTTTTATTTATCTTTTCATTTTTAGTTTTATTTTCATATTTCAAAACTTTTCTCAAAAATTTAGATTGATTAGACGTTGAGGATAAAACGGTATTAAAAGCTCATGTGTCATTGGACGACCTCGGTATCTTACCAACATTATATTACGCTCACGATGGGTGCACTTGCCCAAGTGTGTGTTTAGTGTTAGTACAATATCGTGTTTTATAAATTTAAAACTTGACTAATGCGTAAACTGGACTTAAAATAATAATAAAATCATATCACACCTAACGCACACCAATCATTTGTAGAGTAATTTTGATAATTACTCTACAAGTAAATAATGACGAAAATACTATCACGTTTTTTTACATTATCATCCTATTCGTACGTTTTGTATGATAAAAAAATATTTGTATTTCATCTTTTGTCCATATATCATACGATGATGATAATTTAATAAGAGAATAGAGTTGGTTAAATATAATAAGTTAATAACTAATAATGTGCTGAATCAAGATCTCGTTCAAATTTTCAATTTTGGAAATATTGATTCAGACAAATAAGATGATGAGAGAAGGTTTTTCGGAGTGCCGATTTTAGAGACAGAGCAGCAGTTGTATAACAACCCTCCTAATTAATCCGACACCCTAAAAATATTTAGAGTGCCCCAATATGTCCTAAAATACACCCCGTATACGAAAACGGACCCCGAATACCTTTATTTTTATTAAAATTAATTAAAAACAAAAATAAATGGTCTCTGGCGGGCCGCGTAAGACCCACCCTTGGTCTACGCGGGGCGCGACATCCCAGCCACGAGGCCTCACCCGGAACCGACATGTGGCTCAATCGTGTCAAAGCTAGGAGTGATGACCGGTCAAAGCTAGGGTCTACACCCCTAGCTCGTGGGCCGCGTAAGCCCCTGCCTCATCTTATGCGGGGAGCGACAAAGCTGAAATCAGGCCCTATAAATAGCAACCTTCAGCAGTTCAGTCGAATTCGCTCACGATCTTTCCCTCTCTCGAATTTCTGCATATTTGAAGTAATATTTTGGTAGTATACCCCCCTAATTAACAAAGTTCTTCCCCGTTGTAAGTATCATAACCCCGATTACGTATTAGATACGCTGCTCGACTGATCTAGGGTTCCGTAACGGCTGTCGTGGTTCTGCCCGACGTAGTCGTTGGAATGCCGTCTCGGGGAGGGTATTACTAATGTAAATATTGGGTTATTATACTAACGCGTATGCATTTGTGTAATTTATAGATAATCACCAGGAAATCCTTAAAGAAAACCCTAAGACAACAATGTGAGTAATCTCCTTTTTGCAAACTGTTTTTACAAAACCTCATATGATTAACATTATATTAAACAGTGATTGAGTATTTGTATTCTACAATTATCGTCGGTATGTTGGGGTTTTGTATACAAAATTTGTTACTACCTTGCGAGGAGTAACATGACCACAAGTCGGGTTGACAGTACCGTGGGTGGTAATTAAAGTAGATGGAAACAAATGTAATTGCGCGACCGCCCTCAATACTGTACAATGATTTTACTTAACTTGATTAAACTGGGATTCACTCACCAGTATTTCCCACTGACAAAATGTTTTAAACGCGTTTCAGGTAACAAAATGTGAAAGCCCAATAGAAGCCAGCTGGACAGCACTGAAGGCTTGGAAAAGTGGCTATAACGTTACGTAAAATAAAGAGATGTTTATTTAAATAACATAGGGTTTATCCCTATAAAAATATGTGTACTTGAAACTTGGGATTTTCCCATATGTTTAATATATTAAAAGCGTTGTAATTTACTCTGATAAAAATATTTCCTAACTACGATCCTGATGTAATTTCCGCTGCCAAAATGATAAACACCTGGATACCACCGAAACTGGCCGCGGCCGCCTGTTCCCGGGTAGTTAGGGGACGGGGGTTGCGACAGAAGGTGGTATCAGAGCTAAGCCACTGATTCAGCCACTGAAGTGTTCTGCTGACACCAAGATATTGTTCAAATGTTAGGAAATTAATTACGGAAATACGTGCATATCTGTATTTTATTGTTATGTGTTATTTGACTATTTGTTAGTTTACAGTATGAGCGATCAGGGACCCTCCGACGCCTATCGTCAGTTGTCCGGCTCACCTAGAAGCGAAGGCACCTCTTCACAGCCTGCCCTCTCAGGGTATTCAGCTGACAATGAAGATGGGATATTCGTGTTTAAGGCTCAGTCTGAAGAGCCATTCCCTCCTAAAAAGAGAGGATGGTTCAGTAGGGGAGCACATGAGCGTAGGAAGAAAATGAAAAAGTTACAACAGCAGCGAGTTCTAGCAGCCGCTAAAAGAGAAACAGATGCCCACACCCAAGACATGCTCAATAGGAGTTTAGCAAACTTCCATATTTTAGCAACCACAGCTTCCGACCCAAACCTGGAGCAACTCATAGCACCTCAACCATTACCCTTGTTTCCCACTCAGCCAATGGAAATAGAAAACAACCCAGAAAACCAAATCCAAATGCATGATTTTAACCCAGAAGAGATACCTAGGATACCAGCACCCAATCCCTTAGACCCAGACTACGACCCGTGGTTTGATGATCATAGGGATTATGTACAACGCTACCACCTAACAGACGAACCCATGCCAAACCTAGCAGCTTACCCAGGTCTGGACCCTCTAGATCCCTACTATGATACCGATGAATACATTAGGGAAATCCTAGAAAATCCATACCCTCAGGAAGAACCCATGCCACAGTACCCAGATCCAGTACCAGCACCTGCACCCCCAATGAGTGCAGAGAAAGTGCAAGAACTCCGAACTTTCGGAGAAGAGATTTTAGAAAGTAGCGAGAGGATGAGGCAGGTTGGAGAGCGACTCGTCTGGAAGTACGACGAGCGTAATATGGAGTTCTGGATGAACCCATATCCGTGATGGTGATAGTAATAATAATATAATAATAAATATTTAATATATTTGTGTATGAAAAATAATAATAATAATAATAATAATAATAATAATAATAATAATAATAATAATAATAATAATAATAATATATCTATCGTAGTATAGACCACTTTGTGGTTAGTGATGCATAATAGTATTGTAAATTTTAATTCCAGTTCCAGTTTGTATTAGATGCATACTATAAGAAAGAGTAAGTCGCAATGTTCGACGCTTTTGACCAATATGTGTGTTGTGTGATTAATTGCCTTAAATACTAGTTTGTGATATTAATAATTGGCAAATGTTTAAAATTCAGATGGACAACGAAGTGAACCAGGAAAACCAGAATAACGATAACCAGAGTAACAATAACCCGGATAATGATAACCCGAACAACAACAATAATGGAAACCAAGTGGATAACAGTGCCATCCAACACATAGTGGCACAAGGGATAATAGATGCGATGCCATATATTATCAAAACGGTTAAGGAAGCAGATAATAAAAGTAAACGTGATAGTAAACGACCCACTGAACCTGAAAACAGCGTGAACCATGGACCTATACTTCAAGCGCCCATTCCCAAAAGAAGAAGAACCATGTCTTATGGTTGTTCTTATAAAGAATTCTGGTCTTGTAAACCAATGGAATTCTCGGGAAATGAAGGAGCCGTTGCATCTCTACGCTGGATAGAAAAGACTGAGGCAGTCTTAAAAATAAGCAAGTGTGCGGAAGAGGATAAGATAATGTTTGCTTCTAATCTGTTTAAGAATTCAGCATTAGAATGGTGGAACACTATCCTCCAGTCTAGGGGAAGTGATAGAATTTATAATATGGAATGGGAGGAATTTAAGAATATGGTAGAAAGAAAATTCTGCCCTCCCAATGAAAAGGAACAGATAGCAAATAAGTTCCTAAACCTTAGGATGACTGGGGTAGATAGTAAATGTTATACTACATTATTCTTTGAATATGCTAGGATAGTGCCAACCCTTGCATCACCTGAACCAGTACTAATCTCCCTTTATATATGGGGATTAATTAGTGAAATAAGGCATGTAGTCAAGGCAGCTAGACCTCAAACTATAGAAGAAGCTGTAGAACTAGCAAACACCTTGACTGATGAATTAGTGCGTACACGAGAAGAGGATCAGAGGAGAAACCTAGCTCAAAGGCTTACCCAAGAATTCCATTATGGAAATTCCAACCGTGGGAAAAATGTAGGTTCTACCTCTACACCGTACTGCAAAGCTTGCAAGAAGAAGCATTCAGGAAAATGCTCCACTTACTGCAATTTCTACAAGATACTAGGGCACAAGGAGGAAGACTGTAGGAAGAAACCTAATAATGGAATGTGCTTCAACTGTGGAGAAAAATGTCATATAAAGCCAACTGTCCAAAACTAGCTCCAGCCACGAACACCAAGAATACTAAAAATGCTAGAGCATTTGTTCTGACTGCAGAAGAAGCAAAGATGATCCCGGATGTGATCGCCGGTACGTTCTTAGTTAATGATATTTTTGCTAAAGTATTATTTGACTCTGGTGCGAACCAAATTTTTATTAATACTTCATTTTGCAAACTTCTCAATCAACCATTAACTAAACTCCCACAAGAATGTCTATTAGAGACAGCAAATGGGGAAACCATTAAGATTTCTGAAATCTTGCAGGGAGCAAGAATAGAATTTCTAAATCAAAAATTTATTGCAAATCTTTACCCAATGAATCTGGTGGGATTTGATGTTGTGTTAGGAATGGATTGGTTAATAGCCAATAAAACCAGTATTTTATGTGATCAAAAGTCAATTCAAGTAAATTCACCAAAGGGTGAAAAGATCACAATTAAAGGAGATAAGCTTTCTAGATCCACAACATTCATCTCTGTGATGAAAACGACGAGTTATATAAGAAAAGGATCATTAGTGTATTTGTAACACCCGTTAAGTTAATTTAAGGTTTAATGAATCTTTTACGAAAACAATCATGTAATTACAATTACATATACATCAGAAATACGGGTTTACTAAAACTTTTACAAATCATAAGTTATTCTACATCACGTGGTTGAATTCGTTGTTTAAAATTTACAACGTAGCAAAGTGCGGAAGCGTGTATCTATATTGTGTTCGGTTCTTCGTTGAGCTTGATCGTCTTCCGGCATCCCAAAGTGTACCTACATTTCATAAACATGACATGCTTTAGTCTTACGGGGTTTAAATCATGTCCAAACGAGTACGAGAAACAATTGATGTTCAAAAGAAAACAAGGACTTGAAAATAATCTCCACCGTAACGTACGGTGGCACCGTAAGTTACGGTGGGCCCTGTATGCAGCTTTTCCATTTTGCAGTAATTTGACACGAAATCTTTCGTATCTTTCAAACCGCTTATCCGTTTGACTTACCGTTTCTTCCTGCATGTTTAAAATTTGATTCTCCATCATATGGTGTTAAAATCCGATATCTGGCTTGATAAAATTTAAGACTTTTAAGTCTTCGGCTTAATACTCTTTTACCAAAAGTTGACCCGTTTGTGATTTTATCAAACATACAAGTTTGTTCGACCCTTATTTCTCACAAACCTATTAAATTCAATAATGTCTAACATATTAGGTTCCGATTATAGAATTATATACCTTCTTTAATCCATTTCACCCATATGCTTATTTTGACCCGTTTGAGGTATTTACGCATTTTAGTCTAGAACTTGTGCTTTTCTTTTGACGCCACAAAAGTCCATGTCTAATTAACTACAAATTTCCAACACAACTATTTTGTGGCGGATTTAACATAATGAATCCCCTTTTCCCAAATTTACCCATTGGTTGATCATTTTACGCAAATGACCGTTTTTGAGCATTTGACCCACGAATATGAATTCCTATGACTTTTATTCATATTTAATGATTCCATAATCTTTATGTAAGTTCCTAATCAACCCCCCTATGGGTCGTTTGCCCGATATACCCTTCAAGGGTGTTTTGGTCAACTTCAGTCCCTCACTATACGACGAAGGACTTTCGCTAAATATTTGACCACAAATTGTATGTTTAACCAAAAGCTTATTTAAACGTACCTGGCTCGGGTCAAGGTATTGACCCGTTTACATAACTTTTGCTTTAAATCTTTCTAGTTAAAGAAAAAAAATACTTATGTTATTTCCTGTGATTACAAAACTCGACAAGCGATTGTCAAATGGTGCTAACAACACCATTTAACCCATTTAGTCTAATTTGCCATTTATCCATATGAGATGGTACTTAGTTACCATTTCATCCCTTTAAACCTAACCCGGTTTTCCTTTAACTTGTTTTACTTAAAACTGTTTTTATTTGTTCGTCATTACATGACTAATTTACCTTTTTACTCCTTTTACCATGATTCATGATTTCTTACCATTTTCCCTTGTTCCGACTCTCATTGAATCGTGTAGGAACATTGTATACCAACCACTTAGTAGCATTCATATGCAATACTTGAAATTAAGTAATTTTGCAAGCAATGTAAAGGGGCGTAAGCTCCACTTACCTCGCATCCGAATATGCTTTTCTTCTCGTGCTTGATTCGTTTGACCGCTTCTTTCCCAAGCCTCCACCTAGCTCGTTAGGAGGCAAACTATCATCATTCACAAGGTGGTTAGATTAGTCATTTCAATTCACGACTATTCCACCTCACGTATTTTCTATGTCGAAACTACTATTTGACTTTATCAATGGTTAGTTTGACTTTTAAAAGTCAATTGACTTACCAACATATTCATATGCACATTTGGTTCATTGAACTCACTTAGGCATATTTCATCCGAACTCTTAACAAAAATCAATTTTTACATACTAGCTAGTAAGCCGCGATTTCATTTAGGCATTTCATATCAATGAAAATTGGCTGTCTTTGGTGACTTGTTTAACCTGTTTACATGTCTTCAAAAATTATGATTTTTTTATGTGGCGTACCTCTCGGAGGGTTAGCCCTTGAGTTAAAATTTCAAGATCTAACTCTTTACAAAAAATTCGTGAAAATTCATTTACTAAGCTGCAATCAGATTCGTCACTTCTGACTGCAGCTTACGGAAAAATTCATTAAAAATTCCTCGTTTATCCGATTGACGAAATTCCAATTGGTGATTCTTTTAATCGCTTAAAACTTTCTACAGTAAGAATTTGAGATCATAGCTCAATTCCTAAATTGAGTTATGACATTCGTGATGGGCTGCAATTTCTGCCAGAAAACGCAGCTTGAACCTTTGATACGATACGGAAAAATTCATAAAACGCTCGATTTTCGTCGAAAAAATGCGATTCCAGTGGGGTTTTAAAGATATTTCCTGGAATTACATTCTAGACTCAAGAAACACATTATTTTATCACTTTTTGTCCAGGTTACAGCCAATACAAATCGGCTGTAAATTCCGATCAAGAATCGTTTGAATTCAGCTTTCAATTTAAGCTTGTTCTTGACATCATAACACTATTTTTTTTTGCAATCAAAACCCTAAAAACATCTTATACATGAATTTAGTATCAACAAAAACTTGAGCTAAGCATGATTTCAACATATACTTGTCTAGGGCTTACTCCTAGACACTATATTGTTCCTATTCCATGCAATTAACAAACATGCATCATCAATTTTCAGATTTCCCAATTTCATGAGATTTTCAAACAGTGAATTAACACCAAATTTTACATACCTTGTAACCCCCTTGTGATGAGGATCACGTATCTATGTTCAGATTTCGATTTGGGACAGGAATTAGCCTTCAATTGATCAAATTTGTGGAGTTAGGGTTTGATGAGAGTTCCTGGTCGCTCTCCTGCGCTTCTGATCGACCAAAACACTAATTTGTGTGTTTCGTTTTTATTTAATTTGTTTTAACAAATTCTAGTTTCAAGTTTTACAACTTAGGTCCCTCCACTTTAGTTTCTATAATAACTTTGGTTAATTTTAACCCTATTATAAGTTATTTTCTAAACTATTAGCTAACTAGGTTAAAATCCCTAGTTAGCAAATTCTTGTTTATTTAAGAATCCTAATATTCACCGGGTTTCTTTTACCACTAAAGGTAAATTACCCGTCTTTTAGTATAAACGTGGTTTGATTACCAAACCCGTTTTCGGGGTGTTACAGTATTTGATTTTCATAATCATTAACACTAAAGGAAAAGAATTAAAAGATATCCATGTAGTATCTCAATTTTCAGATGTATTTCCAGAAGAGTTACTAGGGCAACCTCCAGACAGAGAAGTTGAATTCAGAATCCATCTTCTACCAGGGACAGCACCAATTGCCAAAGCACCTTACCGTTTGGCACCTGCAGAAATGTAGGAACTGAAGAAACAGCTAGATGAATTGTTGGAAAAGGGATTCATACAGCCAAGCTCATCGCCATGGGGAGCACCGATCTTATTCGTTAAAAAGAAGGACGGATCAATGCGTATGTGCATTGACTACCGTGAATTGAACACGGTCACGATTAAAAATCGGTATCCATTACCGAGAATCGATGATTTGTTCGACCATCTACAAGGAGCTCGATTTTTCTCTAAAATCGATTTACGATCAGGATATCATCAATTAAAGGTATAGGAAGAGGACATTCCTAAGACCGCTTTCAGAATAAGGTATGGCCATTATGAATTTACTGTCATGCCATTTGGTTTAACCAATGCCCCAGCTGCATTTATGGACATGATGAACCGAATATGTAAGCCATATTTGGATAAATTCATAATTGTCTTTATAGATGATATTCTTATTTATTCTAAAAGAAAAGAGGAACATGCAAAGCATTTGCATGCACTTCTAAGTTTATTGAGAAAAGAAAAGCTTTATGCTAAGTTTTCAAAGTGCGAGTTTTGGTTAGAACAGGTACAGTTTCTTGGGCATTTAGTCAATCATGAAGGAATTCATGTGGATCCCACAAAGATCGAGGCAATTACCAAATAGAAAACCCCTGAGTCACCAACCGAGTTTGGAAGTTTCTTAGGATTGGCGGTTATTATAGAAGATTTATTCGAGATTTTTCTAGAATAGCCATTCCTTTAACTAAGTTAACCTGTAAATCTGTCAAGTTTGAATGGGGACCAAAACAAGAAGAAGCCTTTAGAATCCTTAAGCAAAGATTGACCAATGCACCCATATTAGTGTTACCAGAAGGAACTGAAGACTTTGTAGTCTATTGTGACACTTCTAAATTAGGTTATGGATGTGTGTTAATGCAACGTCAAAAGGTTATAGCTTACGCCTCTAGACAACTTAAAAATCATGAAGAGAATTATTCAACCCATGATTTAGAACTAGGAGCTATAATTTTTGCTCTTAAGATTTGGAGACATTACCTTTACGGTAGTAAGTTTACCATTTTCACCGACCATAAGAGTTTAAGATATGTTTTCGGACAAAAGGAATTAAATATGAGACAAAGACGCTGGATGGAGATACTTAGTGATTATGATTGTAATATCCAGTACCATGCAGGAAAGACAAACGTAGTAGCTGATGCTTTAAGTCGAAAATATCATGAAAAACCAAAAAGAGTACGTTCACTTAAATTAAATCTGCAAGTAGATTTAAATGAACAAATTAGAAAAGCACAAGAATAAGTAATCAAGGATGATACTGAAAAATTGAAAGGAATGATTAAGGAATTAGAACAAGGAACAGATGGAATTTGGAGATTCCATAAGATAAGAATGTGGATACCTAAATTAGGAAACCTACGCCACCATATATTAGAAGAAGCCCATAAGTCTAAATATATGTAAGACTTATCTTGAAATAACAGAATTTGTACTATTTAACACGCATTTCTTACAAAAATGCGAGCTTACAGAAAATTTTGTTGGGTTTACAATCATACATGATCGAAATATTTGAATTACCATTCTAACTAGTTTAAAAGAATTTCAAATGCAATTCTTAATGTTTACATATTAACTAAAACAAAATAAATCAATGCGGAAGCTTGTTCGGTGTGTTCGGTTCTTGTAAGTCGCTTGATCTTCATCCGGAAATCTTGGAAGCATTCACCTAGTGCCAAAACCACATAACTGTTAGTTTTGACAATGTTTAAGCATGTATAAACAAGTTCTATGGCCCAACCATAGAAATAAAACAAAATTTCTGAACTATAAGTCGGTCGCGCCCCGCGACCGTTTTTTACTCATCCTCCGCGGCCCGCGACATGGGTCGCGTCGCGCGACCATTTTGTGGTTTCGCCGTCGCGTAGCGCGACGACCTATTTTTCACAGCAGGTTGTTTTCTTGATGCTGCATTTTGCCCAGCTATGTTTTTCATCCAAAATTCCAACTTAAAAGTTTCATAACTTTCGATCTACTTATCCGAATTACGTGATTCTTGTTTCTATGCGACCGTAATACAATTACGGACCCGTTTATCATCTCGATTCGTAATAAAAGCTGATTTATAAGCAAACGGCTTCTAAATTCTTTATGCCATTATTTGAACCATTTCATTTCAGCACCATACTACATGTTTATTAACGAATATTATTTCTTGTCATTTTTACCCATTCCCGAGCTTGTCAAACGTTAGCGTTTTCGCTCCCATTACATGGTTTGCATACGCGTTTACTTTCGCCGGTTTATTTTGTAACCTTATAACACTTAAACCAACATTTTACCACCTACCTTATTTTGACCCACGAAAGTGCATACCTATAACTTAAATTCAAATTTAATGATTCCATAATCAAATGCAAGTTACTAAACAACCTTTATGGGTTGTTCGCCTAATTTACCCATCGAGGGCTTTTTGGTCAATTTTAGTCCCTCATTTACGACGAAGGACTTTCGCTAATATATGACCAAAATATCGCTTTTTAAGTATAATTATGAATATGCGTACCTGGCCCGAGTCAACAAATAGACCCGATTTATACCTTGCTTTTATTATCACAAATTCTATGGCTTCGAAATCATTCGAATTGCTAATCGTTCCTGTTAACATAAGGCTCGACAACCACATTAGTCGATATTGTCAAATGGTGTTACCACCACCATTTGACTCGTTTGGCCTATATGGCCAAACTCTTACATGTATAGAAAAAACATGGTTTTTAGTTACCACTTTGCCCATCCGATCCATTTCGGATTTTCCTTTCATTAAATCCCTTTCCTTACTTATTTAGCCCATTTCGGCTTACGCCATGAGTACCTTTTTAACTTCGGTTTACATTAGTCAACACTTGACCAAATTCCATTTTTTTCCTTTTTCTTAATATTAGATTACACTACAAGGTAATCTTATCGAAAACTCACAATTTCTTAGTCCTTTCATGACCAAGTTACCATTTCACCCTTTTTACCATAACTCATGGTTTTTTATTGTTTATATTAGTCCGACCCGCATCAATTGCGTCGGAAATTGATGTTTCCCGTATTATCTTTATCGTATTTATACTCATAAAGTAAGCAATTATTCTACAAGGGGGTGTAAGTTTCACTTACCTTGCATCCGAAACACGCTTTTCCTTCACACTTGATTCGTTTGACCCGCTTCCTTTCCAAGTCTCCACCTAGCTTGTCAAGCGTCAAACTATAATCATAATTCGTAAGACGGTTAGATTAGTCATTATCACATACGGCTATTCCATCTTATGAATTCTATGTCGAATCTACTATTCGACTTCATCATTGGTTGATATGACTTATAAAAGTCATTTACCCTTAATCATACAAAATGCAAATTTGCGTTCAGTAACTCACTTAGGAAAACCCATCTATTATCAAAGACACACTATTCATTAGACGACATCTACGGGTTTTCATCTATAAATGAAACCCCTCTTTTTTATCACGTTATTAGGCGTTCCTATGGATACCCAATCAAGCCAAGTTCATATCACTGAAAATAGGCTGTTTTTGGTGATCTGTTTAACCTGTTTACAAGTCTTCAAAAATTATGATTTTTTTATGTGACGTACCTCTCGGAGGGTTAGGCCTTGTGTTAGAATTTCAAGATCTAACTCTTTACCAAAAATTCGTAAAAATTCATTTACTAAGATGCAATCAGATTCATCACTTCTGACTGCAGCTTACGAAAAAAATCATTTAAAATTCGTCGTTTATCCGATTGACGAAATTACAATTCGAGATTTTTTTAATCACTTAAAGATATCAACAGTAAAAATTTGAGATCATAACTAAATCCCTAAATTGATTTATGACATTCGTAATGTGCTGCAAATTCTGCCAGAAAACGCAGCTTGAACCTTCGATACGGAAAAATTCATAAAACGCTCAATTTTCGTCGAAAAAATGCAATTCCAGTGGGGTTTTAAAGATATTTCCTGGAATTACATTTTAGACTCAAGAAACACATGTTCTTGTCATGTTTTGTCCACGTTACAGCCAATACAAGTCGGCTATAAATTCTGATCAGAAGCTGTTTGAATTTAGCTTTCAATTTAAAACATGTTTATGACATTATAACACTATTTTTAGCAATCAAAACCCTAAAAACATCACATACACGAATTTAGAATCAAAAAATCTGAATTTACTTCATGGAACTCAAATTACACTAGAATAATAATCATAATCCTAGTGTTTGACATGTTTCTACAAAACCCTCTAAGCACCTATATTGGTGATTATGGATTTTCATAGTGATGAACACCAATTTATAAATTTATTAACTAGGGTCCGTTCCTAAACATGGATTCATCCTAGTTTCACCAAAACATCAATCATTCAAGCTTAAATTTCGATTTTCATAAATTCACCAAGAATCTCAATTTCATAAATATCAAAAATTTGACATACCTTATGATCCCCTAAGCTTGGTGATCGTTTTTATGTGTTCATGCATTTGATTTGAACTAGTCTTGGCCTTCAATTTGATGAATTTGGGTGAGCTAGGGTTTCACCCCCTTTCTCATGCTCCTGGTCGATCGACCACACACACCCATGTGTGTGTTTTGTATTATTTTTTTATAAACTCTTAAATTAAACATCATTCCAATTGCCCACTTTTAGTCCCTCAAAGTTTAAGGGTTTTATAAATGGGTTAGTTACTACAAGCTCCTTCATTGTTTTACTAAACATAAATAACTAGGTTAATTATTCCTAGTTAATTTAGCGGGTTTCGGGAGTTATAACCCGTCTTATTTAAGTCCCGCTAAGTCGGCCTGTCATAAGCTTTGTTTTTCTCAAAACTTTTATTCTCTTTTTATTTAATCTTAGGTTTAATTATTTAAATCCTAATATTTACCGGGTTAATTTTACCACCAACGGTATTTTACCCGTCTTTTAGTATTATTGGGGTTTGACTAACAAACCCGTTTTCGGGGTGTTACAGTATACGATGCATCCTGGAAGTGATAAGATGTATCAGGACTTAAGAAAGAATTTTTGGTGGATAGGAATGAAAAAGGATATAGCAGCATATGTTGCAAAGTGTCTAACCTGTTCACAAGTCAAAGCTGAACATCAGAAACCCTCAGGATTGTTACAACAGTTAGAAATACCAGTTTGGAAATGGGAATTGATAACAATGGATTTTGTTACCAAATTACCCAAAACAAGAAAAGGTAATGATACAATCTGGGTGATTGTAGACAGACTAACCAAGTCAGCTCATTTTCTACCAATGAAGGAAACTTTCAGTATGGAACAATTAGCTAAGTTGTACGTAAATGAAATAGTTTCATTACATGGAATTTCTTTATCAATTGTTTCTGACAGAGATAGTCGTTTTACCTCTCATTTTTGGACAAGTTTCCAAAAAGCAATGGGAACCAAGTTGAATCTAAGCACCGCTTATCATCCTCAAACGGACGGACAAAGCGAAAGAACAATTCACACAATGGAAGACATGCTTAGAGATTGTGTAATTGATTTCGGAGGTAATTGGGACGATCACTTACCATTGATAGAATTTTCTTATAATAACAGTTATCACACAAGTATCAATGCTGCACCATTCGAAGCACTTTGTGGACGAAAGTGTCGAACGCCAGTCTGTTGGGCAGAAATTGGAGAAAAACAATTATCTGGACCTGAGATAGTACAAGAAACAACCGACAAAATCATTCAAGTCAAGGAACGACTGAAAGCAGCACGTGATCGACAAAAGAGTTATGCTGATAACAAACGAAAGCCATTGGAATTTCAGGTAGGAGACAAAGTGTTATTGAAAGTCTCTCCTTGGAAAGGAATAGTCAGATTCATCAAAAGGGGAAAGCTAAGTCCCAGGTATGTTGGACCTTTTGAGATTATTAGAAGAATAGGACCTGTAGCCTATCAGCTACAACTGCCAGAGGAAATGGCAGGAATACATAATGTATTCCATGTATCTAATCTCAAGAAATGCATAGCTGATGAATCACTGGTAGTACCTCTTAAGGATATGGAGGTAAATGAACAACTTAAGTTTGTAGAAAGGCCTCTACAAATTGAAGACAGGAGAGTTAAAAGCCTCAAGCACAAGAGATTTGTTCTGGTCAAAGTGAAATGGGACTCCAAGAGAGGACCAAAATACACTTGGATCAGAAATGCAAAGGAAATATCCACACCTATTCCAGTAGATCTCGAGGACGAGCTCTAAAACAAGGTGGGGAGGATATAACAACCCTCCTAATTAATTCGACACCCTAAAAATATTTAGAGTGCCCCAATATGTCCTAAAATACACCCCGTATACGAAAACGGACCCCGAATACCTTTATTTTTATTAAAATTAATTAAAAACAAAAATAAATGGTCTCTGGCGGGCCGCGTAAGACCCACCCTTGGTCTACGCGGGGCGCGACAGCCCAGCCACGAGGCCTCACCCGGAACCGACACGTGGCTTAATCGTGTCAAAGCTAGGAGTGATGACCGGTCAAAGCTAGGGCCTACACCCCTAGCTCGCGGGCCGTGTAAGCCCCCGCCTCATCTTACGCGGGGGGCGGCAAAGCTGAAATCAGGCCCTATAAATAGCAACCGTCGGCAGTTCAGCCGAATTCGCTCACGATCTTTCCCTCTCTCGAATTTCTGCATAGTTGAAGTAATATTTGGGTAGTATACCCCCTTAATTAACGAAGTTCTGCCCCGTTATAAGTATCATAACCCCGGTTACGTATTAGATACGATGCCCGATTGATCCAGGGTTCCGTAACGGCTGTCGTGGTTCTGCCCAACATAGTCGTTGGAATGTCGTCTCGGGGAGGGTATTACTAATGCAAATATTGGGTTATTATACTAACGCGTGTGCATTTGTGTAATTTATAGATAATCACCAGGAAATCCTTAAAGAAAACCCTAAGACAGCAATGTGAGTAATCTCCTTTTTGCAAACTATTTTTACAAAACCTCATATGATTAACATTATATTAAACAGTGATTGAGTATTTGTATTCTACAATTATCGTCGGTATGTTGGGGTTTTGTATACAAAATTTGTTACTACCTTGCGAGGAGTAACATGACCACAAGTCGGGTTGACAGTACCGTGGGTGGTAATTAAAGTAGATGGAAACAAATGTAATTGCGTGAGCGCCCTCAATACTGTACAATGATTTTACTTAACTTGATTAAACTCAGATTCACTCACCAGTATTTCCCACTGACAAAATGTTTTTAAACGCGTTTCAGGTAACAAAATGTGAAAGCCCAATAGAAGCCAGCTGGACAGCACTGAAGGCTTGAAAAAGTGGCTATAACGTTACCTAAAATAAAGAGATGTTTATTTAATTAAAATAGGGTTTATCCCTATAAAAATATGTGTACTTGAAACTTGGGATTTTCCCATATGTTTAATATATTAAAAGCGTGGTAATTTACTCTGATAAAAATATTTCCTAACTACGATCCTGATGTAATTTCCGCTGCCAAAATGATAAACACCTGGATACCACCGAAACAGGTCGCGACCGCCTGTTCCCGGGTAGTTAGGGGACGGGGGTTGCGACAAGTTGTAGGATAGACTGGGTTTTGAAGAACATTTGAATGTTCAGCTCTAACTTCTTCCAGCTTTTTGTAGGTCTCAACTATCTTCAGTTTAGACCATCTGGCAATGGATCTAACTGGACCATAACCAGCAGGCACAAGCTCTGCTCTCATTCTTTTAAACTTCAATACCTCATCTGAATCCACTGTTTTGACTTTCTTCCAATTAGGTGGAGTTGGCTTTACCAGAGGATCATTGTTCATTTTTGTGATTCTATCGATATGAGTTTTTCTCTTACGTGTGGAGATGATTTCTGGTGAAGGAGAATGTTTTGGTAGTGAAGATGAATGTATGGGAAATCTTTGTGACGTTGGAGATGATTGGATTGTGGTTGGTGTAGTGAAAATGATCATGGTAGATGTTTGACAAACTTTTGCTGAAACAACTGGTGTCTCAGCAGCTGTTTGGTAAACATCTGCTGATACTTTTGTGTTCCCAGCATCTATTGACAAAATGAGTGATGATGGTGTGGAAGGTATTTTCTCCTTCTTTTGTGGTGGTTTTTTTTGGAGAAGGTTGGGATTTAGATTGAGCAGGGGATACAATTTCTGTAAGATTAGCTTTTGAATCTGGTGGCAACTTTCTCAGTGAATATTTATCCCCCTTTTTGGCATCATTATCATCATCATCATCTTTCTCAAAGATTGATGTAGAGGTGGAGCCAGTAAGTTTCAACATATATTCCTTAATGTTCATAATGTCTGCTTGTGTGTCTTTATACCTGGCATCAACCAAATTTCTGATAAATTCCAAACTGAAATTGCGGTTACTTTCAGCCAAATTCCTCTGAGCTTGAAGGATGGGTTGCACAGAATTCCAAAGCTCATTGGCAATTTCCTATCTGGTAGGTTGACTTTTAAAAAGCTCTATCATCTGCTTAATCAATTCTTTCATTTCAGCAACATCGGTTTAAATGGTAGACACTCTAACCGTCAAATCCTTATAAGTTAATTCATCACCTACTTTAATAGGATCATCTGAATTCCCACCTGTAGTGGTTGTCTTTGTTTTGATAATAGGAGAAGTCTCCATATCATCAGAAACAGATGCCCCTTTTTCTTCGTTCTGGGGACTTCCCACTGAAGTGGAGATTACAATTGTAACCTCATCAGTGGTTGCCTTCAAGGGAGTCTTAATGATGTAACCACTGTCCAACTGATCACCAATGGGTTCAACAGTTGTAGTGGCTGCTCCACTTGAACTACCCCCAAGAGTTCCGTAATACTCAACGGGGATAACCTCCTCAACTGTTTGTAGGATAGGAGATTGAATTGGTTCAGACACAGTCATTTGTTGCGATCTACTCTCAGTAATGTGTGCATTAGAGGAACTGTTTTCTTTCTGAAATTCAATTGCTTCAAACAGAAGTAATATTGTTGATGGAACTTGCGTCGAGGGTTGTGGTGTAGAAAGTGTGATTGCCCTGGGAGAGGGACTTCTAAACATACTTTCATATGAAAGGTCTACTTCATGTTGTGGTGTCCCTGTGCTTACAACATGATCCTTTTGTGAGGATACATGAGGAGTTTGGATGGGTTGAGATCTTTCCAACAACTGTGAGGAAGTAGCAGCAGTGGTTTCAAGTGACATTTGTGTTGTCACTGCATTAACCTCTGGGATCTCATCTTCCAGAGGAACCTTTTTATTTAGTTTGGTTTTGGTGGGCTTTTTGGATGTGACAACTATCTTTTTGCGTTTTCCCGGTGTGTGTTTCACAACACCGGTTGTGGTGTCATGATCACAAGGAGCAGTTCGCTCAACAACAGAAGTTTGAGCAACTGATGCGGACACATCTAAAACAGGCTCATCCCCCTTTGTTTCCGTTGTTGAAACTTTTGACTCTTTATCCATCAGTTTAGTAAAAGTTTTACTTGTAAGACTATTTATTTGAAAAGCTACACCTTATTCAAAATCTGTTTGTGACACTTGTTTTCGTAGGTAGGAGCTTAGAAGTCTTGGATACAACAGAAAAGCATTACTACGAACACCTTTTTTCAATTTTTTCACATTTTTCACATTATTCAACAAATCAGAAAACAGTGCTTGTGATAAATTGTAATCAGATTTTGTTAAAATAGCATAACCCAAATATTGAATGTTCAAAGGTATCTCATTAAATGCGGTGGTCTTGGCTGAGAGACAAGTTAAAAGAGTATGAAACAAAAATTTCATTGGCGGAGGGAAGTTTGGTTTGTAGATAGTAACTTCCTTTAATTGTGCATCATACCCTCTTTCAATGAACTTTGTATGAAGTTCAAGTTTTTCAAAGTTGGTCTTACCTCCTAAGTCGTCCAATGCAAATGTAGTGGAAATTGTAAAGGGAGAAATTCGTACCACACTTTCCCCGACCTTAGATGTGATGGCAACTGGATTATTATCTTCATACTCTATTTCAGCATTAAACCAAAATTGTCAGAATATTTCCGTATGAACCGGAGCATCAACAGTAAGAATTGATTTGTATTTTGATGACGTTAAAAGCTCAATTATTGAGTTATAGCTGGTATTTTTGCTGGTTTTCTCGAAGATGGGGAGATAGTGTAACATCCCGAAAATACGAGTTCATAAATTTGCAATTTAATTGTAAATAAATTAGTAAAATAAACTAACTAGAAATGACACTAACCTAGTTAGTTAAAGACTTAAGAGTAGTTAAGGGTGAAAGTAAATAAAGAATGAAAATATGAGGGCTAAAGGTGTTAAAATGAAAACTAATATTTATGAAATAAAGTAAATAAAACACAAACCCCTTGTCTGTGTTGGTGGAGATCGACCAGAAGACAGGGGCGACACAAGCTCCCCCTCAAAAACCTAGTTCAGCATAAAAATTGATCAATTGAAGGCTAATTCCTGTCCCAAATCAAAATCCGAACATAGATTAGTGATCCTCATCACAAGGGGGTTACAAGGTATGTAAAATTTAGTGTTAACTCTCTGTTCGAATTTCTCATGAAATTGGGAAAATCTGAAATTCAAGGTTGCATGTTAGTTTTATGATGGATTAAGAACAATATAGAGTCTAGGGACAAACCCTAGAATGATACAAGTAGAAATCATGTGAAATTTTAGTGAAACCTATGAACACCATTGTAGGTGATTAGTGGGTTATGTGTAAATTGATGAACACTAGGAATTTGGGTGTTGTTCTAGTGTAATTTGACAATTTTGAAGCGATTTCAGAAATTTAGAAGCTAACAATCATGTAAAATGGTTGATTGATGTGAAATTAGGGCTAAGTGATAAGCTAGAAACTTGTTATATAACCATGTAAAAATCTGCCCATAAAGTGTTTGTGAAAATGCCTCAAAGAAGGCTTAGAACTGAAGTTCAAAGTTAAAATGCATAATTATGATGTTTTGGTGTATTATGCGAATTATGATTTAAAGAGAGTTCTAAATATGTCGTAAATGAACTCTATAGGAAAGGACGCAGGAGAGTCAAGCGGACAAGCGGGTGGCGAACCACGTTTGAAGGGTCTACTTTGAAGGTATGTAACTTGACCTGTTACATTAAGTAAATTTTGATAATTATCATATGAGTAGTTGAATTTTAGAATAAGGGTTGTTTTGAATTGAAGCGGTGATGGCGCTGTATTGAATAATATGTCAAAAGTTGGTTAGAACTCGTTGGTAGTCATCATACGGGAGGATTCCTTAGATGAGCCAAACGGGTCGAATAACCAAGTAAGGCTTGGTAATACATTGTAGTATGGTTACTCGGACTCTTGATATTATGGATAGATGTCATATTAGAATACGAGGATTAAACATATTGGTTTGTAGAATTGAAATATGAGAACTTGATTCAAGTAAACAAACAAATCAAACCACACATAACATTCCAGCGTCTACCATAAATTACGGTATATACCGTAATTTACGGTAGAAACCAAAAAGGTTACGGTGAGTTTCCCCTGTGTTACGGTGGAACCAGAATTTCCCAGAAGCTACCGTAACTTACGGTATCTACCGTAAGTTACGGTAGAGCTTAAGAAATTATGTTAAGATTTGTATTCCTTTGTTAAATCAAATCCGTTTTAAACGTAGTTTCGAATATGTATTATTTCTAAGTATTCTAATACTAATGTTAAATGTAAACATTTCAGTTTTTAGGTATCCAAGGATTACGGATGATGGTCAAGCTAGATTTTGAAGAACCGAACACAAATCTTAGAAGCTTCCGCGTTATTTAACTCAAATGGAAAATGTTTTAGATATGTAAACTATTAGCTAAACATCTTAGGAATGTTTGAATTAGTCAGTAGTTGACTTATGTTTTGCTACTTTTGATTTTATCTATGGAAACTATGTATTATCTTTCGACATCTTTTATATAATATTGTAAGAATTATTATTAAATTCTAATAGAAATTTAAGGGTGTTACAGGTAGTTGTGAGGGTTTTTTATGTCCAGAGACATGATCGGAGAAGAAGGTGATTTGGAGATGAAACAGGGTTTAAGTTGGAGGGTTTTTAATATGTTGGAAACTGTTTTTGAGAATTTTAATTTCGAGACGGCAGTAGTAGAACCTCAATTTAGGGATGAAACGGCTTTTATATAGAGAGAAGGAGTGAATGCTGACGTGGCAGTAGTTACAAATATTTGATGGCTAAGATCTGTCTACGTCAGAACCTCTCTTGCGACAACCGATGACAGTTGTTTGGAAACCTCTGTTGGTCGTTGGGAACAGTGTGAGTCAAGCAGTCGTTAGATAAACAGAAGTTATGAGAACAGATGATAACTTTCAGCAGTTGTTTTATTTTTAGCTAACATCTGTCCACGTCAGAACCTCTGTTGTCATAATGGATGACACTCAGCAGTATAGTAAATCAACAGTCATTAGGATAAAAAGAAATTATGACAACATATGGCACCCTTTAGCAGTGGATGTATTTTTAGGCAAGCAGAAGTTTCAAAAACAATTGTTTTCAATCGGTGTAACTCAACAGTCGTAAGTCTAACATCTGCTATTAGCCCAACCACTATTAGTATCAAATCCTCTGTTAAACATTTTAAGATTGAATATCATCTGTTATTCATTAACATCTGTAGACCCATAGCAGGCCTTTGCATCTTCAGACATTTATTTATCAGCAGATGCTCTCTTTTGTCAGATTTTAGCTACAACACACCTTTTATAACAACAAAATATACCGTAAATTCTTCCAAAAAACTGTTATTGATAAACAAAATTATATAATAATACTTATAGCAGACCTTATATAATAATACTTATTCATCATTAGCCCAACCACTGTTAGTCAAATCCTCTGTTAAGCATTTTAAGATTGAATATCATCTGTTGTTTGTTAACATCTGTTGACCCGTAGCAGACCTTTGCATCTTCAGACATTTATTCATTAGCAAATGCTCTCTTTTGTCAGACTTTAGCTACAACACACCTTTTATAACACCAAAATATACGGTACATTCTTCCAAAAATCTGTTATTGATAAACAAAATTATATAATAATACTTAGGAATGACTGAAATAATTAAAATGAAGATGCGACAACAAAGATTAATACTATTAAAATTTATTCATTTAGTCAACAGTGGTAAATCAACAGTCGTTAGCATACAAAGTTGTTTCATCATCAGCAGATGTTCTCTTTTACCAAACTTTAACTACAACAAACCTTTTACAACTCCAAATATTGACTCTCTGTAATTTGCAAGAGCACATATTCTTCAAAAAACTACTATCAATGATCAAATTCTGAACATTTATTTTATTTTTGCACTCATCTGTTCACCATCAAACCAACCCTTGATACTATTAAACCTCTGTTGACTTACCAAACAGATGTTCAGACACAATTCAACATCAACATAATTTGTTCACCATCAAACCAACCCTTTATACTATTAAACCTATGTTGACTTACCAAACAGATGTTCAGACACAATTCAACATCAACATAATCTGTTCACCATCAAACCAACCCTTGATACTATTAAACCTCTGTTGACTTACCAAACAGATGTTCAGACACAATTCAACATCAACATTATCTGTTCACCATCAAACCAACCCTCGATACTATTAAACTTCTGTTGACTTACCAAACAGATGTTCAGACACAATTCAACATCAACATAATCAAAATCAAACTCAAACACTAAATAAGTAAAACTAAAACGCAACATAGATTCATAAGATTAAAATTTATTCATTTATTCATGACATTAAAAGTCCAATAATTACATAACATACTGAACAACATTAAAGTTCAAATCTAACAATAACATCAAGAATTAAGAAACTTTAGCTTCAACTCCATCGATTGCTGAACCTCTCGATGTATGTCCTTCAGCATCGCCATGAACTCCACGTCTCTATCACTGCACTCTATATTACTAACAACACAAAGCTCACGAACGGAAGTTGAAGGCATCTGCATAAGATTTCTGGAAATCTGCTCTCTCGTGAACAGGCCAACTTGCAATTCATCAAAACATCTCTTCAGCTCTTGAAGAGTAGCCCTATCTTCATACACTTGTTCCTTGATTTTCCTGACAAAACGCTGATTTAAATCATCTGATTTTACAAAAGTGAATGACGCCATTTGAATAAACTATATTACTCAACTTTCCTGAAAGTATGATATCTTCGTAGGAAAACGTGATGAAAAACAGGTGAAGTGACTATGAGTTTTTATACTGAAATATCTAACAGTAAAAACGTGTAGATCTAATATAAACATATTAATGTATAAATCCCAACAGCAGTCTTTTAATGCAAAAACCTTTTCAAACCCCAACTTTTATGGGAAAACTGTAAAATTAAATACCAAGAAACCCAAGGGACAAAATTTCGAAGTTCAAAGAACAAAAGCAGATTATCACAGTTACAATTAACCTCTTCATTTACCATGTAGACGCGTTTTTAAACTCTATAAAAAACCGATGATTACTTTTGATTCAAAACATCAACAAATTGTCCTATAAATCACTTTATGTCAAAAATTGTTCCAAATCAGAAAACCAACAAAAAATCTACATGGCAAACTTCAGCTTCTACCACTGGTCAGACACCAGCGATGTTAAAACACAATTCTCGATGTGGTCACTCAAAGAACAAAGAACAAACGAAGAACTAAACAGGAAAGTCGACATAATTAATGACACTAATTACCACAAAACCCGGAACAACATAGCATTGCTCGATGAAGTCCTCCACTCTCCTCCATCAGAGTTCCAGAAGAATGCAGAAGAGTTTCTGACACAACTTCTAAAACAGGATCAGAAAATCCGCAACATGCTAACTGACCTGAAATTCAAAAGAGAGCATGAAATCACATGGAGAAAGGCCAGAGTCTACGAAATCTTAGCAAGTGTTAACTCTAGCGTGTAATACTTTATAAATATTTCATTAAGTTTCTATTTTTCCATGTAGTAGTTCATTTTAATAATATCAACATGCATCTTAACATATTCTAAAATGTCAGTGTCAATAAAAACTCTCAACATCATCAACAGTTAATCAAAATAAGAAACAAACCTAAAATGCAAAGGTCTCCTCTCAACTGTTGTAGCACATCTGACTTTTCACGATATTGCACGAATCTATACTTTCTATAAAAGGAGAAAATCTTACTGACGCAAGAAAACCTGACTTTCGATTTAACGAAAATCGAACAATGCAACTCTCCCATCAAAGAAGGTAACACATGCAACTTTTCACGATGTTGCAACAATGATACTGCAACATCGATATTGAAAGGTTGATCTGTGATGGGAAGCTTCATTGAAACGACGATGTTGGAACAATGATACTGGAATGATAACATGTAAACAGAATCAACAAACATTCGAACAAAGAAGTGTAATCGGAGATTAGCGGCTGAATCACGAGAAAGATGCATTTGAGAGAGAGAGAGAGAGATACGCTCGCAGATATGAGCAAGAGAGATTTGAATGTGGAGCCAGATAATTATATCTTATTTATAGGATTAGAATATATGGTTTGAATTTTGAATGTGGAGCTAGAATTTTGAATCTGGACAGATGTTTATTGGGAACAGATGTTTGATTATAAAATGTTGAGGGCAGATGTTTAGACAAAATTTTAAATGATATTTTATATTAGGCTTTATGATGTAATAATGACATAAGAAAAGCATTGTTGGACAGCCTTTCCTGCTGACACATCAGCTTTTCTTATGTCATTGGGATTTCTCCTTTTATAGAAAGTATAGATAGATTCGGTAAGTAATAAGCAATCAGGCACTTGATGTAAACTACTAATAAAATCTTTTAAAGAATTAATTTTTAGCATTAAAGTGTTTGAAGTTGAATTCGTTATTATTTAAGTCAAGATAGAAATTATATCGTTGTAGAAATCTTATGCGGTGTTAAGACACATTTTTACTAAACTAGTAATTTTTTCCACACATTGCGGTGGGAGTTTGATTATTAGTACAGTACCGACATTCGGTATAGCAACCGAATGAGATAACGTCGAAACATGAGGAAATGAATATCGAAAAACCAATGTAAGTATCGAAAAAAACACTAAAAGATGAAATACTACGAGCAAAAAAGATATTGGTTTTGATAATACCCATAACAATATATTTCGATTGGGTGAGTTTTGCTCGTCATGTTGGCGACAAAAAAAAAAAAACACTAAAATGTGAAACACTAAATGAAATAAAAGTATAGGGACTAAGCATGTATATCAACAAGGTTAATGTAGAAGGGTAACACATATATAAGCAAAAGTTAACTAATAGGGAAAAACTTTTTATAAAGTAGAGAAACTAAACATGTATATTAAGAAAGTTAAAGTAGAAAGACTAAACATGTAAATTAATAAATTAAAAAATAAGTAAAATTCTTGTGACCACTAATAAAAGGACACATGACTATGTTGGTTGGCCCACCGACATAGCCTTTCATAAGTATATAATAAGCGTAAATACAAGTATGCATGCTTACCTACTTGGTGGTGTATTTATTTTATATGAAACATGTATAAAGTATCATTTATGTCATAGATTTTTTTTAGAACGACGACTTTCTTGTATTAGGCTACTGCATTTCCCAAATTGAAGAGCCATGTTGTCCCACTCTGGCCAGACTATGTTGTCTTAATGGGCTCACGCTGATTTCAGAGTTTGGCTTGGGCGTTCCACAGGGAAACCATACCGCCGACTGCCACTTGACATCCGTTGTGTCACCACAAGAGCAGAATAGATCTGCAGCAATGGCGGACCCAACCCACCACCACCGCCGCACCTAACCCACCACCACATCCGCACCTTCACCCACCGCCGTACCTAACCCGCCGCCCCTAATTCACCACCACCTGCAATCACACCACAACAGCCACGTCCATCTACTCTGTACCTAACCCATCACCACCTCTGCACCTTCACCCACCGCCACCCCTAACTCACCACCTCCTGCAATCACTCCACAACAACCACCTCCACCACGTCCATCTACTCTGTACCTAACCCATCACCACCTCTGCACCTTCACCCACCGCCACCCCTAACTCACCACCTCCTGCAATCACTCCACAACAACCACCTCCACCACGTCCATCCACCCTGTACTGTCATGAGCCGCCACACACCACCTTCATTCGCCCACAAAAGCCACCTCAGCCACCTCCATCTGTTGTTAGAAAGAGAGAGAGAAGAGATATAGAGGGGTTTCAGATTAGAGAGTGTGTGTGTGTGTGTGTTTATATATATTGTTTTATTTTTAAGTTTTGTACAAAATGGCCCCTTAATAAAAGTTTTTTACAAAATAGCCTCTGGGAAGGTGAAATGAAAAGAATACCCTCATGTGCAAGGCACATGACCAGATTTAACCAAAAAAATATAATTGAGTTAGTGCTAAAGGACATAACGTGCAGGATTTTGAAACGTTAAGGAGAAAACTCGTCAAATTTAAAGGCAAAGGACATCGCCTGCAATTTGGTACAAACATAAAGGACAAAACTTGTAATTTACTTTATTTTTATATCAGTTTCACCAAAACATGTTGAATGACGGTTTAATTAACGAATTCGAAAAACAATTGATTCAATTCTTCAAATATGGATCACAATAAAGAAACTTGATAAAGTAACACAAAGATAATGTGTATAATTCAGTGGCGGACCCAGAAATGTTTTTCATGGGGTGCGGAAATTTTCAAGGGTCATGTCGTCAATTGCTATATAGTAGATTTTCGGTCTAATTCGGGTTGGATCAGGTCTAGTCGGTCAGATCGGGGCAGAAATTATGACCATGATTCTTATTTAAGTCAAAAACTCAATAATATATCTCAATATCACATCATCACATATTCACTCACACTTTAAGTATTTAAGATGGATTTTACATAGTCAAATTCATGATTGGACGCGATTATAACTTATATTATTCTAATATTCAATGTTCTAAACTTATAATCCATATTAACCACTCAATATAAAAAAGTATACGATACAATAATAAAGAAATATCGGCATATGTTACTGTAAGACCCTTGGTCCATTTTATACTATTATCAAATAAATTTCTATTATATTAGTGTATTTAAAATTTATCATACACTTAAAATATGAATTTATCAAAACATTATTCTAAATAAAACGTTACAACATTTTGTAAACTTGAGTCGCCATTTAAAATATGACAACGAAACTATTTGCGGAAGCTTTGTTCTTTGTGTGTTCGGTTCACCGCTTAGCTTGATCGTCGTCCGGTAACTCGGTCAGCACCTACATTTCATAAAACATGAAATGAGTTAGTCATATAGCGTTTATAACATGTCTAAACAAGTTTGCGAATCAAAACGGAACCAACAAACAATTTTCGCAAAACCTGCACCTCGTCGCGTCTAGCGACGGCCCTTGGGCCATGTCGTCGCCTGGCGCGACGCCCTTAAATGGGCAGCATGTTTTCAGCTCGTTGCTGCATTTTCCCAGATTCCGATTCTTTTTATGAAAACGTGCACAACTTTCAATCTACACATCCGTTTTACACGATTATTTTTCCTACGCGTCCGTAATTAAATTACGGACCCGTTTATCACCTTGGTTTGCATAAAAATCTGATTTATCCAATGTTGGCTCATAAATCCTTTAGGTGATTATTCGACCCGTTTGGCATTATTATTTCACTACATGCTCTAAAAAGAAAATAGTTAATTCCTATCATTTTACCCATCCCGGGCTTGTCAAACCTTAACTTTTTCGCTCCCATCCTAGAGTTTACGTAGGCGTTTACATTCACCGATTCATTTGTATCTATCTAAGCATTTAACCACAATTTACTTCTTAGTCTATTTTGACCCGTTTAGCGGACTTTTAAGCATCTAAGCATCGAACTCGCTATTTTCTTTTCGCACCTCGTCTTTTCTTGCTAAATAACTACTTATCTTCCACCACAACTATTTTTGTGGTGGATTTAACATAAGGAACCCAAAATCCCAAATTTTACCCTTCGGCCAGTCCTTTTTCGCAATTGACTATTTCTAGACGTTCATCCCACAACGTTTTTGCCTATACTTTTATATGTATGTAAGGGTTTCAAAATCAATAAACAAGTTTCTAAACAAACTCTAACGGTCGTTTACCCGGTTCGCCCGTTAAGGGCTTTTTGGTCAATTCTAGTATTTTATTTTACAACGAAAGACTCTCACCAATTATTGACCTAATTAGCACTTTTAACTACAACATATTTATACGTACCTGGCTCGGATCAATACATTGACCCGTTTTAATACCTTGTCTCGAAAATTTGCTAATTCATAGCAACGCTAACTCATAAGCCGCTTTATCCTGTAAGCATAAAACTCGACAAGTGCTTATTAGTCAGTATTTGTCAAATGGTATCCACATTACCATTTGACCCGTTTTACTCTTTTTATTCATTAGGCTTACTTATAGTAACCGTTCAAAAACCCATTTTTATAATTAGCTTTTCATGGCTAATTTACCGTTCTATCTCTTTTACCATTAAACATGGTTCTTATCATTTATATTAGTTCCGACCCGTATTATTTCGCGTCGGGAACCATATCTTGAATATTATCCTTATTGTATTTGAAACTTTAGGATGAACATTTATTTTACTAAAAGGTGTAAGTTTCACTTACCTTGCATCCGGTTATGTCCTTTTTCCGCGTACTCGATCCGTTTGACCCGCTTCTTTCCCAAGTCTTCATCTAGCTTGTCTAGAGTCAAACTATCATCATCACAATTCGTAAGACGGTTAGATTAGTCACAATTGTTTACGACTATTCCATCCTACGGGTTTTATGTCGAATTTATCATTCGACCATATCAAAATTATCATTCGATCTAATCATTGGTCGGTTTGACTTTTTAAAAGTCAATTGACTTATCAACATATTCAAATGCACATTTGGTTCACTTAGGCATATTTCATCCGAACTCTTAATGAAATCAAATTTTACACACAACCAAGTAGACCGCGATTTCATTCACGCATTTCATATCACTGAAAAATGGGCTGTTTTTGGTGACTTGTTTAACCTGTTTACATGTCTTAAAAAATTATGATTTTTTTTGTGGCGTACCTCTAGGAGGGTTAGGCCTTGTGTTAAAATTTCAAGATCTAACTCTTTACCAAGAATTCGTAAAAATTCAGTTACTAAGCTGCAATCAGATTCGTCACTTCTGACTGCTGCTTACGGAAAAATTCATTTAAAATTCCTCGTTTATCCGATTGATGAAATTCCAATTGGAGATTCTTTTAATCGTTTAAAACTATCTACAGTAAAAATTTGAGATCATAACTAAATTCCTAAATTGAGTTATGACATTCGTAATGGGCTGCAAATTCTTCCAGAAAACGCAGCTTGAACCTTCGATACGGAAAAATTCATAAAACGCTCAATTTTCGTCCAAAAAATGCGATTCCAGTGGGTTTTTAAAGATATTTCCTGGAATTACATTTTAGACTCAAGAAACATATGTTTTTGTCACGTTTTGTCCATGTTACAGCTAATACAAGTCGGCTGTAAATTCTGATCAGGAGCTATTTGAATTCAGCTTTCAATTAAAGCATGTTCTTGACATCATAACACTATTTTTTAGCAATCAAAACCCTAAAAACATCTCATACACGAATTTAGCATCAACAAATCTGAATTTACTTCATGGAACTCAAATTACACTAGAATAACTATCAAAATCCTAGTGTTTAACATGTTTCTACTATCAACTATGATGATTTTAAACACAAACTTATCATCATCTTTACTATTAAATCAAAACCCACTTAGCACATGTATGGGTAAACATCAAATTTCTATATTTCAACACTAGTTCATCAAATTGTTAACTAGGGTTGCTCCTAAACATAGATTTCATCACAACAACACTCATAGATTCATCATCCATTCCCGAATCTTGATTATGAGTGTTCATCATAATTTCATAACATCTCCAAATTACAAAATTTGACATACCTTAAGATCCCCATGACTAGGTGATCAAGAATTTGTACTCATGCATTCGATTTGGGCTTGATTTGAGCTTCAATTTGGTGAATCTTGAACAATTTAGGGTTTGCTCCCTTTTCCTTTCCTCTGGTCGACCCACGCACGCACACCCTAGGTGTGTGTTGTGTTATTATTTTTTTTATAAAACTTAAATTCCCTTGTTACAATTTTGGCCCCTTTAGTTCTAACCTTTTATAAAAAGGTTCATTAGTTCTTATTTTATTCCTTGTTTTCATTTAATTACTCATTACCAACTAGGTTAGTTTTTCCTAGTTAACTTAATGGGTTCGGGGAGTTAAATCTCGTTTTATTTTATGTCTCGTTAACTCGGGCCTCTTATACACTTTATTTCCTCTAAAACTTTTATTCCCTTTTTTTATTTAATATTAAGTTTATTTATTTAAATCCTAATATTTACCGGGTTAATTCTTACCACTAACGGTATTTTACTCGTTCTTTAGTATTAACAGGGTTTAATTGCCAAACCCGTTTTTAGGGTGTTATAAGTCTACCCCCCTTAACGAGGTTTCGTCCCCGAAACCTTTCTCACGTACTTATTAGTTTAGATCATCTGAACCTTAGTTTCAGTGATCAGTTGAGCATTACTCGCATATAATAATCTTACCGAAAAGTATGGTAATGTGTTTTTGATTTTAAGGCGTATGCGCCTTTCACGTGTAAGGCCTCGTAGGCCATTACTTTCAGCTTGTGTTTCTTATTCTGGTCACTTATTTGACCGAGTTGTCATCTGATTACTCGGTCGTATTTATTATTCAACATATTTACGTCTAGCTATTTTATATTGACAAGCGCTTTGCATAGGTCGTAACACTATTTTGACTTTGAATGGTTTTTTTACCAGCTAGACTGATTTGTCGCCGTTACTTTATACCCCATCGCTCGGGTATATCATATTGCCATCCCGGCCTTTTGCGTGTTTCTGATTTCATATCTCGTAATTCACGTTACAACGTGGTTACGTTCTATGTCACTTTTAGTGACCGTAATCACATCACATCTTGTTTAAGTTTATGTCGACTTTTCATTGTCGAAAATCTTTCTTTCGAATGTATCATTTTACTCCTATCGGTGTTAAAACCTATATCCTTTTACATTAACCATTTCTGAGTTCGTCCCATAATATTCATATTTGTTAAAACGTTGTTTCTTACTAAAACTGAATTTTAGTTTAACGTTTTTCTCTTTAGCTTATGTCAATTATTCACATTAAGGAAATTTACAACCAATAATTTATTCCTTTCCGTTCTCGTTTTACACGGGGAATCGTAACAAGTTCCCTCGCTTTACGCTATTGACCCGTAGGTTTTTTTTTGACCCAAGGGTATTCTTGGTCCCGTAGACTTAACATTAATTATAGTTCCGTAGGTTATGATAATCTCGTAGATCATCTTTTATTCGATTCCTTATTCAACTATACATATATATATATATGGCGTCAAGGCACCCCTTTTTATGTGTAGAATTATTTACTTTTTCTTTTGGATTTCATTTGACCTTGACCGTAGTCTAAGGCTTCATTTGTTTTCTTTCGAATTATCTTTCCGACTTTATGACTTCTAACGTCATTTACACGTCAGTTTGTCCTACGCTTACCATTATCTGGTTCTTACCTATACTTCTTTACGACCCGTTACCCGGTTTCTTTATCTTAGGGTTTTTAACTTTTTGTTTCGCTAGTTTGCGTTTTTCCTATCTACATTCCTTTACAACCCGTCACATAGGTTCATTAATATTTCGCGCTTCCATTATTAGGTTTGCGCTTACTTACACCACCAAGCTTTTACACTTTATTTATCTCATTTGACTTATTCGTGTGAGATTTCATTACTCATGAACGTCAAACTTCATCCTTCATTCGACCCGTTCAACTTTAAAATAGTTTAACGTAGTTATCAAAATTTATGTTTGCAATTTCTCATCGTCTTTTAGTCATGACTCTTAATCCGAGTCCTTTAACTTTCTATTTCGCGTTCCCGTCTCTTGGTTTACGCATACTTTCAAAATCCTACCCATCTATCGGGTATCTTTACCGAAGTTATCATCAAGTAACCATTCTTATATGGTTTTAGATGTCACTTTAATTTATTTGGTCGTCTTAGCGAAATTCATCGTTTTTATTCAGTCGAGTCCTTTATTCTTTAATCTACCCCCTTTGACTTCTCTGCGTGAATTTCATCACTTATGACAGTCAAACTTTATCCCATATGTCTTAGCATTCACATTAGTTGGTTCGTATTTTCATTTACTTTAATCTTTGTCCCTTCTCTCGGGCTCGTTATTCGAACGTAATATGCTTCCGTCGTCCGACTTGCGTTTACGTTTACTATCAACATTTTACTTATTTGACTCATTTGGGTACCTTTTTAATTTGTCCCTTTAACCCCGTCCTTACTACATCGGATGTAAATGTGTCCGCTATAAGAAGTTCATGGTATCATATGCCACTACTTACTTGGCCAGAGTAAGCGATTAACACATGACATGCGTGACCTTTTTATAGTTTTCACATCACGCCCTATGTAAGTAACGCCTCTATTTAGTTTTCTTGGAAATAATATCCTGGGTAGGTATTCTATTCAGGTTTTCCAAGTTTCTAATTTACATATGCAACAATCATTCTCTACATGTTTGCTGCATATTGCTATTTGTGCGATTAAATTTAAAACATGCACCTGATAATGCTTGCCCCGACGGGCTTTCCTTGCCATTCACCTTGTTCGCGATCGTTACGCGATTTAGGCCCTTGGTGAGTATACTCAGCTTGTCATACCTCGGACCGTTCCACCGTCATATCCACAATTCGTTCAACTCTCCTCATCTTCAGATGCGAGCGTCCTTCAACTAAACATTTACAAAAGTTAGTAATTTCTACATTAATAAATGCCCGTATTGTAATACAAGGCTTTTTTACTATACATGTCAATGCACGTAATATCGTTAACTGTATCAATCATTTTAATTGGGGTAGCGTGTATTACGCGATATCCCTATGTGTTGTTTACAACACTTTAACATGCTAAACCATTAATATACATCTACTTACCGGATTTGCGATCAAGCCTCGAATCGAACACACTTTATTATTTAACCATGAGCTCTGATTACCAACTTGTAAGACCCTTGGTCCATTTTATACTATTATCAAATAAATTTCTATTATATTAGTGTATTTAAAATTTATCATACACTTAAAATATGAATTTATTAAAACATTATTCTAAATAAAACATTACAACATTTTGTAAACTTGAGTCGCCATTTAAAATATGACAACGAAACTATTCGCGGAAGCTTTGTTCTTTGTGTGTTCGGTTCATCGCTTAGCTTGATCGTCGTCCGGTAACTCGGTCAGCACCTACATTTCATAAAACATGAAATGAGTTAGTCATGTAGCGTTTATAACATGTCTAAACAAGTTCGCGAATCAAAACGGAACCAACAAACAATTTTCGCAAAACCTGCACCCCGTCGCGTCTAGCGACGGCCCTTGGGCCATGTCGTCGCGTGGCGCGACGCCCTTAAATGGGCAGCATGTTTTCAGCTCGTTGCTGCATTTTCCCAGATTCCGATTCTTTTTATGAAAACGTGCACAACTTTCAATCTACACATCCGTTTTACACGATTATTTTTCCTACGCGTCCGTAATTAAATTACGGACCCGTTTATCACTTTGGTTTGCATAAAAATCTGATTTATCCAATGTTGGCTCATAAATCCTTTAGGTGATTATTCGACCCGTTTGGCATTATTATTTCACTACATGCTCTAAAAAGAAAATAGTTAATTCCTATCATTTTACCCATCCCGGGCTTGTCAAACCTTAACTTTTTCGCTCCCATCCTAGAGTTTACGTAGGCGTTTACATTCACCGATTCATTTGTATCTATCTAAGCATTTAACCACAATTTACTTCTTAGTCTATTTTGACCCGTTTAGCAGACTTTTAAGCATCTAAGCATCGAACTCGCTATTTTCTTTTCGCACCTCGTCTTTTCTTGCTAAATAACTACTTATCTTCCACCACAACTATTTTTGTGGTGGATTTAACATAAGGAACCCAAAATCCCAAATTTTACCCTTCGGCCAGTCCTTTTTCGCAATTGACTATTTCTAGACGTTCATCCCACAACGTTTTTGCCTATACTTTTATATGTATGTAAGGGTTTCAAAATCAATAAACAAGTTTCTAAACAAACTCTAACGGTCGTTTACCCGGTTCGCCCGTTAAGGGCTTTTTGGTCAATTCTAGTATTTTATTTTACGACGAAAGACTCTCACCAATTATTGACCTAATTAGCACTTTTAACTACAACATATTTATACGTACCTGGCTCGGATCAATACATTGACCCGTTTTAATACCTTGTCTCGAAAATTTGCTAATTCATAGCAACGCTAACTCATAAGCCGCTTTATCCTGTAAGCATAAAACTCGACAAGTGCTTATTAGTCAGTATTTGTCAAATGGTATCCACATTACCATTTGACCCGTTTTACTCTTTTTATTCATTAGGCTTACTTATAGTAACCGTTCAAAAACCCATTTTTATAATTAGCTTTTCATGGCTAATTTACCGTTCTATCTCTTTTACCATTAAACATGGTTCTTATCATTTATATTAGTTCCGACCCGTATTATTTCGCGTCGGGAACCATATCTTGAATATTATCCTTATTGTATTTGAAACTTTAGGATGAACATTTATTTTACTAAAAGGTGTAAGTTTCACTTACCTTGCATCCGGTTATGTCCTTTTTCCGCGTACTCGATCCGTTTGACCCGCTTCTTTCCCAAGTCTTCATCTAGCTTGTCTAGAGTCAAACTATCATCATCACAATTCGTAAGACGGTTAGATTAGTCACAATTGTTTACGACTATTCCATCCTACGGGTTTTATGTCGAATTTATCATTCGACCATATCAAAATTATCATTCGATCTAATCATTGGTCGGTTTGACTTTTTAAAAGTCAATTGACTTATCAACATATTCAAATGCACATTTGGTTCACTTAGGCATATTTCATCCGAACTCTTAATGAAATCAAATTTTACACACAACCAAGTAGACCGCGATTTCATTCACGCATTTCATATCACTGAAAAATGGGCTGTTTTTGGTGACTTGTTTAACCTGTTTACATGTCTTAAAAAATTATGATTTTTTTTGTGGCGTACCTCTAGGAGGGTTAGGCCTTGTGTTAAAATTTCAAGATCTAACTCTTTACCAAGAATTCGTAAAAATTCAGTTACTAAGCTGCAATCAGATTCGTCACTTCTGACTGCTGCTTACGGAAAAATTCATTTAAAATTCCTCGTTTATCCGATTGATGAAATTCCAATTGGAGATTCTTTTAATCGTTTAAAACTATCTACAGTAAAAATTTGAGATCATAACTAAATTCCTAAATTGAGTTATGACATTCGTAATGGGCTGCAAATTCTTCCAGAAAACGCAGCTTGAACCTTCGATACGGAAAAATTCATAAAACGCTCAATTTTCGTCCAAAAAATGCGATTCCAGTGGGTTTTTAAAGATATTTCCTGGAATTACATTTTAGACTCAAGAAACATATGTTTTTGTCACGTTTTGTCCATGTTACAGCTAATACAAGTCGGCTGTAAATTCTGATCAGGAGCTATTTGAATTCAGCTTTCAATTAAAGCATGTTCTTGACATCATAACACTATTTTTTAGCAATCAAAACCCTAAAAACATCTCATACACGAATTTAGCATCAACAAATCTGAATTTACTTCATGGAACTCAAATTACACTAGAATAACTATCAAAATCCTAGTGTTTAACATGTTTCTACTATCAACTATGATGATTTTAAACACAAACTTATCATCATCTTTACTATTAAATCAAAACCCACTTAGCACATGTATGGGTAAACATCAAATTTCTATATTTCAACACTAGTTCATCAAATTGTTAACTAGGGTTGCTCCTAAACATAGATTTCATCACAACAACACTCATAGATTCATCATCCATTCCCGAATCTTGATTATGAGTGTTCATCATAATTTCATAACATCTCCAAATTACAAAATTTGACATACCTTAAGATCCCCATGACTAGGTGATCAAGAATTTGTACTCATGCATTCGATTTGGGCTTGATTTGAGCTTCAATTTGGTGAATCTTGAACAATTTAGGGTTTGCTCCCTTTTCCTTTCCTCTGGTCGACCCACGCACGCACACCCTAGGTGTGTGTTGTGATATTATTTTTTTTATAAAACTTAAATTCCCTTGTTACAATTTTGGCCCCTTTAGTTCTAACCTTTTATAAAAAGGTTCATTAGTTCTTATTTTATTCCTTGTTTTCATTTAATTACTCATTACCAACTAGGTTAATTTTTCCTAGTTAACTTAATGGGTTCGGGGAGTTAAATCTCGTTTTATTTTATGTCTCGTTAACTCGGGCCTCTTATACACTTTATTTCCTCTAAAACTTTTATTCCCTTTTTTTATTTAATATTAAGTTTATTTATTTAAATCCTAATATTTACCGGGTTAATTCTTACCACTAACGGTATTTTACTCGTTCTTTAGTATTAACAGGGTTTAATTGCCAAACCCGTTTTTAGGGTGTTACAGTTACATAATAAATACACCATACAATTATTAAAAAAACATTGGAATTGGAATTTATAAATACACATAATAAAAATATGATTGTCTTTACGAATTAAAAAACTATCTATAATTCATAAACAAATCACAAACAAGCAATGAATCAAAGTATACCTAAAATTGAAGTTTAACCTATGGAATGATAATATATAAACTAAATAAACTTACAAATTACATATAAATAAAAAAAAAGTAAAAACTCTCGAAGTATAATAGCATATTAACTTTATAATGTTGTTATTTATATGATTTTTTCACACTTTATATCTTATATAGAACTAAGTTTGACCATTTATCAAAATAGTTGTATTTTTTTTCTTTGAAGTATTTGTTGTACATTGTTTGTGATAGGAATCATAATCTGGTTTATAGTTAATTGTCATTTGTCTATTCTAGAAGGGGGTAAAGTGTAATTTCTATTTCTATAAATAAGGATCAATAGTCATTTAGGAGGGCAGGAGAGATATTATTCAGTTTGTTAGGATCATTGCATCAGCATGAGAAGGGCATAGCCCTGGACCACTTTAGTGGTTAGTTATCCATTGTAGATCCTTTGGATCATCTTCTTTAATTCAATAAATTGTGTATCTGATTTCATCATCATCCGATTCAATCTCTATCATTGGTCTGACCTGCTATTTCTGCTCTACCACCGCTCGATCACCACTTCAACCAGCTCTATCATTTCAATTGATTACATCTCTATTTCAGATCTATCTTCAATTTCAATTTCTGATATCAATTTATATCGGATTTCAATCGACCTATCTCATATTCAATCTCCAATCGATTCATTATCGATTCATTATCGATTCAATTTCTGATTTATGCTATCAACCAATTCAATTTCCAGATCCGATTTCATCAACTGGTGTTCTTCCAAATTCCGATTCAATCATGGTGAATCAAACCTCACGATTTGATGCTCAGGATCAGAATTTTCATTTGGATGCTCACGAACAACATATTCAACAACTTCAATCTGATGTTGCTGAAATTAAGGCTTCTCTCTCTGTGTTAGATGCGTATCGGGCGGAAACCGCTAAATTTCGTAAGGTGATGCTCACTTGGATGAAGGATCAGGAGACAAAACACACCGATCTTCCACCAAAGTCAGGGCTATCAGATTCGCTTGGTTCGGGAGTCGATTTCGGTGCGGTATTTACTTCTTCTAGTCTCAAATCTGCTTCTAATGGGGATTTGTCTGGTGATCGTTTGGCTCTATTAGCTCAATTGGAGGCAATCGTGTCCAGATCTGAAGCACGCTTGCGTGGTCATACGATTTCTTGTTCTTCAGGGTCGCACAGGGCTGATTGGGCTACATCAGATAGTATGCAAGGACAGTTGGGCTTGTACACTATAGTGGGCCTACGTATTCAGCAGAAAATGGTTGTGGATCTGGGCTCTACAAGTCTGGGATCGCCGGGTGACGTACTTACTTCAGCAATTCAGTTTCTGTTTCGTGACACCATCAATTCCACATCACAGTTGGTCTCTTTTCCCTTGCCTTCGGTACATGTCTCTATCCAAGTTGCTGGAAAATTATTGCTGGCGGGGATGATAAAACCTCCGGTTTTTGTCCCAATTTCAGTTCCCTTTGACAGGGGGAAATTTTCGCTCGAATTCTACGATCGACGCTCAGGTTGTAAGGGAGGAATGATCACCACTAGTCATCTTTGGGTGGTGCATGGGCAGCCTCGACCACCTGAGACACTCTCGAGGAAATCTACGCTTGGATGTCGAGCCAGTTGTCGTTCCCAGTCTTGAGGACAAGACTGTTTTGAAGGGGGGGAGTAATGATATGAATCATAATCTGGTGTATAGTTAATTGTCATTTGTCTATTCTAGAAGGGGGTAAAGTGTAATTTATATTTCTATAAATAAGGATCAATAGTCATTTAGGAGGGCATGAGAGATATTATTCAGTTTGTTAGGCTCATTACATCAGCATGAGAAGGGCATAGCCCTAAACCACTTTAGTGGTTAGTTATCCATTGTAGATCCTTTGGATCATCTTCTTCAATTCAATAAATTGTGTATCTGATTTCATCATTATCCGATTCAATCTCTATCAGTTTGCTTCATGGTTAAACATAAATAAAAAAATAAGTTTATACTAGTGTAGTGGATATTCAACACTTTGAAGCGACTATTCATTAACCAATTGCTTGATTGTTAAATATAAATAAAGAAATAAGTTTGTACTATATAGTGTACTACATATTTTACACTTTCCAGAAGACTTTTCACTAACCAATACACAAGAATAAAATATAGATATAAATATATCATCTTCTTCTCGGTTATTCTCTTCTCCGGTGGTCTCTGCAAAAAAATAAATAAATTTCGATGACCCAACTTTTTTTCTTTTGCTTCATATCTTCTTCATCATGGGTCAAATTTTTCAAGGGGTGCGCCCGCGCATCCACGGCTTGAGGTGGGTCCGCCCCTGTGTATAATCAACAAAAAGAAAACGATAATAAGAACTATAACTGGATTGCCCTATTCAGTGGTTTAATTGAGGATTGCCCTATTTAGTTTTTTTTATATTTTTTTTAGGTTTATGGGGGGAGGGGGTAGGTTTTTTTTAGGGTTTTTGGGGGGGTGGGGTAGGTTTTTTGGAGGTTTTATTGGTAAGGTATAGTTTTTTTTTGTTTTTCTTTGCCGGGGGGTGGGGTGGGGTTATGTTTTTTTTTTTTTTTTTTTAGGTTTTTGGGGAGGGGGGTTAGGTTTTTTGGGGGGTTTTTTGGTGAGGTATAGTTTTTTTTTGCCCGGTTGGGGGGTGGGGGGGTTTAGGTTTTTGGGTGGTGGTGGTGGGGTGGGGGTGGGGGGTTTAGGTTTTTGGGTGGTGGTGGGGGTTTAGGTTTCTTTGCCGGGGGGGTGGGGTGGGGTTAGATTTTTTTTAGGTCTTTGGGAGGTGTGTGGGGGGGGGGGGGTTAGGTTTTTTGGGGGGTTTTTTGGTGAGGTATAGTTTTTTCTTTGTTTTTTTTTTGCCGGGTTGGGGGGTGGGGGTGGTGGCGGGGGGGTTTAGGTTTTTGGGTGGTGGTGGTGGGGTGGGGGTGGGGGGTTTAGGTTTTTGGGTGGTGGTGGGGGTGGGTGTTTAGGTTTTGGGTGGCGATGTAGTGGGTTTAATTTTAGGTTATTGAACACTTGCCACTTTATAAATCATTCTTACACTTCTTACAATTAGGAGCCTTTGTAGAATAACTTGACCCTATACAATACATATGTTACATGTTTAATAATACAAAGTTTAGTCTGTAGATCTATCTATTATACTAAAGCAAAATAGAGGTTGACTATTTGACCATGACTTGGCACCTTTCTTTGGCCAGATAATTGGTTTTTTGGGCGGCATTTCTCTATTCTTTCTATTGTCATTCAATTCTCCTTACCGCTCACAGTTCCTTCATTCTTCCTTCACACGCTCCTTATATTATATATGGAAACTTGAATAATTCTTCAATTACCGCTTACAATCATCAAAATAATCGACAGGATTTTGATCTTGTGATTCATTATTTCAACATCTTCATCGCCATCACTCCGTGTCTCAATTCTTTCCCATTTTGATTTCATCCTTCATTGACATTCAAAGACCCTAATCTACGTCCTCTTTCGCCAGCAGATTTAAAATCAAAAACCCTAGATCTGATTCTTTATATTCACGTTGTCGATTCTTCTCTCAACCTGTCAGCTAGGGTTTCCTCCGCAGCGAAAGAGAGGAATCGACACTTGATGTGAACCCTAACCCTACTTCGGGTCGTCAACGATGGTGGCTGGTTCAACAATTGCAGCCTGTTTGTTCATCAATTGTTCTGACGCAAGTGTTGTTACCACAAGATCTGAATCAGTTTCAGTTCAGGCAAGTTTACACGTTATATTCTCTGATGTTTACTGTCTTTTTTTTTGTGTAATTTTATTGAATTTGGTGTTTTTTGTGTTGGTTTTCATCTGGGTGTTGCTCAATTGCTTGAATCTTGAAGTTATAATGTGGATTTAGATGCTTACTTTTTTTTTTGTAATTTGACTGAATTTGTTGTTGTTTGTGTTGGTTTTCGTCTGGGTGTTGCTTAATTGCTTGAATCTTGATGGTTTTCTTCAAGTTATAATGTGGTTTTGCATGTTTGTTGTTTATTTATTTTTTTAGTTTGATTGAATTTGGTGTTGGTTTTCATCTGGGTGTTGCTTAGTTTATTGAATCTTCATGGTTTTCTTGAAGTTATAATGTGAGATTAGATGCTTGATGTTTTTTTTTTTTTTTTTTGTAATTTGATTGAATTTGGTGTTTTTTGTGTTAATTTTCATCTGGGTGTTGCTTAATTGCTTAAATCTTGAAGGTTTTCTTGAAGTTATTATGTGAGATTAGATGCTTGCTGTTTTTTTTTTTGTTTTTTTTTTTTTTGTAATTTGATTGAATTTGGTGGTTTTTGTGTTAATTTTCATCTGGGTGTTGCTTAATTGCTTGAATCTTGATGGTTTTCTTCAAGTTATAATTTGGATTTAGATGCTCACTGTTTCCTTTTTTTTTCTATTTTTTTTTGTGTAAATTGATTGTATCATTCCAATCCATAATCTATCTTTTCTTTGTTATCATGTTCAATTAGGGTTTTATTGTCAATCGATTTGTTTCATACTCCTACACATAAATGTCTTCTACATCAAGGTCTGATGTGTCACTTGATCATCGTTAATACATCAGGTACGACACGTATTTGTTGATTATTTGACTTTTATTCTAATATTTGATGACCTAGGTTTTGATTCAAAGTTTCAAACAATGGTGTTTAACCCCAACCTCTCTGAAGGATGTTGTGGTTGTTCGTTGCCGCTGCTGGTGAATCACAATTGCTGCTGATATGTTTGTTGTGTATTGTAGATGAAGAGAAATAAGATGCAAATATGGCGTTTTTTTATTTCCGGCCAAACACTGATCTGTGGCGAACGGGGAAACAGGCGGCTAGGGTTACAACAGCAATTACTCTGGCGGAAGCCTTTTAACCATCGCCACTCTTGATGTGTTTCGGCAAACAACCGTGATGTTTTCTCATGGTTACACAACAAGAACTTCCGGCTTGCAAGCCAATTCTTACCCCGAAATGGGTAAGTATCGTTGTTTCAATGTTTCCTTATGCTTCTTATTCATTGACTTATGACAAAGAACCAAGCTTACTTTCTTTTTGTGTAATCTACTGCAGGTGATTTCGGCATTCATGCTTGTGACAGTTGTCTTCATACCTATAGGAGTAGCTTCCCTTCTTGCTTCTCCTGATGTATGATTCAAACCGTTTTAATTTACTAACTTTATGAACATTTCCTCTTTTGTTGTAATAGTTTGTAGTTTTGGATTTGTTTTTGTTTAAGTAGGTAGTTAAAATTATTGACCAGTACGATAATGCCTGCTTACAAGGCACAACAAGTCAAAATGTTCAATCTATACAAGACCCAACAACAAACAAAACCTGCGTCAGAAGATTGACAGTAAGTTTTAAACAGTTACTTTCCAATAGTGACTTCATAATTAGAGATATGTGCAATTTAAATTCAACATCTAACATTTTGGTAATTAAAAGAACTGAACATTAGGTCACAAAGAGAATGAAGCAACCTATTTATGTCTACTATCAGCTCGACAATTACCATCAGAATCATCGCAGGTAACGACTCTTTCATTTCCATCTTATATATTATTTATTAAAAACAAAAATTCCATATATCTAACGACTAATCACAAAAAACTTATGTTTGCAGGTATGTCAAGAGCCGAAGTGATCAGCAATTGAGAAACCGTGGCAATGAGAATGGAACAAATACGTGTAAGCCTGAACAAAAGGGACATTTCATGGAAGAGTGACAGGGATGAAAAGTTCAGCAGTGATGTCTTTCCAAAGAATTTCCAAAACGGTAGTCTTATTGGTGGTGGGAGTCTCAATGAGTCTATCCCAGTAAGTCTCTCAAGTCTTAATTGTCACAGATAGGCCTGTAGACGAACTGAACGAACACAAACAGAGGCATGTTTGTGTTCAATTGATACATATATGTGATTTAAGTTTTTTGGTCTTAATGTTTAGTATAACAAAGTTTTCTAACCTTTTAATGTTTATTGTACCAGATTTCAACTACTGTTTCATGCTTTAATACTTTTTTATGAGTCTGAATTCATGATTAAATACCTCTTCATTGTTTAAAGAAAAAACTGATGATTTTAATGGCTTTTTTTAACAAACAAGAAAAATTGTTCTGTTTTTCTAATTTTAATGTTCATATTAACATATTTCAAAGGCGTTGAAGCTCTAATGCCTTTTTTCTTTGATAATTATGACTCAGTAAGTGTAATTAGTGTATATTTGTTTATTATTGAAAGAAAATCTGATGATTTAAATGTCTAATCTTTTTGAAAAACATGAAAAATTGAATGTTTTGATGGAGACCAAAGGTGGGAAGAAGTCTAGCAGTAGTAAATCCTTTTATGAAGCTCCTTTAGGTTACAGCATTCAAGACGTTCGACCAAACGGAGGAATCAAGAAGTTCAAATCGACTGCTTACTCCAACGTAAGTATTCGATCATTAATCGCACCAATTTAGCTCCATAATCTCTACTGATCATGTGTTTTCATTGTCTTAATGCAGTGTGTTCGCAAACCATCCTGATATTCTTTCGTTTAATGCCCCTTTCACGTCTGTTTGACGTCGTTTATTTACCGTTTTTTATAATTTGTTTCGTTGTTAATATCGGTTCCCTATATTCTTCCTTTTCTTCACTCCTTGACCCGTTTACTGTTTCCTCCATTGTTGGTGTTAATTTCTGTTTAAAACCATGTCTACAATTCGTTTCGAAGGCTACGAAAAGAGGCTTGAAGTAACTCTTTTCGAGCCCAGTATCTTTTCTAACCCTGAAGGTCAAGGTCTCTGGGCTTTAACCAAAGCCCAACTGGATGAGATATTGAACCCTGCTAAATGCACAATTGTCTCTTCGTTGTTGAATGAGCATGTAGACTCTTACGTTCTATCCGAGTCGAGTTTATTTGTGTTCCCTTACAAAATCGTTATCAAAACTTGTGGAACCACTAAACTGCTGTTATCGATATCGGCTATTCTGAAGCTGGCGGAATCTATTTCGCTTATTGTCCGGTCAGTAAGACACACATGCGGTAGCTTTATCTTTCCCAGTGCTCAATCGTACCCTCATCGCAGCTTCACCGAAGAAGTTGCAGTGCTGGTCCGCTGGATGGTCATTTTGAGAAGCTTGATTTAGCCAGCAAGGAGTGATGTAATTTGAGTTGTTTAGGTATGATTTACTTATGTTGGAGTTTCATGGTATTCGGTTGGGTAATTGAATGTGTTTTAAAAACTGTATATCCAGTTTCAAGTGTTAATGATTTAGGCTTATTGCTCTATGTGACATATGGCATATATGTGGGTTCTAGGTTTTAGTGTGTTCATCCATGTTTCACTGTTTTTGGTGACAATTTTTTTTAAATATTTCCTTGATTCTTGAGGAAAATATGTTTATACCAGAAGACCTTCCTTTTATCTTCCATCAGATCCGTAATCAAATATATGCAATTCGAATAGGTCGTTTTGCTATTTGACTCCTAAATTTATGAAATATCTTTTCATTGAATCTTATAGTATGTGCATCTATTATTATTTCTATCCCTCAAAATTATTATTATTATTATTTTTTCTTGCTTTCATACTTCTGTAGGTTCATAATTTGTTGGACATTCTCCATGCTGGGCCAGGGGATAGATTTCTAAGCATGCTTCCTACTTGGCATGCATATGAACGTGCATGTGAGTATTTTATACTATCTTTGGGTGTTGAGCAAGGATACACAACGGGTAAACACCTAAAGGGATTTTAATATTACAGTGAGAATACTTTAGATAGATATAATGGAAAATATATTACCATGCTACTTTCATATGATCCTGAACTAGAGCCAAGATGAGGATATTATAAGGGATTTTAATCATCGTATGCAAGGGATTTTAATATTGATTGTTTACACATATCTCAACAACCAGCTTTTGGTCATCCTTTCCTCAAAGACGATAAAGTCCAGGTTTCTTTGCTGTTGCGGATATTTGTGTTTTTTAAGATCACCATGGATTTTTTTCATCATTTTAAACTTACACTAAAAGTTGTGTGTTTGTGTGTTGCATGGTTCTAGATTTTTATTAAACAGCTCAAACGGGGTCCAACATGTCAGTTTTATTCATAGCTACACATTGATATTCTTGATTTTTCCACCATTTAGATAAATATGTCACCAACACTATTGCTTTATTTCATCATATTAATCTTTAGTGATGTGCATTTGGTACCGGGTACCGGTACCGAAATTCCCGTACCGAATTGGTACCCATTTTTTGTCGTTTTCGGTACCGGTACCAGTTCGATACGATACAGGTAGTTTACTGGATTTTGTCTTCAAATACCGGTACCGTAGCGTACCGTACCGAACATTTGGAGAGAATTTTGGTACCGGTATTTTCGGTACCCGTACCTAATTGATCTTACGTAAAATTCTTACTAAGTTTTGGTGAAGAAAAATTGCAAGAACTTCTGCACATGATTGTTGACTTCTGCACATGATTTTCTTTAGACAAACCATACCATGGGAGAAACTATAAGCAATTTAATTCTAATTGGTATGCAAAAATTAATTTTGTAGTTTTGTAAGTATTTGACAAAAATATCATGTAATTTCCGATCTAATTGTTGTCGCCAGGCCAAAAGGGCAGCTATTATGGCATCTTTTATCATTCACAACATAGGGAAAGATCACATTTCACCAGAGCTGCATTGAATTTGGTATTCATATATCTATTGCCATATGCCATTAAGCAAAACTAGCAATTATGAGTTAGCTACTACTTACATATGAATTGTTCAATTTGTTTTTTTTATTTCTAATAGGTCAATGGGTACTAAACATATTTCTCTCTTTTTTTGCTTTTTTTATTTCTCAGCTAGAGTAGTGAAACTCTAGAACAGGTTTTCAAAAAGCAAAGTAAGATTAAATACAGAAGAGGAGAGGGAGGTCATTGAACCTGAAGTAAGATCTAAACATAATTGTCGGGTAATGGATTCGGGTCAACATCAGATGGTTTGGGTCAAAGTCGGGTAATGGATTCGGGTCAACATCAGATTGGGTCTAAATGGGTCTTTAATAAGCGATTGGTAACTGAAGTGATGATAGTCAACAGTTATGTTGATGCTGGTTACGAAAGTGGTCTCCGGCGGCCTGGCCGACACAAGCTGGATAGAGGCGATAAATGGTAATTCTTGAGATTTACATCATGAAAATGTTTTATAAGTATAGCATATCACTTCTATTATTTTACATGTTTGCGATATGTTTTAATTTGATTTGAATAACTACTAAAATTTCATAGGCTTAAAATTATAGCAATAAACCAAAAGGTTTAGATTTGTATTATATGGGAGTTGTGCATATGTATTATATGTTTTAATTAGATTAGAATAACTACTAAAATTTCATATGGGAGTTGTACATCTGTATTATAGTGTGGTGTTCAACATTGACATGGTATCAAAGTTTTTCTCAAAGAGTATAGGATCTCTACTCACCTGAATCTGCTTCCATGCATACGAGTTTTTGTGTTTACAAACCACTTTTGAGCTCGATGCCCTATTCCAGGATTGATATAGAGTGCGCTTTCTAAGAAGCTGGTGGCAAAATAGGTGCACACGAATTCGGGCGGGTTGGGTAATGGGTTACCACATGTAATTTTTCTGTTCCGGTCTAAACAGGTTGGGTTTACCCAAAACCCTTTTTGTCCAAAATTCCGTATTTCGAAAAATAATCAATGACAAAGGTAAACTAATAGTCGGTTTTAAGTTCCATTAAAGTTGTTTTTAAACCGTAGAATGTGAACTGAACTCTATAAATCCTAAACCCACCGATTTACTTCGGGTTGGGTAGATTCCAATGGTTTATGAAGATCTATAAGTCTAAGAGTATTTACTGTGGTAACATTACCATATCTGTTAACTGTAATGTTTGGTAATTAGGGACGTAATATTTGCTTTATATTGACAACTTTTTATATATCTATTAATTTGAACATATATTTATATATTAGTAAAAAAAATAAGTTTAGTGTTTTTTAATTAATTTATTTACTTTCTTTAAAATGATGGCAGGTTGACTCTGGTTTATTTGGCTATGTAAGATTCTAATGGTGACATGTGAACATATTTGGTTGAAGGTATGTTAACTTATTTTAATGCAATGTTGAAAACCTAATTTAGAGGTGGAAATTTCAGTCTAATGGGTTACAATGGGAGGTTAATTTTTATTGTTAAATCACTCTTAACGATAGTTTTGGATTATTAAGTCAATTGCTAATCTGTTATGTGCACACTTAAAAAAATATTTAATGTACACAATTTTCCTAATGCATGATAGTTAGCAAGCCGAAAGTTCTATCCAGTTACCTCTGGTAATAAGTTCTAATATCTTTAAAATTACCATGGCCCACGTGTCATATAAATCTTTCATTAAAAAGGGATGTTGTAATTGTTGTATTTATTGTTATGTTGTTTAGGTTCTTGGGATAGAAAGGCTAAAGATTGAGCTTCAAGAAAGGGGATTAAAGTGTTGTGTTACTTTGAAAGAACGTGCAACTAGGCTTTCATTGGAGATGATACCAAAAAGGTTGCTAGGTAAGAAGTGTGATTCAACAAGCTATTACTTGGTTTTGGAATAATATGTTGGAAGTTCTTTTTTGTCCTTTTTTATAATGTTCATAAATTTTATGTAATAAAGGTCCTAAATATATTTATATTCCATCCACCTCTTGCATACAAATTGAGGTATTAGAGTAATAGGCTTTCAATTTATATTTCAAAACAGAAAAACGTATTTCCTTCATTTACTTATCTTTTTGGTTTTGTTAGATATATAGTACGATGCTTCGTTGTATTTTAATCTTCATCTTCAGATTTCAATAATAAGTCCATGTGTACAGTTCTTTATGATCAGTATAAACGTAATTTTTTTTCTAAAAATAAGAAACATATCATTTCTCAACACCGCGAAATTCGCGGGTATTAGCACTGTGTGTGTATATATTGTAACATGGTTAGTTCCTAAATTTTCTGACTGAGTATCCCCGGTGTTAATTTATACTTCCATTATTTTAATTGTAGGAGCACCCGTATAAATATAAAGATACACGTTACATCCGTGTCGAACAAGTGATTGGATGAAGCTACTTCTTGCTGGTAAGAGTTGAACTTAGAAATCATTGTACTATTTGTTTGTTTACTGATACACTTGGTTTAAAAAAGCGCGAGGCGCTCCGAAGCGTTTTGGTTCCAAAATCTTTAAGCGAGATTGTGAGATTGTGATACTAGAACTACTCGCCTTTAGAACAAGACATTGTTAAAATTGATAGAAGGTCTACGCAAATGCACCAACTTCTTTCATGACCAAAGGCTACTCTTTTGATCTATACAGGTATATATTTGCTTTTCTTTCTAATGCTCTTTTTTTTATAATGACACTTTATTTAAATGATTTATCGGGTTGTTCATTGTTTTAGTCAAACATCGTTTAAATGATACATCAGGCGTGTTTACCATAAAAAGTATGTGAACGAAGCTGAAAAGTTTGGGTGTGCGGGATAGCGGTTTCAGGTTTGAATGGAATACGTGTTCGCCTATCAAAGTAAACTTTTTGGCTTCGCGGGTGGCCAGGAATCGGATTCCAACATGGCTGGAATTGGTTAGAAGGAACGTGATAAGCCGGTTACATGAAATATTCGAAGGAATCTGTAATAAAGTATTTACGTATTAAAATATAAATTTTTTGTTGTTTAGCCACCCGTGTATTACACGGGGACTTAGACTAGTACATTAATAGATAGATAAAAACAGGGCCGGCCCAAGCTTTTTGAAGGCCCTAAGCAAATTTTAAAATCGGGGTAAAGAAAAATATTATTCTACTCATGAGCATAACAATACCTTATCTATATCTTGCTAGATTGATATCTTAATAAGTCAAAAACATGTTACGAAAGACGGATTTGAGACTCCTTGTTAGTGGGGCAAAATTACCGATCTATGGGTCATTAAAAATGATGCAATTAATCTAGTTTCTAGTGAACCAATTTCCATTTTGAATTATTGGTTGCGGCTAAGTCAAAAACATGTTACTAAAGACGGATTTGAGACTCCTTGTTAGTGGGGCAAAATTACCGATTTGTTAAATAATGATAAACTGATAACCATGCAAAAACAACACTCGCTTTCTTCTGGCTTTCATCCCAAACGCCTGCTTTCACACCTCTTCTTCAATGGATCGTAAACACCTTAAACAATCAGTCAGCACCCAAACCGACGTATCCACCACACTCGCAACCCAGCTTCTCTCCAAGAAACATGACAAGAACGTTGTCTTCTCTCCCCTTTCCATCCATGTCGCCTTGAGCGTGTTAGCCACCGGTTCCAAAGGTCAAACACTCGACCAACTCCTCACTTTCCTCAAAACAAACACCACCGATAACCTCAACTCTCTTTATTCTCAGCTTATGCCCTTGATCTTCGCCGATGCTAGGCCTAGAGGCGGCCCTCGAGTGTCTTTTGCCAACGGGTTTTGGGTTGACAAATACCTTTCTCTCAAACCCTCTTTCAAACAGGTTGTGGACAATGTTTATAAAGCCGAATGCAATCAAGTCGATTTCCAAAACAAGGTCAGTTTTCATAATTTTATAATTTTATAACTTTAATTTTGATATAGCTAACATATTATTTATTGATTAACGAAGGCGGAGGTGGCTAATGAACTGAATGCATGGGCGGAAGAGAAAACAAATGGCCTTATCAAACATGTTATTACTGCTGAAGAAGTTAGCAGTATCACATGGCTCATCTATGCAAATGCAATCTACTTCAAGGGAATATGGAGGGACAAGTTTGAACCGTCGATGACGAAAGAATACGACTTCCACCTCCTTAATGGCAACAAAGTTCAAGTTCCGTTCATGACCAACTTTGCATTAAAATCCGTGGGTGTATACGATGATTTCAAGGTGCTTCGCCTTCCCTATTTACAAGGTCGCAATCAACAAGAGTTCTCTATGTACTTTTTCCTCCCCAATGCAAAAGACGGCCTTCAGTCTTTAGTACAGAAAATTGGTTCCACACCTGATTTTATTGCCCGTCACATTCCACGTGATTCTGTAAAAACCCCACGGTTTTTGATACCTGTGTTTAAGATCTCATTCGGGTTAGAAGTTTCTGGTATGTTGAAGGAATTAGGCCTTGTATTGCCTTTCAGCAGTGGAGATGGTTTGAGCGGAATGGTTGACTCCTCTGATGGTCAAGGCATTTATGTTTCGAGGATCATCCATAAATCTTTTGTGGAGGTGAATGAAGAAGGTACAGAAGCAATTGTTGGATGCCCGAGACATCTGTATCACTTGCATATGTATTTGGATTTGCAGCGGAATTGAATACGTAACTTGCAGGCATGATTAACAAGTGTGTAGAATAAGAAAGAATGAACGATAAAGAGTACAAGATGGACACTTTCTGAATTGGAGGGAAAATGTCTTGGTACCGGAATGGAATGCCGGTGATACCGTATATATACATATTATGTGTGGCGGTTAATTATGGCGGTAAACTGCCATAAGACAGTTTGAATTACCCGCTTTGGTTTATGATCCACACATATTTGACCCATACTTAATACATGATAATTGTAACTTAATAAATACATAAAACTAGATAATAAAGTTTATATATTCTAACTAACACCCTCCCGTAAACTTGATTATCGCTGCATCATCACGCTTTTGTTGGCTTCATCGATCGCTTTTCGAGCTTCACTGAAATTGAATCGTCGTCGTTTCTTGTGAAGAATCCATGATCCGTCTAGACTGTTTCTTGTAAACAAAGCATAATGTTCTGTTTCTTCATTTTTTCGTGATGATTCGGCTTCTGCACTTTTGCTTCTTCTTTTTCTTTCGTCTGCAGCCATGGGAGTTCCTTCTTGTTCCAACATTTCTTTATCTTGTGCCTTCTTTTGTACAGATTTGAACTTGTAATAAAATACAAGAACATCTAAGTACATTGCATAGATGATTCTGATGAAATCTCCATCTTGGTATTCGAAACCAAGATCTTTTGCTATGGCCGGCCACAAATTGTCTAGAGTGACACTTTGATAGCCTCCATCCTTTTCTACCATAACATATAAATCGAGTAAATTTATCTTTCTTCCGTCATCCAACTGTGGGGGTATCATTCGTGTAGTAATTTCCATTTTTTCTTTAAGGAACCAACCCACCATCGTTTCAAACTTTACTTCCAAATCGTGCTTATATTTAAACACGAAATCTCTGTCGTCAATCATGTCTAACAAGGCTTGACAGTCGGAGAATTCTTTGAATTCTAGTGCCATTATGATCATCCGACTCCAATCAAACTCTTGTTCTTTCGATACATTCAAATCTTCGAAATATGAATTCAAGTAATCTTGTTTGTACTTCTCATTCATATCGTTCAGATTTAATACTTTCTGTCTTTCTTTTACCCCCATTTCTTCTTCTTTGGTCATTCCCGTAACATCACTAAAAGTATTTAACACGGGTGGACAAAACATTGGGAAAATTCTACAAGTATCACCACTTTTCTTGACGGTAAAACCTTGTAGGGTGAGTTGATTCATACTTAAAACATTTCTATTCAATTCGGGAGTATACAGAACACTTTGTATTCTTACAGTTTCGTTATTGGATTTGATATCCACATTTCCTATACCCCGTATGAACAAGAAATCATTTTCACCGGTCTTTGTGTCAACCCCAATTAAATGTTTAATCCTTTTAAAAACATTTATATTTCCGGCGTAGTGATGAGAGAACGAGTAACTAACATACCATATATCATTCCACTGGCCAGCATCCGTGCCAGTAACAATCATTTCGCCCCGATCTCCTGCATCCATCCTTTGTGTTTGGATTCCGGCGTTAATCGCTTGATTAACCAATTGGGTTGCTTCATCATTTTCCTTTGATTTACACGAGTAAATCAAATGTCCAGGCCGATGACAATAAAAACATAACTTCACCTTTCGTTTGTGTTTCACCCCTTTAAGTTGTTCATCTTCGCAGTGTTGGCACGGCAGCGTAGAAGAGGATGTTCTTATTTCCACAGGGATTCTGGAAGTGGCTCTGATACCACTTTGTTGGATGCCCGAGACATCTGTATCACTTGCATATGTATTTGGATTTGCAGCGGAATTGAATACGTAACTTGCAGGCATGATTAACAAGTGTGTAGAATAAGAAAGAATGAACGATAAAGAGTACAAGATGGACACTTTCTGAATTGGAGGGAAAATGTCTTGGTACCGGAATGGAATGCCGGTGATACCGTATATATACATATTATGTGTGGCGGTTAATTATGGCGGTAAACTGCCATAAGACAGTTTGAATTACCCGCTTTGGTTTATGATCCACACATATTTGACCCATACTTAATACATGATAATTGTAACTTAATAAATACATAAAACTAGATAATAAAGTTTATATATTCTAACTAACAGCAATGGCCTATTTGATGGAGATGATGTGCGGTGCAGCACCAACTCCTCCGGAGTATGATAAGGTGGATTTTGTGGCTGATCACCCGTTCTTGTTTGTGATTAGAGAAGATGAGACTGGGGTCGTGTTGTTTATGGGACAGGTGGTTGACCCTCGTGTTGATTGATTGGTTGTTGGAATTTTGGGTTTTTTTTTTCTTTCTGCATGATGTTTGGTGTTTTGATTTTTGGACTAATATTCAAGCTCTTGATCTGTTATGTTTTCTCATGTGCATTGCTGTTGTATCCTAATATTTGTGCAACAAATAAATGGTAAACAGGTAATCGGTTATAAGCAAGCTTTTTTGGAAACAAAAAAGTTAAAAGCTTTTGGGTTTGGGTCAAACAAGTTTTGATCAAAACAGGATTGGTCAAAACGGGTCGATTTCGAAAAATATTAAACGGCCAAAATTTGTAAAAGATAATCAGAAAATGTATGAAATAAGAAAATTGCTACACGAATCATTCAATTTCATCGGCAACTAAAACATGTTTGTCTCAAATAATTTGAGTCAAATTGGATCTCAAGAGGAATGCTAGCAGAATCTCAAACTGATCAAGTTCCATTTGTGTGTTCTCTCTTGACTCATATTTAATCTTAAAAGCTCCAAATATTACTCTTGATCCTCTAACCAGTAAAAAGTTATTCTTGATAAACATACGAAAACCAAACATATGTGACCACGTAAAGAAAATTCTATGGTCCGCCACCGTATAAGATATCATTTATGTTAAATCGTTCACTATTCCTTTTGCGTAGCAACTTCAGCTTCAGCTGTTCGGGGTTTTTTTTTCTTTCTATTTTTGACATATAATGGATTAGTTAATTCAAAACTCCATATGCAGGCATAACGCAACCAAGTTAAATGTAGTTGTGTTTGTAAACCATTAAAATCCGACCAGTTAAACCAGTTTTGACATATTCTGGTTCCTTTCACGGTTTGCCATGTTGAGATTTATAAGGTCCCTTCACTGTTTGCAAAATCTAATCAACGACTTGGACAACGGTATGGAAACACCATATAAACCAAGCCGGCCGTTTAACCTTTATCAATTATTTTCCAAATTTTAAAATATACAGTAATGCATATGCATATTACTCGTAAACCGCCCTTATCATTTCATACAAGTATATAACTTACTATACCTGGTTGTAGACTTGTAGCAGTTCACCTACAATGTCTGTCTCGGTTAAATCTCTCTTAATCACACGAATTTTACATCCTTCCTGTTATAACCAGTTAACATACAGATTCACATTAAATTTGGGATTGAAATTTAATTATACATTTTGGCCATTGACTTCACAATGTCAAATTAGTCTCTATTTAACTTTGAAATTGCAGTGAACTATATTCAGTTATGAAACAATTGCTAACTGCATTCTGTATTAAAACCTAATGTTCCAAATTTTAAAAGGGAAAATGTTAGATCCCGATTATAACTTTCGAGAAGTGTATGTTTGGTATCTATGGAAAGTCCAAAATAAGTGAATAATACCATTCATGAACCTTCATAAGGTATAATCTTGCAACTGATGCTAGGCAGGCTATCACATGAGCATTAATGATAATTTTATTAAGAATGCAACCTTTTACTTACTATATATATAAGCTATCACTTATGATTGGCGGTTGGTTAATTATTTCTAAAAGGGAACCAAATTTGGGATCAAAGTAGGGTGAAAAAGCTCATCATGGTGATCTGTGAATCTTCAAAAGAATCCTAACATTATATATGGTCATGAGCGTATACGTTCTGCTTGAAATCTGTGTAGCTAGCACAATTAAATCATAATCATATAATAACGCATTTTAGAACAATTCGTATCAAACCCAAAGCAGATTTATCACATAAACCTTTCTATCTATACATCCTGTTTATTCTTTACTTATTTTAGCTGAATTTATTTATAAAAATGGTGATATGACATGGAAGAGAAAACTGCATTATAAAAATGATATACATTAGGAATAAGTGTATGAATATTATCTTGAAATAAACATATCACTATTAGTTTATAATAAAAAAAAGTGAAAGTATTATATTTTGAATCCAAAAGATTTCATGAATCAAACGGCCCATTAGGGTTTCGCTGTAGGTTGTTAAATAATGATAAACTGATAACCATGCAAAAACAACACACGCTTTCTTCTGGCTTTCATCCCAAACGCCTGCTTTCACACCTTCTTCTTCAATGGATCGTAAACACCTTAAACAATCAGTCAGCATCCAAACCGACGTATCCACCACACTCGCCACCCACCTTCTCTCCAAGAAACACAACACCAACGTTGTTTTCTCCCCCCCTTTCCATCCATGTCGCCCTGAGCGTGTTAGCCGCCGGTTCCAAAGGTCAAACACTCGACCAACTCCTCGCTTTCCTCAAAACAAATACCACCGATAACCTCAACTCTCTTTATTCGCAGCTTGTGCCCTTGATCTTCGCCGATGCTAGGCCTAGAGGCGGCCCTCGAGTGTCTTTTGCCAACGGGTTTTGGGTTGACAAATACCTTTCTCTCAAACCTTCTTTCAAACAGGCTGTGGACACTGTTTATGAAGCCGAATGCAATCAAGTTGATTTCCAAAACAAGGTCAGTTTTAATAATTTTATAACTTTAATTTTGATATAGCTAACATATTATTTATTGATTAACGAAGGCGGAGGTGGCTAATGAACTGAATGCATGGGCGGAAGAGAAAACAAATGGCCTTATCAAACATGTTATTACTGCTGAAGAAGTTAGCAATATCACATGGCTCATCTATGCAAATACAATCTACTTCAAGGGAATATGGAGGGACAAGTTTGAACCGTCGATGACGAAAGAATACGACTTCCACCTCCTTAATGGCAACAAAGTTCAAGTTCCGTTCATGACCAACTTTAAATTGAAATCCGTGGGTGTATACGATGATTTCAAGGTGCTTCGCCTTCCCTATCTACGAGGTGATAATGAACAAAGGTACTCTATGCACTTTTTCCTCCCCAATGCAAAAGACGGCCTTCAGTCTTTAGTACAGAAAATCGGTTCCACACCTGATTTTATTGACCGTCACATTCCACGTGATTCTGTAATAACCCCGCGGTTTTTGATACCTGTGTTTAAGATCTCATTCGGGTTAGAAGTTTCTGAGATGTTGAAGGAATTAGGCCTTGTATTGCCTTTCAGTGGTGGAGATGGTTTGAGCGAAATGGTTGACTCATCTGATGGTCAAGGCATTTATGTTTCGAGGATCATCCATAAATCTTTTGTGGAGGTGAATGAAGAAGGTACAGAAGCAATGGCCTATTTGATGGAGATGGTGCTCGGTGCAGCACCAACTACTCCGGAGTATGATAAGGTAGATTTTGTGGCGGATCACCCGTTCTTGTTTGTGATTAAAGAGGATGTGACTGGGGTCGTGTTGTTTATGGGACAGGTGGTTGACCCTCGTGTTGATTGATTGGTAGTTGAAATTTTGGGTTTTTTTTTCTTTCTGCACGATGTTTGGTGTTTTGATTTTTGGACTAATATTCAAGCTCTTGATCTGTTATGTTTTCTCATGTGCATTGCTGCTGTATCCTAATATTAGTGCAACAAATAAATGGTAAACAGTTAATCGGTTATAACTTATAGGCAAGCTTTTTTGGAAAAAAAATTAAAGCTTTGGGGCCTAACCCATATGAATATGATAGGTTTATTTTCTATTTTTGACATATAATGGATTAGTTAATTCAAAACTCCATATGCAGGCAGAACGCAACCAAGTTAAATGTAGGTGTGTTTGTAAACCGTTAAAAACTGACCCCTTAAACCAATTTTGACATATTCTGGTTCCTTTCCGGTTTGCCATGTTGAGATTTATACTGTTTGCAAAATCTAATCAACGACTTGGACAATGGTTTGGAAACACCATATAAACCAAGCCGGCCGTTTGACCTTTATCAATTATTTTCCAAATTTTATAATATACAGTAATGCATCTGCATAGTACTCGTAAACCGCCCTTATTGTTTCATATAAGTATATAACTTACTATACCTGGTTGTAGACTTCTAGCAGTTCGCCTACAATGTCTGTCTCGGTTAAATCTCTCTTAATCACACGAATTTTACATCCTTCCTGTTATAACCAGTTAACATACAGATTCACATTAAATTTGGGATTGAAAATTAATTAGATTAGAAATAGGAGAGTAAATGAAAATATGATAAAAGATTAGAGAAAGATAGGAAGGTTAGAGAATAAAAATGGTTATAAAAGGGGGGGGGAGGGGTGGTTCACTAGTGATGGGAGCACCCAATCAAATCATGCCATGTCAGCACCCAATATTCTAGTGATAGTGATAGAAATGTAGGCGGGTGGTATCACTAGTGATAAAAAAAGCCAACTTCAATTAATTAAATACATTTATTTCTGTTTTTTACTATGCAAGGTACAGGTGTCAATGGATCCAAGGTCCCCTCCCCTTATTGTCAAACATGCAGAGCATTTGCAGAACAATGCAGAACAAATGGGTCCAAGTTTCACGCGTTATACACATAACGCGTTCAATATATAACGCGTGATAGATTAACCGGCGGCGGTGTTCCGTTGCACTTCAACGAGTGATGACCATGTATCACGGGACCGCCCCGAGTCCCCTAAGTGCTTGTGTATGTGAAGAGGTATGGTCCCAACTCCTTGCCAACATGGCAAGGACCATACCACTTTCTCCATCATACGTGGAAGTGACATCAACCGCATCATCCAGAAGCTTCTAGAAGCTTCTGGAAAAGATCCAGGTGACACCAAAGATGCTCCAGCCGACACAAAGGACAACACGTGTCACCAGAGATCAAGCGCCAAGTGGACCCGCAACAGGTCAGGGAGCAGCCCGACAACATCAGTACGATGTTTCCAAATCAGCCAAATACAGGCGCGCCACGTGTACCACTACACTGACTGCAGCAGAGGAGACCAAGGGGATATTCCCCTTGGTCGGACAGCTGGCGCGCGTCTACAGCTGGCGCTGCTGCCTTTTCCCTTCTCCACCCTCCGGCTATAAATAGGACCCTTCACCATCCAGGTTGATCATCTTGCTCTCACTATTCTCACACTTAACACACACTGATTATCCTTCCTCGGAACAGTACTTATTCTCACGCCGGAGCCTGGTTAAAAGGGAAACCCCCATATTCCCCTCTTAACGAGACTAACGGTGTTGCTGTTTTGCAGGAACCAGGCCGTCTCGCGAGTAGAAGGAGAGATTGAACCCACAGAAGAAATAACCCCGCTGATTAACCCTAGTGTTAACCAGTGTTTCATCATTGGCGCCATCCGCTTTTAGCAAAACCACTCTCATCTCTTTTTCTTTTCGAAAAACTCGTCAAAATGGCCGAAAACAACCCTTCCCACCCAGTGGATGGAGACGTTTCTTCTTTTGAACTCATTGCGGACAACACACACGTCCAAAGAAGTTAAAGGAACGAAATTATCCAAGAAGGGCCGATGAACAACGATTTTCCTAGTATTTTCGGGAGTGCATCCAGGGTTGTTACCCAAAACACAACTGGTGCGACTTTCCAAACCCCACCTAGGATCATCACTCAAACCACGAACGGAGCTACCTTTCAGCCTCCGTCAGAGGTAGTCCAACAAACACCCCCATAGGTGCAAACACAGAGCCATGGAGCTGGCCCCTCAGCTCCATCGGACAAAGCACAACTGAACTTCTCTACACTACTAGGGCTACCCGAAGGAAAAACTCTGGCTTCCTGGTATGCTGAACAAGTAGCGTCCATAAACCTTGTCTACAAACAACTCAGTGCGCAGCAAGCTTTGCTCCAAGCACAAGCTCACCAGTCAGCATTTGTCACTCCACCGCAAAGGCCTTTGAGCGCTCCTATGCCTCAACAGGCCAATGCATACACTCTGCGTCCTGAGTCACTACCTCCACCGCATGTTAGAAGGCCAAGCGCGCACGACACGCGCGATACTTACGGTGAAACAGAAAGCAATTACGTGCAATACTCTCAACCACCGAAGAAGCCAGTACAAAGCCGTTTAGGCCCGCGCAACATCAACGACGAATTTGACGACGACAACGACACGAACACAGTGTTCAGCAGGTTACCACCAGAGCATGAAGCGTACAAACCTCGCAAACGCGCATGTTATGATCCAAAAGCTGAACATGACTACACTCTAAGCTACCGTCCGGACGACATGGCTGAGAATTCAAAGTTCATCCGAGAGATCGCCACGGCTGCCATAGACAAAACCAAATTGCCACACAACGTGGGCAAATACAACGGGTTGACAGACCCAGACGATCATCTCCAAGTTTTCAACGATGCGGGAGCAACGGGTGGATGGAACTTGCCAACCTCGTGTCATCTCTTTGCTCAAACCTTCGTAGGCGCAGCGCACATCTGGTTTGACAGCTTACCAGCAGGGAAAATCAAATCATGGATCGATTTCCGAGAGAAGTTCCTGGCACACTTCTCACAACAACGACGACACACCAGGGATCCAGCCGACTGCTTGAACATATGGCGCAGAGACCACGAAAGCGTAGAAGATTTCATTACTCGGTACAACAAAGAATGTTTAGAGATCGGTGACTGCGGCGAGAAGATGATGCGCGCACACTTCATGCGGGCAGTCAAGTGCGATGATTTAATCAAGCGTGTAAAAGGTAGAGACGGGGGACCCAAAGATTGGGAAACCTTCATTGAGGCAGCCAAAACTATTGCACAGTCGGATAGACAGTTGACCGGCGACGATCACCGTCAACGCAGCTACAACCATAACGAGCGGCATAGCAAGAAGGGCAGGAGCCAACCTTGGAAGGCGTCCGGTCACAGGGAACGAAGCCCGGTAAGAGAGGATGCGCGCCACACGATCAACCAAATCGCACACCGGAAAGAGGTGAAAAAAGAAAACAGAGAGAAGCAGTGGACGCTCCTAACGAAAACCCCTTCAGAAGTCTTGGCAACCGAGAACCACCAGTTCAAGCCACCACTGCAAATGCGCAACAAGAGGGGCCAAGACCCGAATCTTTTCTGCGACTTCCACAAGGACACCGGCCACTTAACCGACGATTGTTTCAGCCTCAAACAAGAGATCGAAAGGGCTTTAAGAGACGGAAAGTTAACTCACCTGGTCAAAGGTGGCAGGCGTGATTACCGTCAGATTCAACGAAGAGAAGAAGGGCCGGACAACAAAAAACTCCGGAAGTTAGAAACCCACATGGTTCAGGGGGGTCCACGAAGACCAAGGAAAAATTACAACAAGCGCGCGCAGGATGACTCATGGCGCGAGAAACAAGTCGTTTTCCCAGTTGTAAGAGGAGGCCCACGAGAAAGAAGGCCCATAGTCATTTCGGGCGTCATAGGGCATTACCAAACGGATTACATCTTCATCGACCCGGGGAGCACTGCGGATATCATATATGAACAGTGTTTCAATCAGTTTGATCAGGAGGACAAAGCGCGCTTAGAACCAGTTGATTACCCGCTCACTGGATTCTGCAACGAAGCCGTTTTTCCTCTAGGACAAATATCATTCCCAGTGTTGCTCTCAGACGGAAGAAACTCAAGAACAGAGGAAGTCACATTCATGGTGCTGCCAGCACATTCAAGACACGATATTCTGCTGGGAAGAGAATCCCAAGGTGATTTCAGCATGATTTGCTCTGGCCCACACTCCGCAGTGGGATTTCCAACAGAAACGGGAGTAGCCATCATCTATGCAAGCAAAGAAGTATTAGCGACAGATGAGCTAAGGCCTGCAAAGACAAGGAAACCAGAAGCACGCCAAGAGGCAGAAAAATGGGTGTTAAACAGCGCATATCCGGAGTAGACGGTAACCTTGGGACCTGCAATGTCCGATCTGACACGCGCGGCGCTAAAAAAACTGCTGTTCCAAAATATGGATGTCTTTGCCTGGACACCAGCAGACATGGTGGGTGTTCCACGGCACATAGCTGAACACCGCTTAAACGTATCGGAAGAAGCCAAACCGGTGGTACATGCTAAGCGCCACTTGGGAGACATAAAGCATGACGCCATGAAAGAGCAAGTGATAGAGCTGTTAAACGCGGGGATCATCAGAGAGGTCAGGTATCAAACATGGGTGGCAAGCCCAGTGATGGTCCAGAAGAACAATGGTAGCTGGAGAATGTGCGTCGATTACAAAGACCTAAATAAGGCATGTCCACGCGACTGTTACGCCTTACCAGACATCGATGAGAAGATCGATTCACTTGGCACATTCCGATGGAAATGTTTCCTTGATTGCTACAAAGGGTACCACCAGGTACAGATGGCCGTGCAAGATGAAGACAAGACCGCGTTCCGCACGCCAACAGGGCTATACTGCTATACCAAAATGCCGTTTGGTCTAAAAAATGCGGGCGCGACTTATCAAAGGCTCATGAACGAAACCTTCCACGACGCCATCGGCAAATATATAGAAGTGTATATGGACGATCTGGTTATCATGAGCAAAGAGGAGAGTACAATGTTGCTGAACATCCAAAAGACATTTGACACTCTGCGCGGAGTCAGCATCAAGTTAAACCCGGCAAAATGCTCCTTTGGCATGGAAGAGGGGAAATTCCTGGGTTTCATTGTCACGAAGGATGGTTTCAAGGTAAACCCTGACAAGATACAAGCAATCGAACGCATGCCGTCACCGTCAACGATCAAGGAGATGCAAAAATTGGCAGGACGGTTGGCAGCACTCAACCGCTTCCTGGCCAATCACGCAGCCAAATCATTTCCGTTTATAAAAACTCTCCGAAACTGCATGAAGAAGAGTCAATTTCAGTGGACTCCGGAAGCTGAGAGCGCTTTCCGCGAGATGAAAGACTGCCTCATCAAGCTGCCAACCTTAACTGCACCAGTCAAGGGTGAACCTCTGGTACTATACTTGTCAGCCTCCGACAGGGCAGTGGGAGCAGTGTTGCTTGTAGATCGACAGGGCGTCCAGACGCCGGTTTATTATGTGTCACAAACTCTAACCGATCCAGAAACCCGGTACGCAATCATGGAGAAACTAGCGCTCGCACTAATTCACGCATCAAGACGGCTGCGCAGGTACTTTGCCAATCACGTCATTCACGTGTTAACAAACTGCAACATTGGCAACGTACTCGCAAGACCAGAGATTTCAGGGAGACTAGCAAAATGGGCGATAGAGCTCGGGGGTCATAACGTAGTGTTCAGACCGAGACCGGCGATCAAGGGCCAAGTGCTCGCAGATTTCATGACAGAGGTGCCAGATGACAAGGATCGAGAATGCAAGGCAATGGAAAAGGCCGAGAAACAACAAGTGGAAGAACCATGGCTACTATACACAGATGGTGCGTCCAACGAGGATGGTGCAGGTGCTGGTCTCCGGCTGGTGAGCCCCGACAAACACGAATTCACCTACGCCATACGCCTAGATTTTAAAAGCACAAACAACGAAGCCGAATACGAAGCCTTCCTTGCTGGGCTAAGGTTGGCAATCAAAATGGGCGTACGACACATCGAAGCACACGTAGACTCCATGTTGGTGGCAGGTCAAATCAACGGGGAATACGAAGCCAGGGGAGATACGATGGCACTTTACCTAAGCCAAGCAAAGACACTGCTGCAAACCTTCTATTCCTACAAAGTGCATCACATAAATAGAAGCGAGAACAAGCCAGCAGACGCGCTGAGTAAACTCGCCTCTACAAGCTTCCAGCACTTAGCAAAGGATGTACGAATAGAAGTTTTGAGCAACCCGTCAGTACCACTTCGAGAAGTAAGCGTCGTTCAACTAGGGACAACGTCTTGGATGACTCCGATAATCACATACCTCCAATCTGGAGTACTCCCGGAGAACAAGGCAGAAGCAAGGAAAGTCCAGTACAAATCCGAACACTACCAGATGGCTGATGGGATCTTGTACAGAAAATCATACCTCGGGCCTTTGTTAAGATGTGTTGACCCCGAAGACGCACGCTATCTGATCAGAGAAGTGCACGAGGGAATCTGTGGTATACATGCCGGTCCAAGGATGGTGGTAGCGAAAGTCATGAATGCGGGATACTATTGGCCCGGAATGCATTTGGACGCGGTCAAAGAGTTGAGGAAATGCGTTGGATGTCAAAGACATGCGCCCAAAACGATGCGCCCCAAGAATGAGTTAGTACCAGTCACTACGGCATGGCCTTTCCAACAATGGGGAATAGACATGGTCGGACCTTTTCCCGAAGCCCCAGGAGCTGTCAAGTTTATAATAGTCGCAGTTGACTATTTCACCAAATGGGTAGAGGCGAAGGCCCTCGCATCAACCACAGCGGCCGTTGTCAAAAAGTTCATTTGGGAACAAATAATATGTCGTTTTGGTTTACCTCTCAAAATAATCACCGATAATGGAACCAATTTTGCCGAAGACAACCTTCAACAGTGGTTCAAAGAATTACACATCGAGCACACGTTCTCCTCGGTCGCGCACCCGCAGGGGAACGGTCAAGTTGAAGCCGTCAACAAGAGTATAGTCGACGGAATTAAGGCAAGGCTGGGAGAAAAGAGAAGAGGTTGGGTAGACGAACTGCCAAGCATCTTATGGGCCCACAGGACGATGCCCAAAACAAGTAACGGAGAAACACCGTTTAGCTTGGTTTATGGGTCGGAGGCTGTAATACCAGCAGAGATAGGATTACCGTCACCCAGAATGCTCTCCATGAACATGATCAACAACGAAGAAGAAAGGAGGATCGACCTCGACCTCCTAGAAGAACGGAGAGAAATGGCGGCAATCAACGAAGCAAAGTACAAAACAAAACTGGAAAAATATTACAACTCTAAAGTCCGAATATGCACCTTCAACCCGGGAGAATACGTCCTCAGAGACAATGAAGCCTCAAATGCAGAGAAGCCCGGGAAGCTGGCTCCCAAATGGGAAGGTCCGTATGTCATCAACACCGTGCTCGGAAAGGGGGCCTACAAACTGCGCACCATCGACAACAAAGAGGTCCCTCGCACATGGAACGCTCAGCAGCTGAGAAGGTGCTACTTATGAATGAAGTTTTTGTAATTGCAATGGCCTAGTTGCCAACACATTTATAATACAAGAAGTGGTTGGCTACCTTTTTATTATGCAAATTTCTTTGTCACAACTGCATGTATCACTTTGGGCATACACGAAAACATCAATGGCTCGACCATTAGGAAACGTTGTAGACCTCCAAGGCCTGTCACAAACACGTGCACAGCCGGGTCAGACACACAACTAAAGCCTAACAAACACCAGTCAAATACTTCGTGCCCACATAAACACGAAAACGTCGAACACAGGACAAACAAACATTGTAAACACCCCCAAAGCTAAGAACAGCCGGGTACACACAATACCCTGTCACTCGATCACTTCGTATTCACGACCCACCCGCGCACAAATACGACAGAATAAAACGTTGTAACAAACACAACACAACCTGTCAGCGCCATTATTCATTCGTGATACCTGAATCAAAGTAATTACACATGCACATATTATGACGATAACAAATTCGCATAAAAACAGACAACTGTTAGCATAACACATGTCAACACACAGCCATATATCCACAAGCATAACAAGGAAGTTAAAATTGTTTGTCGAATTGTCAAATACAAGACCACCTAAGGTCATACGCGGCGCGCAGGCCGGAAGCCTTCATTCAGGATGACTGGGCCCAGCACCCCCAGCCGCACCACCATCATCGCCAAGAGCCTTCTTTAACAACGAGACACCGTCCGATCTTCGGGCCAATTTGTTCGCAGCCTTAACCACAGCAAACTCCAAAGAGGAAAACTCTTGTCTTTTTTCAGCATAAGCCGCACCACAGTCCTCCTTCCATAGCTCAAAACGATGCTCTTTCTCCTTATTAGCAGCCGCAGCTCTGCCCTCGATATAACCATCCTTACGTCCGCTATTATAGCCCGCTTGCCCTAACTCAAACATGTAGTTGGCCAGTTCATGTGACTTGACAATACGATCAGCAATCTGCAAGAAACACACAACTAAGCGACAATTCGTAAAAGTCACACAAATAAAGTGAGAGATTACCAGAGGCACCGCGCGAGAGAGTAACCACTTGCAATCAGCGGCCGTTTCCTCAACAAGGAGTTCAGAGGCCGTGCATTCAACAGTCTTCTCCTGAAGAAGACGCTCAGAAGTTTCGAACTGCCTCGCAAGAACCTCCAGTTTAGCGATGCGTTCAACGTATTCTTTCTCCTTCTTCTCAAACGCCGTGCGCGCTTGATTATACTCCTCAGCAATATCCTTCTTTTCACCAGACAAACGTATAATGGCGTCACGTTGAGTTTTAAGCTCCGCATTCGTACGCTCGCACGCAGCTTCCCAATTTTTCTGCTTTTCAGCATTAACTTTCCTCTCTTGGGCAAGTTTCCCTTCCGCATCAGCAAGCCTCCACTCCAACCCTTTCTTCTCAGCGTTGAACTTCTCCTTCTCTTCCGCAAGCAGTCTCTTATCATTCTTAAACTCCAGATAGTCCTCTCCCATTTCTCTCCACTCACGGACAATCTCCTGTGACGTGGACCAGAAATTGACCCCAGCTTGAACATGCTCGTCCAAAAGTTCTAACCGGCGACGCCTCTTCTGGAACATCCTCTCAGCCGGGGGGAGGGACATGGAGAAAAAATCATGACAATTATCCAGATTATCCATCCTGGAACCCTGGGTCAAGTTCCAACGGGGGACGTGCGGAAGATTATCACAGGCAGGATTCGTTGTATCAAATGAATCAGCAGGCCCCTTTCCAACTTGGGGGCTGCGGACAGCACCTGAAGTAGCACCACCACCGTCACCTGATGGGCGTTTGGTATACACCGTTTGATGAGGAGTAGTTTCGCTCACCTCTACTTCAACCTCCACATTCGTACCACGATCACCACCTGCATTATCACCACCTTCCGCAACTTGCTCAACATCTGCAGTCTTCTGCTGCCCGTCAGGAGTATCATGAGGGGGAGACAACCCGAATGTCCTCGACGGCGGAGACGCAGGAGGTGTAATCTTAGAAATATCAATCTTGTGTCCACTTTGGGCTGTTTTGACACCTGCTCCAAGACGAGCAGTACATTCAGACAAAAGAGGAACAAAATACAAATACAAGACAAGCAAAGCCAAAGAGAGATACTGGAAACTGAAAAATCGAGTACCAGAAGCCTCAAAAATCTTCTGCAACAAATCCGAGGGCCTTTCAGCAAAAATACCCATGTCAATCTCTAACTCCGAAGGGGCAGGGGGATCCTCTTTTCGAAGTTTCAGTTTCTTGGATGCAAGCACAGCAGCAGCTTGCTCGTCAAGTTTTCGTTTCTTATCCTCAAACATCTTCTTCTGCATAATCTCAGTTAGAGTTGCGCGGTCCTCAGGGTCCGACTCAGGGTGCTTCTCTCCAGCCCCTAAACCGGGCAACGTATCAGAAACGACAACATAATCAAGGGTACGAGAAGTATGAGGTCGCTTACGAGGAGACTTAGAGGAAGTGCCTTCAGTCTTCTTTCCTTTCCCTTCAGCCTTGTCAATATTCTTCTTCCTCCTCGCTTCCAATGGGTTAACAGTCTCGACCGGAATCTCCACATCTTCCTCAACAGGCTCGTTCACCGGCTCTGGCACAGCCCCTTGCACCGGACCTGCACGCGCGGAAGGAGACGTTAGGTCTCCCAACGATCTGCCAGAACCATCACTCGAGAGAACGATAACTTCCTCTCGAACGGAATCAAACGAATCACCCTCATTTTCAATCTCCTCACCTAACACAGTGTTCACATAAGCAGTGAAACTCTCATCACTCGGGTGCATAAACCGATGGCGGATCTGATCCAACCAAGGTCCTTTGTCAGTCTTCAGTATCGCTTCAACCATTGCACCCGGAGCATCGGGATCCAAAACATTCATCAATGTGAACCCTACTGCAAAAAGGAGGAAATAAAGCACAATACAAAAATAGTACAACCAAAGGAAAAACAAAAAGGGGATATGGAACAAACGTACACTTGCCACTATGACCATAAACCGGAACACCCAGCGGATTTTTAGGAACCCATTTCATGCTATCGGAGTGGCCCTCCGGGTCAACCTCTTGTACCAGTCCTGATTAACAAAGTCTGCAACCACATCAACCTTCGGGATACCCTCTCCCACAGATCTATAATGCATGTCTACAGGTACAACACCCCGGCGAATATAGAAAAACTTCTGTTTCCAATCATGTATACCCTTTAACGGCACAGAACAAACTGGCGACACGCCGGTACGAGCACTAAAGGAGTAAAAACCATTTGTGTACGTAACAGTATAGAAGACGTTGAACATCTCGAACGTCGGATCTAACCGATTGGCCATACAAACGAACTCAAAGTGGGTGATACGGGGGAGCCCGATGGCATTGATTTGAGATATATGGAGACCGTACCTCCTCAAAACGTCAGCAGTGAATCGAGTCATCGGAAGCCTAAAATTACCCTCCCGGAAAAAAGCAGCGTACAAAGTCATGTACCCGGGAGGAGCTTCCATGGCGGTGGAACCAGCAATAGGATATTGAGCACCCCAATCAGGGAGAAACCCCATGTCCCTTACTAGATTCTGAAATTCCTCTTCTTTCCAACCAATAACAGCCTGATCCGGGCCGGGAGGAGTTTTACCCTTGTTCCTCTTTTTCTTCGAAGAAGGATTCGAAGTAGACATCGTGAAAAACGGAACAAAAACACAGATGAACTCTGGAGAATAAAGGAAGAAAACAAAGGAAGATGAGAGAAATCCGGTTTTCAAAATTTGAAAAGTGAAGTATGGAGGAGACCGCCTTGGAATTTATACCCATCGCATTTAATGCGATGGGCAGTGAACCGCCAGAGATACAGGAACGGATCCAATTAAGGCGAGACACGTCAGAGGAGAGAGAAAACGCCATCATCTTTTTTCGGAAAAGTATGCAACAACCGCCTGCCACTATGACGTAAAGTAACAGACGTGACTGAAAAGGCGCCTGTTCAACTGACACCAGGCTGTCACGTCAGTCACTCCTCCCGAAGACAACAAAGCTTCTTCCTGAAGACAACACTCATAAAAGCGCCAAAGCCATGCGCCATGCGTCATGCGTCCATTTGGCTCACTTCCGCAAAGAGTCAAAACCCATGCGCCATGCGTCATGCGTCCATCTAGCTCACTTCCGCAAGGAGCCAAAACCCATGCGCCATGCGTCATGCGTCCATTTGGCTCACTTCCGCAAGGAGTCAAAACCCGCCATGCGTCATGCGTCCATTTGGCTCACTTCCGCAGGGAATCAATACCCATGGGCCATGCGTCATGCGTCCATTTGGCTCACTCCCGCAAGGAGTCAGAACCCATGCGCCATGCGTCATGCGTCCATTTGGCTCATTTCGCGCAAGAAGGCAAAAACCCCCACATCATAACAAACACTACCTTCATAAGTCCAGAATCCCTCCTAGACGATCAACTCACCTAGAAGGCACACTGGACTGGGGGGACTTGAAGAGGTATGGTCCCAACTCCTTTCCAACATGGCAAGGACCATACCACTTTCTCCATCATACGTGGCAGTGACATCAACCGCATCATCCAGAAGCTTCTAGAAGCTTCTGGAAAAGATCCAGGTGACACAAGATGCTCCAGCCGACACAAAGGACAACACGTGTCACCAGAGATCAAGCGCCAAGTGGACCCGCAACAGGTCAGGGAGCAGCCCGACAACATCAGTACGATGTTTCCAAATCAGCCAAATACAGGCGCGCCACGTGTACCACTACACTGACTGCAGCAGAGGAGACCAAGGGGATATTCCCCTTGGTCGGACAGCTGGCGCGCGTCTACAGCTGGCGCTGCTGCCTTTTCCCTTCTCCACCCTCCGGCTATAAATAGGACCCTTCACCATCCAGGTTGATCATCTTGCTCTCACTATTCTCACACTTAACACACACTGATTATCCTTCATCGGAACAGTACTTATTCTCACGCCGGAGCCTGGTTAAGAGGGAAACCCCCATATTCCCCTCTTAACGAGACTAACGGTGTTGCTGTTTTGCAGGAACCAGGCCGTCTCGCGAGTAGAAGGAGAGATTGAACCCACAGAAGAAATAACCCCGCTGATTAACCCTAGTGTTAACCAGTGTTTCATCAGTATGTCAAGTCAGACAAAACGTAATAATATAAAAACTAAAAGGATTTGTTTAGGTCCATATCAATAGTTTTTTGCTGACATACCTGCACACGCCTTAGACACATTGCTCGCCTGCTACCATCTAAAGCACAACATCCACCGCATTATATCGCACGGCAAGTTGCACCTCTGGTGCACTTCACAACACTCAGTTTTAAGACAACTAAATCATATCCCCTGCCAATTTCTAAAGGTGGATTCAGAATTGTGATATAGAAAGATCAGTTTGCAATCTACCAGAATCGTAACATTATATAGGAGGTTGTACCAATGCACAAAATATCGACTTTGTTGAGACTTTCAACCCACAAATTTCGTGAATTTGAAGCGTTTAAGGTAAAACACAACCCACTAATCGACTCACTCATATTTAAATGGGTTGAAACTGCCATCTCTATTATATCTGAGCCATGGAATTTAGATGTTATAACCAACCTCGTCTGTTCTTGATCTCTCTTGCCATGTGTATATGAGAAATGAAACAAATAGTGAGTATCTTTTTACAAGTCCTTAACCATGCTTGGCTCTGTGAACTCATACTTGTCGCCATCCTATATAAATATAAAAAGATGATCAACTCAATTAAAATGAAAAAAAAAGTTGCAAGGAATCTAAATTAGAATGAAGAAAACTTGACAACATATTAGATCCACCAACACTAATTACATCAATCCAAAAACCAAAAGTCTTATATTTAGTTAAAAACTAACCCCATGACCTTTATTAAGGTCATACGGGTCATATAACCCGCATCGTTATAGAGGTAGCTCATACCCCTCTATGCTATATGACACGCATCAGGTGTTTGTTTAAGACATTTGAATCTGGGTCATGCGCCCCGTGTATGTCAACTCTAACGGCCGGATGGCCACATATGGAATCTTGGTAGAGATTCTCGGCGGGCGTTGCTAACCCTATCCTTGACCAGCGGCATACTTCGAGCGGGGAGCTCTTTACTTTTATCCAAACAGAAACAGATCTGTCCATATCTAGTCAAGAACAAAGTAAATAAATAAAGATTAATTAAACATACAAATAACTATCAAGCTGCATGAAACAATCTTAAAATAATACCTTCATTGACTTTGGAATGAAATGTTAGGTGTTTTATCTGCATGCATGGGGTTAGTATATAGCCTTAAAAAGATATGATGCATTATACAATTTTGGCCATTGACTAATTTGTCTCTATTTAACTTTGAAATTGCAGTGAACTATATTAAGTTATGAAACAATTGCTAACTGCATCTGTAATGTTCCAGATTTTAAAAGGGCAAATCTTACATCCCGATTATATCTTTCGAGAAGTGTATGTTTTGTATATATGGAAAGCCAAAATAAGTGAATAATACCATTCATGAACCTTCATAAGGTATAATCTTGCAACTGATGATAGGCAGGCAATCACATGAGCATTAATGATAATTTTATTAAGAATGCAACCTTTTACTTACTATATATATAAGCTTCACTATTGACTTATAAAAAAAAAAGTGAAAGTATTATATTTTGAATCCAAAAGATTTCATGAATCAAACGGCCCATTAGGGTTTTGCTGTAGGTTGTTAAATAGTGAAACTGATAACCATGCAAAAATAACACACGCTTTCTTCTGGCTTTTCATCCCAAACGCCTGCTTTCACACCTTCTTCTTCAATGGATAGTAAACACCTTAAACAATCAGTCAGCAACCAAACCGACGTATCGACCACACTTGCAACCCACCTTCTCTCCAAGAAACACGACACCAACGTTGTTTTCTCCCCCCTTTCCATCCATGTCGCCCTGAGCGTGTTAGCCGCCGGTTCCAAAGGTCAAACACTCGACCAACTCCTCGCTTTCCTCAAAACAAATACCACCGATAACCTCAACTCTCTTTATTCGCAAGCTTGTACCCTCAATCTTCCCCGATGCAAGGCCAAGAGGCGGACCTGGACCTCGAGTCTCTTTTGCCAACGGGTTTTGGTTGACAAAACCCTTTCTCTTAAACCTACTTTCAAACAGGTTGTGGACACTTTTTATAAAGCCGAATGCAATCAAGTCGATTTCCACAACAAGGTTGATTTTAATTTCTTCATATTGGTCTTGTTTCATTAACTTTAGTTTTGATGTAGTTACATATTATTTATTGATTCACGAAAGGCGGCTGAGGTGGCTAATGAACTGAATGCATGGGCGGAAGAGAAAACAAATGGCCTTATTAAACAGGTTATTACTGCGGATGAAGTTAGCAATGTCACATGGCTCGTCTTTGCAAATGCAATCTACTTCAAGGGACTATGGAGGGACAAGTTTAAACCAAAGAACACGAAGGAATACGACTTCCACCTCCTTGATGGCAGCAAAGTTCAAGTTCCGTTCATGACCAACTTTGCATTAAATCCGTGGGTGTATACGATGATTTCAAGGTGCTTCGCCTTCCCTATTTACAGGGTCGCAATCAACAAGAGTTCTCTATGTACTTTTTCCTCCCCAATGCAAAAGGCGGCCTTCAGTCTTTAGTACAGAAAATCGGTTCCACGCCTGATTTTATTGACCGTCACATTCCACATTACGATCGTGTAATAGTCCCGCGGTTTTTGATACCAGTGTTTAAGATCTCATTTGGGTTGGAAGTTTCTGATATGTTGAAGGAACTAGGCCTTGTATTGCCTTTCAATGGTGGAGATGGTTTGAGCGAAATGGTTGACTCATCTGATGGTCAAGGCATTTATGTTTCGAGGATCATCCAAAAATCTTTTGTGGAGGTGAATGAAGAAGGTACAGAAGCAATAGCCTATATTGAGGAGCAGGACCACGGTTCAGCGCGAAATCCTCCGAAGTATGATAAGGTGGATTTTGTGGCGGATCACCCGTTCTTGTTTGTGATTAAAGAGGATGTGACTGGGGTCATGTTGTTTATGGGACAGGTGGTTGACCCTCGAGTTGATTGATATGGTACTTAAAAACTTTGGGGGGGGGGGGGGGGGGGGGGGGGGGGGCATGATGTTGGGTGTCTTGGTTTTTGGACTAATATTTAAGCTCTCTTGATTTGTTATGTTCATTGCTGTTATATGTACAAATAATTTGTAAACAAGCAAGCAATCAGTTATGACCAAACTTTTTTAGAAAAAGTATGGTTGTTTAATGCTTTGGGGCATAACCCATATGATAGGTTTAAGCCTCACAAAACTCGTTGCTAAAGTAGCTGTATAAGATATCACATATGTTATAGTCTTTCGGATATCCTTTTTGTTACTTTAAAAGTATATCAGCTTCAGCCACTCGAGCTTTCGGACATATTATGGATTAGTAAATTCAAAACCCCATATGCATTGCAGGCATAACGCAACCAAAACAAGTTTGATGTAGGTGTGTTTATAAACCGTTAAAAACTGGCCAGTTCAACCACTTCTGGTTCATTTCACAGTTTTGAGATTTATACAGTTGGTTTCACGGTTTGCAAAATCGACTCAACGGCTTGGACAATGGTTTAAAACAACATACCAAGCCGGTTGTTTTACTTTTATCAATTGCTTTCCAAATGTTACAATATACAGTTATGCATGTGGGCAGTACTAGTAAACCACCTTTATCATTTCAAATAAGTTAATACAAACTAACGACTTAAAAAACTCGGTTCAAACCAAAACATTTTGACCATTTTGGTCGTCACAAACAATCCAGCCAGTTTGGTTTGTCTTTTATGAAACCAGGGTTGGTGGTTCAACCCAAACTTTTTTTGTCAAATCATATGTCACATTCTGAGCAGTTAAGACAGGTATCAAACTTGTTCAAAATGTGTTGTGCCAAATACTCCCAATATATAAACATATGCAACACTTACCAAAATTTTAACATTATAATAAACAATTTTTGAACGACAAAACCTACGTTCAGCACAAACAAACAAACATGAAAAGTTAGTTTCCATCAGAGTTGTCCTCTGTTCCATCGCGTTCATGAAACATCTGCATTGCAGATCTTATACCCTCAATGATCTCCTCAGGCAAGTCATCTCCGGGGTTGATTCTTGTTACTCCAGGTGGCAAGTCATCTCCAGTGTTCATTCTTCTTATTCCGGGGCCACCATCACCCGCCTGCATTCTGGAACTAAGGTCTGCCATAAAGCTTGACAAATCAACAGATTCAGCCATACTGGTCGGGAACCCCGGGAAAGGTGGAATCGGCCCGTGGCTCCTTGACCCCCCGTTTGAATAACTCCAGGAACTTGAACTCTGTTACCAAATTATGAAGGGTATTTTGTCAATTGTATACCATTAAAGAAAAAGTAGATATATATTCATAATTATCTGATTAAATTCTAATACTTAATTTACCCGGCCTCGTTCTGCTCTTCGATACTCTTCTCTGAGTTTCTGCTCAGCTGCCTGCACATATCAACAGTGAAATAAACCTCATATTTGTTCAAAAACAATGTTAAGAATAAAGCTAAAGCTTGTGCGAGAAACGTGAAAAATATCAAACAAAAAGATGAACTAACCTGAATGTTTCCTCTTACAGATTCATTATTTGGATCCAACTGCAAAGCTACATAAATTTAACATTTCAGGCTTTGAAAGAACAATAACAATAATAATAGTAACAATATAAACAAATATAACTTTATATAATATATACAAACCTCTTCTAAATCCTTTTTCGATGGCGTCCCGGTAATTTCCTTGAGCATAATAACTAAACCCTAGACGACTGTAAGCCTTGCTGTAGTTTGGGTCGATTGCAATTGCTTTATGGCAGTCATGGATCGCTTCTGTATGCTGATTGTTCTGGGTGTACGCAGCTGCCCTGAAAAAAGGTACCCATTCACCGTAAAATAATTATAAAAGGACAAAAAGTGTCAGAAGTATATAAATAAACAATACTAAAAAAACTCGACAGATTTGAGTGAATAAGTCACCTGTTGCAGTAATAAACAGCATTATCATCACAAAGTGCTATAGCAATGGTGTAAAGCTCGATTGCATCCGAGTAGACCTTTGATTGCATAGCCTTGTTACCTACATGAAAACAAAGTATATATTAATGTTTTAATTTCTAGATATTAAACTGTTATATAAGTTTATCAATGCATGTACAAAAGGTGAGACATAATAAATTATGACTAACAATTACCTTGCAATTTGAAGGTATCAGCCAAGTTTTTAAGATTAATTTCTGCACGTTCAGATTTTTTCATTTCCTTGAATCGAAGAAGTGAAGAGTCCACAACAAAAGATACACGTGAGCAATGATATAACAATAATAGTAGCTGTTATTGCATATAACTAACGTATCATTATGAGTATAAATATTGTACAAGTCATGTTCATATTGTACAAGAATTGTAATTCATGTTCTACAAAATGGTAACATTGCAACCATGATATATAGATAATATAAACATGGAAAAAGATTTATAATCAATAGCATACCATCAAAGCATTCTGAAACAACTGTGTAGCTCTATCAAGAACATGTTCATCATCTCCGCCGGTAGTCCCAAAATAATGAACCTTTTCAAGGGCGCCGAAAAACTGAACAAAAAGTTCATCCTCACTTACAACTGCCAATTATGCAAGATGCACAATAAGAGAAAATATATAACACATTTGCAAGGTCATGTGAAAGAGATAGAATAAAACAAAGTTCGCATGACATCTCGACGATATATATTGAAAAGGATACAAAATTTACCAGGGGCGTTAGTTGTGGACGATGCATGAGATTCCGCATTAACTTGATCTGATTTAATCTCATTGTTCGGTCCTGTTTGTGAAGTGAAAATATGGACCAGAGAATCGGATTTTGGCACGCTAGAAGTAGCTGATGGGCCGATCTTGAACGCTTCGGATAAGCAGTCTTTAGCAACTTCAAGACTTTCAACATCACTAACAGAACTAGGTTCAACTGTAAAACAAGTTTTGGTGGAACGGTTAATTAACAAAGAGTTATGCATAAAAATAGCTGGAAATATATAAGTTTTTGGAAAGTGCATCACTTACATGTGTATATCAAATTAATATAAACATAAAGTGTTTGGGAGCTCACCATCTTAACCAATAACCAGCATTGCAATGGCAGGTGGATTCGGGCCCAAAACAGTCAAATTCAGATTAATCTATTTTCTACTTAGCAAAGATGTGAGAAGTCATACCTAATGTTACAAATCCAAGAAACACCCGTTATGGAATCAAATCATAAAGATTCAAGCCACACGTCTTTTCTTTATATCATCAAATTCCTTAAATAACAAACGACAAGGTGACATAAATGTCTCCCAGATCTTTACCTCATTAATCACAACTCTATCAAATGCCTCGATGGAAACAGATAATAGAAAACATGAAGTTTCTGTTTTATTAAGATTTGTGCTTTGAAATAAGAATACAAATAACCAAATCTCACCCCATCAGAAAAAAAATGTATAAACAACGATGACTTCTAGTTACACAAGCAGCGAGCCAGACTACGTTCTAAAAAGTGCATTTCCTAGTCTTCGTCATAACACGCCTATGTGTGAGGTGCAGCAAGCAAGACTAGCCTCGCTTCAGGTTACGAAAGGCATAGGTGTACAAAACATGTTCGTTTTTTTAAACTCCTGATAGAAGCGCGCATGTGCACCATTTCATTCGGTCTTTGATGATCACCTATACTCATTTCACTGATTTTATACTACTTAAGTACTTGTGTAGTGTCATGATACACATGTTATATGTGTGTTAAATCTCCAAACCACAAATTATAACAGAAGCCAGCCCCAAAAAAACCCTAGGTATAAACAAATTTAACCTAAAATTAAATCAATAACATTTCAACACAATCAAGTACATCATAACTGCAACAGAAACCCTAATTGCCCTAATTTCACTCCGCAAATAACATCAATCAAGAAAAAAACAGTAAACCTAACACCGATCGATCATTTCTAACGCAAATCCAACGGTTCGATTGAATTACAAACCGAAACGATCAGTAATTTAGCTTCATCTATACAGTTATATCGCAACAACGAGTGAAATTCACCTAACAAATGCATATACATACGTAAAATAGATATACAGATGATCGTGTAAAAGGAAAAAGGAGAGAGAGCGAACCAGAATTGAGAAAGTTGAGGAAAGAGGCAACGATGCGACGACAAAGAGGAGAATCCGCCTTCAAGTTCGCCATTGGAATCGTCGCCTGCAGAAGTGAGCCGTAGCAAAAGCGCCACTAAAGATAGATGAGTTAATTGTGAGTCTTTTGGTTGCTAATTTGGGTTGTGGGTGGTGAATCAGGGTGTTCACATTTGGTTATTTATGGATAACTAAAGGCATACAAATCCGAATGTTCACACTTGGTTATTTATTAATTATTAGACTAAAGGGTATGGGGGCTATCTTAGGCCCGGCCTGGCCCGGCGCCGGTTCCCCACACCGCTCCCTCGGCCCGGCTAGTCCCAAACGGCTCCCACACAACTAATTACATGGGTGAGGCTAAATATACATGTATCTTTATAATAAGAATTTTTTGAAAGAAAAAGGTAGATTTGATTTAGTTGGTGAAGAGATGACATGTTCTATAAAAATTGTGTAAACGGAGTATGTTTAGCACTAAACTATATAAGCGGAGTATGAGTTAAGAATTAAGAGTGAATACAATACTAGTATAGGCCGAAAGAAATTTAAAATGAGATTTCGTTTTTCTAACGAAACAGTGAAAGATGTTTTATCCTTATCCATCAAGATCACAATGGGCGTAAATTCACGTTTTTCTTTTCAAATAGTTGGTGTAATCATATATGCAATTATATCAATGTAGTGTAGATCTAAGGGATCAAATATGGCATAGGCGAACCAACATATTTGGTTATATACAAGGCCATAAAGGAAAGCTTGTGAATTATATGTTGGATTTAACTCAGTCCTTCGATAATTGAGTTGATGTTTCCTAATTGCCTTTATGCATATTATTTGATCGGTGCTTAAAAGTGTGCATTACTTTTGCGTTCGCTTATTATCACGTCCCTCGTAATATTTACCTAGGTTTCTAAACGATTAGAGTTGGTATGTTGGATTTTATTAGTCATTTTGGATGTAAAAGATGGTCGTTGACGTAGCCTCCAAGGATGACGTCGAATGTTGCTACAAATGATCTCCAACCCTACTTGAAGCATAAACCCGTTGATTTTAAAAGTTTGGGTGTCTTTTATCTAAGATAAAAAAGAGAATCACCCTCGTCATGAGGCTATCACTAAGATTCAGCGCAATTATAGGTATGCATTCTCTACAAAGAGATTAATATAATGTAAGCGTAAAGTTCACATAATGATTTAGCTTTATCTTAAATAACGTATTTTACACAGATGAAAAGGAGTTAACCTGGCACCAACAGATAGGTCATAAACGAGGGTATATCACTCATCCATTACATTTTAGAAATCATATGTTGTTGGACGACAAGTAAAACATAGTATGGTCTGGTGCTTTGAGATGTGCAAACATGTTATCATACATTGCCAAAACACATTCAATGATTGGCCACATGGATTTGTCATAGGCTCGTAGTTCTATGCCATATTAGGTCTCGCTAGAATTTTTGAAGTTGGTTAACTTTGATGAAAACTTATTGTTGATACAATGATTATGCGAGAGGGATTGAGTATTTTTGTTGACAATATGAAACAGTTGTCCTTGGAGGGTCCAACGCCAAGTGGTATGATTACAAAGATAATTACAAGTTATAACTAGGGGACGTAAATTAAATACAAGGAGAAGCAATATAGATACTGAAGAAACACTGAACTAATTGGAGAACTAATTAGTTTGGTTTATGTTCCTATCATAGTGGTTAATCTTCTTATGGCTTTCCGAGCTCCTTAATGACTGGGTAATCCTGCAAAACAGAACACCGTTACTCGTTAAGAGGGGAATATGGGGGGTTTCCCTCTTAACCGGACTCCGGCGTGAGAATAAGCGACCGTTTTGAGGAGATAAGTATGTATTAAGAGTGAGGGTGGAGGGAATAGAATGTTTAACCTGTGAAGTGAGGTCTCTATTTATAGCCGGAGAGGTGTAAGAGGATGTGGGCTGATGGGTCTTGGGCCTGAAGACGACAACATAGGGGATATGCTCCTTGTCTCACTGGTGTCGACCGTTAGTGGCTTCTAGGAGCTCTCTGGAGTTGGCGCAATGTGATTGGAGCCACGTGTCACTGTTGTCGGCCTGGACGCCCCTCTGCCATCAGCAGGTAAGTGGAGATCGTGGGGCAGTTGTCTCTGCCCTGTGATTGGTGCCATGTAGGCGTCCTTGAGTACTTTTTGTCTTCTGCATGTCAGACAATCGTGGAGCACGATTGAGCAGGGCCAGAAGGACGCTGATTGGCTCTTTTCTTCTGCCCCTCGTACTTTGTGTACTATCTGAAACAGCCTTGCGTTGCTGCTTCTATGTGGTCTTTGCTGAGCATGAGACTAGCCCGCGCAGGATTGTAGGTGCTGCAGACTCTTTTCAAAATGTTAAGTGTTGATCTCACTGCTTTTTCTTGGCTAGACCTCGCGCGAGTTCAATCCTTGGTGAAGTATCACGCGCGAGGCTGAGACAAAAAGAGTTTGCTGATTTATGAGTATGGTCCTGCGCGCGACCTGGTGGAAGGTCTGCGCGGCTTTTTGGGACTATACCCCTTCAGATACAAGGATAAGTAAAGAGGGGAGGATAAAACTATTGTTCTATGTTCAAGTCTTTAATCTAGTATGTGTTGTAATGTTCCCTTGAACTGGTATTTATAATACTCTGAAGGTATTCATCTTCTTCCAAGCTTAACATGCGATCTTTCCAAAAGGGGAGACTCGGCAGGTGGCTCTCTACCTCAGGACTCTTGTCTCTCCAAGTATTCTTTATCGAGTGATCTTCTTAACTTCCTTGTCTGCAGAAAGCGACTACTCAAATTTTATCACTTTGCTTGTGCATATATCTCATTTGTCTTGGTCAACAGGTTTGACTTGTGAGACTACAATACTCTTCGATTATTGTACCGCCAACCTATCCATTAGTGATGAGGAGAGGTCCTCTCCTGCTGCATATTCGGAGGAGTAATGGTTTATTCTTTTTAGTTGTTTAGGAGGGGAAGCCTCATGGGCCCATACCCGTCATCACTTATGAACTTCGTCTCTTTGGTTAAGACTAGGGATGAACATTTCGGTATTGGTACCTACCAATACTGAACGGTATTGGTACCTCCCAATACAGAACATATTTGTACCGATCGAATTCCAGGATCGATACTTTCAGTTTGGTATGGTACCGGTATTTTACCAATTTTTACTTTGAAATATCGTGGTGCCGGACATTTTCAGTACCAGGGGCGATACCTAAGGGGATTTTCGAGATCAGAGGCTCATCCCTAGTTAAGACCTTTAGTGGTGCGATTAGGGGGTGTTACCTTGATCAAGTGTCAAGTAATGATCAATGCTTTTATAAATATTTTGCTCTCCAAATGTAACGTAAGAAATTTTGGGCGTGGAAGTTTCAAATGGTATTGTGGGTTATAATGTAATAAGCATGAGAATATATTGTTAATTACTAAGTTAGAAACTCATGTATTAAATGGGTTAAATAAATAAACCTGTTAAAACCATTAATTTATATTAAGATATTGTATGTTGAATGTCAAAAGCTATTGGTAAAATAAAAACTAAAAATAAAGATCTAACAATTATAAACAACAAATAATAAAGATTTAAAAATTATAAAACTATATTATAATAAACATAATTGCTATCTTATGGCTAAGTAAATTTTAATAAATTATAAAAATAAAAAGATATAAATTTTTAGATATTTAATTGTTCAATTTAGTTATTTCAAACCACTATCATTTAATATGAGATATTAATAGGAGATATGCACATTTGATAGGAGAGGAAACGAGAATTTTAGATTTCAATAGAAGTTGTCATGTTAATGCAAAGAAATTAGATCGAAACGTAAAACATAGAAAAAATAATTAAGTTGGTCTAGGACCCGCGCGTTGTGACAAACCTGCGAAACAAAGAAAAACAGAAGTGTTGCGACGGGTCTGTCAAACGGGAAAAAAAGACGAAAAAAATGTTGAACCCCACATTTACGTTGCGGCGTGTTAACTTGTAAAATATTGAACGAAACGCAAAACGAAAAACTTGCAAAAGATAAAAAGTATGGGGCACCAAAGTTAAAAAAAAAAGTATTAGGATTAAATTGTAAATTATTTTGGGTGTTAAAGTATACAACCAAAAGAGTTAAAATGAAAAAGATTCTTTAGATTAAAAGTGAAAAATCAAATTTTATTTTAAAAAACTTCCCATGCTAGGGGTACAACTCTATAAAACACAAAAGTGTTGCTTATTTATAGTATGGAAAAACTTTTTTGTGAACTAAAAAAGTAGTATTTTGGTTGAGGGGTTGTCAAAGTGGAAAAACTTTTTTGTGAACTAAAAAAGTAGTATTTTGGTTAAGGGGTTATCAAAATCTGGTCTAGTCTGGCAGAAACATGGATTGAATCGGAACCGGTCTGACCAATACACATTTGATCCCAACATCAGTGACATATATCGCGAAAACCTGGTTTCCATGTCGGTCAGATCAAAAACAAAAACTAAACCGGCCTAATAAAATTTAAAGGAAGACTACCCCGCTAAAGTTCGATTAAATCTAGAGGACTTTTTGTTCGCCTTGATTACTCACTACCATTTGACATCGTTCTTATATAAGTCCATTCAACTACTCAATTCTTAACGAGTCGGATATCGATCTTGATTTTTAAAGATTTTATGTCATTAGCTAGGTTTATCCCGCTCCGGTCTCGTTTTCAGCACTTGACCACATAAATTAAAATAAATTATTTAATTTGTCTTTTTACGCATTTAATTTAAAATAATATCATCTTGTTTGTAGATTTTTCATTTTAGGAATTTTACAAAGTTATAACCATAATGAAGTGAAAAAAATTTGTTTTGTTATAAAACAACGGCATACTAGAAACCAACATGTGAAGTTTACCCCGCTCTGGTCTCTTAATCAATCGGATATCAATCTTGATTTTTAAAGATTTTACGTCACTAGCTAGGTTTACCCAGCTTCAGTCTCGTTTTCAACACTTGGCCACATAAATTATAATAAATATTTAATTCGTCTTTTTACGCATTTAATTTACAATAATTCCATTTTGTTTGTAGATTTTTCATTTTAGGAATTTTACAAAGTTATAACCATAGTGAAGTGAAAAAAATGTGTTTTGTCATAAAACAACGGACTACTAACAACTAACATATGTGGTGTGTAGATATAAGAATATAAATTATAAAGAGAGAGAGGATAAAGAATAAAAGAACTCTTTTCATTGATGTACACATCATACAAATGCTGCTATTTATAAGAATCATTACATTAATACAAAAGACATTAAAGTTGGGAGTTATGTAAGTGGTGAGTATGATGTATTCATAACATGTTTTTTTTCCATGGGATTTTTAAGCCTCGGTAGCCTACGTTTTGCAAAGATGTGGATTTAAATCATAACTTTGTTAATCGTATTAAGATTACGCGGAGTGGAGGGGCTTGAAGGGCAGTATAGAGCGACACATGACCGTCACATCAGTAAAGGGGCAAGCTCAAAAATGCACGGGGTGGAAGAGGCTTGAAAGGGGCCGTTTTTAAAATTAAAAAAAAATTAACCACTCAAAAATAAAACCAAACTCCACAACCAACCTCCATGTCACTACCACAAACCATCGCCCCACACCATGTGAAGATCTCGACGCCGGTGCCCCATGCCCTTCTGCGCCACTCAAGTCCGCACAGTCAAAGAAGAGCAAAACACTATGCACCATTATGGTGTGTGGTGATTATCTTATCAGTGTCCTTTTGTGATGTGGCTCTTTAACCAATAAAAGTTGGATAAACAAAGCATATATAGGTGCAGATCTAACCCGTCTTGTTAACAAAAACTTACAAGTCAACTGTTTTGTTACAGAGTACATATGATACTATGATCAGTGATCACAGTCTATAACACAATTGAGGTTTTCTAAAGATCCTTTATGCATACATGAGTTAGTTCAATTGTTCAAGTGGATTAATTAGTTTTTTTTTTCTTTTTTGGTAAATTAAGTGGATTAAATTGAACAAATCAGTGATTGAAAAACCAAAAATACACACATCATTCTAAATCTTAAAGTATTTTGCAACAATCTTTATAATCAAAACCAAACTTTCCTATAAAAACAGAACATGCTGTTTACCTGCAATTCAAAAGGAGGGTTGCCGCGTAGCTTGTTGTCCGTTTACCTGCCGTTTGTTAGTAATTGGTCGTTTTAGTATTTTAATGACTCGATAACATATATTAGAATTATGGTTTAGAATGTGTAAAAAAAATAGAACCCGATACAGGATTGGTTTAAAAAGGCATGCATCACGGGTAAGACGATTAGAAACACCACCCAACCACCCAATACAAGATTGGTTTAAAAAAGGCATGCCCGAAGCGGAATGCACTAGGAAATCAAAAACACCTCACGCACATCTGAGTCAAAGTTAGTCAAGATTAGTGTTTATAGGGTATCTAGATAGTAAACGGTGATCTTATTCCCACACCCCTATTATCTTATTTTCACACCCTTTTCACTCTATCTATATATATATCTATGTATATACAAAGAGATAGAGAGAAGGGGTGTGTGAATATTAACACCCGTAACGGATTGAAAGGTTTGCTTAACAAAAAAAGATAATATGTACCACAAATGTGAGAGATGCAACTTCCGATTGTAAATAAATCTTATTTAGTTTTACATGATACAACGCCTTGCGTAAGTGATGCAATTGCCTCGCCTTTGGAGACCTAAATGTCCAGAAACACCTCATGCTTTTATAAACCAAAATAACACATTTGATGTTGTAGCAATGTAGCTAGTGTTAATGAAGCAAAACAACATTTCCAAATCATAACACTCTTCATCAATTTCCTTTGCATACCATATCACAAATTCATAATCCATAACACTTAACAAAACATTAGCTAAACCAAAACTCATACAATACCAAAAACACAACTAACAAAACTTCAAAACATCAGTTGCACTTACCCAACACATCTCCTCAAATATCCTCCTGGCTCCTCAAATACTCGCCAGTATCCGCCTGCCGAATAACCACAAGCCCATTCGGGTCCATCTTCCGACAATCCTGCGTCGACTTCGCCGCAATCCCAAACCCAAGCGGCACATCCGACATCGAAAACACCACAACCCCATCATACGCATTAATATTATCCGTAATCCTCCCTAACCCACCTTTAATCACATCATTCCCATACAAAAACGACATCTCTGACGTGGGCTTAAGCCACACTTTATGTTTCGCATTAGCAGCCAATAAATTCAAGGCTTGAATGGTCAGATGAAACTTGCCGGATTTGGTGAACTTGCCGATGTTGGTGCCGAGGGCTACGAGGTTGTCTCGCTTGATGTTTGTGGCTCGTTTGACTAGTGACTCCGAGACGTAGTAGACTCTGTTTTTGTGGAGGCGGAAGCAGTAGCGGCCTGGGGTTTGGTCTGGGCCTTCGTGGGAGGGTGATTCGACGATGTTTTTGAGGTTGTTGCCGGTGAATTTGAAGAGCTTTTCGAAGACTTGTGTTGTTTCTGATTCGTCTAGTGGCCTCATGCTTGAATTGAGATTGTGCAGAGGAGGAGGGGGTGGAACGGAGGGGAGGCGGTGGAACCCTAATTTGCATTTTGAATGAACAGATTTTAATATAATAAATAGTGAGAATAAAAAAAGAAAAAGAAAAGAAATGGGCTATAGCCTTGTTTGGGTCCGAATAAAAATATGGTATCCGATTCGGAAGCATGCATGGGTTTTTTTGGTTGACCCGATTTATTGGTTTCAGACTTTAAGCGAGTCAATCGCGAGTAGGGCTGTAAACGAACCAAACGTTCAGCGAACAGTTCGTGAACCGTTCAGGAGGAAGTTCGTTTATTTCGATCGTTTAATAAACGAACGAACATGAACAAGATATTTCGTTCGATTAGTTAAATGAACGAACATGAACAGATGTCTCGTTCGTTCGATTGCGTTCGTGAACGTTTGGTAAGATGTTCGTGAACATTCGTTGATTTGCGTTCGTTTATGTTCGTATGTTTGTGTTTTTTTTTTGAAGGTCTTTGTACTTTCTTATATTTTATTTGTACCTTTTATATTATTACACTTTTATTTATTTTATTTCCCTAACAATTAAACTAGGAAGCCCACTTTCACCTTGTTTATGCATCATTTCCCTTTCATTTCTCATTATTTACATCCACGAATACGATCGACCTCCGTTCCACAATAAGGGATTCAAGTTCGAGTGCTACTCTCTGAGCCATCCATCTTTATCCTTCATCGCGTTCACCAAATTTATTTGTATTTGTTTGTGTTCGTGAACCGTTCGCGAACACGCTCATTTCCTTAATGAACGAACACGAACATAAAATCTCGTTCGGTAAGTGTTCATGAACCGTTCGTGAACACATTTGTTTCCTTAACGAACGAACATGAACAATGCATTGTTCGTGTTCGTTCAGTTCGTTTACAGCCCTAATCGTGAGCAATCTAGTCTCAAAAAGCCCTTTGATGGAGGTTATGCGACATGTGATGGAAAAGTGTATGAGGGGCTTTATGGAGGGTTACATCACAAGATGGTATAGTCATAAAGTCTCATACCCATCATTACTTAATTATTAATTTTTTATTTTTTTCACTTAATCTTTAATTTATTTAAAAAAAAAGTTTTCTTAAATTTAAAAAAATATTACAATTAATCTTCGTCTTCATCGCCGTTGTCTCCTTCTTCCTCTTCGTTTTCTCAGTCATCCAAACCTCCATCTTCAAAGTTCCCAACTACGAATTCTTCTACTTCTTCTTCTTCCTCGGAGTCTTGTTCGACGTCGCCATCATGTCGAATTGGGCGAATCGCCCAAGCATGATTGACCAAATACGCCTTTAACGCGTTATGTATTTCCTTAGAACGCAATAGTTGACCATTTAAGATTCTCTCTTTCATTGTTGCTTGCGTTCCTTCAACGAAATCTTCTTGGAAAATAGTTTTGGCATATTGTTTTTTCATCGTCTTCTATAATCATATTATGCATTATGATGCAAGCATACATGACCAATCTAATTTTTTCCTTATTCCACATATGACAAGGATTTCTAATAAAATGTCATCGTTGTTGAAGAACCCCAAAACACCTCTCGATGTCCTTTCGCGAATACTCTTGTAGTTTTTTAAAATATTGCCTTTTCACATCGAGCGTTTTAGAAAACTATTCACAATATTTGAATACTCTGGGTATATACCATCGCCCAAATAGTATCCATGCTTGTAGTCGTTCCTATTTGCATGAAACCCGGCTTTCGATATAGTGCCTGAAATGTAACCCTCTAGCAATGGTGAACACTCGAAGGTATTAATGTCGTTTATACACCCGACGAGACCAAATATGTCGCAACCCACGTCCCCTAACAACCCGGGAACGGGCGGCCGCGACCAGTTTCAGTGGTATCCAGGTGTTTATCATTTTGGCAGCGGAAATTTCATCAGGACCGTAGTTAGGAAATATTTTATCAGAGTAAAATGCCACACTTTTAATATATTAAACACATGGGAAAATCCCAAGTTTCAAGTACACACATTTTTATAGGGATAAATCTTATTTTATTTAAATAAAACATCTCTTTATTTTAGGTAACTTTATTGCCACTTTTCCAAGCCTTCAATGCTGTCCAGCTGGCTTCTATTTGGCTTTCACATTTTGTTACCTGAAACGCGTTTAAAAACATTTTGTCAGTGGGAAATACTGGTGAGTGAATCCCAGTTTAATCAAGTTAAGTAAAAACCATTGTACAGTATTGAGGGCGGTCGCGCAATTACATTTGTTTCCATCTACTTTAATTACCACCCACGGTACTGTCAACCCGACTTGTGGTCATGTTACTCCTCGTAAGGTAGTAACAAATTTTGTATACAAAACCCCAACATACCGACGATAATTATAGAATACAAATACTCAATCACTGTTTAATATAGTGTTAATTAAGTGAGGTTTTGTAAAAACAATTTGCAAAAAAGGAGATTACTCACATTGCTGTCTTAGATTTTCCTTTAGGGTTTCCTGGTGATTATCTATTAAATACACAAATGCACACGCGTTAGTATAATAACCCAATATTTACATTAGTAATACCCTCCCCGAGACGGCATTCCAACGACTACGTCGGGCAGAACCACGACAGCCGTTACGGAACCCTGGATCAATCGGGCAGCGTATCAAATACGTAACCGGGGTTATGATACTTACAATGGGGCAAAACTTCGTTAATTAGGGGGGGGTATTATGCCCGGAAATAGCTTTAATTGTTCAGAATTTCGAGAGAGAAAAGTGTGGTGCGAGTTGGGACTGAAGACCTGAGCTCCCAATTTATAGGAGCTGAATTCGAGTCCCTCGCGCCCCGTGTAAGAGGAAGCGGGGGCTTACGCGGCCCGCGACGTAGGGTAAGTAGGCCCTAGCCTTGATTTGTCACCGGTCTAGCTTCGCCACGTGTCGACACGTGGCAGCTTCCGGGTGTCGCCTCGTAGCCGATATGTCGCGCCCCGCGTAGCCCGAAGGTAAATCCTTCGCGGCCCGCGAGCGTACTTAAAAAATGATTTTTTTTTTATTTTTTTTTTAATTATGTAAGGTACTTTGGGCTCGGTTTTCGCATACGGGGTATGTATTGAGATTTATAAGGACATTTTAATTATATTAGAGGTGTCGGAATATTAATTAGAATGGTTGTTATATCCTCCCCACCTTGTTTTAGAGCTCGTCCTCGAGATCGACTGGAATAAGTGTGGATATTTCCTTTGCATTTCTATTTCAAGCTCCCATGTGTATTCTGGTCCTCTTTTGGAGTCCCATTTTACTTTGACCAGAACTAGTCTCTTGTGCTTGAGGTTCTTAACTTTCCTGTCTTCAATCTGTAGAAGTCTTTCTACAAAATTTAACTTATCGTTTACCTCTATACCTTTAGGAGGTACTACCAGTGATTCATCAGCTAAACATTTCTTGAGATTAGATACGTGAAATACATCATGTATTCCTGCCATTTCCTTTGGCAGTTGTAGCTGATATGCTACAGGTCCTATTCTTCTAATAATCTCAAAAGGTCCAACATACCTGGGGCTTAGCTTTCCCCTTTTGATGAATCTGACTATTCCTTTCCAAGGAGAGACTTTCAATAACACTTTGTCTCCTACCTGAAATTCCAATGGCTTTCGTCTGTCATCAGCATAACTCTTTTGTCGATCACGTGCTGCTTTCAGTCGTTCCTTGACTTGAATGATTTTGTCGGTTGTCTCTTGCACTATCTCAGGTCCAGATAGTTACTTTTCTCTAATTTCTGCCCAACAAACTGGCGTTCGGCACTTTCGTCCATAAAGTGCTTCGAATGGTGCAGCATTGATACTTGTGTGATAACTGTTATTATAATAAAATTCTATTAATGGTAAGTGATCGTCCCAGTTACCTCCGAAATCAATTACACAGGCTCTAAGCATGTCCTCCATTGTCTTGATTGTCCTTTCGCTTTGTCCGTCTGTTTGAGGATGATAAGCTGTGCTTAGATTTAACTTGGTTCCCATTGCTTTTTGGAAACTTGTCAAAAAATGAGAGGTAAAACAGCTATCCCTATCAGAAACAATTGATAAAGGAATTCCATGTAATGAAACTATTTCATTTACATACAACTTAGCTAACTGTTCCATACTGAAAGTTTCCTTCATAGGTAAGAAATGAGCTGACTTAGTTAACCTATCTACAATCACCCAGATTGTATCATTACCTTTTCTTGTTTTGGGTAATTTGGTAACAAAATCCATTGTTATCAATTCCTATTTCCAAACTGACATTTCTAACTGTTGTAACAATCCTGAGGGTTTCTGATGTTCAGCTTTGACTTGTGAATAGGTTAGACATTTAGAAACATAAAATGCTATATCTTTCTTCATTCCTATCCACCAGAAATTCTTTCTTAAATCCTGATATATTTTATCATTTCCAGGATGCATCGTATATTTAGACTTATGGGCTTCTTCTAATATACGATGGCGTAGGTTTCCTAATTTAGGTATCCACATTCTTTTCTTATGGAATCTCCAAATTCCATCTGTTCCTTGTTTTAATTCCTTAATCATTCCTTTTAGTTTTTCAGTATCGTCCTTGATTACTGATTCTTGTGCTTTTCTAATTTGTTCATTTAAATCTATTTGCAGGTTTAGTTTAAGTGAGCGTACTCTTTTTGGATTTTCATGATACTTCCGACTTAAAGCATCAGCTACTACATTTGCTTTTCCTGCATGGTACTGGATATTACAATCATAATCACTAAGTATCTCCATCCAGCGTCTTTGTCTCATATTCAATTCTTTTTGCCCAAAAACGTACCTTAGACTCTTATGGTCGGTGAAAATGGTAAACTTACTACCATAAAGGTAATGTCTCCAAATCTTAAGGGCAAAAATTATAGCTCCTAATTCTAGATCATGGGTTGAATAATTCTCTTCATGATTCTTAAGTTGTCTAGAGGCATAGGCTATAACCTTTTGACGTTGCATCAATACACATCCATAACCTAACTTAAAAGCGTCACAATAGACTATAAAGTCTTCAGTTCCTTCTGGTAATGCTAGTATGGGTGCATTGGTTAGTCTTTGCTTAAGAATTCTAAAAGCTTCTTCTTGTTTTGGTCCTCATTCAAACTTAATGGATTTACAAGTTAACTTAGTTAAGGGAATGGCTATTCTAGAAAAATCAAGAATAAATCTTCTATAATAACCAGCCAATCCTAAGAAACTTCTAACCTCTGTTGGTGACTCAGGGGTTTTCCAATTGGTAATTGCCTCGATCTTGGTGGGATCTACATGAATTCCTTCATGATTAACTAGATGTCCGAGAAACTGTACCTGTTCTAACCAAAACTCGCACTTTGAAAATTTAGCATAAAGCTTTTCTTTTCTCAATAAACTTAGAAGTGCGTTCAAATGCTTTGCATGTTCCTCTTTATTCTTAGAATAAATAAGAATATCATCTATAAAGACAATTACGAATTTATCCAAATATAGCTTACATATTCGGTTCATCATGTCCATAAATGCAGCTGGGGCATTGGTTAGACCAAATGGCATGACAGTAAATTCATAATGGCCATACCTGGTTCTAAAAGCGGTCTTAGGAATGTCCTCTTCCTGTACCTTTAATTGATGATATCCTGACCGTAAATCGATTTTTGAGAAAAATCGAGCTCCTTGCAATTGATCGAATAGATCATCGATCCTTGGTAATGGATACCGATTCTTAATCATGACTTTGTTCAATTCACGGTAATCAATGCACATACGCATTAATCCGTCTTTCTTTTTAACGAATAAGATCGGTGCTCTCCATGGCGATGAACTTGGCTGTATGAATCCCTTCTCCAATAATTCGTCTAACTGTTTCTTTAGTTCCTGCATTTCTGCGGGTGACAAACGGTAGGGTGCTTTGGCAATTGGTGTTGTTCCTGGTAGCAAGTGGATTCTGAATTCGACTTCTCTGTCTGGAGGTTGCCCTGGTAACTCTTCTGGAAATACATTTGAAAATTGGGATACTGCTGGAATATCTTTTAGTTCTTTTTCTTTAGTGTTAGTGATTATGGAAATCAAATACACTAATGATCATTTTCTTATATAACTTGTTGTTTTCATCACAAAGATGAATTTTGTGGATCTAGACGGCTTATCTCTTTTTATTGTGATCTTTTCACCTTTTGGTGAATTTACTTGAATTGACTTTTGATCACATAGAATACTGGTGTAACACTCTACTCATTTTCATAATATTTTATTATAAACAAGGCCTTAGTAAACCAAAACCTTGATTTTTATATCAAACATATGGAAATTTTGACCAAGTTAACATTCTAGATAAGTACTACTAGTTTAACAACCCCAAAACAACTATTTAAGTGTTAACTACATAGACATTGTTTTAAACATATTTAAGTAATCGCGGAAGCTTCAAAAGTTCGTGTTCAGTTCTTCAAACATGCTTGATCACCATCCGGAATGTCCCCAATATCACCTAAGGTCAAAACCACATCAAATGTTAGTTTTGATAATGTTAGAATGGATAAACAATTCCCATGGGTCAAAACAACAAAAATTAAACAATTTTCGGAATCAGGGGCTAGACGCTACGTCTAGGGGCTAGACGCTACACCTAGCCCCTTTTTTGACAGCAAGTTGCTTAAACTGTTGCTGCACATACCCAGCTCAATCTTTTATCAAGTCCCAACTTAAAATTGCCATAACTTATGATCCGTAAGTCCGTTTTTAGTGATTCTTTTTCCTACACGTCCATAATTAAATTACCGACGTGCCTACAAAAAATATTTTACCGAAAATCTGGTTTACGGGATGAATCACTAAAATCTCTATTTAAATATTTGACCCGCTATATTTACACAAATTTTTCTACCATTACAATAGTAACCTTAAGGCGTTTTTACCCAACATCCGTGGCTTAATATCACCGGCATTTCATTACCAATCCTATGGCTTCATGCTCTTGTGATTTGTCAATGCCAAAAAGCTAACTTTCAACATTAACACTACTTATTACACAATTATTCGACCCGTTTGGCTTGTCGAGTGAACTTCGTGACTTCTATGACATACCAAACTCACATTTGACACTACAATCTCATCAACATTTCTAAGACTATTGTTTATGCATATTGTAACGAAACCGAAAGTTAGGTACCTTTAAAGCGCTCCTTTCAAACGCGTGTCTCCACCGGCTTGTCCACTCGACGATCCGGAATCCTTGCCTATAGAGTTCAACCAAACATTGTTTAGAACTCCTTTCACAACATATCACGCATAATTTGCCGTATAGCTCAAGCATGCGTTTTTATCCCAATTTTCCCTATGTTAGCTTTCTCTTAAGCGATTTAACAAACACCTTAAGGGCATAATTTTACACATTTATAATCAAGTTTATAACTTGTTATTTCTGCCAAATTCAATCATACATTTTAATTCCATTATGTCATGCATGCATATTATTATCAGAATCATCTTGTAGAAATCAAGTAACACCACTTTTGATAGTCATAATTCTTGTGTTCATCCTATTTCTACAAAACCCAATTAACCTATAAATGGATTATCATGAATTTCATAGCTTGAACATAATTTCAGCAAGTTATCAACTAGGATTCACTCCTAGACATGTTTTCATTACAAGATTCATCTAAACATCACATAATCAAGCTTCGATTTTTGATTTCACAAATCATCAAGAATTTGAGATGTAATTAAACAACGAAATTTTACATACCTTATGATCCCTTTACTATGGTGATCATTAATCTATGATTGGATTTCGATTTGGGCTCGATTTGCCCTTCCAATTTGTTGATTTTGTGCTTGTTAGGGTTTGAGTAGGAGAGCCCCTTGGCTCCTGCGATTGTATCGACCAGAACACACACTTAGAGTGTGTGTTTTGGTGTTGATATTTTATTAAATAAAAACTAGTTTCCAATTTATCACTTTTAGTCCCTCTACTTCACACAAGTTTATGTAAAGGGTGTTTTAACTATGTTTTTCTTATTATTTCAAGACTTATAACTAACTAGGTTATTTATTCCCAGTTATTTTATCTTGAATATTACCGACATTTTAATATCTATATATAAATCTATATTTTGGGGGTGTTACAACTGGCTTTATTGGCTATTAACCAATCCATTCCTAATACAACATCAAATCCTGCCAGATTCATTGGGTAAACGTTTGCAATAAACTTTTGGTTTAAAAATTCTATTCTTGCTCCCTGCAAGATTTCAGAAATCCTAACGGTTTCCCCATTTGCTGTTTCTACTAGACATTCTTGTGGAAGTTTAGTTAATGGATGATTGAGAAGTTTGCAAAATGAAGTATTAATAAAACTTTGGTTCACACCAGAGTCAAATAATACTTTAGCAAAAATATCATTAACTAAAAACGTACCGGCGATCACGTCCGGGATCATTTTTGCTTCTTCCGCAGTCAGAACAAATGCTCTAGCATTTTTGGTATTCTTGGTGTTCGTGGCTGGAGCTAGTTTTGGACAGTTCGGCTTGATGTGACCTTTTTCTCCACAGTTGAAGCACATTCCATTATTAGGTTTCTTCCTGCAATCTTCTTCCTTGTGTCCTGGTATCTTGCAGAAATTGCAGTAAGTGGAGCATTTTCATGAATGCTTTTTCTTGCAGGCCTTGTAGTAGGGTGCATAGGTAGAACCTACATTTTTCCCACGGTTGGAATTTCCATAACGGAATTCTTGGGTAAGCCTTTGAGCTAGGTTTCTCCTCTGATCCTCTTCTCGTGTACACACTAATTCATCAGTCAAGGTGTTTGCTAGTTCTACAGCTTCTTCTATGGTTTGAGGTCTAGTTGCCTTGACTACATGCCTAATTTCACTGATTAATCCCCAGATGTAACGGGAGATTAATACTGGTTCTGGTGATGCAAGGGTTGGCACTATTCTAGCATATTCAAAGAATAATGTAGTGTACCCCTTACTATCCACTCCAGTCATTCTAAGGTTTAGTAACTTATTTGCTATATGTTCTTTTTCATTGGGAGGGCAAAATTTCCTTTCTATCATATTCTTAAATTCTTCCCATTCCATGTTGTAAACCCTGTCACTTCCCCTAGACTGGAGGATAGTGTTCCACCATTCTAAGGTTGAGTTCTTAAACAGATTGGAAGCAAACATTATCTTATCCTCTTCCGCACACTTGCTTATTTTTAAGACAGCCTCAATCTTTCTATCCAGCGTAGAGCTGCAACGGCCCCTTCATTGCCCAAGAATTCCATTGGTTTACAAGACCAGAATTCTTTATAAGAACAACCATAAGACATGGTTCTTCTTCTTTTAGGAATGGGTGCTTGAAGTATGGGTCCATTGTTTACGCTGTGTTCAGGTTCAGTTGGTCGCTTACTGCCATTGTTACTTTTATTATCGGCTTCCCTAACTGTTTTGATAATATATGGCATCGCATCTATTATCCCTTGTGCCACTATGTGTTGGATGGCACTGTTATCCACTTGGTTTCCATTGTTGTCATTGTTTGGGTTGTCGTTGTTATTCTGGTTATCGTCATTCGGGTTATTGTCATTCTGGTTTTCCTAGTTCACTTCGTTGTCCATCTGAATTTTAAACATTTGCCAATTATTAATATCACGAGATAGTATTTAATGCAGACATTCACATAACACGCATATTGTTTAAAAACGTCGAACAATGCGACTTACTCTTTCTTATAGTATGCATCTAATACAAACTGGAACTGGAATCTAAAATTACAATACTAATATGCATCATTAACCACAAAGTGGTCTATACTACGATAGATATATTATTATTACATATATATTATTATTATTATATTTTTTTCATACACATATTATATATATTTATTATTATTTTATCATTACTATCACCATCACTGATATGGGTTCATCCAGAACTTCATATTACGCTCGTCGTACTTCCAGACGAGTCGTTCTCCAACTTGCCTCGTCCTCTCGCTACTTTCTAAAATCTCTTCTCCGAAAATTCGGAGTTCTTGCACATTCTCTGCACTCATTAGGGGTGCAGGTGCTGGTACTGGATCTGGGTATTGTGGCATGGGTTCTTCCTGGGGATATGGATTCTCTAGGATTTCCCTAATGTATTCATCATTATCATAATAGGGATCTAGAGGGTCCAGACCTGGGTAAGCTGCTAGGTTTGGCATGGGTTCTTCTGATAGGTGGTAGCGTTGCTGATAATCCCTATGATCATAGAACCACGGGTCGTAGTCTGGGTCTAAGGGATTGGGTGCTGGTACTCTAGGTATCTCTTCTGGGTTAAAATCATGCATTTGGATTTGGTTTTCTGGCTTGTTTTCAATTTCCATTGGCTGAGTGGGAAACAAGGGTAATGGTTGAGGGGCTATGAGTTGCTCCAGGTTTGGGTTGGCAGCTGTGGTTGCTAAAATATGGAAGTTTGCAAAACTCCTATTAAGCATATCTTGGGTGGGAGCATCTGTTTCTCTCTTAGCGGCTGCTAGAACTCGCTGTTGGTGTAACTTTTTTCATTCTCTTCCTACGCTCATGTGCTCCCCTACTGAACCATCCTCTCTTTTTAGGAGGGAATGGCTCTTCAGACTGAGCCTTAAACACGAATATCCCATCTTCATTGTCAGCTGAATACCCTGAGAGGGCAGGCTGTGAAGAGGTGCCTTCGCTCCTAGGTGAGCCGGACAACTGACGATAAGCGTCGGAGGGTCCTTGATCGCTCATACTGTAAACTAACAAATAGTCAAATAACACACAACAATAAAATACAGATATGCACGTATTTCCGTAATTAATTCCCAAACATATAATATCTTGGTGTCAGCAGAACACTTCTGTGGCTGAATCAGTGGCTTAGCTCTGATACCACTTTCTGTCGCAACCCCTCTCCCCTAACAACCCAGGAACGGGCGGCCGCGGCCAGTTTCGGTGGTATCCAGGTGTTTATCATTTTAGCAGCGGAAATTTCATCAGGACCGTAGTTAGGAAATATTTTATCAGAGTAAAATACCACACTTTTAATATATTAAACACATGGGAAAATTCCAAGTTTCAAGTACACACATTTTTATAGGGATAAATCCTATTTTATTTAAATAAAACATCTCTTTATTTTAGGTAACTTTATTGCCACTTTTCCAAGCCTTCAATGCTGTCCAGCTGGCTTCTATTTGGCTTTCACATTTTGTTACCTGAAACGCGTTTAAAAACATTTTGTCAGTGAGAAATACTGGTGAGTGAATCCCAGTTTAATCGAGTTAAGTAAAAACCATTGTACAGTATTGAGGGCGGTCGCGCAATTACATTTGTTTCCATCTACTTTAATTACCACCCACGGTACTGTCAACCCGACTTGTGGTCATGTTACTCCTCGCAAGGTAGTAACAAATTTTATATACAAAACCCCAACATACCGACGATAATTGTAGAATATAAATACTCAACCACTGTTTAATATAGTGTTAATTAAGTGAGGTTTTGTAAAAACAATTTGCAAAAAAGGAGAATACTCACATTGCTGTCTTAGATTTTCCTTTAGGGTTTCCTGGTGATTATCTATTAAATACACAAATGCACACGCGTTAGTATAATAACCCAATATTTACATTAGTAATACCCTCCCCGAGACGACATTCCAACGACTACGTTGGGCAGAACCACGACAGCCGTTACGGAACCCTGCATCAATCGGGCAGCGTATCTAATACGTAACCGGGGTTATGATACTTACAACGGGGCAGAACTTCATTAATTAGGGGGGTATTATGCCCGGAAATAGCTTTAATTTTTCAGAATTTCGAGAGAGAAAAAGTGTGGTGCGAGTTGGGACTGAAGACCTGAGCTCCCAATTTATAGGAGCTGAATTCGAGTCCCTCGCGCCCCGTGTAAGAGGAAGCGGGGGCTTACGCGGCCCGCGACGTAGGGTAAGTAGGCCCTAGCCTTGATTTGTCACTGATCTAGCTTCGCCACGTGTCGACACGTGGCAGCTTTCGGGTGTCGCCTCGTAGCCTTTCTGTCGCGGCCCGCGAGCGTACTTAAAAATTGATTTTTTTAAATTTTGTTTTTAATTATGTAAGGTACTTTGGGCTCGGTTTTCGCATACGGGTATGTATTGAGATTTATAAGGACATTTTAATTATATTAGAGGTGTCGGAATATTAATTAGGAGGGTTGTTATAAAATAAAGCCGACCAAACCAAAAGGTCGTATGACGCAACCGCTTGTAAACCAACGTTGGTCCTTTCTGGTCACCGCGTGTATGTTAACCTCGCCTTGTGGTTGGACAATTATACCAACGTCATTGACGACAGTCTAAACTACCGATCATGTCGGGTATTCAATATTTTTCTAAATGCACCTCGTATATTTGTTGAAGGTCGTTCCAAGTCGGATTTCTCAAGTAACGTTTTCCATATAGCTGGCATATACCTAAAAATTAAAAATTTTATATAAGTGTATTTTATTTGTATTGTACTTTAAAATAAAATTAAATATATAAGAGTGAGTAAAAGTATACCTAAGCAGAAATGTTCCGCGTTATCGTGTGTTGTTTTCTCCCCCATCTTCAAATACTGGTCGTCGATGTCATACGTGTTTCTGTAGGCGAGTATACATAACGCGGAAGTTACCTTTTGAATTGAGGTGAATCCTAGATATCCTCTCGCATTCATTCTTTGCTTGAAGTAGTCAAACTTAGCTTCCATATCATCATTAATGCACAAAAATAACATTTGGCTCATCCTAAAACGACACCTAAAAACATCGGGGCCGTGAACCGATGTCAGATCGAAATGATCTTTCATCAAACGCTCATTTGCGGCTTCGCGGTCTCGCAAAATAAAAGTGCATCTCAAAATGTGGCGTGGAGGAAAACGGCTAACGTGTTGCATAGCTTGAATCGTGAGGGCACATGCACTCGTAACCGCTTCTTCCTACTCCGCGATTTCTTCGGATTAAAAAATCTTCGGTAAAGATCGGTGAACGAATCTTTCGATGAAGACGAGCCCATTTTAGAAGTATTAGTTTTGTAAGAATGTGGGATTAGATGGTGTTTTCGAGATTTGGTTGAGTGTAAAATGTTAAAGATTAGTTTGGTATATATAGAGATTTTAGGAAGAATTTTTTTAAAGAATATGACCGTTCAACGATCATAATTTTGAAAACATAAACTTTCCTGCCATTATAATCTTGACGGGGAGTCAAATTATCTCACCCATAGTGCCGACCGTAGCGGTGTGTCCGGGCGCTATGGGGCGCCATGTCCGAGTTCAGCGCGATGTACCGCCCCACTACAGGAGGACTTAAGTTGGACTCATTTAACTTGTGAGAGTTCGAGCTTGACTAGTTTTGAATTGTATTTTTAAAACTATGGCTTGACTTTTGAGTAGTTTTTAAGGCTGGAATTTTGTTCGTTTATTCTTTATTTATTAATTTGTATATTTATAATTATTTTTAGGTATATTTATAATTATAAATTTGTATATAACTTTGTATTTATATACACCTTGGGCGATTATTATAGATATTATCGAGTTCACCAAAACATATTTTGTCAGTCTTCCATGCTTGTGAACACATCCCATTTAACGCTCCTGAGTCCTGACTATTATTATAGATATTATCGAGTTCACCATAAACATATTTTGTTCTGTTTTTCTCGTTCTGTAATAAATAAATAAATATGTTAAACATAATTAGGGTGGTCGGTATCCATTCGGTGAAGTCATCGGGGAGTGGTGAATGGATGTCGGCCTCTTTTCGGTGTTCGATGAATGGTTTCTTCGGTGTATACTCACCGATGCAGGAAGAGGAGGGAAGGATGAGACAGGGGGGTTTAATGGTGCGTCCCAACCCCTTTCAACCAGTCACAATTTTTTTTTAAAAATTCTTTACCACTCTTCATGTGTCTGAACCATTCCCAATGATTGAGTGCAAAATGAGGAGTGGAATGGGGACTTGACATGGCATGATATTATTAGCGAGAGAATAACTCAAACACCCTAAGTGATTGAACGATACCCTCCACCCTTATAAGACTTTAATGAGACTAAGGTGGTGTTTGTTTTTTCAGACCCAAAAGGTCTGCAGTCTACAGACCACATCTGCAGGAGAAGAGGTGGACCAAATGTCTGCAGTCTGCAAGGAGAAGAGGGTTTGTTTTTTTCACTTCTACAAAAACCACTTCACAACACACAAACAGAACACTCCTCTCTCTCTCTCTACCTTCATCTACCACCACCACCACAACCATCCGCCACCACCTACTCCACCGTCCACCTGTCACCACCACAACCAACAACCACCGTCAAGCACCACCGCCCCCTGTCTCCTGCCGCGAAGGCAAGCACCACCGCAAACCCTAGCCCCCACTCCAAGAACCCACCCCCTAATCTCCTTCTTTCACCTTGGTCCCCCACCGGAACAGAGTACAACCGGCCACCACCCTTTGGTGGTGGCATACTGTCACACCCCAACCGATGGCGGAAACATCGGGGCGTCGCACTGAGCGAAACAGATTGTCCAGAAGTTTCCATAACAACTATATTTACCAAATATTTAAAGCAACACGTCCCATACCATGTCATAAATGATAATACAATTATTACAGAAAAGATCTAGTCAAATTGTTCTGTTCCGACAACTCATATTTTTATTACAGACAATTTTTTATTGTTGACCTAGGTCTTTCCTAGCCTCGATTTCACAGCAAAGTAAGCAAATAAGCATCCTAAGCACCTGTCACATACATTAAAGTAAAAGTCAATACACATAGTGTAAAGGTGAGCATACAAGTTTGATAATAACATATAGAGTTCGAAAGCGTTACGCATAACCAGCACGTACACAGTGTAAAATGAGGCATGTTAGTTATCGATATGAACCTATCGATACCAATGCCTACGGGTTGACTGCCCAAGGCAGTTCGCGATACACACTCACCACTGTGAGCCATGTAGGTAATTGTCCTTAACAACCCCTGAGTGAACAGGTGCTGAGTCCAAACTAATAGTACTATCGTTGCTAAGGCAGGTAGACAGCATTCCATGTGTAAACATAACAAACAAGCATTCATTAAGTCACGTATACATGCGATAACTGTTAGCGTTTAAAGTATTGCGTAGTGTGTTCGATGTGATTTCGTATAAGTAACGTATGTAACACCCAAAAGTGCGTAAAGCAAAAAAGGATCGAGTATACTCACAACGATTGATGGATTGAAGGGAGCGCTAGAGAGTAAGGTTAGCCTGAACAGATTGATAGTATAACGATAAGCGACGCATAAAACGATACAGAGTGCAAGTGGGTAGGACAGCAGTTCGATCGGATGGTAGTCCGATCGGACAGTCGGTCGTGCGAGTGACAGTCCGTTCGGACGGTCGTCTGGTCGGATGACCGTTCGAGTGGATTGTTACTTCCTTTGGGAAGGATGTGTTTGTGTATGATGGCTTGACTTTTGAAGTTTTCGTTGTAGCATTTTGAAAACATTGAAGTATCTCTACCTTTCAGGTCGATCGATCGAACGACCGTTCGATCGGACAACAACCCGATTGGTTGAACACTTTTAGTGAGAACAAGTTCACAGCAGTTTGTTGTTGGATCGGATTGTAGTCCGATCGGGTGGCAACCTGCTGGTATTGAACATGTTTGTTGATGCATTTTTAGTGTCTGTGACTAGTCTTGTTTAACGATGTATTTTGTATGGTCTTTTATTAATTATCGAGTCTGTAAGTTATGTTGACCAAGTCAGATATCCTCCTATCTACTTGTGTACAACTTATTTGTCTCTTTTGATATGTAAAGTATTATGAACAATGCATGTTGCATTAAAGGGTAGTTTGGTCATTACTATGTTTATATGTTGCTGTTGTTGCTGTCTGTTAACAGAAACAACCACAACAGTTGCAGCTCTCGACGAAACAGGTCTGTTTCGTCGGAACACATCATGACGAAACAGACCAATGTTCTATACTTCTGTTTCGTTGAAGGTCATGACGAATCAGACCTTGATTCGTCATGTACTGGGCTGTTTCAGGCCCAATGTCTGGCCCATGTTCAGATTCGCCGATCACCTTGTGTTTCGTCGATATCTTGGCCCAGGGACTATATAAACAACATCTCTGTTTCATTTGAATAGAGAGATGAGATAATAACCTTAGTAACAAAACTCTGCCGAAATTCTGTCTGAACTGTGTTTGTATCAGTTTGTAATCGGTTCTCATCCCGTTAATCAATCGAGTGTGTTTCATTGATTAATCCGTTGTTATTATTGCTTTACGTGTTTGATTTGGCATAGTTACGTGGATTCCGCATGCGTAACCGTGTTTGCTCTGATACCAATTGTAGGTTTTTCAAATTGCAAATAGTCTACTTGAGCGTCTGGTGAAAGTAAACAAGAAGTCAGGCTGGAAGGATGAATCCTACAAGCCACAATTTCCTGTTTATCAACCGATCAAGTTTACTCTTGATCCGGACACCAACACTTGCAGATATAAACTTGTGTACCAGCCTCCGAGGGTTGTAGATAAAATCCCATTGATGCCTATGAAGCAGGATTTTCTTGAAGACATGGCATTATGGTGCTACGACTCGGATACTCATGAAGCTGTAATTGTGTTTAAAGACAATCGTGCTAATTACCGGATGTTGGATCCGATGTGGATTGTCAACATGTCTGAAGCTGATATTAGCAGGTTATATCGTCATGATATTTTCTATGAAGATCAAGATGCACGTCAAGCGTTAAAGTTTCAGCGAGTAGCGTGTTTTTGCTACTACAGGGGCATACATTCGGGCAGTTCGTGGTCCGAACAACACTGATGGAAGATTAGAAGACCGAAGACGAGTAACAGACAAGGGGGAGTTTGTTGATGCATTTTTAGTGTCTGTGACTAGTCTTGTTTAACGATGTATTTTGTATGGTCTTTTATTAATTATCGAGTCTGTAAGTTATGTTGACCAAGTCAGATATCCTCCTATCTACTTGTGTACAACTTATTTGTCTCTTTTGATATGTAAAGTATTATGAACAATGCATGTTGCATTAAAGGGTAGTTTGGTCATTACTATGTTTATATGTTGCTGTTGTTGCTGTCTGTTAACAGAAACAACCACAACAGTTGCAGCTCTCGACGAAACAGGTCTGTTTCGTCGGAACACATCATGACGAAACAGACCAATGTTCTATACTTCTGTTTCGTTGAAGGTCATGACGAATCAGACCTTGATTCGTCATGTACTGGGCTGTTTCAGGCCCAATGTCTGGCCCATGTTCAGATTCGCCGATCACCTTGTGTTTCGTCGATATCTTGGCCCAGGGACTATATAAACAACATCTCTGTTTCATTTGAATAGAGAGATGAGATAATAACCTTAGTAACAAAACTCTGCCGAAATTCTGTCTGAACTGTGTTTGTATCAGTTTGTAATCGGTTCTCATCCCGTTAATCAATCGAGTGTGTTTCATTGATTAATCCGTTGTTATTATTGCTTTACGTGTTTGATTTGGCATAGTTACGTGGATTCCGCACGCGTAACCGTGTTTGCTATAAACAAGTGATTCGGTTCGTTATCGATCCTCAGATTACGGGACCTACAATGTTGAACATTGTTTAAGTGTTGAAGTCAGAACATCACATGGTAGAGTGGTAGTCCGATCGAATGGTAACCCGATCGGTCATCCCTTCGTTCAATGTTCATCCTTCAAGGTTTTGAAAGCAAAAGTTAAGTGTGGGACCAAGGTAGTCCGATCGGACGGCATTCCGTCCTGGTCGTTCCGTTCGGCTTACACTTGGTTGTTTCGATAGTTTGTCATTTTATCGAGATGTTTTGATAACGTGTTAAGAAACAGAAACCTCGTCAATACTTGGTACTCCTGATCGAACAGGAACCACCCAAATCCGATTAGTTAACTGTTCGAGACGGTGTTCCATGTTTAACCCGAAATCGGTAAACCTCGTGGATAGAATCCAGATCTTGGACCACACAACCACAAGAATGAGTAGGAAGTCGGTGCAAGCTCCGATTCTATCGGTTTTGAGTGCATTGAGTGTAAAAGAGTTGAAAGAAAGTTGAAAAACCATCTTTTAATCCTTTTCATTGTGAATATGTTTAGATCTATGAAAGATCGTTGTTTGTTTATGTGGAAATCGGTTAGATCTAAGTTGTTCTTGGTGGATTGAGGCCAAAACATGAAGTTCACATGATGACGTCATCCTAGAACACCTTGAATCTTGATGATTTCATGGTTGAAAGTTAAGATTCAAAAGATAGAAAGGTGTAGAATCGTGTGTAGATCAAAGATGTACAAGTTTTAGGACGAGTTCTTACCGAAATTGCGAGAAATCAGAGAAAAAGCAAGGTTAGAGCGCTGGCCGGACGTCAGAGAGCAAAAGTGGAAAGTTTGATGGTGACATGGGGTATTTATAGGGTTACCCAAAGTGGAAAGGAGCTGGTCGATCGGTTGGCAGCCCGGTCGAACAGCTGGCCGATCGAGCAGCAGCTCGATCGAACGGCTAGTCGATCGGCTGGTGACCTGATCGATCGGTCGCTTGGTTCGAGTGTTCGGTGTGACGAGTTTTGCCATTTCGATTGCGATTGCGAGCGTTGTGATGTGATAGAATTCCCTAGTCAAATTACTTTTAATCCCAACTGCTATATCAACATACAAGCATCCTTATTTCGTATTCGTTTAGCGTTTACGATTCGATTGTGATTGAGTTTCGATTGCGTTTCGATTTATTACCACACATAACGTAAATAAACATGCACAGGTAACACATAAGGTACACACACACGTATAACAGTAACCAAAATGCGTAATTCGAGTTGCGAGTGCGATTGCGATAGCGATAAAGCGATTAATCATGCGGTAAATGTCGAATAAATCTTGATTATAATAGGTATTCCACATAATACAACTAACGTTAAGCATAAAATAGACTATCTACAAGTCAAAGAAGTCAAAACAGGAATTGAGCAAGGAGAGACAGATCGCAATTAGCAATCTTTTCTTCCTTTGACTTCAATCTTGACTTTGACTTTCGAAAAACGGGGTGTTACAGCCTCCCCTAGTTGAGGGAATTTCGTCCCGAAATTAGGTCGAAGCCGTAACAAACAACTGCGGGTACTTCGCCTTCATGTCGCGTTCGAGTTCCCAAGTGAACTCCGCGCCTCGTTTGCCTTCCCATCGGACTTTCACAATAGGAATGCGCAAGCGTCTGAGCTGCTTGGTTTGGCGATCCATGATTTCGACACGCTTCTCCACGAAGTGTAGTGTTTCGTTTACTTGGAGGTCATCGAGAGGTACAATTAAATCATGCTCAGCCAGGCACTTTCGGAGGTTTGACACATGGAAAATCGGGTGGACATTACTAAGTTCCTCCGGTAGTTCGAGTCTGTAGGCGACTTTTCCGATCCTTTCTAGAATCTTAAAAGGTCCAACATATCGAGGCGCTAGTTTCCTTTTCTTGCCGAATCTGACCACACCCTTCCAAGGTGATACCTTTTGGAGTACGTAGTCGCCAACGTCAAATTCAAGGGGCTTGCGTCGTCTATCGGCGTAACTTTTCTGTCGACTTCGAGCTTTCAACAAGTTGTCTCAAATTTGGAGGACTTTGTCAGTCGTTTCTTGCAATAGCTCGGGACCGGTTAGTTGCGAGTGACATATCTCGTGCCACACAATAGGCGATCGACATCTTCTTCCGTATAAAGCCTCGAATGGTGCCATTTGAATGCTGGAATGATAACTGTTGTTGTACGAGAATTCGACTAACGGCAGGTATGCATCCCAATTACCTCTGAAATCTATGACACACGATCGGAGCATGTCTTCTAGGGTACGGATCGTTCTTTCAGTCTGACCGTCGGTTTGAGGGTGGAAAGCGGTACTTAGATTAAGCGTGGTACCGAGAGCAGCTTGAAACGTTTCCCATAGTCGTGAGGCGTCCCATGTCGATAAATGATCTCATTAGTGCAGATTCAGGCTAATCGTTCTACCTTGTAGTCTTCCCATATTGGCAAAAAGTGGGCTGATTTGGTCAAACGGTCAACAACAACCCAGATGCTGTCGTGACCTGATGGCGCACGCGGGAGCTTTGTTATGAACTCCATAGCTATGCTCTCCCACTTCCAAATAGGGATCGGGGGTTGTTCGAGTAAGCCAGAGGGTCTTTGATATTCAGCCTTGACCTTCGAGCAAGTCAGGCACTTTCCAACGTAGAAGGCGATATCTCTTTTCATGCCCGGCCACCAGTACTTGTAGCGAAGGTACTGGTACATTTTGTCGGCACCGGGATGAATAGAATACCGGGATTTGTGGGCTTCGTCCATCAATATCTGTCGCAATTTGGTCCATTTGGGGATCCAAATCCGGTCCAGATAATGGAATATCCCATTCGACTTATTCACAAGCTGAGCTCCATCGTGGTAGATCCTTTCCTTATCCAAAGTGCTCTCGTTAAAACAAGCGTGCTGGGCTTCGTGGATGAGGGTTTCGAGGTCGTATTGGGCTTGGGTTTTACGAATGCTGAGCAAGTAACTCCGTCTGCTGAGAGCGTCGGCAACGACATTTGCTTTGCCTGGGTGATAACGAATCTCACAGTCATAATCGTTGAGAAGTTCTACCCATCGGCGTTGACGCATATTAAGTTCTTTCTGGTCAAAGATATGTTGTAGGCTCCTATGATCAGTGAAGATCGTACACTTTGTACCATATAGGTAGTGTCACCAAATCTTTAACGCAAAAACAACTGCGCCTAGCTCGAGATCATGGGTTGTATAGTTCTTTTCGTGGATTTTGAGCTGACGAGATGCGTAGGAAATGACCTTGTCCCATTGCATGAGAACACAACCAAGACCAAGGTTCGAGGCATCACAATAGACAATAAAGTCGTCGTTTCCGTCGGGCAATGTATAACAACTCTAAACCGACACCCTTATAAATTTTCCGACACCCTAATATATTTTAAAATATCCCAATATGTCCAAAAATACACCCCATACGTGAAAACGGGCCCCGAATACCTTAAATATTATTAAAAATAATTAAAAATCTGATTTTTGGGTTTGTCGAGGGCCGCGTAGAACCTTTAAGGATCTTACGCGGGCCGCTAGAGATCAAAGGTGTGGCGCAGCCCAGTGATGACACGTGTCATCATCGTGGCAGGTCTAGTCGATGACCCGGATCAGCTACAACGTTGACCAGAGTTGACGCGGGCCGCATAGGCCTTTGTCTACTCTTACGCGGGCCGCATAAAAATCAAACTCAGCCCCTATATAAGCAGGCATCGGGTCTTCAGTCGAAATCGTTCAAAATTGTCTTTCTTTCTCTCAATTCTACGTAGTATACATTATACACGGGTATTATACCTCCCTAAATAGCGAAGTTCTGCTCCGCTGTAAGTATCATAACCCTTGGATACGTATTAGATACTCTGCCCGATTGATCTAGGGTTCCGTAACGGCTGTCGTGGTTCTGCCCGACGTAGTCATTGGAATGCCGTCTCGGGGAGGGTATTACTAATGTTAAAATGGGTTATTATACTAACACGTGTGCATTTGTGTAAATTATAGATTGTCACCAGGAAACCCTAAAGGATAATCTAAGACAACAATGTGAGTAATCTCCTTTTTGTAAACAGTTTTTACAAAACCTTAACTATTTTACAATGCAATTTAGCAGTGATTGAGTCTTTGTAATTCTACGATTACTGCCGGTATGTTGGGGTTTTGTATACAAAATGTGAGACACGTTACCATTGGACGAAGAGTTAGCCAATGTGTAATATGACCCACCAGTCAGGATTAACATTGTAATTGGGTAGATGTAAACATTGTAATCGCTCTCAATACTGTTTAAATTAAATTAATGTTTCTTGATTAAACTGGGATTCACTCACCAGTATTTCCCACTGACAAATGTTTTTAAAACGCGTTTCAGGTAACACAATGTGAAAGCCAATTAGAAGCCAGCTGGACAGCACTGAAGGCTTGGAAAAGTGGCTATAAAAGTTACCTAAATAAAGAAGGCATTTGAATTCAAATAAAATGGGATTTATCCCTATAAATCAGTTGTAATAAAAACTTGGGTTTTATCCCAATATGTTTATTTATATAAAATGTGGTGTTTTACTCTGATAAAATATTTCCTAACTACAGTCCTGATGTAAATTCCGCTGCCAAATCAGACAATACGCGATACCACCAAAACTGGCTCGTGACCGCCCGTTCCTGTATTTCTACAAGGATTGGGGTTGCGACAGAAGGTGGTATCAGAGCTAAGCCACTGATTCAGCCACAGAAGTGTTCTGCTGACATCAAATTTCAAATTGTTAGGAAATAAATTATGAAAATACGTGCATAATTGTATTTTATTGTTATGTGTTATTTGACTATTTGTTAGTTTACTGTATGAGCGACCAAGGACCATCTGACGCGTATCGTCAATTGTCTGGTTCGCCTAGAAGCGAAGGCACCTCCTCTTCTCAGCCTGCCCTCTCAGGGTACTCTGCTGATACGGAAGAAGGAATATTCGTATTTAAGGCTAAATCTGAGGAGCCATTCCCTCAGAAAAAGAGAGGATGGTTCAGTCGAGGGACACACGAGCGTAGGAAGCGTATGAAAACGTTACAAGACCAGAGAGCACTAGCAGCAGCTAAAAGAGAAACTGGTGCCTATGCCCAGGATATGATTAATAGGGGTATAGCCAACATCCACATCTTAGCAACCACTGCAGCTGACCCTAATCTAGAACAAATGATAGCACCCCAACCACAACCACCAATTCCTGACCAACCAATGGAAATAGAAAACCCCGAAAATCAAGTAGAAATGCATGATTTTAATCCAGAGGAAATACCTAGGATACCCGCACCAAATCCCTTAAACCCAAATTACGACCCATGGTGGGATGACAATAGGGACTATGTGCAACATTACCCGATACATGAAGACATACCCATGCCAAACCTAGGAGCCTACCCAGGGTTAGATCCTTTAGATCCCTACTACGACAATGACGTATACATCAGGGAGATCTTAGAAAACCCTTACCCATACCAGGCCCCTACACCTCCGTACCAGGAACCCGCACCCTAGTTTCCAAACCCAGTCCTAGAACCTGCACCCCCAATGAGTGCAGAAAACGTACAAGAACTTAGGACATTTGGTGAGGAAATCTTAGAGAGTAGTGAACGAATGAGACAGGTGGGAGAGCGACTCGTCTGGAAGTATGACGAGCGCAATATGGATTTTTGGATGAATCTATATCCATGAATGTGATGGTGGAGACGGTAGTAATAATAATAATAATAAAATAATATAATATGTGTATATGTGTATGAAAAAAAAAACTACGGATGCCTATTACTAGTAGTGTAACTTTATTTCAGTTGGTATTGTAATTTTAATTTCAGTACTAGTATGTAATAGATGCATAGTATATGAATACAGTAAAGTCGCAATGATCGACGCTTTTGACCAAAATGCGTGTCATGTGATTGACTATATTAAATATTATTTTGTGATATTAATACGTGGTAAATGTTTAAAATTCAGATGGCCGACGAAGGAAATCAAGAAAATCTGAATAACAATAACCAGAGTAACATTAACTTGGTTAATGAGAATCCGAGCATCAATAACAATGGAAACCAAGTGGATAATAGTGTCATCCAACACATAGTGGCACAAGGAATTATAAATGCAATGTCATTTATTATTCAAACGGTTCAGGAAGCGAATAATAAAAGTAAACATAGCAGTAAGCGACCAATTGAACCAGAACATAGCGTGAACAATGAACCCGTACTTCAAGTACCCATTCCCAAAAGAAGAAGAACCATGCCCTATGGTTGTTCTTACAAAGAATTTTGGTCCTGCAAACCAATAGAATTCTCGGGCAATGAAGGACCTATTGCAGCTCTACGCTGGATAGAAAAGACTGAGGCTGTTTTAAAAATAAGCAAGTGTGCTGAAGAAGACAAGATAATGTTTGCTTCTAATCTATTTAAGAACTCAGCCTTAGAATGGTGGAACACTATCCCCCACTCCAGAGGAAGTGATAAGATTTATAATATGGAATGGGAGGAATTTAAGAATATGGTAGAAAGGAAATCCTGCCCTCCCAATGAAAAGGAACAGATAGCACATAAGTTTCTGAACTTAAGAATGACCGGGGTAGATAGTAAGGGATATACTACCACATTCTTTGAATATGCTAGAATAGTACCAACCCTTGCATCACCTGAACCGGTATTAATCTCCCGTTACATCTAGGGATTAATTGGGGAGATTAGACATGTAGTCAAGGCAGCTAGACCTCAAACCATAGAAGAAGCTGTAGAACTAGCCAACACCTTGACAGATGAACTAATTCGAACTAAAGAGGAAGATCAGAGGAGAAACCTAGCTCAAAGACTTACCCAGGAATTCTGATCTGGAAATTCCAACCGTGGGAAAAAATGTAGGTTCCACATCTGCACCTTATTGCAAGTATTGCAAAAGGAAGCATTCTGGAAGATGCTCCATATATTGCAATTTCTGCAAAATATCAGGTCACAAGGAAGAAGATTGCAGGAGGAAAGCCAACAACAGAATATGCTACAACTGCGGAGAACAAGGTCATATCAAGCCAAACTGCCCAAAATTAGCTCCAGCTACAAATAACAAGAACACTAAAAATGCTAGAGCATTCGTTCTGACTGCAGATGAAGCCAAGATGATTCCAGACATGATAGCTGGTACGTTTTTAGTTAATGATGTTTTTGCTAAAGTATTATTTGACTCTGGTGCAAACCAAAGTTTTATTAATACTTCGTTTTGTAAACTTCTAAATCAGTCATTAACTAAACTACCACAAGAATGTCTAGTAGAGACAGCTAATGGAGAAACGGTTAGGATTTCTGAAATCTTGCAGGGAGCAAGAATAGAATTTTTAAACCAAAAGTTTATGGAAAACCTTTATCCTATGGATCTGGCAGGATTTGATATTGTATTAGGAATGGATTGGTTAATAGCCAATAAAGCTAATATTTTATGTGATCAAAAGTCAATTTAAGTAAATTCACCAAAAGGTGAAAAGATCACAATTAAAGGTGATAAACCATCTAGATCCACGAAATTCATCTCTGTGATAAAAGCTGCAAGCTATATAAGAAAAGGATCTATAGCATATTTGATTTCTATAATCACTAACACTAAAGGAAAGGAATTAAAAGACATCCCAGTAGTGTCTCAGTTTTCAGATGTATTTCCAGAAGAATTGCCAAGACTACCGCCTGACAGAGAAGTCGAATTCAAAATCCATCTATTACCAGGAACAACACCAATTGCTAAAGCACCCTACCGTTTGGCACCAGCCGAAATGCAGGAACTAAAGAAACAGTTAGATGAATTATTCGATAAGGGATTCATACAACCAAGCTCATCGCCATGGGGAGCGCCGATTTTACTCGTTAAAAAGAAGGACGGATCAATGCGTATGTGCATTGACTACCGTGAATTGAACAAGGTCACGATTAAGAATCTGTACCCATTACCAATGATTGATGATCTATTCGATCAGTTGCAATGAGCTCGATTTTTCTCTAAAATCGATTTAAGATCAGGATATCATCAATTAAAAGTACAGGAAGAGGATATTCCAAAAACCGCATTCAGAACAAGGTATGGCCATTATGAATTTACTGTCATGCCATTTGGTTTAACCAATGCCCCAGCCGTATTTATGGACATGATGAACCGAATTTGTAAGCCATATTTGGATAAATTCATAATTGTCTTTATAGATGATATTTTAATTTATTCTAAGAGTAAAGAGGAACATGCAAAGCATTTGCACGCACTTTTAAGTCTATTAAGAAAAGAAAAGCTTTACGCTAAATTTTCAAAGTGCGAGTTTTGGTTAGAGCAAGTACAGTTTCTTGGACACTTAGTTAATCATGAAGGAATTCATGTGGATCCCACAAAGATCGAGGCGATTACCAAATGGAAAACCCCTCAGTCACCAACCGAGGTTAGAAGTTTCTTAGGATTGGCCGGATATTATAGAAGGTTTATTCGAGATTTCTCTAGAATAGCCATTCATTTAACTAAGTTAACCTGTAAATCCATTAAGTTCGAATGGGGACCAAAGCAAGAAGAAGCCTTTAGAATTCTTAAGCATAGATTAACCCATGCACCCATATTAGCGTTACCAGAAGGAACTGAAGACTTTGTAGTCTATTGTGACGCTTCTAAATTAGGTTATGGATGTGTATTGATGCAACGCCAAAAGGTTATAGCTTACGCATCTAGACAACTTAAGAATCATGAAGAGAATTATTCAACCCATGATCTAGAGTTAGGAGCTATAATTTTTGCTTTGAAAATTTGGAGACATTATCTTTATGGTAGTAAATTTACCATATTCACAGATCATAAAAGTTTAAGGTATGTTTTTTGGCAAAAGGAATTGAATATGAGACAAAGACGCTGGATGGAAATGCTTAGTGACTATGATTGTGATATCCAGTATCATGCAGGAAAAGCAAATGTAGTGGCAGATGCTTTTAGCCGAAAGTATCATGAAAAGCCAAAAAGGGTACGTTCTCTTAAATTAAATCTACAAGTAGATTTAAATGATCAGATAAGATAAGAAAAGCACAAGAATCAGTAATCAAAGATGATACTGAAAAACTAAAAGGTATGATTAAAGAATTAGAACAAGGAACAGATGGAATTTGGAGATTCCATGAAAAGAAAATGTGGATACCTAAATTAGGAAACCTACGTCATCGTATATTAGAAGAAGCCCATAAGTCTAAATATACGATGCATCCAGGAAGTGATAAGATGTACCAGGATTTAAGAAAGAATTTCTGTGGATAGGAATGAAAAAGGACATAGCAGCCTATGTCTCCAAATGTTTAACTTGCTCACAAGTTAAAGCTGAACACCAGAAACCCTCAGGTTTGCTACAGCAGTTAGAAATGCCAGTGTGGAAATGGGAATTGATAACAATTGATTTTGTTACCAAATTACCCAAAACAAAGAAAGGTAATGATACAATCTGGGTGATTGTAGATAGGCTAACCAAGTCAGCTCATTTCCTACCAATGAAAGAAACTTTCAGTATGGAACAGCTAGCCAAATTATATGTAAATGAAATTGTTTCTTTACATGGAATTCCTTTATCAATTATTTTTTATAGGGATAGCCGTTTTACCTCTCATTTTTTGTCAAGTTTCCAAAAAGCAATGCGAAAGGACAATTCAAACAATGGAAGACATGCTTAGAGCTTGTGTAATTGATTTCGGAGGTAATTGGGATGATCACTTACCTTTAATAGAATTTTCTTATAATAATAGTTATCACACAAGTATCAATGCTGCACCATTCGAAGCACTTTATGGACGAAAGTGACGAACTCCAGTGTGTTGGGCAGAAATTGGGGAAAAGCAACTATCTGGACCTGAGATAGTGCAAGAAACAACTGACAAGATCATTCAAGTCAAGAAACGACTGAAAGCAGCACGTGATCGACAGAAGAGCTATGCGGATAACCGACGCAAACCATTGGAATTTCAAGTAGGAGATAAAGTATTGTTATAAGTCTTTCCTTGAAAAGGAGTGGTAAGATTCATCAAAAGAGGAAAGCTAAGTCCCAGGTATGTTGGACCTTTTGAGATTATTAGAAGAATAGGACCTGTAGCCTATCAACTACATCTGCCAGAGGAAATGGCAGGAATACATGATGTGTTTCATGTATCTAATCTCAAGAAATGCTTAGTTGATGAATCTCTGATAGTACCTCTTAAAGATATAGAGGTAAACGAACAACTCAAGTTTGTAGAAAGGCCTCTACAGATTGAAGACAGGAAAGTCAAGAACCTCAAGCATAAAAGATTGGTTCTGGTCAAAGTAAAGTGAGACTCCAAAAGAGGACCGGAGTACACATGGGAGCTTGAATCAGAAATGCAACGAAAATATCCACACTTGTTCCAATAGATCTCGAGGACGAGCTCTGAAACAAGGTGGGGAGGATATAACAACTCTAAACCGACACCCTTATAAATTTTCCGACACCCTAATATATTTTAAAATATCCCAATATGTTCAAAAATACACCCCATACGTGAAAACGGGCCCCGAATACCTTAAATATTATTAAAAATAATTAAAAATCTGATTTTTGGGTTTGTTGCGGGCCGCGTAGAACCTTTAAGGATCTTACGCGGGCCGCTAGAGATCAAAGGTGTGGCGCAGTCCAGTGATGACACGTGTCATCATCGTGGCAGGTCTAGTTGATGACCCGGATCAGCTACAACGTTGACCAGAGTTGATGCGGGCCGCGTAGGCCTTTGTCTACTCTTACGCGGGCCGTGAAAAAATCAAACTCAGCCCCTATTTAAGCAGGCATCGGGTCTTCAGTCGAAATCGTTCAAAAATTGTCTTTCTTTCTCTTAATTCTACGTAGTATACATTATACACGGGTATTATACCCCCCTAAATAGCAAAGTTCTGCTCCGTTGTAAGTATCATAACCCCTGGATACGTATTAGATACTCTGCCCGATTGATCTAGGGTTCCGTAACGGCTGTCGTGGTTGTTAGGATCGGAGGCTCTAGTGATTGTGCTTGTTTGTATAATTTGAACAAATCAAATAGAAATTAATAGAGTTTAAGTGCAGCGGAAATGAACAACAAACTTTGTAAACACAATCAAGGAGGAAAATAGTTTTGAAAAACACATGCTTTTCATCAGTCGAAAGGTTACAAAGCAAATCAAAAGATTACAAGGCAAGCTTACAAACTAAACTCCCCCTCAGCCTGATACTCCAATGGTTGATTGCACACAAGATGAAAGGATTAGACATAAGGAGAAGAACTCGCTTAGTCAATCAAATGTAACAGTACAGAGTACTGCTCCATTTATAGGCAAACAAAACCACTGAGGCATCTCAGCTGACGTCACCATGAAAGCGACGTCTAACAGCCTAACAACCTGTAACCACTGTTCCTATACAAACACTGCTAATCTTAACCACTGATTCTACATATGACAAGTAATACACTAAACTACTGCTATCTTCTTCTATCAGTGCTTTCCTCAAAGTTCATCAGTCCTTGAGTGGGCAGTGCTTTGTCATCAGAAGATTGAACCAGCAGTGTTTAATCTTTCATCAGTCTTTTAAGGCTTCATCAGCAGTTTGAAAGGCAGCAGCTGTTGTATACGGACAGTGGATAGAGGGCATCAGATGTTATTATCACTTTCAAGGGGAAAGTCTAATGTAAACAGCTGCTTATTGTGAATCCACTGTTTTGATCCGATTTTGGCTTTAATTATCTGTTCCTCTGGTAGGGTTCAATCCCAACAGTGGTTCTGCCCGACGTAGTCATTGGAATGTTGTCTCGGGGAGGGTATTACTAATGTTAAAATGGGTTATTATACTAACACGTGTGCATTTGTGTAAATTATAGATTGTCACCAGGAAACCCTAAAGGATAATCTAAGACAGCAATGTGAGTAATCTCCTTTTTGTAAACAGTTTTTACAAAACCTTAACTATTTTACAATGCAATTTAGCAGTGATTGAGTCTTTGTAATTCTACGATTACTGCCGGTATGTTGGGGTTTTGTATACAAAATGTGAGACACGTTACCATTAGACGAAGAGTTAGCTAATGTGTAATATGACCCACCAGTCAGGATTGACAGTACTGAATGAGTAATTGGGTAGATGTAAACATTGTAATCGCTCTCAATACTGTTTAAATTAAATTAATGTTTCTTGATTAAACTGGGATTCACTCACCAGTATTTCCCACTGACAAATGTTTTTAAAACGCGTTTCAGGTAACACAATGTGAAAGCCAATTAGAAGCCAGCTGGACAGCACTGAAGGCTTGGAAAAGTGGCTATAAAAGTTACCTAAATAAAGAAGGCATTTGAATTCAAATACAATGGGATTTATCCCTATAAATTAGTTGTAATAAAAAGTTGGGTTTTATCCCAATATGTTTATTTATATAAAATGTGGTGTTTTACTCTGATAAAATATTTCCTAACTACGGTCCTGATGTAAATTCCACTGCCAAATTAGACAATACGCGATACCACCAAAACTGGCTCGCGACCGCCCGTTCCTGTATTTGTAGAAGGATTGGGGGTTGCGACACAATGTGAGAACAGGAGCATTGTAAAGCATGCGCTTGAGGGTTAGGAAAGCAGACTCTTGTTCAGTTCCCCAAACAAAAGGCTTGTCTATATGCGTGAGAGCGGTAAGCGGCACAACGATTTTTGAGAATCCTTCGATAAATCATCGATAATAGCCCGCTACTCCGAGAAAAGAACGGACTTCCGACGGGTTCTTAGGTGTAATACAACTCTTAACTGCTTCAATCTTCGCCGGATCGACGTGAATACCTTGACTATTTACAATGTGACCGAGGAATTGAACCTCCTCCAGCCAGAATTCGCACTTGGAGAACTTGGCGTAGAGTCAATTCCCTTGGAGTAACTCGAGAACCAAACGTAGATGTTGCGCGTGTTCGGCTTTCAATTTGGAATAGATCAAGACATCGTCGATGAACACGATGACGAAACGGTCGAGATAAGGTTTACACACGCGATTCATCAGATCCATGAAAACCGCGGGTGCGTTGGTTAAACCAAAAGGCATAACAACGAACTCATAGTGGCCGTAACGAGTGCGAAAAGCGGTTTTGGGTATATCTTCCTCTTCAAAGCGTAGTTGGTGATAGCCTGAACGTAGATCGATCTTCGAGAAACACTAGGGGTGAGCAAGTTTAGGTCCGGACCGAAAATAACCGAGAACCGAACCGAAAATATACCTAACCCGACCCGAACCCAAGTACCTAGGTATTTAGATCGGTTCCAATTTTTCATATAAAATAGGGTCGGGTCGGGTCGGTTCTCGGTTCTTTTCATGGTGAAACCCGACTTTGACCTATGGACCGGAACCGACCCTATATTTAGGGTAGTGAATCGGTTCTGTATTTTATGTTTGATCGGTTCTCGGGTCGGGTCGGGTCGGGTAATGGTCGGGTCGGGTCGGGTTTTTCCTTTTGCTCGCCCCTAAGAAACACGTAGCACCTTGTAGCTGATCAAACAAATCGTCAATGCGAGGCAGGGGATAGCGATTCTTGATAGTCAACTTATTCAGTTCCCGATAGTCGATGCACATTCGGAACGACCCATCCTTTTTTTGACGAAAAGGACTGGCGCGCCCCAATGAGAGGTGCTCGGGAGAATGAAGCCTTTCTCAAGTAATTCCTGAAGCTGACTTGAGAGTTCACGCATTTCGAACGGTGCGAGTCGGTAAGGAGCTTTAGCAACAGGGTTGGCTTCAGGAATGAGGTCGATACGGGAGTCGATATCACGACTTGGCGGAAGTCCGGGAAGATCGTCAGGGAACACATTAGGAAATTCACGAACCACAGGAACGTCTTTCACTTATGTCTTTCCTTTCTTTTCCTTCTCCGCTACTACAATGTTAGCCAAGAAAGCTCTGTATTCCTTGCGGAGATACTTGCTAGCTTGGACACACGACATGAGCATGAGACCTTTCGAAGCAGTTTCGCCATAGACACACAATAAAGCACCATTCACGAGCGAGAATCGAATCATCTTATCGAAGCACACAACTTCAGCATGGTTTTCGCGAAGAAAGTCCATGCCTACTATGACGTCAAAACTTCCGAGTTGCATCGGAATGAGGTCGATTGGGAAGATGTGATTGTTGAGCTCAAGGGTACAATCACGAAGAACAGAATTAACGGCGACGGTTCTTTCGGTGGTGACTTCAACATCGAACGTCGAGGGGAGATGGGAGCGCTTATGACTAAGAAGCTTCTCGAATTCAAACGACATAAAGCAGTTATCGGCTCTAGTATCAAACAACACGAAGCATAAATACCATTCACAAGGAATGTACCATTGACCATGTTGTTGTCAGCCTGGGCTTGGCGCACATTGATGTTGAAAGTTCTGGCACGTGCGGCTTGCTGTTGCTGCTGAGGCTGTTGCTGCTATTGAGGCTGCTGCTGCTGGGGCTCTTGTTTCACAACCCTGTTCAGGCACATGTTCGCAAAGTGGTTGGGATCACCACATGCGAAGCAGACTCGGACATTGACCGCGGGTACCTGAGCCGCTTGTTGGCCTTGTGGGGCTGGGATCAGAGCTTGATGAGCAGTGGCTTGAGCTGATGCTTGGCGGGGACCAGTATGGCAGTTAGCAGTGAAGTGGCCGTACATATTGCAGTGAGCGCAGAAACGGAAGGCGGGACCCACCGGGTGATGATAAGAACATGTTGGACAAGCATGATGGGGACCAGTGTATGCACGCTTTGCAGGCGGTGCATAGGTACCTGGTGCTGGGTGGTGGTGAGATTGCTGCTGAGCCGGTACGGCTTGAAGTGGAGCAGCAGTGGTGGTGACAGCACAGTTCTTGTTGCTGGAGCTGCTGTTGTTGTTCTTCTTCTTGTGGCGTGAGGACTTTGACGGTTAAGCGGCGGCGGTTTCGGCGGTTGGCGCGGCGGTGACTTGGTGCAGGTTCTTTGAAGCCTTATCCCAAAAACCAGCTTTTACTCGCTTGTCGTTGATTTCCGCGGCAAGCAAGTATGTTTCTTCAATCGTTGCTGGCTTGGCGGCATGCACAAAATCTGCAACACAGTCGGGTAGAGCTCGAATGTACTTCTTGATCGTCATGTCGGGCGTCTTCACTTGATCGGGACAGATGATGCTGAGCTGCTTAAAGCGGGCAGTCAGGGCAGCGTTGTCACCTTCTTTCTGCTTAATGTGCCAGAACTCGTCCTCCAGCTTCTGGCGCTCATGGGGAGGGCAGAACTCCTCGAGCATGACGTTCTTCAACTCGTCCCATGACAGACCATAAGCTGCATCATTTCCGCGCTTGTTCCTTTCGGCAGTCCACCAGTCTAGGGCGCGGGACTGGAAGACGCCAGTCGCGTTCAGTATGCGGAGATTATCAGGACATCCGCTCTGTCGCATGGTGAATTCGATTGAGTCGAACCATTGAAACAAAGCCGTAGGGCCTTCTTCGCCGGTGAACTCTTTCGGTCCACATGCCTTGAACTGTTTGAAGCTGAAAGCAGCTTTGGGAGTCTCGGTCCTGGATTCTTCAGACGATTTGCTCATGTTTTCATACAGTTCACTGACGACTTGGGGTACAACCTTTGCCATTTGCTTAGTAATCATGGCAGCGAGGCGTTTGTCTGCTTGCTTTCAGCGAGCATCTCGGGTAGCGCGAGATCCAGATGACGACATTGTCTGCAACAGACATCGCCACAGGACTCAACTCAATATAATCGAATCTCACCTCACCTCACACCCCTAATACTACTAAAACTCAGGAACACGTACAATCACGTAAGCACATAGGCACATAATCACAGATTCACATAAGCACAGAAGCACATAAGCACGTAAGGCACAGAAACACATGAGCATATAAGCACATAATTCACTTAGAAGCATATGGGAGCAGTCAGAATACAGAAACCTATCATTCAAAGTTCGCGAGCGTTCGAAGATAGCGATCGCGATTATCATGGCGAGTAGTATAGTATAAGCAAATAATATAGCAACCAACATAGCGTACGGTGGTTCCTCATGGTAGTAGCGATTTGTTAACTTTTTGAGATAGATATGCAATGCGGGTCGTGCGTGTCGACCAAGGTGAAAGCGAAAACCGATTAAGTCTCCAAAATTTAAAACACATAAGTAGTTAAATACACATACAACACATAAAATCGACGAATCATCAGAGTCAGCAGTTGCGGGCTCAGAATCGAAACACATAAAAATCGAGAAATAGATCGTCTGCGGCTATTAGACATTGACTATCCAAAGTGATTCGACTATTCTCAAGGACTGTCTGAGCACACTTTGACTTTCTGGATTGCGCTTTCGCCTCGAATCTGGGCGAACGACACGTATCCTTCCAGTTTCAGCGTGACTCCCAGTTGTTGGAGTCCGTCGAGACTTTGGTGAGAGTTTTGTAAAACCAAGTAAAGGTCGGAACAAGTCGTCAAGGTTAGGGTTTCACCCCTGGCTTAACAACTTCGTTCTTGTTTTGATAAAATAGAGGAGAACTATGCGTCAAAGTATGGATTTCACTCCTATTTCAACGCAATTTCTCGAGTTTATAAATAAAAATGTGGGCTGAACAAGCAGTTTAGTCGAGAGTTTGCGGTTTTCACACCTCATCTCAACTTAATCGCTCATTCATATTTGAAAATTCGAGTACAGTGCTAGTGTAGTGTAGGCGAGAATGACGAGAAATAGCAGTAAGCTCATACATAATCCCTAATGGACATGCACGAGTCGGTCTGTTGGTTCCTAACTATAGACTAGGTCTCTAAGACATCGACCCGGACTAGGTCGAGTCTTTCCTAATTCCCTATAGTTATGGTTCTGATACCAATCTGTCACACCCCAACCGATGGCGGAAACATCGGGGCATGGCACTGAGCGAAACAGATTGTCCAGAAGTTTCCATAACAACTATATTTACCAAATATTTAAAGCAACATGTCCCATACCATGTCATAAATGATAATACAATTATTACAGAAAAGATCTAGTCAAATTGTTCTGTTCTGACAACTCAGATTTTTATTACAGACAATTGTTTATTGTTGACCTAGGTCTTTCCTAGCCTCGATTTCACAGCAAAGTAAGCAAATAAGCATCCTAAGCACCTGTCACATACGTTAAAGTAAAAGTCAATACACATAGTGTAAATGTGAGCATACAAGTTTGATAATATCATATAGAGTTCGAAAGCGTTACGCATAACCAGCGCGTACACAGTGTAAAATGCGGCATGTTAGTTATCAACATGAACCTATCGATACCAATGACTGCGGGTTGACTGCCCAAGGCAGTTCGTGATACAAACTCACCACTGTGAGCCATGTAGGTAATTGTCCTTAACAACCCATGAGTGAACAGGTGCTGAGTCCAAACTAATAGTACTATCGTTGCTAAGGCAGGTAGACAGCATTCCATGTGTAAACATAACAAACAAGCATTCATTAAGTCGCGTATACATGCGATAATGGTTAGCGTTTAAAGTATTGCGTAGTGTGTTCGATGTGATTTCGTATAAGTAACGTATGTAACACCCAAAAGTGCGTAAAGCAAAAAGGGATCAAGTATACTCACAGCGATTGATGGATTGAAGGGAGCGCTAGAGAGTAAGGTTAGCCTGAACAGATTGATAGTATAACGATAAGCGACGTATAAAACGATACAGAGTGCAAGTGGGTAGGACAGCAGTTCGATGGGATGGTAGTCCGATCGGACAGTCGGTCGTGCGAGTGACAGTCCGTTCGGACGGTCGTCCGGTCGGATGACCGTTCGAGTGGATTGTTACTTCCTTTGGGAAAGATGTGTTTGTGTATGATGGCTTGACTTTTGAATTTTTCGTTGTAGCATTTTGAAAACATTGAAGTATCTCTACCTTTCAGGTCGACCGATCGAACGACCGTTCGATCGGACAACAACCCGATTGGTTGAACACTTTTAGTGAGAACAAGTTCACAGCAGTTTGTTGTTCGATCGGATTGTAGTCCGATCGGGTGGCAACCTGCTGGTATTGAACATGTTGAACATTGTTTAAGTGTTGAAGTCAGAACATCACATGGTCGAGTGGTAGTCCGATCGAATGGTAACCCGATCGGTCAGCCCTTCGTTCAATGCTCATCCTTTAAGGTTTTGAAAGCAAAAGTTAAGTGTGGGACCAAGGTGTAGATCGAACGGGTGACAACCCGTTCGGACGACAGTCCGATCGGACGGTAGTCCGATCGGACGGCATTCCGTCCTGGTCGTTCCGTTCGTCTTACACTTGGTTGTTTCGATAGTTTGTCGTTTTATCGAGATGTTTTGATAACGTGTTAAGCAACAGAAACCTCGTCAATACTTGGTACTCCTGATCGGACAGGAACCACCCAAATCCGATTAGTTAACTGTTCGAGACGGTGTTCCATGTTTAACCCGAAATCGGTAAACCTCGTGGATAGAATCCAGATCTTGGACCACACAACCACAAGAATGAGTAGGAAGTCGGTGCAAGCTCCGATTCTATCGGTTTTGAGTGCATTGAGTGTAAAAGAGTTGAAAGAAAGTTGAAAAACCATCTTTCAATCCTTTTCATTGTGAATATGTTTAGATCTATGAAAGATCGTTGTTTGTTTATGTGGAAATCGGTTAGATCTAAGTTGTTATTGGTGGATTGAGGCCAAAACATGAAGTTCACATGATGACGTCATCCTAGAACACCTTGAATCTTGATGATTTCACGGTTAAAAGTTAAGATTCAAAAGATAGAAAGGTGTAGAATCGTGTGTAGATCAAAGATGTACAAGTTTTAGGACGAGATCTTACCGAAATTGCGAGAAATCGGAGAAAAAGCAAGGTTAGAGCGCCAGTCGGACGTCAGAGATCAAAAGTGGAAAGTTTGATGGTGACATGGGGTATTTATAGGGTTACCCAAAGTGGAAAGGAGCTGGTCGATCGGATGGCAGCCCGGTCGAACAACTGGCCGATCGAGCAGCAGCTCGATCGAACGGCTGGTGACCTGATCGATCGGTCGCTTGGTTCGAGTGTTCGGTGCGACGAATTTTGCCGTTTCGATTGCGATTGCGAGCGTTGCGATGTGATAGAATTCCTTAGTCAAATTACTTTTAATCCCAACTACTATATCAACATACGAGCATCCTTATTTCGTATTCGTTTAGCGTTTGCAATTCGATTGCCATTAAGTTTCGATTGCATTTCGATTGATTACCACACATAACGTAAATAAACATGCACAGGTAACACATAAGTCACACACACGTATAACAGTAACCAAAATGCGTAATTCGAGTTGCGAGTGCGATTGCGATAGCGATTAATCATGCGGTAAATGTCGAATAAATCTCGATTATAATAGGTACTCCACATAATAGAACTAACGTTAAGCATAAAATAGACTATCTACAAGTCAAAGAAGTCAAAACAGGAATTGAGCAAGGAGAGACAGATCGCAATTAGCAATCTTTTCTTCCTTTGACTTCAATCTTGTCTTTGACTTTGACTTTCGAAACACGGGGTGTTACACATACGGCGTATGAAGAATGATAAAGGGAGTAGAACAGACGAGGAGAGAAGGAGAGGAGAGAACCGTCGCACGCGGCGGCGGCACAGTTGTTTGGTCCGACAAGTCTCACCGGTAAACCCCCGTCTCTTTCATCTTTTTTTTTTCTAAAAAATTGATGTTGATGGTGACTCACTGTTGATGAAGATGATGATTATGTGGCTGTTGATGTTGAAGATGGTGGAGGTGGTTCGCAGGTTCGAGTTTTAGATCGGAAATTTTGGGAGTTTCGAGTATTGGTGGAGGTGGTGGCGGAGATGTGGTGGTGGAGGTGGTGGCGAGGATGCAAAGAGTGGCGATGGAGAGTGGTTTGTGTTTTGAAAGAGAGAAGAGGTGAGAAGTGGTGGGGAAGAGGTAAAAGGTGAGAAATGCTTTTGGAAAACAAACAAGTTGCAAGTGTGCGTGTCTGCGTGACGCAGACATAAGTGGCCGGAAGTGCTTTTGACCAAAAAACAAACAACACCTAATAGGCTATATTCTTTCTTCTAAATGGACACTTGTATTGATTTTTATTGTGTCTTTTCATTGTGGCTGAACTTTTTAAGTATATATATTTTAGCTAAAAATTAAATAATAAATTTATATATTTACAGATTTCCCTTAAATGTGGAAATTTTAATTACTCCTAATCAATACGTTTGTTATAATAAATAAAAAAAAGTAATAAGTGTAGAAATCTTGTAATTAATGTTTAATAACCACAAAAGTCTATAAATAATAGGAGAAACTCCAAAGTATTTCTCACATACAACATCGTTTTTCTCCTCTCCTCTTCCAGTTCATTCAAGATGAAGGCGGTGTCTCCTCTCTAGTGATCATTTGGCCACACAAGTACACATTTTCTTACAAGTGAGTATTCAACATGACCTTGCTTTTCAATTTTCATGCGCAAAACAATAACTAACGTTGATTACGGTTCAATTTAATCGGTTTTAAAAGGCAAGCCAAACCGGTTTTGTTAGTTCGGTCAATCGGACTGATCAATAGAGCTAAAACCAGTTTGGTTTGACAGGTTGAACCACTTTTTGTTAAAAAGAATATTCAAAATCGTCATTTTGTATCAAATTTATAAAAATGATTTATGAATATTATGCTACATAACCCTCTGTTCTAATTGCACAACTTGTTTCAAGTTCCAAAAAGTCAACCAACCAAGCCAAATAAATAAATATTAAATATTAAATATTAAATATTAAATATTAAATATTAAACCGGCCGAGGCATCTATATTATACCAGCTATATTTTTTATTGTCAATGTCAATATAAAATAAAATATGCATATAATCAAAGAATAAAGATTAATTAATCAAATCACATATTATTTAGACTAAAGGGTATGGGGGCCGGCTAGGCCCGGCTAGGACCGGCGCCGGTCCCCCACACCACCCCCCTCATGTCCGGCTCGGCCCAAACGGCTCCCCACAGCCGGCGGCGCCGTGCCTCTCCTCTCCCCTTTCTCTCACAATAACCTATATATACATACATACATATATATACATAAAGGGGCTCATCCCCCACCCCTAGGTTCATCCTCTTCAAGCCGAGCCTACGTGGCGGCTCATCCCCTCCAAGCCCATCCTCTCCATACCCTTTAGTTATCTTATTTTTATTTGAACGACTAATTTCTTTAATCCTCTCTCGTCTGTTGGAATTGAACCCAAGACCTTTTTTTTTCTCAATTTAGGTGTTTTAAAGGTTTTCTCTTTGTAAATTAACCACCACCCCAGTATTTATCTTCTATCTGAAAGGTAAGGTTGGCAAATCGTGTCTTAACAGGTTTAACATATTTCTGACGGCGCGCACAACATAAGTTTCAAACATGATTACGACTCGTTTAACCACTTTCTACATCATGTTTATAAAACAGTTTTATGTACAAAGATGAATAAATGATAGATCCTAACATTGTAATTTTAATTATTTTAGAAATTAAAAAAGTCAAAGGGTGTATTTTTCAGTCAAACAGGTCTAATCGTGTCTTAACAGTTACCTAATCGCCAGCCTTACTTAAAAGGCAAATGTGGGTGCCTTGGTCCTTGTTTGTTTTCCCTCTCAGCCCCATCTAACTCATTTGGTCCCTCTTCTTCTTCTTTTTCCTCGCCTACCACCACGTCAGGTTGTTCGTGTCCTGATAACGTGTCTTCCTCTCTCTGAGGTTTTCTTCCAGCTTTTTCACTAATTACAACATCAGGAGCATTCCAAAGGGTGCTACTTTCTACACCCCATATTTACTTTTTTTCACCTCTCCTCTCACATACTTACAGGTGGCCTGCGTGGGACCGGGCCTGCGTGGGACCGACAGTTTTCCTCTCACAAGGGGGTGTAATCAGGAGGGGGCGCGTATAGAATGAGCCTTCCGGAACACAAGAAATCATCCACTTTCACTAACCCTAGGTCCAGTTTCACAATTTTTCCTCTAGAATCTCAAGTCGTGTAGAGGGGTTTAAAGTTGCAGGTAGCTAGGAGCTTTAATTTGCTGTTCCAGTAAGTTTTGCTTTTTTAGTTCATAGCCTAGGGTTTCTGTTTTGGTTTTTTTTTTCATCTTCTTTGCAAATTGACCAGCTTGAATGAACTTGATGCATGAATATATATATATATATATTATTTTTTATTTGGATGCATGATGGTCTAAGTTGCATATTTATACATGTTATGATATCTTATTAAGGCTTTGTGTAATTAGGATTTAGGATTCCTTGAGCGTCAACTTAAGATTTTTTATGTTCAAACCCAGCAACTTCAAAAGGGGTTGGTTGGTTGGTGTTAAAATATCCATGAAATATTTGAAAAATATACAAGTAAGCATATAATACGCATACACAATGGTATATAAACTTTAAACCTTTATTAAATTTGTAAACCACTTATTCTTTGATATCATATATATAAAGCATATAAGAACAAGACATTTTAGTAATTAAATAGGACCTATGAATGAATGCTGTTACTAAACTTCATTTTGTGAAAACAGTGTATATTTGCTTCTTATAAAAACTGTTGTATTATAGTTCGGTTCAATTGTTTAAAATGTACCTTTTCGATGAACAGCATGAGCAAAGGCATTTACTAGGTCTCTGGTAGATCATCAATCATAAGCACTACATATTCGTTGATGCATTCTGCTTTTCATTATCTTCTCCTTCAATGCTTTTTATATACTCCTAAAAGTAGATGTCGGTGGACATCAAATCAGTCCACCGACTCTAAGTAACTTAGATGTTGATATTTGAAAACTCATACTAAAAGTCAATAGTATTGGAGTCATGTCCAAAATGCAAAGGCAAAGTCCATCAACAAAAGGCTGAAAGTAGAGATTTTATTGAGTATATAATATATGTTTTAACCTTAAGTATTTTACTAAATTTTCCTTCAATAACTTTCGTTCACTAATTTCTTTTTTTTACTACTATTGTTCCTTTACTTAAAAAGACTATTTTTTTTGCATACGCATATTTATGTACGTGTCGGTATAAATTTGATTTGGTCTATGTTTCGACGTTAACCTCTTTTTGAAAACGTGTCAAGTCAAATATAATACATTTTCGTTTAAAAAAAACCATTTTTACATACGTATTTTTATGTACGTGTCGGTATAAATTCGAATTGTTCTACGTTTTGATGTAACCTTTTTGGGAAACGACTCAGATCAAATATAATACGTTTTCGTGCCTATTTTATGTACGTTTCGTAAACTTTGTTCTGAACCGAGTGGAGTCAAATTGTGGTTTCTTTTTATAAGCTTTAATTAATTCATTTTGATTACACATGCCAGTTTTTCTTTTATACCTGTTACGTTTTCTATGTATGAGTCGGATCACGTATAATAAGTTATAATTGTATGGTATAAATTCAATTTACCTTATGTTTTGATCCAATCACAATGCTCATATAGGTTACATTGAGTCCAATCGGATACGCCGAAACACACGTTTTCATATGGTAAACGCCACACATAACGTTCGGATAAATCTATTCGATGCTTGCGACGTACCCGCGCCGCAACGCGCGCGGGCCGTATTACTAGTATAATCTTAAAACCAAATGTCGGTGCTATTTACGTTTATGGTCCCTCCTGCATTTGTCCCCTCTGCCCTTCAGGTCTCATTTTGCGTTTGCTTTGGTCCCTGTCCATCATTTTGTTTTATTTTCCATCTGGTTTCTTATAGTCGGCGTTCTCTCAGACGAAGAAAAAAGTGCAGTTATGCTTCACGTATGGTATTGAGCTGTTGAACGTTGCATCAGACGCAAGGTAATTGGCCATAGTGTGTATGTCTTTTCCGTTTTGTACTTCTCCGGGTTCGTGTCGGTGCATATTTGGTTGTCTGCATGTACGAAATTGAACTTCTGAGTTGTCCCCAGACGGAGTATAAGAAGAAATCACACGGAAGTTTGGTGTATTGCATCCCGCACATGGACACTACATCGGATGGAAAGTAATTTTTTCTTTTTGTATTAGGAACAAATTATAAGAGAAAATTGTAAATTCCATATTTTCATATATATATGACTATGGTTGGATGCTATCGTGAGTCCACTTGAGTTTATAGTAGAAGATCGATGGACCAGGATTGATTTATTAGATGGGTATATACTTCTTCCCATTTTTGTTTGATAAAAATTCTGTAATGACTTTGTATATTATCTTTGTTTATGTTTCTTCTTAATTCGTTTTAAGTTTTTCTTTTCATTGTATCACGGAATCGTTGAGTTCTTGATTGTCGATTGACAATCAACTGGTGTGACGGGCTGTTCTAAATCTGTGCAGGTGATACGTGTCTGCTGATGTGCAGATTCTGTGTTTCACATCATTAAAACTGAACACCAGCGATTTGTTTATTTTCGTTTTTGTTTATATTCGTACCTTCTAAATATTCAGAATCTATAAGCAATCTGTTTTTATGTATGATCTTCCTTCATTAGGGGACTTTTAAGTAACGAAAGTTTAAAATCTCTTTTTACACGTTTTGCAGATCAAAATCCCCTCTCGACGCCTTATTCCCAAAGCTTCACTTTGTTTTTTTCTTAATTTGATCAGAGATTTGAACGAAGAAAGCTTGGACGAAAATTAACCGTGGAACGACTGTTCAAAAAAGAGAGAAAAGAGGACGGGCGAAGAGAAGAAGCTAGGAAGCACGGGAAATGTCTGATATTAAGCCTTTGGTAAGGAAATTTCTTTCCCAAAAGCTTTGCATAGTGAATGCTTTTAGATTAATTATATTATGAAATACTCATCAATCATCTTCTTCTTTATGTCATTATACATACACAAAAGCCTGCATCATCTTCACCAACAATGGGAGTTGAACTCAACCTCTGGATCACCCTACCACTTCTAACAGCCATATACATCCTAACAAAACACATACTCCACAAACTCAACCATCTTCCTCCAACTCCATTCCCAACCCTCCCTCTAATCGGCCACCTCCACCTCTTAAAAAAACCACTCCATCGCTCACTCGCAAAACTCTCCCAAACTCACCGCCAGCCGGCCCTCTTCCTCCGCTTCGGATCCCGCAACGTTCTACACGTTGCTTCCCCTACTACGGCCGAAGAATGTTTGTCCAAAAACGATGTAGTCTTTGCCAACAGACCTCACCTCCTCAGCGGCAAATATTTCGGTTACAACTACACCTCCATGCCATGGGCGCCTTACGGCGACCACTGGCAGAATCTCCGCCGTATATCCGCGGTGGAGATCTTATCCAACACTCGCCTTGACTCACTGGCTGACATCCGTCTGGATGAGATCAGGTCGATGATCCTTAGGTTTTCTTCTACCACCTGTAATAAAGATAATGGTCCAGATCATACAGTTAACTTGAGATCGGAATTTTCTGGGTTCATGTTTAATGTGATGACAAGGATGATGGGAGGGAAAAGGTTTTATGGTGATTTGGATGGTGGAGAAGTGGAGGAAGCTAAGAGGTTTGGTGATTTGCTTGCGGATACCGAACAGGTGATATCGGAGTCGAAGATATTGGATATGTTGCCGAATTTCCGATGGTTGTTTGCAGGAAAGTTTGAGAAGAGGTATGCGGCTGTGCAAAAGAGGCGTGATGATTTTATGCAGGTTTGGATTGATGAGTTTAGAGCGGGTGGTTTGTGTGGTGGTGAAAAGAAGAAGAAGACATTGCTTCAGATTTTACTGTCTCTACAAGATGCTGATCCGGAGTATTATACAGATGAAATGATCAAAAGCCTTTCACAGGTATTATAAATAGTTATACGCGATACCATATTGCGTATACATTTGTGTATGTATAGTAGCGGATCCTGAACTTTTTTTAGTGGGTTCGTTTTAGTAGATTCTCACAATTATTTTTAACAAATTAGTTGAAGCCAGTAAAAATAGATACATATTTAAGGGTTTATACAAGTAAAAATAGATGCACGAGCAAAGTTCACCAAACATTGTTTTGATATAACTATATTAAGACAAAAAATAGCTAATTTTGTGATTTTCTTTGTTTTCGTTGGTGACAGGCTCTATTACATGGAGGAATCAATACATCGGTCGAGACGATGGAGTGGGCGATGACGCTTTTACTTAACAACCCGCACGTTTTACACAAGGCGCAAACTGAAATCGACAGCTTCGTAGGATGCGATCGATTAGTGAACGAGGCCGATCTATCGAAGCTTCCATACTTGCAGTGTATCATCAAGGAGACGTTAAGAATGCACCCAACCGCGCCGTTACTTCTTCCTCATGAATCATCCAAAGATTGTGTGGTCGGTGGTTACCATATCCCACATGGTACAATGTTGTTCGTGAATGTGTGGGCTATTCAAAATGATCCAAACACTTGGGAGTCTCCCGACATGTTTATACCCGAGCGGTTTGAAGGTAAAGAATTTAGTATTAAGGTGAAAGACGGGTTGACCATGATGCCGTTTGGGTCAGGGAGGAGACGTTGCCCTGGTGAAAACTTGGCTTTGCGTATTGTGGGGTTGGCGTTAGCGTCTATCATTCAATGCTTCGATTGGAAACGGGTTGGTGTGGAATTGGTGGATATGAGCGAATCGGGTGGGTTCACCGCACCAAAGGCCGAACCGCTAGTCGCTAAGTACCGGCGTCGTTCGATTGTTGAACATCTTCTATCTCAGATTTAGGTTAGTTAGCAAGGTCCATGGTGTGGCTCGGTGTTGTTATTACAATGCATAACTTCTATAAAACATGGGCTATAATTTGTATTGTTGATGGACTGATATGTATTGGGTCAAAGAATGTTTGAGCTGGTAACTGGGCCGCACTTTGATTTATGTTTAGCCCATCAACTCTTGAAATATGTTCTTTGAAATATATTGGACCAACTTGTGCGTTAGGATGTTGTTATGATAAAACTAGTAATAAGGCTTGCGCGCGTTGTGTCGCGAGTACATCGCAAACATCGAATGGATTTGTTCAAGTGTTAGGTGATGCGTTAACCATATGAAAACGCGTGTTTCGACATATCTGATTGAACTCGATGTAACCTATATAAGTATTGTGATTGGATCATAACGTAAAGTAAATTGAATCTATCTCGTACAATCATAACTTATTCTATAGCTTTGAAAAAAAAAAAAAAAAAAAAGCCATAATTTGACTCCACTCTGTTCGAAGCAAAATTTATGAAAATGTACATAAAATAAGTAAGAAAACGTATTATATTCAAAAAAAGGTATATGCAAATGTAGACCAATTCGAATTGATACCCGTTTCCAGAAAAAGTTTATGTCGAAACGTAGACACCCTTAAATTTATACGGATACGTACATAAAAACATGCATGAAAAAATAGTTTTTTAAGTAAAAAAATGATATGGGTAAACAAAAGAAATTAACGAACGAATATTGTCCAAGGAAAATTACATTAGTAAAAAGCTAGGGGCTAAAACTGCCAATAGTAAACTTAGATAAGGAACTAAAATTGATTACTTCAAAAAAACGGAGGGGCCGTAGCAAAGCTAAAAGACTTCAAATGCAATATTGTAAAAGTTTAGGGGATAAGACAAAGCCAGTGGGAAACCCCACCGACTTTGTCTTTTTTAAGATAGTATAGAATAATAAAAGTGGCAGATCAAATCAAAGTTACTAACCCGAAAAAATAGTTTGTTTTTTCTATGCTCTATTGGGCCTGGTGTATGGGCTTTGGCCAGAAAGATGTTACCTCACTTGATTTCTACACTCTCTTCTAGGGATGAGCATTTGGTACGGGATACCGGTACTGAACCATACCGGGTATATTCGGTACCGGTACCGGTTCTCAGTTTCCTTGTTTTTCGCTACTGGTACCGGTACGGTACTGATATTTACGGGTAAAACACCGATAAATACCGGTACCGAACCGGTGTATTCGGTACCGGTACCACTTTTCTCCGTTTTTCGGTACCGGATCCGTATTTGCACATACGACCCGTTAAAATAACGTAAACCATTTTAACAAGTCGTAACGGGTCAAAACCTTTCAAAACACTTCCAAATCAAAATGTAAGGTTTAACAAACCATATTGCATGAGATCTTTTAATCGTTTGGTGTAAACCACATTCTATCTGATCTTTAGTTTAAACCATAATTTTATCTAGCTATATAATCATCTAAATTACTAGAAAATACTTGAACTCTCCAAGCACGAGTAAATTCATCATCAACAACCAAAGTAAGTACATAGTCTCCCACTTTTTCGTTTTTAAATCATTTCGGGGTGATTCATATGTGCCAACTATTATCAAATTACAAACTTGTTACATATGGCTTTTCTATAAATAATTTTACTTTTGTGTGAAACTTGGTGGTGCGTATTTGTATCCATAATTAAAATACATTCATTAACTTTAATTAGCCTAAAGGTAGTATGTTATGGCACTGTAGGTTTGACACCCCATTTATGTTTTCTAGGTGTTATGTTTGTGTTGGAAGTTACATTGGGAATGAAAGAACCATAATTACTCAATTAGAATACACCCTTTGTGGATTATTCTACAAAGTCAACAAAGTCTTGAATGTATTCCCCAAACGACCACTCTTGTTTGTACAAAGTTTTTCAAATAAGCCATACAAATTGTTTCTTGTGACACAAATTGTTTAGTTTTCACAATCCAGATTGTACTACGCATATGCTACAAGTTTTGTTATCAAAACAAAGTATTGCAATACTAATCATTTTCGCAACAAATATGGTTACAAAAACTATTTTATCCACCAAATCTTGTGATTGACCAAAGTGTTGCAATACTAAACATTTTGCCATGTACTTGGCTACAAAATCTATGCTACTCACCAACTTTTTATTGACCTTTTTTTCACATGCGTTTCAGGTACTAATGCATGATGACAATAAAGTATGCTTCACATAGGAACGGACTTGTGCCTTAGTTTGCTTAAATCTAAAAATAGTTATTTGTATTCCTTTGTGTTTGAAAAACAATGTAATTCGACAAAGTAATACAATAAAACTTTAGTACCATGTGTTATGAACAATTTGTAACGTGACTCCCCGACATTTCAGCTACAAGTTCCACGTGATCGAGGTGTTACACGGGTTCAGTCCCCGAACCAGTTTTTGTGTACCTCTAGTTGGAGGGGTCTATGGGCCGAGTTGATTACTAGAAATTCTGGTTTCCCCTTATACAATGTTATGGTTTTGCTAAGTTTTTAGGGCATACCAAAGTTTATTTCGAGTTAGATAATTATAACTTTTTCATTGTTGGAAAAATCGGTGATTAGTCGCTAGTCTGCCGGCCACTTATTAAACTTTTAGGTAATCAATAAATTAATCACTAGTCGGCCTTAGTCGGCAGGAAAATCGGCCCTAGTCGGTCAGAAATTGGTTCTAGTCAGCTGTAAATAGGCGATTTCGGTCATATTCAGACCAGATCCGGCCAAAGTTTGTAAATTCCGACAACTAAACCTATATACTTAAAAAATGGGTATAGGATGGGTTAAAACATATCTACTTTAAAAAGTTACATGTAAAATGTGTGTGTGTGTGTGTATATATATATATGTATAAAACTAAAAATTATATATAAAAAAATCCCAATATGATTAATCACGAGTATTCTGATTAATTGTTAGTCGGTACTCAATCAGCCAACTAGCGCCTAACAATTCTTACAACCATGAATTTCTATGAGTTTCTAAGATGTATATGACATTCACTCATTTTTATTTATAGGTGAACTTTTTTATATGTAGTTTACATTATAAAAAACAAAATTATATTATAATTGTAATAAGTAAAAACAAAAAAATGTCATTTTATGTGTAAAATCGCACTGTGAACTAGTAAAACTATTCACGTAAAAAATTTACTAGTTCATCAATGATGTGAAATATAATATAATATAATATAATGACACATGAAGTAACATTCTTGTCTTTTAAGGGAGTTAACATTCACACATCCCTCCTCTTTATTTTTCTCTATATATACATAAATATATAGAGAAAGAGATAGAGTGAAAAAAATACAAAAATACTTTTATAAACTGAGCGGGTTGTAATGAGTATACTTTAAGTTTTTTTTTCTATAAAGCTCGCTACATAAAGTATTATAATTTTAAATCTTTCATTGTAATGAGTATACTTTAATATACTATAAATTTTATAAAAATACGGACATGTATTAATAATATATATTTTTTATTTAGTAATATATGTTTATTTGTATGTGTAAAAGAATACAATTTGAAGTTTAGGTAAGTTTAGGTAATCATAAGCCATTCCAGTTTTGGCTGGAGCCTGTATCATAGAAGTTTTTGCATCTTAAAAAACCGGAATTCAATTTCTAGCATAAAATAAATTATATATAATTTAAAGTAATATAAAAATAAGATTATTGTAACATTTGTCCTAAAAAATAATCATTCCATTTCCTATATATACACACAACCTTTATCACATAAAAATACATTTTATAATATACCTATCATCATTTCTACCCTTTCCAATATGTTTACCAACTTAGAGCATTCACATCCTAACCATCAAATTATGTGAGAAGGGGTTTTTATATTATAAAGGGTATAAAAAGTGGTTGTGAGTAGAGAAGAGAGAAAATGTTACTGTTCATCTGTATATTTGGGGGGACACTGTTCACCCGTTATAATTTTTTAATATATTTTGAAAGTGGTTGTGAGTGGAAGTGAGAGAAAAATGTAATGATAATATTATTTAATTAAAAGGAGAGAGAAAAAATATTTGTTTTTAGTGGAAATATATTGATATAGGAGTTGTTTTTTAATGGAATGTATGTATAATTTGATGGATTGGATGTGAATGCTCAGCATTCATATCCATCCCACTATATTTTCACCCTAAATTACACTAAAAAACACTTCATTTTCTCTCTCATTTTCAATTAAATAATATTTTTTATATCTTTATCTTTATCATTACCTTTTCTCTCTTCTCCACTCACAACCATTTTTTATACTCTTCATATTTTAAAAACACCACACACATAATATGATTCCTTGGATGTGAATGCTCTAACTTTAAGTATTCCCTATTTTTAATTTATATTAAAAAAAATAACTTTTCTTTGTATGGTTGAAAACATATATAAACAAATATAATTATAAATAAAAAATATAATATTTCATACAACTTAACTTTTTATATATTTTATATCGATATCTTATTGAGAAAAATCTCATCAAAATACATATTTTAGTTTATATATAATCTTTCTATACTAATATAAAAAAAATAGACATGTGCCACTCTTTGTTGCCTTAAATAATAATTTGTGTAGTAGACAAGATTCTAACATGGATTCAAATTGTAATAAGGGTGAGAGGGGCACTCCCCTCTTAGGGGAGTCCCCTCTCTTACGCACACCCAATCAGGTTATGCCACGTCAACTCCCCTCTTAAACTCCCCTCACACCCCAATTTGATGGCGGCACTCCCCTATTAGGTGACTTGTTTTTTTATTAAAAAAAAAAAGGAAATAATTGATTGGTTTGAAAAGAGGGTGGCCCCACATTCTCCCCCTTCCTTCTTCGGTGAACTCACCCCGACCCACCTCCCCGATTTGGGTCACCGCAGGGATGGCGGCGGTGTTCCCGCTGGGGGAATAGAGTCACCGAGGCCACTCCCCGCTGGTGCCCCTCTCACCCTAACCAATCATAGTAGATGCAAATTGTAAGTTTACAGAGAATATTATATTATATTTAAATTTAGAAAAGAAAAATGAAACGATAATTTAAATGAAAACCAGTAAAAAGAACTAAAAAAAAAACAATAGTATCATGTCATCTCACATCATAGGTTACAACTTAGGTGTAATAATAGTTATATATGGATATTAGGGTGAAGGGGGCACCCCCTAATGAGTTGAGGGGAAACTTTTTGTAACCCAATCATACGTTGCCATGTCATTTCCCCTCTATAACTTCCCTCTTGTCCAAAAACGTACGGGGTGCACCCCTCTTAGGGGAATTGTTTTTTTATTCAAAAAAAAAAAAGTTTTCATTGGTTGAAAAAAAGGGTGGCCCACCTTCTCTCTCCTTCCTAAATCGGTGCCTCCTCCCCGAAATTGGTCCCCGAAATTGCTCCCCTCTTGGATGGCAGCACCATACCGCTCGGCAACTTTGGTCCCCGAAGGGAGTCACCGAGGGTGCCCTGCTCAGCCTTAATAGTAGTATATGTACTTACTCTTAGGGGTGTGCAAAGTTCGGTTCAGTTTGGTTTTGAGTAAAATCAAAACTGTAACCGAAAGTTTGGTTCTCGTTTTTTGAAAATCGTTCGGTTTCAGCTTTTTGGGTTTCGGTTATTTCGGTTTTAGCAACGGTTCGGTCTGGTGTTTCAGTTTTTGAAACAAATTACGTAAGATTCAAAAATAAAAAGTATAATTCAAAGTTTAAAAATATTTCTTTAATGTTTACATTTAAGTTAGTATATTTAGTATTTTTAATTTTTAATTAATATTGTTCACATAAACCTAACTTTCTAATCTATTTTAATGTTTCTTCAAAGTTTTATTAACATATTTTCTTTTATAATGTTTTGAAAATCATTTAATTCTTATGTTAAATTTTGTTATTTCTTGTAAACGATGGATAAATCATTATAATTACAAATAAACATGTTATGTTCTTATTATAAATATTTAACAATCAAGAATAAAATTAGTAATTCTTAGTAGCATGAGTTAAACACTTAAACAACTAAAAGTTAAACATAAAATATATGGATTTGGCATACTATTATACCTTATCGGTTTGGTTCGGTTATTGAAAATGGTTATCCGAAAGGGTGCTACTTTCTACACCCCCCTATTTACTTTTTTCACCCCCTCCTCTCACATACTTACAGGTGGGGCCTGCGTGGGACCGACAGTTTTCCTCTCACAAGGGGGGGGGGGGTATAATCAGGAAAGAGGTGGGGTGCGTATAGAATGAGCCATCCGAAAACCGAACCAAAATTTTCGGTTATTAAAAATCCAAAAACCGAACCATCGGCTTTTGTTTCAGTTCCGTTATTTCGGTCCGAACTTTTTGGTTATTTCGGTTATCTGCTCACCCCTTTACTCTAATATATATCACTGTACCAATAGAGAAAGTTTACTACAGTTGTGATTGACAACGAGCCTAGTTGGTAGCCCAACATGACCCGTCTTGGGATTCTGTCGCCTGAGCCCAATTAACAAGCCCACTCCTCTTATCCTCTCTCAAGAGCATCTACGATAACACAAAATGAGCGGGAAAATAAGGAGGATCCAAGGGAAACATAGAGATCATTAAATGCTTGATTGATAGGGAAGAGAAAGTCGTCGGAACAAAAGTACATCAAGCTGGCCGCATTAAATGAAGCCTCTGATCCTGCCGTTGGGACTCAGACACGTGTTTGAGTTCCCCAAGGATATCCAGAAGCCGTTAGATCGATCAGTTGGATTCTCCAAGAGATATAAGTCACTCTCTTTATATAGGGAAGGTAAGGAAACTCAATGGGGACAAGATGAACCCTCACTAAATGCTCGGTAACCTCATTTAGGGGAAGGATCCACTAAAAAGTGGATTTTGCCTAAGTAGCCTAAGAAGTATTGTGATGATGACATGTGGCACTCCTAATAAGTAGGAATGAAGGGCATTTTGGTCCTTATAAATAGGAGTAAAAATGACATGTGACACCCCTTTTGTTTTTTAAAAATACAACAAAAAAATCTAGTACAAAAAAATTTAGCACAAAAAATATAGTACAAAAAAATATAGCACAAAAAATGTAGTACAAAAAAATATAGTACAAAAAAATATAGCACAAAAAAATCTAGTAAAAAAAAATATAGCACAAAAAATGTAGCACAAAAAAATCCAACACGAAAAATTGAGAAAAAAAAAATTAAGACAAAAAAATTCAGCACAAAAAATTTAGCACAAAAATATAGTACAAAAATCCAGCACAAAAAATGTTATACAACATAGAAATACAACACATTTTAGTGGGTTTTTTTAATCTTCATATTTTATATAGCAATATGGTACTCAAATTAAAGATAAAAAGACGCTCGATTTTACAGTGAAATTTTTATGAAAAAATAATGTCGTATAAAAAAGTTATGAACGTTTAAAAAACGGGGGTTGAATATGCATGTGCCTTGCATGTGGAGAGAGAAAGTCCATAAATAGTATTTTCCCAAGATACCCTTGCACTCCTCCTTTATCCTACACTTTTATCTTAACCATTGATTTAAAAAATGAATGGTTAAGATTCCTTCTCATCCTATTTAGGCAAAATAGACTTTTTATTTGATCTTACCCCACCTCATTTACTCCGACAACCTCGTATAAGCATTTACTCCTATATAATTACTCACACACAAGAATCCACACCAAGGAGAATATTCCGGCGGCAATATTCGTCGGAATAGGCTTCTCATTATTCCGGGCAAGTTTACTTACTCTCACGCCGGAGCTTGGTCACGGATCCCCCCTTCGGGGTCCCCGTGACGAGGCTAACGGTTTTCTTTCTTGTAGGACAAAGGAAACAGGGATCTTGCAACGTCAACGAGACTCTTTGACCGTCATCCGTGACTCGATGGCTCGACAATGATGGTGATTTGAAGTCATCAAATATGTATTTAGCTGTTTATAACATCTTATATAAATGATATATCGTTTTATATAATAGCTCTCTTTTTTTAAATGTATGGTAAATAAGTAATTCAAATATAAAAGAGCTGTGATAAAAAAAAATAACTCGTCCCAAACAAGTATTAGATATATTAAAGTTAATCTAGTGTCGACGCGTTAACATGCGTGACCATCCTATTTAGCATCTTCTATGTCTATGTTTTAAAGACATTGATTTATGAATTATTGACCCATCAGTATATGTGTTTTAGAATATTTTGTAGTTTGATTAATGTACTTGTACGGTTGTACCTAATCAGTCTAAAATTCTATGTTTCGTTCTTCTGGTCAAACATTTTACCACGTATCGTTCGCGTATGAAAAAAATTTAGAGCATCGTGATGCTTGGTTTACATTAAACGTTTAGGGGAGTGGGGTGGTCACTAGTGATAGAATTCTATCACTCACAATATCCAATCAACTCCTGCCATGTCATCATCCAATTTTCTATCACTCGCAAACATTTTGTAGTGGCGGTGGTCATCACTAGTGAAAAATTCCATCACTCACAATTTTTTTAATTTTTTATTTTAAATTAGAAATTACAATAAAACACTAAATTATAAATTTCATTAAAATTAAAACATAAATTACATAGCAAAAAAAAAAAAAAAACAACTAAACATTGGAAAAAAAACTGAAATTAAACGGGTGGCAACTCCCAACCCCACCTTTCGCAAATCTCGCGCATTTGTTGAATTACAACCGTCTTAAACGGTTCGTCGAGATGGGCGTGCGGCTCACACAAGATTTTTAAATCATTTTGCCTTTCTACCGTTTTCAAGTGGCCCATGTACGCCTGCTCGCGTTCAACATTTACGGACATAATTTTTTCTTTTCTTTGTGCGGCCTTCTTGTATTGCGTCATTTTCTCCTCTTCGATTTTGAAGATCGACTCCGCCACCGCTTCTTTTCCTTTGCTTCATGATTCACCACTACTCTTGCGGCGTGGCCTTGTAGGTGTATCCTCTTCAACGGGGTCGTCAACGGGTTGATCGGGTTCGTCAAGGGGGTGGTCGTTTAAGTTCATTTGGGGCAAGTTATCCGACGCAGAAGTCGTGTAGTTCCCCGAATCGGAGGTCTTTGATCTTTTCGGACCTCCTCTTTTTTTTGGAGCCGTAGGCCCAACCACATCGACCAAATCAACCGGGACCCATTTCGGGTGATGTCTCGCAACCTCCCATGCCGCCATGTGTGGAAAACTCCTCTTTTTGTAGAGTTTGCAATACTCTGCGATGGCTTGTTGCATGATTGTCGCCTCGCTCGCTCCACTTTGTGGATTTCGGCTCTACAAAAAATATAAAAAGTTATGTATTTTTAAAAAAAAATTCTGTTTTCTGTTTTTTATAAAAAAATTACTATTTTTTGTTTTTTTTAACCAAATTGTTTTCTTTTTAAAAAAAAATTGTTTCTGTTTTTTTTTAAATAAACTTTTTCTGTTTTATTTAAAAGTAAACTAGATTATAACCCCGTGTATTACACGGGTTGAGTAAATAAATTTATATACTAAATAATAAAACATTATATTTTTAAAAACTTTCTTTATTGCACGGGTTGAATAAATATAATTTTATATATTAAATAATAATAAGTTATATATATAAGAACCACATGTATTACACGGTTTGAATAAATGTAATATTGTTTACCAAATAATAAAATAATACATCTCTAAAATACCTCATTTATTACACGAGTTAAATAAATGTAATTTTATATACCAAATAATAAAAAAGTTAGTAAATGTAATTTTGTATAGTGAAAATAAAAATATTTAATATATTAATACATAGTTTGGTTTTCGTGATAAATAATTTGTTTTATTTAAAATGTTTTAAATTAACAATTTACAATTTCGGATAATATTTTATTAGAAAAATGGAAGAATGGTATTCGAAATTTAAAGTAGGATAAAATTTAATATTAGCTCATTATTCATTTAATTAATATAAGATTAGTTTGGAAGTGAGGCGAGAAAATCATAAAATAAATACCTACAATGAACGACATGTGTCACACATTAATGTTTTATTATATCGTATAATATAGATAAAAATTTAGATTGATATAAATAGATTATTTTGTTGTAGCAAAATTTGTTAGAGCAAAATTTAGATTAACCCATTATTTAAACCCCGTAAATGTATAAATGATAAATATTTAAACCCCGTAAATGTATAAATGATAAATAATATTAGTTAGAGTAAATTATGATTTTGGCCCCTGTGGTTATATCACTTTTACCATTTTAGCCCAAAAAAGAATTTTTTTAACATCTGGGCCAACGTCTTTTTTTTCTAACCCTTTTGGCCCCTAACACTACATCCATTAAATGTTAGGGGCCAAAAGGGTTAGAAAAAAGACGTTAGGGGCCAAAAAGATTTAAAAAAAAAGTTGGCGGCTCAGATGTTAAAAATTCTTTTTGGGCTAAAAGAGTAAAAGTGATATAACCACAGGGGCCAAAATCGTATTTACTCTATTAGTTAAATAAATAATATTATAAATGAGAAGGAGATTAAACTAAGTAATAATTATTCATAAGAAATTTAAACTAAACAATATTTAGTAGGAGGATTATCTATAATTAATAGGGGTGTGCACGGTTCGGTTCGGTTCGGTTCGGTTTTGGGTAAAATCAAAACCGAAACCGAAATATCGGTTTTCGGGTTTTAAAAACCGTTCGATTTCGGTTTTTCGGTTTTTACGTCGGTTCGGTTCGGTTTTTCGGTTGTTTCGGTTTTTGGAACAAAATTATGTAAGATTCAAAAAATAAAAAAGTATAATTTATATTATAACAATCTTTTTATATGTTTACATTTAAGTTATTTTAGTTAACCTCTTTAGTTAAAGTTGTTTACGTATAACCTTCTAATCTATTTTTATGTTTCTTCAAAATTTTTATTAAATTTAATTTTTATATTAAATCTTGTTATATCTTATAGGTAATAATAAATCATTTCAGTTATAATGTTTTTATTATAAACACTTAGCATTCAAGAATAAAATTAACATTTTCTACTAGCATCGGGTTAAACACTTAAACAATTTAAACATAAACATAAAAATATATGGATTGTAACTTATCGGTTCGGTTTTTTTCGGTTATTGAAAAAGTTTATCCGAAAACCGAACCGAAATTTTCGGTTATTAAAAATCCGAAAACCGAACCGTCGGTTTTTGTTTCGGTTCGGTTTTTTCGGTTCGGTTATTCGGTTACGGTTCGGTTATTTCGGTTTTCTTGCTCACCCCTAATAATTAATTAGAAAATATTAAACTAAAATAATACTTATCTATAAAACATGACCTAATATGATGACACGTGTCCCAAAACTGGTTTCTTTTATTATATAGTATAGATTGTTTTCTATTTTTTTTAAACTGTTTCTGTTTTTATAAAAAATATTGTTTTATGTTTTTTTAAACTGTTTCTGTTTTATTTAAAAGTAAACTGTTTCTGTTTTTTTTAAATAAACTGTTTTCTGTTTTATTTAAAAAAACTGTTTTTTTTTAATAAATAACAGTTTTCGGTATTTAAAAAAAACTGTTTTTTTTAAATAACATTTAAAAAAAAGATTTAAACTTTATTAAAAAAACATACCTTTTGAATGAAACAACCGTTGAACTTACTAATTTTTCCGTTCAAATCCGTCAATTTCGACGTCATTTGGTCCATGTTTCGTTCCCTTGCATCGGGAAGTCGGCTAAAATGATTAATGACCCGTCTCCAAAACGTATCATTTCTTTGCTCGTTGGCATGTTTCTTGTTCTCGGACGTGTGCAAGTACGCCTTCACCAAGGCCACCTCCTCCTCGCTCGTCCAATGTTGTCGGACGGTTGGGAATATTTCTTGAACGTCATCTTCCTCTTCATCTTCTTCTTTTTCTTCTTCTTCTTCTTCTTTTTCTTCTTGTTCTTGAACGTAATCATCATCTTCATCGTCGTCAAGACTTTGTTGTGGTTCACGATACGCGTTTGCAAATTGACGGATGAGGGTGTTGTCTTCTAGTAGTGGGTCGAGTTGGTGGGGTTGGGTTTGAAAGTTTGGAAACGATTGGGGTTGAAATTGGTGAGGTTGAAACGGTGGAACGAACAGTTGGTTTTGATACGTTTGCGATTGAAAGGGTGGATATTGTTGGGTTTGAAAGGGTGGATATTGTTGGGTTTGAAAGGGTGTGACTTGCTCGGGTTCGTCTTGCAACCTAAAGTGCGTCGGCTCGCCAAGATTCACTCGAACCTTGGGTCTTACGGGATTTTTCTTCGTACCCGAACCTCTTTTTTTCGAACCCCCACCTCTTTTGCTTGAATCTTCCATGTTCGTTGTATAATTTTTGAGTTGAATTGGAGAATTTTTGAGTTGAATTGGAGAGTTTTTTAATTGAGTGGGTGAATAATTTGGATTTTATATAAAAACCCACAAACAATTAAATCCCAACGGTCAAAAACTTGTTCCAAACGGTCAAAAATCAAACGGTAACATTTGAAATCAACGCGTGATAATATCAACGCGTTGATATCACCACGCGTGCTACAGGTGGTGGCGGCGGTGTTGTGCATGACTTCAACGCGTGGTGGGGGATCCATAACGGACCGCCCCCACTCCCCTTATAATGAGGGAAAATGTTTCATTGGCGGATTTAGAAAATCCGCATAAGGGTATCCTTTCAATAAAAAAGGGTAACGAAATTGAAAAAAAAAACGTTAAATTTTTCCAAAATTTACACTACAGTCGGAGCGTCAAGGGGCAACGGATGTTACCCCTTCTATAACTCTAGGTCCGCCCCTGAATGTTTATTTAGTTAAGCTCTTGTATTTACTTGCCAAGTTGTTTTGAAAACTGTACGGTAATAAGCAAGCTACGTTGCTAGTTTATTAGTCGGACTGGTTGAACTAAATGCAGAATTCGGATGATGTCATACTTGATATAAAAAAATATTTACATATATCACATAAAACTTATGTTGTTAATGCTAAAAAGAATAAGCAAAAAATATATATATATATATATATATATATATATTTTGGAAGAGAGACTATTTAATTTAGCTGATGAAAAATAGTACACAGAAACCTTTCTATGTTAGTTGACAAACACCAAAGGTCTAAGTTCATACCTTATAACATATGAAAAATGCTTTCATAAATATTCTTACTCAAAACCCGTTCACTCACTAAACTCCTTTAGGGGGAGGGGGTGGTCACTAGTGATAGAATTTTATCACTCACATTATCCAATCAACTCATGCCATGTCATCAACCATTTTTGGTGGCAATGGTCATCACTCACCACCACACCCAACAATTTCCCCCCAACGAATAATTACCCTCACAATAAAACCCATCACGGCTGTGAAAAAAATAACGAAATCAGATTTCGTTATGCTATAACGCGTTTTCGTTTATGGTGGCGGTGGGAAAAACCATTGTTCCACGCGTTGAACATTGTTTTCGTGATTATATCACTGACCGCCCCCTCCCCCCTTATAGGTTCAAATGTCACTCATAAACACCGGACATTCCATCCGGTGTTAATTCAACCCATACACCAAGCAACCCAGTTAAAGTTCCAAACTATGGAAATGATGAAGTTTTAACAGCATTCAACTCGCGGGTTCATGACACTTTAATGTTTATCTTATATAAGTCTAAATATGTATATTAATAGTATAGAAGAATTATGTAAATTGTGAGGTGATTTCCACACGACTACTCGATCATTTAATAAGAAAACAACTCCACCTGTACCACACCCTCCATCTACAAGAAAAATAAAAGAATAAAAAGATTATTTATAATTAACAAATATGTTGATGATGAATAGGCAATTTAAGAGGTGTATGGTTGTATCCACTTAGGATATAGGGGTGGTTATTAGTTATCACTATTTAACATCACATTTCATCACATTTTACTCTATCACACTTACAATAGTCATTATACTCATCACACCAAATCACAACTTAACACTTCAACACCAAAGTCAAACCCATATACACAACACACACCATCACAGCGTGACGCTTATCACCCACAATCTCCCCATCACTCGTGATACACCGCTTGCGGTGGTGTATCACGAACTATCACTCATCGCTCACCCTCTATCACAAACCACCCCGAGTACCCTTGTAAAACCTAAGATTTTTTTAAAGAAACATCAATATATTATCATAATTCTCTCAAATGACAAATTATTTTTCCCACCGAATCGGTAACAAACGATTTTACATACCGATCCCATCAATAAATTTTTACAAGGTTAGAATCCTCGTATATTACATGGGTTAAATAAATATACTGTTATATATACTCAGTAATAAAAAAAATATCTTTAAAAAGCTCGTGTATTACATGGGTTGAATAAAATGTAATTTAACTAGGTTAGAATCCCGTGTATTACACGAGTTAAATGAATATAACTTTATACATACTAAATAATAAAACAAATTTATTTTTAAAAACCCCGTTTATTACCCGGTTGAATAAATGATTTTATATATTACATAATAAAAATATATATATTTAAGAATCTCGTGTATTGTACGGGTAGAACAAATGTAATTTTATATACCAAATAATAATAAATAGTTATATATTTAAAACCCGAATTACACGGGTTGAATAAATGTACCTTTATATACCAAATAATAAAAAAGTGATATCTTTAAAAAAACCCAGTGCATTGCATGAGTTGAATAAATCTAATTTTATATATAAAATAATAAAAAAATTGTAATTTAAAAACCACGTGTATTATACAAGTTGAATAAATGTAATTTTATATACTAAATAAAAAAATTATATCTTCAATAACTCCGTGTATTACTTGGGTTGAATAAATCTAATTTTATCTTCCAAATAATAAAAAAGTTATTTTCTATGATATTATATATTGTTTCGACTATTTAAATATATTTAAAGATCTATCATGATTTTCTTATATATATTTAGAGATTTTTCCTTTTTTTAGTTTTATATTTTTTTTTTCGTATTTTAAATATATAGGTATAAATTTTTCCTAATTGATATATAACTTTTAACTCTACTTATGATTAATATTTATCAACTTAATTTTAAAGGATTATTCAAGGATAAGATTTAGAGATTTTTCTTTTTTTTTTGTTTTATAATTTTTTTTCTTATTTTAAATATGTACGTATACGTTTATCCTACTTGATATATAACTTTTAACTTTACTTATGATTAATATCTATCAACTTGATTTTAAAAATGATTAATATTTATCAACTTAATTTTAAAAGGATTATATTCAAGGATAAGATTTAATATTAAATTCTTATCTATACTACTATATTAAAGAAACTGGGTTTTCTACCCATTTGGTCATTTTACATTGTATACACATTTTGAAGCAACATGTACAAGAGAACCAAGCTATTTTAGAGATGGTAAACTTGCTCATTGTCTAAAAATTTAAGACACTTTATGGGCATTTTAGGGATTTTAGCACCCTCCTCTCCCCATCGGTACCAGTTAAGACGCCAGGCCACGTTCTTCTTTTCAACTTCCCTACGCCCTAATCAATACACACTATTGAATGCCTTAATTAACCATCTTCAATGCAGAATCAACAATCGTTCCATCAATTTCCTACACCCTAATCGATTCATATTATCATTATCATTATGATGTTATAAAGGAGGTGAGATGTGAGAGTAGGGGAGAATTCCACAACTGAAGTTTTCGTCATCGTCATCACCACCCTCACTGCCACAATCTGACGCGATGGCTGTTAGGAGGCGAGATTATTCAATGCCATCGGCGACGGTTGGTTCCTAGCCAGGCTCAGACTATGTCGATGCAAATGGTTATAGTGGCTGACGACGAGGAAGGTTGTTTAGGATTTCGACCTCCGAATACGAATACAGATGTTGAATTTGGCAGTGAGAAATACCTGAAGAAAAGCAAGCAGCAACAACGTTTTTTTCCTTGACATTTTGGGTCTTCTCTCCACAAGTAACAAGGTAATTTCAAAGATGTTTTTTTGGTGTGAAATCCCCTTAATCTAATATGCATGCCACCTGTTTGATGAAAGTCCTCAATGAATAAATAGTCTCATATACCATTGTCGTGTTTCCATGGATAATTTTGTGTTTAAATATGAGTGCGTATAACCCGAATTTTGGAATGTAGGATTTGTTCAAGGATACGAGGGCGAAGGCGACGGTGGGTTCCTAGCCAGGCTCAGACTATGTCGATGCAAATGGTTATAGCGGCTGACGGCGAGGAAGGTTGTTTAGGATTTCGATATCCGAATACGAATACAGATGTTGAGTGCTATTGTTATGTGGTGTGTTAATTTTTTTACTTAAAAATCATGATATTTGTCGTCCGGTGTGTCCACCTCCCCCAGCACCCCCACCTTATTGCTTTCGTTTGGGCATGCAAAACCAGGTTTCGGGGTGGATGCACCAAGCTTCAGCTTCGGGTTGACACAGTTGGAGGTGGAAAGGGATGTTAATGTCGGAGACATGGCTCCATTAGGCTTACACAGGAAGGGGAGCCCGTGTGTCGTCGTACCCGATAAGCAGATGTGCCCTGAACCATAAACGGTGAATTCTTGCAAAGTTGTGACGTCTAAGGAAAGCCCAAAATTGGCGACTCCACCAGACATACAATATGGTGCATCGGACATGTGTGTTGGTATCACGAAAGTGAACCAAGGTATACCTTGTTTTTTATAGTTTAGTACCAGTATACATAAATTAAAAAAATGTTAGGCCTGTAAAAAATTATGACCCCCCCCTTCAGGTGATGTCGTTGAACCTACTACGACCACTGAGGTTGGTACAGGTCCCGATGCTGTTGGTGCAATAGTGCCCAATGTGGTTACGTGTCCCAGGAAATCTGGGCGTCTCAACCCTCCTTGGGGGTCACATGACATTGAAATTGATACCAAGCTGGACAACACAGTGGAAAAAGTTTGGAAGTTTTTATCTAGGTTTACTAAAAAAGAAGACTTGATGACACAAATGTTAGACGAGCTAAAATCCAGGTAAGTGTAAACCACAAAAGAAGGACCTTGGTGCCTGTCTTTTAAGCTTTCTGTTTAGTTTTTTGTTTTGTTTATTTTTTTCTTTCCACTTATATTAGGGTTGCTAATTTCTTTGATGGTGTGTTACAATATCTTTAAAAAAAAGGAAATACTAGGAGAAGAGTGTCGACATTGTTACCGCGGACCCAACCGAACACTTTCCGTAAGGGTGCCTTTCACCCATTATGGAACTGCATGGAATAAGTTAAAAAAATGTTCTATGTTTTTTTCTTTTTGTTTATTAATTAATTTTTGTTTTGGTGGCTTAGGTTTGTGATGTTTGAAGAAAGCTACGGTTCAAAGTCGGAAGCGCATGTGTTGCAGTCGTTAGCGGTGGGAGAAGTGCCAGGCCCTGTTTTAGACTCGTGGGCACATGTCCTCAACTATAACTCTAGATATCAATTGCAAGGGGCGGCGTGTCAGTTGTTTTGCCTTTACACCACGGTGGTTAGTTTTGCATGTGCAAGTTTTCCGTGTCTTGTAGTTGTTTTTGTTTTATTATAGTTTTAGCTTTTCAATTCACCTTTCTAATTTTTTGTTTTTTCGTGTTGTACCACCAGGTTGAGTGGATGTTGATTCTTGAAGAGGGCTAGAATGGCAGTCGTGTGGTGGCTTTCCGTAGTGGATTAAGTGGGAGCTTGTGTGGCAGGGAGATTGCCTCCATTGCAGAATCACCTGATTATCAATACCGCTTTTAACCGTTAAGTGTTTCATTTAGGTAAAACAGTCATAAGTTGAGGTGTGAAAGTAAAACCTGAAGCAACAACTGGATCAAGCAGTAAAATTTGACGACTAGCGATGTCTTTGGGTAGTTTTTCATATATTAACTGCAGCAAATTTGGTACAATCAGATACTTGTATTGACCAGTTTGACCAATAATGTTTACCAAAAGAGACGAGAGAAAAACGAGTTTAACTTTGACCTGCCGATCGTTGCCTTCTCTTTGTATAAGAACTTTACCAATTTTGTTTCCTTTGCAACAAGCTCTTAATACATTCTCCATGCTTTCCCCACCGAGGAATGTTTAAAATTACTAAATTAGACATGGTAGCTTTTTGGTCCATGTGTCTTCATTCGATTGGCTATCAAAGTCGACGTTTAGGATTTAAACGTTTTTTTCAACATTCATTTTAGTAAACGGATTGAAAAGAAGTACCTTCTGATGATTGAAACCCCACACAATCTTTTGCAGAATACCACTCCCGTGTAGATGGATACTACGATTAAGTCACCAAAAATATTTTCCAATTTTATTATTTTAACCGTATGCGTATAGTCGAAGGAGATACATATGACTATTGAAAATACTAAGAAAAAAAATTATGATGATTAAGTTACCTGTTGGAGTAATGATTTGTTTTTCCGTAAAAGGAAGATGTCCTAGACCATGTTCCACAACCTATAACATAACTCAAAGTCAAACCATGTTTGGTCAAACCAGTCAAACTAATAACAGTTACTGTAAACTTTCATAATATGAGATGGCCATACCAAGCGAATAAGTCGGTCTGCATAAAATACAAAATCATGTTTTCTTGTTTTGGCATTTCGTATAAGTGTGTGCATTCCGCGTAGCTGAAGGACCAGAAAACATTATCAGATGATACCATTTAACAAAATTTAAACAAACTTAGGAATACATAAAGACTTCTGAACACAAAGTTAAGTATCTTAAAAATATGCATGACACGTAATTTTAACGATGAGATGCTTCAAACTTGGTTGCTAAATGACTAGTTCAACTATTTAGATTTTTGAAGTTCCTTCTTTCTACCGGTCTTTCGCACTTAATGTTTTACTCCTAACGGTTCATACAATATATAAATTTCAGACTACGTTGGAAGAATCAAGAATCGATAGATTTACATCCAATGCACACACTCCGTAAAACAAAAGGACTACCAGCTTGATGATATCAGGTACATATCTTTTAATTTTGAAATTAATTCATATATTGCACCACACCTTACAGTGCAAGATTTTTCTAAACTTGTATATATATATATATATATATATATATATATATATATATAGCCAAAAGGAATGAGTATCGCGTTGCAAATTGTCGCCCTCGCAGCAACGCGCGGGTAAACCCACTAGTTTCTTTAATTAAGATAAGTAAGAAATAAATTTTAAGGAAAAGATTTGGTATTAATTTATCATTTTATTAATATTAATATAAGATTAGCATGAAAAAGAGGCGGGAAAACAAAAAAAATTAAATGTCTCCAATGAATGACACGTGTCACACATTAATTTACTTTATTATATGTACTAGCGGTAAGACCCGTGTGCAAACACGGGTCGTTTCTTAGAAAACCATGCATAACACATATTGATAGAATATATAGATACATGTATAGATATTGTACCAAAACGTGTTATCTATTATAGCTAAAAGACAACTATAAACATGCATCATCAGTTAATATATAAGATACATATGAGTATTTCCATTGTCATATCCACACAAAAAAAGGAGCACCCACCCATTGACAATGAAACCTGTTTATAGACATAACTACATATAGAACATGTCTAAGAAGCAAAATTAGTACCACCGACGAACCAAATGTACAACCACAAACAATCATGACATGAAACTAAGATGACTTTATCTTTGTCACGAAATGCACAACTTTTTTTAACTTCAGCAATTGAGTAGACTTGTGAAATTCTAACGAAAGTTCATCACCAAAAGCAATATTGCAAGATCTCAGATAAGAAGACCATCCAACAATAGCGTAGTTGAATCCAGTATTGGTTTTTTGAGATGTTGTAAACAGTTCCTGGACTTCACATTTGAGATTCTGGATCTTGATAGGCTTAGGATTATCAGTATGCAGATCTAACGCAGAAGATACATCTGATGGCAGATGCTAAAAAACAGAAAATTGAATAGTGAATTTTATAAAATATTTATATATAACTGAAATTGTTGAAATAACGAAACAAAGTAACGACTGCAAAAGCTTACAAGCCTGTCTTCAGCATGTGTGGTGAAGTGTAAGACTGATTCTGAAGTGGATGATACTAAATGAACCTTTTGAACTTTACACGGTCTATCAACAGCTTGGTTATCCTCTACAATTTTCTTGCCACGAAGTTTGTGCATCTTTTCAACCTAAGTAAATTAATTTAGAATATAACAACTCTAAATTCTTGAAATTTTATAACTTTCTTTATCAACACAAACTATCTTCTCAACTCAGCTTTGAAGTTTAAGACTCAATCATACAGAAGAATATTAATATATTGAGACAATAATAAAAAAGACAGTATAAAACTATTAAACGCTTACATTAGATACAACACTTGAAGAGGCAGAAATGTCATGAACAGGAAAATATTTAGACTGTAGTTGAGGATCGTTAACATCATCAGCTATTTTTACAGAATGATCTTCAGGCTACAACAAAATTTTAAAAAACCTTCTTATACTTATTATACAATAAAATATATGCGTAGGAAATTATAAATTTACAGCATTTTTAACATCTGACTCATCAACCAGACGCGCAATCTTTGAATCAAATAGCCCATCATCAGCAAACTATATTTATAAGAATGATCATATATAAGAAACCATATTTTAAATCATAATAATATATAAATATTACATCTGTATATATACATTAAAAATATCCTCAAAACTCGTAAACTGCTTAGAATTACCAACCGAAGCTCCAGTAGGATTTCAAAAGTTATTAGCATAATATAATAAAAGTTACTTATCACCATCATGTTATCAAACAATGTATTTTATCATCAAAATTTTATACCGCAGCCAATAAATCAAACCCATCATCTCCATAAACTGAATCATCCAAAACAACAACATCAACTTTCTTGAAGGAAACCTCAGTTCCAGTCTCGGAATGGAAAATGGAAAGCTCAAACGTTTTAGATGCAATCATAAAGAAAACCAACCAAGATTCAACTGCTATCAGAACTTCTTCAATCAATTTTAACCATCCATCAGTAAATCCGCATCCATCAGTCCATCCTTTCATCATCACATTCTAAAACCTTTCGCCAACATAGATAGTTGCCATCCCATACTCGTAATTTTTACCATAGAATTGTTTCCAAAATTTGTCAGCAATTAGCTATAGAAGAAGCAAAGGAATAATTAGTGTAGACTTACAAATTTGATATGAACTGATGAGCAACAGAAGTTACAACGGGTTAGTCAACAAAAGTTAAAATGAGAATTACTCAACAGGGTTAGTCAACAGTAGTTACAGTATTTACACACAACCTAACCACTGTTTGGCTATCAACTATTACATACCTCTGTTGCTATCCAACAGAGGTTTCGTAACAACTGTCATCCATTATGTCCAACAGAGGTTGCAACGTGGACAAATCTTAAATATCAGATGTTAGTCAATCGAGGTTAAAAGACTTAGTCAACAGAAGTTAAAAAAGTTAGTCAACAGATGTTAAGATTATAAGGAAACAGACGTTAAAAGGGCAAACAGATGTTAGCAAGTTTTTGAGCTAGCAAAAAATGTTTACAGTAAGTAACAAAATAATATATCGTTACTTACAGTCACGCCAAGTTCAGGTCTAATATTTGTTGAAATGTAAGAGTTCTCGTAGACATTTTCTTTAAAACATGAGACAACGAATGATAAACTTCCAATAGATTTTACCAATACAGCATCTTTGGTTTTCAAACAACAATCTCTAACAAACTTTGTCCATCCATCCGTAAATATACAATGATCATCTCTCTTCCTTACTCGTACTAACCATGATTTGTCACCATCAAGTAACTCTACAATTCGACCGTACGGGACCTCCTTGCCCCACAACAGAGTCTCAAAATCAAGTGGTATATTCTGCGACAATAGTTAACAAACATCTTACATAAAAAATTAATGCAGAATCCTAATAGTGGCAAGAAAGTTAAAAAACATACCAAAAATATAAAATCATCTTCATTAAGGAATTTTAAAAAGGATGGTGTTTGATTGGATAGATTCATATATGCAATAAACAATTTAAACTTACAAGTTATAAAGATGAACAACATCCAACAAAAGTCATAGACAAACAACATTATAAAATAGACATCACTAACATCCCTTAAACTAAATCAGCACTTAAAAAACAAAAGTACCAAATATTAACCGGACTATTTGTATAATCACACACTTAAGGTATTATAAAAACAAAGAACAAAACAAAAATCATCATCTCTCACAATAGTTAAGCAAATGACCATCAACCAAAAATTATATGGTTGATTTATCAATCGTAATGTAGAAGACAACATCACGAAGATGCATGCACAAATTGTGACAGAGAATGCTATCAGTAACTTCATTTAAGTTAATGTAGTACTTAATTGATAAAAATACACCGGATTACAACAACTATTATTTGCTTCAACAAAGAATATGAAACGCCGTCAGTGACAAATACATACTCATAACATCAAATAATGATTAATCTAACATTTATAATACAAACAATAAATTCAAAGAAACAATACTTGGTTTCATAGCGTGTAATCTATATTATGCAATAGAACCTTGCCGATTTTGATAAGAAAGTTATTTGAGAAAACTTCCGAATATGTTTTCTGGAGCTTATATTCAATAGAACCTTTACCCCCTTTTCTTTAAAATAATGCAATTTTTACACGGCAGCAACCACTGCTTGAATATAAATTTAATGTTAAATAAGAAAAACTTATCTATTAATTCATATATTTATATAATTAAAAATAGTTTTTAAATCCCGATATTAAAGATTATTATAAGTTAAATAAATAAACAATTACAAGTTAATAGATAAATATCTTACTTTCAACAATCCCAATACAATCTTACCTCTTCTTCTCCGGCGAAAAACTCTACAGTTTCTTCTTCTTAAGACTTGACGATCAAAAGTTTAAAGTTTTAGATCAGGTATTTTTTTGTTCTCTTGTGTATTTTACAGGTATGCTTTGACATGTCCCTTTCAGTTTCCTCATTTCAAATTATATAAACATCAAAATCATAATCTACTGATGTTAAAATAGATAAACTTATATGAACTTGTTTTCTTTATTTTATAATAAAATTTATATCAACTTATTTAGTTACATTTTGATTCATTCCATCTAAATAAGAATCTAAAATATTATTGTTTCATAAATATTTGGTTGTATATTTTACGAATGGTTTTAGAATTATTGTATGAACTGCCATGTAGTAGTGATAAATTTGTTCTATCAATATTAATTTTGATAAAATATTCTGCAATCAGTTTATAGTACTCATATGTCTGATTTGTAAGTGAATATAGAATTGGCTGCTGAAAAAAATACTGAAGTTTGAAGTTGACACAAACATGGATATTTGAAAACTTTAATGTCATATAATATTTTTTTTATTATACAAGAATATAAGTTTCATCTTACACGGTGTTAGATTCATATTGTTGGTTGTAGGGACCATATTGAAGTACACAACATATAAGTTTGGTCCTATAGAGTGTTGGATATTTTTTTATACCTTAAATAGAATGCTTTTCAGATACAACTGATTTTATGTTTTAGTATTTAATTGTTATTGTATTTTTTTTACTTTCAGATGGAGTTTATGATAATTATTAATGTCTCTGAATTGACAGACCTAAATGAGGGATTGGTAAGCTACATTCTTAGACCAAATTAGCTCAAATCACAATTATATGCTAAAAACTGTATTTATAAAATTAAAGATATATTAAATGTTGTGTATTTTATATACATAGGTACTTCCAAGGATAATGAGTAACCAATTACCAAGAAAGTGTGAAGTAATAAAGTTGGTTGATTATACGGGATTTAAGTATAAGATTGCAGTACAGAGCATCGGTCATAAAAGTAAGAGGATAAACGGGCCAGAATGGACTCAGTTTGTTGAAACTTATAGAAATAAGAACATAGACAAGCTGTGTTTAAAAAAATTGAAGGAAGTAAAATTTGAGATAAATGTTTTGAACAATGAGGGATTGGAGATTAGAAATGATAGCTCGAACAGATATTATGTTCATGGTTGCTTGATACAGGCTGAAGAAGAAACATACTGCAAGCAGGTTAAAAATTGCTACCTTATTTTTATATATTGCCAGTGTATCTTTTGGGCTGTTGGAAAAACTTCTAATTTATATTTTGTATCCTATATAAAATCTAATATAACATTTCTGAAATGTATGAAAACTATAGCATTTACCACAGGATTTGCTAAAGCTGTTGTCGGAGAGGAGATAAAAATTAAAAACTTGGTTGCAAAAGTACATGGACCAAAGCAGAGTAGTAAAGTTGATGTGTATTATGTTTTCTCTCCTGAAAACAAAAAGGGATTGGCTGCTGGTTTTATGGGACCAGGATGGACAACTTTTTACTTTGAAAATGACATTGAGAAAAGCTGCCAACTGCTATTTCAATGGATGGGAAGTACTCCTGAAGACGACTTTAACTTCACTGTGAAGGTTTTTAACAAAGACGTGATTGGACTTCACGGGGATACTAAACATCACTACAGCCGTAGTAATCATCAACACCGCAAAAAGCGTCCACATTATAAAAAAACAGTTTGAATACCATGTTATACAGACACACAGCTTGGTATTTACATATCTACTTTTAATATGGTTGATTTTACTTATAATGTTGGATCTATCTGTTATTACTTAAAGTATATGTTGTTTTGAATGAATAACTAAAGAAAGAATTTTCCTTTACAGGCAACACCGAGGAACTTTGTTCGAGAACACCAGCTAAATGACTACCGTAGAGCTGTGCTGTCATTTGGTCATGTGAAGTTTTTGGTATAGCTGGTTGTTAGGAGAGATCCTAGAAGACCTAATGACAACAACCATCTAGTGATGTATACAAACTGGCAGCGTATCATGGATGAAACGGGAATATATGTGGGGAAAAAGCTGCGGTTTGAGATAGTCAAAGAAAAAAGTGTAACAAGAGATAAAATACACTTTGAAGTTTGTTGACATAGTCTTTGAACATCTTTTCAGCAATTAATGATTTATGTTTTAGTTGACATGTTTGATGGACAACTTTCTTGTTCGAAAACTAACTTAAGAATGAAGTTATGTAGTGTTGGTATATAAAGTTATATACTTTCAAAACTTTGTGGTTTTATCTTTTTATATTTTTCAAGTAAACATTACTATATTTTGCATCTAAACATTACTATTTTCCATTACATTTCCCGGTCACTCAACAAAAAGAAATATAAGACTCAAAATTAATAAAATAGTACACAACTTGTAATTACAAATAATAGTGTTTTAAAAAACTGCTCCTACCAAAGGGACAAACTCAACATCTGTTTCGCTAAACTTTGCAAACCAAAACGTCTGTTGAAGACAACCACTGTTGAAAGAAAGTCTGTTAAACCAAACAACCTCAGCTCATGAGCCAAACAAACTCTTCTGATGAACCAAAAGGTCTATTAAGACAAAGACTGCTGAAGCAAAGGTCTGCTAAAGAGAACCTCTGCCGATGAAGCCAAATGTATGATGAACCTAAGTTCTGCTGTGGACCAACAGATATTGCACAATTCAACAGAAGATCTATAATATAAGATCTTTAACAGATGATAATCAACAGCTCATAAGGTCTGTTGAAGCAAAGTCTATCAACAGATGCTAATATAATTCAGATCCTAACAGTTCTTAGGGGTTAACAGATGTTAGCATGCTATAACAATGCTTAGCCTCTAACAGATGTTAATGTATCTCAGACCCTAACAGTTTTCCCACTAACCAATTGATTAAATTTTCATTCATTAATCTAACAATAATATGCAACCCTACTACTTGTCCAGTCCATCAATATCACCAAAAATGTATATAATGTATAATAACAATATTATATAACAAACAAAAGGTTAAATTTACTTGATATTCAAAGCGTAGACATCACATACCATATTCATCATTGTAGCCCTTACAAACCAAACTTTTAGCCACCGTTTGATAAAACAACAGTTAACAGACATAAATAAAAAACACAAGGATTCTTCAAAAATAAGTGGTTTCTACTTATCTCTCATAAGAATTGTTTTTTCATAAGCATCTAATTGTTAACCTTAGACAGCTTCTTCCGGGTTCTTCTCACATTAGTGAATAGGTCACCAACGTTGACAACATCAGCATCTTGAGCCATCCGCTTTCCATTGGGACTTGATCCAGAATCCTTTTCAACTTCAACGGCTGAAGAGTCGACCGTAACAGAGACAACATCCTTGCAACAGATCACAAAACAACTATTGATCTCATTTAATAAAATAGTGAACTCTTTTTAAACATACTAAACATACTTTAAAAATAAATACTCACCCTTGAAGTTCATTCAGCAGACACCTGGGAAGATTCTGAAAGGTTAACATCTTTAACGTCAGCTACCTCTTGAGTAACCTAAAGGATCTAATATATGATATCCATATAAAAAAGTGCAGAATCCAGTCTTTAAAACTCAAAAGAAAAATAAATAGATTGAAAAAGTATTTTTATATGCTACCTCATCAGTATTTTCATCACCATTACCATCTCCACCAACCAACATTTTTTTGCATAGTATAAACACGATAGTCATTTTTAAGATTGAACTCTGAAATTTCAATCTTAAAAGCAGCCTTCTTATCAACCAATCGAAAGATCTCATGAGGGAAACATCCAATATCATTGGCCTTAACCTGCCTCTCTCTTATGTCACTCGCCGCTAATCCAAGAAGCTTCTGAACATCTCTATCAAACATAACAAAAGAAACACTACCACTCTCATCCTGCACCCGGACTTGCACCTTGAACCTGAAATATACACAAATGACTAAGTAAACTGCAAAACTATAGTCAAATATCAGTCTTAGAATGTTACTTATTTAAATATAACGTTAAATAATCATCATTGCTTACTTTGTGGTGATCGATGTACATTCACTATGACATTTGGGACAAACCAAAGAAGTCGCAGGCAATCGAACAATATCATCTGAAACATTTTCAACATTCTGCAAGTATTCACTTTTACCCATCACCTTCTTGAAACACTTACGATAGGCAACATAAAACCAACCATACTCTTCTTGCACAATCTTAATTTTCGCAACCACAACACAAGACATTTCTTGTAAAAACAATATATGAACTTGTAATCTCTAGTTTGACAAACATGCAGGTGACAAACCAAACTACATAAAAAGATGTGAAACCTTTTCTATCTCACAAATCTCATCAACATGTTTCTTCACACCATCAGTTACAAATTCTTTATGCAATGGAAAAAAACTCTGAGACGATAGTATTGGTTGAGAAGTAGAACCACTCCCTTGTCCAAACTTCAGTTTAAGACTTTTGAATACCACAAATGATTAGAATTAGTATATAAATAACATGAAACCAAGTATTTGACTTGAAGATCTATATACAATAGAAATTACATTGACAAATTACCTCCTCCTTAGCTCATTAACTTCATCAATTTCTTCATTCAGAAAAATCCGTGTTGCAAACTTATCACTTTGAACAGTATATTCACCTACATGCAAAAGTATATAGATATTTAATGTATACCTGTCTTTATATTGCCAGAAATAAACAATATAGTTATGATTTGCAGAAAGTAACAAAAATACCTTTCCATTCCTTACACTTTCCATGCTGTATAACAGCCATCACATGCTCATGAGGTGGGATTTTAGAAATGAAGTCCTTAATCTGCAGAGCATAATCATTCCACACAATACACCGCAAAACCTTACCCCTACATGAAAAGAATATTCATATGACGATATACCAAAGACTAATTTATGACCATTTCTTTACAAATCTCTAATATCAAAACCAAATTGAATGAATAAAAACACAAAATCAAAGGAAAATTATGACATTTATTAAAGTAGCAAATGAGCCATAAATTAACTAACATATTCATTAAGAATAAACTGTTGATCTCATTTATTACCATGATTCAGCATTAGATACAAACACTATAGATCTCATTTATTACCATTACTATGATCCCACATTAAATACCAACATTCTTCATCTTATTTATTAACATCATTAAATACAAACAATGATCAATACATGACTGAACATGTAAACAACAACTTACTCCAAGTCTTCAATATCGAAATTGATCTTCTTAGTCTCCTTTGGAGGTCGATCAAAGATTTCAAGATCTCCACAACAAACCACAGATCCAACAACATCTATATGATCACAGTATACAAGAATATAAGTAAAACTCTCTAATATTTATACAAGCAAGACATGATTACAAAAATATACACTACCAACACTCAAAGCGTTTAACGCCTCTCCTTGAAGAATATTTTCATAAGCTCTGAAGTTGAAACCATACTCAACACCTTGCCAATCTCTCACAGGAGTAACAGTTGTGCATCTATAAAAGTTGATTTTATAAGGCTGCACTACTACTTTATATAAATCTTTATTCTCACCAACACCAAATTTTGACAAAATCACAACAGCATCTTCTTGAAGCTGTCCATCAAAAACAGGTATCAGATGACTCTTAATACCTGCTTGAATCTTAGCACCCCGAAGAACATTTAAAGAAAGTATCTTCTTAGCATACACCACTACATTCTCTAATATAACGGAAAAGCAGAGATACAAATTACCTTTTCATCAATGAAGATGAGATCCATCTTGTAACCCTGATTCCATTTTTGAATAATTCTCGCTTTCATGTTCCACATGTCTTTCCCAGGATTCAAATCATTAACAAAACTAAGATTGTTACTGTCAACTGATATTGACATGCTTCTAATTCAGAATTCGGATTGTGATTAAATTTCAAATTTCAAAATCAGAGAAGATGAAAGCGTGATGAAATATGAAGAGGGAAATGAGAAGAAAAGGCTTATATAAGAAGGATGATTGACAGGAGTTTCTGAGTGACATGCATTAATTGCTAATTACTTATTTCCATGCATTTTTTAATTTGAATTTCCCAGTAATTAGCCTTAAACATCTGCTGATCTAAAATCATTACGGAGGATAACAACAACTGCTGCTAGATATTAAAGTAAAGTCACATATAAATGAGCAGATGTTTACCCTGGCAGAGGTTTAGACATAATTTTAAATGATTTTATATATTAGGCTTTATGATGAAGTAATGACATAAGAAAAGCATTGTTGGACAGCCTCTCTGGCTGACACATCAGCTTTTCTTATGTCACTCAAATTTCTCATTTTATAGAAAGTATAGATAGATATGTTAACACATACAATCATCTTGATATGTGATGCGGGCCCAAGTGTGGAGGAGCGGGCCATCTTGTATTTGGAGGCCCAAGATCGTGTAACAAAAGGGGCTTCACTAAAATGGCTCTAACTTGGGCTACGGGGGTCGGTTTTGGGCGTGCGACCATGCGAAACGAACGTGAGAACGAGCTCCATCTTGCTGCAAACGCCTATGGCGGTTTGGGTCATCGTCTGGGCCAAAAAAGCTTATTTCTATTAGTCATTTATGTTTTTATGTTTTTTGAAGTGTTTTGGGCATTTTGTTTTTGGGCTTGTGTTTGGCCCATTGTCTTTTTGAGGCCCATTTCGAATTTCTGTTACTATTTATATGTTTCTCTAGTAATTTGAAAGATCAAACTTGAATTTTGAATTAACTCATTTTCACTTCAAATTCTGTGCCCTTTGGGTTGAATTTTGGGGGTTGGGGAAGAACTACACCGGTATTCGCAGAATCAACATGTTTGATCTTCGTTTTCGTAACACACGCTACATCAATATGTATTTAAAAAAACGAATTTTGACGTGATAATTTTAATTCTCTTAAGTTAATTTAAAATAAAATAATATGGGTACCAACTTTTTTTTATGTAAATGATAAATTACAGAAATTACCATTCATACTAGGGGTGGCAAAATCAACCCATACATTCAACTTTGGGTTAGGATTGGTATTATTTTTGTAGTAGATGGGTTAAGTTGAGTTAACAAGAATTGTTAAATGGGTCAAGATGGGTAACTTTAAAAAATAACATGTGGGTCAGGATGGGTTTTCTTGGTAAACTAAACCCTAAAAGTCTAAAACTGCACATTCTTCTTTTTCTGTTATGCGGTGCGGTTCTAGACATCAGAGCGGTTTGCACGCTTCACCGCAATCTTTCATTTCTTCACCACTTCCGTGTGTAGCTTCTTCGGATTTTGCAGGTAAGTTCTTTTCTATTGATCATTCCAAGGTTTTTTTTTTTACATTTGCATGAATGATTAAATTCACGAAGATACTTGTTTGAACTTGTGATTTGGATGTGAATTGAGAAAAATTGAAGGTTTCTATATTGTATTGGAAGAATGCACACCTGTTGCTCGATGAAATACCTATATGAGAATCGCATGATTATTTCAATACAAACTTGTGATTTAAGATAACCAAAGTAATCAATACTCATAGCTATGATAAAATGCCATTCCCATTCTTTTTGTTGTTGCAAATTGAGTTGAAGTTGATGCCATTGTTAATGCAAGTGTTGCTGTGCATTTTGAGTTCGATTTGCTGGTCTTGTATGGGCTAGTGTGCTTAAGTTGATCTAAAAAAATCAAATATTTTTGTTGTTCGTTTAAGTGCTCAATTGTTAGTTCTCTAAATATGTGGTAATGTGTGTGCATATATACAAGTCTAAAACCAAACCAGTAAAAGAAAAATCATCGTTTGTTTATAAATTATAGCAACTCCTTTTTCACCACTCAATGCCTATGGATAATGAAATTGTGCTAAATGTTAAATTGATTATTGATATCATTCAGCCCAGTCAGATTGCCGGTAATTTATTATTGATATCGTATACAAATTGATTATTGATATCATACAAAATGGTCGATTGTGATACAAATTTATTATTGATAACATATAAAAATTTATATAATTGTCAATTTATGTTAATTTAATGGGACAATAGTCGAAAGACTTGGCATTTATAGCTGCATAAAGCCCAGTCATTCAAGCTTGACCCACCCAGTTAAGGCAATTTATTATTGATAACATATACAAATTTATATATTTGTCAATTTATATTATGTCCTTTTGCACAACTAAGGGTTACAGTTATGCTGGACCGGCTGATTTGATGGTACCGGTACCTGGTACCAAATGAAATTCATCGTGACGTACAATCCTCAAAAAGCACTGAACATTTTTTTTTATTTTTTTAATTTTCAATTTTTTTTTGATTTATTTATATTTTTAGGCTATCATGCCCAAATCCATCTTGACAAAAAGCTATCTTGACCTAAACTCATCCTAACCCATTTCTTAATAAACCCATCCTAACCTAAACCCATACCCATCCTAACCCATTACCCAAACCTGCCCAACCCACCCATTTTGCCACCAGGATTCATACCATGCATTAACATTAAATCATCTGGGTACTAACTTTGTTTTTATTTTAGTTTTGAGCATTCGTACATGTATTATATAGGTAAGATCAACACGAATACCAATATAATATAATACAAGTACCAAATATGTATAAAAGGGATTTTCTAATGGCACAACCCCTGTCTATCTGCATACTTTTTCAATTCAATACGCATCGTATAGGCCTATACGATGCGTATTGAAATAAAGTAAAAAACATGGCAAGCTGACAGGTGCAGGTTATGTCTGGCGGCGGGCTTGATACGCATCGTATAGGCCTATACGATGCGTATCAAGGCACTGATTTTTTGAAGTTTATTTTTTGTTGTGTTGTGTCAAATGCGAACCCAAGAAACAGAAGGGATTTTGAGCAGTTGGAAACAGGGATTGTAGGAAACAGGTGTGATTATCAAATGACAACTTGAGGGGTCTATGTCACACCCCAACCGATGACGGAAACTTCGGGGCGCGGCACTGAGCGAAACAGATTGTCCAAGAGAAATTCCATAACAACTAAATTACCGGATAGTTTATATTATGTCCCATACCATAACCCATCAAGCAAATCAATTATTACAGACATAGATATCTCAAAGACAAATAAAATTGTTCTGACAACTCAGATTTAAATAAATAAATTGTCTTTGTTTCTAGACTCTCCTACTCGATTCCACAAAAGCAGGCAAGCGTCCTAAGCATTCAAACACCTGTCACATACGTTAAAATAGAGATCAATACACACAGTGTAAAGGTGAGCATACAAGTTTCATAATATAATAGTGTTCGAAATAGTTTACGCATAACCAGCATGTAACATGTAGCAAATGAAAGCTAGTAGGTTATCGACAATGAAATATGCAAGACGTGACTGCGAGTTGTAGAATGCGCAACACATATCCCCACTAGGACACGTGAAGTAAAGCCCTTAACAACCCCTGTCCACGACAGGTGCTGAGTCCAAACTATAGTACTATCGTTGCTAAGGTGTCAGGCAACAATCACTGTGTAAACATAACATATAAGCATTCATCGAATAACACGTAGCATGCGTTAACGGTCAGCGTATAAATAGTGTTTGCATTGTGTGTCGATTGTGATTTGAATAAGTAACGTATGTAACACCCAAAAGTGCGTAAAGTAAAAAGGGATCGAGTATACTCACAGACCGTTTTTAGTAAATAAACACTCTCTTGGATTGAAGGGAGCGCTGAGAGATTAGCCTGAATAGTTAACGATAGCATAAGCGAAGAACGGCGCGTAAAACGGTGCAAGTGAACCAAGGGACGAATGGTAATCCGATCGGATGGCAATCTGAACGGATGGTCATTCGATCGGATGGCCATTCGATCGGTTTTCCACTCGTTTGGGATGGATGTGTTTGTGTATGATGGCTTTGAAGTTTTCGTTGTAGCATTTTGAAAACAGATAAGTATCTCTACCTTTCAGGTCGTCGATCGAACGGTCGTTCGATCAGATAGTGATCCGATTGGCAGGACACTTAGTGAGAACAAGTTCATAGCAGGATTGTCATTCGATCGGATGGTCTTCCGATCGGATGGCAATCCCTTAGGAACTAATGATCTATGAAAATTGTAAAAAGTTGAAGTGTTGAAACCATGTGTAATCCGTTCGGATTGCGGTTCGATCGGATGGCAATCCGATCGGACGATAATCCGTTCCACAATCTGATCGTCTTGAAACTTGAGAAATTTGTTAAGTTTTGCGGTTTGCTCGAGACGGTATGATATCGTGTTAAACAACAGAAACTCCATCAGGCCCAGGTTATCCGATCGAACGGGAATCACCTCAATCCAGTCAGTCAACTGTTTGTGACGATTGTTCATGTTTACCCCGAAGTCAGTTGCCCCTTAGATAGAAATCAGATCTTGAACCGGCACATCACTAAGAACGAGTAGAAGCCTGAACTAGATCCGATTCTATTGGTTTTGAGTGCACTGAGTGTAAAAGAGATGAAAGAAAATTGGAAAAGTATCTTTCAATCCTTCTAAGTTCGAAAAAGTTTAGATCCAGGTGAAAATAGTGTTAAATCATGTGGAAATCCTTCAGATCTAAGTTGTTCCTAGTGGAATAAAGCCAAAACTTGAAGTTCATAAGAACTCCATGATGACATCATCCTAGAACACCTCAAATCCGCTGATTTCACGGTTAAAAGTTAAGATTTAAAGGTGAAAATGATGAAGAAGTGTGCATAGATCATAGAAGTACAAGATTTGGGGAAGAAACTTACAAGAATCGCGAGAAATCGAAGGAAAAGTGAGCTTGAGCGAGCTGGTCGAATAAGAGCACTGTCACATTACTGTTGTGATGTGACAGGGGGTATTTATAGGTTGCTAAAAAGGGAAAGAGTGCGCAAGTGTCAGACCGGATGGCACTTCGATCGGATGGCCATTCGATCGAATGGGCATTCGATCGAGTGGCTCTGGCGAGTTGGTTTTCGGCGTTTTGTTTCGTGCGTTGTGCGTTGCGTTGCGTTTGATCGAGTTTTGATTAAGCGATGCGATAGATCAATAATAATCACGCAAATACTATATCTAACATACAATCATCCTAAATAGACTTGCGTTTAGCGTTTGCGATTAAATTGCGTTGCGATAGAGTTGTGATTGCGTTTTCGATTAATCACCATAAAACATAAATAAACATGCACAAGTAACACATAAATAGCACACACACGTAAAACAATATCCAGAACTCATAATTCGAGTTGCGAATGCGATTGCGATGCGGTTAGCTATTAAACATGCAGTTAAACCTCGATTATTAATAGATACTCCACATAATACAACTAAAGCAAAATAAATAAAAGATTTGATTACAAGTCAAGGTGTACAATCCATAGTTAAGTAAGGAGTGACAGATCGCAATTAGAAATCTTTTCTTCCTTTGACTTTGACTTTGACTTGTACCTTGACTTTCGAAACACGGGGTGTCACAGTCTAGTCCTAGCTAGTTTCTCACACGTGATACACATCTAATATGACACATGATAAAAGCACTGCTTTAGACAATATGGGATTATGTTCCGCAAATTGGGAACCACATATTTGTGTGTAAAAGCTTGGAAAGATGACCGAATAGAGATCTGTATACACCCTTTGTTTCTCGAAATCCCTTTCGTTTCGCGTCAAGATCTTTATCTATCATGTCATCGACCAACTGCTTGAACCAAGAATATGAAGATCACGGTCCAGGATGAAATATATTAAAACCATTCAAGCCCACCAGTCTACAATGTGTTATGGTCAGATTTTTCAAGTTTGCACAGTGGGAGAAAAGAACAGCACCCCTGTCAGTATTGTCCTTTAAATTCGCATAAAACATATATTTGTTTCAAAACCTCCTCCTATAAATCAACCACAACTCACCCGAGACCGACCTCTGGATCACACATGATAAAAGCGCTTCTCTAGACAATATGGGATTATGTTCCGTTTTATGACACATGATACGCACGCTTACTTTAATCACATCTTCCATGGAGTCACAGATCCGACAATAGGGCCCACGGATCTTATGCCCACCCGAGACCGACCTCTGGACCACACATGATAAAAGCGCTTCTTTAGACAATCTGGGATTATTTTCCGTTTTATGACACATGACACGACACGCTTACCTTAATCACATCTTCCATGGAGTCACAGATCCGACAATAGGGCCCACGGATCTTTCTTCAGGATTTACGTCTGATGTCCAAGTTTGATCACATTTGAGTTCATCTGCGGCAGTCCAATGACTTTCTTCCCACGTGTCTGCACCGTGATCTTCATATTCTTGGTTCAATACCAACTCATCTTTATTGATCTTCATATTCTTGGTTCAATAATCCGTTCAATTTCGAGAAACGAAAGGGATTTCGAGTAGTTGGTTCAATAATCCGTTCAATATCAGCGTTGTTTATCACCCTGTGTGAGCATTGGAATCCCGACAAACAGAAAATCTAATCACAAATATTGCACAAACTCGGATGATCTTATTGATAATACTTCAAGATTTATATAGAAAATACATGCAACGGCTAAAAACTTCAACAAAAGAAAAAATAACAACCAATACGTAAAAAATGGATCAAGCCATAAAATCAGGAACAAGCTTGACCATGCACATTATTCTCATCCGATAACAACTTCAAACGGCTATTAAGTTAATAGTCACTTTAAGATTGAATTACGTCCAATACCCTCCTTTAATTCAATCTTTCTGACTCCGAGAGCTTCCCTAAAATAACTGAACTGGTCCGGTCCAAGTGGCTTTGTTAGTAAATCAGCAATCTGATCTTCAGTCTTGCAAGGCTTTAGTTCTATCTGCTTTGAGTCTACCATGCTTTTAATGTAATGAAACTTGATATCAATGTGTTTGCTTCTGCTATGAAATGCTGCATTTTTTGACATGAAGATGGCTGATTCATTGTCACAATAGATCTCGGTTGCCTCTTCTTATTTATAGTTGTAACACCTCGTAAAATCACGACCAATACAATAAAGACACGTGTCATAAGCTTTAAACGTGTAATGGATTAAATATGAGGGACTAAAGTTGACAAACAAAGAAAGTATGTGTGTAAAAGGATTCAAAGTGTCAACATTGGATAATTATACCTTTCAACAACCCTACACGATGTTTATACCCTTAAACGAATGAATTCTGAATCATATGAAGCCGTTTGTGGAAGAAAGTGAAAGTTTACAAACCGCAAGGGTTAAATGTGTCAACATGTTTAATTTATACCTCTGAGTGACCTTTTAGCGAACCCAAAGCTTTGTAATGATTAATTATGCTCACTAGAATAAGTGATAAAAATTTCACAAGGTTTCGATATCGTATGAGAAAGATACGCTAACATTCGTAAGTGGGGGGTTAAAAGCGTCAACGTTGAAATTCAGGACTTTTCGGTGATCGTATAACTAACCAGGGACTTAACAAAGTTTTTTTATGACTTGGAGTCCTTAAAAGTTAAGTTGGAGGGTTAAAAGTGTAAGAAATCAAGTTAAAACAACTATTAGAAGGACCAGGGACCAAAAATGACATTTCTGAAACTTTTTAACCGGAACCTGGCCCTCATACCGGCCGCGTAAGTATTGTCCAGACCCTTACGCGGGCCGCCTGGAGATCACCAGCGACCAAAAACATGGCAGATGCCTGTTTTTGCAGGTTGCATCGCCTTTGAGAGCCTTGTATTCGATTCCAGGGGCTGAGCCAACAATATTTCATGCATAAGGACACATGGGACCATCAGAAAACATCTGTAGACTTTGTTGGAATGATCCCATGCATTCTAAATGACTATATATAGAACACTTGGTTGTAACATTTTGCATTCACTTTAAAAATCATTCAAACTTAAATTCTGGAGCTCTCTGGACCTCAAGCAAGATTCATTAAGTTTCTAAATCGTGCTAAGCACTTCAGTAAGCTTCCTTAACCTCCCTAATTCATGTTTTATTAGTTTAATGGCCTAAAGTTAAAACCGTCGTAATTAAGGTTTGACTTAGTGATTAATCACTAATGGTCCAGTCAATTCTCGAATTGAAAGTAGCTATGAGTTGGTAATTATGTGGGTAATAAACACTTAAAAGGGCACCCTCTGATTCCCACTCTAACTAGGTCAATTGTCGGGTCAAACTTAATTATAAAAAGTCAACAGAAAGCTAATTTTCGAATAAACACATAATTAACAATGTAGAAGCCATGAAACCTGTTTTATCACTTGTATAACTTGGTAATTAATGTAAGAACATGTCTAAGCATGTTCAACCCGACAATTTTGAGTTTAGGCTCGGTTCGGAACCGAAAGTCGCAAAAGTAGACTTTTGCTTTGACTTTCAGTTCTGACCCGATTTAGATTGTTTTAGAAATGCCTTAAGCTTCCATTAGGTCCATGTTCCATATTAGTATAACTCTCTGAGATTATACAACTTGGATCCTAATTTATCCGATTCATTTTCATGTTTCCGTTATATGCCTAAAAAATTGACCATTATGCCCTTTTGACCTTAAAATGAGATTTTTGAAAATGTGAAAGGACAAAAACCTTTGTTACTGATTTATAAACTTGTCCTAAAAATTTGACATCAGTTTGAGGTCTAGATTAGGAGTTATGCTCAAATCGTAATTAAGAAACTTTTTATTAATTAAACGGCATTATTAGCATATAGCCTATCAAAACCCAAATTTTGACACCAATATTTTTACCCACTGATGTAATATAATATTTTGGGATTTTTGAAGATTTTTATTTATTTTTAGCCTGAGCATAACATAGGGTTCTTGCTTTGATTCGGAAATTGTCGGTTATACCCTTGTTGCCAATAAAATGAGTTTTACATAACATTTTGATACCAAACTTTTTGCTACTGATTTTATATGATAAATAAAATATTTTTAGCCTTCTGGAATGATAAAAATATCTGCTTTTCTTATATAACCCGAAAATCGCTTAAAAGCTACTTTTTACGCGTTTTAAACGCATAGTATGAGTTAAAACTATTTTAAACATATAAGACTTAATACCTACTGATGGTTTTAGTAAATTTTTATACTTTAACAGTAAGCAAAATTTTTAAACTCAGATTTCCAAATTTGACCTTTAAAGCTTATGTGAAATTACCAAAATGCCCATTCGGTGCATAGTTTGGTTATAAATGATAAATTTCACATATATGCAATACCCTACTGATATAACTTATTAAATTAAGTATTTTTACTGATCATATCAGACCCGAACCTCAGATTAATATTTAATCTCTTTCTAAAAGCTTTAAAATGACCAAAAATACCCCTACGGGGCATAATTTGAGTTTAAATCCATTTTGAGCATAATGGAAGGTATCCTACTGATATCACAACATATTTAAGGCATATTAACTTAGGAAACCTGTTCATGACTCATTTGTTTACCCGTTAAGCATTCTTCGTGTTCGGTACGGTTTATGTAACTAGTTTGCATAAATTGACCGAAACGGGTCAAACCTTATCATTTTTGTCTCAAAATCCAGAATGTGTTTAATTTACCCATATTATACAAGTCTCCATACTTGTCGGGTCTAAACCACATTCTATTCCGGTCTTCGCTTAATCATGCGTTTTGAACCGTATATCTTCTTTTAAAACTAACCGGTCTAAGTTTAGGCTTAGTTAAGACCCGTTAGGAATCTAATAGGTTATTAAAACCTTCATTTCCATATTTAGGGGACCAGTAAAAGCTACCTGTACTTGCTTGATTGTATACGGCTGGGATAAATTGTATAAATTGCTCATGTAAATACTTTTAACTTTTTTTCCCTTATACGGGCTTGGGGTACGGTATATAAAATACCGCTTGGTCGGGAATTGAATTTTTAATCATATGAAGGTTAATTTATTGAGATGACCAGTTTAAACTATTTTGTTTGTTTTAAGCCTTTGGGGGGTTAATGACCATGTCCTGGATATCCTCGGCTCATTCATTGAAATGGCCACGACTTAAGCACGGGGTGTAGGCATACACCTGCCGGTGTGTATGTAAAAATAATATAACCGCCTGTTCGAGAATAACTCGCCGCGGGATATATTATGTGGTGTGTCTATTAATCTTTAGCCCGGTTTTCAGCCCGGGCTACTGAACGTATAATAAACATGTAATTCTTTTACAAGGTTATATATAAATAATTATCCCAAGTTATAAAAGATATTTTGTGCCTTGTGCATTCAAATCAATTTTCTTAAACATTTTCAAAATGAGTCGGTTAATTGTATTTACCAGTGTAAACTGACGTATTTTCCAAAAATGCTAAGTGCAGGTACTAAACGGAATAGGCTGGCTACTCCTAGCATCAATAAAGGGTCTTGCAAGCTTATATGTTATAAATCTGTTGAACAATGTTCCTTTAACTTGATCCGCCTGTGGATCCTTTTTCATTCCGTTGTAATACTTTGATATTACTTTCATTCGGTTTGTAATGTTTTTATCTTTCGACTTCCGCTGTGTATTAAACTGTGATAAATTGTCTATGATGATATCAACTACGTCACGATACTCCCCACCGGGCCCACCGGTAATACGTAGAAATATCGGGGTGTGACAATAGCCCAATTCATTTAGTAGTTGCCTCATCCAGATTGCTTGACATGCTGCTCCAGTTGCTGAGATGTACTCAGCTTTAGTTGATGAAAGAGCCACAACTTGCTGCTTCTTTGAGCTCCAAGACACTACACTACTACCAATTGAGAACACAAAGGCTGATATACTCTTTCTATCATCATTTGATCTAGCCCAATCACTATCCGAGTAACCAATTAGCTTGACAGCTACACCTCCTTCATACCATATACCATAATCAAGTGTTGCAGCCACATACCTCAGAATTCTTCTTGCTGCTCCATAGTGTTTTGAAGTTGGACATTGCATATATCTTGCAATGAATCCAACTGTAAATGCTAATTCAGGCCTTGTATGTTTCAAGTATAGCAATCCTCCCACAAAACTTCTGAACTCAGTTCCATCAACCTTGCCTGCATCATCTCCTTGTAACTTTTCACCTTTATTCATAGGTGTTACTACACCCTTGCATCCCCACATACCAAATTTCTTAAGAAGATCTGTGGCATATTTCTTTTGTGACACAAAAACACCATTCATTGTTTGATTAATTTCCAATCCAAGGAAGTAAGCCAACTTCCCTAAATCAGTCATATCAAACTCTTTAATCATTTTCATTCTGAATTCTTCTATCAAAAGTTGAGAGGAGCTAGTATATATTATATCATCAACATAAATGCAAATGCAAATGATAATAATATCACCCTCATCAGTTCTCTTTATATAAACAGTAGGCTCACTTGTGAGTCTCAGATATGAATTATCCTTTAAATAGGAGTTGATACATTCATACCAGGCCCTTGGCGATTGTTTGAGACCATAGAGAGCCTTGTGCAGCCTGTAAACCTTATGCTCTTCACCTTTAACTTCAAATCCTGGTGGTTGTGTCACATAAACTTCCTCTTGTAAAGGCATGTTCAAGAAGGTGGACTTGACACATCAAGTTGAAAGATAGCCCACTTTTGTTGAGCCGCTAATGAGAGAATCACTCTAATTGTTTCGAACCTTGCTATAGGAGCAAAAGTCTCTTCATAGTTGTTGCCATATTCCTGAGCATATCCCTTTGCCACAATCCTGGCTTTATACTTCTTGATTTCACCACTTGCATCCATTTTTACTCTAAACACCCACTTGAGACCAATAGCCTGTTGATCACGAGGCAGTTCAACCAGAGACCAGGTCTTGTGTTCTTCTAAAGACTTCAATTCTTGAATCATAGCCATTCTCCGCTGTTGATTCTTCGTAGCTTCCACATAGGATATTGGCTCCATTGATGACAGAACCAGTTGGCATTCATACAGTTGTTGCACTTGATCATTATTAAGAGGGAATGTTTCTTGATAAACCTGATTCAACTACTTGGTTCTGGGATTGTTGTTGCTACTTCCAGAGTTGGTCTCACTTTGATCATTGGTTTCATCTTCATTGACTGAATTATTACTGCCACTTTCATTATTATCTCCACTATCTTCAGACTCCCAAATAGTAACCAATTCAGCAGGCAATCCATGCTTATCTTCTTGATTATCGGTCCACTTTGCATGTTCATCAAACACTACATTTCTACTGGTCACAACTCTTCTTTTCACTGGATCATATAGTCTGTAGGCTTTAGAGTTTGGTGAATAGCCAATGAAAATACATTTGCAGGCTTTTTCTTCCATCTTCCTTCATTGCTGCTTGGGAATGTAACTACATGCAACACACCCAAAAACTTTTAAGTGATGAACTGAAGGAATGCGATTATACCATACCTGAAAAGGTGTAGCTTCATCAAGAGCCTTTGTTGGTGACAAGTTTCTGAGATAAACAACTGTGGAAACGACTTCACTCCAGAATACATTACTGAGATTCTTTTCATGCAACATGCTCAGGGCCATTCTCCTATGGTTCTGTTCTTCCTCTCTGAAACTCCATTGTGTTCCGGTGTATACGGAGGTGTCAAATCCCTCCTTATTCCTTCTTGCTCACAAAATGCCATGAACTCATTTGAACAAAATTCTCCACCTCTGTCACTTCGAAAGGCCTTAATCTTCCTACTTGTTTCATTTTCAACTTTGGCTTTAAAGACTTTAAACTTATCAAATACTTCATCTTTTCTGTTTAGAAAATAAACCCAAGTCATCATGCTTACATCATCAATGAATAATAAGAAGTACCTGCTTCCGCCCAAGGATTTTGTTGACATAGGTCCACATACATCATCATGAATTAAGTCAAGAACTTCAGATGTTCTAGTTCCTTGTGACAGAAAAGGAGCCCTTGTCATCTTTCTACTGACACAGCTTTCACAAACGTTCCAATTTCTGATTTTTGGCAATCCATAAACTAGCTGGTTGCTACTCAAGCTTTGCAAGCTTCGTTCATTAAGATGCCCAAATCTTAGATGCCACATATACGACTCATCAACAATAGTGGCGAAGGCTACATAATTTGCATTTGAAACATCAAGAGGAAAAGTGGTATTACTGGCAACAGGAATCATGCACACCGTCTCACCAGTTTGCTTCTTAATAATTGTGCATGCACCTTCATCAAATACCAACCTATGACTCATTTTCATTAGTTGCCCAACACTCAGCAGATTATAACCCAAATCAGGTGCATAATAAACATCATCTAATGTCTTAAACTAGCCACCTGCTACTTCAAGCCTTATAGTCCCTTTCCCTTCAACAGTAATTCTCTTACCATTTCCCATTCTCACAGCTATAGTTTTAGTCTTATCTAGTTTCTTAAATAATGATAACTGACCTGTCATATGGTTTGAGCAACCACTATCAAGAAACCAGATGTGAGAAGGATTGACCTCATCTTTTGTTGTCACCAATGCTACTTCTTGATCATCTTCCACAGCCATGAACAATTGCCCTTCTTCTTCATCATTATCATTTCCTATGGCAGGGGATGCTTGCGGTTTATTCCAGCAATCTCTACTGAGATGACCGAATTTGTTGCAGTTATAACATTGAATACTTGCTTTCCCTCGTCCATTTGTTCTTCCTCGACCACGACCTCTACCTCTTGGAGGTCCTCTTCCCCTGCTTCTCATAAATAGGCCAGCATCTTCTTCTTTGGCTTGTAACACTTGCTCTTCAGCAACATTTTCATTTCCTCTATTAATTCTTGCTTCATGTGACTGCAATGACCCCATCAATTGATCAAAGGTTAACACACTTAGATCTTTTGATTCTTCAATGGCAGCCACAATGTGATCCCACTTGACAGGCAAACTCCTCAATACTTTCTCCACAACTTTCTGATTAGATACATCTTCACCATAAGCCCTTTGTTGATTAACAATCTCCATTACTTGACAGAAAATCTCCCACTGGTTCCCCTTCTTTCATATGTATGGTTTCAAAATCTCTCCGCAGACCTTGTAACTTCACCATTTGGACCTTTCTGTCTCCTTCATACTCATTTTGCAAGAGAGTCCATGCCTGTTTGGATGTTGTTGCACCTGCAATACGGGAAAATAATTCATCATGGACACCAGATTGAATAAGAGAAAGTGTACGAGCATCTTTTCTCTTATTATCTCAGAGTCTCATTCGATCAACGTCTGCTGCATTGAAACCGTTTTCCACAAAATCCCAAAGATCTTGTGACATGAGGATGGTCTTCATTCGGATCTTCCAAAATTCATAACCTTCACCTTTGAAGATCGGAAGCGTTGCGTTCACGGTACTAGGGTTCATGTTATTCCAGGCCATTGGATGAAAACAGATTGAAAGTGAGAAAGATAATTGAGAGATTAATCAGAACCTGGTTTGCTCTGATACCAAATGATAGAGCAAAACAGAAAATCTAATCACAAATATTGCACAAACTCGGATGATCTTATTGATAATACTTCAACATTTATATAGAAAATACATGCAACGGCTAAAAACTTCAACAAAAGAAAAAATAACAACCAATACCTAAAAAATGGATCAAGCCATAAAATCAGGAACAAGCTTGACCATGCACATTATTCTCATCCGATAACAACTTCAAACGACTATTAAGTTAACGGTCACTTTAAGATTGAATTACGTCCAATATTATTAATTATAATGAAGCAATGAAGATTGAATGTGCAAACCACAACCGTTTTTTACTATGGAAACGGTGGCTATGAGAAATACAAACCTGACACGAACCACAATGGACTCAGACTCATACTACTCAAATATGACACATGATAAAAGCGCTTCTTTAGAAAATCTGGGATTATGTTCCGTTTTATGACACATGATACGGCACCTTAATTACAGTCGTGAGGTGGTCAAACCTTTCTAAAAGTAGAAAAAAATAAAACAGAAGAAAGTGTTCCTCTTTGTTACCAAGCATGTCATCTGAAACAATTAACAGGACATTGTTAAAAGGGAGAATCTATTGGAACACCTGGTTAAGAGAAACTTCTTCGAGCTAACTGCCGATATCTCATCCTTCTTATCCTATTATTAATAGATTCCGAAGCTGTTATTTCGGTTGTTCAGTACTTCCGAGACAATTCAAGTGAGTCCTATGAAGCAAGTGTCTGTCTATTCAATTGAGATGAATCATTATATGCTTCTTTCCTGATGCATGTCTGTGTCGAACAGTTTCCCGGTCGCTAATGATGTGCGTGTGGTGTGATATAAATTTAAGTATATTTTAAGCCCTTTTTACACGTTAGTCAAGTTTTAAATTTATAAAACACGATATTTTACTAACACCAAACACACATATGGGCAAGTGCACCCATCGTGAGCATAGTATAGTGTTGGCAAGATACCGAGGTCGTCCAAGGACACAAGAGCTTTTAGTACCGGTTTATCCTCAACGTCTAATCAAATCAAAAGTTAGAAAAAGGTTTTAAACTAGAAAAATAAAAACTAACTAAAATGCTGAAAAATAAAATAAAAGTAAAAACATATAGACAAGATGAATCACTTGGCTCCGACTCGTGTATAGTGTAACCTTTGATTATTTCCGCACTTTTGCACCTTTTAAGAGATTATCTTAGTTATTGTAGTAGGCCCCTCTTTTGAAGGTGACGTTACCCTCAACCCAGTAGTTTGAGTCAGCAAAGATACAATCCTAAAGGGTCGGATTATTGAAAGACGTTACCCTCGGCTAAGTAGTCTGAGTCAGGAGGGATACAGTCCTAAGTAGCCGGGTTAAAGTATTAATAGTAGCTTACATATGAGGGGATCAAAGAATTTGGACCCCCGCCATCCAATACCGGTGGGTATTGAAGGAGGTCCTACTAAATTTGACCCAGGTCCTTGCAGGATCTATACACTGAACAAGGCAAGACTCTTACCAAACCGTTCCCTTAACCCCCGACCAGGTAGCCAACATACCTCCATATAGACCGTGGAGATATGAATGGTGAAAATCTTTTATTTTATATAGACAGTAAAATAATGCCAAGACACCACGGACAAACGATAAGGAAGAATCACCTTCAACATAAGAAACTAGTTATTAAAGTTATTAATACATAACCAAGTAAAAAGTGCGAAAAGATTAAAAATAAAAAGTATTACAATAGACACTTGTCTTCACCAAGTGATGTAAGAGACTTAGGCAAACATGGCCTTTGATTGTCAAGAACTCTTACGATCAATCTTGGATCCCGAGACGACTCACACACTCTATGATGGACAATGGATGATGGTGGTGGATGATGGTGTTGTGATGGTGGTGGGTGGTGGGTGAAGTGTGAGAGAGGTGGTGTGCCAATGGATGGTTTACAAATGAGCCAAGCACCCCTATTTATAGCCTGAACAGCAGCTCGGACACGGCCCCGTGTCCATTGGGCACGACCCCGTGTCCATCCTCTTCTCTTCCTTCATTAATTGCAGTTTGTCTGCATTAGTTGACCACGCCCCCGTGTTCGCTGGGCACGCCCCCGTGTTCTGTGAATCTTTGAGTTGACCACGGCCCCGTGTCCGCTGGGCACGCCCCCGTGGTGGGTGATAGAAGCTTCTATAGCTTTGTCTTTTATGCTGGCACTTGGGCACGCCCCCGTGTTCACTGAGCACGGGGCGTGTTCAGTCTTCTGTCTTCTTGATTTTGCTTGGGAAGATGCTGTCGGGGGGTCGGGCATGCCACGTTTGTTCCTTTTCTTGTATTTATGTTAGATTTAGCTGCCTTTTTGCTTCTTTTGTTAATTTGAGCTCATTTAATCCTGAAAATACAAAAGGAAGACAAAAACACACTTTTTCCAACATTAGTACTAAAAAAAGGTTAGTTTTATGCCACAATTGATGTAATTTATATGTTGCATTTTGTGCACATCAAATACCCCCACACTTGAATCTTTGCTTGTCCTCAAGCAAAACTCTTTATAATGTGGCTTTACACTCCCAAATGGAATGGGTAGAAGAGATGTTTTTTGGGCTTGTCATAGAGTGTCGGGATTTCCAAGATTCTTTATCAAGTTTTATTTTTATTTATTTACAATCCTATTCGTCATGATTTATTTAAAACATTACATAAGATAAATTACTTACTAGGGCATAGCATGCCTTTTTAAAATTCCATTTATATACAAGTTCACATACCTCACGGGGATCACTCAACACTCGGCCGAAAATGTATTTTAGTGAATCACTCGAGAGCGGCATGGAACTTATTCCTACCATAGGCTTGCCAAGCAATCAATACTCCTCCTTTTTAACTATATACCTTTGTAAATATCAAGAGGACTTTTGGGTGAAGGGTTAGGCTAGGGTTAAAGGTAGGTGGTTGGGTTAATGGTTAGTAGAAAAGGGCGAAAAGCGTAAAAAACATCGGTTTTCGTAAGACTTTTTATTTTTGCAATTTTTTTATTTTGATGAAGCCATTATTCAAACAAAGTTATTTTTGATGAACTTGCTTGTTTATTTCTTTTGCTTCATCATCAACATATATATATATATATTTTTGAAAAGTCATACGAAAAAACCGAGCTTGTTACTAAAACAAAGGGTTAAAAATAAAAAGGGTTTTGGTGGGTGAAAGGGTGTTTGTTTTTGGGTTAAGAAAATGAAAAGGTTTCGGCTCAAAGGGGTAAACTAGGGGGATTTTGGGTAGGTGGTAAAAAAAAAGAAAATAATGGTGTAGAAATGAAAAAGGGTTAGTCCTAATGCCTCCATCATTTACTTACTCGGGTTTAAGTTGGTAAGGACCGGGAATGTATCGTCGTGGAAAGTTCTAGAGTCGTAAGAACCAAGCGGCTATTCACACAAGAAACGAAAAATGAGCATTTAGTTTAAAGATATGTATATGTATGCTCAATAAAAGCTCAAAACTCAATTTTGTGGGAATGCGTTTTTATGTGATCAAGTATATATAATCAAATTTTAACTAAGCTTGTCATGTCGTTTCATAATTTTCTTATGTTGGTTCTTTTTATCACGACGCTAGCGGTTGTAAATTTGTAAAAATATAACCCTTATAGAATTCGAAATTCCCAAGTTAAACCTAGACAAGTAAGAAAAATGAAAATTTTTGAAAAAGATTTGGGGTGATTAGCGGTTCCAATAGAGTTTTGTGTAAGGCTTGTAATTAGGACTTGCAAGATTCAAGATTTTAGTATCCCCCACCACACTTAAATTACACATTGTCCTCAATGTGTCCCAAAAATAAGTTTTTAGGTTGATTAAATGTGTAAAAAGGTGTGAAAAAGCAAAATTTATGTTAATGGGCGTCTGGACACGGCCCCGTGTTCAGGTGCCAGTAACGAAAACTTACAGAAGGTGGACACGGGGGCGTGTCCACTGGGCACGACCCCGTGTCTGGCAAAAAGTCTGCAGACTTAAACAAAAAGCAGGTCTGGGGAAGTGGGCACGGGGCCGTGTTGGTTGGACACGACCCCGTGTAGACAATCTGCAAAGTTGAAAAACAGGTTTCTGGCTCCGGTTTTCCTGTCCCGGCTTTAGTAGCACTAATGTTTAGTGCTCTAAGCCTCGTATGTACCTGTTTTATCAATAAACACTACACTAAACCATAGCAAACATCCCAAATTACCATAGTTCAACATCCACGTCACAAAGTTAAAAAGAAAAACAAATGCAGAAAGTAAAAAGAGTTAAAGGAAAGTAAATTGTTCAACACATGGCACGCAGGCCGGAAATTGTTCAAGATAAAGGGGGGTTAACCTGTGGGATCACCAACCAACCGTTCCTGCCTCCGCTCCTCTCGCCTAGTCCATGTCCTCGTCCTCATCATCATCTCCTCCTCCATGCCTCGCCATGTACTCCCGGATGTTCCCAATGTCATCCTGAATGTCGGATATGTTTCTCTCAATTGCTTCGACCCGGGCGTACGTGTTGCTTGCCATGTTATAGGTGTTCCTTGTGCACATGAGGTTTTCCTACAACAAATCATGTAAACTTTGGAAGTTAGGAAAACCACCTCCTTGTGAGGAGGATTGGCCCGGATCACCGTGGGGCTGGTACTGATGATGCTGTGGAGCGTGAAGGAAGAGTGCCTCTTGCGGGTTCCATGCATGCCCCTGCATCATTTGGAAGCTAACTGTCCCGTCTTCAGCCTCATAAATTAAGTTCATGGAGCGGCATATGTGTACATCCACTCTTCCCGACCATGGGCTCTTCTCGAAGGACCTAGGCATGTTCACGAAATGCTTGAAGATACGGTATATCCACCCCCCGAAGAAGATAGGGGTTGGTGGAGTAGCAAGCCGGTTCAAATGCATGTTTTGGAGCAGGAGGTACGGAACATCGAGGTGTCTACGGTTATGAATGCAATGAAGGACTATCAGGTCTCTCAACCCTACAATGCCACCGCTATCATGTCTTTGGCTAAGAGAATAAGTGAGGACCCTATGGATGTAACGGTAGAGTGGGTCCCTCAACTTGGTACTCTTAGTGCTGCTCGGGTTGTAGTGCCCTTCACCAATCTGAGCCCACGCGGCTTGGCGTTCATTCTCATCCAACTCTCGCACTCCTCCGGTGTTTTCTTCATTACCCGCATATTCCTCCGCATACAGCCCAACTATCGACCCAAATTGTGCCATCGAAATCGAGTACTTAGTTCCACCACATCGGAATCCCACCCCATCATTGTCGAAAGGGTCGCACCTTGAATTGAACGTGAATGTGCTATAGAATTCCAGATTGTACTCGTGGACTGATCAAAGTCGAGTGGTTAGGGTGACTCTTAGTGGGCCGGTAACGAGGTTGTTAAACCGGTCAAGTTGGTTCACCATTCCCAACAGATCCATGCACGCTTGTCTTGGGTATTCTTCCGGTCTGGTTTGAAGCACTTTGTATCTTGCCCTAGCATCGAGCTCATTTGCGTTGAACCTCGTGAATTTCTTTGACATCTGAAAGAATACACCAAAAGTTAGCACGAAACAATGGAATTTTCGGAGAAAACTGAAAACAGCGAGCTGGACACGGGGTCGTGTCCGACACGGCCCCGTGTTCAGCGGACACGACCCCGTGTCCAGGCGTCTGTTACTCAAAATCTTCATTTTTCGACCCGGTTTCGAAAACTTGAAAATTTTTGGTCCAATAGGTGCGGTTTCCCCCGAAAATGAAACCCCAAGTGCTGTTTTTCCCAAAACAAACCGTTTACCCTTTCAATTTTATCTTTTTCGGTTCAAAAACAAGGGTTTGGGGTTTTTGTGAGAAATCGGGCGAATCTTTGAACAATACAAGTGGATTTACTTCCTATAACATTAATCTGAACTAATGCTAATAGATTTATACAAAAATTTGAGGTTAGATCCGGTTGAAGTTCAAGAACCCTAGATTTTTCCCCAAATTTTTGATGTTTTAACTACATGCAAATGCTTAATCTAACTACTAATGATGATAGAATCATACCTTGGTGTTGTTAGAAGTAGAGGAGACATAAAAAATCTGTAGTAAATCGCCTTGAACCAGAGCGTTTTCGGGGAAACGGGGCATGTGGAATGAAGTAACTGTTATGAAAAAGGGGTTTTATCCCGACAGTCGTGCGGACACGGCCCCGTGCCGAGCAAAAATAAAAAAAAAATTTAGTGCTCGTGTGAGTGCCCTTGTTTCCCAAAAACTTGGCCAGAATACTTACCGATTTAGATGTCAGCCCGTTTGTTCGTAACTTACCGGGTATGATGTTGATGCTTTCACTCTTCGACCGTTTGAAGCGAGATTTATTCCTCTTCATCCTCAATGAATCCTTGATAGAGCTTCAGCCATTGGCCATTGACTTTGAATGGAATTCCATTCCGAGATTTAATTTCTACTGCACCGTGTGGGAAAATATGGGTGATGGAAAAAGGTCCTGACCACCTATACTTTAATTTACCAGGAAATAGTCGAAGTCGTGAATTAAACAAAAGAACTTGATCTCCCACTCGAAATTCATTAGGTTTAATATGTTTGTCATGCAAGTTTTTCATTCTTTCCTTATAAATTTCGGAGTTTGAGTATGCATAATTCCTAAGTTCGTCTAATTCGTTTAACTGACAAAATCGATTTCTACCGGCAAATTCTAAATCTAAGTTTACATTTTTAATTGCCCAGTAGGCTTTGTGTGCAATTTCTACTGGCAAATGACAGCTTTTTCCATAGACTAGCTTATATGGGGTTGTACCTATTGTTGTTTTATAAGCAGTTCGAAAAGCCCATAAAGCATCATCTAATTTATCTGCCCATTCCTTTTTATTTAACCCTACGGTTTTTTCAAGTATTCGTTTTAAACCTCTATTAGTCACTTCGGCTTGTCCGTTTGTTTGAGGGTGATATGCTGTTGAGACCCGGTGATAGACCCCATATCTTGTTAAAAAAATTTCAAGTTGATGGTTGCAAAAATGGGTACCTCTATCACTTATTAATGCTTTAGGTGTTCCAAAACGAGAAAATAATTTTTTCAGAAATCTTACCACGACTCTTCCATCATTTGTTGGAAGTGCCTCTGCCTCGGCCCATTTAGACAAGTAGTCTACCGCCACAAGTATATATTTGTTTCCTTTTGACGGTGGGAAAGGTCCCATAAAGTCGAGTCCCCACACATCAAAAATTTCACAAACAAGAATGCCATTTTGGGGCATTTCGTTTTTGGAATAAATATTACATGTTCTTTGGCAAGCATCACATGTCTTGACAAGAATTTGGGCGTCTTTGTAAATGGTTGGCCAATAAAACCCTGAATCAAATACCTTTCGTGCGGTACTAGCGGCACCATGATGTCCTCCGTATGGACCTTCATGACAATGGCGGAGAATTCCTCGTGCTTCGCTGCAGTAACTTGTTCATTGATCGAAGCCGCCAACTGGGCTTGAGTTAGGTTAACGCGTCCACTCATGATCTTGACATCAAGGAGAACATGAGTAAGAGAGGTTCGCGAATAGTGCGATGACAGAAGAGAGTGAGCACACAAATATTCTCAAGCAATAAGGATTGTGTGTGTCTAAGCATACCATGAGAAAAGTTCTATGTAATTCTAGCATGTAGGCAATAAACATAAACCATATTACCTAAGATGTTGAGTCTTGCACGTGGAGCGAGGCGTCGTTGTGGATCGTTGAGCTCTGTACTGGTTATAGTCTGGTTTTAATAAAAACGTTTTCCCCTTATTAAAACCGAGTTCTCTATAACCAATGGCTCTGATACCAATCTGTCACACCCCCAAAATCCACTCGCGGAGTATCCCCGCTTGGGGGCGTGACTGACCAGGATCAAGCCACCAATCATATTGAACAATGTAGATAGTAAATGTAATTCAACCCAAACCAATATGGAAGGTGTTCGAAACATAAGTATAATTCGATGTTTAGCGGAAGCATGAAAATAAACTCAACCATAAGTATAAGTATGAAACGTCATAATGTTTAACATAACATCCACAATCCTTGCCCACAACGACCGTGCCTCCCGTGCAAGCTTCAGATGTACCTAAGGTCCTGCAAGGCATGTAACAGAGAGTCAACAACTAGTTGAGCGAGTTCACAGTAAGTAAGTTCGTTGTATAACTATGCGTTATTAACTAAGCCGTTTGTATGTTCAGTAGGTGGGGGCTTCCCATGTTGTATGTACTATTAGTGGGGGCTTCCCATGTTTGTATTTACTATTAGTGGGGGCTTCCCATGGTTGTATGTACACTATTAGTGGGGGCTTCCCATGGTTGTATGTACACTATTAGTGGGGGCTTCCCATGGTTGTATGTACACTAGACTATTTGTAACCATAAGTGTTCTTCTTAACCCGAGAACAGTAGTACGTACGAGGTTTACGTAGGTTTTACGTAAGTGTCCTTCTTTACCCGAGGACAGTGGTACGCGTGGGGTTTACGTAGGTTTTACGTAAGTGTCCTTCCTGACTCCGGAAGACAGTAGCATGTGTGAGTTTACGTAGGTTTTACGTAAGTGTCCTTCCTGACTCCGGAAGACAATAATATGTACTTGTTTACGTAGGTTTTACGTAAGTGTCCTGCTTAACCTGAGGACCATGGTAGATAGTCTAGTAGCCGTGTAGGTACGAGTAATTGTTCAATCCATCATTCAACCCATTCCCAATCCCCGGGAATCCCATGCCTTGGTAAAGAGTGTGAACTCACCTTGGTTTGCTCGGTAAGCTAAACTATGTGCTCGCAATTAATCAATCAAGTCCTATAGTATGCACGTATACTCAATTAGTTCATGTTCGTAAGGTTTCATGTACAATCAATACCACAGAGTGTTTGGCCGTTAACGTCATGCATCATACAACAGTCAAACAAGTTCACATAATTCATGATTCACATAGTTGATTACTCAGTCTATTACATCCATATCATCCATTAATATACTTAACAAAAGTAACACACTTAGCGGAATTAAGATGCTTAACATAATTATACTTAACAGCAATTAACATTCTTAACAGAGTTAACACGTTTAACTGGATTAACAACCTAATGTAGTTAAGAACAAACAGAGTTGCATACACATAAGTTTAATAACTAACAGTGTTAATTAAATAAATAGAGTTAACAACTTAACAACATAACAGGGGTTTTACATGCTTAACAGAGTTAGTATATTTAACAGAATTGACTTCTAACTGAACCATAAATAACTGAGTTTGCATGCTTAACAAGATTACAAACTAACAGAGTTATAACTAACAGTTTATAACTAACAGAGTTATTGTTTAACAGTTACAGAACTAACAGGGCCGAAAACACTATGATTCGAAATCCACATGAGCCGAAATCCCCTAAAGGCCCGAAATCCAACTTGGGCCGAAAACACTCTTGGGCCGAACACTCTAGTGTTTTCGTTGACTTCAAGTGTGACGAAAACACACAAGTGTTTTCGTCCAATGATGTGATTTCGTTGGCCAGACTTCATCTTCTCCACAGATACATAAATAAATTTCCTGATATCAATTCGTGGATCCTTGTTCTATCATACAAAATCAGTATTCAATTTAACAACCACATAAACATCCATAAGTGCCAAATCATCTAAAACAGATTATATCCCCAAATCATCTAAAACAGATTATATCATGATCATACGATAAGCATCCTAAGTTAACTAAACATGTATATCACTAACCAGAGATCGAACAAGGAGGGTTTGGCTTCGACCGAGAGGGGGCTGCCGTCAAGTTCCAAGGGTAGAGAGAGAGAGAGAGTGTGTGAGTTGTGGTTAGGGTTTGCCAAATAATGTTCACATAAAGGTTAACCAGATATTTATTAAATCACAACTGGGCCAAAGCCCATTTATCAGATTGGGGTGATTTCGTGGGTGGGGTTTCCAGCCCAAAAATCCATATTTAGTTATAAGATACCAATTAACACAAGATCCCTCATTAACATACACTACAAACACATTTAATCCACACACCATATAAATCATACACATCATATAAATTACAATACGATTTGTCATAATACACACGTGTACAGTTGTGAACAAACAATTCGTGTCAAACAAACGATCTATAAAATTAACGTGCAATAATACGAAGATGGAATCTCAGAAACTCGGGTTGTCTCATTATCCCCAACTTGAGGGAAATTTCGTCCCGAAATTTAGCATGCCGTTACTGAGAAAGCTAGATGAGTTGTGTCGTTCACGGGTTTTCCTGGGGTGTCACATCATCCCCCCGTTGATTTGGAATTTCGTCCCGAAATTCTGTAGTAGCTTCAGCCTCAGTAGTAGTTGCAGTGTTTCCTAATAACTGGGGATATTTGAGTTTCATTTGGTCTTCGCGTTCCCAGGTGAACTCTGGGCCACGACGGGAGTTCCAACGACCCCGAACAAGAGGTATTCTGGTGTGCTTGAGGACCTTAACATCCTGGTCCGTGATTTCAACAGGTTCTTCGACGAAATGCAACTGTTCGTCGATAGTGAGCTCCTTCAAAGGAACTATGAGGGTCTCATCTGACAGACACTTCTTCAGATTCGACACGTGAAAGACGTTGTGAACTGCACTGAGTTCAGCTGGTAGGTTTAGTCTGTAGGCCACCCTGCTTATCTTCTCTATAATTTTGAATGGTCCAACGTATCGTGGATTGAGCTTTCCTCGTTTGCCAAAACGAACCACACCCTTCCAGGGTGAAACTTTGAGTAGCACTCGATCCCCAACCTGGAACTCGAGTGGTTTCCTGTCTTTATCTGCATATGCTTTCTGACGGTCATGAGCTGCCGCCATGCGTGGTCGTATATGTGCAATCTTTTCGGTAGTATCAACTACGAGTTCTGGACCTGTGATTTGACTATCACCCACCTCTGCCCAACAAAGAGGTGACCGGCATTTACGTCTGTACAATGCCTCAAATGGAGCAGCTTTAATGCTGGTGTGGTAACTGTTATTGTACGAAAATTCCACAAGTGGCAGATGCTTTTCCCAGCCGTTGCCAAAGTCAATTACACATGCACGAAGCATGTCTTCTAGAGTTTGAATAGTGCGCTCAGACTGCCCATCCGTCTGAGGGTGATAAGCTGTGCTCATGTCTAAACGAGAGCCAAAAGATTTGTGCATTGCTCGCCACAGTTCTGAAGTAAAACGTGCATCACGATCAGAGATAATGGAAGTTGGCACCCCGTGCCTTGAGACCACTTATTTTAAGTAGATGTCTGTTAAGGTAGATAAGTTGTCTGTTTCCTTAATAGCCAGGAAATGTGCAGACTTTGTGAGTCGATCCACGATCACCCAAATAGTGTCATTTCCGCGCTGAGATCTAGGTAGGCCAGTAACAAAATCCATGGAAATTTGTTCCCATTTCCATTGTGGTATCTCAGGTTGTTGGAGTGGGCCTGATGGTTTCTGGTATTCTGCCTTGACTCTCGCACAAGTCAAGCATTTGCTAACGTATGTTGCTATGTGGGCCTTCATGCTAGGCCACCAATATGCAGTTTTGATATCGTGGTACATTTTATCCGAACTAGGATGTACCGAGTAGCGAGACTTGTGTGCCTCATCCATCACAAGCTCTCGTAAGTTGCCGTAAAGTGGGACCCAAATGCGTCCTGTGACGTAATAAGCACCATCTTCCTTCTGTTCTAAGCGTTGCCTCGAGCCGCGTAGGGCTTCAGCCCTGACTTTTCTGGTTTCAATGCTTCTACCTGAGCATCTCGTATCTGAGAAGGAAGACTAGACTGTATAGTGAGTTGTAAAGCTCGCACGCGCTTAGGTGCGGTGTCCTTTCGACTGAGGGCGTCAGCCACAACATTGGCTTTGCCAGGGTGGTACCTGATCGAGCATTCGTAGTCATTCAGCAGTTCGACCCATCGTCGTTGTCGCATATTCAGTTCCTTCTGTTTGAAGATATGTTCGAGGCTTCTGGGATCAGTGTATATAATGCACTTAGTACCGTATAGGTAATGTCGCCATATCTTGAGCGCAAAAACAACGGCTCCCACCTCTAGATCATGCGTAGTGTAATTCCGTTCGTGAATCTTAAGTTGGCGCGAAGCATAAGCAATAACTTTATCCCGTTGCATCAATACACAACCAAGACCCTGAATTGATGCATCACAGTAGACCACAAAATCATCGGTGCCTTCAGGCAATGAGAGGATAGGTGCGCTACAAAGTCTATCCTTTATGTGCCGAAACGTTGTTTCTTGTGTATTACCCCAACGATAAACAACACCTTTCTGTGTCAGTAGTGTAAGCGGCTGTGCGATCTTGGAGAAGTCTTTGATGAACCGTCTGTAATAACCCGCCAAACCCAAGAATTGGCGTATTTCTGTTGGTGTGCGAGGTGCAGGCCAGTTCTTGATCGAATCTACCTTGGATGGATCGACATGAATCCCATCCTTGTTTACCACGTGGCCTAGGAAGTGGACTTCACGAAGCCAGAAGTCACATTTTGAAACCTTGGCGTACAGCTGTTCTGCTCGAAGGAGTTCCAAAATGAGTCGTAAATGCTGCTCGTGTTCCTCCTGACTCTTCGAATAGATCAGGATGTCGTCAATGAAAACAACAAACTTGTCAAGATAAGGTTTGCACACCCTGTTCATAAGATCCATGAAAACCGCAGGCACGTTCGTTAGCCCGAATGGCATGACCAAAAACTCGTAATGGCCGTAGCGAGTTCTGAATGCTGTCTTGGAGACGTCCTCATCCTGGACTCTCAGTTGATGATAACCCAACCTCAAGTCAATCTTCGAGTAATAGCTCGACCCTTGCAACTGGTCGAATAAGTCGTCGATGCGTGGAAGAGGATAGCGATTCTTCACGGTCACCTTGTTCAGTTAGCGGTAATCTATGCACATGCGGAAGGTACCGTCTTTCTTCTTCACAAACAATACTGGAGCTCCCCAGGGCGAAGAACTAGGACGTATGAAACCCTTTTTCCAAAAGTTCTTGTAATTATTTAGATAATTCTTCCAATTCAGTTGGAGCTAAGCGATAAGGTGCTCGAGCTTATAGGTGCTGCTCCAGGAACTTGTCACCATGTATTACCAAAGATTCTTAACCAGCACGAGGAAATGCGGACGATCTTTTCTTTGCAAAGAATCTCTGCTCGATGTTGAGGTAGCCAATCCATACCAATAACGATGTCGAAACCATCACAACGTTGGGGTTATTCCTAGCATTATCCTGACCAATCACGAACACTCGACCCCAGGCACCATTGCCGTAGTTATTACTCCCATTGTTGCCTCCATTATTGTTCCTGTTTTCCTTGGTTGTGGTTCTGATTCTGGTTCTGGTTCAACTGTGGGCAGTGTCTTTTGAAGTGACCTTTAGCACCACACTGATAACATCCCTCGTTACCCTGCTGTTGCTGTTGATTCTATAGATCTTATGGCTGTTGTTGTTGGTTCTGGTTTGCAGGACGTGAGTTTCTACCATCTTTAGCTCCATGACCAAGCTTGTTGCATCGATGACAATGATTTCGGTTGCACTGACCGCTGTGGTGCAGGTTACCTCGTTTGCACTTAGGGTGGTTTCCCCTGTATCCACCCTGCCCTTGACTACTAAAAGGTTGCTGACCAGGACTTTGGTTGTCATCGATCTTTCGCTGCTGTGCCGGGGACGGAACCGTAGTCGAACCCTTGCTAGGGGTTCCATCCCACTTTCGTTTGTTGTCAATAGGGGTAGCAGAAGTGGTTGAAGAAGTAGTGGTAGTAGTAGCGCTGATACGTTTAGGCAGCCCGCCTTGTTCCACTGTCTGATCGGTGAGGCGATGAGCTAACTTGACGATCCGTTGAATGGTGCCAAGATTCGCTGAGATTACCTGACTTTGAATCTCTGACACTAGTCCCTTGAATTACAGTTCAATACGCTTGATTGAAGGGTCCACCCTAGTTGGACACAAGATGGCCAACTCGTTTGACCGTTTCGTATAAGCTTCAATTTCCGATCCCGTCATCTGTGAATTGTAGAACTCTACCTCCAGTTTGTGAATGTCGTCACGGCTACAGTATTTCTCTTTGATCAATTCTTTGAAATCGTTCCAGGGTGTGGCGTTGGCAACTGCCAACCCTAACATCTGAACTTGCGCCTTTCTCCAAGTCAGCGCAATGCCTTCTAGAGTGCCAGTGGCGTACTTCACCCTGCGAGCCTCAGGGCATTCACACATCTCAAATACTGACTCAAGCTTTTCAACCCAATGGAGGAGTCCAACTGCTCCCTCTGTGCCACTGAATGTAGTAGAACGACAGTCCATGAAAGTTTTGAAGGTGTACACAGGTGGCTGAGCGTGTTGACCTGTCGTGTGCGTAAGAGTAAACATACTTAAGCACGAGTGTTGGTTTACGAGAGTAGGATCTAAAGATCCGAGTGTAAGTGGTGATGGCAGGTTACACCTCCTGCCTGGGCAGCTGCGAGTGCTGCAGTAACTTGTTCATTGATCGAAGCCGCCAACTGGGCTTGAGTTAGGTTAACGCGTCCACTCATGATCTTGACATCAAGGAGAACATGAGTAAGAGAGGTTCGCGAATAGTGCGATGACAGAAGAGAGTGAGCACACAAATATTCTCAAGCAATAAGGATTGTGTGTGTCTAAGCATACCATGAGCAAAGTTCTATGTAATTCTAGCATGTAGGCAATAAACATAAACCATATTACCTAAGATGTTGAGTCTTGCACGTGGAGCGAGGCGTCGTTGTGGATCGTTGAGCTCTGTACTGGTTATAGTCTGGTTTTAATAAAAACGTTTTCCCCTTATTAAAACCGAGTTCTCTATAACCAATGGCTCTGATACCAATCTGTCACACCCCCAAAATCCACTCGCGGAGTATCCCCGCTTGGGGGCGTGACTGACCAGGATCAAGCCACCAATCATATTGAACAATGTAGATAGTAAATGTAATTCAACCCAAACCAATATGGAAGGTGTTCGAAACATAAGTATAATTCGATGTTTAGCGGAAGCATGAAAATAAACCCAACCATAAGTATAAGTATGAAACGTCATAATGTTTAACATAACATCCACAATCCTTGCCCACAACGACCGTGCCTCCTGTGCAAGCTCCAGATGTACCTAAGGTCCTGCAAGGCATGTAACAGAGAGTCAACAACTAGTTGAGCGAGTTCACAGTAAGTAAGTTCGTTGTATAACTATGCGTTATTAACTAAGCCGTTTGTATGTTCAGTAGGTGGGGGCTTCCCATGTTGTATGTACTATTAGTGGGGGCTTCCCATGTTTGTATTTACTATTAGTGGGGGCTTCCCATGGTTGTATGTACACTATTAGTGGGGGCTTCCCATGGTTGTATGTACACTATTAGTGGGGGCTTCCCATGGTTGTATGTACACTAGACTATTTGTAACCATAAGTGTTCTTCTTAACCCGAGAACAATAGTACGTACGAGGTTTACGTAGGTTTTACGTAAGTGTCCTTCTTTACCCGAGGACAGTGGTACGCGTGGGGTTTACGTAGGTTTTACGTAAGTGTCCTTCCTGACTCCGGAAGACAGTAGCATGTGTGAGTTTACGTAGGTTTTACGTAAGTGTCCTTCCTGACCCCGGAAGACAATAATATGTACTTGTTTACGTAGGTTTTACGTAAGTGTCCTGCTTAACCTGAGGACCATGGTAGATAGTCTAGTAGCCGTGTAGGTACGAGTAATTGTTCAATCCATCATTCAACCCATTCCCAATCCCCGGGAATCCCATGCCTTGGTAAAGAGTGTGAACTCACCTTGGTTTGCTCGGTAAGCTAAACTATGTGCTCGCAATTAATCAATCAAGTCCTATAGTATGCACGTATACTCAATTAGTTCATGTTCGTAAGGTTTCATGTACAATCAATACCACAGAGTGTTTGGCCGTTAACGTCATGCATCATACAACAGTCAAACAAGTTCACATAATTCATGATTCACATAGTTGATTACTCAGTCTATTACATCCATATCATCCATTAATATACTTAACAAAAGTAACACACTTAGCGGAATTAAGATGCTTAACATAATTATACTTAACAGCAATTAACATTCTTAACAGAGTTAACACGTTTAACTGGATTAACAACCTAATGTAGTTAAGAACAAACAGAGTTGCATACACACAAGTTTAATAACTAACAGTGTTAATTAAATAAATAGAGTTAACAACTTAACAACATAACAGGGGTTTTACATGCTTAACAGAGTTAGTATATTTAACAGAATTGACTTCTAACTGAACCATAAATAACTGAGTTTGCATGCTTAACAAGATTACAAACTAACAGAGTTATAACTAACAGTTTATAACTAACAGAGTTATTGTTTAACAGTTACAGAACTAACAGGGCCGAAAACACTATGATTCGAAATCCACATGAGCCGAAATCCCCTAAAGGGCCGAAATCCAACTTGGGCCGAAAACACTCTTGGGCCGAACACTCTAGTGTTTTCGTTGACTTCAAGTGTGACGAAAACACACAAGTGTTTTCGTCCAATGATGTGATTTCGTTGGCCAGACTTCATCTTCTCCACAGATACATAAATAAATTTCCTGATATCAATTCGTGGATCCTTGTTCTATCATACAGAATCAGTATTCAATTTAACAACCACATAAACATCCATAAGTGCCATATCATCTAAAACAGATTATATCCCCAAATCATCTAAAACAGATTATATCATGATCATACGATAAGCATCCTAAGTTAACTGAACATGTATATCACTAACCAGAGATCGAACAAGGAGGGTTTGGCTTCGACCGAGAGGGGGCTGCCGTCAAGTTCCAAGGGTAGAGAGAGAGAGAATGTGTGTGAGTTGTGGTTAGGGTTTGCCAAATAATGTTCACATAAAGGTTAACCAGATATTTATTAAATCACAACTGGGCCAAAGCCCATTTATCAGATTGGGGTGATTTCGTGGGTAGGGTTTCCAGCCCAAAAATCCATATTTAGTTATAAGATACCAATTAACACAAGATCCCTCATTAACATACACTACAAACACATTTAATCCACACACCATATAAATCATACACATCATATAAATTACAATACGATTTGTCATAATACACACGTGTACAGTTGTGAACAAACAATTCGTGTCAAACAAACGATCTATAAAATTAACGTGCAATAATACGAAGATGGAATCTCAGAAACTCGGGTTGTCACAATGTACGCATCTTCGAATGAGTTGGTCGGCACACATTTTGAAAAGATAAGGATCTTCCCAAAAATAATGCTTCACATTAGCAAATAATTTCTTTCTTTGATGATGTGGCCAACCTTTTGCGACTATACCGCTAGCTAGGTAGTTAGCATAGTCGGCGTACCATGGTTCTTCTCTGTATTCCACCATTTCTAGGGACTCTGTTGGAAATTTTTCGTTGATTTATTCGTCCCTGGTTGCCTCCAAAGCTGGGTCTTCTAAGCGCGAAAGATGATCTGCTGCGGTGTTTTTTGCTCCTCTTTTGTCTTTGATTTCGATATCAATTTCTTGGAGGAGTAAAATCCACCGAATCAAACGTGGTTTTGCGTCCTGCTTTTTGAAGAGATATCGAATGGCTGCATGATCTGTATAGACTATTGTTTTAGAAAGAACAAGATAAGAACGAAATTTATCAAAAGCAAATACCACAGCTAGTAATTCTTTTTCAGTTGTTGTGTAATTTTCTTGTGCATCGTTAAGTGTTTTACTAGCATAATAAATTGGGTGAAAATGCTTTTCTTTTCTTTGTCCTAAGACAGCTCCAACTGCAAAGTCACTTGCATCACACATGATTTCGAAAGGAAATTTCCAATCAGGCGCTATCATGATAGGTGCATTGACTAGCATTTCCTTTAGGGTTAGAAATGCTTGATTGAAATCCTTGTCAAAGATGAAAGGGGCATCTCTTTCAAGTAATTTTGTTAGAGGCCTTGATATTTTAGAAAAGTATTTGATAAACCGCCTATAAAATCCGGCATGCCCTAGGAAACTTCTGATAGCTCTAACGGAGGATGGGGGTGGTAATCGAGAGATAGTGTCTATTTTGGCTCGATCAACCTCCATTCCTTCGCTTGAGATCTTGTGACCGAGTACTATTCCCTTCGTTACCATGAAATGACATTTTTCCTAATTAAAGGTGATGTTAGTTTCCTCACATCGGGATAGCATTCGTTCAAGGTTATCGAGGCATTGGTCGTATGAATCCCCAAAGATAGAAAAGTCGTCCATGAAGACTTCCATTGTCTTTTCTATCATGTCATGGAAGATGGCTACCATGCAACGTTGGAAGGTTGCGGGGGCATTACATAGACCAAATGGCATGCGTCGATAAGCAAAAGTTCCATAGGGACATGTGAAGGTTGTCTTTTCTTGGTCTTCGGGTGCTATCGGGATTTGAAAGTAACCTGAAAAACCATCCAAGAAACAGTAGAATTTATGACCGGATAATCTTTCTAACATTTGATCAATAAAGGGCAAAGGAAAGTGATCTTTCCTTGTTGCTTCATTTAATCGTCTATAGTCTATACATACTCTCCATCCTGTGACGGTTCTCGTTGGTATTAATTCATTCTTTTCGTTGTATTACCGATTTGTAGTCATCATTCATTAAAATTTTGTGCGTGCACATGGAAGGACTTATTCCTTTAATATCTACAAGCTTCCAAGCAATCGCATTTTTTTGTTTTCTCAAAAGATTAATTAATTTTTCTTTTTCTAAACTACTTAACTTAGACGAAATAATTACACGTGATTTACCATCTTTTTCTAGAAAAGCATATTCCAAACCTTTTGGAAGTTCTTTGAGCTCAAGAGGTGGGTCTTTAGGAGACTCCTTATTGGGTTGCTCATTTTGATCAAGAACTTTAAAAGTTTGTTCTATGGCGACCTCTTCTTCAACAAAGTGGTCAATCTTTTCACTTGTATCGGGTGGTTCATCTTCATCTTCAATTAGGGGGTCATTATTGCCGAATGGATATTTCATTGATCGCTCAAGATCGACACTCTTTTTAAATGCCCCTAATTGAATTGATAGATTGTTGTTCTTCCGGTTTTTCAAAGCTTCGTGAGTTTTTACAAAGGGTCGTCCCAACACTAGAGGAGCGTCATCGAGAATGACAAAGTCGGTTGGGATTACCATTTGATTTGTTTGAACCAAGACATCCTCAACTACACCGATTGATTTTATTATCTTCTGATTAGATAGAAAAATGGGTATTTGAAGTGGAGAAAAATCACTAATACTTAATTTTTCAAAAATGTAGTTGGGCATTATGTTAACACAAAGATCTTTATCAATTGTGACATTACTAATAAATGAATTTTGAAAAAAACATGGGACCGGTGTAATGTTGATTTCAAATGGGTCTTCTTTTATTAGCGAAGTTTGATCATTAGTTAACTTAACGCTTACCGTTTCATCAATTTTAGTGTTAGTGTTTAACTCTTTTAACAACTTAGCATTAGTGGGAACTAAACAATGATTTTCAAAAGAAGGTGACAAGAGATTAATTTCTTCAAAATTAGACTCTTCTTGGATTTTAACGTTGACGGACTCACCTTTTTCGTTGTTTAACTCATGTGTCGGTGCTTCACTTATTTGTTCTTCCATTTTTACACTTTCAACTATCTCTTTTTTATTTAATTCTTCTCTTGCGCGGGACTCCTCTTCCCTTGCGCGAGATTCTTTTATGTAGCGCTCGATAGTTTTAAGGTGTTCTAATATCCTATCGGTCACTTTGGTGATAGAGTAAGGATCGGGATTTTCAAAGCTTGAATCCGGTTGTTCGATCCTTTGTTCCTCACAATACCCATATGAAATAGATGGTTCACACCATTGTTCTTCATTGTAAGCATATGATGGATAAGGGTCATAATTTTGTTCTTCATAATACTCATATGAGGTGGGTTGTTCACGCCAAGGTTCCTCATAGTAAGCATATGAAGGTGGTGGCTCATATCTTGGTTCCTCAAAGTATGAGTATGAAGGCTCATACCTTGGTTCATCAAAATATGAGTGTGAGGGAGGAGGTTCATACCTTTGGTCTTCATAGGATGTGTATGAAGTTGATGGCTCGTACCTGGGTTCCTCATAGTAGGTGTATGAAGTGGATGGTTGATATAAGTTACAATATTGAACCGAGTGCGGGTCACCAAAATTAGTGCAATAATTATTCCTATAATCATCCTCCTCATAGGTGTAGTTGTAACCTCCTGAGTATTGATCCATAAGTGTTAGTGCAGTATGTCTATCGCCTCCGTCATCTCAAGACCGTAGCAGAAATAGTTTATTTCTAGTGTTATATTGTAATATCTAGTTTAGTAAGGCAAGGTGGCATTATTGTAAATAAGGAGAATCTCCTTATATCCCTTGGCCTATAAATAGGAACCTAAGGTGTTAGGTTTAGAACTTTTGTCACATTTGAGACCTGGAGCTTTGAAGGTTAGAGAGAGAAGCTAGAGAGAGAAAGTGACATCGTGATTCAGGTGCTTTGTACGATTTCATATCAATCAGTAGAATCACTGATTATATTACGTTCTCGTGTGTTCGGTCACGTTCGTGTACGGATTCCGCACGTCACACGTTCGGTTCGCAATCGTTTCGGAGTCAAAACCGGTCCTAACAAGTGGTATCAGAGCAGGTTCTCGATTGCACGGATCAAACGCACGATTTCACAAGGAAAATCATCAGAATCAGATTCAAATTTCACTCAGATTTGATCAATTTCTTCATCTTTACGTTTCTTCACGTTTTCGACCGAAAATCATCAAATTAAACGACTTTTTACGGTTAAAATCGGCTAAAATTTGGATATGTTGTGCGAAAATACGTGATCTATAAGCCTACAAATTTTCAGATCTTATTTCAAAGCCGTTTGGGAGAAATCTAAGATTTTTTTATCGGAAAAGTTGGTAAAATGTTGACTGTTGCTGTTATGAATATGATGAATGTCATCCGCTCGGATTGCAATCCGAACGGACAGTAGTCTCACCCGCACGGACAACCCATCTTTTCATTGCATTGCATTTAAATGGTTGACTTTGACTACCACCCGTGCGGATAGCAATCCGAGTCTAAGCACCTCCTACAATTCGTTAAAGACCTTGACTTTAGTTGACCTATCCGAACGGACACTTGTCCGAACGGATAACAATCCGTGTCATTACATCTCCCACTAAAGTCACTTTAGTCAACATTATTATCTTTGTCAGAAACTTTGTCGACATTCATGTGAGTCATTAATTGAATTCGGTGAGCATGTGACTTTCATTGAATCCAACATAGTCGCATCTTTTGAAGATTCTTTAATTGTAATTGTCATTTTGCATGTGAATCTGACAGTTTGCATTATGGTTAATTGTTGTGGTCAAAAGGTCAAAATGCTATCTGATCGGACAAGATATTTGTCATTTAGTGCCATACATTGAGAAGTTATCCGCTCGGACAGCTTTAATCCCATCCGTTCGGACAGCTTCAATCCCATCTGGTCGGATAACAACTTCATCCGTCCGGACAGCAACCCCACCCGAACGGATAGCAACTTCATCCGAACGGACAACAATCTCACCCGAACGGACAGCGTTGTCACGAGATTATTTTCATTATTGACTTTGTTGACTTGTCACTCGTTCGGACAGCATCCCACCCGATCGGACAGCACCTCACTCGATCGAACAGCTTCTGTCCATCCGCTCGGATCACAAAAACTCATCCGAACGAAGTCTATTTTTGGCCCATCCGATCCAAGTGTTTGATATTTTTGTTGTAACTAATCATTGTTATTTGATTGTTTCTTGTGTTGTGATTTACGAGGTGTGAATATCGAGGAAATAAAATCATGGCTGAAATAAAAAAGAGAACCCGAGAAGAGATTCTGAAAGAGAAAACTTACCGAGAAAGAAACATTGCTTTGAACAGAATGAATGAAATGCAAGAAGAGTATGAGAGGGCTGTCAGCAGTAAGAGATGGGATAAGAAGAGAGAGTGCTATTTCAACAGAGAAGGTGAACCTGTTGTTCCGAAGAAAGACATAATTTTTGAAGATGTTCTTCTCATAATTCCTTCATCTGCCGAATACTATAGAAATGTATTAAAAGATGACACTTATGCAAGACGGCATGAAAAGGAAATAAGATATGCCATGACATCATGTTTGAGGAAGAGGGATGAAGAAAGAATGAAGAAGAATGTTGAGAAGATGGTTGTTGAGTTGAAGAAGGTCGCTGAAGAAGTGAAAGTAGAGAATGTGAAGGTAGAAGAAAAAGTTGATGAAAAGGTTGTTGTGAATGAAGAAGTTGTGAAGATTGTTGAAAAAGTGAAAGAAGAAGTTGTGGTGAATGTAGAAGTTGAGAAAGCTGTTACTGAAGAACAGCAGATTGTAGAAGATGAGAAGAAAATTGAAAGTTTGGCTGAAGTAAAGAATGAGAATTTGGAAGCTGGTGATGTTGGTGATGAAGTTGGTGTTGAAGGAAAGAAGAATGATGCTGATCAGACAAATGCAGCAGAGAACACCGAGGTGCCAATCGCTGAGGTAAATTCTAATTCTGAAATTAAAATCAAAATCATTGAACAGTGCAAGAAATGCATGGTAACGTGCAGTGCTTGTACTGAAAAAGACGAACAATTTAAAATAAGAAATCTTGAATTCAATAAAATTGAAAAAGTTTTCAAAAATAAATGCAAAGAAATGTTAGAAAACGAAAAAGTTTTGAAAGAAAATGATGAAAAACTTTTGGAAAAATGTAAAGAGTTAGAAAAAGAAAATGAAATTTTAAAAGAAAATGTTTTGAAAAAGACAGAACAATGTGACCAAAAGGAAATTGTTTGTCAAGAAATGAAGAAAGCATATGATTCAATAAAATTGGCATATCACATTACAAAAGAATCATATGAAAAAGTGAAAGATGAAATGAAATTTGCTCAATCAAGAATGAATTATTTTCCTGAAACAACTAAAGAGCTTAAGCGAATGTATGAAATAAAACAAGGTGTTGTTAATTCCTACATTGAGGATGTTGCTAACCTAAAGCGTCAGATTGCTGATTTAGAACAGGATAACAACAAGTTAAAGAGTTATCACGTGTCGTCATATGTGCTTGAACGTATTTTCAATATAAAACCGGGAGATGGTGAATCTGAGCAAAACAAGAAAGGTATTGGCACAGAGTTTCATCAAGTTCCACCACCGGAAAAGTTTGTATTTTATGATGATGAAAAGGTCGAAAAAGCTTTCAACTTGGTAGATCAATTGCCAGATAACATTGACATAACCTATTCCAGATCTGATGATTCTAGTGATTCAGAGGTGGTAGGTAAGGTCGTTGAAAGTGTGTTGAAAGAAGAGTCAGTTGATACAGGTAAATCTGAATCACAGGATGAAAATGAAGGAAATTTTCATGATGGATATCTGAAAAACTTGAAATCCGAGAAAGATTTGAATGATGATTCAAAAGGATTGGTTTATACCATGATTGGATCGGACAAATTATTCTTAGATGTTGTATTCCCGATTCAGAATGTGATTTCAGAAAAGGTTGATAGAGTTTTCAAGATGGTTGAGATTGAAAAATCTGAAATTTCAAAGTATGCTGGAAAAGGTCACAAAACTTTTTATAACAAACCTGGTTACAAGAAGAAAAACATGAAGGCTGGGTTGGGTTATAAGAAGAAACAAAGTCGAAATAAAAATGAATCGCCAAATTTTCAGACAAAAATGAATTTTATTCATGGAACAAGTTCAGAAGAAGAGAAAGAACTCCAATTTAGACGTCAGTCTAATGAAGAGTTCTATGCTCAGAAAAAGCAACAACAACAGGTCAAAGATGTCTCAAAAAGAACATGCTTTAAATGTGATCAAACAGGACATCTTGCACGCAAGTGTCCAAATCTGAAACCTGTTGATGTTGAGACGAAAAAGAAGTCTGTTTATGTTCAGAAACAGAAGTCTGATGTTGTCAATCAGAAGTCAACCAAGTTTGATTCAAAGCAAACTTGGAAGCCGAAAATGTCAAAGGCTGACTCACAACAAACATGGAAACCAGTGACACCCAAATTAAGAACAACACAAAGTTGGATAAACACGGTTGATGCAACAAAACCAAACGAGTTTTGGAAACCAAAAGTTGTTGTTCAAAAAGAGTCAAATTTTTACAAACGAGGTACTCCTAAAGGTCAAACATGGAGTGTTAAGAAACAAACGACTTTGGTAAATGATGAAAAAGTTGAAGTCAAAGTTGAAAAAGTCTTTGTTCAGAATGACAAAGATTTTCCGAAGTTAAATGATGCATATTGTGTTGAAATGCCTAAGGTCCAACAGACCTGGGCTAAATTGTTCAAGTAATTGAGTAATTTGAATGTGCAGGTGCTTCTGAAGAATTCTGAATGACAACAAGAGGAGTGTCGAAGCAGCCTGGCACGAGATGAGAATGCTGCTGGTCCCTGCAACTGTTGAACAGGAAGTTTGTTTGTTTTCTGTACAAAAATAAACCATATGTCAAAAATCCTAAAAAAATTGAAAAATTGAAAAAACCAAAAATATGTTTTTATTTTGTCAAAATTTTGAAAAACCAAAAATATGTTTGTTTTTAAATTTGTCAAAAATTCAAAAATTTCAAAAATATGTTGATTGAATACGCCGAAACCCTCACGGCAGAACAAACATGATTACTTTCACAAGATTGAAAAACGGTTTTCAAACTGTAAAATATCAATGTGTTGTAAATCATGGGGGTACATTATTTTTCTGCAAATCAGTGCATGAGAAGCAGAAAATGGATGGCGAGACAAAGCTATCAGTGTCGGTTTGTCAAATTTTATTTAAATGATTTTGCATTTTAGGGGGAGTAATATTGTCAGAAAATCCAAAAACATTAGAAAATTTGAAAAAGCAAAAAACATGATAAAATTCAAAAATGAGTTTTGTGTAAAAAGAGGAAATGATAGTACATCAGTAGACAGTTACAGTATGCTAAAGAAATGTAATGATTATATAGCGTTAAACGGTCTCACTGATGATATGCCGATAGGTTTTTATACATTTAGTAAACTTTTTAGGGATACAAACCTAAATTCAAACTTGCTTATTTCGTGGGGAACACTACTTGGATATATAGGTAACCCCTGAAATCTCGTTTGAAGGACCCCTCTTTCTGAGATACTAGGTCTTTATGCTTAGTGATATCTGGGGTATTATCCCGGGACTTCTGATTTTGCGGAAGCAATGGCCTAGTCCTCGGAGAATACTTTACACTTGCTTGAAATATAGCCTACCCTCAGCATAAAAAATGATGAAACATTGAAAAAATATGCAAATCGTGTGCTGTTGAAGAAAAGATCCTCTAAAGGGGACACACCAAATGTCGAAGCCGTCATCTCTCTGCTGAATGGAAGTTCTGACCTGAGCTCTCACGGTTATTCGCAATTTAACCCCTTACAGATATCATCTAGGTATACTCACCTGTAAGACTGAATATTGGGATCTGGATACGGGAGTATATTCAAGAGGTGGGACACATGAATGAGTTTAAGTTCTTAAAACATCTAATTCGTATCCTGAATCAGTTGAAATTTGTGTGAAAATTTAAGTGGATCAGTATATCGACAATCTAAGTGAATTGTTTAATTCTTAATGTGTAACTAAGCTCAACGGTACTTGTGACTTGTCAAAAACTGATATGATCCTCTGACGCAAACTCAAACAAAAATATTATCTGTAAATATGTTTGTAAATATTTCTTTACTGCTTTATATTTCAGAAAATACAAAAAGATTTTGATTTCTGCTTTATTTTCGACAACCGATGTCTGGGAAGCTGAGTTTCAAAATCTAAATATGCTGATCGTGTTTCTGAAAATAAACAAGTTCATTAAGTTGAAACTTGAAATTTAAAAAAAAAATAAAAAATCAAAAACAGTTTGTGATATCTCCAAGGTCATTAAGTTGGACTTGGATGATTAACTGTGAAGGATTTGGATGCTTAGATTGTTAAAATCTATAAAAAAGCCAGTTTTCGATACTTAATATTGCCAAATCTTTGAGATTGTTGATAGGGGGAGTGAATCAAGTATTCCTGGATACATTCATATTATTATATCTTAAAGCCAGGATCTTGATTTAGATAGTTTAAATAGAGCCAGGTTACAATTCCTGGACGATTGGATATTCAAAACATTGTTACTTATGAACGTTTGAGAATTGCAGATGCTATACCAGACTACGATCCCGATAGCCGAGTCTAAGAGGGAGTCTGAAGATGAGCTCAACGCAAGAGGAAGCGTGGATTCAATTAGCCAGGAAACTATCCTGAAGGAGCTTGTATACGGAAAGCCAGATGACGATCCCAAAGCACGGAAGCTTGACGAAAGGGGGAGCCTGAAGAGTCTACCGAAAGGAAAAATCTGAAGCTGAAGACAGATCCACGGGGATTCTGTTCAAGCTAGAGAAAGAAAGACCAGACGCTACGAGTCTGACTAAATGTTTGAGATTGACTGCGGCAATATCCAAGGGGGAGTCTGTTAGTGCAGTATGTCTATTGCCTCCGTCATCTCAAGACCGTAGCAGAAATAGTTTATTTCTAGTGTTATATTGTAATATCTAGTTTAGTAAGGCAAGGTGGCATTATTGTAAATAAGGAGAATCTCCTTAGATCCCTTGGCCTATAAATAGGAACCTAAGGTGTTAGGTTTAGAACTTTTGTCACATTTGAGACCTGGAGCTTTGAAGGTTAGAGAGAGAAGCTAGAGAGAGAAAGTGACATCGTGATTCAGGTGCTTTGTACGATTTCATATCAATCAGTAGAATCACTGATTATATTACGTTCTCGTGTGTTCGGTCGCGTTCGTGTACGGATTCCGCACGTCACACGTTCGGTTCGCAATCGTTTCGGAGTCAAAACCGGTCCTAACAATAAGAATCACTCAGCAGACCACAGCCAAGTCTCGAGATCATAAAACAAAAATAAAAACGGAAACAGAGGTTGGACACGACCCCGTGTTCAGTGGACACGGCCCAGTGTACAGAATTTGTATCTGGGCGTTTTAATTAAAGTTACTGATTTAGTTAAGCACGGGGCGTGTTCAGTGGACACGGCCCCGTGTTCAAGTTCTGTATCTGGGTGTTTTATGAAAAATATGCAGCACGGCCCCGTGTTCAGTGAGCACCGCCCCATGTTCAGTGAGCACGACCCGTGTTCAGGTTACTGTAAATGCAAAACTAAACTAAAATGCAGAAAAATGTGCGCGCGTTTTGAAAAGGTTTTGAAAAACTGATTAGGCCGTCAATTTTAAGCTTTCTTAAAATCCTTGTGTCCCCGGCAGCGGCGCCAAAAACTTGATGTGCGTGCGGTGTGATATAAATTTAAGTATATTTTAAGCCCTTTTTACACGTTAGTCAAGTTTTAAATTTATAAAACACGATATTTTACTAACACCAAACACACATATGGGCAAGTGCACCCATCGTGAGCGTAGTATAGTGTTGGCAAGATACCGAGGTCGTCCAAGGACACAAGAGCTTTTAGTACCGGTTTATCCTCAACGTCTAATCAAATCAAAAGTTAGAAAAAGGTTTTAAACTAGAAAAATAAAAACTAACTAAAATGCTGAAAAATAAAATAAAAGTAAAAACAGATAGACAAGATGAATCACTTGGCTCCGACTCGTGTATAGTGTAACCTTTGATTATTTCCGCACTTTTGCACTTTTTAAGAGATTATCTTAGTTATTGTAGTAGACCCCTCTTTTGAAGGTGACGTTACCCTCAACCCAGTAGTTTGAGTCAGCAAGGATACAATCCTAAAGGGTCGGATTATTGAAAGATAATTAATTAAGTTATTAATGCATATTATGGTAGGCCCCTCTTTTGAAGGTGACGTTACCCTCGGCTAAGTAGTCTGAGTCAGCAGGGATACAGTCCTAAGTAGCCGGGTTAAAGTATTAATAGTAGCTTACATATGAGGGGATCAAAGAGTTTGGACCCCCGCCATCCAATACCGGTGGGTATTGAAGGAGGTCATACTAAATTTGACCCAGGTCCTTGCAGCATCTATACACTGAAAAAGGCAAGACTCTTACCAAACCGTTTCCTTAACCCCCGACCAGGTAGCCAACATACCTCCATATAGACCGTGGAGATATGAATGGTGAAAATCTTTTATTTTATATAGACAGTAAAATAATGCCAAGACACCACGGACAAACGATAAGGAAGAATCACCTTCAACATAAGAAACTAGTTATTAAAGTCATTAATACATAACCAAGTAAAAAGTGCGAAAAGATTAAAAATAAAAAGTATTACACTAGACACTTGTCTTCACCAAGTGATGTAAGAGACTTAGGCAAACATGGCCTTTGATTGTCAAGAACTCTTATGATCAATCTTGGATCCCGAGACGACTCACACACTCTATGATGGACAATGGATGATGGTGGTGGATGATGGTGTTGTGATGGTGTTGTGATGGTGGTGGGTGGTGGGTGGTGGGTGAAGTGTGAGAGAGGTGGTGTGCCAAGGGATGGTTTGTAAATGAGCCAAGCACCCATATTTATAGCCTGAACAGCAGCTTAGGCACGGCCCCGTGTCCATTGGGCACGCCCTCGTGTCCATCCTCTTCTCTTCCTTCATTAATTGCAGTTTGTCTGCATTAGTTGACCACGCCCCCGTGTTCGCTGGGCACGCCCCCGTGTGCAGAAGCATATCTGTACTATCAAGATTTCCCCAGATTCTGCGAATCTTAGAGTTGACCACGGCCCCGTGTCCGCTGGGCACGCCCCCGTGGTGGGTGATAGAAGCTTCTATAGCTTTGTCTTTTATGCTGGCACTTGGGCACGCCCCCGTGTTCATTGAGCACGGGGCATGTTCAGTCTTCTTTATTTTGCTTGGGAAGATGTTGTCGGGGGGTCGGGCATGCCACGTTTGTTCCTTTTCTTGTATTTATGTTAGATTTAGCTGCATTTTTGCTTCTTTTGTTAATTTGAGCTCATTTAATCCTGAAAATACAAAAGGAAGACAAAAACACACTTTTTCCAACATTAGTACTAAAAAAAAAGTTAGTTTTATGCCACAATTGATGTAATTTATATGTTGCATTTTGTGCATATCACTAATTTCTCCACTCACCATGAAATCAAACAGTTTCTTAATAGATTCCGTCCGGTTTCAAAGCCGGTTGAGGATTACGAGTGTTCTAGACTCGTTCAAGGCATGCCTGTTTGTGCAATTTACAAAAATAAGGATGCATTCCACGGTAACGATGCAGCTAGGGGTGTAAACGAGCCGAGCCGAGCCCGAGGCCGAGCCCGACTAGGCTCAAGCTCGGCTCGTTATGTTTTTATAAAGCTCGACCTCGAGCTCGGCTCAGTTCGAGCCTACTTCTCTGACCTCGAGCTCGGCTCGTGAGTAAAACTCAAAGCTCGAGCTCGGCTCGAGCTATTTCGAGAACAACCTTAAATGAGCTAAAAGTTCGGCTCGAGCTCGTTTCAACAGCGATTAAGCGAGCCAAAATGTTATTATCATCATTATTATGTTATATATAAAAAAACTAAAAAAATAAGCCTCGTTTGGGCTCGCGAGCCTAAACGAGCTTTGTATTTTAGGCTCGAGCTCGGGCTCAATAACTAAACGAGCTCTATTTCAGGCTCGAGCTCGGGCTCGGGCTCGTTAAGGCTCGACTGGTTTGAGCTTTTAACTGAGCCGATCACGAGTAGCTCTCGAGCCTCTGGGATTGTTTAAACCCCTAGATGCAGCTGATGAAACCGAAGCTGTTATTTCGGTTGTTCAGTACTTCCGAGACGATTCAAGTGAGTCCAATGAAGCAAGTGTCTGTCTACTCAATTGAGAGGAATCATTATATGCTTCTTTCCTGATGCATGTCTGTGTCGAACAGTTTCTCCGTCGCTAATTTCTCCACTCACTGTGAAATCGAACAGTTTCTTAACAGATTCCGTTCGGTTTCAAAGCCGGTTGAGGATTACGAGTGTTTTAGACTCGTTCAAGGCATGCCTGTTTATGCGATTTATAAAAATAAGGATGCATTCCACGGTAAACGATGCAGCTGATGAAACCGAAGTTGTTATTTCTGTTGTTCAGTACTTTCGACACGATTCAAGTGAGTCCTATGAAGCAAGTGTCTGTCTATTCAATTGAGAGGAATCATTGCATTACATCCCCGTTGAAAACAAGTGGTTGTAATGATGGAACCCTTGATTTGAAAAACATTTTTGAGAAATCTATAGTTTAATACGCATCGTGTAGGTCTATACGATGCGTATTAATCGATGAATTTACAGAAATACCCCTGTTTTTCTGATAAATTCAGGGGGATTTTTGAGAAAATTCAAAGTTTAATACGCATCGTATAGGCCTATACGATGCGTATTAAGCTGATATACAATACGACATAGGCCTATACGATCGTATATGGCATTATTTCAAATTTAGTTTTATCGTGTTTCCCTCGGTTCGACGCGTATACGTCTCGTTTTTTGCCAAACTTTCGCATATTTTGTCGTTTTATGACGTATACCTTCAACATAAGTCGTTTCGGTGCCGTTCGGTTGCGTGCGAATATCGTATTCCATGATTACGTACAGTTTTGTTTGAAATCCACTTGGACTCCATAATGCCGTGTTATATGTATACGTGTGTGTAAATATCGTTAGTCGCGTACTTTGACGTATTTTTGCGTATTTTGACGTATTCTAACATATTGTTGCGTATTTAATAGTATTTTTACGTATTTGAGCGTATTCTAACGTATTTTAGCTTATTTTAACCTATTTTAGGGCATTTTTACGTATTTTAGCGTATTTTAAAGTATTGTAACGTATTTTAACATAATTTAGCGTATTGTACCGTATTTTAGCGTATTTTAACGTATTTTATCGTATTTTAGCCTATTTTAGGGTATTTTAGCGTATTTTAACGTATTTTAGCGTATTTTAATGTATTTTAGCGTATTTTAACCTATTTTAGCGTATTTTTCGTATTTTAGCTGTTGTTGAAGGATAACGCAAACAAGTTCTACACAGTTTGTTATTCACAGTTGTCAAACTCATTGCGTGCATTCATATTGTTTTAGACAACAACAGATAATGAACGGATTGTTGGACTTCTTGCTCCAAATGGACGCCTCAATTCATCTTTTTTACTCTTTTCTTCGATTTCAACAAATCTTTTCAATAATCAGCATGCAACAAAGAGACCGCCTTGTTAATTTTAATGAAGCAATGAAGATTGAATCTGCAAACCGCAACAGTTGTCAAATTCGTTGCGTGCTTTCATATTGTTTAGACAACAATAGATAATAAACGGATTGTTGGACTTCTTGTTCCAAATGCAACTGTGAATATTGAATGTGCAACGAAGCAATGAAGAGACCGCCTTGTTAATTTTAATGAAGCAATGAATATTTTTAGAGAAGCATTGGGATTCAAGGGTTTAGTTGGAGCATGAAGAAACGAAACCCTAACAACGCTGATACAAACACATACCAACTGATTCAGATTTAAACAATGCACGCCTTAATTCATCTTTTTTACTCTTTTCTTCGATTTCAACAAATCTTTTCCTTTTCCTTCAATTTCGAGAACACTCTCCGTAACAGGAAAACGTGTCGGGTTCTTCTACTAGTGGTATTTTAATGAAGTATTGAAGATTGAATGTGAAAATCGCAACCGTTTTTTACTACGGAAACGGTGGCTATGCGAAATACAAACCGCAATCGTTTGTGACTATGGGAAACACAAGTTTTCATTTTGAGCTTGATGGATGTCCGTTATCTCAACGCTTCTCCTTACATTATTGATCTGGAATTGGAGAACCGTTGTTAATTTAGTGCTTCTCAATCATATATTATTTATTGAAACATAACTGAAACAGTCGAAAAAAACTGAAACAATCAGATATTATCTATCTGTGTGTGTCACATCCATCCTGTAATAGCAATCGATATTGTTTAATTTTACAGATTTGTTTCTTATTGGCCATTATTCTACTGAATATTTGGGTACTTCTTCTAATGGCGCCTCATTAGCGCTGTTAACTACCAAAAGAAAGCATACACAAATAGTTCTAGTGGACGAAGCAAAGAGACCGCCTTGTTAATTTTAATGAAGCAATGAAGATTGAATGTGCAAATCGCAACCATTTTTTACTATGGGAACGGTGGCTGTGCGAAATAAAACCGTAACCGTTTGTGACTATGGGAAACACAAGTTTTCATTTTGAGCTTGATGGATGCCCGTTATCTCAACGCTTCTCCTTAGATTACTGATCTGGAATTGCAGAACCGTTGTGTATTTGCTTGCTGATTTGGAATTGGAGAACCGTTGTGTATCTGAATCAGGTTCTCAAACAAACACTACTAAAGATGAGTTGGTATTGAACCAAGAATATGAAGATCACGGTGCAGACACGGGGGAAGAAAGTCAGTGGACTGCCACAGATGAAGTCAAATGTGATCAAACATGGACATCAGACGTAAATCTTGAAGCAAATATGTATTTCCCAATTTGCGGAACATAATCCCAAATTGTCTAGAGAAGCGCTTTTATCATGTGTCATATGGTAACAAGAGTATGTTGTTCCAAGATCAATTCCAATTGTAGTTTTTTCAACTCTCCTGTTCCAAATGCCGCTGATGAAACTGGAGTTGTTATCTCGTTTTTCAGTACTTTCGTGATAAATACAATGTTCATCTTCGTTATCCTTTGCTTTCTTCACTTCAAGCAGGCACGGATGCTAAACATATTGTTATTACATCCGAGACGATTCAAGTGAGTCCTATGAAGCAAGTGTCGGTCTATTCAATCGATAGGAATCATTGCATTACATCCCTGTTGAAAATCAGAATCGATAAATTTAGAGAAAATGGGGTTGAAAGATGATAACCCAACAGTGGAGGATCTCATTCTACAGCTTCGATGAAGTCAAATGTGATCAAACATGGATATCGGACGTAAATCTTGAAGCAAATATGTGCTTCCCAATTTGCGAAACATAATCCCAGATTGTCTAGAGAAGCGCTTTTATCATGAGTCATATGGTAACAAGAGTATGTTGTTCCAAGATCAATTCCAATTGCAGTTTTTTAACCTCTCATGTTTCAAATGCCGCTGATGAAACCGGGGCTGTTATCTCGGTTGTTCAGTACTTTCGTGATAAATACAATGTTCATATTCGTTATCCTTTGCTTTCTACAATTCAAGCAGGCAAGGATGCTAAACGTACTGTTATTACATCCGAGACGATTCAAGTGAGTCCTATAAAGCAAGTGTCGGTCTATTCAATCGATAGGAATCCTTGCATTACATCCCTGTTGAAAAACAGAATCGATAAATTTAGGGAAAATGGGGTTGAAAGATGATAACCCAACAGTGGAGGATCTAATTCTACCGCTTCGATAAATTCAGGGGTATTCTCTAATAATGTTTCCTAGATGTTTGAAGACCGACAAATGTCCAAAGTGTTGCTTCTGCGTTCGCGTGACGGAAAGCTACCGCGTGACAGGAAGCTACCTTGCAAAAATTAAAAAATAAATCGACACCCTCAATACGCATCATATAGGCCTATACGATGCGTATTACTTTTTGGTAGGGGACACTGGCAGCCTTTGGCGGACATAGAAGTTTGAACCCACCTCAATACGCATCGTATAGGCCTAACGATGCGCATTGGGGGTGTCGATTTAATCCCCCAAGGTGTGCCAATAATACGACCCTATGTAAAATTGGTACGAGTACCAATATGATATGAGTACCAAATAGGTAAAATCAATACAAGTACCATAAATACCATAATATGAAATAAAACATAATATAAAAAACTTTTAAAGTTCTATAAAAAATCATATGAAATATAACATATTATAAAAAAACTTTTAAAGTTCTATAAAAAAACGCTACCAGTACCTTTTTTACTCGTACTCGTACCAATACCGAAAGTACCGAATACCAAAATCAATAAAAATGGGTACCAATACATGTACCGAGTACCTAAAATCAGTACGTATACAGGTACGAGTACGAGTATTTAGGAAAAAATGTCCATCCCTAAATGAGACAATGTCGGGCCTGCTCAACTTCTACCCTACGGACCATGGCGCTCTCCCCTCTCCACATACATTCTAACCTTTCTTTCTCCTCCCTCACATAGCCAACATTTCTTGTTACATGTATTGCGGACCTTATCTCTCGTCATCTCTCTTTTCATGTTGGCATTTGTGAAGTTACAAACTATGAGTAACTCATGCTCTCGGTGTGTGTGTATTTTTCTCATAAAATAAAAGGTTTACGAAGAAAAATAATGCACAATCCCGAACATTAATCTATAAGTGAAGTTCAATTAATATTTATATCATATAGCCAACATTTATGTGAGTAGATATACTATTTATGCAGTGGCGAAATTTGAGATTTCCGACCGTGGGGTCGAAAACGTATATACCAAAAATTTCTATAAAACCAGGGGTAAAAAACGTATATACCCAAAAATTTCTATACGAAAACTACATACTCTCCAATAACGAGCGAAAAGTTCGGGGGGTCGGCCACCCCCATTGGCGCAGCATGTAAGGGGCCGGGGGGGGACGTCCGCCCCCCGGGATTTTTCGCTCAGTAGTGTTATATATGTAGTTTTCGTATAGAAATTTGTGGGTATATACGTTTTCACCCCCCCGGTTCTATAGAAATTTTTGGGTATTCTATAGAAATTTTTGGGTATATATGTTTTCACCCCCCCCCCCCCGGCCGAAAAATCCAAGCTTCGCCACTGGCCACCCCCTTCCGCCCCACAAAGCTACGCCCTTCTATTCATGAACGATAATGTGAGGGCCATTCATACACCGCCAAGTGGTTTCACTTTCTTTATTTCTTTTTATTTGCATCATTACAAGTATACGTTAAAAACAAACCGATATGGAATATTACAAGTATACGTTAAAAACAAACCGATATGGAATATAAACACAAAAAGGGGCGCCCAATCATGTGGTAAGGGTGTGTGATTTCTTGTGATGACGTTCTGGTTCACCCCTCGCCACTCCGGTTCAATCCCTATTTCTAGGTTTCCACTGTTTTTTCTTTAATATTTAGTTTAGGCAACTTCTTTAATATCTTACTTTTGGGTACACTGTGTAAGGATAAGCATTTGGTACCGGTACCGATTTTCATTTTCTTCGTTTTTCGGTACCGGTACGGTACTGGTATTTAAAGGTAAAACACTGGTATATTCGGTATTGATACCAATTTTTCACGTATTTCGATACCAGTACCGAATCGAACGGGTACCGTACTCATCCCTACCATTATGTATACGTTTCCATCAAAATTTGGTTAGAAATAGCCCCGCTTCCGTCTCAGCACACGGGTATAACCTCTAGCTTATTTTACGTTTGACAAAGTAATTTACATATCTTTATTTAAAACTTTTAAATTATATTTAATCACTCGTTTATAAATTAAAGGGTCTCCTCCCAGCCCAGCTGGGTAATCCCATGGGGTTTGGTTGGGCCGGTCTCCGGTTCGATCCCCGGTTGTGGCATTATGGGGAGGGGGGGGGGGGTGGTCCCAATGATAGATCGTATCCTACCGAGGCATGGTGCGGTCTTGAGGGCAACCCGATTTTACCCAGCTATTACCCCAGCGGGTCTCTCGTGTGGGGGCAGTATGGTTTCCGGGCGGAAGTCAGCTTGCGCGGCGGCCGGGGCCTGATCGAACATCGCGTCCGAGAGTGCGGGGCTGACAGGGGAATGTCTTTGACGTGAACCCGGTGACCAATAGGTCCAGTACATAGAAAGTCACGTTTCAAAAGAAAATTGAGCTAGGGACAAAATTGGAAAATATTTACTCTGAAACAAAATGGTCCCACAAACGTATCCGTAACCCCCCACAGTTAACGGTAACGGCAGGTTGCCGGTTTAAGGTGACAGTCGACGGCCATTGGGTTAATCTTCCCCTTCACTCATGAACAAATATTTCCCTATTTTGCATGCATACACCCTTTCTCTCTCTAAAACCCCAACTTTCTCTCTCTAAAAATATACCCTCTCCCATTTCATCATCAATCCACACTCCTATTCCAGTTCATCAACACACTCCAAAATCATCAAATCACCCCTTTATTTTATATATTTTTAAAATTATTCATCAAACAAATTCTTCTTCAAAAATTTTATAACAAAGTTGAAACCCTTGTTATTGTTTGTTTTTCTCTCTAAATCTGCTGTTTCTGATGCAATGGAGCCTCAAAGAAACTCTCAGATGCTACAAAATTTATACGCGGTGGGACCCGAAGCTAGGTTTCAGTCAATGTCGGCGCCGCTGGTGGTTCACGACGGTGTTTGGACGGCCTATGATCGGAATCAGATACCCGATGTGGATGAAAGCGTGTCTAATTTGTTTTCTTCACTTAATATTTCATCTCCCGGCAATTTTCATTGCCGGAATATTATTCCTCAGGTGGGTTACGACGGTGGAGTCACCGGCGCCGGTACCGGATCCCCGATCGGCGCCGGCGAGGGTTCCGGTCGTCACCCGTTTCGGGCCGGAATTCGAAGCAGTTATTATACCCGTGGTGGACAGACTAGCGCCCTTACGGTGGAGCCGCAGCGGAATTATTATCCTCTGTGGAGGAATAGAGAGGTGGGTTGTTCTGTTGGGTTTGACCAGATGTTTGACTTTGACCAGTCGTTTGACTTGCTACCCAAGGAACATATTTACAATCCATATAATGTTTCAAGATCTGTTAATGTTAGTGTTTTGTCTTTGAAAGAATTGAGGGGTAAGGTTTATGCACTGGCTAAGGATCAGAATGGTTGTAGATTGTTGCAAGCAAAGTTTGAGAATCCTAGTGATGAAGAGGTTGAGTTTGTGTTGTATGAGGTTTTGGAGTACATTAGTGAGTTGATGAAGGATCAGTTTGGGAATTATTTGATACAGAAGCTGATTACTGTGTGTAATGATGATCATAAGTTGAGGATGCTTCTGTCTTTGACTGATGTTCCTGTGGAAATGGTTCTTGTTTGTATGAACCCACATGGGTATGTTTTGTTATTTTAGTTTTTATTGTTATTGTTGTTTTGATGATCATTGAGCCGAGGTCTCACCGGAAGCAGCCTCTCTATTCCTACGGGAGAGACAAGGCTCCTCCTCATCAGACCCTACCTTAGCTTTGCCATTGGTGGGATTTACTGAGAATGAGCAGTGGCGAAGCTTGAGATTTCCGACAGGGGGTCGAAAATGTATATACCTAAAAAAAATTATAAAACCGAGGGGTCGAAAACGTATATACCTAAAAAATTCTATACGAAAACTACATACCAGACACTACTGAGCGAAAAGTTCGGGGGGTCGGGCGCCCCCCGCCCCCTTCTATCCTGCGCCCATGATGATGATGATGATGATGTTGTTTTGATGATGATGTTGTTGATTGTGTAGGACTAGAGCGATGCAGAAGTTATTGGAGAATTTGACGGACCCGTATCATATTGCGTTGGCTATGGCGGCTCTGCGCCCTGGTGCGGCTAGATTGGCTAGTGATCCGAATGGTCACCATGTTATTCAGTATTGCTTGATTCATTTTCCTAGTGATGTTATTGAGGTATCATTTTCATAATGTAGATTTGGTTCATTGATAGTACACCTTGATCTTACAATTTTTTAACGGGTATCTTGAATGTGTTCTATAAGTCTATCAAGGGCGGGCTCATAGGAAGTGAAATAAAGCAAGGGCTTTAGGCACCCAAATTTTAAAAATAAATAAATAAATAAATCATATGTTGTTACTTGGGCTTCGGGATTGTTGGTTACGGGGTTTATGGTCGATAATTATACATTTACACAGAAGATATAGGAATCATCGGAACGAAAGCACTTTTTATTTTTACTACAAAAGCCTCATTTTTATTATCTGCTTTGGGCCCCTAAAGAGCTTAAGCCACTTTGATGTCTATTTGGCATAAAATGTAATATTCTTTGAACTAAGATCAGTCAACTTATATTGTTGGCAGCCTATTCTGAATGAGATAGCAGATAAATGTTATGAAGTTGCAACGGATAGAAGTGGCTGCTGCGTGCTGCAGGCGTGTATGGAGCACTCTCATGGAAAAGTGAGAAATCGTTTGGTTGCTGAGATTTTGGGCAATGCAGTAGTTCTAGCAGAAGATCCTTACGGGTTTGTGTCCCTAAATCCTTATATATATATATAAAAATAAAATGTCTTGTTCTTTATCTAAGACTAAAAGTACGTTGTAATGTTGTATAGAAACTATGTACTTCAACACATGGTGGGGTTGAAAGTACCAGAGTTCACTGCGCGGCTTGTGAGGCAGCTTAAAGGGAACTTTGCATCCCTTTCCTGCAACAAGTATGCTAGTAACGTCGTGGAGAAGTGTTTGAATGAATCGGGCGAAGATATTTCTAGACAAATTGTTATGGAGTTGATCACATGCTCAAATCCTGCATTGCTTCTAGTCGACCCCTATGCAAACTTTGTTATACAGTCTGCATTGACAGTTTCGACGGTTAGTAGTTTCTTCACTTCCTCGTATCGTTTTCTAGGATTCCTTCACTTGTCTTGTTTTGAGCAAAGCGGTTAAACTTATCAACAATCAGTTTTTAAGTGTTTAAATAAAAATGATTCTGATTTTGATCTTTGCAACAACATAACTGATAATTCTTTGCCCTCGTCTACATTTCCTGTTGTTAAAAGTAACAAAAAAGACAAGTGTTGGCGTTTTAGATGATATTGTTTTTAAGTTTTTCAACGAAAATATTTAATATAATACATTCCAATTCTTAATAGGGGATAAATTGTCATGTTTAAACAAAAAATACATTAGTAATATGAAAGAAAGTCATTTTGTTTTTGGTTACTTAGTTATTAATAATAACTAAATCCTCAAACAATTCAATATGTGATCATTGGTTCATTACATACAGGGGGCATTTGAGACTGCTTATTGAGACAACTTATGCTTGTAAACAATCAGCTAATTGAAAAAAATAATTTATTTCACCCAAAGTTTATACATGTAATGTATATATTTGAAACCATTAATCTGAGATAAGCAATCTCAAACTGCATATTGAAAACAACTTGATTCGCATACCCATTTTCTTCATCCATACACTCGAAGTGTTTAAAAAACCAATAAGCAATCCCAAACACCCCCCGGATACAGTGGCGAAGCTTGAGATTTCCGACCCGGGGGTCGAAAACGTATATACCAAAAATTTCTATAAAACCGGGGGGGGGTCAAAAACGTATATACCCAAAAATTTCTATACGAAAACTACATACTCTCCACTAACGAGCTAAAAGTTCAGGGGGTCGGCCACCCCCTCAAAGCTACGCCCTTGCCCGGGTAATCGGTTTTCAAACACTCAAACAAACACCTTGACTTTTAGTCAAATGTATGATATGGTTTATCTGATTTTGTGTATTGATTATGTCGAAATAGGGACACGTGTACAATTATCTGCTGGAGCTCATCTCAGACAACATGTCATCTATGAGAACAAATCTTTATGGTAAAAAGATATTGTCATGGTTTGAAAAGAGGAGGATCCTAGCAATCTAGACCAAGAAGAAGTTGTGAATACCTCAGGTTAGATGTTGTCATCAATGTGTGTCCCATATTATATATCTTGTGTTTGTAGTGAATGTGTTGTCACTTGATGTGTTAAAGTTTACTTTCAAAAGACAGATGGAATAATGTTGCTGCTGTATACACTCCTTTTGGTTCAATCTTGTAGGTCAAATTATGCATATGTAACCATTGTACTGCAAAGTTATGAAATGACATCATGGTAGGATAATGTTCAAAAGATTGTTTACTTGCAAAAATATGAATATGTAATCATTGTACTAGAAATCTTTTGACCAAAGTATAAGGTTTCTTTTGAGAATTGTTTCTAGTGCAATGGTTACAAGTAATCATGAATACAGCTTACATCTTGTCCTCATATACCATTTTGAGTTTCTAAAGACATTTGGTAAAATAGCATTGTTGGTGTATATTTGAAGTACACCTTTAAAGTAATCTTTCGTAATAATAGAATTGTGGCGGATCTTAAACTTTTAATAGGGGGGGGGGCTAAAAGTTTTAAAGAAAAAAAATGGAAGAAGAGGGGGGGGGGGGGGGGGGGGTCAATAAAAATTATATTCAAAGGGAAAAAACAGGGGGACATACCCCAACTAAGATGCTCCCCTGAATAGAATTGAGAATGTGACACACTTGACAATTATAGATATCCATACGCTATTTATTTATAGTTTATACATAAACAAGTCTATATCAACATCAGAAGATACTAATAGTTCAAACTTTGGAAAAGGCAAAGTTGGTGCACGCCAAAACCAACATTAGTAGATGGTTCGACCATATATCAACCGTGTAAGGCTGGACTAAACCAATCAAGTCCTCCATGCTAATTCAAGATGCATTTAAGAGTAAAATGTCCGGATAATGCATGTGGTTTTGTAAAATAACACCTATAGTCCCAAACTTTTGGAAATTACACCGGTGCTCCTTGTAGTTTGACACTTTGTTACTCGGATAGTCCCTTGAGTGGATGTCCGTTAGTTTTCTCCGTTAAATCCATGTAAAATGACAAAATTACCCTTTGCTTTTATTAAAATATAAGAAAAAACTAATTAATCATTTAAAATATCAATTGGGCCCCACAAATTAATTATTAAATACAATATATAACACCCCACCCTACCTCCCTCCCTAAATATGTGCATCTCTCTTCAAAACCACCACTACCACCACCATGCCACCACTAAACCACTGGTCACCACCACTATCACCCATGCCACCATTAATTACCCCACACCTAAAAAGCCCCAATCTACAAACCCTAAACCACCACTATTGCACCACTTCCTCCCTAAACCCCCGACCGCCGCACCACCTCCAATCTAAACCCACCACCGCTGCACCACCTCCACCCTAAACCCACCACCGCTGCACCACCTCCTCCCTGAACCCCCCGACGATATGGGGAATGGTAAGATTAGCAACTCCGATGCGACGAGTCGGGGACTCCTAATTTGGGGTTGTCGTTGAGAAACAGTTGCAGCTGACGAACAATTACAGATATAGCGGCCATACCCATGATGTGGTGAAGAATTGAAGGATGATTTTGAACATTTCATAGCGCTTGAAGAGATAATGCTTGGGATTTTGAGAACTATATTAGCCATTGCCCCAAGGGTTTTCCATAGCAATAGGTGATAACTTATAAATAACATCATTTTAAAAATTGTTTCGATTTAAGGGTTTTATAGGATTGGGTTTCGATGATGGTTGTTGTTGATTGTGTTGGTGGAGGTGGGTGGCTATGGTGATAGTGGGGGTGGATGGTGGTGGAGGTGGCTATGGTGATGGTGGCCAGTTGTTTATAAGGGAGGGGTAATAAGGTGGGCCCTACACTTTTAATAATCCATATTTGTTTTTTGTTTTTTAAACGGAAGGGTAAACAAGTAATTTCAGATGGACTTAACGGAGAAACTAACGGACATCCACTCTAGGGACTATCCGAGTAACAAACTGTCAAACCACAGGGAGCACCGGTGTAATTTCCAAAAGTTTGGGACTATAGGTGTTATTTTACAAAAACACAGGACTATCCGGGCATTTAAAGTAGGGTAAACGAGTTGCATTAGGACTTTTGAGTGGAATGAACTTACTTTTTAGATTGTATAAACCAACACATCTTTTGTAAACACATCCAAACTTCTATACAATAAGTCACCACTTTATAGAAAACTACTTGATCATGAGTTGGAAAGAATCTTCCATATATGGAGTAATGCCAACATAATCTCTTCTTGATGCAAACACTTGGATTAAATTGGTTAAAACTTGATAAATTAAGAAAGCATCTTACTTGCTTTCACTCTTGACTTGCTAACTTTCCCGATTACCTTTGAACTCAAACATACTTGTAATGGTCAAAACTCATTTTCCCCGATTACTTTTCACATGTTTTAATGAAGAAATGGGTTTGTCTATGTGTATGGACAAGAGTCAATACCTATATCTTTTTCTCTTGCAAACTTAAACTTCTATATGACATAAACATTGTTACGTGATCCGAACATCTAAACACATTATAATACATATTAAAGATTCAATATCTAAGATAACAAGGCATCAAATATCTAAATACTCTTTTATAAAGTTATTGATGATCTCTACCAAGAGTCTTAGAGAAAAATTATTGGTAATTGCTACCAAGTGTTTTAGGGAGAAGAATAATAATCCCTACCGAATGTAATAGGGAGACGTCTCTGCAAAGGAATCTCTTGGCATTATGCCAATGTGGGGCTAGGCGGCTAGCTCACTTGGTAGAGACACATGCCTCTTAAAGTTGAGGTTCAAACATGGGCAAATAAATTAGTTTTTAATAAAATGGTGTAAAGTAAAGTAGGAGTATCATTTCCGTTAAAAAAAGCAAAGGAATCTAATTCTATAATCTTCCTACACTCTATAATTCTACATAAAACTATTTACAAAATTATAGGGACTAGTTTAAGTTCTCATATGTTACACATATTGTATAAAAGAAATACTTATTATAAATCTATTGATTTAATAATTTACATATAGAAGTAGATGCTACTATCTTCAACATTTCTATGTGTATACTATAGCCATCATGTCTTCAAAAATCTTTAAAACTCACAATGATTTAATCGTTTTACTCTACCACATTGTGGTTTTTGGATCAAACCTAAGTTCCCAAGCCGACCAGTAGTGAAAGTCTTACTTCAACGTTAGCATGTGTGGCTTGCCGCTTAGATTCACTATTTTTAGACGAACAAATACCCCAATATTTTATTTCCTGTTTACAACATCAGAAATGAACTTTGTCATAATGTTATAAAGATAAATAAACACTTGGATAGTCGGATGCATTAATGTACCTTTGTTACATTAACGAAGGATTCCAAACCAGTTAAAATGGTCAGAACTTCTCAAGACTGATGTACCAAGTTTGGATGAGCACGGTACCAAACCAGTCCCGGTACCGAAAAACGGGAAAAGTTGGTACTTGTACCGGTACTAAATATACTGGTTTGATACCGGTATTTACCGGTGTTTTACCCGTAAATACCGATACCGAAAAACATGGAAATTGGGTACCGGTACCGAATATACCCGGTACCAAATGCTCATCCCTAGTACCAGGTGGCTGTGATCATTCTCTTAATACTTTTGTTGATATACCCAATAAGCATATTGTGTATGTGAGGCAAACTACCTCAGCATCGTCGTGAGCAGGGGCGGAACCAATATAAATTTAGCCGTAGCACGTTGAATGAGATTTCGAATTCATTATATTACTGTTAGTTCAATGTGATTAGTGTCTAGATCCTGATACGCCACACGTCTCGCGGTGGTTTCCGCATGTGGTATTTAGGGGGTGTGACAAAACCTGTTGTAAAAGGGACATCAAAGCCAAGAATTGGCATTCCTCAACCCCTCCTCTGATGTTCCTTCGCCATTTCCATGTAAACCTAGGCAAACGATCCGAAACCCAACAATCCTTAATCTCTTCAAGGGCGAATAATCTAGGAAATGAAATTGCTAGAGAAGTCGTGCCCACCCAACTATCAAGACAAAACCGTGTATCATTACCATAACCTATGCATCTGTGAATCGAATTAAGGGGAACCATATTTTCCTCATGAAGTTGAATACAAGACTTTAATATCCTTTGCCACACTCCATTACCTCTAGAAAATGTATGCACTACAGGAACATGTTGACTTTAGTCGTACCAATATTATTTCATTTGTAACATGTCAAGTCGAATGAGCTAACGTACCACTATTACATACATAAATAATAAACACAATTCTGCAAATATTAAATATTATACGATAAATGAATTTAAAAAAAAAAACTTTATTAAAATCATTTATACATTAAGGGCTTACAAGCTTCTAAATCTTCCTTCTTCATTATTGCCCTGAAAGATGTTGCATGAAAAGAAAACGTGATTGAGCCTAATTTCAGTGAATGGATTAGCTATTGGAAAACATAGTGTTTGAATGGGCCTTGTGAACACAGCAGTATGGGCTTACATCCGAAACATAGTGTTTGAATGGGCCTTATGAATACAGCAGTATGGGCTTGTTACATTACACATACCATTATTAAGGCCCATGATTCGGATGCCGTTGTACTCGGAAGGAAAATGTCAAAAGTGTCACAAAACAAACATATATGTCCATAAAAACAAATAAAATCTTAGCACTACAAATATTTATATTACCATATAATACAGGTTTCTAAAGAGTTTAGAGTTCAAGGTGAAGTTTTATAACTTTAAACACAATTCATAAGGATCGTGTGTAAGTTGAAATAATAATAAGCTTACATATGCGTATCATCTGCTGAGATACCCATATCTTATGTTTTTTTTTTCACTCCTTGAGTTGTGATTGTTCCCTACTTTTATTCGTTGTGTGGTCAAATGCTAAAAAATTTCCACTGCTTTTTGGTTATTTAAAGGTGATCGTTTGAACTCACACCTATATATAAACACAGATGTAGTTTAATCATTATAACGAGCTTATTCATTTAACCATATAGAATTATAACAAATGGATACTACTCCCATTATTTATATTTGCAACAATTTATCTTTTGTTAAAATGATCATGTGGTATTTAATAATATAATTTTACACATTAGAAAGCATATTAAACATCAAACTAGTTGCAAACAATGGTAATGGTGTAGATTTAACAGTAAGATTTGAATTTCTATTAAAAAAAATAATGATGAAAATGGGCATGTCTTAAGATGCGCACATTAGAATATCCAATAACAAAAAACCATAGTAAACTCCATGAGATTATATTAATTATGTGTTTGTCTTAGATGCTATGTTTATTAGTTCCAATCTCTTATCTAGCTTTTATACATTAAGTACTTTACGTAAAAACCAAAGAATATATATATTTAACCCTTGATTTTATCAAAATGTACATAATTATCTATTATATATTGTTAATCAATGTTATTTCCATAATTTATTTTGTTTGTCTATAATTGATAATAATCTAATGGTCCAATTTGGTACTTATATTTGTACATATATCATCCGATGAATACTATAAAACGCTACATAAATCTCAAATGTTATAACCTCACATGGAATATGCCTTGTTTATAACTAAAAATGCCCATTTTCACTCTTTTCTTCTTGCTATATATACTCTTTAACTTCTTAAACGATCTCCTCATTCTAATCATCAGAAAATACCAAATAAATATGGAGATGATACAACAGTTGTTCATGGTAGCTTTTGTGGCTTTCGTGTTCTCGATACTAGTTGAGAAGCTTGCCTGTGTTAGCGTTAACGGAGAAGAAAGAAAGTCAAAGAGAACCAAATATAAGCGTACCCAAAACAAGAACACGAGCAAGAGCAAGAGCAAGAAAAAGGTTCATTTTGCGGTTCATGATCAAATAGCCACTGTCATAAACAACAAGCTTGTTAAATTAGGCGCCATCAAGCGACCAACGAAGCAACAAATGTTTAGACCTATTGGTTATGATTTGAATGATGTATATCTTGGTGCTAATTGGATTGGAGAAGAGTTGATGATCTACAAGGAACTTGGATTGCATTTGGAACCAAATGAACTAGGGTTTGGTACTATTCATGTCCAAATAAAAACGCTAGATGATATGGCACGAACGGACTTTGCGATTGATGGCAACATTGATGATCAAATCGAAGATGAAACTAATGAAAATATAGAGCTTGATTTTGCTCCAATAAAGTTTGTTAATTAACTAGCAACAAACAAATATACAATACATGTAAAGATACACACATTTAGTTTAATAATGGTGTAAGTATATAAGGAGATAGATTTAGTAACAAAGAGTGTTACAAGGGTACATGTTTATTTTTTAATCTTGATTTTGTTTTGTTTTAATCTTGATTTTGTTTTTGTTTTGTATCTTAGACTTGAGACTTGAGAGACCTTAGCAAATCGTTGTGTGTTTTTTTATTTATTATGTTGTGATTCATAAAGAATATTAAAATTTCGCTAAAGAGCATTTTATCTAATATTAATATGTCAGGTTTTGATCGATTTAATCCCCTAAAGAGCATTTTATCTAATGACAATTTAACTAATACAAAAATAATAAATAAAGAGTGCATTGGAAGATATAGATGGTGACTAATTGTTTTTTATTAACTAACACAAGGAACAGTTTTAAGATAGTTAAATAGCTAATAATGTATGTGCTAGTTATTTAGTGATCTAGTGGTATGATTTTTTTTTCTTTTATTTTTATTTATTTATTTATTTTTTGACAATGAAACTGCTATTTTCATTCCAATCATCAGGGCAAATTACATAAGGATAGCAGGTAGACGAGCAACAAACTGCGTCGCCATCCCTTTCTAAATAGAAAACCCTAATCTACTAAAAACAAAGTCTCGCCCCTGAGGGGTCGAAAAGTTGTTGTGGACTGAACTCTAGACAAGAACCGAACTGCCTCTGGCGCCAAAGAGCCAAACGTGTCAAACGCTAGGGGGACAAAGGCATGTTGATTATCCTCACAAGCTTTCGCGTGCTTTTCCACCTTCTTCGACTCTGCTTTCAGTACCGCTTGCCCCGCCACAAACCCATTTTCCCGGAACCCGGCTAGGGGGGATACACCTGTGAGATCGACACAAGCATGTTTCCCGCCCTCCCAACCAAAAACTAGCACGTCAGCCGGGCGTAGGGTGGATCTCCCCTCCGACGGGTCTGTAAGAAAATTAACCGGTGCCTCTTTCTTTGCCGAGATCCCTGCTCGTCTGATGAGTCTCGAACAAAGTCATGGCGATACTTAAACCCCGACAACTCTCTACAGTGTAACGCATGATCCCCGTATTTATCCAGGCATGCTTTACGGCAGTCTGGGCAAGTTTCATCATTCGGGAACATGGGGATCATCAAACGGTACTTAAGGATTGACCGGTACTCCACCACTGCCATACGTTGACCCAAACCTTCAATAGGAATAACAGTTAAGAAATCTTGAGCGTGAGGCCTCTGTAGGCATTCAATGACGGCTTTTTGGCGGGGGGACAAATGAAAATCTTCTCCTAAACTTTGTGCGATTCGACAACAAAGGGCATTCGCCAGAGTTTTCTGTGGCTTTTTGGGGGGCGGTGTCCTTGTTAGAGAAACCGCCGAGATCAAAGTCAGGTAGAGATTCATGCAAGCGTTCCAAGGCGCTGGCATAATCCGGATCAATGTTAGCAACCCCGCTGTTACGTAAGATGTGGTCCTGCAACTCCCAAGATTGAGACCTGGAAGCCACAAAGGCATAGGCAGCCACATCCCGGGCCGAGAGAAGGCCCAACCCACCAAGCCGCATCGGCAAGGTCGCGATACGCCACTGTAGTTCACCAAAAAAAGGACCCCCACATACGACAATGTCTTCTATTGCCTCCCGAAGACCTTTATCAAAACATGAAACAACATCATCCACAGAGGGGGGTTGACAAGTTCGCAAACCAAAAAGCAACTTTGCAACCCCCATACAAGATATAAGCAAGAGAAGTTCGCTTTGAGAATCCCGCAACAAGGGAATGTGCCCCATAATGTCAACAGCGCACGTTACCCTCTTAGCCGCTAGACCACTGATAAAACTAGCATCACGGCTGACTACCCCTCCTAGCAGTTTGACACCTCTCTCCGGCCTCCCAATCTCACTGGGGAAAAGCCCTGGCCGGACCTTCACCCCGTTACATGTCGGCCAAAATAATTCAGTTTTTCTTTTACAAAAGTGACGTGGTTTCAAATATTTGCATGTGTAAGATCATATAGTACTAGCATATAAATCCGTGTATCACACGGATTAAATATAAAAAAAACTTAGATTGAATAATATTTTAATTTGTAAGTGTTACAAACCCCTGTATAAAGTATTAAAAAAATGTAAATCATACTTCTATATAATCCAGATCACATAGTTTAAAAAGTGTAATAATAGTATAATCTAACTATTGTGTTTTTCCGATTAGTATTAAAGGAATGATAGTCTAGTAAAAAAGATCTGATTATTGTATTTTTATTTTACGATAATATTTAATAAAATACATTGTATTTATCTAATAATATTAATTAAATGTGCATCATAATGTGGTTATTAACATATTTTAATTAAATTTATTATATTAGTAAGGATAAGGATTGAAAAAATATATTTTAAAATATTGTAAGTCTAAATTGTAAGGTTGAAGGACAAAGTCATGCCTGACAATAATCCTATATTAAAAGTTAAATTAGATTTGATGTTTTGTTTGTAACTTTACCATTTTTATCAAAAATTAATAGTTTAAATCATTTGGTTTTAGAAATATATATGGTTAATCTTAATGAGGTGTTATATTAACAAATAAGTTATTAAAATAATGCAAAAATAATTAAATTGGAGATATTAATAATAACAACGACAACAACAACAACAATAAAACTAACGATCAAAATGCTTTTGATAAAGGATATTCATAATAAATACAAACATATTGAAAAAATATAATAACCATTAATCATATGTCATAGAGCCGAAGATAAGCTTGACCTCTAATATGTAAAATCGGTATATTCAAGAGATAAAATAATTCTTATATTTTTATTTCTATATGATGTAGTATAATTTATTAACCCAAGCATAATGATATCAATTTCTTTTGAAGAAGAGGAAGTTTATTTAGAATTATTATTAAGGTGGATAATGGTTCTTATATTAATTTATTTATTATGGTTATGTTGGGATAAAAAATTGCCACATAACATTTTGGTGACAATATTGATGAAGAGAATGTTATATGGCATTAAATGGATTTTTTATTAGTATTAGATTTTGGTGTAAAAGAATTAAATTGTAAATACTTTAGAAACAACGTTTTGTTATTGTTATCACTAAGATTGAACTATGCTTGAAAGACCGTTGATGGACTTGTCGTATTGCCCCATCAGTTGTGATTTTTCTATTTTTTGGCTTTTTAAATTAGTTCACTTCTTGGCACCTTGGGTGTGGATACACATCTCGACCATAGTGAATCGGCCACGGAGATCCAATTAAATATTTCTTTTTTGATTTGCCTAAATATAAATCTCTTTTTCCCAATCCATTATTTCTTCACTTATTTGCTTTAATTTATTCCTCTTTTGTCATTATTGTTGATGATCAAACTATGATATGAATTAATTTTTTTTTGAACGGTGGAAACTATATATCATATAGCAATGGGCAAACAAGTAGCTATAAAACCCATACACAAAAGACGATTACATAATTATGTCAGGTACATTGAAATCACACCACCTTTCTCAAACTACACTGCTCAATTTCGATCTACATGTTAACCATTATTGCGAGTTCATCTTTATGTCTTCCATCGTCTTTCTAGTTGGAATAAACGTGTTGTTGAGGTCTTCTCATTGCGTGCCTTCTAGACGTGCCAAAACGTAGATAGTGATACCGCATTCACTACCTTCTTCCAAGTATTTGATCCAGCCATTGCTTCCGTCCATTGTAGGATCTGAACGTGTGAGAACTCGACACTCAGAATGGGTAGTTTTAGCCAAACAAAAATCTGCCACCAAGTCTCTCTTGCCCATGAACATGGCGTTAACACATCTTCTGTCGACTCTTCTTCTAAGCAGCAATATCACATGTCACCCCTGTCATATGGACGCCCCTTAATCGTAATGCTTCTCTTGATGGAATCCGATTCAAGCATGCTCTCCACACAAAACAAGCCACTTTAGCTGGTACGCAATGACACCTATACTTCCATTCATCCCCATATAGATTATTGTTGGATTTCGCTATATGCTACCTTAAACTTGACACCAAAAACCTGCCTTCGTCATCCATCTTCCGGGCCCACGAATCAGGCCCGCTACCCATAGACAATCCCTGCAATTCAGCCATCAATTTATTGTATTATTCTATTTTCGTTTGATTGGAGCCGCTCATGTTCCAAGGCCATGTCCACTAGACTACATTATTTTCTTTATGAAAGCTTGTTTATTTATTTATTATTATTATTGCCATCTTTGGGAGGGGTATCGCCTAACCATACATCAACCCAAAATCAGGGGCGGACCTAGCACTATAATAGGGGTAGCCCCCGCTACCCCTTGGTCGGAAAAAAATTGGAAAAATTAGTGTAAATTTTGAAAAAATTTGACGTTTTTTTGATTTCGTTACGGCTTATTTATAAAACGTTACCCCTTGGTCGGAATCCTAGATCCGCCACTGCCCAAAATTTTACCTTGTCTCCCAACTAGACTTTGCCTATTATGTTGCATTTTGGCGAAAGATTTGTGCTAAGTTCTTTGTCTATCCCCATATATCCTTCCATGCACTAGCGCATTTGTTTTTTTTTTACCGGAAGGGTTTGTATGGACCTTTTTGCTTTTGAAAGCTACAATCACCTTTGCCCATAAATGCTTCCAGATTGTCTTTCATCTTCCATCACCATTGTTATCATTTATATCACCTCCTCTCTATCTCTTATCATAATAATTTTTTTCATTTCAAAATATATGAGTATACATGCACCAATACTAATTCACATCATAAAATATATTAAAGATGTAGATGACTAGAGTGATATCACCTATCAAGATCCCTTTTTATAGCTTTATATTTGTATCTTAATCACACAATCGACTGATTGTGAGCTACAACTCAAACCACCTTGTATTTATCTTCTACATGGAATGTGATGCTTCAATTTTCTCCATCTTCGATGTTCATTAATATTTCACTTTTTCCTATCACATGTTTAAAACAAACACTACTAAAAAACTTGGTATAATTAGTTGCCATCTTCAAGTCAATGTGACATTGTAAAGGATTTCCTTCTTACAACAATTTCATAATGTAAGGACCTGCAAAAATGACCATAAACGACCCGTAAGTGAAAACCCAGACCTAGGGCTGTAAACGAACCGAACGTTCAGCGAACAGTTCGTGAACCGTTCGGCGGGAAGTTCGTTTATGTTCGTTCGATTAGCTTAACGAACGAACACGAACAAAAAATTTCGTTCGGTTAGCTTAGCGAACAAACACGAACATAGGTCTCGTTCGTTCGACTGCGTTCGTGAACGTTCGGTAATATGTTCGGTTACGTTCGTCCGTGTTCGTTTGATTATATTAAAAAAATAATATATAATAAACCTTTTATCTAAACATATTGAAAACTTAAAACCCTATTTTTTCTAAGTTAGCTAAAATTTGGACATGCTAAGACATTTTTGGGGATAATTATGTTTAAGTTAGTTAAAGTTGATTCATCGTTTGGTGGTGTATTAGACTTCTTGTGTTTTGATTTATCATTTGATGGTTGTATTTAACTACTTATATCCAATGTTTAAGGATAACAATATTTTTATTTTTTTTATTTTCAAGTTAATTGTTCGTTTGCGTTCTTTTGTGTTCGCTTGCATTCGTTTGTGTTCGAGACCAGTGTTCACGAACTGTTCGTGAACAACTGAATTTCCTTAACGAATGAACACGAACATAAACTTATGTTCGGTACGCGTTCGTGAACAGTTCGCGAACATGTTAATTTCCTTAACGAACGAACACGAACATGGCCTTGTTCGTGTTCGTTCGGTTCGTTTACAGCCCTACCCGGACCCCTGAAACCCTAATATTCATGAAAAATCAAGAATTTAAGAAATTTGGTTTCCACGCGGGCCGCGTAAGCCATAAGGTAAGGCTACGCGGGCCGCGGCAACTTAAAATTCTCCGGATAAGCGCTTAGGCCACGTGTCGCACACGTGGCGGACCTACCTGTGACACGCTAGCCCGACACGTAGACTAGGGGGCCCTCGCGGGCCGCGTAAGGTTTAAGTAAGGGTTTACGCGGGCCGCGTAAAACCCAAAAAGTTGCTATAAATTGAGCAGGGCATGGGCTTTCATCTGTGTTCGAAAATTTCATTCAAAAACGAAGTCTACTGCTCAAATTCGACATTTTAGGTAGGGAGACGCTGCTACGAGTACAGGGTATTAACTCGATCACTGCTACGATACAATGTCCGATCGATTGAAACCGATCCGATGGATGTTTAAGTGCTGCCCGAATTCGGGCTATACTTTGTCATTCGTCGTGAGGGTTTTGATTTCGTGAGTTATGGTGAATGTTGTATTAAGTTACTGACCTAGTTTCATGTGCATTGTTATTTAACTAGGTTATCAGGCTAAAATCAGTAGGCAAAACTCTGTCCGTCTAAATTTGCAAGGTGAGTCATTCTCTTTTTATCAAATTATTTTGCCCAAAAACCTACTTGTTTTCAAAGTTATAATTACAGGGATTAAGTCTTTGTAATCTTCAATTACTGCCGGTATGTGGGGTTTTGTATACATTACTTGATACCCGTCACCATTGGACAACGGGGTAGCCAATGGGTGATCCGACCATAGTCACAGACACAGTCAAGTGACAAATACCGATTTGGGGTAATTGGTTGATAGAAACAATGTAATCACCCTTAATGCTGTAAATTATAACAATGTGTCGTTTTGTGTAATTTGAATGATTCGCCAGTATTTCCCCGCTGATAAAACCTTTTTAAACATGTTTCAGGTGACCTACTGTGAATCAAGGAAAAAGTGCTATGTAGCATTACAAGCTTGAAGAGGTGGCTCAATAAAAATAAAGAAACATGTTTTTGTAAAACCAGGGATTTCCCAATGAAATCATCTTTATTGTAAATTATGGGTGTTATTCCCAAATTGTGAAATAAAATAATTGGGCAATTTCAGTTTTAAAAAAAATCCTGTTAACATTTCCACTGCCAAATTAAATAATCTATACCACGGGTTTCTGTCCCCCGGCTTCTGGACCGGGTAACACCGGGCGGGGGCCGTGACAGAAAAAGGTGGTATCAGAGCCACTGATTTAAGCCAATTAAGTATTTAGAAATACTTAATTTTCTGATTGCTATTTTGTGATTTTATGAAAATTTGATTTACAATAAATAAATTTTTTTAACTTAAGTTTGTGTATGTTTCTTCATGTGTGTTATCAGCATGAATGAACTGTCGGAGGCACTCCGAAACTTTACTATCCATAGCACCGATATGGATACCACAGGAAACCCATCTGGCTACCAAGCAGATACGGAGGAACCACTAACTTTCCAGGCCCAGGCTCAGGAGAAACCAAAGCCGAAAAAGAGGAGAAGAATCTTGGACTGGAAACGTGGGCGTAGGAAGAAACCAGCTGCACAGAAGGTTAAAAAGACTGAGGATCCAAAGGATAAAGGCAAAGGAAAGGAGATTGGGGAAAGTTCAGGGCAAGTCCAGAAAATGCCACCATGGGAGGAGCTGGATCGTAAACTGGAGAACTGTGATCTCATCGGACCTGCCGATGAAAACTTCTTCAATCACCCTGTTGAATCCCAACTCCCAGTTAATTTAGAACCTGCTATCCCAGATCCTATTGTCAACCCCCGACCTCTACAAGGAGAGCTGGAAGAATGGTGGACAAATGACTGGCAATTTCAGAATCTCTTGAATAACCCTGGCGTCTATTTCCCTCAGTTTGACCCTGAGCCTGCACCAAACCCACATATGAGCACAGAAAACTTGGCTGAACTCCGTCATTATGGCGAGGAGCTGGTGGAGGCAGGAAATAGAATTAGGGATGTGGGAGCGAGAATCACCTGGAAATACGACGAGAGGGAGCGTCGTTTCTGAATCGCCAGCTGACTGTAGTTGCGTGGTTATGTGGTTATGTGTTTAATAATAATAAAATAATAATAATAAATAATAAAAATATAATCATGTAAAATAACTTAAAATAAAACTTTTGTAATATATCTGGAGTGTACGGATGCATACTAAAATATATATGAAATATGAAAGTCGCAAAGTCGGCAATTTTGTCTATACGTGTTGACGTGATTTTGTGTGATTGCTTTATTGCGTTTGGTTGTTATATATTTTGTGCCAATAACTTATATATATTGTTAATTATCAGATGGAACACGCTGGTAATGAACCAGTTAACGAAGTTAACCAATCCGAGCAAAACAATGAAGATCACTTTCTTAATAGGCAAGATATAGAAAACATCGTTGCCCAGGGAATAGCAAATGCTATCCCAGCAATCGTCGCTGCTGTTAAAAGTCCTGTTTAGCCTTCACAAGCTAACCCCAGTAAACGCATGCGCGATGATAATTTCAGTAACAGTGTTAACGGAGGCGTCAATAATAACGACAACTTGATTCAGGCCCCAATACTTAAGAAAATGAAAGTTGCAACACCTGGTTGCACTTATAAAGAATTTCTCGCCTGTAAACCTGCTGAATTTGCAGGCAATGAAGGGGCAACTGCCGCGCTGCGTTGGTTGGAGAAAACCGAGGCAGTAATCAAAATAAGTAAATGTGCCGAGGAGAATAAGGTCATGTATGCTTCTCACTTTTTCAAGGAAGAAGCATTAGAATGGTGGAATACGGTGTTACAAGCCAAGGCAAGTGACATGGCCTATGTCATGAATTGGGAAGAGTTTAAGCAATTGTTGGAAAGGAAATTCGGCCCTGAATATGAAAAGGAACAAATGGCGAATAAGTTCCTGAGCTACCGAATGGTGGATGTTGACTGTCGAGGGTATACTTTGAAATTCTTCGAATATGCTAGAATTGTGCCAACTCTGGCCTCGCCAGAACCGGTACTTATTTCTCGCTATATCTGGGGTTTGATTAGCGAGATTCGTGACATCATCAAAGCTGCAAGACCCCGCACAATCGACGATGCGGTGGAATTGGCCAACACCTTAATTGACGGGCTGGTGCGAACGAGAGAAGAAAACAGGAAAAAGGAGTTAGCCCAAAATATTTCCCAAGGGTTCCGTGGGGGCAATATTTTCAAAAGAAAAGGAACTGGGCAATCTTCCACCCCTCCATTCTGCAGAAATTGTAAAAAGAAACATTTTGGAAGATGTAATGAAACCTGCAACTTTTGCAAAGCTCTAGGACATCGTGAAGAGGAGTGCAGAAAGAAAACAAGGATCTGCTACAACTGCGGCGAAGCTGGACATTTTAGACCAGAATGTCCAAAACTGGTCAAACCAGCTGACAACAAGACCAAACCTGCTGAAGGAACTAGTAAGAAGAACGCAAGAGCCTTTCAGCTAACAACCCAAGAAGCAGATCTGATTCCAGACGTGATAGCTAGTACGTTCCTAGTTCACGACGTTTATGCAAAAGTATTATTTGACTCTGGTGCAAACCAAAGTTTTATAAATACTTCATTCTGCCAAGCTCTTAAGCAACCTTTAACTAAACTTAGACAAGTTTTTACGGTAGAGACGGCAGACGGGAATTCTGTTAGCATAGATAAGGTTTTGCGAAAAGGAAAGATAGAACTCTTAGGCCATAAATTCTCTGCAAACCTGTTACCTATGAATTTAGCTGGATTCGATGTTGTGTTAGGAATGGATTGGTTAGTAGCCAACCATGTTCGAATCCTCTGTGACAAGAATTCCGTAGAAATTCATACACCCACAGGAGAGGTAATTATGATTATAGGAGATAAGACACGAAAGCCAATGAAATTCATTTCAGTAATGAAAATGGCCAGTTATTCAAGAAAACAAGGATTAGTGTATATGATTTCAGTAAACATTAACGCTAAAGGTAAGGAACTTAAGGAAATTCCTGTAGTATCAGAATACAAGGATGTATTCCCGAAAGAACTACCAGGATTACCCCCAGATAGGGAAGTAGAATTTAGAATTCATCTAATTCCTGGAACTACACCAATAGCTAAAGCACCTTATCGATTAGCACCCACTGAAATGCTAGAATTGAAAAAGCAGTTAGATGAATTATTAAGTAAAGGATTCATACAACCTAGTTCATCCCTGTGGGGAGCACCAGTGTTGTTTGTGAAAAAGAAGGATGGTTCACTGCGAATGTGTATCGATTATAGGGAATTGAATAAGGTTACAATTAAGAATCGATACCCATTACCTAGGATTGATGATCTTTTCGATCAACTTCAAGGAGCTAGATATTTTTCTAAGATAGACTTGCGCTTAGGATACCATCAGTTGAAGGTACAAGAGGAAGACATACCTAAAACCGCTTTCAGAACTAGGTATGGTCACTACGAGTTTACAGTCATGCCATTTGGATTAACAAATGCTCTTGCAGTATTTATGGACATGATGAATAGGATCTGTAAACCGTACTTGGATAAATTTATAATTGTCTTCATCGACGATATACTTATTTACTCCAAAAAAAGAGCATTGTGAACACATGCATGCACTCTTAACTTTGTTAAGAAGGGAAAAGCTTTATGCCAAATTCTCGAAATGTGAATTTTGGCTACAGGAGGTGAAATTTTTAGGACACATGGTGAATCACGAAGGTATTCACGTAGATCCTTCCAAGATAGAAGCGATCACCAAATGGAAGGTCCCGCAATCAGCCACGAAAGTTAGAAGTTTTCTAGGATTAGCAGGGTACTATCGGCGCTTCATTAAGGATTTCTCTAAGATAGCTATGCCCTTAACTAAGCTAACCTGTAAAACAGTTAAGTTTGAATGGGGACCTAGGCAAGAATAAGCTTTTAAAATTGTAAAGCAAAAGTTAACAAATACTCCAATTCTAGCCTTACAGAAGGAACATAAGATTTTGAAGTTTATTGTGATGCTTCTAAGCTAGCACTAGGATGTGTGTTAATGCAACGCAAAAAGGTAATTGCATATGCCTCAAGGCAATTGAAAAAGCACGAAGAAAATTATACGACTCATGACTTAGAATTTGGAGCAATAATCTTTGCTCTTAAGATTTGGAGACACTATCTGTATGGCAGTAAGTTTACCGTCTATACAGATCATAAAAGTTTAAGGTACATATTCGGGCAAAAAGAATTAAACATGAGGCAAAGAAGATGGATGGAAATTCTAAGTGACTACGACTGTGATATTCAATATAACGAAGGAAAAGCAAATATAGTAGCAGATGCCTTAAGTCGTAAGTATCATGAAAAACAAAGACGAGTCCGTGCTCTTAGATTAAGTTTACAAATAGACTTAATGGAACAACTGAAGAACGTCCAAGAAACAGCAATCAAGGATGATGCTGAAGGAATGAAAGGAAGAATAAAAGAACTAGAGCAAGGAGTTGATGGAATTTGGAGATTCCACAAGAAAAGAATTTGGGTACCTAAACAAGGAGACTTAAGAAATAAGATTTTAGAGGAAGCCCATAAATCTAGGTATACCATGCATCCTGGTAATAATAAGATGTACCAAGACTTAAGGAATAACTTCTGGTGGATAGGAATGAAAAAGGATATAGCTAAATATGTTTCTAAGTGTCTTACTTGTTCACAAGTTAAGGCAGAACACCAGAAACCCTCAGGTCTACTTCAACAATTAGAAATGTCTGTATGGAAATGGGAACTCATAACAATGGACTTTGTTACTAAGTTACCCAAAACCAGAAAAGGTAACGACGCGATTTGGGTAATTGTGGATCGACTAACCAAATCAGCTCATTTTCTACCCATGAAAGAAACCTTTAGCATGGAAAGGTTAGCAAAGTTATATGTAGACGAAGTAGTATCCTTACATGGAGTTCCACTCTCCATTGTATCGGATAGGGATAGTCGCTTCACTTCACATTTTTGGACAAGTTTTCAAGAAGCCATGGGGACGCGATTAAATTTAAGTACAACTTACCATCCCCAAACAGATGGACAAAGTGAAAGGACAATCCAAACCCTGGAAGACATGCTCAGGGCATGTGTAATAGATTTTGGTGGGAACTGGGATGACCACCTACCCTTAATCGAATTCTCCTATAATAATAGTTATCATGCAAGCATCGAAGATGCCCCATTCGAGGCACTGTATGGACGGAAGTGTCGAACTCCAGTTTGTTGGGCAGAAATAGGAGAAAGTCAACTATCAGGTCCCGAAATCATGCAAGAAACCACCCACAAGATCACTCAAATCAAGGAAAGACTGAAGACGGCTCGAGATCGCCAGAAGAGTTATGCAGACAATCGACGCAAACCGTTAGAATTTCAAGTCGGAGACAAGGTACTCTTAAAAGTTTCTCCTTGGAAAGGAGTAGTTCGATTTGGTAAGAAAGGAAAGCTAAGTCCAAGGTACATAGGACCATTCCCAGTAACTCAAAGAATAGGACCAGTCGCCTATCGCCTACAACTACCAGAAGAATTAGCTGGAGTACACGACGTATTTCATGTATCCAACCTCAAGAAATGCTTATCTGACGAGTCCCTGGTAGTACCCCTTCAAGATATAGAGGTAAATGAAAAGCTAAAATTTGTTGAGAAACTACTCCAAATAGAAGACAGAAAGGTCAAGTTTCTCAAACACAAAAGACTAGTACTGGTCAAGGTCAAGTGGGATTCAAAAAGAGGACTTGAGTACACTTGGGAGCTGGAATCGAAAATGAAGCGAAAGTATCCTCACTTATTTCAATAAATCTCGAGGACGAGATTTTAAATAAAGTGGGGAGGATGTAAGGACCTGCAAAAATGACCATAAACGACCTGTAAGTGAAAACCCGGACCCCTGAAACCCTAATATTCATGAAAAATCAAGAATTTAAGAAATTTGGTTTCCACGCGGGCCGCGTAAGCCATAAGGTAAGGCTACGCGGGCCGCGACAACTTAAAATTCTCCGGATAAGCGCTTAGGCCACGTGTCGCACACGTGGCGGACCTACCTGTGACACGCTAGCCGTACACGTAGACTAGGGGGCCCTCACGGGCCGCGTAAGGTTTAAGTAAGGGTTTACGCGGGCTGCGTAAAACCCAAAAAGTTGCTATAAATTGAGCAGGGCATGGGCTTTCATCTGTGTTCGAAAATTTCATTCAAAAACGAAGTCTACTGCTCAAATTCGACATTTTAGGTAGGGAGACGCTGCTACGAGTACAGGGTATTAACTCGATCACTGCTACGATACAATGTCCGATCGATTGAAACCGATCCGATGGATGTTTAAGTGCTGCCCGAATTCGGGCTATACTTTGTCATTCGTCGTGAGGGTTTTGATTTCGTGAGTTATCGTAAATGTTGTATTAAGTTATTGAACTAGTTTCGTGTGCATTGTTATTTAACTAGGTTATCAGGCTAAAATCAGTAGGCAAAACTCTGCCCGTCTAAATTTGCAAGGTGAGTCATTCTCTTTTTATCAAATTATTTTGCCCAAAAACCTACTTGTTTTCAAAGTTATAATTACAGGGATTAAGTCTTTGTAATCTTCAATTACTGCCGGTATGTGGGGTTTTGTATACATTACTTGATACCCGTCAACATTGGACAAAGGGGTAGCCAATGGCTGATCTGACCATAGTCACAGACACAGTCAAGTGACAAATACCGATTTGGGGTAATTGGTTGATAGAAACAATGTAATCACCCTTAATGCTGTAAATTATAACAATGTGTCGTTTTATGTAATTTGAATGACTCGCCAGTATTTCTCCGCTGATAAAACCTTTTTAAACATGTTTTAGGTGACCTACTGTGAATCAAGGAAAAAGTGCTATGTAGCATTACAAGCTTGAAGAGGTGGCTCAATAAAAATAAAGAAACATGTTTTTGTAAAACCAGGGATTTCCCAGTGAAATCACCTTTATTGTAAATTATGGGTGTTATTCCCAAATTGTGAAATAAAATAATTGGGCATTTTCAGTTTTAAAAAAAATCCTGTTAAACATTTCCGCTACCAAATTAAATAATCAATACCACGGGTTTCTGTCCCCCGGCTTCTGGACCGGGTAACACCGGGCCGGGGGCCGTGACACATAAACTGATGAAAACAATGTCTCTTGTGAGTGCGTTGTGGTTTTATAGTACAATAAGTGTTAAAACAACAAGGGCATGGTTAGTTTAAGGTCTTGGATCCTTTCTAGCTCAAAGCTTCCTAGGTATCTACGAACAATAGAAGCATCATTAGCGTTAACGCATGAGGGGGCCTCTTGCGTTTGGACTCCGACGGGAGAGTAAGTGTGGGGTTTTCAAGAGTTAACAAACTATAGAGAGAATAAGTATTTAGTAAGTTCTAGTGAGAGAGCAAATACCTTTGTTGGCCGCATGAAGTGTCCTTATATAGGCGATATTTCCTGCCCAAGGAACATCCTTCATACAACTCAACTTCTATATTCGGTAAAGCATATCCTCATGGTGTTTACTTGTGTAGGCGGCCTTGCCCTTTTGGTGTAAGTACCAGGTCTTGTAAGTTCTAGGTTTACTTTATGAGTTTTTGGTTTAAGGTTACATCTCTTTAATGTTTCCAGTCTTTGTATTTGTGATGTGTCATTGTATTTGTGATGTTACTATAGCCATGTGTTGTTAAGCTTCAAGCCCCAACATCTAGGTTCCTAGCTCATGCTACCTGCTTGTCGCTCTAGCTTCGCTGAGCGGGAGCTTCCGTGTACCCACATCATCAATAAGTATCACATATAACATTGCAGGCAATCGTAGTCTCATATAGTGTTGATAAACATTCATGTTATCTTACTTTCTTCGCTTGAGGATTATGTCTCTCCAAGTACTTTCATATAATGACTAAGCTTGAACCCTTTTCACATTCTTATTCTTCCCATAGATTTCGAAGAAAAAAAAATATACTAGTATAATGGTGTAGCAACAGGATATTATGAACGCCAAATCCCTATTCATTTTCTCATATGCAACTCTATGCTTTATTATGATGTACACCTTTATGGTTATATAAAAAACAATACAAAATACTCATACACCATGATAATTAACATTATTATTAAAGTTGTAAAACCCTAACATGATATTTGTTAATTATATATCTTTTATTTCACCTAAAACTTTAGAAAGTGAATTATATAAAACAAAATGAGGTATCCCATTGTTGAATCGACAAGAAAATATTTTCATATATGGTTTTTAACCCTCATTTAAAGAATAATGCAACCCAAATTATAATCTCTCTAATTTGGTCATAATCACATCAAATTGTGAAATTTACTTTTTATTATGATGATTTTTTTTGCTTAATATGAACTTATGTTTTACAAACCTAAATGCCTACATATATACAGATGAAAGTTGAAACTGTGTAAAGTTCCACTCACCAAGTTGCAAAAAGGAGTCTTATCTTTTGGTACCAATTAATGGTCACAAGTCATTCTTCATAAAAGGAAAAAAAAACTAGAAAAACACCCTCTTTTGGTTAAATATGATTTTATATGGGGTTTTTCATACTTCTACACATTAACCGTTTTAAAATATATATATATATATATATATATATATATATATATATATATATATAGGGGAAGGTTAAAATGAGAACCACCTCGAGTTGTAAGAACCAGCGAGAACCACCCCCCGCGGGGGGCCGTTGACCACGATTTTTTTTTTACAACTAGATGTGTATATTTTAACACCCTACGTAAAGTTTGGGTTTAAACGGCGCGCCCGAGGGGGTAGTTTTTTACGCCCAAAGTTTGGGTTTTTTTATTTTTTTTTAACCAAACTTTGGGGGTAAAAAACTACCCCTCGGGCGTGCCGTTTGAACCCAAACTTTACGTAGGGTGTTAAAATATACACATCTAGTTGTAAAAAAAAATCGTGGTCAACGGCCCCCCGCGGGGGTGGTTCTCGCTGGTTCTTACAACTCGAGGTGGTTCTCATTTTAACTTATTCCTATATATATATATATATATATATATATATATATATATATATACTAGTCGTTTACCCGCGCGATGCGGCGGGAAACATATCACTTAGGTTGGTGAATTTAGGGCTATGTACGGGGCGGTTCGGTTTTGAGCCACCAATTATCTCGTGATATATTATATGGTACGCTTGTTATTTTCTAATTCGTCACATAGGCGTGGTCTATCTACGCCAATATCTTTTTATTCGTAGCATTGATGTAGTCTATCTATGCCATGAGCCTTACGGATCTTAATTAAATAATAAACAAATACACAAATAAGAAAATGTAACCCAGGCCATGTCTTAAAGTACAAAAAGTCAAAGTATGTTCAAGTTAAGCTATGAATACATTGCATAAAATAAAAATTTGCATTTTATAACTCAATTTACATCTTGCATGCTATAAGTAACCCCAAAAAGTGTCAACCAAAAAGTCAAATTTCTCAAGTTAGTTGCAATATACTCTCAGCAAGTGGTAATACGCCCTCCCTCCTTGGGTCATCATCTGGTGAGCAAATGGTAACACCCTTCTGACCAAATCCACACCTAATTTGGCGGCAAAGGCTGCACAAATTGATAAAAGAAAATAAGATAAAGCGCTAAAGAGGATGAAGCTTATCTTGGATGGTGGCAAAGTCCACCGCATATATTCTGATGGAGCTTATCTTGGAGATAATAGAATTGTTATATCTCGCCTCATTGAAGTAGAATGATATGTTAACCATTTGACTTCATATTAAATTTCACTCCAAAGTAACGCTAGTCTGCCATAAAAATCTATATAAACCATCATTCTTTTCCGAAACTTAGCTAAAAGAGAGTACTCTTCCTATAGCCTTATTGATCTGTTTGGCAAACTTAAAGCCTAAGCTAACAACATCACTAAAATGTTGAGCACATCACACATGAAGCCAAAGGTTCAAAATATTAGCAACATGAGTAATGGTTAACACTTACCCGATTGGCCAGGACTTCAATTATGTATAAAATTAAATAAATAAATTTGGTTCAGAACTGCCAAACCACCAAAACTTCAATCCTGCAACCCGGCCAATTTTGTTTGCCTTTTTTAAAACCATAGTTAGCAGCCCGACCAAGAATGTTCATCAAAACTGTCCGAACCGGGCACCGGACACCCCTAAGTTATAGCCTAGTCACAATATTTCACCAAATTCATTAATATAATACCTTGGAGTATGTCAATCTGTTGTGAAACTGAGCTGCCATTCATGCCAATGACCAAGAGGATCTGCTGTATCAGGTACCAAAATGTGTTTCTATATGTCAAAGTATAATAAATAAAAGAATAAGCATAGAAGATAGTAAGAAAAAGAAATAGCAGTTCTTGTCATAATGGCCATTTTTTGGAGAGCCTATGAAGAGGCAGCCTCTGGTGCTTGCTTGTAGAAGATAAATGTCGTTTTCTATTGACAATCAACGACGTTGGTATTTGTCAGATTAGGGTGTCCGACCGGAGGCACATTCACTCATTAACTGCTTGAGTGGTCGCATTCAGTCATAGAAAATCGCCATGATGATGACGTCCTTGTAAGTTGTAACCCTTTGCTACAACCATGAGGTCAACATGGTAAATTGCAACTTCAGATTTTTTTTCTTTTTTTGGATAAAGGGCAAAGCCCGGCAAATGTATAACCACAAAACAACAAAAAATTACATCATCCAAAGGGGCATTCCCCCGTATCGTCTCCCAAAACATGCTTCGGGAGACCAAAAATAAGAAACCATGCAACCAAGTCTAGGCATGTACAAAAACCTAGTATTTAGCAAGTTTACAAAACTATATTTCACAAGCCGGATAAAACTAAAATGCAGCCCAAACATAATGATCTTCTCTTTCCGAGCGGAGTACCTGCTTTCCGGCCCCGCGATCATCCACACCACCCAAAAGGTTTGATTATTCCGATTTTTGAACCCTGAATGGGCCTTCACAGCAAACCGGATCAACGTGTAAACTGCCCAAGCTAATCGAAGGGCCTTCTCAGCAGTGAGGTACCTTTCCAGCAGCAGACCAATAGCCCTCTTTCGGACCTTTAACAGGTGTTTTTACCAGAGCCGATGTATTTAGAGTGGGCCTTTAACTTCACCGCATTGGACAGCTTCACAAAACCCATCCACTGGGCCTTCAACAGCAGAGGCAGCAGCTTAAAAATATGTGCCTGAACATACTCGAAGTCAGGGCCTAGCATAGAATTCTTAGCCTTAGACTTCTTCACTGATTCGGTGATCCACTTACCCCACAAATGAGCTTCCAACAGTAGTAACAATAACATCAACAGCCAACAGGAAGGCCGTCAATCATCGTACCAACCTTTTTTTTATTTCACCCAGGTACACAATGTCAACCATAGCTCTGACAATAAACTAGCACTGGTTCCAGCAGTTATAGCAGCCCTTTCCCTTCCAAAGATGCCACCAGCTCTTGACTGTCACACATTTTTGCGCTGGAGACACTTCAAGATCCAGCAGCATCACTTGTTGGTTAAAAAGAGTCGCGGTAAAACTGTGATTATGAAACTCTGCCTTCAGCCTGTCCCAACCCACAGCAATATTGTCCTACTATTGCCACCAGCCATGTAACCACACATGATTCCGAGTCTCGACCAAAGGAGGGAATAGTTGCATCCTTTTCTGCCCTGCTTACGTGACTGATGAGACCAGCTTTTGGCCATTCCAAACCTGTAGATCATACCCAGGAACATCACAACTCGGAGCCCAACCCTGGTACCGGCACAACATAAACCTCGGAGATTACAAATTCGGAACCAAAACTCAGCGGTAACATTCAGATTCCCAAACCCAAACCAACAAACCCGGAACCCAATCTTAGAAATGCCAAACAACCAGGCCAATTGGAAAGAAGCAACCTGAATAAGGAGACCGATTTGACATTGCCCGTATTGAAGATTGTAACTCCTGTTAATCTGCAGATCCCCAATATAGCAGCAAACTTGAAGAAGTTACTGATGTATCGACACAGACCAAAGATTTTAAGCCATTTAGGGGTATAAGGGTCATTTTGGTAGTCTTGTTTCTTCAAGTGATGTATCCAGCTCTCGGTAGCTTTAGACTTCAACACGGACAGCAAACCAAGATCCGAAGACATCACCATAGTGAAGCGACAAAACATTAAATCAGTAAATCATGGAATGCCTTTTCTGATGTGTCCACCTGTTATAACGATCCCAAAACATTTCAACCATATCCCCAAAATGACACAGACAATAGTAGTTAGAAAGACGCAACTTCAGATTTGAAATGAATGTTTTTTAAGCTTTACAAAAGCATTTAACTTAAGTGTACATACATGGCAAACTTTTTAATTTTTGTATAGAAATGGGATTGATATCAAAACGAAGTTTATAAAATCACAACCTTTGCCATTAAAAGTTAAAGTTCACCTCTTTCTTTTTGGGCACATTGGTCATACCCGTAAACTTCTTGTCCCACAACCTTCCACGGTAACGGCACCAGCTTGAAGCATCACCTCACGGCCCCATAGCTCCATTTAGACGCCAGTCTGTTAACAAAATAAAAAAAAACGACTTACAGGTCTTAAAATCCTCACCAAACCAAATCAAACAACGATTTTGGCCATCATAGTCTGTTAACAAAATTAAAAAAAACGACTTACATAAGTAAGAAACCTTTGATTAGAGTAAGAAACCTTATATAATGTATGTTATAACTGTTCTATAACTCGGATTTGATCATCAGATTCTAAGTACTGGATGGCGGTGTATGAATTCAGACGATGAATGTTGGAAGATTTATGAAACGTAAGCGTATAACTTCCTAATAAGGTTAACGACTGAAATGCATTCTTAATGTAAGTGTTTGGAAACGTGGACAAAGGTTATACTTATCATTCCAATAACGCTCAACATGCATATGTCGATGCTACCACACCACAACTCTGGACGTAATAAGATAACGTGGCTGTGGAGGTGGAAACACACACATATGTATGAAAAAAAAGTGGTGGCCGGTTATTGTAGATACCGGCCACCACTTTTTATATTATATATAATTTACATTGACCATCAAAATTAACTTTTCTTACTATATGATATAGATTCAGTATTTTGGATCTTGAATATGAAAGTGAATCCAGCAATTATGTTGACCCAAAATCTGAAATTGATCTACTTGAGTTGAGTACCCTTTACGGTGAATCATCTTGGTGGTGATTTAGAGGTTATTTTATGAAAGACAAAACATTGGAAATTAACTCATCTTCATGCTTGGAGAATCTAAGGTCCGCACCTTCAATGATGTGTAACTTGTGGTTTGGTATGACTTTTGCAAACTCTAGCGCCTCTTCGACTCGAACAATTGGATCATCGGATCCATGAATGGTCAAAACCCTAAAAAGCATAAAAACTTCTATTAAAATAGAATCGAAAATTGATGTCATCGTCATCATTATCATCACGTGCATAAAAGCAATACAAAATGTATCATGAAATGACAACAAATAATGAAGATAAAAAAACAGAGAGTGCATTTGACTTTTGATGGTCAAACAAGTTGTTTCGTAACCCATATTTCGTGAACCATCATGTTTCATCTGTAAAATGCATACAGCTGCATTTAGCTATATAACATATGGGTGGAAAAGAACATGTTTTAGGTTAAACATTAGTAAAAACGTTTGTCGAATTTGAATCTAAAAATTAACAGGTTTGACTCTTTGCTATAAACGATGAGAGTACTTACTTGCAATCTTCATCAATTTGCTGGCGTGCTTCATGCATATTTGTATTCAAACGATCTATCAAGCTTTCTTCTGTCACACCATATAAGACCTCCCCTACACACACAAAAAAACAAGCATTTAGGGGGTGTTTGGATTTGCATTTTGAAACTAATCATCAAACGCTAAAATAAAAAATCATATTTACACTTTTTAACGTAATTTGAATAGATCTCCCGTTTCACAAGTTGTCTCATGTTTTATCTAAAAAAAATCCCTTTTAAGTCTTTGACACCCCTAGTATCGAATAGAAACCCTGGGCACGAAGTAAAAAGGATGTTAAAACTCTCGACGTGTTACAACAATATAGAAAAGCAAATTATTATTATTGGAATATAGATGAAATAGCTCAACAGCAAACTTACCGGTTTAGCTTGAACAATGAGGCTGCGGTGAGGAAAATTACCACTTGCAGACCTCATATGATAATGATATGGTGTGTGCAAGGAATGTTGTGACAAGAAGCTTGAACATGGTGATGCAAATCCTCTTGTCTGATTGACAGACAGATGACCAAGTAAGAAAAAAAATACATAATTGAGATTAATATTGGATATCATAGGTAACCAAATACGGAGGTCGAGTAAACATGGATTTGATTCTTTCAAAAAAAAAACATAAATAAATCAACTGAAATTCATAATATATTTACAATAATCATCAAATAATCAAATATCAATCAACTAAAACGCAAAGTACCTAGGGTGAGGGTCAATAGAGATATGAAATTACCAAGCCTTGTGTCATCGTCTTCCACCCACAACCAATATCTTTGAGGAACCCAACACATATCTGAAAGTATTACACAGATCAGACTCAAATAACAAACAAAAAAGGTAGATCGACTCAAATAACAAACAAAATAGGTAGACATGATTGTTACCCTTTTTGACAGCGATGGTAGTCCAGCACGTCGGAACCCTAATCGTCTCACCGGAAGCCATTTAAAGGATCTTTGTGTTTCTACAAAACAAAATTAAAGTAAAAAACAATAAAAGATAACCAAAACTAAAGAAACAAAATACATACATACAATCACAACAATGGCGTCAAATTTATGCAAATGATTACCGCTGATACATGCAGCAGATTTCATCAAACCTTCATAAACCCTAGAGCATCCATTATCTCGGCTCGGATTCTGACTGGAATCTCTGAAGAAACGTGACACGTTCCTTAAACCATGACCTACAAAAAAAGAAGATCCATCTCACAACACAAACAAAAGTAAGTGAAATCCATTGAATGAATGAGAAATAGTGTTCAGAATCAAAACACGGTGTCACTTACCCTTGACGAAGGTAGCAATAACGCTAAAAAAAGCCCTAAATCGGGATTGAGAGGTCAGAATCTTCATAGATCTGGTGAAATTTTCATGGATCTGGTGAAATTGTCTTGATGAGAGGGGGCAGATAAGGTTTCGAGGAGAGAGAGGTAGAATGGGGGATTGGTTTCGAGGAGAGAGAGATTGAATGTTCTGAAATGAAAATAAGGGGGTGTTTTGAAATTTGAATTCCCGCTCAAGGGAAATCCCGCCCAAAATTTTGTTGCTTTATCAGATTCAACATTTGTGCTATTGTTGGTTGTACAATATGCTTTAAAGACTTGTAAAGTGGCAAATGACCATTCTTGCCCTTCCTATATGCTTATTAAAGTAGTATATATATATTTTAACAGCCACAAAGCGTAAATTTTATTATAAATTAGGACTAAAAACGAGATAACCCACACCAAAGTTTATATTATAAAATTCATTGCATTGAAAAACATGTCTTTTAACACTAAAACATTCCCTGCCTCTTTTAGTTTAAAAGCTATTTTCACAATAAGTATTTATGTTCTAGTTTTACGTATGCATAAAATCTTCTTTATAAAGATGATTCCTGAATGTTATAATAATAATAATAATAATAATAATAATAATAATAATAATAATAATAATAATAATAATAATAATATACGACCAGTTCTAAGTTTCAAACCAAAAACTAAGCAACTAAACCAGGTTTTATAAACCATAAACTATAAAACCAATCACACAATTAAATTCAAACCGAGGATTTACTTCGATTTAAAGCATCTCTAACGCATCCACTTTCAAACGCTCACAAACACGTCATGTCATTTGCCAAAATTTTCAATTTGAACATACCCATTTTCTCTTCAATGCTACGTCCACTTTCAAACATTACTTAAAAAAACCCAATCATCCGAATGTGTTTAGTAATCCAGACACCCTCACAAGCGTCCATTTCCGGACGGTTACTCCAATAAAGATGTATATGGGCGATATCACTTAAACGTCATGTGACTTATTTTTATCCATTGAAGTTGTTGTTAAAATTCTATTAGATTTTAAATGCCGTCAGAAATATAGATGATAAACTATATATGTTATATCCATTAGTTGAACACACGGAAGTTTCTTTATGAATAAGAAAGCATGATGATGACGGGGTAGCTCAGATCTCATAAAATGACTAAAACACGTATTAGCTTAAAAGGTTAAAGGGTTAAAAGCTTCATAACCCGGGAACTATGGTGAACAGCAAAAAGAACATGAACAGTAGCATGTCACTTCACTGATTGCTTGTCCACTCCCCCAGCCGCAAAAGCAGAGCACATGTACAAGAAGCTCTCTTTTACCCGCAGGTCCAAACCTTTCAACCCCAAAATGGGTAAGTCTCCCACTGCAAGCCTAGTTCATTAGTCCAAGGTTTCCCCTTTGAGAAACCTCATCCCTTGTAAGAAGCAGACCATGGTCAATACAAAGATCATTCCAGAATCGGGAGAAGTGACACCAACTCTCCGATTCTTCTTCTTCTCTCCCTTAGGAACTTGCTTTATGCTCGTTTCTATTCTTCACTTCAAAAAATACATCACCTTCCTTTACCACATTCTCAGTTGTTTTCTTATCGGCTTAGAACAAAATGGAAGAACAATAAAAATACTAGTGAACCGCTCTCCACGTCTTGCAAACGTGGGGGGACCCCACGACCTGCGTTAGGCAAGTTGAAACCCTTCAAGCCTTCTGCCTAACCAGACTACTCGCTATCTTTGGTCTTGTATTTGTTGCATCAACAAGTTGGCACCCACCGTGGGGCCACGCCGCTTATTTTCTTCAAATGGACCTAGTAGTGTAGCTCCATTCTTTCAAAAATCATCATGTCGGAAAGTGAATCTCCGGGAGAGGTAAACCAAGTCCCACATACCTCTACCCCTAACACTAGCCAAACTCATGTGGCTATACCAACTTCCTTCTCAACACCGGGAATCACTCCTACTAGAGCAACATACCCCGAGTTCCTCACTTTCCAAACGCCGACAGCGTCTCGTTCAGGAGTGCCATCTCCTAACGTCGGTGCCTCTAACACCCCCTCACGTGTTGACCTTACCCCCGAATGGGTCGCTAATAACTTTCTAGAGTTAAGGTCTCTCCTTAACCAATATGTGAGTAGGGAAAGGGACAAGGGAGTAAGGATTCGGTTGGACTATGACGAGCCAGAGCCGTCGTTGTCCCCTGGACCTCCAGCTCTTCCTCTTACAAGCTCACAACCAACCATATCCAGGAATGAGGCTGGTCCCAGCCATCCTCCCCCAAATCCTAATCCGTATCTATACACGAGGTCGGATCCAACATCTTTTCCCTTTTTTTCCTCCCAACCAGTTGCAACCGATGCTCGCTCGGGGCACGAGCTGACTTTGGACCAGCTCCTACAATCTCCAGTAGCTAGCCTTCCACCTTCGGCAACAACTACGTGGGAACAAGCTTTGTCTGTGGTCCCTTTGACACGAAGTGCCGTCATGAGCACTCATTTAGGGATAAACTGCCCGGTTGCACCTGGAAGCCTTCAAGGCTTCAACCTTATGCCTCAGATGATGGCAAGCTTCCCGAGGCAACATTTTATTAATCAAATGCTGGCCACCCAAGGGAACAACAACAACACAGGTGTGTAAGGGTGGAAGAGGATTTGGCAAAGCCATATAAACCAAGCAATTTGTCATGCTTCTCCCAGTAAATTGCCGATTATGATTTTCAAACAAAGATCAAGACGCCATCCCATATCAAAACATATGATAGGACTTAAGATCTAGAGGATCACCTCCAGATCTTTACTGGTGCTGCTAAGATCGAGAAATGGTCTAACGCTGAATGCTGCCTCATGTTCATGCAAACCCTCGTTGGGTCGGCCAGAATATGGTTCAATAACCTGCCTGCCAGAAGCGTTCGAAGCTTTGATGACCTTAGCAAAGGGTTCCTAGCCAACTTCTCCCAGCAAAGGTGGTACGTTAAAGATGCCACGGTGATTTTCCAGATAAAACAAAACGACGATGAGAGCTTTCGGGAGTTCATAGAAAGGTATAAAAAGGAAGGTCTGACGTATGTGGGGGCAGATGAAAAGATGAGAGTGGCCGATTTTATGAACGCCATAACCTCCAAATACCTTACAAGGGATTTCAACAAGTCCCTACCAAAGAACTTGGAAGAAGCTCTCGAAAGGGCCGAAGCCCACATTAGAGGAGAAGAGGTTGTAGACATAAAGGAGCAAAGAAAAAGGGGATCTAGCTGGCGAGGTAACAACCCAGCTAGAAAGAAGGAAAATTTTCATTCCTATGACAGACGTCAAAGGAACTCAGATCAACGAAGGCCTGAAGGTCGAAACCCTCCAAGCAGGGAAAAGACCGTAAACTTTACAACCCTTACAAAAACCCCACAGGAGATCCTTGCTACAAAGGAAGTGAAACAAAGCTTCCGACCTCCTAGACCTCTCCCAAAAAGCAAAAGGAATGAAAATTCCACTCAGTTCTGTGAATTTCATGAGGAGAAAGGTCACCATACTAATGATTGCTTTCAACTCAAAAAGAGGATAGAAGAGGCCGTCAAGTCTGGAGAGCTTGCCCACTTAGTGAAGGGAGTAAGAGACAAGATAGCCGAAAGAAAAGGCAAGGAGGTTAACATGGTGAATTTCGATGGAAAGGTTCCCCGCAAACAGCAACGGTTGAAAGCTTGGGAGCTTCAGTGTGTTTGCTTCCCACCTTTGGAAAGGGACCCACTATCCAACCCACTTATGGTTGAAGCAACTATGGGTACACTAAAGACAAGCAGAGCCTACATAGACACTGTAGCAGCTACTGAAATCATGTTTGAAAAGTTCTTCAATCGTTTGAGTAATGAGGAACGTTCAAGGCTTCAACCAACCAGAACCTCTATAAAAGGTATTGCCGACATACCCCTCAAACCTTTAGGGCAACTAACCCTTGATGTCCGTTTCAGTGAAGGCAAGATGGAAAGAGTTCAACCTCTCACTTTTGTAGTTATAAATATACCTTCCAACTATGATGTCATCATAGGAAGGCCAGGGCAGTGTGCATTCTATATGGCTGTTTCAGTTGGTCATGGCACAGTGAATTTCCCTACCGAGAGGGGGATTGCAACCCTTCAACCCACTCAAGAAGCTTACACGGTTGAGGGGGAAAGTTCAAAAAATGAAGACAACAAGCAAGGGTTGATCATAAACCCCAAATATCCTGAACAAAAGATAATGGTTACTACAAGCCTTTCCCAAGAAACCCTCTCGTACCTTGAAAAGCTGCTAGTACACTATAGCGATGTCTTTGCTTGGTGCCCCGAAGACATGGCGGGTATCCCTCGAAGCATTGCTGAATATGAGCTGAAGATACCACCCGATGTCAAGCCTGTTATCCAAAAGAAACGAAGTCTAGCACCCGAAAGAAGCTTGGCAGCATGCCAAGAAGTAGAAAAGCTTGTCTCAGCTGGAATTCTCCGGGAAGTCAAGTATCAATCCTGGGTTGCAAACCCCGTCATGGTTCGAAAGCCTGACAATTCTTGGAGAATGTGCATCGACTTCAAGGACTTGAACAAGGCTTGTCCCAAAGATTGTTACCCGTTGCTGGAAATCAACCTTAAGGTTGATTCCCTTACTGGTTACCCTTTCAAATGTTTTCTTGATGCCTACAAGGGTTACCATCAAATCCTTATGAAAGAAATGGATGAAGAGAAGACTGTTTTTCACACGGATAAGGGTATCTTTTGCTATCAAAAGATGCCTTTTGGCCTCAAAAATGCGGGTGCAACCTACCAACGCCTGGTTGACAAAGCTTTTGTTAGTCAAATTGGTAGAAACATGGAAGCATATGTCAACGATTTGGTAATCAAAAGCAAAACAGAATACCAAATGCTTGATGACATATAAGAAACCTTCAAGAACCTAAGGAAGGTCAACATGAAACTCAACCCTGAGAAATGTTCGTTTAGGTTTGAAGAAGGTAAATTTCTGGGGCATATTGTGGGAAAACAAAGTATAAAGGCTAACCCGAACAAAGTCAAAGCAGTTCTTGAAACCAAACCACCGCGAAGCAAAACGGAGGTGGAAAGCATGAATGGAAAGCTTGCAGCCCTGAAGCGTTTTACCTCAAAACTGGCTGAAAAATCTTTACCTTTCTTTAAAACGCTTAAAGGGTGCTCTGACAAAAAAGATTTCAAGTGGACTGAAGAAGCAGAAGAAGCCTTCAACCAGATAAAGCAACACTTAGCTTCACTTCCAGATATCGCAGCCCCGGAAACAGGAGAGCTGATCTCTGTATATTTTTCGGTTGCTGAAGAAGCAATAAGTGCGGTTTTAACCATCGAACGAGACAAAGTTCAGGTACCCGTTTATTTCTTCAATAAAACTTTAAAATTAACAGAGATCAAGTATCCTCCTCTGGAAAAACTTGCTCTAGCCCTGGTCCAAAGGGCTAGAAGGCTTCGAAGGTATTTCCAAGCACACCCTATACAAGTGGTCACCGACCAACCCATTAAGAGTGTGTTTGAAAAACCAGAAAATTCAGGGCGATTAGCCAAATGGGCTGTGGAACTAGGAGAACACAAAATCATCTATGTCCCAAGAAAAGCTATCGAAGCCCAAGTCTTGGCCGACTTCATTGTGGAAGTCCCAAAACAAACCCTCACAAAAGTTAACACAACTACCGTTGAACCCTCTGACCTTGAAACCTAGAAGCTTTTTACCGATGGGGCTTCAAGCGTCGAAGGGTCAGGGGCTGGGCTCATTTTGATCAACCCTGAAGGGTTAGAATTTACATATGCTCTTCGACTTGAATTTCAGACCACCAACAATGAAGCTGAATATGAATCATTGATAGCTAGCTTAAGGATAGCCAAGGAAATGAAGGTTCAAAAGCTTCAAATCTTCACAGACTCATTGCTCGTGTCAAGTCAAGTCAATGACAGTTATGTTGCAAAGGAGCCCAATATGAAGAGGTATAGAGAAAAGTCTAAAGAGTTGATGAACACATTCCAAACATGTACCATCAAGCAAATCCCAAGGTCTTAAAACAAGAGAGCCAATGCCTTGAGCAAACTTGCCTCCCTCACCTTTGCCCACCTTACCAAAAAGGTATTGGTGGTGGTATTGAAAACTCACTCGATTAAAGAATTGGAGGTTCAAGATGTAATCACCAAAGAAGGCCCCAATTGGATGACTCCTATTAAAAAATTCCTCAAAAATGGTGAGTTACCTGCTGATCAAACAGAGGCTGAAAGGGTTAAAGTTAAATATAGGCAGTATGTGTTGCAAGGTGAAATCCTCTACAAAAAGGGTTATCTTGCACCATTACTGAGATATGTTGGCCCGGAACAAAGCCAGTACCTGGTCAAATAGGTTCATGAAGGGATTTGCGGAGCTCATTTTGGAGCAAGAACGGTGGTTGCTAAGCTAATGAATCTCGTTTATTTTTGGCCTTCCATGCACCGAGACACCACCGAACAATTAAGAAAATGTGAAACTTGTCAAATACATGCACCGGTCTCGAAGAGCCCCAAACATGATCTTGTCCCAATATCTTTAGCCTGGCCATTTCATAAATTGGGAATGGATATCGTCGGTCTATTCCCACCAGCCAAGGGTGGAGTAAAGTTTTTATTGGTGGCCATAAACTACTTTACCAAGTGGCCTGAAGTCAAACCACTTGCAAAAATCACGGGCAAACAGGTCATCGACTTCGTTTGGGAAAACATCATTTGTCGCTTCGGGCTGCCGGGAGTGTTGGTCACAGATAATGGGAAACAATTCGCTGAGAAGCCTTTTAGCACTTGGTGCAAAGAATTTAGAATAACTCAGGTATTCAGCTCAGTTGCATACCCACAATCAAACGGCCAAGTTGAAAGAATGAATCGGAGCATAGTTGAAGGGATCAAGGCCCGATTGGGAAGGCATGAAAGCAATTGGCTTGAAGAGTTGCCAAACGTTCTATGGGCTATACGAACAACGGAAAAAACAAGCCACAAAAGAACACTTTACAGCTTGGTGTTCGGATCAGAAGCTGTGATTCCAGCTGAAATAGGGGTTGTGACTCAAAGAACACTCAATATGGGTCCCGAAGCAAACAACAAAGAGATCATGTTGAACTTGCAACTCCTCGAAGAAACACGCGATCAAGCTGCTATTCAAGAAGCCAAGTACAAACAAAAGACGGAAGCTTATTGCAACACAAGAGTCAAGCATGAACGCTTCAAGCCTGGAGACCTCGTACTTAGAAACAATGTGGCTAGTAAAAAAGAGAACCAAGGAAAACTTGGCCCAAAGTGGGAAGGGCCATACACAATCTTTGAGGCACATAAGGGTGGATCCTATAAACTGGCTGATGCGGAAGGTAAAAAGCTTCCCAGACATTGGAATGGAAAGACCCTTAAAAGGTTCCATGTCTAATCAAGAAAGTTTAGTTTGTATTTCAAGAGTTGTCCCATGCTCACTTTTTGTAAAACAATATCTCTTGAATGAATGATGATGTTTTATCAAATTTGTCTTTTTATCCTAAAATCAGGTTAAGAAACTAGCAAAAAACTCCATGGTAAGGGCCTTGTAAGGAGATGAGCTCCCAGGCCATATCACTCAATAGGTTCAAGGGTTGAATGAACCTATATAAGGGGTGAGTTCCTAAATCAATACAACTCCATGAGACTTATAAAATTATCAAAAAAACAAAGTTGTCTCATAGACGGGTCTGAGCAGCCCACCCCAAATGTTCCTTAAGCCTTGTAAAACTTCTAACAAATCATTAGAAACAGGCTTACGAACCAAAATAAAACCAAGAAAAGTAATAGATAGGATAGGTGTTATGTCTTCTTGTTAAAAATACCAAGGCTAAGTGACTGCAGCACTGAACCCTTTAAGGTATAAAAAACATAAAGACAACACAAGCCAAACAAAGACAATGCCACAAACATAAAAATAATTGAAGGGGCAACACAACAACACAACAACACAACAGTAAAAGGTTGTATACAACCCAAAATCAGAAATACAAACCAAGGCACCAAGTCACGAAAATAAGGTAGCAACCGGAAGCTTCGAAGGCTTCAAGCTACAAGTATCCCACAAAGCTGCCTTACAAAATATACAACTACATCTAAAAAATCACAGCACAAGGCAAGTAGTAGAAAGTTAATAACATAAGATAACAAGCCTTAAAGGCTTCCAAATGTTCAAACAAGTCAAAACAAACCTTAACGGTTTGTAAACATAGCAATTGTTCAAATAGCCACCGAGGCTAACAACCATCAACAGAAACCTTAAGGGTTTCTGCAAAACCTAAATTGTCCAAGAAACATACAAACCATTAAATTGTTTCAGGGTGCTAAGAAAGCTATGAATATGGTTCAAACATTATAAGGAGGCTTAAAAGCCCCAGAACCATCACCTTTTGGCCTTCTTCGACTTCTTGGCTTTCGAACCACCATCATCACCAACTACCGAACCTTCGAGGCTTGCATCCTTGGAGGCATCAGGATCTTCTGAAAAGGTCTCCTCACTATCCCCTGAACGAGAACGCTTCCTCGAAAGGAAATCAATCACTTCAGCACAAACCTTTTCATTAAGCTCAGCCGGCTTCAACTCCTGTAAGACAGAAAGAGGTTTATCAAAACAAGTTGCAACTTGACTTACATATAGGTAAGTCAACCTTTCCATCTGCTGGACAGACGCCTTAAACACTTCGGAAGCATCAGGACAAAAAATGGGAGACTGATCCAAGGGCTGACAAGACTCGTGAAGTTTAAAACCAGCAATAAGGCCCTGATGTTTCCCCAAGTTCAGCAGTTTGGTGTAGACCTCTCCAAGGGCAGAATTGAATTCCTTGGAATGAAGAAGATAGGTAACAACTTGGTGAAAGCCTTGCTCAATGAGCCACTTGTTATCACTAGTGGCTTGAGCAACCGAAGCCTTCAAACCCTCCTTCTCTTCATCAAAGGCCTTTTGTTGAACATATAAGGCTTCCCTATCTGCCTTCAACTTCAACTGGTCAGCTTCAAAACCTTTCTTCAGGTCATTCATCTCAATCTCATGTCTATGGGTCAATTCACCTACCTTCTTGACCCAAGCTTCCTCTTTCTTTGAAAACCCATCAATCTCCTTCTTCATCGCAGCCACTGAAGACTTCATCTTCTCTTTCTTCTTGGAAAACTCCTCGTACTCCTGCATCCCTTTCTGAAAACGAGTGACACCCTCAGCCACCAAGGCAGAAAGGTTGCAGGAACTCAACATCAACCTTGAAATAAAGTGGTCACTTTCCATCTCCGATATAGCACCCTGGACTCCAGGGGGAGCAAGGTGATCGGAGTGTCGCACTCCGGTCAAAGATAAAATTTAAAAGCCCTAATTACCCTTAACAAATAACTAGTGGTAGTAAGGGGTCGAACCACGAAGAGTATGTGGTTTGCGAATGGATTCGATTGAATTAAAACAAATGTCACAATTTATGAAGCTTGCTAGAATATTTTTGTATTTTTGTTTAGTTGAAAAGATGTGAATTAAACTAATGAAATTGATTAAATTACTTAACTACTAAAAGTAATGATTGTAGGAGAACTTGATTAATAAACAATATGGAATAACAAGGTTCACACCCGGTTTCAACAAATACAAGACCTAGGATTACTATGTGTTTTAACTTGATTTACTCGAATTAATTCATTAACGGGTCAATAATCACAAAGCTTAGGTGCCAATCACTATCAACGTCATAGACAACGGACCATGATGCACTTCATTACCTTGGACTAACAAATCCTATCAATAGACAAGGCATAAATAAGCATATTCATTTCACAAAGTCAAATTTAATCGTTCATTCGACAATTCACAAATACAATACAAACGTAGGACACATGTATAAAGCTTCAAATGTAATTCAAGTTGTCACAAATAAAAAATCAACACATAGCAAAACCTAGTCTTACAAAAGTTTACACCGGGGTGAAACCTCCAAGGAATTAGCCGCGCATGATCGAAAAGACGTGATCACCGGATGTTGGAAACTTGTTCTTGATCATCTTGATGCTTGGATATAGTGAATGATGGTGGTTAGGGTTGTGGTAATTGATGGTGATGAGAGGAAGGAGAAAATGGATGAACTAGGGTTTCGATGGATGATGATGGTGAAATTGGTTGATGATTTGGTTTGTTCTTGATGAAGCTTGATGATATGGATGGATTAGAGGTGAAGATAATGATGAATTGTGGCTCCAAGATCAATATTCAAACTCAATTAAGTTGTAACTCCCGACTTGAATGGCCTAAGAGCCAATAGAATTCGTTTTTAACACCAAAATAACCAAAATTCGCGTTTGAGGAAATTACTGCCCGTCGCCGACGCCTGGGGTGTAACACCTCGCAAATTTCGGGTTAATATTAAAACGACACGTGTCATGTAAGACAAAAACGCGTTGGAAACCCGGATATAATAAAGATGTTTTCGGTAGGATTTAAAGTGGCGTCATGTTAAATTGTTACCTCTGAACACCTCAATAATAAATCCCAAGACCCGATTAAATGTTATATACATCTAATATACCCTCAATTCAGAAAAGGGTTCCCAATAATGGAACTTCAAAAGTATGATTTGATCCCAAGAAGAAAATGAATGGTAAACCGTTATTTTCGGGTCTTGTAAGTGCAATCAATTGAAACAAGGGATAATGGGTAGGGTATGTTCAGTGTTAGACACTTATTGGAGGCCCCCTACTGATAATATAAGTCCCACATTCGATTTATACAAGTTGCCCTTTCAAACCATCAACAATCAACAAAATTTGGATCAGACGAAGGCGTCGCGTAGCGCGACAGCCCCTCGCGCTACGCGAGGGTGCGCCCAGCGACAGCAGAACCCACAGTTGGCTGTTGTGTGCGATTGTTACTCCCTTGGCCGGTTTTTCTTGCTCATGCATGAACCTTAGACACCCCCTACATGCTAGGGACATGTGTTTATCACTTGTGGTTGATCTTAGACCCTTGTGTCAATGAATTGTGGTGTTAAACCCACTATATAAGGACCCTTTCATTCACCAACTTATTCACAAATCATTTTTCAAGCATTCTGATTATTGGGGAGCTTGCAAACTGATCAAGAGCCTTCCTAGTCATCCTCTAATCATCTAGTAAGTCTCTAATCCCTTCTAAATTAATTCTAGTTTAGTTTTTAGCTTAAAAGTCAACATATCGTATTAAACGGTTGACTTCGGGTTTAGTTATCGATAGCTCAGTCGTAACCCGAATTAAAAGTACCATTAGATAGGTAATTATATGGGTATTAAACCCTTATAAGGGCAAGTACCAATTCCAGACCTAACTAGGTCGTTTGTCGGGTCAAACGTTGACCGAAAAAGTCAACAGAATTTCAATATGCGATTTAATGCACGAATAGCAATCCGCGAGGCGTGCAACCTGTTTTAAACTTAATATAACTTGGTAATAAGTATAAAAACTTGTTTACGCTTGTCCGACTCGACAAATTTCTGTTTAAACCCGGTTCGGAACCGAAAGGCGCAAAACCTTGACTTTTGCGTTGACTTCGGTTCTGACCCGTTTTAGTTGGTATTAGACATGCCTTAAAGTCTCATTAGGGTTGGGTTGCATGCTAGTATAAGTCTCTGTACTTGTTTCATTGATTATCCGATGCATGCACACGTTTCCGTTAATCGCTTAAATTGGACCATAACGCCCTTATGACCTTATAACGAGTATTTTGAAAATGTGGAAATACAATAATCTTAGTTACTGATTATTTAGCATGTACGTAAATTTTCACGTCAAGCGGAGGTCTAGATTAGGAGATATGCGCATTAGCGTAATTAATAAGCTTTTTATTAATTAAACGGCGCGATTAGCGCATAGCCTATCTAAACCCTATTTTCGGTACCAAAACTATTACCCGCTGATGTTAAATAATATTTTAGGATTTTTGAAGATTTTTAATTATTTTTAAGCTGGTCTTAAGCTAGGCTTATCGCATTGATTCGGTTAACACCGAATATGCCCTTTTAGGCCATAAAACGAGTTTTATGAATCCGATTGATACCAATCCAATTGCCACTGATTTAAAATAATAAATATAGTATTTTGAACTTGTTTTGCTGATTAGAAAACTCAGATTGGTATTCTAACCCGTACGTCGCTTAAAACGGCTTTATACGCGTATTAAACGCGTAGTTTAGTATTAAAACCATTTTGCCACGTAAGACTTAATACCATTAGACATAACCTGTTAAGTTAAGATATTTTTCTGATTAAGTCAGACCCGTATCTCAGAAGTATTATAAATCCCTTTTATAACCCTTAAAATGACCAAAATACCCCTACGGGGCGTATTTAGGGATTAAACTCGTTATGGGCATTATGGAAGATATCATAATGATATCACCACATATTTAAAGCGTATTAACTTAGGAAACCTGTTCGCGAGCCTTTCGGTTACCCGTTATGCATTATACGCGTTCGGTTCGGTTTATGTAACTAGTTTACATAAACTAGCCGAAACGGGCCAAACGATATCATTTTTATCTCAAAATCCAGAATGTGGATAATAAACCCATACTAAACAAGTCCTCAAACTTGTGGGGTCTAAATCACATTCTATCCGGTCTTCGCTTAATCGTGCGTACGAACCGTATCCTTAAAACTAACCGGTCTAAGCTTAAGCTTAATTAAAGATCCGTTAGTATTCTAATAGGTTATTATAAACCTTCGTTCCAGATTAGGAGAACCAGTAAAAGATACCGCACTCGCTGATTTTGAACTATACTTGCTCAGGTAAATACTTTTAACTTATTTCCCTATACGGGCTTGGGTAAGGTATATAAAATACCGCTTGGTCGGGCGTTGAATATTTAATCTTATTATGGTTAAATTATTGAGATGTCTCCGTTTGAATTGTTTTGTTGCTTAAAGCCTTTGGGGGGTTAATGACCGTGTCCCGGATATCCCTGGCATCATTTTACGAAATGGCCACGACCTTAGCACTCAGGTGTAGGCGTACACCTGTAGTGTCTCATAATTAAAGTGGTGTGTTAATTGATCTTTAACCCGGCTCGATCCGGGCTACTGAACGCATAAGAAACATGTAAATCCTTTACAAGCTTATATATTAAATAATTATCCCAAGTTATAAAATATTTGTGCCTTGTGCCTTAAATGCACTTTCTTAAACTCTTTTCAAAATGAGTCGGTTGATTGTATTTACCAGTGTAAACTGACGTATTTTCTTAAAAAGATTGAGTGCAGGTACTACGCGAAATAGGCTGGCTTGTCTCCTAGCATCCACATTAAGTCTCGCCAGCTTGGATGTCATATCTGTTGAACATTTGTTTCCTTTTTATTTTATTTGATCTACCTGTGGATTATATTCGACTATTTGTGATACTTCATATTACAATATCGTTTGGTTGAATTAAATCTATATATTGCTTCCGCTGTGCATTTAAATATTGTGTTGTTTGACTATTATGTTGCCAACCACGTCACGATACTCCCCCACCGGGCCCACCGGTGACACGTGGAAATCCGGGGTGTGACAGGTTGGTATCAGAGCCAACTCTGAGTGAATTAAACACTAGCCTTTTGTGTTTAATCTCAGTTACACAATTGCACATATTTAAACTTTCGAGTCTAGACTTATAACATAAGACAAATTCCACCCTATTCGGTTTTTGTTTTGTTCTTTAAAAACTTTATATTTGGTTATTTGTTATCTTATGTTTAGTTGACAGGTATAACCAAGAAAATGCCTCCAAGATTTTTACGTATGAGAGGACGAGGAGGAAAGGGGCCGACCACCGCCCCCAACGACCATGAAGCTGGGCCATCCAATACTCAAGCTCCTATCCCCGCCGAGAGTGACGGTACTCGGCGGAATCAGAGAGGTCTATTTCAACCGGCAAGACGGTCGGTTTCAAACAGCTCTACGACTCCCGCTCAAGACTCCTATGGGCCACATTCAGAAAATGAGCCTAGAGACCCTCACCATTCACACATACCGTTACAGCGATCAATGTCGCACCGTCCTTTTGGAGACCCCACTCCAATCTTTCAAGGCCAGTTTAACCCGGCGGATTATCTACCAGAACCAGTGGGTTTTAACCCATTGGGGCCGGAGGACCATTTTTCAGGAGGAAACGATATGGATGAGGAAGACGACCCCGAAATGCCCGCATCAGGAACTCCCAACCACCCAATAGAGGTCTCGGATAGTTCCATTTACCAAGGACCACCCTATAATGGTCCAGATAGCTTCCAGGCTATCTTTACTCGGCACGAATGGTATTTTACACCTTCGCACCATTCGTCGCCGCATGAGCAGCCGCAGCCTCACTATTCTCCGCCGCAGCAGCAGCATCATCAAGATTCCTCTGGGAATCACCAGTTTGAGGCAGTTACGCCACCGCCTCCACCGCCACCAGTTCAGCCGGCGCCTCCACAGCCGCAAAGACATAGGAGATCCGGAGCCCGGATGTCCACACGAAGAGAGGAGTTTCACTTTAACTCTCCTCTACAATCAAGTGGCAGAAATTATCAGCCGCTTCCAGAAGTTCCACAGATAGGTGGACCATCAAACCCCTACGCGCAGCAACCGCCACCAATGGGTTTCGATAATCAGATACCAGCATACACGGGTCCTTCGATGTACAACCCGTTTGAGCAACCGACTCATCCTAACCTCGGATACGCTGAAGCCGACCCGTATTTGGTAGCAGCTAATTACAACGCCCTTAACCAGGAGGGACCGTATGGAGGTCCTTGGGGAGTAGGCTACCCAGCACAAGGATATCAGATGCCTACACAACCCCCGTACTACCAACAACCCCCGCCGTCTCTACAAATGTCGCCACCACTGCATCAGGAAATCCTACAAAGTATTAGGGAGGTGCGGCATGAGGCACGGGAAGACCGAAGGCGTAACCAAGGGATGTTCAAGACCTTGACGAACTTAATCAAGGGGAAGAGTAAGAAGGATCAGTAAATCCTTTGTGTGTGTATGTCTACTTTAAAAATCAAGTCCCTACGTGGACATTTATTATTTGTATGTGTATGTAGTCCCTGCGTGGACATCTACCTTTTGTACTTAGTCCCATACGAGGACTTGTTTCTATTTTAGCCCCTGCATGGGCACATCTTTCTGTAAGACCCCTGCGTGGGCATGTACTGGTTTAAACCCCTGCGTGGGTAAGTTTATTATTAGTAAAAGACCCGTTTAGGGCTGTGTGTAATAGTCTAATAGATTAATGGAATGTTTGTTTTATAAATTTCATAATTGCCATATGTGCATATATAATGTATAAAATGAAATAAATTAAAATCATTCCTTTTAAATTAATCTGCCTATGAAATTAATTAATTAAGGATCTTAAAAGTGTGAACCCTAGCCTCGTGTCAAATATAAGACCGGGCCAAAATGGTAAGACCTGTCTAAAAGATTCAATTTCCTGTTAACATCTTAAAACATGTTAACACTCCTGACAGAAGTGATTCGTTAAAATCACATACGTCATATTATAAAGGAATTCTTTAAAAGATTCCTAACCTAGTTTAATGATCTCTGAATCCTAGGTTTACATCATCAATTAAGATGATCATATTTTAACCATACGTGGTAATATAATGCCTACGGGCCCTCTCATTTTCATATGAGACAAAAGACAGTAATAGTCTGTGACCCTGTCTGAAAAAAGTAATGAACTTGGTTCAAACCTTAAAAAAAAAAGCCTTGATTCTCTTGAATTCATAGCTTATAATTTAAATTGTCCCTGTGACTAGGCCTTATGTGCTAATGAAACTGTTATTGTTTTATAATTAGGATAAATTATTTTAGAAATCCTAAATAAATGTGAGAAATAAATTAACCATATATGGTCTATGTTTACCGCGGTTAATAAAAATTGCCATAAAAGACAATTCTATAATAAACTCACCAATAAATTATTGTCAATATGTTACAGTTCAAAATACATGGCAGACTCAAACGAGGTCAACAGTCACCCAGGAATAGTGCCTGATAATGCCCATGTGAACGTAGCAGGTGCAGAGCTGCAAGCTATGATAAACAATGCGGTTAATAGAGCCATGGATAGACAAAACCATGGATCAAGTGGTACCCATACGAGGACCCATTCTGCATCACACACTAGAACACCTTCCAGGACCCACACTGCCCACAACAGTAATTCTCACCACTCGTCAAACCGAAGGAGTGTTCCACCCCAGAGGGTCATTCAGGATCAAGGACCCCGTAATAGAGGGTGCACCTATAAATACTTTGTGTCGTGCAAACCCAGAGACTTCAATGGGGAAAAAGGAGCTGTGGATTGCATGACGTGGATGGATGAAATGGATACTGTGGTGGATATTAGTGGTTGCCATGAAAGGGATATTGTGAAGTTTGTCTCACAGTCGTTCAAAGGAGAAGCCCTAGCCTGGTGGAGATCATTGATCCAGGCTACAGGAAAGGTTCCGTTATACAACATGACCTGGGAGCAGTTCATGGCACAAATCAAAGAAAATTTCTGCCCTCAACATGAGGTTGAGAGAATTGAATCTGACTTCCTGGCGCTGGTCATGAAGAACCTTGACTGTCAGGCCTACCTAACCAGTTTCAACACTTTGTCGAGGTTAGTTCCTTACTTGGTAACTCCGGAGCCTAAACGTATAGCTCGTTTCATTGGAGGGTTGGAACCGGAGATTAAGGCGAATGTGAAGGCCTCGAGACCAACTACTTTTCGGTCAGTAACGGACATTTCATTGTCCCTTACCTTGGATGCTGTTAGGCAAAGGTCACAGAGGAAAAGTGACACCGAAAAGAGGAAGCGTGAGGATGACAACTCACGTCGTACAGACAAGAAGCAGAAGGGAAACAATGATCAGAAGAAAGGGTCAGGTTTTAGAAAGGATGGCCAGCAGTCGGGTGAAAAACCCAAATGTAAAATCTGCAAGAGGCAGCACTTTGGCAAGTGCAGGTTTGAATCCAACTCTCAATCACAATCGAAGCCTTTTGCTTGTGGTTTATGCAAATCCAGGGAACACAAAACCGTGGATTGCAAGAAAATAAAGGATGCAACTTGCTATGGTTGCAATGAAAAAGGGCACATCAAGAGCAATTGCCCAAAGTATGCCAAGAAGCCGGAAGAGGCTAGGAAGACCAATGCAAGGGTCTTCAGAATGGATGCAAAGGAAGCCGTCAAGGACGACAACGTGATAACAGGTACCTTTCTCGTAAATGATGTTTACGCGAGAGTGTTATTTGATTCAGGCGCTGATAAGTCGTTTGTAGATAGTAAGTTTTGTGAATTGTTAAAACTACCTGTTAGAATTTTAAGTGTGAAGTATGAGGTGGAACTAGCCGATGGCACAATAGAAACCGCTTCAACCTTATTAGATGGATGTTTCATATCCATTAGGAATCACTCTTTTCCTTTGTCTCTACTTCCTTTAAAACTAGCCGGTTTCGACATAGTTTTGGGTATGGACTGGTTATCACATAACCAGGCCCAGATTATTTGCAATAAGAAGCAAGTGATAATCAAGACTTCGTCTGGTGAATCACTTACTATCCAGGGAGATACCCAGTATGGGCTGCCCGAGAAGATGTCAATACTCAAAGACTCAAAGTGTTTAAAGAAGGGCTGTGTCATCTACATGGCACAGGTGATTATTGATGAACCGAAACCCAAGATTGGAGATATCCCCGTCATTTCTGAATACCCCGAAGTATTTCCTGAAGAACTACCTGGTTTGCCACCAGATAGGCAAGTGGAATTCAGGATTGACATTATTCCTGGATCAGCACCAGTTGCAAGGGCGCCTTATAGGTTGGCACCAACGGAGATGAAGGAACTGAGGACGCAGCTAGATGATCTTCTAGCCAAAGGTTTCATAAAACCTAGCTCGTCTCCTTGGGGAGCACCAGTGTTGTTTGTCAAGAAGAAGGATGGATCGATGCGTCTGTGCATCGACTACCGCGAGCTTAATAAGGTTACCATCAAGAATAGGTATCCTTTGCCCAGAATAGACGATCTGTTCGATCAACTTCAAGGGGCAAGTTTCTTCTCAAAGATTGACTTGAGGTCAGGCTACCATCAATTGAAGGTTAGAGATGAAGATGTGCACAAGACAGCATTTAGGACTCGTTATGGTCACTACGAGTTCCTAGTGATGCCTTTTGGGCTCACAAATGCACCAGCCGCATTCATGGATCTCATGAATCGCGTCTGTAAGCCTTACATGGATAAATTTGTCATCGTTTTCATCGATGATATCCTCATATACTCAAAGAACCAAGCTGACCACGAGAAGCATCTTCACTGTATTTTGGAACTACTTCATAAAGAGAAGCTCTATGCCAAGTTCTCAAAGTGTGAATTCTGGCTTCGAGCAGTCCAATTTCTTGGACATGTCGTTAGTGAGCAGGGCATTCAAGTAGATCCCGCTAAAGTTGAAGCTGTCATGAATTGGCATGAGCCAAAGACGCCTACAGAAATTCGTAGCTTCCTAGGTTTGGCAGGATACTATAGGCGATTCATAGAAAACTTCTCAAGGATTGCTGCACCCCTGACTTCGCTGACACGTAAGAAGATTAAGTTTGACTGGGGTCCTAAGCAGCAGGAATCCTTCGATATTCTGAAACAGAAGCTGAGCAATGCTCCAGTACTGACATTGCCTGAGGGACTAGAGGAGTTTGTAGTTTATTGTGATGCATCACACACAGGGATGGGATGTGTGCTTATGCAAAAAGGCAAAGTCATTGCCTATGCTTCACGCCAGTTAAAGGTGCACGAAAAGAATTACACCACCCACGACCTAGAGTTGGGTGCCGTTGTATTCGCACTAAAACTGTGGAGGCACTACTTATATGGAATCAAATGTGTGATCTATTCTGATCACAAAAGCCTTCAACATCTGTTCAACCAGAAGGACTTGAACATGAGGCAACGTCGTTGGATGGAAACTCTTAATGATTACGATTGTGAAATAAGATACCATCCCGGCAAGGCGAATGTAGTCGCCGATGCCTTGAGTCGGAAAGAAAGAGTGAAACCCATCCGAATCAATGCCAAGAGCATGGAAATAAAGAACAACTTGATAGAAAGATTGTTAGCTGCACAGAAGGAAGCTGTGTTGGAAGCTAACTATCCCAACGAAAAGCTAGGAGTGACTGAGGAGCAGTTAACTCTTAGCAAGGACGGAATTTTACGGTTAAACGGACGAATATGGGTTCCGATTTTTGGAGGACTTCGTGATGTCATTCTCCAAGAAGCCCATAGTTCCAAATACTCCGTTCATCCTGGAGCTGATAAAATGTATCAGGATTTAAAGGCAAATTATTGGTGGATAGGCTTGAAAAAGTCTGTGGCCGCCCATGTAGCAAAATGCTTGACATGTGCGCAAGTCAAAGCCGAGCATCAGAAACCGTCAGGTTTGCTACAACAGCCTGAACTTCCTACATGGAAGTGGGAAATGGTAACTATGGATTTTATCACCAAGTTACCCAAGACAAGGAAAGGAAATGACACCATCTGGGTGATAGTCGACCGACTGACTAAGTCAGCACATTTCCTACCCATTAAGGAGACCTACAGCTCCGATATGCTAGCCCAACTGTACGTTGATAAGATTGTAGCTTTACATGGCATACCTGTAGCTATTATCTCTGACCGAGATACTAGGTACACGTCGCACTTTTGGAAAAGCTTCCAACAATCTTTGGGCACACGTTTGAACTTTAGTACGGCTTACCATCCTCAGACTGACGGTCAGAGTGAGCGTACTATTCAAACGTTGGAAGACATGCTACGTGCATGTGCGATCGAATTGGGAGGTAGCTGGGATAAGAACCTACCCTTGATCGAATTCTCCTACAACAATAGCTACCATACCAGCATAAAGGCTGCGCCTTTTGAGGCATTATACGGTAGAAAATGTAGATCGCCAGTTTGTTGGGCGGAAGTGGGAGAAGTCCAGTTATCAGGACCGGAAATCGTGTTCGAAACGACGGACAAGATTGTCCAGATTCGTAACAACCTCCAAGCTGCCCGAAATAGGCAGAAGAGTTACGCGGATCCAAGTCGTAAGGATTTTCACTTTGAAGTAGGTGACAAAGTCCTACTTAAAGTGTCACCATGGAAGGGGGTGATGCGATTTGGTAAGAAAGGCAAACTAAGCCCGAGATACATAGGACCTTTCGAGGTTATCGAACGTGTCGGGTCGGTTGCCTACAAGTTGAACTTACCAGAAGAGCTCAGTGGAATTCACAATGTGTTCCACATTTGCAATCTAAAGAAGTGTTCCGCTGACGATTTGCATGTCATGCCTCATACAGATGTGCAAATTGATAAGAGCTTAACGTTTGTAGAAAAACCTTTGTCGATTGAAGATCGACAGGTAAGGAAGCTTCGAAGGAAGCACATACCCTTTGTAAAGGTCAAATGGGATGCCCGAAGAGGTCCCAAGTTTACGTGGGAGTTAGAATCCACCATGAAAGAAAAGTACCCTTACTTGTTCCAGTAAATCTCGGGTCGAGATTTATTTTAAGGGGGTGAGGATGTAACACCTCGCAAATTTCGGGTTAATATTAAAACGACACGTGTCATGTAAGACAAAAACGCGTTGGAAACCCGGATATAATAAAGATGTTTTCGGTAGGATTTAAAGTGGCGTCATGTTAAATTGTTACCTCTGAACACCTCAATAATAAATCCCAAGACCCGATTAAATGTTATATACATCTAATATACCCTCAATTCAGAAAAGGGTTCCCAATAATGGAACTTCAAAAGTATGATTTGATCCCAAGAAGAAAATGAATGGTAAACCGTTATTTTCGGGTCTTGTAAGTGCAATCAATTGAAACAAGGGATAATGGGTAGGGTATGTTCAGTGTTAGACACTTATTGGAGGCCCCCTACTGATAATATAAGTCCCACATTCGATTTATACAAGTTGCCCTTTCAAACCATCAACAATCAACAAAATTTGGATCAGACGAAGGCGTCGCGTAGCGCGACAGCCCCTCGCGCTACGCGAGGGTGCGCCCAGCGACAGCAGAACCCACAGTTGGCTGTTGTGTGCGATTGTTACTCCCTTGGCCGGTTTTTCTTGCTCATGCATGAACCTTAGACACCCCCTACATGCTAGGGACATGTGTTTATCACTTGTGGTTGATCTTAGACCCTTGTGTCAATGAATTGTGGTGTTAAACCCACTATATAAGGACCCTTTCATTCACCAACTTATTCACAAATCATTTTTCAAGCATTCTGATTATTGGGGAGCTTGCAAACTGATCAAGAGCCTTCCTAGTCATCCTCTAATCATCTAGTAAGTCTCTAATCCCTTCTAAATTAATTCTAGTTTAGTTTTTAGCTTAAAAGTCAACATATCGTATTAAACGGTTGACTTCGGGTTTAGTTATCGATAGCTCAGTCGTAACCCGAATTAAAAGTACCATTAGATAGGTAATTATATGGGTATTAAACCCTTATAAGGGCAAGTACCAATTCCAGACCTAACTAGGTCGTTTGTCGGGTCAAACGTTGACCGAAAAAGTCAACAGAATTTCAATATGCGATTTAATGCACGAATAGCAATCCGCGAGGCGTGCAACCTGTTTTAAACTTAATATAACTTGGTAATAAGTATAAAAACTTGTTTACGCTTGTCCGACTCGACAAATTTCTGTTTAAACCCGGTTCGGAACCGAAAGGCGCAAAACCTTGACTTTTGCGTTGACTTCGGTTCTGACCCGTTTTAGTTGGTATTAGACATGCCTTAAAGTCTCATTAGGGTTGGGTTGCATGCTAGTATAAGTCTCTGTACTTGTTTCATTGATTATCCGATGCATGCACACGTTTCCGTTAATCGCTTAAATTGGACCATAACGCCCTTATGACCTTATAACGAGTATTTTGAAAATGTGGAAATACAATAATCTTAGTTACTGATTATTTAGCATGTACGTAAATTTTCACGTCAAGCGGAGGTCTAGATTAGGAGATATGCGCATTAGCGTAATTAATAAGCTTTTTATTAATTAAACGGCGCGATTAGCGCATAGCCTATCTAAACCCTATTTTCGGTACCAAAACTATTACCCGCTGATGTTAAATAATATTTTAGGATTTTTGAAGATTTTTAATTATTTTTAAGCTGGTCTTAAGCTAGGCTTATCGCATTGATTCGGTTAACACCGAATATGCCCTTTTAGGCCATAAAACGAGTTTTATGAATCCGATTGATACCAATCCAATTGCCACTGATTTAAAATAATAAATATAGTATTTTGAACTTGTTTTGCTGATTAGAAAACTCAGATTGGTATTCTAACCCGTACGTCGCTTAAAACGGCTTTATACGCGTATTAAACGCGTAGTTTAGTATTAAAACCATTTTGCCACGTAAGACTTAATACCATTAGACATAACCTGTTAAGTTAAGATATTTTTCTGATTAAGTCAGACCCGTATCTCAGAAGTATTATAAATCCCTTTTATAACCCTTAAAATGACCAAAATACCCCTACGGGGCGTATTTAGGGATTAAACTCGTTATGGGCATTATGGAAGATATCATAATGATATCACCACATATTTAAAGCGTATTAACTTAGGAAACCTGTTCGCGACCCTTTCGGTTACCCGTTATGCATTATACGCGTTCGGTTCGGTTTATGTAACTAGTTTACATAAACTAGCCGAAACGGGCCAAACGATATCATTTTTATCTCAAAATCCAGAATGTGGATAATAAACCCATACTAAACAAGTCCTCAAACTTGTCGGGTCTAAATCACATTCTATCCGGTCTTCGCTTAATCGTGCGTACGAACCGTATCCTTAAAACTAACCGGTCTAAGCTTAAGCTTAATTAAAGATCCGTTAGTATTCTAATAGGTTATTATAAACCTTCGTTCCAGATTAGGAGAACCAGTAAAAGATACCGCACTCGCTGATTTTGAACTATACTTGCTCAGGTAAATACTTTTAACTTATTTCCCTATACGGGCTTGGGTAAGGTATATAAAATACCGCTTGGTCGGGCGTTGAATATTTAATCTTATTATGGTTAAATTATTGAGATGTCTCCGTTTGAATTGTTTTGTTGCTTAAAGCCTTTGGGGGGTTAATGACCGTGTCCCGGATATCCCTGGCATCATTTTACGAAATGGCCACGACCTTAGCACTCAGGTGTAGGCGTACACCTGTAGTGTCTCATAATTAAAGTGGTGTGTTAATTGATCTTTAACCCGGCTCGATCCGGGCTACTGAACGCATAAGAAACATGTAAATCCTTTACAAGCTTATATATTAAATAATTATCCCAAGTTATAAAATATTTGTGCCTTGTGCCTTAAATGCACTTTCTTAAACTCTTTTCAAAATGAGTCGGTTGATTGTATTTACCAGTGTAAACTGACGTATTTTCTTAAAAAGATTGAGTGCAGGTACTACGCGAAATAGGCTGGCTTGTCTCCTAGCATCCACATTAAGTCTCGCCAGCTTGGATGTCATATCTGTTGAACATTTGTTTCCTTTTTATTTTATTTGATCTACCTGTGGATTATATTCGACTATTTGTGATACTTCATATTACAATATCGTTTGGTTGAATTAAATCTATATATTGCTTCCGCTGTGCATTTAAATATTGTGTTGTTTGACTATTATGTTGCCAACCACGTCACGATACTCCCCCACCGGGCCCACCGGTGACACGTGGAAATCCGGGGTGGCGACGGCCTCTCCTGCTCCCACTTTTCCCAGACACGTTAAATGGCTGGATACGGGGTTTTGTGCCGACGGGGTAAACAAGCGAGCGTCGCCGACGACCTCTCCAGCTCCAGTTCTCCATTTTTTTTCATTTTGCACTTCCGGTTGACCCGTTTGATGTCCCGGTGGTTTAGTTTTTGCTATGGTGAACCGTAAAGCTCCCGAAAAGCTCCTTAAACTTCATTAAACCTGCAGAACACAAATCTAATTAAAAGTAGGCTATTCGAGATTAAAAGTCAAGTAAAAACCCAAACTTAAACATACACAAGCACCGTTATTCGACCACGTATCACATCCCCACACTTGTCTTTTGCTTGCCCTCAAGCAATTCTGTTTTTCACTTTCACGTGGATCGAACAAAGAATACACTCCCCATTCCCGAGACGAAGGTTAAGGTCAATTGTCATACAAAAGTTCAAATTCTTTACAATTTTCAACATATTTAATGGTAAAGCGAATGGTCACATATAAAATGGTTATCCAAGACTAACCTGCCCTTTGAAACTAATAAATCATGCACATCCCTCACAATATTCTCTCCACTCGGTTTAAAATTGGCTAATTTTCACGATGTATTAGCACTTTCAAAAGTAAACACTCAAAACCGATTAGAACACGTACCCGCATAGGCTTGCAACTCAATTATTCTCCACCACTGAACACGAATACTAAGCACAAGTCATAAGGTCTTTGTAAGGGTTGTAACGGGGCTAGGCTAATGGTAGGAAATAGGATATTTTAAAGTGGCTAAGGTGATGAAAATACGATTTTTATTATAAAACAACTATTTTAAGCACGACTAACTACCAATATCAAACTAGAAGACAACAAGTTTTCGCCTTTTATTTCTCAACTAAAAACACATATTTTTGTTCTTTCCTCAACACTTTTCTATTCTTTTTCGTAACATTTTCTGATTTTTTTTATGCAAACAAACAATTCACAACTATACAAACTTGACTCCTATAATCGAATTTCCATCACACGGGTTTAAAAGAAAAAGGTTTAAGGTTATGGGCTAAAGGGTGGTCAAACGAAAAGATTAGGCTCAAAATTGGCTACTAAGGGATAAATTTTTGGGTAAGGATATACAAATGGTGTAAAAAGGAAAAGGGTTTACCTAATGCCTTAATCATTCTTGTGCTTGTATTCGGTCTATGGTCTCAAACGTATCAAAAGTTGCAAGTTCTACAATACATGACTAATGGTCCACTCAAACAAAGAAACATACATATGTAATTCTATGATGTAAAAGTGGCTCAAATCCTCACATATAATAAGGGTATGGTATGTGACATGCATAATATGCTAGTTTCTTAGGCGGATTATTTCCAAATAACCACCCGCTAAATACCCGTCATGCTATTAATTTGAACTTAACCATGACAAAAGACCACATGGGTTGTGCCATCCCTCGTTGACATAGTTACTTGTGCTTTAAGATCGCTTTCGAAACAAGACTTTTTTTGAAAAAAATTTGAAATTTTCCCCCATCCCCACACTTGAGGTAAACATTGTCCTCAATGTGTAAGAACTAGAGTTTTTGAAACGCACAAGGGATGTGACACGGCTAACTTCCCAAAAATTCCACCCCGAAAACTAAAATACAATTACAATCCACTTATTACTAATCTAAGAATCAAGGTAAAAGGAAACGCATGCACCTGATTTTTGTCGCTAGATGCTCATGTCTTCTTCTTCTCTTCACAAAAACGGTCGTCTCTCGAACATGATGTACCTACAAATCTTAACCCTTGTGTAGAATCATGCTTCTCACAACCATTGAAATTTGTTAGCTACTTAGTTCTACCATTTTTATGAAAGTGTTACCAAACCATGCGTTAATTTATATTGATTTATGTGGAAAAAATAACTTACAACAATAACAGTCCTAACCCACTTTCGTAGGAATCACGGTTGCATTTAGCTTATGCAACAAGTCCTTTTAAACCCCCCAATAGCTTTGGAGGATGAGTAGGTCTCGTGAGGGTTATATAGGGAACACACCCACAACGTTCATTTATCTAGGAAAAAGAAATACTAACGAAATAAAAGTAAAGAAAACCAAAATATACAACAACAACAAAATGCATACCTCGCTGTCACCGCTGATATCTCTTGTTCGGGTCGACTGGCGGGTTTGGCTGATTTGGGTAACCTGTGAGGGCCTCGAACATCTCCCGGTAGTTGTCGAGGGGACCCGGCTCTCCTTGTGCTGGCGGCTGGTATGGTATTGAGATGAAACTAGACCCTACTGCCTCGGGCCAATGAGGAGACGGGTCAGAGGGGCCTCGTGGAACACGGAGGTTGGAGTAGTCGGTCCACCCCGCGTGTTCTACATAGGGGAGGCCTGCTTCATAATCTCTTTGGTGTCGCTCTTGGTCATGGAGGACCTTGGCGTTATTAATAGCCATTTCATTAGAGACGTATAAAGCACTCAATCGGCGTCGTTCCAATTCATTTTGCTCATTTCGACGTCTCTCCTCATTTTCCTCCCGTGCTAGTCTTCGGGCCGTCTCTTCCTCCTGCATTTGTACCAAATGTTCCATCTGCGATCTTTACAGAGCTTGGAACATTTGTTGCTCTTCCATATACTTGTCCATCCTTTCCCAATGCTTGGAGGGCCCACTGTTCCTGCATCTGGGCCCCGTGTGCTTCCTCCCAGTGGTTCCTTCTCTTATCATACTCTCTACCCTCTCCTATACCCGTAGAAATGTTATCAAACACTGCCTGTTGACCCTGGTTAAAATCCCGGTACGAGTGTACCCGTCTAAAATTCACAAAACTCGCCACATCTGCATTCAATTCTCCATGTGGCCGCATATACCTCTGCTTTGGTCCCCGTGGACCAGCAGGCTCAGTTTCATCTTCCTCATCAACCATCTCCACATCTTCCTCAACCCCTTGTTGTGCATCTGGGTCAACGAATTCATACTTGTGACCCAATGCGTCGGTCACCAAATACTTGCTTCCCGAAAGTTTCACATGGATCTTCCAATTTTTCTTTATCGTTGCTAAGTTGAACTCTTCCAAAGGCTTAGACACCCAAAGCGATTCTAGGGGAAGACAGTTTTGCTGGAGGATTATGGCACTGATGAGGCGCACATATGGAATCATCCTCCTGTGGAACGACTCCCGGGTGAACCATGTGTTCATCATAATAATGTGCCTCCATGACAACGTCGGTGTCCCATACATCAAGGCATGAAGAACTCTACAATCACATGCTCTCACTCCCCCTCTATCACCAAACCGAACCATAACATTTTCTAGGGAAATTCCTTGAAGAATCTTCCCTTCAACCGTCAGGTGGCTCCTTGCAGCCACTCCCCCGTCATTGTATGGTAATATAGCCTCAGTCATACCATCCGGATCATGGTCGTTTGCATGGTTATCCAAGAAATGTTTGATGGTTAGATAATCATACGCTTGCACCCCCAGGGAGTCGAATCATGCAATGCAATTGATTGTTTCAAATGACATTGTCATCTCCCCTCGGCTTGTAGTACCAACCAATCTCCACTGGTCCGGGGTACCATCCTTGTTTCTAAACCTCAACGACGCCAGCCACTCGCAAACCTCCGAAAAATAAACCCGGGAGGTGTTGTCTTCGCACCAATCCAGAACTCTTTCCCAGCCAAGACGCTCAAACATTTGAACAATACCAATTTTTCTAAACTCCTCAACATTGACCGCCCTTTCACACACAACCCTGTCCGGCACCGCAGTAGACACACCATTAACCATTTTCCACTTCCACAATTTAACTTCCAACTTCTTATCTTGGAATGTCGAGAGAGCTTTGTTTTTGTCTTCATCCCAGACCCTAGCGCTTCGACTATCTCGTAATTTATCCCATGCCCAATCCTGCCTATATAATCTTGCATCACCCTCTTCTATTGAGCTTAATTTCTCCCACTTCTTCGGTATCAATCTGGAGGAAGATCCAACTCCGGATGATGATCCTTGCCCCGTAGTTTTTGCCTTCTTCCTACCTCCGGCCATAACTACAGTCACAAAACAAAATAACCATCAATATAAACCCAATCTTCAACAAACTCTCAAACTTTGAACATAATGTATGATGTTGAATTTTCAATTAACAAGTAAATGCAAAATCGCCTATTTAAACTTCCAAAGTCGCCTATTTTGTCGTCTACATATCAATCTTACTTGTTTATTCATAATTTCTTATGATTTCAACAACATTCAACATCATCAATAGGTTCAATCATGCAAATAACAAGTGTAATTACTTCACTATGGTTATTACATGCTCAATCTAACCAAATCAAGAGTTTACATACAATTTTCAACCATAACATCCTACATTATGCTAAACAACCTATTCTTCAAACAAAAGTTCAAAAATTTCGAAAGATTTCAACATACCATAGGAGAATAAAGCTAAAAATTAAGTAAAGTTCATACCTTTATGATGTAGAATGTCAAAAACTAGCTAAAAGATGCAAATCAACACTTTGAAGAACACCCTTCCTTGAAACCCAAAATTTAAAGTTCAACAATCTTGCAAACGAGTAAGAATTGGTGAAAACCGTGTTAGGGGTTTTGTTGCTCTCGAAATTCTACACACAATGGACTCAAGAATCGCTCTATTTGGTTAAGAACTGATGAAGTTATGAAGGATTGAAGTTTAGGGTTCTTGAGGGAGAAGATGAAGAAGATGAAGTGAATAGAGAGAGATGAAAGAGAGATGGTAGGGGTTTTTAATGTTTTGAGGAGTTTGGGATCGAATGTGTGGCTAGGGATGGTTGTGGTTTTGATTTTTGTGAAGTTTAAATGAGTTAAAAGGTGTTTTGGTTCGCTAAAACGCAAAAGGGAAGACATCATCGCCGTCCAGCAAACGAGAGGCCGTCAGCGACGGCCTGGCCCCCCGTCGCCGACGGGGTGTAGATTTGGGCACACGGGCCGACGCCGTGATTTCCTGTCTACGGGATCATGTGGCCGACGCCCTTTTCTCGAGCCCGTCCCGGACGCATAGTAGCCCGTCGCCGACGGGTTTCCCATTCTCGATTTTTTATTTTTTCAAATTTTTTTATATGAAAATATGAGGAAACATTATAAACTTTTTGTAAAAGGACTATACATTTAAAATTCCAAAAAATTTTAAAAATGCTTTTGTAAATTTTTAAAAATTAAAATAAAAAAAAACGAAACCGTTTAACGGTCCTACCACCCCCCCCCCCCCCGAAAAGCCGTGTATTGTCCCTAATACACAAAAAGAAGTCTAAAAACGTACCTTTTATCTTCAAGACGCGTTTGTGATATCCGGACTTCACACAATCAAGAGGGTTAGTACGAAACAAGAACGATTAACACAAAAATACTCAAAAAAATCAAAATAATTTATACAAAACTTATTACCGGTCCTTTTAGTTGACCTCATAAGTTGGCACACTGAAGCTTACCAACTCCACATTCGCTTCCTTTTTCTCTTCGTTACCATCAAGGAATGGTTTTAGGCCCATCCTTTGACCCATCCTTCAGATCCTCAATGGTAACATCTCCAAGCTTCCTGACCCGTGTAATCACATACGGGCCCATCCATTTGCTCTTAAGCTTACCAGGAAAATATTTTAGCCGTGAGTTGTAGAGCCAAACCTTTTGACCCACTTCGAACTCCTTCGGCTTCAACTTCGCGTCATGTGCCCTTTTCATATTGTCCTTGTACTTCGAGGCGCACTCATACGCTTCTTCCCGAAGCTCCTCCAACTCGCAAAGCTTTAATTTTCGCTCCTTTCCTGCACCGTCATATTTCATGTTAACCACTTTTATGGCCCACCAAGCACGATGCATAAGTTCAACCGGTAAATGACAGTTTCGCCCATAAACTAAGCGATAAGGTGTAGTTCCAATAGGTGTTTTATGATCCGTTCTATAACCCCATAAATCATCATTCAACTTCGTCGACCAATCCTTTCGGTCCGGTCGAACGGTCTTTTGCAAAATTTCTTTTATTTGCCTATTGGAAACTTCCACTTGACCACTTATTTGTAGGTGATAGGGAGTAGCGATTCAATGGTCAACGCCATACCGTTTTAAGAGTTTGCCAAAGTTAAAATTCTTAAAGTGAGATCCCCCATCACCAATGATGTTTGTTTGTACAAAGTTGCAAACGACGGTATGGTCATTTGTCATGGTGGCAATCGTTTCGACCCACTTGGATACATAATCGACCGCCACTAAGATGTATAAATTGCCATGCGAATTAGGAAGTGGGACCATGAAATCGATCCCCCACACATAAAAAATATCTACAATGAGGATCAGTTGCATGGGCATCTCATCCATTTTGGAAATACCCCCTAACTTTTGACACTCAACACAGTTTTTAGCGAAATTAAAAGCATCCTTAAAAATAGTCGGCCAATAAAGACCACTATTGAGCACTTTGTGCCCAGTTTTGTGACCACTGAAATGGCCCCCACAAGCAAATGAATGCAAGTGCATCAAGACACTAGGAATCTCCTCGTCGGGTATGCATCTTCGAACGATTTGATCCGGACATATCTTGAATAAGTCCGGTTCTTCCAATGTGTAGTATTTGATTTGAGAAAGGAAGTGCAACCTCTTCCTTCGATCCCAATGAGCTGGCATGTCACCTGTAACCAAATAATTAACAATATTAGCATACCATGGTAATATTGAAACCTTTAAAATTTGCTCATCTGGGAAGTTCTCGTTAATCTCTACACGAGAAGAATCCTCCTCCACAACCAATCGAGACAAGTGGTCCGCAACCACATTCTCACTCCCTTTCTTGTCTCGAATTTCTAGGTCAAATTCTTGTAACAAGAGCACCCATCGGATTAATCTCGGCTTTGCATCCTTCTTGTCCATGAGATACCTAACTGCAGAATGGTCAGAATACACAATGACCTTAGCACCCCATATATAGGCACGAAATTTATCTAATGCATATACCACAGCAAGTAGCTCTTTCTCGGTAGTTGTATAATTTAATTGTGCATCTGAGAGAGTCTTACTTGCGTAGTATATGGCAACCGGTTTCTTGTCTACCCGTTGACCCAATACGGCCCCCACCGCATAGTCACTTGCATGACCCATAATTTTGAATGGTAATGACCAATTCGGTGATTGAAAGATTGGGGCCTCAACCAACTTTTTCTTCAGCATGTTAAAAGCATTTTGACAATTTTAAACAAAAACAAACGGGATATCTTTTAGCAAAAGGTTACACAATGGTTTTGAAATATCACTAAACCCATTTATAAACCTTCTATAGAAACCCGCATGTCCCAGGAATGACCTAATACCTTTAACGCTCGTGGGATATGGTAGTATAGAGATCACTTTGATTTTTGCATGATCTACCTCTATCCCACGGCTCGACACCACATGTCCCAACACTACCCCTTCTTGAACCATAAAATGGCTCTTTTCCCAACTTAAAACCAAATTAGTTTCCACACATCGTTTTAACACTTTCTCCAATTGGTTTAAGCAAGTTTCAAATGATGACCCGAAAATGGAAAAAATCATCCATGAAGATTTCCAAAGACTCCCCCACCATATCCGAAAAGATACTCATCATACACCTTTGAAAGGTGGCGGGGGCATTACATAATCCAAATGGCATTCGCCTAAATGCAAAGGTGCCATAAGGACACGTAAAAGTGGTCTTTTGTTGATCTTCCAGATGAATAGCAATTTAATTGTATCCGGAATACCCATCCAAGAAACAATAAAATTTTTGTCCGGCTAATTTTTCCACAATTTGATCAATGAATGGTAAGGGAAAATGATCTTTGGAAGTTGCGGTATTCAACTTCCTATAATCAATGCAAATACGTCACCCGGTTACCGGCCGGGTAGCTACCTCCTCACCTGCGTCATTTTTGACGACTTGTATACCTGCTTTCTTTGGGACGGTTTGTGTCGGACTCACCCATTAGCTATCAGAGATAGGGTAAACAATACCCGCATCAAGCCATTTTAGCACCTCCTTTTTAACAACTTCCTTCATGTTCGGGTTTAACCTTCTTTATGCATCACGGGCAGGTGTTATGGTGTCGTCAGTGATGATCTTGTGCATCACTATTGAGGGACTAATACCCTTCAAATCTGCTATGGTCCACCCAATAGCCGCCCTATTGGTGACCAACACCTTCATCAACCTCTCTTCTTGCTCATCGGTCAAATTTGATGCAATGATGACCGGGAGCGTGTTGCCTTCACCAACATAAGCATACTTTAGATGCTTTGGCAACACTTTCAACTCCACTTCTGGCGGCTCCACCAATGACGGTTTTAACTTTGTGTCAATGGTTTCCGGTAAGCTCTCCACTTGGTGCGTCCACATCGGTTTCCCTTCTTTTACCGAAAGCACCTCCAAACTCTTCACCTCCTCGTCTATGCTCCGATTCATCTCCACCTGTGTCCTGTCAAACATAGAACAATCCTCCATTGTGTTTTCCTCTTCTACAATCGTGTCGCAGAGAGGTGTACACCTGTCAACAATGTCTGCCATATAGCATTCATCGTCGACTGAAGGAGTCGTCAATCCTGAAAAAACATGCAACCTCAACCTTCGGTTTCCAAATGTCATGTCAACCATTCCCGTTTTGCAATCAATTTGAGAATTCGCGGTTGCTAAGAACGGTCGACCCAAAATCACCGTAGTTGCTTGGTTGGGTCCTTGGGCACATAATCAAGTACTAAAAAGTCCACCGGATACTAAAAATCCTCGATTTTTACTATCAGATCCGAGACAATTCCATGGGGTAATTTGGGTGTTAAATCGGCTAACACCACGGTGGTGTTTGACGATTGAAGTGGACCAAACTCGTATTGGTCATATAAACTACCCGGTAGAATGCTCACACTAGCACCAAGATCTAAAAGTGCCCGGTTTATTTTAAAATCGCCTACATGAATTGAAATGATAGGCGCACCCGAATCTTGGAGCTTAAGTGGAAGTGCACCCGAAAGAATTGAACTCACATTTTCGGCTAAATCTAATTTTTTAGGAAATTTATGAGTTCGTTTCTGGGTACAAAATTCTTTCAAGTACTTAGCATACGACGGTACTTGCTTGATTGCATCCAAAAGAGATAAATTAATTTTTACTTGTTTGAAAACTTCCAACAACTCTTCTTGTTGTGGACCTCTTTTGTTTACAACCTTCTTCATGGGTCCCTTCAATGCTTCAGGATAAGGGGCGGTATTAGTCTCCACACCCTTTTCCTTAGCCTTAGGGACGGGGTTGGTCACAACGGGTGTGTTATTATTAATTTTTAAATCATTTTTATTTTGACCCGTTTGACCATCCTCACACTCTTCATCACTAGCATCTTCCACCACCCCTTCAACAAATTGGGGTGATGGTGTTTTGACACCATTATCCACGACTCGACCATTACGTAAAGTTATTTTATTAATTGGTACCTCACGTGTGTTCTTTGAGTTTGACCCTTGATGCTTAGGGTTCAACGTGGTGTCACTTGGAAGCTTCCCCATGCTCCCCCTCATTTGAGCCATTTCCTCCGTGAGTTGGCCCACTTGTTTTGCCAATGCTTCATGCGATTTGTCCCAAATCTCATTCTCTTTCTTGGACTCTTGCATCATTGAAAGCATTGCGTCCATCTTTGCATTCAAATCACTACCACCCCCTTGATTGTTTGACCCACTTCCATTACCGCCTTGGTTGTTGTAATTCCTTTGATACCCACCTTGATAATTATTGTCTCGACCTTGGTACCCTTGGTTGTAATTACATTGGTAACCCCCTTGATTACCACCTTGACGATTTTGATACGATGACCCGCTTTGGCTACCCGGTTGGAAGTTTGGGTTCATTTGATTCGCGGCATTCCCATATCGGAAGTTGGGATGGTTTCTCAATCCGAGATGATAAGTGTTCGAATTCATATCATTGTTTTTTCTATCACCAAACACTTGATTTACCTCTTCGGTGTAATCACCCGGTCCCGTTTGGCATTGATCGGTCCGATGACCAATCTCCCCACAATCTTCATAAACCGCAAATTGTACCGCATTTACCTCCTTCTTCTTCATACGAGCCAACTTCTGTTCTAGAGTAGAAATCTGATCTTTAGAGTCAAGATCGGGAAGTAATCGGGAGACGGGATGTTTTTTAGCTCTATCGGCCGATTCCTTTGACTTTGACCGCTTGCTCATCTGCTCAAGAAAATCCCAATCATCATCTTCATGATTACTCAACAATGTTCCATTGCTTGTTGACTCGAGGTGATTCCATGTTTCGTCATCCAACCCTCTCACAAAGCATTTAACCAACTCCCACTTTTCTATTTGATGATGTGGGAACTTCCGAATCAATTACTTGTACCTTGTGAAAGCTTCATGCAATGGTTCACTTGAGAGTTGGTGGAAAGACCTAATTTCATCTCTAGCATCATCGGTCTTTACCATCGAGTAATACTCGTCAAGGAAGACTTGTTGCATCTCGCCCATGTCAGAATACTATTCACCGGAAGTGTAAGGAACCATTGTTTCGCTTTATCCTTTAGCGAAAACTGAAATAACCGAAGTTTGACCTCTTCCAATGCGAAATCATGCCCCCTGATAGTGCTACATATGGCCGAAAACTCCGCCAAATGAGTGTATGGTTCATCATTGGACCTCCCATTGAAGTGGGGAAGGATGTTGATGTAGTGAGGCTTGCAGTCGAACATTCTTCTTTCGCATACAATTGGTGAGTCATTATCGGTGACCACCGGCCTAAAACGGTCATTTACTCCCCGTGGAGGTTGTTGACGACTATGTAGGCCGTTAACTTCTTGATCTACCGGTCTTCGATCACCTCCTCTATTACCTCCTCGGTTTCCACCTTGATTACCTCCCCCCATAAAACGAGGAATCCGATTATGGTTCACATTATTATTATTGTTGTAGAACCCATCATTCCGGTTCCTTTGATTGTTGTTTCGTGGATTTCGGTTGTTTCCGTAACCGTCACTTCTCACATTCCCATACCCATAATTGTTATCCCCCACGAAATTAGCATTTTGGTAGCCAACTTCATCGTCTTCGAACCCTCTAGCGTTGTAGACATTCCCCCGATTCACATACCCCCAACCGTCATCATCGACCCGATCATCATAGTTACCCCCATCATCGGAGTATTCAGAGTGAATACTCACATATTCCGGCGATTGGTAACCGGGAACACTAAACGGCTCATCATCGGGGATAGCGTTTCTCAAATCGTCTATGTTAAAGAACGGGTCTTCATTCACGGGATTGCCACGATCTCGGTTGCCTCTACGGTCGGAATTAACATTCCGGTCATCAAGGTTATTGGGTAGGGAGTTATGTCGGTGAAGGTTTTGTTGTTGGGGTGTTCTTTGGGTGTTGTTGGGATTTTGGTTTCAGAAAGGTGGTAAGGGTGGTCTAGAGTTGTTATTACCACCCGGTTGCTCTTGAGGTATTGGTTGGACATTTTGGGCGGGGTTGAAGTTTCCTCGAGTTTGGAATTGGTTTTGATTGAGGTTTGGGTAATTGAGGTTTTGGTTGGAATTTTGGTTTGCCATTGAATCGGTTTCAATGAATGGTGTAAATTGTGGTGTTTGGGTGGCTTGGTTAGAAACAAGGGTTGCTTCTAACCGGCTTGCTAGGTTCTTTCTTGCGACTCTTTCAATTTCCGGTTCGTAGACTAATGGTGAAGTCCTCCCGGAATTCCTTGTATGCATGCACTACCTGTAATCTGCACAAGTAACACAACCCGCGTAACAAGGAAAAAGACAACGTACAAAAAGAAACTAAACAAATTAAACAGTTAATCACGCAAATTCAAACAATAATCCAAACACAAAGCGCACGCACTCCTCGCCAACGGCGCTAAAATTTGAACGGACCATGATGCACTTTATTACCTTGGACTAACAAATCCTATCAATAGACAAGGCATAAATACGCATATTCATTTCACAAAGTCAAATTTAATCGTTCATTCGATAATTCGCAAATACAATACAAACGTAGGACAATTGTCTAAAGCTTCAAATGTAATTAAAGTTGTCACAAATCAAAAATCAACACATAGCAAAACCTAGTCTTACAAAAGTTTACACCGGGGTGAAACCTCCAAGGAATTAGCCGCGCATGATCGAAAAGACGTGATCACCGGATGTTGGAAACTTGTTCTTGATCATCTTGATGCTTGGATGTAGTGAATGATGGTGGTTAGGGTTGTGGTAATTAATGGTGATGAGAGGATGGAGAAAATGGATGAACTAGGGTTTCGATGGATGATGATGGTGAAATTGGTTGATGATTCGGTTTGTTCTTGATGAAGCTTGATGATATGAATGGATTAGAGGTGAAGATAATGATGAATTGTGGCTCCAAGATCAATATTCAAACTCAATTAAGTTGTAACTCCCGACTTGAATGGCCTAAGAGCCAATAGAATTCGTTTTTAACACCAAAATAACCAAAATTCGCGTTTGAGGAAATTACTGCCCGTCGCCGACGCCTGGGGGCCCGTCGCCGACGGCCTCTCCTGCTCCCACTTTTTCCAGACGCGTTAAATGGCTGGATACGGGGTTTTGTGCCGATGGGGTAAACAAGCGAGTGTCGCCGACGGCCCTAGGGGCGTCGCCGACGACCTCTCTAGCTCCAGTTCTCCATTTTTTTTCATTTTGAACTTCCGGTTGACCCGTTTGATGTACCGGTGGTTTGTTTTTTGCTCCGGTGACTCGTAAAGCTCCCGAAAAGCTCCTTAAACTTCATTAAACATGCAGAACACAAATCTAATTAAAAGTAGACTATTCAAGATTAAAAGTCAAGTAAAAACCCAAACTTAAACATACACAAGCACCGTTATTCGACCACGTATCACAAGGCGTGAAAAACTAACGGAAAGATCTTTCCGTGCACCCATGATCAAAGTAAAGAACAAGAAAAGCACACAAGAAAATGGGGACTAACCTGAGTTTAGGAGAGGAAATCGGAATTCTCGGAAGAAGATAAATGAAAAAAGATCACCAAATGATGTTAATAAATGAAAAAGTAATAAAAGAGGAGGTTATTATTACCTATTATACAAAACCGCCGACTGAAAAACTGCCACACATCACATCAAATCAGTTGTTAGTTTTAAATTCAAATTCTCAACTGTTCTCAACGCTTGAAGCCTTTAAGCCTTCAAGCCTTCAGGCGATAAAAATAACGAAAATGTCAGAAGCATTTGAGCATAAAACGCAAACACCTCTGACTTAGGGGGCTGATGACGGGGTAGCTCAGATCTCACAAAATGACTAAAACACGTATTAGCTTAAAAGGTTAAAGGGTTAAAAGCTTCATAACCCGGGAACTATGGTGAACAGCAAAAAGAACATGAACAGTAGCATGTCACTTCACTGATTGCTTGTCCACACCCCCAGCCGCAAAAGCAGAGCACATGTACAAGAAGCTCCCTTTTACCCGCAGGTCCAAACATTTCAACCCCAAAATGGGTAAGTCTCCCACTGCAAGCCAAGTTCACTAGTCCAAGGTTTCCCCTTTGAGAAACCTCATCCCTTATAAGAAGCAGACCATGGTCAATACAAAGATCATTCCAGAATCAGGAGAAGTGACACCAACTCTCAGATTCTTCTTCTTCTCTCCCTTAGGAGCTTGCTTTATGCTCGTTTCTATTCTTCACTTCAAAAAATACATCACCTTCCTTTACCACATTCTCAGTTGGTTTCTTATCGGCTTAGAACAAAAAAGAATAACAATAAAAATACTAGTGAACCTCTCTCCACGTCTTACAAACGAGGGATGACCCCACAACCTGCGTTAGGCAAGTTGAAACCCTTCAAGCCTTCTGCCTAACCAGACTACTCGCTATCCTTAGTTTTGTATTTGTGAAATTTATTTCGTGTAAACTATATATTTTATATCCATTAACATATTTTTTTACGATATCTAATGTTCTATGGTGGGACACGAGATGGGGAGTGGAGTAGGAAAAGTAGAACTTGAATCACTAATTTCTATCGGTTTCTTGTTGAGCTCTCCAGCTGTATCGAATTCATTCTGTCCACTAATAAATGTTCACCAAAATTTTTTACTTTTCTCATCATTTATTTGGTATTGTTTCAAAATAGTTAGGTATATTACCGATTATATATCTTTTAATTTTTTCCTAAATGCATATCTTTTAATTTTTTTCCTAAATGCATTTCAACATAGTAAATAAGATGTTTTTAGTACATAGTATGTTTATTAAGGTGTTGCTTGTTTTTCAGATGTAAAATGTATGCAGTATGCGGACCACATCTGCAAACATCTGTAGCAGAAGAGGTGGACCAAACCTCTGCAGTCTCCAAGAAGAAGACTGTTTGTTTTTTATCTTCTGCAGGCTGCACAAATAAACTGAAATTTAAATAAACCGAAATCAAGCACCGACAATATATAAACATATAATACATAATCTTCACATAAACAAAAGCACCAACAATTCACATCTGATATATAATCTTAAAAATCAGAAAACCATAACAGATGAACCGGCCACAAATGAACCATCGTAATCCATAGTATCTCTAACAAGTAACAGGTTTCTTGCTTACACAAACAAACATAGAACAATTCAGATTTTCTGCTTACACAAACAACCATCGAACAATTCAGATTCAAAAACAAACAACAGATTGTCCTATCAATGAAAGTATTTAATCACCAAATCTATACCAAAAGATCAAAGTGACATAAGTTAGATCTTCAATTTTGGATACTCAACCCTAACAATCTTCTGAATTAAAAAAAACGGACATGTGAAGGGGGAAAGGAGATGAACGGCGACAGCAACGGTATGGGGGAGGAGATGAACGGCGGTAGCATGACGGGGGTGTGGGATGAAAGGTGGTGGCGGCGGCGGGGAAGAAGAAAGGTGGTGGAGGAGAGGTGTGGAGGAGGGCTTAGGGTTTTCTTGAAGAGGTGTGTTTTGTGATATTAGGAAAAGACGTAGAAGAGGTTATAAGAGGGTAGTCCATGTCTGCACCAAAAAGAGGTCAGACAGACCTTTTTAAATGATATGTCTTCGAGAAAACACACACTCTGTAGACTCAAACGTCTGCGTGGCGCAAACATAAAAATAGAAGAAGAGTTTTTCAAGAAAAACAAACACCCCCTAAGTGTTATAGACTCTGCTTTATTACATATTATAACCATATCACTAGACTACTAAATTACAGGATTTATAACCATATCACTAGACTACTAAATTACAGGATTTATAACCATACACACTTTTTACTCTATATATAAATTTACCGAAAAACTAACAAAAAGCATTTCTTATGCTATCTATAAATAAAAAAAAAGCAAATTAGACGAATTAACCCGTTCTATTTCGTAATATTTATTAGTAATATAAGAGATTTATTTTATATATCCCTTATATTTGGATATAATAATATTCACCCATCGCGAAAGACCATCCACGTCGGCATTTTGTGAAAATCGAGGTGAAGGTAGGGAAGGGTGGAAATCTAGAAGTAGAATGGGGAAAAGGTGTGTGAGAGTGAGAAGGAGAGCGAGAATAAAGGGTAAGTAACTCGAGGGAATATCTCCTCTTCCATGCGAGGATCTTGCCCGATGCGCCTTCCAAAAGACATTCCCCACTGCAACTTCGCGTGCCGAGTGACTAAATGTATCCCACATGGCCACATGTGAGAGGGATAGAGGGATAATATTTTTTTTAAATGAGGGAGAGCCATAATGTTTTATGAGACGAGTACGTTTAACAGGAAATTCAAAGTGTAAGATGATATAAAAAAATAGTTTAGTTGTTTGTTTTTTTAACAACAAAGTAACATACTCACAAAAAAAAAAAAAAAAAAAAAAAAAAAAAAAAAAAAAAAGTTACCATGAAACCTTGTCCATTAAAACAATTATTAAATGTTAGGTATATTGTAAATTTAAAACCAAAATATAATAATATATAAAGAGAAAAAGCACCTTTAATATGGTCATAAAATAATAAGACGCGTTTCGTGTTGGTTTGGGTTGCAAAATCGATTTAGGGTTCCGGCGAGAGAGAGAGAGAGAGATGGGTGGCGGAAATGCGCAGAAATCGAAGACGGCCCGTGAAAGAAATCTGGAGAAAGCTAAAGCTGCTTCCAAAGGTACCACCTACCTCTACCAATTCTTCTTAATTCCTCCATCCGAATCTCATTCGCTTCTTCATCTACAGGCAGTCAACTTGAAGCCAACAAGAAAGCTATGAACATCCAGGTTTAATTCTTAATTCTTTTTATGTTTTAGCACTTGATTTTGTAATTTTTACTAAGTTAGATAATAACAACAACAGGGCAGTGGATATGGTTTTTGACAAAATAAATTAGTTTGATTAGTGCAAGATCTTTATAAGATAAACTTAACATGTGTTGAAGTTTCTACAATCTAGAATATGTGTCTTAAAGAAAAGTGTCTAGTTATTTGATTCAATAGATCTTGGACATCCATTTTAATGGTGGTGAAGGGGAGGTCTCGGGGTCATAGATTCATCATTCATTCATACTTGTGTATGTATGCATTTATCTTTTCTAAGCACTTGCTTTGAAATATTTTTTTATCTATTTGTTTGTGTTCTATTGCAATGTTTCTTTTTAAACATGTCTGTAACTGAGGAGGGCTTATATTGCTCTTTCTTTTATAAGCACTTGCTTAGAGCCACATACCATCTAACTTTTATGTCATCCTTCTTTCACTTGAAGGCTCTACTTTCGTTTTTCTGTTATAAGCATTCACTTAGAGGCCCCACACTAGTGTAGTTTCCAAGTCCAAGAACTCTCCGAGTAATCGCTCCAAAGTAGGCTGCCGATGCGATGCGACTTTCTTCAACTCCGCCTGATTACTCGGAATCGATCAAACGCGGTCAACCTCGGCCAGAGTCGGATCTAGTAGGTCAACTCAGGCCGAGTTTGACTTAAAAAAAAGAGTGAATTTCAAGGATTGTCCTTTATCTTTATACCCATTTTCAGGCGCTGTCCTTTATGTTCAAAATTGATGAGTTTTGTCCTTTATGTTTTCATATCATACACGTTTTGTCCTTTAGGCCTAGCCCAGTTAGTTTTTTCAGTTAAATTTGGTCATGTGCTTTGCACATGGGGGCATTTTTGTCAATTCAAAGGTTGCAGAAGCTTTGAGCTGTAAATCTGCTGTTGAATTTACTTTTGAATTGACAAAAATGCTCTCATGTGCAAAGCATATGACCAAATTTAACTGAAAAAACTAACTGAGTTAGGCCTAAAGGACAAAACGTGTATGATATGAAAACATAAAGGATAAAACTCGTCAATTTTGAACATAAAGGGCAACGCCTGAAAATGGGTATAAAGATAAAGGACAATCCTTGAAATTCACTCAAAAAAAAACATAATTTCCATGCCTACCATATTAAAAAATGAATATCATTTTCACGTATTTTGTTATAAACATTAAGTAAATTTATGATATTTGACATATGTTTAATTTCCGAAAAAACTAATTTCTTTATAATTTAACATGTCCGAGTACTGTCCAATCTCCACCTAGGCCGAACACTCCCTGCTCGACCTACTAGGGAGCGCCTAGCGACTTTTACAACCATGAGTGTAAGTCTAGCAATTGTAGAATTTTGGAGGGTAATTATTTTTTTTGCCATATTGATATTATTCTTTAATTTGAGGCCTTGAAAATTTTAGAAATTTAAACTCTTTGTACTGTCACCCTTCTCACATATCCTCAAAGACAAACTTAGGTAATAATATAGCTAGCTTAGCGGTCTTTACCTTATAGACAGACCTTTGGTATTTTAGGGTTCCTTATAACCTTATGCACTTTTTATTTATTAATTGTGCATTAATTTAAAGCTCTCCTACTTGGGGCTTTTTATTATTTGAAAAGAAAAACATTTAATTAAGGATATACATATCTGTGTGTGTGTGTGTGTGTGTGTGTGTGTAATTGGCGGTAGACGGGTTTAAGTAATGTTCTGTGGAATTCAACATTTTTGTGAAGTTTACATTTCCATCCATTCTCTATGGTATTAGAAGATTTATCATAGAATTCCTTTTCTTAAAAAGAAAAAAAAATCCTCTAATAGTCTCTTTAGCCCTCTCCATGGCCTTGTAGATGTAACCCATAACGGGCTTTCTTTCACAGTCAACCAAACTAAGGATATACTAACATGAGGAATCGTTAACTTGAGAGTATATAATGTTTTCGTAGAAAATGGTGTAAAGGGGTAGGCTTCACTTTTTTTGCCCTTTGGATCCTTCAACCACTTGCTATCTATCCATTCTTGAGAAACAATCTTTTTTTCTCAAACTGTTTGTATGCTTGTGAAATCCGAGAAGAATGGATGTAGCAAATCTTGTAACAACGGCCCTATGCAAGCTCCTTTGATTTGTGAACTTCTTCATCAAGTTCACTAGACCAACATCGTTGGATATTTATATGTTTGTGAACATTGCATTCTTTAAACAAGTTCACTTTTGGTATTTGTTTCCTGATATTATCCAACATAAGATTTGTGCAATGCGCCACACATGGAGAAAAGAAGAATATAGAATGGAACTGTAGATTATAAAGTAGAAGTCTTGAAGAAGAAGATAGATTAAACCTGGGTAAAGCGTCTGCATTTAGGTTTTTTCTTCATTTACGAAGTTATCACCGTACAGTTATGTGTGCGTGTGTTTCTTATTTTTTCTATTTTTATTTTTATAGTTTTCCGCATGTCTTTTTGTGCACGACCCAACCCGGCTATTCTTTAGTTGCTGTTGTATGATGATTGTCATCTTACATGTATCTTTTGGATTTTATGATTCCATTTTAATTGAAAATGCTATCTTGTCTTAAAATACTAAGTTTTAATAATATATTGGGCATGAATCTGATAGTGTGGTTTAATTGATATTAGTGCAAGGTATGCATGCAAACCTTCATATGCACAACATCAGAGGTGAAATGCAGGGAACATGCTGAAGCAAAACACCCTAAAGCTGATGTCTACACTTGCTTCCCTCATCTCAAGAAGTGATCGGAGACGACTATATGTGACATGCGTCTTCTTTAAACAAATGGTTTGTGGAATATGTTTATAATATTTTCGCGTTTTTATTTAACTTCTCTTTCTCTTTCCGGCTTATGTTTAAGATGTTTGGTAATGAATGACTCCTGGTTGCAATAATATATAAGATCATGTCGTATGTGACTGTATGCGCTTTTCTTCATCTTTCATGTTTTGGAAAGAATCAGGTTATCATCCATGGTGCCATTATACATATCCTAAAGGCTTTCTTTGAAATGTGGATGTACACTCAGTTGTTTGATAAAATGTTTCTAATTAACAATTTGAAGTTTCTAACAAATTTAATAATCATTACAAATTCAAAATTTAGCTGTTATATCTCTAATAACGAATGTCTTTTCTCTCATTTATAATCTCTAATAACGAATATTGTTGAGATTAAAAACCCGAAAGTTTGTTTATTATTTCATATAATGAAAATTGTTCAGAAATCCTCATTTTTGTTAACTGACTATGATTTTGGTTTCTATCTTGGACGCAATGTCAATCAATTTTGTTACAACTTAGAAATCCCACAAATTCGATGTTTTCCGGTTTAAAATCAGGATGAATTGTATTCATAATCATTTTGATATGGTGTATGCAACCCATTGAATGATGCCATAGCCACGACTGACGAATGCAAAAATGTGGGTTCGAGGAGCATGAAGCAGGGAGATGATTGTGGGAATGGCATTTTACATCCAGTTTGTATCTCTGTTTGTTCGTGAGATGAGTGACTGACTGCCGTTGTGGTGGTGACCTTGGCTTCATGGCCGCCAAATAAAAGCGCTTTAACCACCACCTCAGTTTCCGCCATTTGGGTGCTCAATGTGACATGTTTCTTGGGTGGGTGTGGGCGTCAGTTGAACGGCGATGAGTATCATTTGTGGAACGACAGCGAGACGTAAACATCCTGACCCAGCTCCCTACTTAAGACCTATTAGATTTTTATATATATATATAATCCCCAAACAACCCATAACTTTATATTAGAAGTCCGAACAAACTTAACATGTATCATAACCATGACACTTATTTATAATTAGATCCATATCTGGTCTTATACTCTGTTTCAAAATTTTCTGCTATATCAAGATCCAACTGTGCTATGGTTGGACATAATTTTATATAAATTTATGGAAAACGCATTAAATGTTATTGTGATCAAATAAATTAAAAATACCATGATGATGTTTGTTTCATAGATGTGAAATGACCTCATACTTAACAATTTGTATGTTACGTGTACATTGACCCGTATAAACAATTGATGAATAATAAAAACTAAAGGAGATGACAGATAGGATCCGCCGACTATAGTGTAGTAGTTAAATTTGTGTAGTAGTTAAATTTGTGTTCCTAATTAAAAGTTAGGGGGTTTTCTACCCGCGTAAAGCATTTTTGATCTATTAAATATAAACCATCAGAATTAATAAGATACACATCCACTTTTAGCATGTGCCAGAATAGTCATGTCAAAACGACTCAATCAGGAGATGACAGATAGGATCCGCCGACTGAGGTAGCTAGGGATCGACAATCACAAAACTAACAGTGAAATACAAAGGGGTCTACATAATAGCCATTTAGATTGAAACATGTGTAAAGTGTGAGCTAATTTAGCCAACATCTAGAATTTAGGCCTCATTGTTTATCAAAAGTCGACCACATTGTACTTTTCAAGATTTTGTGACAGCTTTCTAGCTGTCTTAATCGGCAAATTCTATCTGTCATCTCTCGATAGGCTCATTTGGACATGTCTATTTTGACACAAGCTAAAATCATTATCTATTTTATTAATTTTGTCGATCAAGATGTATATATATATATATTTTTTTTTTTGTGATTTTCACATATTGTATTGGTCATTCACTAAAAATAACCCAAAGTTACCTTTGTTGTGATACCAGTAAAAGAATTTTAATGGCACAACCAGACAATACACAATACCCTGCCTGCACACGTTCAGATGCTCTTCACGTAGTCAGTGCTATTGCCATTTAATTCGAGCTCTATTGCCGACTTTATCTCTGCAAATTTCTACCCCCAATCGCCATTATGATCATCCACCGCCGTATCCAGCACAAATATACGTATTTTTGGGTTGATGGGTTGTATATTATTATATTTGTACTAGTCTGAACATGGGCCGACAATTCCCCTGATTTTGTGGTTGGTTGTTAGTGTTCTTCTGGTTCAGTTGTTAACTCTGTATTTAAAGCAAGACGCATCATCTTCCATTTTGAGGGTTTGTTTGATTGATTCCATCATGAAGGGTGGTTTTGGATTGTTGGTCTTGTTCTTCATGTTTCTAATTTCTTCCTCATTTCCTGGTAATTTCTCTTATATTTACTGTTTTATCGTTTTTCTTTTTTTCCAGCTAACTCGCACACCTTGTAATAATCGGCCTAAGACTATGGGGTTGTTGAGGGGTTTGGGTTGGGGTTGGGGGCATTGCTGTGGCAAGTGTGGGCTTCACCGATCCACACCCAAAAAAGTGAGGTGTGGAAGGGGTGTGGCCAGGCGGACGTTGGGGGCATTGCTCGACACGGCTAGCTAAATGGTCATCAACATCCAGCCAACCATTGCCAGACATGTCACCCCAGGCCAGTGCCCCACGCCAAGCACTATTGCCACGCCAAGTGGGCAATGCCCACCAAAGCGCCAACCCGGGGTGGTGTACCCGGCGTTAAAGGGCCAACAACGCCCCTTGGCCACGCCCACACCCACCAGTCTAAATCTACACATTTAGGCCATCCGTAGTCATAAAGCCCCTTGTGGGGCGTTATGCGACACGTGTCGTGCCACGTCACACAGGGGCTTTATGGGGCGTTATATCACTAGAGCCCGTAGTCATAAAGCCCCTACCCATCAATACCTAATTATTAATTTTCGTTTTTATTAATTAATTATAAAAACAATAACCTTTTTTTGATTGGTCCAAGGTTTGAAACCTCCCTCCACAACGCCGCGATATCCATAGCGCTGCCCAAATTTTTTTGCCTCATAACGCCGCCCGTAGTGGTGTTCGGGGCGTTATGGGGGCGTTATGAGAGAAAATGGCGCCATATGGAGCCCCACTACGCATCACCTTATGAGACTTGATACCTTAACTACACGTTTAAGGAGAAACACCTTTTCTTCACACCTTAAAACCGCTAAGCTACAAGCCCTTTGAAATATACTGTTTATTTTTTTTTATGGATTGTGTAATATTATCATTGGTTTTAACATTAATATATTAGTCTTCATTTCAGAACCAATGAATTAGTGGGTTCTTAACATAGTATTGATTTTGAAATATAAGCCCCATATGCACACACATACACAAGGACACATTTTTAGTAGTGAGAAAAAGTCTCATGCTTCACATCCAAAGAACCACATGTTAGTGACTTATATGGTTTTTTGGTTTTTAATATATTATTGGTTCTGAAATGAACGTCTCTCTACGTATACTGAAAAAACGGTAGTGGTAGAAAAGGTCATGAAGGTCCGGCGTGTGAGTATGAGCGGAACTGGAAAAGAATATCTAATTTGCTTTACAAAAAATTAATGAAAAAAATAGAACTATTTTTGTAACAAGCAATTAACTCACTGTTTATTTGCTTCAGGTTATGTAGATGCAAGTATGGAAGTAAAGGTACACAATTGTAGGAAACTCAAGGTAATGATTTATAATTTTTCTCCTAACATGTATTCACTGTTAACTCGATCAAAACCGAATATACTAGAAATACAGTTTTTAGCGACAGACACATCCATCCACAACTGCGGTTAGACTAACGGATACACGGATATGCTAAACCAATACTTTTTCTGGTGGTGATAATGTTGGAACTAAAAGGTACCAAACACAAGTTATGCATATGTAACAAATTATTATAATTCCACAGGAGAACATGAATGTTGACCATTACGATCAGGGCAACGCAGGCAACATTGATTTGCTCGATTATCGCCCAATTGATCCAGTTCCAAGTTCAAAGGCTTCAGTAAGGCATGGACCAATTCAACATGACGCTCCCCTTGTGCCTTACATCCCCAAGCCACCTCCTCCCGAACCGAATGACCACCGACCTTAGCATACTAGCTATCAACCAGGTGACGGTTATGATCTATTGATCTTGAAACTTGTTAAGCTACTTGCTAAGAGAGTGTATATTTTGTATGTTAGGAACATGATATGGTTTGTGTTATGGTTGAATAATGCCAAAATAATAAAGATACGAAATTAGGAACTTTTGTAACTTAGTATTATAAATATGTCATTTGATAAAAAGTCTATTACTTAAAAAGACTTGATTTCTTTGCCAACATTTTCTTTTCTTAGTACAAGAATATGAAAAGGCCTTGAGTCGCTCGCATTTATATAAGTAGTTTTAAGTAACATACATAAGTGTAAAATAATTTTTCTTATGTAAGTAAATAACATATTTTATTGTCTTATGGAAACTCAATGCTACCACTTTTCATTATATAGGGAAGTTAACATTGGTTTGGTCTTTCATGATCCTTATCCATGTGTAAGAGAGGGGCTTTATATAACTCAAGTGTGTTGTGGGGTTATATATGTATGGGCTTTATATATATATATATGTATGTATATGTGTGAGAGGGGAAAGATTCATCCAGGGCCGGCCCAAGGGTAAGCCAAATGAGGCTTGGGCCACCAAAACTATAGGGCCTCTACTTTGATGAAACTACAGTCCATTTATAAAAGATTTAGGGTGTGGGTTATCTACAAATTGATGGTTGGTAGTGTAGTGGTTTTGTGTATGTATGGATGTTGGTGAGACCCGGGTTCGAATCCCTACTTCAGCGTTTTTTTTCTTGTTTTTAAATTTTAACACAATCTTTCAAATAATTACACTTGGGCCCTTCAAGTTTAACTTTCAATTACATACATTTTTTTGGAAAAAAGGCCACAAGATTTTACTTCGCCTTAGGCCACCAAAATGGTTGAGCCGGCCCTGGATTCATCACGCCACTATGCTCATCACGCCTACTCAACTTTCTCCCCCATAGCGCCCCCTTGTATTGGTGTTGGCGGCGCTATGCCCAAAAACGCCTTGTGATGGCGCCGTATGGGTAATGGAATGGACGAGGGAATGCAATGGATCATTACCATTCCAAGTCTCGTTTGGTAGGCAAGAAAATTAAGGAATAAAATCAACGGTTAGTGATGGTGGTCGGTGGTAGTGATTGTGGGTGGTGGCAGCGACTGGTGGCGGCGGCAACGATGATGGGTGGCGGTGACGGGGGTGGCGGCGACGGCCGTCAATGGTGGTGGGTAGCGGCAGTGGTTTGTGGTGGTGGCGACGTTGGTAGTGGTTGGTGGCGGCGAGCGGCGTTGGCGACGGCGGTGGTTGTTGGTGGCGGTGGTTGGTGGCGGCGATGGTTGGTGACGGCGGTGGTGATTGTTGGTGGCGGAGGTTGGTGGCGGGTGGGTGGCGGCGACGATAAGCGTCCGTGGTGGTGGTATTGGTAGTGAGTGGTAGATAAGGTGGTGGGTTGTGGTGTTGTTAATGAAGGGTGCAAGAGGGGATGAAATGAAAAAAAAAAAACATTGGGGGTGGATGGAAAGATTTTGAGGGAATGGAATGACTTATGGAATTGATGATTTCATTTCCTTAACCAACCAAACACTCTTTTCTTCATTATCTCGTAAATGACTCATTCTATTCCACCTCTCATTCCTGCATAACAAACACTGAGTATCTTTATCATAGATCCTGACGGGGCTATATTCTCTCTTCTCAGTAGCTCACGGGTGAAAACTCTCCCCTCCTCTCCTTCCTTCCCCTCTCACATTCTTTTCTCCAAGACGCCAATTCCACGGATGTCGCGTTTATTTTCTCATAGTTAAGTGTCTTAACTCATTTCTCTTTCACATCGGCACACCTATCACATTTAGTAACCAACTAACTATACTATATTCTCAACAACTAAAAAACGAGTGTCGGCGCCGACACGACAATAGTTGTGGCCCTTTATTGGGCTAAATGGGCGGCAATTCTTTTTTTTTTTTTTTTTGTGTTTGGCACTCCTCTATTGGCCTAATAAATTTGCGATTTTATCCCGCTTTAAAATTACGATTTTGCCATTAGTTTAAAATTATGTTCTTGCCCCCACTTAAAAATAAATTTACCCTTTCGATCCCAGCTAAATATTTCAATTTTTCACTCGGTTAAAAATTACGATTTTGCCTCATTTCAATTTACAGTTTTGCCATTAGTTTTTTTCCCCTTAAAATTATGATTTTCCTATCAGTTCAAAATTATGTTTTTACCCCACTTAAAAATAAATTTACACTTTTGCTCCCAGCTAAAAATTCCAATTTTGCCCTCAGTTCAAAATTACGATTTTGCCCCGTATAAATTTATAATTTTGCCATTAGGTTTTTTTCTCACAACCAATTTACGATTTTGCCCTCAACTTAAATTTACATTTTGGCCATCATTTTTCTTTGTTTTCCTGGTGAAATTACAATTTTACCCCCAGTGTAAAAGTACAGTCGTGCCGGCAGCTTCCTGGCACTCCCCCGTTGGTCCATTTAATTTACGATTTATCCCGGAATTAAAATTATGATTTCGCCCTCAGTTAAAAATTACGTTTTTCCCATCGTTTTAGTTTTTTTAGCAAAACTATAAAGGTTTTTTTTAATTGGTTTACTCGATTTAATTTTTTTTCGTGTCAAGGAGATGCCTAACACTGGCTCATTAGTCCTGAAAAATTACTGTTTTGCCCTGAGCCCAAAATTACGGTCTTATCATCGTTTTTTTTTTTTTTTCATAGCAAAATTATAGTAGTCTTTTTTTAATTGATTGAAAATTATTCGGCCATCGCCCCGCAACACGGGCGGGGCATGAACTAGTTACATTACATTTAGTGATTTTCGTGAACAGTACATTTAGTACGTACATTTGACTATTTCTTTTTTGTGATTTTTATTTTCTTTTATACTTTTACTTTTTAACTTTTAGTAATTACACTTATAACTTATTAACTTTTTAAAGACTTTGAAATCAAGTTTTACGTGGTTATCTTTATCTACGCATCGGTATAAATTCAAGCTGGGGCGTCTCCGAAAATCACAAAAAAAAGGACCCTGTACAAGATAAAAATTTTGGACCCTATTCGCAAATTTCCATGTATTATAAACCCATCAATTATTTAATCACTAAAATTTATGTGAAAGTAATTTAAATGGTTATTTTTAGCTAAGTTTAGGCAATAATTTATTAATTAAAGTGAAAGGTGTAGTTTACAAAATTAGGCATTAAATGCATCTAACAAAAAAGAACCAAAAAATTAAGTTAAAATAAAGAATTTGGAGACGGCGAGATTAGAACCCGCATCTTCTTGTTGTTTAAGCAAGGCAATAACCACCTTGACAAGAGCTTGTTTGTATCATCTATCGATTCAGTGCATATATATTCTAGCTTATACAACGTAAATTCTATACAAAATTAAAAAGATTTGGCCCCCCGAAAGGGTTTGGGCCTTGTGCTGTCGCCCACCCCACACCCCCTCTGAGCCGGCCTTGAATTCAAGTTGTTTATGTTTCGACTCAAATTTTTCCTAAAAATGAGTTTGGTCGAATATTATATGTTCTTATGCTTATTATTATGTACAGTTTCTATTTTTTTTTGGAAATGTATCGGGTCAACTATAATACATTTTCATGCTTATTTTTATGTAAGTTTTCAACCGGTCTACGTTTTGACACAAATTTTATTCAGAAACGAGTCGAGTCAAATATAATACGTTTTGATCAGACGGTATCAATTTCAGGCGTTTTCATCAGACGGTATCAATTTGAGGCACTTTACGTTTTGACACCGAAAGCGCCGTACTATACTTTAACTTAAGTAAACATTATTTTCTTACTGCTTCTTTTTATGCACGTGTCGGCATAAATTCAGTTGTTGGTTCCTCTTTGACATAAATTTTCTTTGGAAATATGTCGGGTCAAATATGATACGTTTTCGTGCTTATTTTTATGTACGTTTTAGAGGGGCCTACGTTTTGATGTAATTTTTTTTTCGAAAACCAGTCGGGTAAAATACAATACGTTTTCATTAGACATGTATAAATTGGAGGTATTTTACGTTTCAACGCCGCAGCAACGTGCTACGTTTCCTTTTAAGTTTTGTTAAAAATCAGGTCGCCCCGTCGCAGAACGGGGGGTAACCGACTAGTTTCTTCAAAAGAAAAGGTTATCTCATAAGCCTATTTCTTTCCTTGTCAATCTGATCAAAGCATATGGGCTCTTAACTTGTATGAAGTGGCCCATTTCCAATCCAACAATGAATCACAAATTCACAATTATCCAATATCCACCATGCTTGCGGCTTGCCACGAGATAGCACATTAGCACGTTTATGAAATATGGGAGGTAATCCTAGTTTATGAAAATAACACATTTTATATAATTTAATTAATTGTTTTCCTAATTTCTCATTTGTAAAAAAGTATAGTTGTTATAACACGAAAATGATAAATTTTAAACTTATATAAATTTTCGAATCTCATTATTAGAAAAAAACTTATATAGATTTCAAATCTCGTTATTAGAAAAGTGGCTGTTAACATATGAAAATGATATAATTGTAACATCAAGAGTGTATTAATTTTTAAATCCTTCTTCAAAATTCCATTTCATAACAATCCTATTATAATACAGCCTACGTTTAATTTTTACATCATCATATATGTTTTTTTTTTTTTTTTTTTTTTTTTTTTTTAATTTTGATGAAAATATATTTTCTTAAGAAACATAGCGAAACAAGTTACATCACATGGTATTGTTTAGTGGCGTCACCTCAGCAACGGCGTAGAAGGCGGCGTTGAGTTTGGAGCGAGAGGATTTCCACCAGCGTGGAGGTAAAGAGTGGGTTGACGTGGCGTTGGCTCATTGGTGTGGCATGTAACCGTTGGACCCCAAAGGCACAATTTAAAAAAAAAGATTTTCAATTAAAAAAAGATATTTTAACCCACCTATATAAAAAAACTCAACCTTTTCACCTCACTCTCTTCTACCCAACTCCATTTCAACCTTCATTTATAAAACTTCTCAACTTTTTATAAAAATAATGCATCTACACAACCGCAACTTCGATCCGAACAACCCCTATGGTGTGGGCGAAATACCGAACACTACTTCGCCTCAAGGGTCTCAACCGATCCGCACCCTTGACGCCAAAGAGAGGGAAATGTACGAGAAAATGAAAAAAGAAATAAAGGCAAAATATCGTACTTAGTTTCGGTTGTTTTTTTTTCGGTTTTTTTAGCTTTTTTTTTTAATATATGTAAACTTTTTTTAATTATCTAATCGTTTTTTATTTAAATTGTGTAATCTTTTTTTATTTAGATTATGTAATCTTTTTTTATTATTGTTAATTGTTTTTAAAGAAATTAAATATATTTTTATAGTTTTGAGTATAAAATAATAACAAAAAGTGAGTGTCACGTGTCGAATAACGTCATTCTTCCACGCCCCATCCCACACCCTCTGTTTTTACACCACACCCTTTTCCGACACGTGTTAACGTGTCATCCACATGTCACATAATGCTTCATTTTCATGCCCATCTACACCGTATATTCTTAGAATACCTCTAATAGTGAGTGTGAAGCTTGAACTATCACAATTCTCCAAATTCAAACAGTTCTTGATTACATAATACTTCATTATAAAAATAGAATATACTTCTCGTCCAATTATCTCTTGAAAGTACTTGTCAGTACATCTTCAATATTCACATGACAAACTTCACCTAAAATCACATATCACACATGTTTATAAAAAGCCAAGCAGATGCTAAAAAGTATCAACTCCCAAAACAATTTAGAAAACCTTTTGTTCTAAAATAATTAAAAAAATATCCGGAGATCGTTTGTTTAACCTGTGGTTTTATTAGCAGTGGCGAAGCTTGAAAATTTCTACCGGGGGTATGAAGTCACCGGACCTAATTCTATATAAGTATTTTTTTTTTATAAATCCGGGAGGGGGGGGGGGGGGGGGGTCGAAAACGTATATACCTAAAAAATTCTATACGAAACGTTCATACATAACACTACTGAGCGAAAAGTTTGGGGGGTCGGACGCACCCCGGCCCCTTGAAAGCTACGCCCCTGCTTAGGGCTCAAAGTACTTGTGTAATCTCCAATGCCTAAGTGTAATATCCGAGGCTACAACCTCTGGTTTACCCAAAATCTTTCTTTGGGGCTGTTTGTTTGGATCTGAACTTAACCATTAAGAGGGAAAGGGTCTGATTCGGTCAGATGTTTGTTCATTGAGACTGTTTGGTTCAAAAAAAAAAAGCATCTGACTGGGTAAAGTTAGGTCTGATTCGGTCAGACATTGGTTGATATCTGACTGGGCCAGAGGAGAAATGAGAGCTTATTTGGTCAGATCTGACTGGGCCAAACAGCCCCTTTATATTTTAGATTTGGATTAATTTAATAACCCGTTCAAGGGGAGTCTAATCACTTGATTTAATCTCGTTATAACTCTTAACTATCATCATCAACAGATACATTATTTAGAAGTTTTGTAACAGACTCTAATTATAATATAAACAAATTGTATAAGAAGTGCCTAGACAACCCAATATATCCATAAATTAAGAGTGTAACTTGTAAGTAGTTGAGCTATTGTTTCAAGCTGGTAATAGAAATGAAACATCTCCTTCTAAACTGGTATTGCCAAGTGGTTTTGTAGGTAGGTATGGACCCTACACATGTAAAAGGAAAACATTCTTCAATATCAAGTTATTCTTGATCCCCCTTTCTATTTCTAGTTGTGCTCATCTACCACTTCTCAACTACCCTTCTTTTCAGCACTCATTATCCTCCAAAATTTCTTTAGCAATATCATTAAACTTATTTTCAATGCTAAAAAAAAAACAATATTTTAATGTAAAATTGGAATAATACTGTTTAAATAACTAAAAGTAATCTAGAAACATACATGTGATGTTATTATATATGTATATAGTTTGGGAAGTTGTTGACCTGTGGGATTAAGCAAGGATCATCATATTTATCACTATCAAAAGTTGGTCATGATACTAACAAACACCTCTTACTTTAATACTAATATAATATCAAGTAATCTCTAAGTAATCAACTCTTAAATTCATAATTTAATTTTCACTAATATGTTAGAATTATTACTATGTTAACTTACAACTCATTGAACAAGTTTAACTGCTAAATTAGTATTCTCTATTTGTTTAAAAACTATTCTTACCGTGATAGATGTAAATGAACAACACACTTATAATGTTTTCCTTTTTTTTTCTTTTTTTTTAGTATGAACTCGTATATAAACATATTTTTTTTTATAAGTTTAGCAAGTTTAACATGTGCCAATTGATAGAAGTTTGAGTGAGGAGATGGGGTTTGTTGGTTTAGTACCCCACAATTTAAAAATAAAATGGGATGATTGTAGCTTAAGATTAACTTAAAGGTAGATTATGTATGTGCGGAGGCACAAAAACAAAAGGAAATGATATATTCATGATCATCTTTGGACCTATATAAGAGTAATTGGTAACTAATTTTGTTGGTTAATTTGGAGTTTTGGAGGTTACAACAATCTCATGGATTAAGCTTTTTTTTTTTTTTTAACGGCCAACAAACTCAATCTCGAGCACTCTCGGGGCACCCACTGGACAAACAGAGTACTCCGAGAGTAACCCGAGTCCACCACCAATTCCGGGGAAAACCCGATAACCCACCCGCCCGTAGGCACGACGGTGAAGCTTTTACTTTGTTTTTTTTTCCTTGAAATGGCTTTCTAAATATACGTTAGAAACATAATATACATTACAAACAAAATATATACGTTAGAAACAGAATATATACGTCAATATATATGTCATCTGAGTTTTTATTACTATCCATCATACATGTTAATATAGAAGCCAGCGTGGCCCGATTAAGACAATATAGTCTAATCGGAGTGGAGCAATGGAGCTCTTCAATTTGGGGAGTGCAGTGATCAAACATAAGAAAGTCGCCGTTGGAAAAAATAACCATCATACATGTGAAGTTACGTATTACCATAAATGTTATACAATAGGGGGACTCCCCTGCGCTACCGGCGAGAGTTTGATCGTTTTTCCCCGTGGTACGCGGCGTGACTTTGGTCCTTATCGGCTCGACTCATCGGAAATCATAAAAGCAAAGATCGATAAAAGCGAACATCAAAATTCCGATAATACCAATTAATAAAAGGAAAAAAAGTTTTTACCCTTACGCTACGCACCGAGAGTTTGATTTCTTCCCCATACTACGCGACGTGACATTGGTCGTTATCGACCCGACTCAACTCATCGGATACCATAAAAGCGAATATCGATACCAGGTTTTTCCTCGCGCTACATGACGGGAGTATGATCAGTTTTCCCTGTTGTTACCTGACGTGACTTTGGTCGTTATTGGCTCGACTCATCGGAAAACTATAAAAGCGAATATCGATAAAGCCGAATATTTTTATCGGAACGGATAATACCAATTAAAAGATAGGTTTTCCCCACCGCACTACGCGACATAATTTTGATCGTTTCCCCCGTATTACGCAACATAACTTTGGTCATTATAGGCTCTACTAATTGAAAACCATAATAACAAAAATCGATGAAAGCGAATATCAATACCGGTTAATGATATCAATAAAAAAACAAAAAAAAAAACACCACAAAAATAATAAACTATAAAAGACAAAAGAATAATAAAAAAGTTCATAAAAGGCGAAAGAAAAAGAAAAACACCGTTCCTAATATGTTCTAATATTATAATAATATAAAATAAAATAAATATACTGAAAGTCTAAAATACGATATCTTTTAACTTATAATACGTACAAGATGAAATAATAATGTGTGAGATTAGTTTTATAACATGCATGATTAGGGTTTTACCACATACGTGATTTTTGATTTTGTACATGCGTGATTATGTTCATGTGTGATTATAGTTTCAACATGCGTGATTATGTTTTTCAACATGCGCGTGATTAGCGTTTTGAGTTTTATAACGTGCGCAATTTCATCCCGTACATATTATACGTTAACCAACACCTATAAATATAATATAATAGTGGAGAGTTCAATTGAGAACAAATTACAAATTAAGAACAAAAAGAATAAAGGATACGAAGGTAATTTGAACAAATCATTTAATGAGTATATCATTTATTTTTGCTATTCAAATTAATGTACTCTAATCATTTAATGAGTAATCTTATAAAATAGTTGTGCACCTTACACAATAAAAACAATTATGCAAATGATCCTACGTATTCAACGTTTCCTACACAATTAAAACAATGTTTTAGTGTAAGGTACAGAATGTGTAGGACTTAAACACTTTTAAATAATTTTGTGACTCATAATAAAATATGTGTAAGACACAACACTTTAAATAATTTTGTGACTCCTAGTAAAATTGGTGTAAGACCCAACACATTAATAATGATGAAGGAGGAATTTATGGTGGCATTAATGAGATTTTAGTAACTCTTTAAAATATTTATTTGTATTCTATATCAAATTGTCTATACTACCCTTACCAATTAAAGCATTAACCAAAAGTTTGACCAAATGATATCTTGATTCACAATCATTGATTAAAAAATATAGAGTCTAGATTAATTTATTTTTGTTCTGAAGATTCTTCTCAAATGAACCTCCCCTAATATAATATTAACAATATGTTTACATTTATTTGTTTATACATGAGAGCATGTTTTCCAAAGTTTTACAAAAAAATTTCATGTATCCCTTTTTATTTTACGTATCTCGTTTATTATGTTTATATAATTCGATGCAGAATCTGCGGATTTTATATAAACTCTTTTATGGGAAAAGATCAATTAGGAAGTTTATTTTGGCTAGGAAGTGTAGGAAGCAATAGGATTAGGACATGTGTCAACATTTAAAATAAAGAAAAAGGGTATTTTAGTCAATCCAACTCTTTCTTCTTCCTTTTCAAAACCCAGTAACTTCAAAACCCATCATTTTCAAAACCCACTATCTTCAACCATTTCTTCACTTTCTATCTCAATAATCACTACATTATAGTGCGATTTTCATCACCAATCAATGATTCAAACACCCGATCAACGTGTTCTTCAGCTTTTTTGAAGAAAACCCAGTTTAATTTCATACAAAATCTCATTTTTTCCGGTGATTTTGAAGATAATCACTCGATCCGTTCGATTCGAGCGCTGATAAGTGTTTCAATCATTCAAAATTCGTCAATTGTTGAAGAAATCACTTCGATCCATGTAAGAAATTCTTTAATTTTATTTTTACGATCTGAGTTTTTGATTTAGTCATTGCGTTTTACGATCTTGGCGGGGGTCCGGGGGCAGCGCCCCTGGTAGCGGGGTCCCAGGGGCGGCAGCCCCTGGCGGGGTCCAAGGGGCATAAAAATGCATCCGAAAAATTAATTTTCCAGAAATTGGCTCATTTCAAAGACAGTAATTCATAGACAATTCAGACAGTTCACAGTCACAGACACTTCCCAGACAGTTTTATATGTCCATTGCGTTTTAGGTAAAACACTTTTTTAGGTGTTTTCAGTCCATTGCGTTTTACAGAGAACACTTTCTTTTGTTTTTTAGGCAATTGCGTTTTAGAATGAGTCATTTTTAAGTGTTTTCTAGCCATTGCGTTTTACAAATAAGACATTTCTTTGTGTTTTTGGTGCATTGCGTTTTAGGTAAAACACTTTTTTATGTGTTTTCAGTCCATTGCGTTTTAGAAAACAGACATTTTAAGTGTTTTCTGGCCAATGCGTTTTAGAAATAAGACATTTGTATGTGTTTTTTGTGCATTGTGTTTTAGGTAAAACACATTTTTATGTGTTTTTAGTCCATTGCGTTTTAGAAAATACATTTTCTTTTGAGTTTTTAGGCTATTACGTTTTAGAAATAAGACATTTCTTTGTGTTTTCTGGCCATCGCGTTTTACAAATAAGTCATTTCTTTGTGTTTTTGGTGCATTGCGTTTTAGAAAAATGTCATTTTTTAGGTTTTTTTTCCATTGCGTTTTACGATATTGGGGGTTTTTCTATTGCGTTTTACGCAACTGGGTTTTATTTTATTTTTTAAAATATAGCCATAGTATACTCGTTTTAAAGATAAAAAAACGCTCGTTTTTTTGGTGCAATTTTTATAAAAAAATAATGTCGTATGAAAGAGTTATTAACGTTTAAAAAATGGGGGGGGGGAATTGGAGGAGAGAGAAACTATTGGCTTGGATTGACTAGAATGCCCCTGAAAAAAGTCACGCACCTCTTTTCTTACTTTCAATTTCCCTGATTTAATCTTAGCCATTGATTAACTAAATGGATGGCCAAGATCACTTCCTAGCCAAATAAACTTACTATTGTTTGTATCTCCACCTACTCTTTTATATCAATAATAAAAAGTTAATTCTCAGTGATTTTTGCTAAAAGTAAATATTTTATCATTTCTTTTTTTACGTAGAGAACATATAGTTTATGGAAACATCACACTCATAAAAATAATAGTAATAATAATTAGTATTAATCATAATAATTATTATATATACCTAATCACACACATTTCAACAACATCTCTTAATCTCCCCCCTTCATTCCGACATTCTCCGACAGTCATATCCTCGTTCCGACATTCTCCGGCGGTCATATCCTCATTCCGATCACCGGCCAATTGTTATGCACACCACATTGTAACCGCCTCTTGTTCTTTCAGTTCAAATTTCACATTCAAATTTCAAAGTTGCAATTAGTTTATAATCATTAATGGTTGCTGATCTGTCTTCTACCCCTACACCACCTAAACCTAAGGTGTTACCTCCGGCACCGGCTCCGGCAAAACCTAAGCGTGTGCCACTGGTGGCGAGTGATAACAATAACAACGGCGGTTCTCTACAACGCCGGCCGAAACCTAAAAATGTTACTTCACGGTACTTATCTTATTCAAATTCCGTTTCCACTCCAACAAAGAGATTTCCGTCTCTGTCTCCGGCGACTAACCGGCGAGATCAGTCCGTTGAAATGTCAACAAGCGCGAAGATGTTGACGAAAACGTCCGCACGGAGTTTATCTGTTTCGTTTCAAGGTGAATCGTTTGTGCTTCCGGTTAGTAAGGTCGGAAAACTGTCGAATAACGGTTTAAAAACCGGTACACCGGAACGGAAGAAAGCTCCGGCGACGGTTACTACATGGAGATCACGGCGGGAGAGTTTTATGACGATGAGTGTAGATTTCACCGGAGAAAAGCCGGAATTAAGTAAATCAGAAACAGCCGGTGAAGTTATGGTTTTACAAAAGTCTATAACCGCTGAGACGAAATTAGGTCATAATAAACCAGAAACTGTACGTGAATGTGATAATCCGAAACTAACTAGATCTATAACCGCTGAGATGAAATTAGAACATAATAAACCAGAAATTGTACCTGATTTTGATAATTCTGATCATACTGATTCCGATCCGGAGAGTATTTCCTCCGGCAGCACTGTAGGTCATGTTCGAGGAGGTCCTCGTGCTATTGTGGTGCCGGCTAGGTTTTGGCAGGAAACGATTAATCTGCTACGCCGAGTGCAACCGCAACCGCAACGGAAACCAGTAGCGGTTTCATCACCACCGCCATTGTTGAAGAATAATAAGATGAACTATGGATATAAGGTTTTACATGACGGTGCGAAGGTCGCACCGCGAGGATCGTCATTGTTGAAGAATGATAGCTTGGGGAACACGGTTTCGATTTTGAGCATTTGTGCGGATGCGAAGAGAGGGAAGGTGGGAGAGAAGAAGCTTCTAGATGCGCATGTGTTGAGAGTGTTGCATAACAAACATATGCAGTGGCGGTTTGCTAATGCTAAAGTGGATGCTGCCATGGTGGTCCAGCGAGCAGCTGCTCAGGTAATCGACTTTAGAATAATAATTATTTGGAATAATATGTTGTCATGATAATTAAAATTGGTTAATTTAATTGATGGCCTTTATATGAGATATTAAAATTGGTTGATTTAGATCTTGAAAATTCATATAAAGTTAGTCATTAATTAGTTATTTAGTTCTCGTTACTGTCACCTTATCATCGACATTACTACTTTACTTATCAAATAGCTTCCTATTCCCACGTAACAAATTTAACTAGATGCTATTTATCAGAGTACTTATATTACTAGTAAGCATGATAAAATGGATGGGTTGACGTGGGGGGGGGGGGGGGGGGAGGCAGAAATACGTAGACGAAGGCAGAAATTTTTTTCTGGGGGTGCGGATGAAGGGTTAAACCATAGTTTCAAGGAGTGCAATCGGGTTTTTTGCCTAAAAAATATACTATTTTTTTTAAGGGGTGCGTACGCCCACCTATCCGTTAAGGTAGGTCCGCCCCTGGATGAAGGAGGTAACAGTAGACAGTATGTGATGTTGAGGCTGTCTAAATTTGTTTTGAAGGTAGACATAGACGGCGACCATAAAGGTAAGAGTGTAAGTGGTGAATGAGGGGGGTCTAAAGTTTTGACTCTTCAGGGTAGACAAAGGGGAGGGTCACGATGGTGGACTGTATAAGAAGGTGGTAGCCAAGATATAATGATCATAAGTTCACCCAGTTATCAAGACTCATTTTCTATTTGGATTACAAGTTGACTTAAGTTAATAACCGATCATAATGAATTTTGGTTACTTTTCTCCTTTAATAGTTGACTTTCTTATTGGATAAAGAAAGTTTGTTACTCAATATATAAATAACATAAAAGCACATGTTCTTTATAATTATACTGTTTGCCTTTATAAAACCACTGGGTGTGACTTTGGTTTTTTACTTTTAGAACAATTTATATTTCTCTTTCATATATAATCATTATAAATTTATTACAGAAAACTCTATATAACGCATGGGTGACTATTTCAAAGTTGTGGCATTCAGTCATATCCAAACGATTGCAGTTGCAACAACTGAAGTACAATCTAAAGTTGCACTCTCTACTCAAGAAACAAGTAAGACTTCCTGAAAATTCGAACTTCTACAGATATTTTTAAATCTTAGAAAATCGAAATTGACGGTACCAAACTAAATCAATGCATGAATTAGTGAAATCTTTGATTCTTGCATTTTTTAAATCAATATCATGAAATTTAGCTGGAAATCACCAAAATCAGACCGCTGCTTAAGGCAGATGTTACAATTGTATTGCTTTTCCATATGTTATTCATTTTCTTGTATCACAAATGCAGATGTTGCATTTAGACAATTGGGATATAACTGAAAGAGATTACTCTATCTCCTTAGCTGGGGCTATTATGGCTCTCGAGTCAAGCTCTCTTTGTCTCCCAGTTATATCTGGTGCAAAGGTATGAAACTGATTATATCTTTTTTAAAATAAAAAGTGTATATATTTAACATTCATTGGTTTTACTTTACAGGCAGATGTTCAAAATTTGAAGGATGCAATTTGTTCAGCTGTTGATGTGATGCAGGATATGGCTGTCTCCATATGCTCTTTAGTATCTAAGGTTAATTGATTTAGATATTAAAAATATATTTCCCATCTTCAAAATTTCAGTTTACTTTTTTTCTAAATCTATTAGATTTAAAAAAAAACAAATTTATTTTTGTAATAGGTGGATGGTGCACCGCATAATCCACCTGCACCATCCAACCTGGATGCGGTGGGCTACGTCACCTATAAATTTTTTGTTGTTGTATTTTTGTAACAGGTGGAAAATGTGAATTTCATGGCATCTGAACTTGCTAACGCTATGAAAACCGAATGTTCTTTGCTTGATCAGTGCAAGGATCTGTTATCAACTTTGACACTCTTGGAGGTAAGTTTCCAAGCATGGGAAATTTCTGTTCATGATACAAAGAGTCCGAATAATCAAACCGATTGAGAAAGCTTTGGTTTGGTTATGGTTATGGTTATTTTTGATAACCAAGTTTTATGGTTCGGATATTGGTTATATGCATATAAATAACAGAACGGACAGTAATAGTTTTTGGTATATGATATATCACCCATTAAAAGAGACTTGTTTTTCATTTGACCCAAAACCTAATAGAAAAATAAGCACCTTTCTTATACTAGAAATCAAAACATCGGCTATAGATCCGGATATGGCTCATAACTTAACCGAACCAACCAGTTAAGTTGTAGTTTGATATTTGATAGATTATATTGCTATTTCCTTGTTTCAAAAACTGACACAATTGAAATAAATCAGCAGCAGGATTGTAGCCTAAGAGCACACGCATTACAACTCATGCCTGTAGCCACCATGACACAACGACCAGAGATGATGCCCTTTTGACTGCGCAAATTACTAACCCGACACTGGAATTTAGACACAACCAATTCCTGTATAGACGAGGAATAAGTTTTAGTATTCCGCATATATATACATATATCTTTTTCTTGTACAAATTTTTATTTTTTTTGGTACCGGGGGTACTTGGCATGATTTGAAGTGTTACAAAATGAGGGCGGCTTAGGGACATGTCCTATGTAGACGCGTATACAAACATATATGTGTAAGTCTAACGGCATAACGAACCATGACATTTCATGACGAATAAAGTATATATAACGGGATTTTATGAACATATTGTAACATGCATGTAGGTACTTTTATCTTGTTTTCATCTACTTTTATGTTATCATTGTAGTTAATATGCACATGTCTGAATATTTTAATTCGTTAGATAAGAAAGTTTATTTTACCAATTTGCTTTTAAAACAACATATAGATTCAATACACATGTATACGTATAATACACAATATAACATCATTTAATTGTTAATTAACAATAAGATTGATATATGTTTCTAATTCTAGTGTATAAGAAAAGTGATAACTAAACCAAACTACACATTCAGTCTATTAGAATACCATGATGACAAATTTTTACGACTTACAAAATTGTTGGAACAATCACACTATAAAACGAAAAGAACACAATATTTTTGTGGTTGGCCAATCACACAACGTGTTTTTTCTAGGTTTTTTATTAACTCGAAATAAAACTCTTCGTGGTTCCTATCATCTTATATTTATACATGATTTATGCTTGCATACCAAGCCTACCTAGACCGACTTAAATACAAACCAAAACAGATTTGTATGAATTAAAATTCAAACCTATAAAGAATCAAACTTCAAATATTACTTTTTTTTTAACTCAACTTTTTTATCCTATAGTGAGACCATTCAAACCTAGACATTGCTAAAGACTTTGTCTTTGCCAATTATTCACCAACCCCAATGGTAACAAATATTTGTTCAAACTCTTCAAAGTTCAAAGTACCAAAACAAATATTAGTTCAAAGTTCAAACTTCAGGTTCTCGTGTGGACTGTCTCGTCCCCCAAGCCAATTTGCAAGCCCAACAATCGGCCCAACAAGTTTAAGTCCAACACAACACTTCAAATTTGGTGGTGAACCCATCTGAAAAGAACCACCATTAATATCTATACTAGAGGTGCACAAACCGGTTAATTTTAATAACCGGTTCGGTTAACCGGTTATACCGGTTAATTTGACTTTTTGAATTTAACCGGTTAATGCTTTAACCGGTTATTACTTTAACCAGTTATTTTTTTAACTGGTCCGGTTAATTACTTTAACCGGTTCGGTTAATTAACCGGTTATTTTCGGTTATTAACCGGTTTTTTTTGCCTTTTTTTTGAATTTTTCGGTTATTTTTTCGGTTAACCGGTCTATCGGTTAAAAAAACCGGTTAATAACCGGTTACTATACTAAATACTTATAACTGGTTACTAACCTACGGTTAAAAATAACCACTAACCGGTTATTCCTAAATCGGTTATTAACCGGTTACGGTTTCGGTTAATAACCGGTTACGGTTAATTAACCGGTTATTTTGTGCACCTCTAATCTATACCAGCACTGGAAGACCCAAATTTATAAAATCATTTTTTTTATTTAGTGCGGAAAACGGTCCCAACTTTTTCAACATTTTACTTACAAGATTACATGACTTTTTGTATTATTAAAACAATTGGACTCCTTTATGATCACAAACTGTTAATGCCTCATAATTTGAGGTTAAAATATAAAATAGTGAGCCCTCTTTGAGATAGGCAATGAACCTTTCTTTCATAAGTTCGTAACATTACTAATGTGAAGACTCGATCTCGAGACTTTGATCCATTCCAAAGACTTGACCATCATCATCATCCAAGTTGATTATGCGAAACTAACCTGAAGATACATATAACAATCATTATTAGCATAAGCTAAGTAAGTTTGTAATAATCAACACCAAAATAGTATCTAAAAAATAAATAAAAAAATAAAAAACCCTAAAAAATAAAAATAAAAAATCTAAAAATTCTAAAAAATAAAAAAAATCTTAAAAACTCAAAGAAATCTATAAAATCAAAAAAGTTAAAAATATTCTAAAACTAAAAAAATCCAAAAAATTAAAAACCTAAAAGAATTCTAAAATCTTTAAAAAATCTAAAAAATAAAAAAAATCCAAAAAAAACTAAAGATTTTTGATTTTTTGATTTTTAGATTTCTTTAATTTTTAGAATTTTTTTATTTTTTTTAATTTTTAGAATTTTTTTTATGTTTTAGATTTCTTTTTGAATTTTTGTATTTTTTGAATTTTTTAGAATTTTTAGAATTCTTTTTGAATTATTTTGAATTTTTTGAATTTTTTTTTACTTTTTTTAGATTTTTTAGATTTAATTTTTTAGAATTTGTTTGAATTTTTTTACCTTTTTTTTTAGAATTTATTGATTTTTTTATTTTTAGATCTTTTTTTATTTTTTATTTTTTAGAATTTTTAATTTTTTTTTATTTTTCAAAATTTTTAGAATTTTTGGTTTTTTTTTTGACTTTTTAGATTTTTTTTGAGTTTTTTACTATATTTTTTTTTAATATGGATCGATCCGGGAATTATTTTGATATGGATCTGATCATGATCCATTTAATTGGATCATTAATGTATCGGATCATGATTCAATCCATATCCATCCATTGATAGGCCTATCTTAAAACTCATCATACTACTTAATTAAGTGATTTTAACCCATCCTGGCCCACTTGGGTTTTATCTCATACCAATCCTGACCTACTCACTTTTTTTATCCAGCACTTCACAACCTTTTCTAACCTAGTGACTAATTTTGTTTGGCGCATCTTAACCCAACTTAAAATTTAAAATGTCCATATCAACCCAAAATGGAATGGATGAGCTTATTTTGTCAGGCCTAACTGTAACGTTACAACCGAAATATTACGATTTGCGTGCAACCACCTTTTTATTTACAACCAAATTTAAGAAGGTTCCTAACCGATTTATGTGTTTAACCAATAACCACCCATATACTCACAAGTCAGAGATCATAAATACATTGATAACACATATTATAAGTTTAAGACTTAGGTGCTGCTTGTTTTTGCTTAAAACGTCTTCAAAGAGCCTATGTCTGCAGGCGGGCAGACATAAGACCTTGAAGACTGTTTGTTTTTTTCTTTAAAAAAAACCCAAAAATAGCTTCTTTCATCTTAAAAAAAAAAGACAAGGAACCTTTCCTTCTAACATCTTCACAAACCCTTTCTTCCTCTCATTTCTATTCAAAAATAAATAAAACCCTCATCCAAACACAGCCCACCACAAAAACTTCTCTGTTTCCTCTCTCTAAACTCCGATGACCGGAGTAAAAGTCCGGCCGGTTTCCGGTCGGATCTCCGGCTACTGCACACCCCTAACTCCCCTCCATTACATACACCCAACCCCTATCCTTGTTAAACTCTCTGCACACCCACAAGATCTCATCTTTCTCTGGTTAAACGGACGGCCGGCACCACTCTTGGTGGCGGCGGCACTGTGGCAGTGGCTCGACGACAAGGAAACGATGGCTAGAGCCATTTCTTTTCTGAAGATTGTGGTGGATAAGGACGACGGAGGCGAGCTCCGGCCGTCGGAGAGCTGATAATGATGGGGGTTAGGAGTGGCGGAGTCGTGGTTCTGGTCGGAGAGCTGATAATGATGGTGGTTCAGGGGAAGTGGCAGCAATGGTTCTGGTCGGAGATGGATTCGACTTCCGGTCTGTATCCATTGCATCGAGTAGCAGGTATGTAAATTTGTGGGGGTGGGATGGTGGATCCGGTGGAGGAGGCTGAGGTTGTGGCGGAGAATTTGGGATCTTTGCGAAAGATCGATACTGCAGCCGAACCTTCTCTCCACTTTCAAAAGAAAAAAAATATTTTGATTTGTTTGTATGGTTATTTGATAGCTGAAAATGTGTGTTGAAGAATTGTGATTTGTGAACAGCTGAACATGTTTTGTTATTTGATAGTATTGTGATTCTGTGCAGACATTATCAATTTATAAAAACAAACAGTCTTATATTTTCAGCTTGCAGAGCTTCAGACCCCATCTTCAGTTGCAGACATGAGAACAGATGAAATCTGCTTGCAGACATTTTATGTCTGCAAAAACAAACACCACCTTACTCACCTTGGCCGCCCGGGTTTTAGTTACCTTGGTTGCTAAATCTGACCCGTTTCTTTCATACTCTCCGTATACTACATTCTTTACAAAGGAATCCAAGCATCATCTAGTTATAATATAGTCGCTAATCGGATTGATCCATACTATTTAAATATTATGTATATGCTTCTCTAATCATGGTCAGATAATCGGCAAAGACTTATGACTTAAACTAAATTTCATTCAACAATGCCACATATCGAAACAAGTTGATCTTTTAATTTCAAACGAATAGATGTCAAGATCCTTTCACATGTATTTTCTAATACACGCAATAAGATATATAAACTATACATATATATCACGTAATGTATTCTAGTACTCATTTTAGCTATTTAATAATCATGATTCTCCCATAACATCTTAGACTCCTATTTTATGATTATACATTGAAATATATTTAAACTTCGTTATTTCATACAATCAACTCACCAGCCCTCTAATTCTCAAACATAGGCATATTTAACAATCATACATGAACAACATTATACCTGAACAACTAAGTAGGTGACATTTTAATAAGAAAATGGAGTACAGAAACACTTATCGTATACCACGTTACCTTGTTGGTCTTGATATATTAATCATCTCTTCCACTTTCTTAAGTCATACCCATTCGTTGTTATTGTCCATTATTCCTATGAAATTAGCCATTTGACACACATACAAATTAGTGTAAATTCATGGTTTCGTGTGAAAGTTCATATGACCCACAATCTTATAATATTCCCTTTTGACCCGTTTACAAGAACTCCGTCTAAAATCTTTAACTTCACATAACTTTAGTGTCACAAGATTGAATCGCTCATAGGTTCATCCCCTTTATCGTTTCAACACAAGATTAAACATAAATTATAAAATTATTTGTGTGGGGCATTTCATCAAACATCTTGTGTGCATAAAAAGTCAATCTACTACTACTATCTAAGATATATGTCAACAATAGAATTTATAAATATGACTATTATGTTTTGTATATACTTCGCCATTCACACATAGATTTCATAGTTTATTACAAGAATCTCAAATAAACTTCAAAACCATAACATGCATGGATAGATCTTTACTATAAATCACAAGCTTTCTTCATAATCCAACCATGAAAAGAACATAACGATTCCATGTAAAAGTAGATTTCGGATTATACCATTTCATTCTTCTACTCTATTTTTTTTAACATGAACCACATTCAACTTAAAAACTAGGGTTTAGGTTCAAGAATTGCTTACCACTTGATCTTAATTAATTAAAGAAGAATGCAGACTTTGTAATGTGGTTCTAATTTGTAAAACTTATATCCGAAAAATGGGATGTTACAAGCACGCTGCTTAACACTTTTTGCACCAAAATTATGCCTAACACCAGATTGCCTAAAAGAACCAGCAGCAACCAAAGATTCAACAATAGTATCAGGCTTAACAACATGACTGTATGAAGCATTACTTTGCTGTCCATCTTTAGCGCCATTTGGCAAAGGCTCAACGTACCGCTGCAACCTGTTGAACACACTTGTTGTACTATTATTAGGCTGATTATAACCATCCTTTAGACTACAACCATGAAAATTACCAGCTACACCCAACTGTTGACTAAAAGCAACACCTTTGTTTGCAAGGGCAGATCTTAGTAGAGCCGTGGCAAGGCCACGGCCCGGGCAAGTTTTTCGGCCGTAGTGCTAATTTTAGTGCCCGTGTCTTTCGGCCCTGGCAGGTTCAACGGGCAAGATCCGCCACTTTTTGTTTGTGTTAACAATCCATAGCTTTAGCAAATAATCAACACCACAACAAATAAACCGAGCACCACGAACAAGAAATTGATCTTTGAAAACGCAAGTCGCGTGTCTTTCGTATGATTTTAAACACGAACCATTAGGACCCGTGTATGCATTATGTAAGAGAAAAAAACAAATGAACGAAAGAAGCAAACTTGATATGAACAGAAAACTCATCTTTAACATATATTTCCAACCCGGTTTCCATTCAAGCTTTTCAACTCTTACCAACTCAAACTTATATATGTCACTCCTAAACCGTTTAAGCATCTTAACAAACACCTTAAAGGCATACTTTATCAATTATGTAGTTAACAAATCAGGAAGTTCTTGATATCTAGACAACTCAAATGAAAAGTCCAATTTAAGGATATCACCAATATTCAACATCACATAACCTTTTTTCCTTACCTGGATTTTGTTTATAAATGTCTTGTGTGTGCTACTCAAACCACGAAGGAATTCACAACTAGATTCGTCGATCCGGATAATAGAGTGAAATCGAGAAAGGATGGTGGAACTACCTTTCAGTTCATCAATGGAATCGATAAAAATACGTCACCCTTCACGGATTCAACTATATTACCCTCAATTCCAATATCTTCATCCATATTCAAATTTGTTTCACATCCCAAACTTTTAGGTGCGGTTTGTTTTTTCTGCGAGAAAAGGTCTGCAGTCTGCGGACCACATCTGCAGACATCTGCAGAAGAAGAGGTGGACCAAATGTCTGCAGTCTGCAAGGAGAAGAGGGTTTGTTTTTTTACTTCTACAAAAGCCCTTCTCACACACACAACACACACTGATCTCTCTCTCCTCCCTCGATCTCTCTCTCTCTCTGCCCTTCATCATCCACACTCTCTCGATCATATACAAACAAAACAACACAGAGCCTCATATTCCATATTCACAATCAGATGCTCACAAACACCCCTCCCCTTTCCCTGCTCGATGTCGGACCGGTGATACACCGGCCGACGGCGATTGTTCCAGCCGACCGACGGCCCTCTTTCCGGCGACACCCACCTGCAACACCCCTTACCATCTCGAATTAAATATTCAATTTCATTTTCAAACATACTAGGCATTTCATCAAACACCTTGGATGGGGTCTTATTATCATTTTCTCTTAAAACCTCATTATCAGTTACCCTTCTATTCTCTAATGAATCATTAACATCAAATACCTTTTGAAAGCATCATATAAAAAAGAATTTGGATCATAAGGAGAAAATGAATCTTTCAATTCATTTGTATCCAATTTCAAAGCCAAAGAAATGGCATCTTTTAATGTGTGAAAATTATATTGATGCCATGTCATAAAAGCATCTCTATTTTTTTTGTTCTAGACCATTCATAAAGAGGTATATAACATAATATTCACTAATTTCTTCAGAAGTTTTAACCAGATTGAACAGAATTTGGAATGCATAGCAATAGTTGTGAATGGTACCTTCTTGACTTATTGACATGATCTTTTCCATTGCAAATTCCATTGCAATTATATATTGCTTATTATATTTAACGATATAAAAGCAAAATAAATAAATATTGAGTTTGGAATTGGTTGTATTCATATGCTGTATTCACATATTCTGTACAGTGGCGGACCCAGGAATTTTTTCTTGGGGGGTGCGGAATATTTTCAAAGATTTTAGGCCCCTAGCTGTATAAAAATTTCAGTTAATAGCGGGTCGGGTCATATCATGTAAGACAAAAGAACATCAAACTAAAATTTATAAATCATCAAAAACACGTCATTACAAATTACAAACGTATTCAAATTGTGCCCTACAGGTTTTTTTTTTTTAAATATATCCAAAATATCATCTAAAGATACTAAACACGCCATAAGTTCATTATATTCTTACTCATTGTTCCTAACACATATAATTTGCTCCATAAGTTCATAAAACAACACTAAACGCTTAAACAAAATAAACAATCATGTTCAACCATAGCCTATAACTTTCAATTATATTTTTAAACATTCAAGCCCAAATATTAAATGTTGATTACCTGTAACTAATCATTTAAACAAACAAAGCTATAAATAAAACAACAAAATCATTTAACTACAAGTCTAGAACAACAAAAAAATCAAAAAGATATAAAAAGATTAAACCCTTACACATCTATATTTTCTCCTAATCATCACATAAAACAAAATAAATAAATAAACCATACTAGTTCTATATTGGAATTCTGACGTAATATGGGTCGGTCCAACCGGAATTTTGGTTTTTCCGGTAAAAAAAGCCACCAGGTCGTGAGCAGTGGCGTCAAGTCGCTGGGAGTTTTTTTTGGGGGCGGGATTTGGAAATGGAATGGGTGGATGGGTTTGGGTTATTTTATTTAGTTCAAATTTCTTTAGGTTGGGTTTGAGCTTGTGTTAATAAAAATTAATTGCAGATTGGGCTTTGATTGGATTAAATAATTAAGTGAATAAGTGGTTAATAATTATTTTTTTTTTCTAAGTGGGGCGGTTGAAAATTTTCAAGGGGTGCGGGTGAAAAATTCCAAGGGGTGCGGTCAAGATTTCCGGCGAAAAATAACACTAAAAAATATTTTTTCATGGGGTGCACCCGCCCACCCTTGGCTTAGGGTGGGTACGCCCCTGATTCTATTTCTATATATCTTAAAGCACAAAGTCGGTGGTTTTACAACAGTAAATCACGCAAACTACAGTATTGCCCCAATGCGCCCACAAAATTAGAAAATCGCCATTACAAAAGCCATAACTATTGAGCGGTTCTCTTTCTGGCCGGAAGTTGCTTCCTACCTTGGTTCATAGCCACCAACACCACGCACCACTACTCTCACCGGTAGTCGGACTCTCGCCGGAGAAACCCTCCAGTCGGCCTCTTTCTCTCTCTAACATCTGGGTTAGAGGTTGGAAAGAAACTTAAAAAAAACTGCTCAACTAACGACACATTTTCCGATGAAGCCACAAGAGGATCTACAGTTGCCGCTCGCCTTGGTCGCCGAATGCGGACTCTATCGTCACACGATGTCGGAGACGCAGTTGCACAACCTGAAGTGAGATGGGGAAGAGAGGCTGGCCGGAGGGCCGGGCCTTTGCCGAAATCAGTTACGGGAAAGAGGCAGTGGGGAGGAGTTTCTCTCTCACACACATTAGTCTCTCTCTAAGGGCACATGGTTTCAAATGAAAAAGTGGCTTTGGGTTTTAGTATGGTTTAAATTGAGGCATTTGAGAGATTTTCTTTGGTATGATTACTCTTATAATTACGTTGATATCATTTTTTTTATGTCATACTAGGTTTTCACGTTTATGTCATATAAATATATAATGTTGGCTATCAAAAATAAAATTAAAGCCTATCTAAAAATATGGTAGTAAGCTACGAATAATTCTAAGGCTGGACATATAATAAATATATATATCATGTTATATTTTAATTTTGGTGATCGGTATTATAATAGCATTTTTTTTATGAAAATATGATATTAGCTTAAGAAATAGCATTTTTTTATGAAAACACAATAAGACGACTTTTGTAGTCTACTTATATAATAAAAAGTTAATAAATAACTAAAAAAATTGATTTAGTGAGCCACAAAAGACTATTGTGTTTGAAAAAAAAGTTGTATTCTAAATTTTTTTTTTATCAAAGGCTATAGTGATTTCGTTACCGTTATTGTACCATGATGAAACCAATTGCTTATAAGCAAACAACAAACGTAAACTTTTTTAGGAAACGAGTTAGATTAAATATCATACGTTTTTGTACTTATTTTTATGTATATTTCGTAAATTTTGTTCCGAACCAAATGAAGTTAAATTGTGGTTTCTTTTTTTCTCTTAAAAAAAACTCTAATTAATCCCTTTAATTACATGTGTTAGTTTTTCTTTTATACCCATTATGTTTTATATGTAAGAGTCATGTCACATATAATATGTTTTGATTGTACGGCATAAATTTAGTTTACTTTACTTTTTGATCCAATCGCAATGCTTTTATGGGTTACATTGAGATCAAGCATATACGTCGAAACACGTGTTTTCATATGATTAACGCATCACATAACGTTTGGACTAATCTATTTGATGTTGCGATGTACCCGCGCCGCAACGCGCGCGAGTCATACGACTAGTAATAATCTTAAAAGAAAAAGTCGGTGCAATAGTGCATCGACATAATTACAAAAATGTCCTCTCTCAAATTACAAAATTGCAGCGACATAATTACATAAATGCCCTCCTCCCAAATTGGCTAGACTTCCGATTATACAACCAACACAACCACCACCATGAAGTGATGGAGGGCTGGGACAACTTTTCGTTTTAAGATTTTTGGTGCCTTTTCTCCATGTGTCATATACAAACACGCGCTCTCCTCTATCTTTCATCTCTGCAACGCAAATCAGAACCAAGCGAATTCTGAGTATTGTTATTATCTCATCGGCCGTTTCTTTGTTTAATATGTCCACACTACCGTAAACCCGATTGATGTTTTGGTTTCTCTTTTTCATCTCAGGCACCTTCGGTGACAACACCCATTTGTTGTTCCGTTAGCACAAAATCCTTGAAATCGATCACAAGGTAAGTAGTTACTGATTCCAAACAACCGTCAGATAATCGATTTTAAGAACCCCTGTAAGGACCGTCTTTCGTCTTTATAAATTAACTTACAAAGATAATTAAAAGACTTCAAATTAATAACATTAATACATGCTTTTGACAAAAATTGGGCATGACCCGTCCGTAAGACGGGTATACCCCTGTTATCAACATAAGTAAGACAAATACCATTCTACAATTCGTTTGACAAGGCCCTACTAAAAACCTAGACATCAAGCGTTAAAATGCATGTCTACTAACAAGTTGTACAAAATAGAAATTTTGACCCAAAACATTAGTGCAACTAGCGGAAGCGCTTGATATGACATATCATGAACATGTGCTCGCTCCAATTCTCCAAGTCGCCTAAATTGAGGATTTACCTACATTCAACAACAAAGCTTTAAAAAGTTAGTCGTTATACTTGATGGCTTATAAAACCGTCATTTTTAATTCCATTCGTGTACGTACTTTCATTTCTCTTACGCATTCGATTACCCAATTAAATGGGTATGACATATACTCTCATACAACTAACCCGTTAGTAGGTGGTGACGACCAAACATAAAATATTGTATAAACTAAAACGTCCATAGCATATTCTAACCGCTTAAGTTCCTTCAACCCGATTATCCTTCCAACATTCAATCATTTCATTACTATATTAACACTTTGTAAGTCCGACATTCATAACCTGCACTTTCAAACATACTCAATAATAACTTGGTTAGCAAACCCGTAATCTCAACATATTCAAGTACTACATCTTCGTAAAAAGGTCGCCAACCATTTATATGCATCTATTTAACTACAACACAATGCACGCCTTTCGCATAATTATATACATACATATATATACATACATATATATATATATATATATATATATCTTCTATACACATCACGCATACTAATTTATACGACTTAAACTCACCATGACTCCAATTATTCATACTTACATACTATTCTATTCTCTTAACTTAATTAACACACCTCCCTAGTCATGCATATGACCATCCGATAATAGACTTACTTACAAACAAGATCCATCCATTCGCATGTATAACACATTCGGTCAAAATCTTATAAAGGGAAACCATCCAAACCCCCAGGGGACGTAAATTACGGCCTACCCAGTAAAATACGGCCCAAAATACGGCCTAAAATACGGCCTGCCTGCTGTTTACGGCCTCAAACATGATGCTGATGCAGGGGAGGCCGTAAATTCCGGCCTGGGGCGTAATTTACGGCACCTGTATCTTTGTTTCGTCCGTTTACGCTAAAACTTGCGTAACTTTCAAACCGTTTACCCGTTTAACCTCCCGTTTCTTCCTACATTATTGTAAATTAACATTCTATCATGTAAACTTGAAATCCAACATCCGAGTTAAGGAATTTCTTAACTTATACGTGTTCGGCTTATTATTCATCTACGAATTGTTCGACCCGTTCATGCATTTATCAAAATAATCTATTGATTTGACCTCAACTTCATATGAACTTAATAATTAAACATTATATTACTTAAACAAACTAAGAAGTGATTATGGAAATCACTTACCTCGTGCATCCGGGTTCGTATCCGATTCTTTGCCTCCTCTCGACCCGTTAGCCTTTCATGCTTGAGTCCGTCTTGACATGATTCCTATACTTTCATGTCACCAATTTACATTTTCATTAGCATACATCATTGTACGTGTTAACGATCATATCAACCGCATATTTCACATTTGACTTCCTTTAGTCACAACTAACAAGCATAAGACATATAATCAATTTCATATCCTTTCAAACTAATGTAATTCATCATGTCATCACAATAACGCGCATTAACATAACATGTACCATACGACTTCCTATGATCCTACCTTTACGACAACAAATCAAATCATGCTTCTTATGCGTAGGTGCGTAGTTAACTTTCAAAAGTTACGGTTTATTGTATAAACTTTCATCTTAACCTCTTATATACGCGACATCATATTAGGCTATACTTACGACACTTGTATTGTATGACATCTACAACTACATGATCACTTACTTATATACACATACACATACACATATACATACATAATCCATTCTATCCACACTTGCATTCTCATATTTTCACAACTAACACTTTAACCCATACTAAGCTAACCCAACATTGCTTCAACATAATATCCACATGAACTATATCTAAAACCCACTTCTCATGTTAGTTTACTATCAAATACCTCATTTTCACATTCCACATATATTCATCTTTTTCTTACATACAATTTCATTTATCAAGCTCACCTAGGCATTTCATCAAGCACTTGGTGTGCGTACCACTTTCTTAGCACAATGTACAACCCATTCATGCATGATCTTCCATGTTCTTATCTTCATTCATCAAATTCAACTAAACATCCATTTATTTCATGTCCTAATCAACTTATCTAAAATCATTTATCACATACAACATACTACATCACAAATTACACAATTATTGAACATGGTGATTTACTCACTTCATCATCCCAAATGGGTTTTACTTCAAAACATGAAATTAATCAAAATCATGCACAACACATGTTCCATAAGATGATTCTAACACATATTCATGCTAAATCTCATACAAATTTGTGGATTTGATCATAACCCACTTCATCAACTCTCATTAAAACTCATAATTTAACTCACCTTATGTTCAATGTACATGGATTAAAGAGGAACTAAGTTCATGCATTCGATTCTTGCTCCATAACACCTTCAATTGCTGGATTTTCTTGTGGCTAGGGTTTACACCCCTTCTTCCCCTTTTCTCTTGTGCGATCGTACGCACACACACACCTTGTGTGTGTGTGTGTGATTTTTGTTTTAATATATTAAGTTTCCTTTTTGGCCATCTAGCCCCTCAAGTTTACCATACTATCATAGTTGCCACAAGTTTCATTCCCTAACTTGTTATTAGGCATTTAACTAGGTTTATTTACTTAGTTGTTGTATTTCATTTATTTACAACTTACTAATCATTCTAAGCGTTTAAACATTAAGATAAGCCTTTATAAAATTTTGGGGTGTTACAACCCCTAACGATTGAGAGTTAGAAATCACACTTTTAATGACGAGATAATATAGGAACAACATAATTTTGAATTTCTCATTATATCAGCCACGGATCACCCTCGATTATGACTGGAATCTGCCACCGAAGTTTGTCCACGGTCTCTGGTTTAAACCCTTTTGATAACAATAGTTTCACTATTGGCCGCCAAACTTTAACAACTAATCCATTGTTCACCGTCCATTGTCACCATGGTTAACCACCGTTTGACCATCGAAATCCTCTCTGAAAGTTGCTGGCAAAATTTCGCTACCGCCACCAAATCCTCTCAAATTTCATCAACAATGGTGACTGTTGTAGTTATACTGACTAAAGATGATGCATAATCAAAAGAAGATGAGCAAGACTTCGATAATCTCAAGATTCTCTAAATAAAACACATAGTAGTTTTAAGTTTAAACCATTTACTCCACGTATCCATTATACTGATCTGATTTGTCCATGTTTAAAGGCTCCACGTTTCTTTACTAAATCTCATTTCAAAATACTCCACCATTGTTTTTTTCTTTTCTTTTGTGAAATTTTAATTTTCATTTACATGTTTATTTCTGTACTTTTATACTACCTCAAAACACTTTTGTAAAAATCTCAGTTTTAACCCCTGATAGCCCTTTACGTTAAGAAAATATCATTTTCATCTCCTTTTAACTTTCTATACATTTTATAAAATGTCACTTAAATACACTCGGGAGTTGAGAATATATAATCTGATTTCCCTTAATAACTTTTGTTCGTTAACTAAAAAACTATTTTTTTTTCATTCTTATGTGTGCGTTTTTATAAATTCGAGTTAGTCTACGATTTGACGTCAATTTTATTTGGAAACGAGTCGAGCCAAATATAATATGTTTTTATGTTTATTTTTGTGTACGTTTTCAGTTGACCTACATTTTGACGTAAATTTTATTCGGAAATGAGTCGGGTAAAATATAATACGTTTTCATTTAATGGTATAATTTCGAAATACTCTATATTTTAACGTTGCCAAGTGTTGATACAAAGGTATGGGTGGTGTAGTTCTTAGTTGAAACCCCACTAAATTGATACAAAGGTAAGGGTGGTGTAGTTCTTAGGTGAAACCCCACTAAATAAACCAACTCGGATTCGATTCAGTTTCTTTTGTACAATATATATTCGATGTACTTTACTTTTTGATATGTCGAAACACCCGTTTTCATATAATTATTGTATCACATAATGCTCGGACTAATCTACTCGATGTTTGCAACGGGTCCGCGGCGCAACGCCCGCGGGTCTTATTACTAGTACACTCTTAAAGCATAAAGTCGGTGGCATTGGCCACCGACAAAACAAGTGATTGTACGGTACAAGTCACGTGAGCAAAGAAGAAAGATCTAGATGCATGCAGACAAAAGTACCCCAACACGTGCTGCTACGAGCGCCACAAATGCTTCTGATATTTCATATTTCCATGACTTTTTCGCCACATACACGCCACCGTTTTTTTCTTCACAAATTCTATATACTCTTAAACAAGTTGTTTGCTTTTTACCCTCCAATTTTGTAGTAGTATCCTTTATACTCCCAACTTTGTTATAGTTTCTTTTTTACCCTCAACTTTATCAAATCTCATTATTACCCCCTCTTAGCCCTTAAGTTTAGGAAATGTAATTTTTAACCCCATAACTTTTTATGAACTTTGTAAAATATCACTTTGACCCCTCGAGAGTCTTTGACTTGACGATATAAATTCAAGTTAGTCGGGTCACGTATAATACGTTATGAATGTACGGTATAAATTCGATTTATGTTTTGATCCAATCGCAATGCAACTATATGTTACGTTGAGTTCAACCGGATACGTCGAAATGCGTGTTTTCATAAGGTTAGTGCATCACATAACGCTTTGAATAATCCGTTCGATGTTTGCAATGTACCCGCGCCGCAACGCGCGCGGGTCTTATTACTAGCTACATCTTAAAAGACAAAGTCGGTGGAAACCCCGTCGGCTTTGTCTTCCACTCCCTCTACTTTTACGGATGTTGCAATTTTAGCCCATTGACTTTGGTATTTTTAAAGTTTCATAAAATGGCAAATTTAGTCCCTAAATTACTACTCCATTTTACAAATAGTTTGCTTTTGCCACCCCAAATTTGTGGTAGTTTCCTTTTCAGCCCCAACTTTGTTCTAGTTTCCTTCTTACCCAAAACTTTATCAAATTTTATCTTTACCCTTTCTTAGCCCTTAGGTTTAGAAAATGCAATTTTTAACCACTTAACTTTTTATGAACTTTGTAAATAACACTTTGACCCCTCGAGAGTTTTTGTGTTGACGACACCGGCTTTGCCTTCCTCCCCCCATACTTTCACGGATGTTTCAATTTTCGCTCATTGACTTAGGTATCTTCAAAGTTTCATAAAATGGCAAATTTAGTCCCTAGACTACTACTCCATTTTACAAATACTTTGCTTTTGACACCCCAACTTTGTGGTAGTTTCCTTTTCAGCCCCAACTTTGTTATAGTTTCCTTCTTACCCCAAAACTTTATCAAATTTTATCTTTACCCTTTCTTAGCCCTTAAGTTTAGAAAATGCAATTTTTAACCACTTAACTTTTTATTAACGTTGTAAATGTCACTTTGACCCCTCGAGAGTTTTTGTTTAAATTCGAATTAGTCGGGTCGTGTATAATACGTTATGATTGTACGATATAAATTCGATTTACGTTACGTTTTGATCCAATCGCAATGTAACTATAGGATACATTGAGTTCAATCGGATACGTCAAAACGTCCGTTTCCATATGGTTAACACATCAAATAACGCTTGGACTAATCCGTTCGATAATTGCGAGGTACCCGCGCAGCAAAGCGCGCGGGTCTTATTACTAGTTACTTTATTACCATATTATTTGACATTTTCAATACTTTATACTAACATATTTATTTAAATCGTATTTATAAACATTATCAGGGCCAATTTTAATGTTGCAGACTTCTAGTTTTTTATGAACGATAAATTTGGATCATCGACGGATCACTAGAGTATCATCACGCCACTAGTGGAACCACCCAATCATATCTATCTCCAATAGGCATAATGCCTATACTATCTCCACTAGGCATAATGCCTATACACCAATTCAGGAAGAAACCCAATAAATATGGGAAAAACCCCTTTGTGGGAATCGAACCCAGAATCTATTGGTCTCAAAGTCTAATCTCACCCCCAAGATGCCACTAGGCTATAAAGCCATGGACTGAATCAAAGATTTAAAGGTTTGTTTGGGCTAGACTTCAATCTTGTAATAGCCCTGTATGTTAGCGAAGCAGAAGAACTGAAATGCGGAATGATTAAATAATTTAGGCAAATTTGGTTAAATTGAAGAGCAAGTAACTAGCGAGTAGGGACTAAGACGAAAACAATTTGTATCAAGTAAAGCTAGAAAAATAACTTTAATTTAAGCATAATTATACACACACAAAATATAACTTAAAAAATAAAAATTTAACTTCGTCAGCAATAAACGTCTTAGTTTATTATTGCTGGTCCCAACCTTAGGGCCTCGATCTTTTATTTTATTTGGGACCTCTAAAAATGTTGGGCGGCTCCTAAAATTATTTAAGACAAGTATTCATTTGTAAGGACTAGCATAGAATGCAGGGTGGGAGTTGGCTACAAAGTCTATTTTTCCTACAAAGTGTAAAAAGTCATAAAAACCATAATATCAACCATAAAACATACTCAAAACCCACAAATAATAGAGTAAAGATTACTAAAACACCATATTTGTGGGTTTTATTTTGTGTTTTGGATGGTAAGGCTTTGATTATCGAATGACTAACGTTAGTGTGTTTTATGTTGATTATCATGTTGTGTTTTATGTTCATGGTTCTACGATGGTGTGTTTGAAGTTTTTATGGACTGTGAGGGTTTGAATATGGTGTTTTAGTAATCTTCACGCTGTTATTTGTGGGTTTTGGGTGTGTTTTATGGCTGAAATTGTGGTGTTTTATGACTTTGTACACTTTTTAGGAAAAATGGACTTTGTAGCCGAACTCCACCCTAGAATATAATACTATACTCATTACCGCTTAAGCTAACGTCCTTGTCTTCCAAGAATTTGAATCACGCCTTGTCATTTTGGACATACTATTGAAAATAGACACGTATTGTGACGTGTTGTAACATTTAAGAATTTCCCATTTGGTGCCTCTATTCTATAGCCACATAAACATAACTACCACCTAAATATGGGAAAAGATAGGCATGTAATAAATATCCCTTTAGCTTAATCGCACAAAGGCAAGCACGTTTTACACACTATTCCTAATCACTTTCAAGTTCGTATCTCGAATGGTATCCTTTCAAGATTTGAGAGTTCATTGTCGTTATCTTGGATATCAATAAACCACATTCTCAAACTTCTAAAAACTTCAGAAAAAGAAGATTTTTTTTTTCATCTACCATTAATACCAATTTTAATGTAACTGATACGTACGTAATATGATATGATATGATATGACTAGTGAGGTTCTCCATGTTACATGGCGAGAATTTGGTCGGTTTGTTTTGACTTGTCATTGTGCTAATACTTGCTATAACAACCGAAATATATATTATATATGACACGGCTCGGTTCCCGCGCAACGTGACATATATGTTATATTTGAGCCGACTTGGTTCCCCGCTTAGTGGCGGGCCTAAGATTTTTTTCCACTGGCTCTCTCTTTTTGGTGTTGAGACATTTCAAGACCAAACATTAAAATTTTCGGGTCGATCGTTGTTTGAGCCGGGTCAAGTCGAGGGCAGTCTAGTAGCTTAATTTTAATAATACAGACTTTTTAAGTTGAATTATATTTTTTTATCAACTAGAATCAAATCAAGCCAAACTCAAATCGACTTTTAAAAACGATTAAATTGTTAATTCAAATGCAAATTCAAAGTTATAAAACTCAAATAAAATGAAACGATTAACTCAAGCAACTTGATATCGATTACTTTAATACATTTAAACAAAATTAATTTTCCTTTTGAGTTCTTGTGTGTTTGGTGGTTTTAATTATGTGAGTTCAATTTTTAAATTTTTAACTACTTGAGTACTTGATTTTCTTAGTTGTAACTATCTGAGTCCAATTGACTAATAATTACAACAATTTGAGTCCAACTGACTAACTCTGTTAGATTTTCTCAATTATTTTTTACGAAATGATCAAAATACCCTTATCATTTAAGAAATAGAGTAAATTACTTTTTAAATCTATGTGTTTTAGTTTTTTTAACTTTTAACCACTTGAGTTCAAAATCAAAAAGTTTAAGGCCATTAGTATCTGGTTTTTCAAATTGTAACCATTTGTTTCCAATTTATTAACATTTGCAACAAGTTAAGTCCAACTAATTAACTCTGTTAGATTTACTCAGTTATTTGGAAATAACCGAAATACCCTTATCATTATCTTCAACCCTCATTTCCACCACCACCATTGCACCTCCACCTGCCACCACCCACTTACCACCACCGCACCTACCGGCATTGAGATAGTGTCTGATATAATCATGTTTTTCGTCGGACATTATATATCATAGCCGTGATCATATACTATCTAGGCATCTACTATACAAGAGCATATTTTTCTCAAGCTAAAGAAAAATCAAATTATCTTAGTATCTGTAAAGTAAGCAGACTCGGGTACAAGCTAATGGTCAAAGAGTTCTTAAGCTGCTAAATGAATTATCTTAGTAACGTTTTAAATGAGAAGGGCTACATTTGTGAACTTTTAAGTCAAGCTATTCACAATGTGTAAAGTGAAAAATAAATCAATAAGAACAAGTGAGTTTGAATAACAAAAACAAGCTAATGGTCAAAGAGTTCTTAAGCTACTAAATGAATTATCAGTGGATATATAAATCATTGAAAAATCATGCTTACAAATTTATATTTATCTATTCAATATCTATATCTATCAATCTATGTATATTATATAATATATTAAATTATTAAATAAATTCATATTCTTTATTTTCATTTATTTACGTAACGACAAACATATGAGATATCTATACGTACTAATTACATAAGTAAAAACATCGTAGTTTATTGTAGATATATATGAAGGAAACAAAAACTCTTTATATATCAGTAGATACTAGTAATTTTGCCCGCTGTGCGTTCCGGCGGCGCGCGACGGATGGAAACGTGAAGTAAGAGAACACATGATTCGTAAAACGCAATGTGTAAAAGACAACTACAAAAAAGTGTAAAACATAATGCGTAAAAGACAATTATAAAAAAAGTGTAAATCACAAAGGTAGACATGAAGTGTAAAAACCAATGCCTAATACATTTCATAAAACACAATGCATTGGCATTTGCAAAAGTAAGAGTAGGACTCTAGGGGTTACAATTGTAATTTTATAAAGTTGAGTGTGTGTAAAAATGGAGTAATAGTGCAACGGGTAAAAACGAAAAGTCTAAAACTTAAGGGAAATATAAGTAGTAGGGTAAAAAACAGAAAGTATAACAGTAGAGGGGTGGTGGCGGAAAAGCGTTGAGGGGGAAGGGTAAAAAAGGCAAAGTGTAAAAGTAGAGGAGTTGTGGCGGAAATGTGTAAAAGATGAGGGGGATGGTAAAGGAAATGTAAAAGTAGAGGGGTGGTTGTGTAAGTGTGTAAAAGTTGAGGAGTGATGATAGAAAAGCAAAGTATAGAGGTGCTTATGGTAAAGTTTGAAAGACAAGAATACGGTTGTGAAAATTCAAAGTAGAGAGATGGTTGTGACAAAGTTTAAAACAAGGAGTGTTGGTGGTATAAAAACCACCGACTTTCTTCTTTAAGATAGTTAGTAATATATAAATCATGAAAAATCATGCTTACAAATTTATATTTATCTATTCAATATTTATATCTATATTATCCTACCGAGGCATGGTGCGGTCTTGAGGGCAACCCGGTTTTACCCAGCTGTTACCCCAGCGAGTCTCTCGTGTGGGGGCAGTATGGTTTCCGGGCGGAAGTCAGCTTGCGCGGCGGCCGGGGCCCGATCGAACATCGCGTCCGAGAGTGCGGGGCTGACGGGGGATTGTCTTCGACATGAACCCGGTGACCAATAGGTCCAGTACATAGAAAGTCACCTTCCAAAAAAAAAAAAAACTATCAATGCATCTATGTATACTATATAATATAAATGTAATAAAAGAAATATATGGGAGACGCGTGTCCTTCAATGTAGGTATCTATTTTTTTCCTCGTCTCTCTCTCCTACTTAATTATAAATACTTATTTTTTATAATGAAAGATATATTTTATTCTTATAGATGTTCAAATATATATAAAAATAATCTACTAACTTCGCATAAAATTTTCTTCAAATTAATTAAATAAATTCATTTTATTATCGATATTCCCTATACATCATAATGGTTAATTTAAATATCTATAACTTTCTATAAATCAGTCTCTATGTATATGAAGGGGTATGGTCCCAAAAACCTTGCTTAGGTGCATAGGACCATACCATAACCTTATCCCACAACATCTTGAATAAAGATCTTGCGCGGCTGTGCGGCGGTCCTAAACAGGATTTGGGAAGGAACAGGTCAACAACGAAGGAATACGGTCCAGGAAACCTTGCGCAAGAACACAAGACCATACCATAAGTCTCGTTCCAAGAATACCTTTAAAAAGACCCCGCGCGGCTGTGCGGTGGTTCTAAACAAAGGTAGAAGAAAATAGTCTTCGATAACCATGCGCCGGAGAACAGTCAAACAAACATTCAACTAACACCCTTGCGCAGGCCCACGCAAGGGTACAATTAGACTTGAATATAAAATCCTAAACATCTCCGCGCGCCTGAAATCAAGACTTGAACAAAGTGTCTCTTCTGTTACAACAGAATGGACACGTGGCAAAAAGATAAAGGTTTACAGCTGTAGATCTTCTAGAAGACTCTCTAATGCTCATCATGCACCACCATTCAGTTACAATTGAAAGATGACGTGGCACAATCCAAGACGCTCATCTAAATCACGATTATGGCATCGACTTGGAGAAGGATTTACCCGAAACCACTTTCCACGTGGCAACTCCCCCAACCGTTGATCAGGATCTACGATCCGTGCACAAGAGATTAACGGAAGAAAATATAACCGCTTACGGAGAATGCTTTCCGTTACTATCTCCGTCGGCCAATTTCCCGCCCAAATCCAGCTATAAATAAGTCATTACAAGTATGATTTCACAAGTTACTTCCACTTCACGTTTACTACTATTTTTTCTTCCTTGAGATCACTGTACTTATTCTCACGCCGGAGGGTGGTCACGGAGAGAACCCCCATTCTCTCCGTGGCGAGTCTAACGGCTTTCTGTTTTGCAGAGATCACCGGAGAAGGAATTCAGCCAAACCCATGAATCAGCGAGAGGATTAACCCTTTTTATGCAGAAACTAAACCCATGATCTGATTGATTCCGGTCATTCTGATCACTGTTTCTTCATTGGCTGCCACCGATTCTTCAATTTCTATTTTCATCTCGTTCGATTCATCATCTCTTTTCATTTTCTGTTTCATATGGAAGAAACTCCGTCAACTCATCCACAAGCTCCTCGGCCGGAGAACAGGGGCAATTTTGCTCATGCTTCCCGTGTCGAGGGAATTGTGGAGGAAGCATCCGATGATAACGATGTTCAAAACAACGTTAACCAGGGAAATGATCCAGTTACACCAGGAGTACAACCTGAATTTCCGATCAGCTCAATTTTACCCCCTGGTGAAACTCTGATCTCATGGTATGTAAAATCTCAAGGTGCAATAAACGCAGTTTATGCGCAGCTCTGTCCACAAGCTGCTCAACCTGCAACACAATCACGTAGATCTGCACCTCAGGTGCGAGCCCCATCTGCACCTCGAGTGTTGCACTACGATGCACCGTCGCACATGTCTGTGGAAGATACGGAAGTCTATTCCAGATCTACCACCAAATATGAATCCACTCACTCTGAATCCAGACGACGAGATCACCGTGATGAACAGTATTCTCACAAACGTCGGTCAGTTCATTCACGCTTGGGCCCGCGTTCTTCTCAGAAACGGGACACCCAAGCCGATGAATATGATAGGACGTATCATGAAGATGACAACACGAGCGTTTTCAGTAGATTGCAGAGAGATCACGCAAGCTACAAACCAAAAATCCGTGTGGTTTACAACCCAGAAGCGGAGCACGATTACAATCTGATTTACCGACCAGCAGAAGCTGCTGAAAATTCGAAATTCGTCAAAGAAATTGCACTAGCCCCCTGGAGCGGGCAAAATTACCTTCGAATGTTGGAAAATTCAATGGATTATCTGATCCCGATGATCACTTGTGCGTGTTCACTAGCGCAGGATTAGTCGGAGGATGGACATTACCCATGTGGTGCCATTTGTTTGTTCAAACCTTAACAGGCGCGGCACGCCTGTGGTTTGACAACCTACCAGTAGGGAAGTTAACATCCTAGGTAGATTTGAAGGAAAAATTTCTTGTCCATTTCAGTCAACAGCACAGATCCATTCGAGACTCCGCAGATGTCATGAACATCTAGAGGGGGGACGATGAAAGCTTGGAAGATTTCATAACAAGGTACAACAAAGAAGTGTTGGAAATCGGTGATGTGCATGAGCACTTAATCCGTGCGCAGTTCAAATACGCGGTGAGGTGTGATGATATGATAAAAGTGTTGTCAGGAACTTAAGGTCTGCCAAAAAGTTAGGAAAAGTTGATGGCAGCTGCCAAAGTCTACGCTCAGACAGAGCGCAATCTAAGTTCCAATAGACCACCATTACCACAGAACCGCCCTCAGGACATGAGTGGAAACAGTGGTAGGAAATTCAAGAAAAACTGGAAGGACTCAACATCAGGCACAAACTACTCAGACGACGCCCGCGCGACAATCAACAAGATAACAGCACAAAAAGAGGCTAAACAAGAAATCCGGGAAAAGCAGTGGACGCCTCTTACCAAGACACCGACGGAGGTGCTTAGCACTGAAGATTACCAATTCAAAACACCACCGCCGATGAAGAACAAAAGAGGTCAAGATCCAAACCTCTACTGCGAGTACCACAAAGATAATGGCCACACAACAAACAACTGCATCAGTCTCCGCACGGAAATAGAGAAAGCACTTAAGAGTGGGGAACTTACCCATCTAATTCAAAGCTTGCGCAAAGAAATTAAGCAGATCACGCGCGAGGATGAGGGGCCAAGTAACAAAAAAACTAAATAAGCCTAAGGGTCCACGGCAATTCGGCGCGCATAGTTCCTTCATATTTGATAGGTTCCTCAACTCGTCAACTTACGGCACAAGGACAATCCCGTGCGCAGTAAATTAAGTTCCATTATTTATCCTAAAACAACTTTGTAATACACGGCCTCTGCGCCCTATCTGAATTAATACAAAGTTTGTTACGTTATCTTTATTTATTACAAAATGCATGCAATTTCTTTTGGTAAGCACAAAAATACTATGGTAACCTATTACAAGTCTCATGAACGGTCCACGGTCAAAGGTATCGCGCAAGGTCCAACCCTACGTTCATACATGAGCTTTATACCATCTTTATTCGCCTTACCTAGACAAAGTAATTGTACTAATGCAAAACATTGTAATACAAACATACCATATATTCAAACAAGTTACTTGTGTAGCGAGCGCATTAGCAAAATTTACATGCACAGCAGTGCATCAACGTCACTGGCGCAGCAGCGCAACCATGTCATTACAAAACGGGATCTACATCCCAAACCTATTTCAACTAAGTGTTCAACAGCCACACAAAATACAAAGAAAACCTACTCTAGGTCTTCATCATCATCCCCTTCATCTGGAAACACCTCCTTCAATTGCGCCACAAAATCATCAGCCTGAAGCGCAGCAGTGACCAGGTCCATCACAGAAAGGTGTAAGTTGTTGTATTCAGTCTTGGCAGCTACATGGGCAGCTTCGGTGTCAACTCCATGAGTGGAGGACCTGCTGGTATCCCAATTAACCCTCAATGCATTATTAACATGTTGGGTACATTCTGTATACCCTTGGGTGTACCCATCATTCCACGCCGTAACCAACAGACGAGCAACCGTTTCATCCAAATCAATAGAATTAAGGACAAAATTTGCAACCTGCGCAATACAACAAATAAGAAGATGTACAAACACATCAAAATATTTCAAGGAATTGACACACTTACACTTATAATCCCACGATGCTTCATCCAGAGCATATCATCCTTCAACGGCTCAACCAGAATCTCCGCCATTACCCGAGCAGTCTTAGAATTTTCTAACTTTTCTTCAGTTTCAGTCAGGCGGCATGAAGTCTCAACTTTCTCAACTCGCTCAATCTGCAAATCTTTTTTTGGCAAATTCGAGCTCCGCCTTAATTTGTTCCTGATAAGATAATATAGAGGTGAGTTCGTCTATCTTCTTATTTTTAAGGGCAAGACTGACGCAAGTTTGTACCTCTCTCTACTGTAGGTCCCCTTGATGTATGGATCTTTCACAGAATTGTCAATCTAATCAAGAGTGCGGAATCCTCTTGATCAGAATATAGCAGAATGAGTAGAAACAGAAATCACTTTCAAACTGGGTTTCTATTGATTATCGATTACAAGAATTACAATCAATCAAACCCTAACCAATACTCAAATTCGTCCAAGCCTAGAGACTCTCACGGAATTCCTTACTCAAACTGTTTTGGCTGATTAACCTAAACCCTAAAGCCTAACCTTGTTTATATAACACAAGGTCGCTACTTTAGGCATGGGTTCCTACATGGGCTAGGCCCATTTCGTCCCTCATCACCCAATGTGGGTTTTGTTTAGCCCAAACTCTATTATCTCACTAATACAAAGCTAAACCCGCTAACTGTTTATCGTTTATCTAATTACAAGATATCCAAAGACCAAATCTAAGCTGTTGTCACAAACATGCACCAACATCTACTCACTCCTCTCTCGATGAGAACGGGCTTCGTCGTGGGCTGCTTCAGCTTCCGCTTTCTCCTTCTTCAGCTTCTCAATCTCCGCCTTGAGATTGTTGATGTCATTACGAAGACCCATTTTTTCATTATTGTCCTTCTCACAGATTTCTCTCCAACGTTTACGCTCTTCTAAAAGAAGAGCGGCTTCAGCTTCAGCTTTCCTTTTCCACCCCGCGGCAGACCACTCATCAGTTTTCTGCTCGCTCTCAAACTTGGCTTGATCAGCCTCCAACTTAGCCCGCAGCAGGGCAACCCTTGCCTTCTCTTCAGTAGCCTTTTTCTTGGACACTTCAAAAGCAGTCCATTCTTTATGCATACTGTGCCACTCGCGTACTATACGGTGTGTGGTCGAAGTAGAGCTGGCAGTTTCCTCCAGATAAGCGTGGTAAGTCTGTTCATGGGAACGCTCTTCTTGGAATTTAATCTCCGCCGGAGGGAAAATACCTTGTAACCAATCACGGTAGATCTGCCAGTCAGAGAAGGTATCACCTTGCTTCGGCTTCCACACAGGCGCATGAATATTGAAAGCTCTCTTTTCAGAATAAGATCTATAATAATAATCCCCTAGGGTTTCCTCTGGGCGGATGGGAGAGTCTTCCTCATCATGAGTAAAAAAGCCCTGATCACCAGCTGGGCTTCGCTCAACATTCACAGGCACAGAAGAAGTGGCGGAGAAAGGAATAGTTATTACTGGGTCTTCCTGAATGGATTTCCCTTTCTCAGGCTCGCGCGCCACAGTTTCAGGAGATTTACGCTCGGTACCACCATCCACAGTCTCCGTCTCCACAACCTTCTCTGCCCCCACAACCTTCTCCGCCTCTAGCTCAACCTCGACAAGTTTCTCAACTTCAACCTCAGGAATTTTCACTTCAGCAACCTTCTCTGCTTCCGTTTCAACAGCCTTCGTACCTTCCAATTGTTCCTTAACAGATGCGCGAGGTGGCGAAGGCGGGAGGTCATCATTAAACACAGATGATGACTCTGCGTGGACAGAAGGAATCGACTTTTCTGCAAAAATAATGGTCATATTAACATCCAGTATGAGGAAACAACAACTAAAGCAGATACTCACCTGGAGAAAGTTTTGTAACAAAGGCATACAGATTTCCCCTCTTGCCAATTTTCCATCTTGGCAGGCTGCGCCGCAGCCTCAACTTCAACCTGCTTCCGCGTCACCGCTTTAGCCCTCAACAGCGGCTCTGGACTAGAGTCCAGATCTATGGGATCATCCGGATTGGAAACAGGGATATCCGCGGTATCTTGTGGTTCCAGCTTAGGTTTCTTAACAACTACAGGCGCAAGACCTTCTAATGTGTCAGATGTCACCACCCAACCGATGGCGGAATCATCGGGGCGCGACACTAGGCGAATCAGATTGCTCAAGAGAATCCATAACAACTAATTTAGCGACAATATTTAACAATTTCATTATCCCATACTAATAAACAAATATTTCACATAAAGTCATACAGATTTCATGTCTCTCGAACAATACAAATCTGACAACCTAGATTTTAGGTGAGTTTCTAAAGTAGCCCTATCTTGATTCGAGATAATCTACGTTTAACCTGCAACATACGTTAAAATAATGTCAATACAAAAATGTATTGGCGAGTATACATGTTTAATATAGCATAATGTAGATAAAAGCTTTGCGAATTTCCTCATACATAAACATGATACACAACATATACGCTACCAGACAAAAACTACCAGCTAAGTCCCGAGATGACTGCGAAGTTCGTTTGCGAGTGCGAGTTTGTCTTAACTAGACCCCGTCGGGCGTGAGTCGAACTATAGTACTATTCTAGTTAAGTTGGAACATCACGAGTAAAAGTCCTAGCACATATGTATCAAGCATCACGTGTAAATATGTACGTCAGTCATTCGCATGTGATAATAGTTTAGATTGTGTACTGCGTTTTGATAAGTGTGTTTTCGATATAAACGTATGTTACACCCTAAAAGTGTGTTTAAAGCGTTAAAAGGGGGGGGGGGTCAAGTATACTTACATTGCGTGTCCAACAATAGACACGATCTGGTTGGATGGTTGAGAGCGCCGGATCAGCCTGTGTACGGGAACAGTTGCATAAGTATTCCTCAGGGTTGAACGGTCGGAATCAGCGTGTCGAATGGGGTAAAAGTGGGTTAAGTGTTGTAGCAGTGCGTCTGGACGGATGGGTTCCATCGGTACGGATGGTCATCTTGTCGGATGGTCATCCAGTCGGATGGCCTGACGGATGGTCATCCTGACAGATGGTCATCCTGTCGGATGGCCATTCGATCGGATGGCTATTCAAGTGAGTTGCAGATTGTAGTTCGAAGTTTTTTTGTAAAATTTTCCAAGTTAACATTTCCGAGTTAACGGAGACGGCGTGACGGCGTGTCAGACAACGAAAACACCAAGTCCAACTCATTCGGTCGAGTGGTCTCAGCCCATTCGAACTCGACGAGACTCACTGTTCTTGATGAAGTTTCATATCTGACCCATTAATCGGTCCATCTCTTCGGTGGAAATCCGTTTTCAACCCGGCTTTTGACTAAGGAACGAGTCAAGAGTCTGATTGAGTCCAGATTCCATCAGTTTTGTATAGAAAAGTTGAAGAAGAGTTGAATATAAATGAAGAAGTGTTGAAATCTTGCATAACTTAGTTGAAAAAGTGTGAAATCCTTTAGATCTGGAACCAATCTTGATTAAATGATGTTCCACAACAGGTTGTAAGAGCAAAACGAGTGGAAAACACCTTCAAGGGGTCCGAATCAGTGATTTCAGGGAAAATGTTAGTGTTTGTGGGTGATTTTGATGGAGAAGATGATGTAGAAGTGATTAGTGATGATGGTTGTACAAGATTTGAGGAGAAATACTTACGAAATAGCCTTGAATCGCGATTAGAAGTGACTGAGAGTGACTTGAGTGTGGGTGGTCTGATGGAGATGTCAAATCAGTGAAAGGGAGTGTACAAGTACTATTTATAGAGGTGAGAGAGAGTTAAGGCGGTGGAGAGTGCTAGGTGTTATTCGGTCGAATGGGCTTTCGGTCGGATGGCCATCTGATCAGATGGTCATCGGGACGGATGTCCATTCGGTCGGATGTCCATTCAGACAACTTCTATTCGGATGGACTATGTTCGGATGGTCTTCCTGTCGGATGGTCATCCTGATGGATGGTCAACCTGACGGGTGGGCTCCATCCTGACGGATGGTCATCCTGACGGATGAGCTCCATCCTGACGGATGGCCCATTCGGACTTCCGAGTTAGTTTCCCAACTTTCAATTCGTTTGATGAGTTTTGTTGCATTAATTGTTGTAAGTACATTAAGCGTTTTAGCGAGATAAGTAGTATCGTGTTACGTTGTGTTTCAGTGCGATAGTCGAATTACGCTTGCCCGCGAGTGCGCATTTCAACAAGTTTTAAATACCCAGATGTTTTAATATAATGTACTTTAATAGGTCATAGCATAAGTAACTGCGTTTTGAGTTTGCGTTGCGTTGCGTTGAGCTATAGCGAATAGTGCAATAGTGTATGCGATAGCGTTATAAGCGTACGCGTTGTGATATAGCGTGTGCGAAAATATGCGAAATAGCGTTGTAAGCGATATAGTTTACATTATGATTCGAATCTCGGGTGCTAGGCGTAACGAGAGTAACAAGAGCGAAAAGCGGGTTGTTATAGTCTCCCCTGCATTAGGAAATTTCGTCCCAAAATTAATTCGAAAGGTAGACTTTCGGAATTGACATGAGTAAACAGCGATAAAAGCGTTAAGGTAAATTGGGGATGAACGAGTGATCGATCGAAGATTGACGAGTGAGAGTGTCTCGGATAGGGTAAAATCGATTGTGATTGTAAAATGCGACCTGTTTGACTGAAGGTAGTAATTCACGAGTTTGCGTTCCAAAAACGTTTTGAGTGTTCGAAGAGTTTTGTTAAGTCATTGCAAAATAGTTTAAGGAAAGCTTGATTTTCGAAAATTTTCTTATGACGTAGTGTTAAGCTGAGTCGATGTTAAAACCACGTCGTAAGAAAATTTTTGTTAAGGTATTACAAAAGATTTTGAGGGAAAACTTGGTTTAAGAAGATTTTCTTATGACACGGTATTAAGCTGAGTCGATGTTAAACCGATGTCGTAAGAAGGGTTTTGTTAGGTTATTACAAAAAGATTTTAAAGAAATCTGGATTCATGAAGACTTCCCTTGGTTGTGGAGTTAAGCTGAGTCGATGTTACCTCCACATTGTGAGGAAATCTCATTTGTCCAATGGTTTTAATTAAAAATTTTAGAAAAAATTTTCCATTTAATTTCAAAAGAACACATACAGTAACAAATAGGTTTTAGCTGTATTAAAAGTTTAATTAGCGTCGAGCCCCACATGGCATCTTTCCACGAAAGTTTGTTAATATGGCTAAAACACTTATATATAGGAAGTACCAGCGGCGTATCCACCATGTTTTGGTCATATTACTTCTGTCTCGTGGAGCGATGTCATGCGTGCCGACATGACACAGATAGATTTTCGTTTCCTCGGTCCGAGCGATAGAGGGTCGGACGGAGTTTGAGATAGAATTGAATAGATTGAGCGAAAAGCGGATTGTAAACTCAGTTAGCGATGAGAGCGTGCGCGAATACGAAATATCAAAGTAGCGGGGATGCTAAGTTCGATAAGCGATAAACGGTAAGTGGTAAGCAGTAAGCGATAAGCGATAAGAGATAAGCGTCGAGATGGAATAGCGACGCGAGTATCGAAGCGTGGAGGTTGATAAATGCAATAAGCGTCAAAAGCGATGAGAGTATCCAAGCGATGAGTGTGATAGATGCGGTAAGCGTTAAAGCGTCTAAGTGTTGAGAGGGAAAGCGAGAGCAAAGTGTAATTGATTCCAGTGAAGGTGCGATTGCGTTGCGTTGTAGACTTACGAAAAGTCTAGCGGTGAGGCGATTGCATTGCGCTGTAGACTTACGAAAAGTCTAGCGGTGAGGCGATTGAGATGTTACGCCTTGCGAAGGAGTTTAGTGTGTTGAAAATAATCACCATAATATTAGAGGTCTAATAACGTTCAACTCCATGTGGCATTTTCTTCATGAAACTTCGTTAGCATGGCAAAACACTTATATATAGCAAGTACCAGAGGCGTATCCACCATGCTTTAACCACACCACTTACATCCCGTGAATAGATGTCACACTTTGTTGACATGGTTAAGACGCTTATATATAGGAAGTACCAGCGGCGTATCCACCACGCTTAACCAGGCTTTTAACGTTATGGCACCATTAGAACTTACTACGATCTCCGTGCACTAACCAAAATAAGCCCGTGTGCACCCGTGATTAGTTTGTTCCTTGGACGTTTATCATACTTTATTCTAAGAGCGCATAGTTGGGGTAACAAAACATATTATATCGCGATGTAGTAATATATATATACCGTCACACCCTCAAAATCCACATGCGGAGTACTACCGCGAGGACGTGTGACATGACCAGGATCCAGCCACCAATTATACTGAGCATTGGTTAATAGTAATAATGATCACCAACCATAATGGGTAGTAAATATTATAGTTTAAAGTTCAATAGTTTAAGTTTAAAATAACAGTTTAAGTAAGTAGCGGAAGCATAGGCAAAACAGTTTAAAACAAAGTTCAGAGTTCAAGTTTATTTAGAACCCAACACACGGGTTTAGACGACCACTACACTTCCCCAAGCCGCAAGCTCCTGAGTCACTGGGTACCTGCAAAGCATGCAGTAGGGTATCAACAAAATGTTGGCGAGTTCACGAGATGTCCAGTTTTTAACTTTTCGAAAACGTAGGTTGTTTAGATAAAGCGTTTATAATCACGTCATGGGGAGCTACCCCATATGAAAGCTACTAAACTGGCGTTACCGAAACTGTTGACGAGAAGATTTTGTGCCCCGGGTCAATGTCTATCGTCATTGACCAAGATGCAAGGTCTACTAGTTCACGCCCGATCTCCCCCGGTCACGGTGTGAGGTTGTCAAACCTAATAGCGCTATCAACTAATAACCCGTTCGCCCCCGGCGATTAATCGGTACAATAAGCAGGGACTTTATATGATAGAGATTCGTTTAGTTTTTGCTAGTCGTGATATAAATATTATCCAAACGTATCTCCCCCGGAAATAGTAATTTAAATTATACCCAATCGCATTTCCCCCGGAAATATTAGTTTGAAAGCATTCCTTAGTTTGTTCGTGTCCCTCCCTGGGACGCATGCTTATAGTGTGTGAACTCACCTTAGGTTGCTCTGTAGTTAGTATGTTTATCCTAAATTTGGTCAACCACGTCCTACGATGGTTACCAAATTGTTAGGACTGTTTGTAACTGAATCACGTAATGTACACATATACCAAGTAATCACATATAGCACGTTATTCACAGTAGCGTACAAACAATGAGTAGTTTACACGTAACACCTATTTCCAAAAATCATAAGTGATAGGGACATGGGTTCTTATATATAACCACTTAATACAACTTCAATCAGTTGTGCGGTTTCAAGTCTTGTGCGATCAACAATTTGAAGTGGTGGGGCCAGTTAATTTGAGTGTGCATTTATAACAACTTGTGCGATTGAACCTCTGTTGTGTGACCAACAAAAGTGTGGAGAACAAATGGTGGGGCCAGGTTTTAAATACATGCTCAGATTTTGTTGTGCGATTGATGAGGTGTTGTGCGGTTAATCAAATAAAAGTGTACAAATGCAGGTGGTGGGGGCCTAGCTAATTGTGCGATTCAGACAAAACATAATTCCTTTTCACCTTTTTAGATCAACCGAATGAGACAAGGAACATTTAACACACCATTTCAAATCATGAAACATTCATGTGAGTTGTACCCTGCGTATGCCTACTTGTACCCTCCATGAAGATACCGCTTCATATACATACAACAGCACCCATGGCAACTTCTTATATCATCAAATGTAGTCATCTTAATTTTCATGTAAATCAACAAATAACTATTTAAAACCTTTCGGCCCAGATTTCATGCATAATAACACACATCGTTGAACCAACAATCGTACATTTCATCTTTGTCAACCGTTCTATAACATTATCAAGACCTGCATGACCAGGTTGTACCCTGGGCATGTGCAGTTGTACATTCAAAGGAAAACCCAGTTCATCAACCCTTTAAAACCCAAGTTTCTTCATGATTTTATACTCCTATTCACAGAGCCTTTTGATGATTTTTAAGAAACAGTTATGACCTTAGCACCATCATCATCCTCATACAAACCAGACAATCATTTTTCATTTAAAATCATTCAAATATGCATGTAAGGTTGCACACACCATGAAAGCATGAAGTCAAGCTTTTAAGCAACATTCATCATCTTTTATTTACACACAGTTATACATTCAAACATCACCCTAAATCGAATAGCAATCACCATAATCATTCATTATTTCAACAAAATCCCTACATCACTGTTCTACTCATAACAGTCTTTCAAAACACGCATGGCCAGGTTGTACTTTACGCATGAGCAGTTGTAAGTTCAGGTTCATCGTCAAGAATCATACTTTATTATCAGATCTGGAAGTTTATGCAAACATTACTCACATCGCTCCCTATCTATGCCTTCTACATGTTTCTTATTCATATCAGCAAATGGAAAATCACAGAAATCTATCATACAACATCGACAGAAACTACAGTGTGATAAGCTTCTCACTAACCTGAAAAGTGATAGTTGAAGATGTGAGGAAATGAGGGGAAGTAAGAGTGACGGTTGCCGTAGTTCCTTTCCGGTGTGCGAGTGGTGTCAAGCTGAGGAGGGGAAGTGGTTCGAGCTTATCGGTAGTTGACGAAGCGGAGCGGAGGTCGCCGGAGGTGGGTTTAATGATCGGCGGAGATGGGTTTTGGGTGTCGCAGGTTTTAGAGAGAGAATGGAGGTGTGCCTTGGGATTTGCTGAAGAATGTGTTGATTGGAAAGTTTTTCCCAGGTTGTCGGCTAAGAGCATTTATATACACTCATTTGATTGGATCGCACAATTCATGTGTGCTCTCACATTCCCTTGTGCGACTCTATTAGGGCATCTAGAAGGTGTCTCTTGGTCCGATTTGAAGGAGTGGGCTCTAATAATTTGGACAATTTTTATCTAAGTGTTTTAATAGTACAAATAGCCCCATGTAAAACGCTTATACAAGGTAAATAATCAATTCACTAGTTATAAATCCAAGATAAATACTTAAATCATATAAATCAAGTAACAAGGTTTCTAGTTTAAAGAATTAAAACGTACGGGTCAAACCCGAAGTGTCACATTATCCCCAAGTTTTAGAAACTTTCGTCCCGAAAGTTTGGGCGCAGCCACTGACAAGCTAGTGAGTTACAATGTTCCCGCGGGGTGTCACATCATCCCCCTGTTAGTTTGGAATTTCGTCCCGAAATTCTGTTGTAGCTTCAGCGCTGGGAGTTTCGTTTGGGAACAACTGGGGATACTTGCACTTCATCTGGTCTTCCCGCTCCCAGGTAAACTCTGGGCCGCGACGCGAGTTCCAACGAACTCGTACTATAGGTATCTGGCTACGTTTGAGGGTCTTGATTTCTCGATCCGTGATCTCAATCGGTTCCTCAGTAAAGTGTAGCTGTTCGTCAAAAGTGAGTTCCTTGAAAGGAATGATGAGTGTTTCATCTGACAGACACTTCTTCAGATTAGACACGTGAAATACGTTGTGCACCGCACTCAATTCTTCCGGCAGATTCAGTCTATAAGCAACCTTACCGATCTTCTCGGTAATTTCAAATGGTCCAACATATCGCGGATTCAGCTTGCCCCGTTTACCAAAACGAACCACACCCTTCCAGGGTGAGACTTTAAGTAGAACCCGGTCACCGACCTGGAATTCTTGCGGTTTCCTAACCTTATCAGCGTAACTCTTCTGACGGTCATGAGCTGCCGCCATGCGTTGTCTGATCTGGGCAATCCCTTTCGTAGTGTCTACCACAAGTTCTGGACCTGTGATCTGGCTGTCACCAACTTCCGCCCAGTAAAGAGGCGATCGGCATTTATGACCGTACAATGCCTCAAAGGGTGCTGCCTGAATGCTGGTGTGGTAATTGTTATTATACAAGAATTCCACTAACGGTAGATGCTTTTCCCAAACCTTGCCAAAATCGATCACACATGCCCTAAGCATGTCTTCAAGGGTTTGGATGGTGCGTTCAGACTGCCCATCCGTTTGTGGATGATAAGCGGTGCTCATGTCTAAACGTGAGCCAAATGATTTGTGCATAGCTTGCCATAACTCAGAAGTAAAACGCGCATCTCGATTGGAAATAATAGAGGTTGGCACTCCGTGCCTCGAAACCACTTCCTTTAAGTAAACATCTGCCAAGGTAGAAAACTTGTCTGTTTCTTTAATAGCCAAAAAGTGTGCAGACATAGTCAATCGATCCACTATCACCCAAATAGTGTCATTTCCGCGTTGAGACCTAGGCAGGCCAGTAACGAAATCCATGGAAATTTGCTCCCATTTCCATTTCGGGATCTCTGGTTGTTGGAGTAGGCCCGATGGTTTCTGATACTCAGCCTTGACTCTCGCACAAGTCAAACACTTACTGACATAAGTTGCTACGTGGGCTTTCATGCTAGGCCACCAGTATGTAGTCTTTAAGTCGTGGTACATCTTATCCGAACCAGGATGTACTGAGTAACGGGACTTATGGGCTTCGTCCATTACAAGCTCGCGTAAATTCCCATAAAGTGGGACCCATATACGCCCGGTTACGTAGTAAGCACCGTCTTCTTTTTGTTCTAATTGCTCCCTTGACCCGCGTAGGGACTCCGCCCTGATGTTCTCTGGTTTCAATGCTTCTACCTGAGCATCTCGTATCTGAGTAGGGAGGTTAGATTGGATGGTAAGTTGTAACACTCACACGCGTTTCGGTGTAGTGTCCTTTCGACTAAGGGCGTCCGCCACAACATTGGCTTTGCCCGGATGATACTTGATTGCGCATTCGTAATCATTCAAGAGCTCGACCCATCGACGCTGCCGCATGTTTAACTCTTTTTGCTTGAAAATCTGCTCGAGACTCCTGTGATCGGTGTAAATGGTGCACCTGGTACCGTACAAGTAATGTCTCCATATCTTAAGAGAAAAAACCACTGCTCCCAACTCCAAGTCGTGCGTCGTGTAGTTCCTTTCATGAATCTTAAGTTGTCGAGAAGCGTAAGCGATAACTTTCTCGCATTGCATCAACATGCAACCGAGCCCATGGATAGACGCGTCGTAGTAAACCACAAAGTCATCGGTACCTTCAGGTAACGAGAGAATAGGGGCACTACACAGGTTATCTTTTAATTTCCGAAAGGCAGACTCCTGAGCCTCGTTCCACTTGTAAGCAATACCCTTCTGAGTGAGAGTCGTGAGAGGTTGGGCGATCTTTGAAAATCCCTTGATGAATCTACGATAATACCCTGCCAATCCCAAGAATTGGCGAACTTCGTTCGGAGTCTTAGGTGTGGGCCAATTCCTTATAGAGTCGATCTTAGCTGGATCAACGTGTATTCCGTCCTTGTTGACCACGTGTCCAAGGAAGTGGACTTCTCGAAGCCAGAAGTCACATTTCGAGAACTTGGCGTACAGTTGTTCATTGCGAAGGAGTTCAAGAATAAGACGCAGGTGTTGTTCATGCTCCTCTTGACTTTTCGAGTAGATTAAGATGTCGTCGATAAACACAATTACGAACTTGTCGAGGTAGGGTTTGCACACTTGGTTCATGAGATCCATAAAGACCGCAGGCGCGTTGGTCATTCCAAAAGGCATGACGAGGAATTCATAGTGGCCATAACGGGTTCTGAAAGCAGTCTTGGAGATATCCTCGTCGCGGACTCTCAACTGATGATAACCTGATCGCAGGTCAATCTTGGAGTAGTAGCTTGACCCTTGCAATTGATCGAATAGATCGTCGATGCGTGGGAGTGGGTAACAGTTCTTGATGGTGACCTTGTTCAGCTCACGATAGTCGATGCACATACGGAATGTGCCGTCCTTCTTCTTGACAAAGAGCACTGGTGCTCCCCAGGGCGACGAACTAGGACGGATAAATCCTTTGTCCAACAGTTCTTGTAGTTGCGTAGAAAGTTCCTTCAGTTCTGTGGGAGCTAGTCGATAAGGTGCGCGAGCTATAGGTGCTGCTCCGGGAGCTAGTTCGATTTGGAATTCGACCTGACGGTGAGGAGGGAGTCCAGGTAGCTCTTCAGGAAATACCTCGGGATAGTCGCGTACAACTGGGAAGTCTTCGATCCTCTTTTCCTTTTCCTGTGTGTCGGTGACAAGTGCTAAGATAGCGGTGTGCCCCTTTCGTAAACACTTCTGGGCTTTTAAGAATGAAATGATGCCTGTGACTTCTCCGCCATTGTCACCTTGAACGATAAGGGGTTTGCCAGATCGACGGGGAATACGAACCATTTTCTCTTGACAGAGAATTTCAGCCCGATGTTTGGATAACCAATCCATACCAATAACGACGTCGAAGCTTCCGAGAGCGATGGGGAAGAGGTCGACAGAAAAGGTCTGACCCGACAAAGTGAGTTTGCAGTTTCTGATAACGTGTGAGGCCTCGATGCTTCTACCATTAGCTAGCTCGATGATATGTTTAGAACTTAATAACGTAGACGTACGCTTAAGCTTTTTACTAATACGTAGGGATACATAACTAGCATCTGCTCTAGTATCAAATAAGATGGAAACATAACGATCATCGAGTAGAAACTTACCCGCTACGACGTTGGGGTCATTCCTCGCTTCTCCAGCTCCAATCACAAAAGCCCTTCCTCTTGCACCATTTCCAGTATTGTTGGTGTTGTTGTTGCTATTCCCCGCACCCTGGTTGTTGTTGTTCTGGTTTAACTGGGGACAATTCTTCTTAATGTGCCCCTCGGCTCCGCACTGGAAACAACCCTTGATGTTCCCATGATGCTGCTGCTGCTGCGGTTGGTTCTGCCTTGCGGGATGAGGGCTCCTACAATCCTTGGCCTCATGCCCCATCTTGTTGCATCGCTGACACTTGTTCCTCGCACAGGGCCCATTGTGATGTCGACCACACTTGTTACATTTGGGGAGATGGCCCTGGTAGCCGCCCTGCTGCTGTGGGCCCTTGTTGTTTTCAGTTTTCCTTTGCTGGGCTGGGGCCTGAGTAGGGTTAGCATCCTTACCCTGATTTCCATCCCACTTTCGTTTGTTTTCACTAGAAGTTTCGGCAGTAGCATTGATCCTTTTGGGCAACTTGCCCTGTTCCACAGCCTGATCAGTGAGTTTGTGAGCAAGACGGATGACTAGCTGGATGGTATTGAGGTTGGCTGAGGTCACATGGCTCCGGATTTCTGGGGCCAAACCCTTGATGTACAATTCGATCCTTCGATAAGCAGGTCGAGACATGTTTGGGCAAAGAGCAGCATAGTCGTTGGACTGTTTGGTGTAGGTCTTGATCTCTGATCCAACCATCTTGAGCTCAATTTACTCGTTTTCGAGCTTTTGGATGCCATCCCTGTGACAATACTCTTCCTTGATCATGTCCTTGAAATCTTCCCACGCAGTAGCATTAGCAGTTTCCAATCCAAGCATCTGAATCTGCGCCTTCCACCATGAAAGCGCGTTTCCTTCAAGCGTACCAGTCGCAAACTTTACCCAATTAGCAGGGGGACACTCGCAGACAGCAAAGACAGCTTCGGCCTTCTCAATCCAGTGTAGAAGACCTATGGCACCCTCAGTGCCATTGAAAGGGAGAGGCTTGCAATCCATGAAGGTTTTGAAAGTACAAACACGTGGTTGCGCAGGCGCTTGCTGACCTGTTGTGAGAAGCGAAGCGAATAGGCTTAGAGGTGAAAAGGCGATGCGGGGGTAGGATTTAAACATCCTAAAATAACGAGTTTACCTCCAGGGTGAGCTGCGAAAGCTGCAGCCACTGTGTTGAGCAAGTTAGTGAACTGAGCCTGAGTCATGTTAACGTTTCCTCTTCCGCGTCCACTCATTGTCTTCATAACCAGAAAACACAGTATAAGTGTGATGTCGTAATGTAGTGAGAATGAGATAGAAGAGGGGGTGTATCCATCTAACTAGGCACACTAGTACGTATAGTAGATCATACAACATAAAATAAACAAGCAAGTAAACACAAGTCCGAGCTATGAGGTCTAATGCGTTGAGTCTTGCACTTGGAGTGTAGTGTCGTCACGAGTCACAGGTTATAGTCTGGTTTTTCCTCAAAAAGACTTCCTTTTTAAAACCGAGTTCACTATAACCAATGGCTCTGATACCAATCTGTCACACCCTCAAAATCCACATGCGGAGTACTACCGCGAGGACGTGTGACATGACCAGGATCCAGCCACCAATTATACTGAGCATTGGTTAATAGTAATAATGATCACCAACCATAATGGGTAGTAAATATTATAGTTTAAAGTTCAATAGTTTAAGTTTAAAATAACAGTTTAAGTAAGTAGCGGAAGCATAGGCAAAACAGTTTAAAACAAAGTTCAGAGTTCAAGTTTATTTAGAACCCAACACACGGGTTTAGACGACCACTACACTTCCCCAAGCCGCAAGCTCCTGAGTCACTGGGTACCTGCAAAGCATGCAGTAGGGTATCAACAAAATGTTGGCGAGTTCACGAGATGTCCAGTTTTTAACTTTTCGAAAACGTAGGTTGTTTAGATAAAGCGTTTATAATCACGTCATGGGGAGCTACCCCATATGAAAGCTACTAAACTGGCGTTACCGAAACTGTTGACGAGAAGATTTTGTGCCCCGGGTCAATGTCTATCGTCATTGACCAAGATGCAAGGTCTACTAGTTCACGCCCGATCTCCCCCGGTCACGGTGTGAGGTTGTCAAACCTAATAGCGCTATCAACTAATAACCCGTTCGCCCCCGGCGATTAATCGGTACAATAAGCAGGGACTTTATATGATAGAGATTCGTTTAGTTTTTGCTAGTCGTGATATAAATATTATCCAAACGTATCTCCCCCGGAAATAGTAATTTAAATTATACCCAATCGCATTTCCCCCGGAAATATTAGTTTGAAAGCATTCCTTAGTTTGTTCGTGTCCCTCCCTGGGACGCATGCTTATAGTGTGTGAACTCACCTTAGGTTGCTCTGTAGTTAGTATGTTTATCCTAAATTTGGTCAACCACGTCCTACGATGGTTACCAAATTGTTAGGACTGTTTGTAACTGAATCACGTAATGTACACATATACCAAGTAATCACATATAGCACGTTATTCACAGTAGCGTACAAACAATGAGTAGTTTACACGTAACACCTATTTCCAAAAATCATAAGTGATAGGGACATGGGTTCTTATATATAACCACTTAATACAACTTCAATCAGTTGTGCGGTTTCAAGTCTTGTGCGATCAACAATTTGAAGTGGTGGGGCCAGTTAATTTGAGTGTGCATTTATAACAACTTGTGCGATTGAACCTCTGTTGTGTGACCAACAAAAGTGTGGAGAACAAATGGTGGGGCCAGGTTTTAAATACATGCTCAGATTTTGTTGTGCGATTGATGAGGTGTTGTGCGGTTAATCAAATAAAAGTGTACAAATGCAGGTGGTGGGGGCCTAGCTAATTGTGCGATTCAGACAAAACATAATTCCTTTTCACCTTTTTAGATCAACCGAATGAGACAAGGAACATTTAACACACCATTTCAAATCATGAAACATTCATGTGAGTTGTACCCTGCGTATGCCTACTTGTACCCTCCATGAAGATACCGCTTCATATACATACAACAGCACCCATGGCAACTTCTTATATCATCAAATGTAGTCATCTTAATTTTCATGTAAATCAACAAATAACTATTTAAAACCTTTCGGCCCAGATTTCACGCATAATAACACACATCGTTGAACCAACAATCGTACATTTCATCTTTGTCAACCGTTCTATAACATTATCAAGACCTGCATGACCAGGTTGTACCCTGGGCATGTGCAGTTGTACATTCAAAGGAAAACCCAGTTCATCAACCCTTTAAAACCCAAGTTTCTTCATGATTTTATACTCCTATTCACAGAGCCTTTTGATGATTTTTAAGAAACAGTTATGACCTTAGCACCATCATCATCCTCATACAAACCAGACAATCATTTTTCATTTAAAATCATTCAAATATGCATGTAAGGTTGCACACACCATGAAAGCATGAAGTCAAGCTTTTAAGCAACATTCATCATCTTTTATTTACACACAGTTATACATTCAAACATCACCCTAAATCGAATAGCAATCACCATAATCATTCATTATTTCAACAAAATCCCTACATCACTGTTCTACTCATAACAGTCTTTCAAAACACGCATGGCCAGGTTGTACTTTACGCATGAGCAGTTGTAAGTTCAGGTTCATCGTCAAGAATCATACTTTATTATCAGATCTGGAAGTTTATGCAAACATTACTCACATCGCTCCCTATCTATGCCTTCTACATGTTTCTTATTCATATCAGCAAATGGAAAATCACAGAAATCTATCATACAACATCGACAGAAACTACAGTGTGATAAGCTTCTCACTAACCTGAAAAGTGATAGTTGAAGATGTGAGGAAATGAGGGGAAGTAAGAGTGACGGTTGCCGTAGTTCCTTTCCGGTGTGCGAGTGGTGTCAAGCTGAGGAGGGGAAGTGGTTCGAGCTTATCGGGAGTTGACGGAGCAGAGCGGAGGTCGCCGGAGGTGGGTTTAATGATCGGCGGAGATGGGTTTTGGGTGTCGCAGGTTTTAGAGAGAGAATGGAGGTGTGCCTTGGGATTTGCTGAAGAATGTGTTGATTGGAAAGTTTTTCCCAGGTTGTCGGCTAAGAGCATTTATATACACTCATTTGATTGGATCGCACAATTCATGTGTACTCTCACATTCCCTTGTGCGACTCTATTAGGGCATCTAGAAGGTGTCTCTTGGGCCGATTTGAAGGAGTGGGCTCTAATAATTTGGACAATTTTTATCTAAGTGTTTTAATAGTACAAATAGCCCCGTGTAAAATTCTCATACAAGGTAAATAATCAACTCACTAGTTATAAATCCAAGATAAATACTTAAATCATATAAATCAAGTAACAAGGTTTCTAGTTTAAAGAATTAAAACGTACGGGTCAAACCCGAAGTGTCACTTATACATAGTGCTAGTAATAGAATCCGTGTGTGATTCTAGACTAAGTGCTAGGACGAGGGAGAGAGGGAGCGAGAGAGAGTGAGCGGGTGTCGACATCGCATATCGTGGCGACATCGATCGATAAAACAATCATGTAACATAAGTAACAGTGTCGGAAATTGTACCGTCAACTACATCGTTCTGCGCCTGGTCGGTGTTGAGGTTGAAGACTCCTGCTCGGGCAGCGGTTGCTGTTGGAGCTTCTGCTGCTGGTGCTGCGACTGTTGGTGCTACTGGTGCGGTGGCGGCTGGTTCTGCAAATTGCGTCGGTGGTGCTGGGAGTGCTAGCACGCTTTGGTTTCGTGGTCTTGTGTGGCAGTGGCGGGTGGTGAAGTAATCGTAACAGTTGCAATTGATGCAATAACGACAGTCAGCTCCAGCCTGGTGGTGATAGGTACACTTCTGACATAGGGGGAGAGTTCCCGTGTAGTTACGCTTTGGGTAAAGCGGGACTGCTCGGAGAGGCTCTGGTTGAGGCAGTGTATTTGCTGAGTAATTTGGGCTTGATCTTTGTCTTTTGCTGCTAGGCTGAGCGTATTGTGGTAGTGTGTCATCATCGGAGGATTCGTCAGAGGATTCGTCGGAATATTCATTGGTGGATTCGATGACTATTGCTTGGTTAGCCTTCCTGGTGGAATCTTTGGAGAAGAACCCAGCCAAGACTCACTTGTCATTGATTTCTGCGACAAGCAATAGGTTTCTTCGATGGTAGCAGGTTTTGCAGCTTCGACAAAATCGCCCACACACTCAGGCAAGGCACGTATGTACTTCTTGATGGCCTTATCGGGAGTGTCGACTTGACTTGGGCAAATAATGCTAAGCTGTTTGAACCTTGCTGTGAGGTCCTTGTTGTCACCTTCAACTTGCTTGATATTCCAAAATTCGTCTTCTAGCTTCTGAACTTCGTGGGGAGGGCAGTACTCTTCCTTCAAGAGCTCCTTCAGCTCATCCCAGGAGAGCGAGTATATAACAACCCTCCTAAAATATTTCCGACACCCTTAATATAATTATAACATCCCTATACGCCTTAAAATATGCTCCGTATACGATATTTAGCCCTAAATACCTTTATATAATTAAAATAAAAAAATAAAAACAAAATCCAGTCCTCGCTCGCGGGCCGCGAACGTGTTGACTATCATCTACACGGGCCGCGACAGCTATGGATCAGGGCGACACCCTGAACTGCCACGTGTCTAACTCGTGTCAACCCTAGTTCGACGAATCAGCGCAACTAAAACCTACACCCCTACGTCGCGGGCCGCAAAGTCCCCTTAAGGATCTTACGCGGGCCGCAAAGTCCCCTTAAGGATCTTACGCGGGCCGCGAGAGACCGGTCGGACAGAACTATAAATAGAGGCCATCAGCTTTCATTTTCAGTCGCTCACATTTCAATCTTTCTCTCTCAATTTCTCTATAGTATACATAATTCCCAGGTATTATACCCCCCTAATTAACGAAGTTCTGCCCCGTTGTAAGTATTATAACCCCCGGTTACGTATTACATACGCAGGCCGATTGATCTAGTGCTCCGTAACGGCTGTCGAGGTTCTGCCCGACGTAGTCGTTGGAGTTCTGTCTCGGGGAGGGTATTACTAATGTAAATATTGGGTTATTATACTAACGTGTGTGCATTGTTTAAATTATTAGATTATAACCAGGAAACCACCAGGAAAAGTCTAAACTAGCAATGTGAGTAATCTCCTTTTTGTAAACCTTTTTGCAAACTGTTTTACAAAACCTCAATGCTTTACATTTAAATTAAACAGTGATTGAGTATTTATAATTCTACAATTATCGTCGGTATGTTGGGGTTTTGTATACAAAATTTGTTACTACACTGTGAGTAGTAACATGACCACAAGTCGGGTCGACAGTACCGTGGGTGGTAATTAAGGTAGAATAATAAACAAATGTAATTGCTAATTGCCCTCAATACTGTACAAGGATAAAATCTGTCTTGATTAAACTGGGATTCACTCACCAGTATTTCACACTGACAAAATGTTTTTAAACGCGTTTCAGGTAACAAAATGTGAAAGCCAAAATAGAAGCCAGCTGGAGAGCACTGAAGGCTTGGAAAATCCTGGTTATAAAAGTTACCTAATAAAGAAAGATGTTTTATTCAATAAAATATAGTTTATTCCTATAAACATGTTTGTAACGAAAGCATGGGATTTATCCCATTATATTTAATAATATAAAATGTGGTGGTTACTCTGAGAAAATATTTCCTAACTACGGTACTGATGAAAATTCCGCTGCCAAATAATGATAAACACCGATACCACCATCTCTGAGTAGGCAGCGGCCGCTCGCCTCCCGAGGCAGGGGTCGGGGGTTGCGACAGAAGGTGGTATCAGAGCTTAACCACTGATTTCAGCCAAAGAGGTGTTCTGCTGACATTGAAATTCTAAATTTTGTTAGGAAATAATCTACACAATTATGTGCATACGTGTGTATTATTATTTTGTGTTATTTGACAATTTGTTAGTTTACAGTATGAGTGATCAAGGACCTTCGGACGCTTACCGTCAACGGTCCAACTCTCCTAGGAACGAAGGAACCTCTTCACAGTCTACCCCTTCGGGGTATTCGGCTGATACCGAAGAAGGAATTTTTGTGTTTAAAGCACAATCTGAAGAGCCATTCCCTCCCAAGAAGAGAGGATGGTTCAGTAGAGGAGCTCATGAGTGTAGAAAGAGGATGAGAAAACTACAACAGCAAAGGGCCTTAGCAGCGGCCAATAGGGAAATGAATGTGCAAACCCAGGACATACTCAATAGGAGATTAGCTAAGTTTCACATATTAGCTACCACAGCTGCAGACCCTAATCTAGAATAACTCATAGCACCCCAGCCACTACAGTTGCTCCCGACACAATCTATGGAAGTAGAGATTGACCCAGCTGACCAAAACCCACTACCTGACCTAGACCCAGCTGAAATCCCTAGACTACCAGCACCCCATCCCCCAGACTACGACCCGTGGTTTGACGACCACAGGGATTACCAGCAACGCTACCCAATCCTAATAGAGGAGCCCATGCAAGATCTAGTAGGATCCTACCCAGACCTTGACCCTCTAGACCCCTATTATGATAATGACCAATATATCATGGAAATTCTAGAAAACCCGTACCCTCAGGATGAATCCATGCCCCAGTTTCCTGACCCGATACTAGCCCCAGCCCCACCCATGAGTACTGAGAATATAAAGGAACTCCGCACCTTTAGTGAGGAGATCCTAGAAGGAAGTGAGAGGATGAGACAGATAGGGGAGAGACTCGTCTAGAAATATGACGAGCGCAATATGCAATACTGGATGAACCCCTATCAGTAATAATAATAATAATAATAATAATAATAATAATAATAATAATAATAATAATAATAATAATAATAATAATATATAAATATATATGTGTGTTTGTTTGAAAAAAAATATAATATATATTTTTCTAAACTAGGATAGATAATCTTATAATTATTGATGCATACTAGTATTGTATTTTCATTTCCAGTTATGGTTTGTAATAGATATATATGCATAATATAAAATAGAGTAAAGGTTGCAATGACGACGATTTTGGATCAATGTGTTGTTGTGTGATTATTTGTATTCAATATTATTTCGTGATATTAATATTTGGTAAATGTTTAAAATCCAGATGGCCGACAATGCAAATCAGGAAAACCAGAATAACGAAAACCAGATAAATAACAGTACTATTCGACATATAGTATCCCAAGGAATTAGAGATGCTATGCCAGCTATCATTCAAAATGTTAGGGAAGTAGAAAATAATAACAGTAATAGTGGAAGTAAGCGAACACATACTGACCCCAGTCACAGCGTGAACAATGAACCGTTAATTCGATTGCCAATTCCAAAAAGAAGAAGAACTGTCACGGCCCCCGACCCGGTTTACCCGGTTCGGAAGTCGTGGGACAGAAACCCGTGGTATTGGTGTTTAATTTGGCAGCGGAAATTTTTAACAGGATCGTTTGAACTGAAAACACCCAATTATTTTATTTCAAGTTCGGGACAACCCCGGTAATTTACTGAGCCACTTCATTCAAGCTGGAGTGCTACCAGGCACTTTTTCCTTGTTCACAGTAAATCACCTGAAACATGTTTTAAAAGATTTGATCAACGGGAAATACTGGCGAGTCATTCAATTTGTACAAAAGGACACGCTGTTATAAACTACAGTATTAAAAGTTTTTACATTTGCCCCTTTATCTTATAATTATCTGGTCCAGCTATCATTCGACCAGATTTATGACTGTGGACATATCACTAATTAGGCTTGCCCACCTAAGAGTGATAAATCCGTAGTAATGTATACAAAAACCCCACTTACTGCCAGTAATTACATATTTGCAAAGACTTAATCACTGTAATTATAACTGGGAAATAATTTGAGTTTTAGCAAAACTGTTTGATAAAAAGAGAATGACTCACATTGCAGGTTTAAATTGACAGAGTCCGCGTACTGATTAAGCCTGGTAACCTAGTTAAATAATGCAACGAAACTAGGTTAGTAACTTAATACAACATTTAAGATAATTTCACGAAATAAAAACCCTCATGATGAATGACAAAGTATAGCCCGAATTCAGGCAGCACTTAAACATTCATTGGATCGGTTTCAATCGATCGGACATTGTATCGTAGCAGTGATCGAGTTATTACCCTGTTAATGCAGCAGCGTTTCACTACTTGGATCATGATTTTAAAGCAGATTATGGGGTTTTAGAAAGAAATTTTCGATCACCAGTGAACTGTCCATGCACGACCTATTTATAGCTGAAATTTGGGTCTCTCGCGGCCCGCGTAAACCTGAAGGAGTATCCTTCGCGGCCCGCGAGGGCCACCCTAGCTACTGCTAGGGCAGCCTTGTCACACCCTAGGTCTGCCACGTGTACTACACGTGGCCTTGATCGTGATCCGGAGGATTGCATGGCTGTCGCGCCCCGCGTAGATCTCCCTTAAATCTTTCGCGGCCCGCGACCAAATAGTAAAATTTGATTTTTCTTGATTTTCATAGAACTTAGGGTTTTAGGGGTCCGGGTTTGTACTTACGGAGCTTTGTAGGACTTTTTCGTGCAAGTCCTTACATCCTCCCCACCTTATTTAAAATCTCGTCCTCGAGATTTACTGGAATAAGTAAGGATACATTCGCTTCATTTCCGATTCCAGTTCCCATGTGTACTCAGGTCCTCTTTTCGAATCCCACTTTATTTTGACCAGTACCAATCTCTTGTGTTTAAGGTATTTGACCTTTCTGTCTTCTATTTGGAGCGGTTTCTCAACAAATTTCAATTTTTCATTTACCTCTATATCTTGAAGAGGTACCACCAGGGATTCATCGGATAAGCTGTTTTTTAAGATTAGATACATGAAACACCTTATGTACCCCGGCTAGTTCCTCTGGTAGTTGTAATCGATAGGCAACTGGTCCTATTCGTTGGGTTACTGTAAAGGGTCCTATGTACCTGGGACTTAGCTTTCCTTTCTTACCGAATCGAACTACCCCTTTCCAAGGAGAAACTTTCAATAGTACCTTATCCCCGACTTGAAATTCTAGCGGGTTACGTCGATTATCTGCATAACTCTTCTGACGGTCTCGAGCCGTTTTCAGTCTTTCTTTAATCCGAGTTACCTTGTCAGTGGTTTCTTGCACAATTTCGGGACCTGATAATTGACTTTCCCCTATTTCTGCCCAACACACTGGGGTTCGACACTTTCGTCCATACAGCGCTTCGAACGGGGCAACATTAATACTTGTATGATAACTATTATTATAGGAGAATTCTATTAATGGTAAATGGTCGTCCCAATTTCCACCGAAGTCTATAACACATGCCCTGAGCATGTCTTCTAAAGTTTGGATCGTCCTTTTACTTTGTCCGTCGGTTTGGGGATGGTATGCAGTACTTAAATTTAATCAGGTCCCCATTGCTTCTTGAAAACTTGTCCAGAAATGCAAAGTGAAACGACTATCTCTATCTGATACAATGGAGAGTGGGACTCCATGTAGGGATACTACTTCGTCTACGTATAACTTAGCCAATCTCTCCATGCTGAAGGTTTCCTTCATGGGTAGGAAATGAGATGATTTGGTTAATCGATCCACAATTACCCATATTGCATCGTTACCTTTCCTGGTTTTGGGTAGTTTAGTAACAAAATCCATTGTTATTAGTTCCCATTTCCACACAGGCATTTCTAATTGTTGAAGTAAACCTGAGGGTTTCTGGTGTTCTGGTGTTCTGCCTTAACTTGTGAACAAGTTAGACACTTAGAAACGTATCTAGCTATGTCCTTTTTCATTCTGATCCACCAGAAGTTATTTCTTAAATCTTGATACATCTTGTTATTACCCGGATGCATGGTATATCTAGATTTATGGGCTTCCTCTAATATCTTATCTCTTAACTCTCCTTGTCTAGGTACCCAAATCCTTTTCTTATGGAATCTCCAAATTCCATCAGTCCCTTGCTCTAATTCTTTTAGTCGTCCTTTTATTCCTTCAGTATCATTTTGGATTGCTGTCTTTTGAACATTTTTCAGTTGTTCCATTAAATCTAATTGTATATTTAATCTAAAAGCACGAACTCGTCTTTGTTTCTCATGGTACTTACGACTTAAGGCATCTGCGACTACATTTGCTTTTCCCTCATGATATTGAATATCACTGTCGTAGTCACTTAAAATTTCCATCCATCTTCTTTGCCTCATGTTTAATTCTTTTTGCCCAAATATATACCTTAAACTCTTATGATCTGTATAGATAGTAAACTTACTTCTGTACAGATAATGTTTCCAAATCTTAAGGGCAAAAATTATTGCTCCTAATTATAGGTCATGAGTTGTATAATTTTCCTCGGGCTTCTTTAACTGTCTTGATGCATACGCGATTACCTTTTTGCGTTGCATTAGCACACAGCCTAGGCCTAGCTTAGAGGCATCACAGTAGACTTCAAAGTCTTCTGTACCTTCTGGTAAGGCAAGGATTGGGGCTTTTGTTAATCTTTGCTTTAAGGTTCTAAAGGCCTCTTCTTGCTTAGGTCCCCATTCAAACTTAACAGTTTTGTAGGTTAGCTTAGTTAATGGAACAACTATCTTAGAAAAGTCCTTGATGAATCGCCTATAGTACCCAGCTAATCCTAGAAAACTTCTAACCTCGGTAGCTGATTGCGGGACCTTCCAATTTGTGATTGCTTCTATTTTGGAGGGATCTACATGAATGGCTTCGTGATTCACCATGTGTCCTAAAAATTGCACATCTTGTAGCCAAAATTCACATTTTGAGAATTTTGCGTAAAGCTTTTCTTTTCTTAACAGGGTTAAGAGTGCATGCAGGTGTTCACAATGTTCGTTCTGACTTTTGGTATAAATAAGTATATCGTCCATAAAGACAATTACAAATTTATCCAGATACGGCTTACAGATTCTATTCATCATGTCCATGAATGTTGCAGGAGCATCCAAATGGCATGACTGTAAACTCGTAGTGACCATACCTAGTCCTGAAAGCAGTTTTAGGTATGTCTTCTTCCTGTACCTTCAACTGATGATATCTAGAGCGCAAATCTATCTTGGAGAAATACCAAGCTCCTTGAAGTTGATCAAAAAGATCATCAATCCTAGGTAATGGGTATCGATTCTTAATTGTAACCTTATTTAGTTCCCTATAATCGATACACATCCGCATTGAAACGTCCTTTTTCACGAACAACACCAGTGCTCCCTAAGGGGATGAACTAGGTTGTATGAATCCTTTACTTAACAATTCATCTAACCGTTTTTTCAGTTCTAATATTTCTGTGGGTGCTAACCGATAAGGTGCCTTAGCTATTGGTGCAGTTCCAGGAATTAGATGAACTCTAAACTCTACTTCCCTATCCGGTGGTAATCCAGGTAGCTCTTCTGGGAATACATCCGGGTATTCTGATACTATTGGGATTTCCTTAAGTTCTTTGCTTTTAGTGTTAATGATTACTGAAATCATATACACTATTCCTTGTTTTCGTTCATAATTAGCAACTTTCATTACTGAAATGAACTTCATTGGTTTATGCGGCTTATCTCCTGCAACCAAAATTACTTCTCCAGTGGGTGTATGGATTTCTATGGAATTTTGATCACATAGGATTCGAGCATGGTTGGCTGCTAACCAATCCATTCCTAACACGACATCGAATCCTGTTAAATTCATGGGTAGAAGGTTTGCAGCAAATTTATGACCTGAGAGTTCTATCTTTCCTGCTCGGAGTACCTTATCTATATTAACAGAATTTTCTTCTTCCGTTTCTACCATATAAACCTGCCAAAGTTTGGTTAAAGGTAGGTTGAGAGCTTGGCAGAATGAAGTATTTATGAAACTTTGGTTTGCACCAGAGTTAAATAACACTTTTGCGTAAATGTCATGAACTAGGAACGTACCAGCTATCACATCAGAAATGAGATCGGCTTCTTGCGTGGTCAGCTGAAAGGCCCTTGCATTATTTTTAGTAGCTCCATCAGTCGCTTTTGCCTTGTTGTCAGCTGGCTTGACCAATTTAGGGCATTTTGGTTTAAATTGCCCAGCTTCTCCGCAATTATAGCAGACCTTTAACTTCTTCCTGCATTCCTCCTCTCGGTGCCCCGATCTATTGCAGAAATTGCAATATTCCTTGCACTTTCCAAGATGCTTCTTTTTACAGTTACTGTAAAACGAAGCAGTGGAGGATTGCCCGGTTCCTTTCTTCATGAAGCTATTACTCCCACGGAAACCTTGAGTAATCCTTTGAGCTAACTCCTTTTTCCGGTTTTCTTCTTTCGTACGCATCAGTCCGTCAGTCAAGGTGTTGGCCAATTCGACCGCATCGTCAATCGTTCGAGGCCTCACAACCTTGACTATATCACGGATCTCGCTAATCAATCCCCAAATGTAGCGAGAAATAAGCACCGGTTCTGGCGAAGCCAGAGTTGGCACAATTCTAGCATTCTCGAAAAATTTTGAAGTATACCCTCGGCAGTCAACATCCACCATCCGGAGGTTCAGGAACTTATTTGTCATTTGTTCCTTTTCATAGGAGGGACAAAACTTTCTTTCCACCAGTTCTTTAAATTCCTCCCAACTCATGGCATAAGCCACATCACTTCCTTTTGCTTGCAAAACTGTGTTCCACCATTCCAACGCCTCTTCCTTGAAAAGTTGGGATGCAAACATCACATTATCCTCTTCTGCGCACTTACTTATTTTAATTACAGCTTCGGTCTTTTCCAACCAACGTAGTGCGGCAGTCGCCCCTTCATTGCCTGCAAATTCGACAGGCTTACAGGCAAGAAATTCTTTATAAGTGCAACCAGTCGTTTCCACTTTCATTTTCTTAAGTAATGGAGCTTGAATCACATTATTATTATCGCTGCCTCCATTCACACTGTTACTGAAATTATCATCGCGGGTGCATTTGCTGTGGTTAGTTTGGGAAGGTTCAACGGGATTTCTAGCAACAACGACGATTGCTGGAATAGCATTGGCTATTCCCTGAGAAATTATAATCTCAATATCTTGCCTATTGAGAAATTGTTCTTCATTATTTGGGTCAATTTGGTTAACTTCATTTGCCGGTTGATTTACTGTGTTTTCCATCTGAATGATTAACAATATACATAAATTATTATTTCAGAATGGATAGCAATTAAACACAATAAGGCAATCACAAACACAATTAAGCCAAAATCGTCGACATTGCGACATTTAGATTTTTATATATATTATGCATCCATACAAACCTGGTATTTACAAATATTTTAAAGAGGTTTTATTTTAGTATTATTATACAATATTTTATTATTATTATACAGGATATATTTATATTTTTTTCACATATTCATATTATACAAACTGTCTAATTATTATTATCCGGCTTTTCAAAAACGACGCTCCCGCTCGTCGTATTTCCAAGAGATCTTCTCTCCCACATCTCGTATCCGATTTCCCGCATCCACCAGTTCCTCGCCATAGCGGCGTAATTCAGCAACGTTCTCCGGGTTCATTGGTGGAAAGGGATTGGGTTCAAACTGGGGAAAGTACACATTGGACTTATTCATAAAATTCTGAAAATGCCAATCGCTGGTCCACCATTCTTCCAATTCTCCTGGAAGAAGTTGAGGGTTGACAATTGGATCTGGGATACCAGGTTCCAAATTAACAGGAAGTTCTGATTGAGCGGGGAAATTGAAAAGGGTTTCGTCAGCAGGTCCGATGAAGTCACAATTGGCCAGTTTTCTATCAAGTTCTTCCCAAGGTGGCAATTTTTGGGCTTGACCAGAGCTCTCCCCTACTTCTTTTCCTTTTTCTTTTGGATCCTCCATCTTTTTCACCTTTTGGACAGCAGGCTTCTTCCTTCGTCCTCGTTTCCAGTCCAGAAGTCTTCTCCTCTTTTTGGGTTTTGGTTTCTCTTGGGGCCAGGCCTGAAATACCAGTGACTCCTCGGTATCTGCCTGATAACCGGATTGCTGTTGTATCCATATCAGTAGTATGGATTGTGAAATTTCGGAGGGCTTCCGATAATTCATTCATGCTGTTAGCACACATGAAGAAACACAAAAATCCAAATTAAATTTTACTTATTGTAAATTTAATTTTTCACAGAATCACAAAATGTCAACTTAAATAATTATTTATTTTTCAAATACTTAAATGGGCTTAAATTAGTGGCTCTCATACCACCTTTTTCTGTCACGTCCCCCGACCCGGTTTACCCGGTTCGGAAGTCGTGGGACAGAAACCCGTGGTATTGGTGTTTAATTTGGCAGCGGAAATTTTTAACAGGATCGTTTGAACTGAAAACACCCAATTATTTTATTTCAAGTTTGGGACAACCCCGGTAATTTACCTTAAAGGAATTTCGCTGGGAAATTCCCTGGTTACAAAAACATGTTTATTTATCTACTGAGCCACTTCATTCAAGCTGGAGTGCTACCAGGCACTTTTTCCTTGTTCACAGTAAATCACCTGAAACATGTTTTAAAAAGATTTGATCAGCGGGAAATACTGGCGAGTCATTCAATTTGTACAAAACGACACGCTGTTATAAACTACAATATTAAGAGTTTTTACGTTTGCTCCTTTATCTTATAATTATATGGTCCAGCTGTCATTCGACCGGATTTATGGCTGTGGACATATCACTAATTAGGATCGCCCACCTAAGAGTGATAAATCAGTAGTAATGTATACAAAACCCCCACTTACTGCCATTAATTACAGATTTGCAAAGACTTAATCACTGTAATTATAACTGGGAAATAATTTGAGTTTTAGCAAAACTGTTTGATAAAAAGAGAATGACTAACATTGTAGGTTTAAATTGACAGAGTCCGCATACTGATTAAGCCCGGTAACCTAGTTAAATAATGCAACGAAACTAGGTTAGTAACTTAATACATAATTTATGATAATTTCACGAAATCAAAACCCTCACAACGAATGACAAAGTATAGCCCGAATTCAGGCAGCACTTAAACATTCATCGGATCGGTTTCAATCGAACGGACATTATATCGTAGTAGTGATCGAGTTATTACCCTGTTAATGCAGCAGCGTTTCACTACTTGGATCATGATTTTAAAGCAGATTATAAGGTTTTAGAAAGAAAATTTCGAGCACCAGTGAACTGTCCATGCACGATCTATTTATAGCTGAAATTTGGGTCTCTTGCGGCCCGCGTAAACCTGAAGGAGTATCCTTCGCGGCCCGCGAGGGCCACCCTAGCTACTGCTAGGGCTGCCGTGTCACACCCTAGGTCTGCCACGTGTACTACACGTGGCCTTGATCGTTATCCGGAGGATTGCATGGCTGTCGCGCCCCGCGTAGATCTCCTTAAAATATTTCGCGGCCCGCGACCAAATAATAAAATTTGATTTTTCTTGATTTTCATAGAACTTAGGGTTTTAGGGGTCCGGGTTTGTACTTACGGAGCGTTGTAGGACATTTTCGTGCAAGTCCTTACAAGAACCATGTCTTATGGTTGTTCTTACAAAGAGTTTTGGTCCTGTAAACCAATAGAATTCTCTGGCAATGAAGGAGCCATTGCAGCTCTACGCTGGTTAGAAAAGACTGAAGCAGTCTTAAAAATAAGCAAGTACGCAGAACAAGATAAGATAATGTTTGCTTCCAATCTGTTTAAGAATGCAGCTCTAGAATGGTGGAACACTATCCTCCAGACTAGGGGAAGTGATAGAACTTATAGTATAGAATGGATTGAGTTTAAGAATATGGTTGAAAGGAAATTCTATCCTCCTAATGAAAAGGAGCAGATTGCTAATAAATTCTTAAACCTTAGGATGACTGGAGTAGACAGCAAGGGTTACACTACTACATTCTTTGAATATGCTAGAATGGTGCCAACCCTAGCATCACTAGAACCAGTGTTAATCTCCCATTACATCTGGGATTAATCAGCGAGATTAGGCATGTAGTCAAGGTAGCTAGACCACCAACTATAGAAGAATCTGTAGAACTAGCAAACACCTTGACTAATGAACTGGTACATACACAAGAAGAAAACCAAAGGATGAACCTAGCTCAAAGGCTTACCCGGGAATTTTGCTACAGTAATTCCATCCGTGGGAAAAATATAGGTTCTACCTCTACACCTTATTGCAAATCCTGTAAGAAAAAGCATTCTGGAAAATGCTCCACCTACTGCAACTACTGCAAGATACCAGGACACAAGGAGGAAGATTGTAGGAAGAAACCCAGTAATGGAGTGTGCTTCAGCTATGGAGAAAAAGGACATATTAGGACAAATTGTCCAAAACTAGCTCTAGCCATGAACAACAAGACTACTAAAAATGCTAGAGCATTTGTTTTGACTGCAGAAGAAGCAAAGATGATCCCGGACGTGATCACCGGTACGTTTTTAGTTAATGATGTTTTTGCTGAAGTATTATTTGACTCTCGTGCGAACCAAATTTTATTAATACTTCATTTTGCAAACTTCTCAACCAACCATTAACTAAACTCCAACAACAATGTCTAGTAGAAACATCAAATAGAGAAACCATTAAAATTTCTGAAATCTTGCAGGGAGCAAGAATAGAAATCTTAAATCAAAAGTTTATTGCAAATCTTTACCCAATGAATCTGACAGGATTTGATATTGTATTAGGAATGGATTAGTTAATAACCAATAAAGCCAGTATTTTATGTGATCAAAAGTCAATACAAGTAAATTCACCAAAGGGTGAAAAGATCACAATTAAAGGAGATAAGCCAACCAGACACACAAAATTCATCTCTGTGATGAAAACTGCAAGTTGTGCAAGAAAGGGGTCAATAGTGTATATGATTTCCGTCATCATTAACACCAAGGGAAAAGAATTAAAGATATCCCTGTAGTATCTCAATTTTCAGATGTATTTCCAGAAGAACTACTAGGACTACCGCCAGACAGAGAAGTCGAATTCAGGATTCATCTGCTACCAGGAACAGCGCCGATTGCCAAAGCACCTTACCGTTTGGCACCTGCAGAAATGCAAGAGCTGAAGAAACAATTAGATGAACTCTTGGAGAAAGGATTCATACAGCTAAGTTCATCGCCATGGGGAGCACCGATCTTGTTCGTCAAAAAGAAAGACGGATCAATACGTATGTGCATTGATTACCGTGAATTAAATAAGGTCATGATTAAAAATCGGTACCCATTACCGAGAATCGATGATCTGTTTGATTAGTTGCAAGGAGCTCGATTTTTCTCAAAGATCGATTTACGCTCAGGATATCATCAATTAAAGGTACAGGAAGAGGACATTCCTTAGACCACATTCAGAACAAGGTATGGCCATTATGAATTTACTGTCATGCCATTTGGTTTAAGCAATGCCCCAACCACATTTATGGACATGATGAACCGAATATGTAAGCCATATTTGGATAAATTCATAATTGTCTTTATAGATGATATTCTAATTTACTCTAAAAGTGAAGAGGAACATGTAGCGCATCTGCATACACTTTTAAATTTACTGAGAAAAGAAAAGCTTTACGCTAAATTTTCAAAATGTGAATTTTGGTTAGAAGAAGTACAGTTTCTTGGACATCTAGTCAATCATTAAGGAATTCATGTGGATTCCACAAAAATTAAGGCAATTACTAAATGGAAAGTCCCTGAATCACCAACAGATGTTAGAAGTTTTCTAGGATTGGCCGGTTATTATAGACGATTTATCCGAGATTTTTCCAGGATAGCCATTCCCTTGAATAAGCTAACCTGTAAATCTGTTAAGTTTGAATGGGGACCAAAACAAGAAGAAGCCTTTAGAATTCTTAAGCAAAGATTAACCAACGCACCCATACTAGCATTACCAGAAGGAACGGAAGACTTTTAAGTCTACTGTGACGCTTCTAAATTAGGTTATGGATGTGTGTTGATGCAACGCCAGGAGGTTATAGCATATGCATCTAGACAACTTAAGAATCATGAAGAAAACTATACAACACATGATTTAGAGTTAGGAGCTATAATTTTTGCCCTTAAGATTTGGAGACACTATTTATATGGAAATAAATTTATTGTCTTCACTGATCATAAGAGTTTAAGGTACATTTTTGGGCAAAAAGAGCTGAATATGAGACAGAGATGCTGGATGGAATTTCTTAGCGATTATGATTGTAATATCCAGTATCATGAAGGAAAGGCCAACGTAGTAGCCGATACATTAAGTCGAAAGTATCATGAAATGCCAAAAAGAGTACGTTCCCTCATATTAAATCTACAAGTAGATTTAAATGACCAGATTAGAAAAGCACAAGAATTAGTAATCAAGGATGATACTGAGAAACTGAAAGGAATGATTAAAGAATTAGAATAAGGAACAGGTGGAATTTGGAGATTCCATAAGAAAAGGATGTGGATACCTAAACTAGGAAACCTACGCCACAGAATATTAGAAGAAGCTCATAAGTCTAAATATACGATACATCCTGGAAGTGATAAGATGTATCAAGATTTAAGAAAGAATTTTTGGTGGATAGGAATGAAAAAGGATATAGCAGCTTATGTTGCTAAGTGTCTAACATGTTCACAGGTTAAAGCTGAACACCAAAAACCCTCAGGTTTGTTGCAACAATTGGAAATGCCAGTATGGAAATGGGAGTTGATAACAATGGACTTTGTTACCAAATTACCCAAGACACGAAAATGTAATGATACAATCTGGGTGATTGTAGATAGGTGAACCAAGTCTACTCATTTCCTACCAATGAAGGAAACTTTCAGTATGGAACAGTTAGCCAAGTTATATGTAAATGAAATAGTTTCATTACATGGAATTCCTTTATCAATTGTTTCTGATAGAGATAGCCGTTTTACTTCTCATTTTTGGACAAGTTTCCAAAAAGTAATGGGAACCAAGCTAAATCTAAGCACCGCTTATCATCCTCAAATGGACGGACAAAGCAAAAGGACAATCCAGACAATGGAGGATATGCTTATAGCTTGTGTAATTGATTTCGGAGGAAGTTGGGACGATCACTTACCATTAATAGAATTTTCTTACAATAACAGCTATCATACCAGTATCAATGCTGCACCCTTCGAAGCACTTTATGGACGAAAGTGCCGAACTCTAGTCTGTTGGGCAGAGATTGGAGAAAAGCAATTGTCTGGACCTAAGATAGTGCAAGAAACAACGGACAAGATTATTCAAGTCAAGGAACGACTAAAAGCAGCACGTGACAGACAGAAGAGTTATGCGGATAACAGACGAAAGCCGTTGGAATTTCAAGTAGGAGAAAAAGTATTATTAAAAGTCTCTCCTTGGAAAGGAGTGGTAAGATTCATAAAAAGGGTAAAGCTAAGCCCCAGGTATGTTGTAACATTTGAGATTATTAGAAGAATAGGACCAGTAGCTTATCAGCTACAACTGCCAGAGGAAATGGCAGGAATACATGATGTATTTCATGTATGCAATCTCAAAAAGTGTTTAGCCGATGAATCACTGGTAATACCTCTTAAAGATATAGAGGTAAATGAAAAGCTTAAGTTTGTAGAAAAGCCTCTACAGATTGAAGACAGGAAAGTCAAGAATCTCAAGCACAAAAGACTAGTTCTAGTCAAAGTGAAGTGGGATTGCAAGAGAGGACCAGAATATACATGGGAGCTTGAATCTGAAATGCAGAGGAAATATCCACACATGTTCCAGTAGACCTCGAGGACGAGTTCTAAATTAAGGTGGGGATGATATAACAACCATCCTAAAATATTTTCGACACCCTTAATATAATTATAACATCCCTATACGCCTTAAAATATGCCCCGTATACGATATTTAGCCCTAAATACCTTTATATAATTAAAATAAAAAAATAAAAACAAAATCCAGTCCTCGCACGCGGGCCGCGAACGTGTTGACTATCATCTACGCGGGCCGCGACAGCTATGGATCAGGGTGACACCCTGAACTGCCACGTGGCTAACTCATGTCAACCCTAGTTCGACGAATCAGCACAGCTAAAACCTACACCCCTACGTCGTGGGCCGTGAAGACCCCTTAAGGATCTTACGCGGGCCGCGAGAGACCGGTCGGACAAAAATATAAATAGAGGCCATCAGCTTTCATTTTCAGTCGCTCACATTTCAATCTTTCTCTCTCAATTTCTCTATAGTATACATAATTCCCGGGTATTATACCCCCTTAATTAACGAAGTTCTGCCCCGTTGTAAGTATTATAACCCCCGGTTACGTATTAGATACGATGCCCGATTGATCTAGTGCTCCGTAACGGCTGTCGAGGTTCTGCCCGACGTAGTCGTTGGAGTTCTGTCTCGGGGAGGGTATTACTAATGTAAATATTGGGTTATTATACTAATGCGTGTGCATTGTTTAAATTATTAGATTATAACCAGGAAACCACCAGGAAAAGTCTAAACTAGTAATGTGAGTAATCTCCTTTTTGTAAACCTTTTTGCAAACCGTTTTACAAAACCTCAATGCTTTACATTTAAATTAAACAGTGATTGAGTATTTGTAATTCTACAATTATCGTCGGTATGTTGGGGTTTTGTATACAAAATTTGTTACTACACTGTGAGTAGTAACATGACCACAAGTCGGGTCGAAAGTATCGTGGGTGGTAATTAAGGTAGAATAATAAACAAATGTAATTGTTGATTGCCCTCAATACTGTACAAGGATAAAATCTGTCTTGATTAAACTGGGATTCACTCACCAGTATTTCTCACTAACAAAATGTTTTTTAAACGCGTTTCAGGTAACAAAATGTGAAAGCCAAAATAGAAGCCAGCTGGAGAGCACTGAAGGCTTGGAAAATGTGGCTACAAAAGTTACCTAATAAAGAAAGATATTTTATTCAATAAAATTGGGTTTATCCCTATAAACATGTTTGTAATGAAAACATGGGTTTTATCCCATTATGTTTATTAATATAAAATGTGGTGGTTACTCTGATAAAATATTTCCTAACTACGGTCCTAATGAAAATTCCGCTGCCAAATAATAATAAACACCGATACCACCATCTCTGAGTAGGTTGCGGCCGCCCGCCTCCCGAGGCAGGGGTCGGGGGTTGTGACAGAGTAGGCTGCATCGTTCCCATGTTTGTTACGCTCTTGACTGAAATACTCCTGTAGCGCATGTGGTACGGAAATGCTCGGGGCACCCACTCTGACGAAGGGTAACCTCGATAGCATCGAACCTTTGAAATATATAAGATACACCTTCTTCGCCTGTGAAGTCCATTGGACCACAAGCTTTGAAATGCTTGAAGGAGAAAGTAGACATTGGCACGATGGTCTCGGAGTCTCCTGAATTTCGAGAGTTGCTGAGAGATTGAACCTGCGCGACAATTTGAGGAATAACCTTGGCCACTTCCTTGGCCACGAGCGAGGCGATCCTCTTATCGGCGTTTCTTCTGGCTCTTCTCCTGGCTGTTCGTCGTGAGTTTGAAGCGTTCGAAGGCATCTAGACAAAAGAGACATTGGGATGAGATTCGATCATAATGATTTTGTTTTTGCGTTTGCGATTAGCGCGTAAAAACTCGTTTACTTTTGATATAGTAATACGTATTCACATAGGAGGCACGAAATTCCTAGGTTCTCATGTATTCACATAAGCATATATGTGTGTATATATGTATGTATATATGTAGTATATGGTATATGGTTACACATAATATGTAAACACTGTATAGATAGCGCGAGGACGCATTTAGGAGAGAGAGAGAGAGTGTCGTTAGAGTTTAGTTTTGTTGCGGACATTAGCTCAGGTTTTAGATTGCGATGGCAGTGCGAGTTGTGCATATATTTGTTAGAGCATAAAGCGGTAAACGAGAAATCGATAAAGCGTAAAATCTTGATTTGAAGATCTTAAACAAATAAACATAAAATATACTTGATGATGCGTAAAAATCGACGATTGCAGGCTTAGTACAAATAGAGTGCCCAGGGTTTTGAGGCGTCGACTACCCAAAGTGATTCAACTATCCCCAACGAGTTTGAGTACACGCCTTAGCCTAATAGACAATGCCATCACCGGGATGCGGCTACAACATTCGTCCTTCCAGTTACTACGTGACTTGAGTCATCGGAACAGTCAAGACTTTGGTGAGATCTTTTGAAAACCATTTTAGGGAGTGGAAGGAGTTATTAAAATGCGGGTTTCACCCAGACTTAACAACTTCGCTCCTGCCTGTGGTTGTGCTCACCGAATCATTTCGGGAGTTCCACTAGATTAGAAATGGAGAATTCTGTCGAGATATTGATATCACTCCTGATTTAACAAAGATTCTCGTGCTAAGAGTTATACGCTGAGTGAGTGATTTCATCGAGAGTTCTTGGTTTTCACACCTAATCTCGACACAATCACTCATTTGTGCTATACGAGTACTTCAAACGTGTATATTATGTTAACCTTAGGAAAGACAAAAGTAAGTTTTCAGCCTTAGAAAAGGCTCCTTCGTACTAAGCTGTAGTATGCGGGTTCGTACGAAGGTGTAGTATAATATCGTAAATTCGACCAAGAGTATAACAACATGTAGGTTCGTACGATACCCCAAGTGGGTTCATACGATGGGTCTGTTTGGTACTTAGACTATATACTAGGTCAGATCAGGCAATCCTACCTAATTCCCTATAGTTATGGCTCTGATACCAATCTGTCACACCCCAACCGATGGCGGAATCATCGGGGCACGGCACTTGGCGAATCAGATTACTCAAGAGAATCCATAACAACTAATTTAGCGACAATAATTAACAAGTTCATTATCCCATACTAATAAAAAAATATTTCACATAAAGTCATACAGATTTCATGTCTCTCGAAAAGTACAAATCCGACAACCTAGATTTTAGGTGAGTTTCTAAAGTAGCCCTATCTTGATTCGAGATAATCTGTGTTTAACCCACAACATAAGTTAAAATAATGTCAATACAAAAATGTATTGGCGAGTATACAGGTTTAATATAGCATAATGTAGATAAAAGCAATGCGAATTTCCACATACATAAACATGATACACAACATATACGCTACCAGACAAAATCTACGAGCTAAGTCCCGAGATGACTGCGAATTTAGTTTGCGAGTACGAGTTTGTCTTAACTAGACCCCGTCGGGCATGAGTCGAACTATAGTACTATTCTAGTTAAGTTGGAATGTCACGAGTAAAAGTCCTAGCATTTATGTATCAAGCATCATGTGTAAATATGTACGTCAGTCATTCGCATGTGATAATAGTTTAGACTGTGTACTGTGTTTTGATAAGTGTGTTTTCGATATAAACATATGTTACACCCCAAAAGTGTGTTTAAAGCGTTAAAAGGGGGTTAAGTATACTCACAGTGCGTGTCCAACAATAGACACGATCTGGTTGGATGGTTGAGAGCGTTGGATCAGCCTGTGTACGGGAACAGTTGCATAAGTATTCCTCAGGGCTGAATGGTTGGAATCAGCGTGTCGAATGGGGTAAAAGTGGGATAAGTGTTGTAGCGGTGCATCCGAAAGGATGGCTTCCATCATGACAGATGGTCATCCTGTCGGATGGTCATCTTGACGGATGGCCATTCGATCGGATGGCTATTCGCTTGAGTTACAGACTGTAGTTCGAAGTTTTTTTGTAAAATTTTCTAAGTAAACATTTTCGAGTTAACGGAGACGGGGTGACAACATGTCATACAACGGAAACACCAAGTCCAGTTCATTTGGTCGAGTGGTCTCAGCCCATTCGACCAGACTCACTGTTCTTGATGAAGTTTCATGTCTGACCCGTTAATCGGTCCATCTCTTCGGTGGAAATCCGTTTTCAACCCGGCTCTTGACTAAGGAACGAGTCAAGAGTCTGATTGAGTCCAGATTCCATCAGTTTTGTATAGAAAAGTTGAAGAAGAGTTGAAAATAGATGAAGAAGTGTTGAAATCTTGCATAACTTAGTTGAAAAAGTGTGAAATCCTGTAGATCTGGAACCAATCTTGATTAAATGATGTTCCACAACAGGTTGCAAGAGTAAAACGAGTGGAAAACACCTTCAAGGGGTCCGAATCAGTGATTTCAGGGAAAATGTTAGTGTTTGTGGGTTATTTTGATGGAGAAGATGATGTAGAACTGATTAGTGATGATGGTTGTACAAGATTTGGGGAGAAATACTTACGAAATAGCCTTGAATCACGATTAGAAATGACTGAGAGTGACTTGAGTGTTGGTGGTCGGATGGAGATGTTAAATCAATGAAAAGGAGTGTACAGGTATTATTTATAGAGGTGAGAGCGAGTTAAGGCGGTGGAGAGTGTGAGGTGTTATTCGGTCGAATGGGCTATCGGTCGGATGGTCATCCGATCGGATAGTCATCCGGACGGATGTCCATTCGGTCGGATGTCCATTCGGACAACTTCCATTCAGATGGACTATGTTCTGATGGTCATCCTGTCGGATGGTCATCCTGACGGGTGAGCTCCATCCTGACGGATGGCCCATTCGGACTTCCGAGTTAGTTTCCCAACTTTCGATTCGTTTGATGAGTTTTGTTGCGTTATTTGTTGTAAGTACATTAAGCGTTTTAGCGAGATAAGTAGTATCGTGTTACGTTGTGTTTCAGTGCGATAGTCGACTTGCGCATGCCCGCGAGTGCGCATTTCAACAAGTTTTAAATACCCATATGTTTTAATATAATGTACTTTAATAGGCCATAGCATAAGTAACTGCGTTTTGAGTTTGCGTTGTGTTGAGCGATAGCGAATAGCGCAATAGTGTATGCGATAGCGTTATAAGTGTATGCGTTGTGATATAGCGTGTGCGAAAATATGCGAAATAGCGTTGTAAGCGTTATAGTTTACATTATGATTCGAATCTCGGGTGCTAGGCGTAACAAGAGTAACGAGAGCGAAAACCGGGTTGTTACATCAGATACCACTACGTAATCACACCGGGGTTTAAGGAAAGGGCATGTACCTTTTTTTCCCTTCCCTGACATTCTTCGCCTTCGAGGGTTGTGCCTTTGGCACATCAACCTTTTTCGGCGCATCATTGATGGCCGATATACGTTTCTTCTTCTTCTCAGGGCCTATGCCCAGATTAATCAACTCGCCTATTTAAAAAAAGAAAATATTGCAATATTACCTCACGCGCAAGAACAGCAAAGAGTAATATTGCAATATTGATCAAAGAAATGTAAAACGCGCTTACCAACACCAGTCGGAGGTTGCGCAGACAGATCTTCATCCCGTGGAAGTGCAAAATTCTTTATTATCTGTAAATACCAGAGCTCTTCACCAGCACCCTTCGGGATGGTTGTCATTTTCCCTTTCTCCCTCTTGTATGCAACAACATACAAGGCAACAACTACAAAGGCAAAAATAGTAACGAATCCATGTTATTTACAAAAAAAGAGGAAAACAAAAGGGTAAGATGATCCCAAATCTTACTTCTATCATCCTCCATGTACACCGGCTTGTCTTCACGATCCATCTTCCGGTGAAGACTCTTACCAGCGGCAACCACGGCCCTCTCAGGAAGCTCAATGGACGGAATATCCTTCAAGTCCTAGTACCAAATCTCCGACTCCGGAGTCTTCATATTCTTTACCGCAATATCTTCAGCACCCCTAAAGTTCATCTTCATTGGAATCACCCCAGCTTTAGTGAAGAAAAATTTTGGTTTCCACTCGTGAAAGGATTTGGGAGGGTTCAGCAAGATCTTCTTCGCCGATGAGCGTTGGGCAAAAGAATAAAACCCTTGTGAACAGTGGAGTTGGTAAAATACCCGGAAACGTTTAACTGTCGGATTAATGTGCATCGACCGGCAAAGAAATTCGAAGTGTCAAACCTGGACCATTCCGATGGGGTGTAGTTGAGAAATATGAAACTTGTAATAGTCAAGAACATCAAGCAAGAATCTTGTAATGGGTAGACGAAAGTTGCCATCAGTAAAGTAATCCTAAAACAAAGTGATGTAACCGGCCGGAGCGTCAGCCGCCGTTTGCCCGTCATCTGGGTATCTAACACCCCAACTATCAGGGAATTTGAAATTCTTCACAAGACCATCAAACACGTCCTTGGACCACTTTAACGGTGGCAGGAGGCAGACATTTCTTCAGATGAGTCTTCGAAATGTTATTTGGTAGACATAAAGGGAAAAACTTGCAGCTTTTCTCAAAGAAAATTAAAGAAGACGAAAGAAATTCAAGAGCAAGTAACGAAAAGGAAGGCACTCAAGAGGTTTATATACCCATCGCCATTAATGCCTTCGAAAACCGCAACACCCCTTTTTGTAGGAAAACACGGTTACCAAGGCATCAAGGGCGAATGGAGAAGAAAAGTAATCCCACGCGCACGTGTACACCATGATTGACGATGCACATTTAATGAATGACTGACAAGTGACAGCCTGTCACCAAAACAGTCACACGTCAACAGTCAAGCACAGGACCTTTTACCTGCCATGAGCCAAATTTTTCAAAATTTAAGATCATGAAAACCTCCACTTAAAGAAACAGGCACGCCAAACAAATTTGCTACCTCTCAAAACAAAGAAGCGCACACCACATTTTTTATAGTCCAGTGCTCCACCTACTTGCATAGAAGCAACACTGGACTGGTGGGACTTGAAGGGGTATGGTCCCAAAAACCTTGCGCAGGTGCATAGGACCATACCATAACCTTATCCCACAACATCTTGAATAAAGACCCTGCACGGCGGTCCTAAACAGGATTTGGGAAGGAACAGGTCAACAACGAAGGAATACGGTCTAGGAAACCATGCGCAAGAACACAAGACCATACCATAAGTCTCGTTCCAAGAATACCTTTAACAAGACCCCACGCGGCTGCGCGGTGGTTCTAAACAAAGGTAGAAGAAAATAGTCTTCGATAACCATGCGCCAGAGAACGGTCAAACAAACATTCAACTAACACCCTTGCGCAACCCACGCAAGGGTACATTTAGACGAAGATAAAATCCTAAACATCTCCACGCGCCTGAAATCAAGACTTGAACGAAGTGTCTCTTCTGTTACAACAGAATGGACACGTGGCAAAAAGATAAAGGTTTATAGCTGTAGATCTTCTAGAAGACTCTCTAATGCTCATCGTGCACCACCATTCGGTTACAACTGAAAGATGACGTGGCACAATCCTAGACACTCATCTAAATCACGATGATGGCATCGACTTGGAGAAGGATTTACCTGAAACCACTTTCCACGTGGCAACTCCCCCAACCGTTGATCAGGATCTATGATCCGTGTGCAAGAGATTAACGGAAGAAAATATAACCGCTTACGGAAAATGCTTTCTGTTACTATCTCCGTCGGCCAATTTCCCGCCCAAATCCAGCTATAAATAAGTCATTCCAGGTATGATCTCACAAGTTACTTCCACTTCACGTTTACTACTATTTCTTCTTCCTTGAGATCACTGTACTTATTCTCACGCCGGAGGGTGGTCACGGAGAGAACCCCCATTCTTCCCGTGGCGAGTCTAACGGCTTTCTGTTTTGTAGAGATCACCGGAGAAGGAATTCAGCCAAATCCCCGAATCAGTGAGAGGATTAACCCTTTTTATGCAGAAACTAAACCCATGATCTTATTGATTCCGGTCATTCTGATCACTGTTTCTTCAGTATACTTCTCACGATGATTTAATATTTAAATTCATTTTTCCTGCATATTTTTGTATGTTCTTTAGCTAAGAAACATCGAAATGATCATGTATCTCTTTAGCTATGCGTATTAAATTAATTTAGATTATACAGGATAAGGATTATATAGTTATTATACCAATAGCTATAATATATATATAAGTTATATATAATATATCCATCTAATGAATACAAATGGATCGTTTTTCCATATAGTAGAATCAATATATATTATTTAGACCATGTGTAGTGGAAGACACAAATTATGCCCCCACCCTTGGGCATTTTGCATCACGTGGTAGTCCAGTCAGCAATGGGACATTATGGGACGTTTTTCTAAAATGGGTGTAGTGGGGATGTGGGCATTGTGGGACATTATGTTAAAAGAGGTGTTAAACAATTACATAAAAAATACAAAAAATGTTATTGGGCAAGCAAAAGCAAGAATACCTGTGATTGGCCAAATAATGGAACGAAAGGCGTGGAAAAAATGACGCTCCTCAAGTTTTTTTTTTGAAAAAAACACCCCGGGCGGTCCTTGGGCGTTGTGGGGCGGTTTTTTTTTTTTTTTTTTTGAGAAAACCCCCAAAAACCTCCCACTACAGGTGGTCATAGTATGAAAAGTTATTTATTAATATTAATTTCAATTATTATTCATATATTATTTTATTTAACGCTCATCTCTTATTTATTTAATATTCTTTTCTTAACTGTTTCTTTTTTTTATGCTTATTAATATAACTATTTAATATGTAATTTATTTAACTACGTGTAACACTCAATTTTCTAACCTATTAATAAATAAAAAAAATAGTAAAATGTTATAACTTTTGTAATACATAAGTTTCTAATCTAATACTAAATAAATAAACAAGGTAAAATGTAATAAAAAGTATATAATAAATCAAAGTTCATTTTTTCAAAAACATATATTGACGGTTGTGTGTATTAACATATTATATTATATGTATTCAAGCCATGTAAATAATGTTTTTATTAAATCTGTGCAATGCATGAGGTTTTAAAAATGTAATATTTTTATTAAGGAATAATGGATTTTAATAATCTAAACTATTAGCCGTTAGCCGACAACGATCCCAACTTCAAAAATAACCAGTGGTGGTCCCACCTTTTCACATATTGTAAACTAATGGACTTTTACTAAAAAACCTTAATTTCTTTTTGTCTCCTTATCCTTTTCGGTTTAGTTAAGGTCCATTGGTTTACAATATACGAAAAGGTGGGACTACCACGGGCTATTTTTTAAGTTGGGACCGTTGCCGGCCAACGACTAATAGTTAGGATTATTAAAATACATTATTCCTTTTATTAATTAGTATATAAAATTATATTTATTCAACACGTGTAATACACGAGGTTTTAACCTAGTATGTGAATATAAGAAAATAAAATAAAAATTAAAGTAAATTGCCAAAATAGTCCCTGAGGTTTGGGTGGGTTTGTCAGTTTCATCCAAAACAAACTTTTTGTACCATATTGCCCCTCACTTTCATGATTTTTTGTCATTTTCATCCAAATGTCTAACGTTTTTTGTTAAAATCGTCCATGAGATTTGAGATTTTTTGCCATTTCCATTCAAATATTTGATAGAAAATATAAAGCAAATTAGACATTTGGATGAAAATAACAAAAAATCCTAAAAGTGAAGGGCAATATTGTATAAAAAAAATTGTTTTGGATGAAACTAACAAAAACACCCAAACCTCATAGACGATTTTGGCAATTTACTCTAAAAATTATTAAAACTTGAAAAACACAAGAACCATGATTATTAATCTATCTATCTATCTATCTTTACTATAAAAGGAGAAACTTCAATGACATAAGAAAAGCTTAGTTGGCAGCCCTGTCCAACAAGGTTTTTCTTATGTCATTTTTACATCATAAACCTTAATATTAAAAGACTTTAAAATTCAAAGCTGGCCCACATTCAAATTCCAAAGGTCTGCCATCAAACCACTGCCCATCTCCAAAATTCAACCTATGTTATAAATTCAAACCTCTGCAATCAAAACCACTGCCCATTCAAAATTTTGGCTCCAGATTCAAAATTCAAACTGTATACATATATAACCTACATTATTCTGGCTCCACATTCAAAATTCAAACCATAAAGTCAATCCACATCTCTCTCAAATCCAGAGCTCCCAATTCATTGTTCTCCTCATACCCTAAATCAGAACAATAATGGCGTCTGTTTCTCTCGGATCCTTTCATCTTCATCTTCCTCACTCTATCAACAACAACACTTGTATCAGTTCCTCTTCATACAAATCCACAATTCGTTTCAGATATCCAAACCCTAACCGTCGACGTTTCGCTATCTCTTCTTCAGAAGATGCAGTTGCTTCCAGTTCCGTTTCCTCCGGTGATAACGCCTCTAGGTCTGTTTAGTGTTTATGTATGAAATAGATGACTTGTGCAGATAGTTTTAGCTTATTGTTATGTGTTGATTGAGTATTAGATATGAGTATTAGAAATTAAGAGTAATGTTTGTGTAGAATTTATCTCTTTATCTCTTATTGTTATGTGTTGATTGAGTATTAGATATCCAAACCCTAACCGTCGGCGTTTCGCTAACTCTTCTTCAGAAGATGCAGTTGCTTCCAGTTCCGTTTCCTCCAGCAATAACGCCTTGAAGAAACACTAGTTTAATTGATCGAAATCAGTTAAACTAGGGGGTTTGAATCTGCATAAAATGGTTTAACTCTTCTCGTTTTGTTCGGGGGTGACAGATCTTCTTCTCTTCACAGCAACTGCAAAACAACCACCGTTAGACTCGCCACAGGGAGAATGGGGGTTCTCTCCGTGACCACCCTCCGGCGTGAGAATAAGAATAGGTTTTATGAAGAAGTAGTATAAGTGAAGTGAATGTAACTTGAGAATTGTACCTGAATTATCCTTCTATTTATAGCCGAAGTTTGGGCGGGAAAACCTGTTGTTGAAATATTGACGGAAAGTGCTATTTCCGTGAGCGGTTATTTTTCCCTCCGTTAATCCTTAACGATTGTGAGAGCACACGGATCGCAATCTTGATCAAAGGTTGGGGTATTGCCACGTGGAAAGTGGACGAGTGAAACCCTCTCTTCAATTCCTTGCTATCATCGTGACTTTAAGGGAGTCTAGGATAATGCCACGTGGCCAGATGGTTATAACCGTCTGGCTGTGCATGATGGAGCCTTCTAGAAGAATACGGCTGTAATCCTGTGTGGCTCCTTATTGTATGGTATTAGTGCAGTTTATTTTCTCCAAGTCTGGATATCGATTATGCGGAAGTGTTTGCTAGGATTTTTATCCTTATCTGTCATGGAGATTGGCGCAAGGATTTATTAGTTTCCTTTTGGTGCGCAGGTGTTGCTTGTTGTTTTCTTTCTAAGTTCTCTTTGTAGGATCAGTGCGCGGCCACGCAAGGTCTAAAGAAGATTAGAAGGATGAGGTTGTGGTATGGTCCCAAGTACTTGAAGTAAGGTTTCTGGGACCTTAACCCTTCAAGTCCCCCCAGTCTAGTGCTGCTCTTATGCAAATAAGTGGAGCACTGGACTATAAGAGAGAGGTTCTTTTGCTGTAGAGTTTTTGGCATGGTAGTGGAGAATCTTTTTTTAGAAAGGTTCCTGCTTAATTTCTTGATTTTGAAAATCTTGACTTCTTATTGAAGAAGATTTGTGAATTTTCTTCTTTATTCTGAGCTTGTTTAATCATGATCTGACCTTTATTACATCATTCATAAATAAAAAATGTATATACGTAGTACCTTTGCATCTTCTTCCTTTGGGATATGTGCAGACGCTGTCAGAATGCATTAAATGAGATATGACGTTTATCCTGGTAGCGCCGTTTCAGAGGGAGACAATTTGATAGTTAATCATTACGATTTCTGCTTTCCCTCTTATCCATGCTGGCGTTCCTTTATTATATATACATGTGGAAATTATTAACCTTTACCAGATTTAGCGATATGAAAGCTAGGCGATCATCTAGTTCTCGAAGACTTTTGGAAGTCTTGAAGGTTTACAAAGTGGCCGAAGGTTTGCTTCTTCTTGCTGGTTTGTCGCCGAAAAAGGTCATCGGAGATGAGGAACCTTCTGGTTCCGTTCCTCATAAATCTGTGGACATGGGTTGTGGTTTCCTTCTTTCTAGGGATGCTAATGATGAGGGGGTTATTCGGCTATCTGCTGATGCCTTGACGCAACATTTTCCGGTTAACCGGAAAAGCCAATGTTTGATAGTGTATCGACGGCGTCGAAATAGGTGTTGTTCTGTACCTACTGCCGGAAATCTGGTGACACTAGCTGCTGATGGTGATAATGAGCTGACTGTTGATCCCTCCAGTTAGGGTGGTAGGGGAAGTACTGTATACCTCTGCCGAGGTTTTAGCTATGTTTCTTGGTGCTTATTTTTTTTACTTTGTAAATGATGTTTTGATGCACTGTCGTGTGCTGTAAATGTTGTTAAAGTGCTTTGTTGCTAGTAACTTTCTTTCTTTGATGCAATGTTATGCATATATGTTTGTGTTTGTGCTGTGTTTGAATTGCAATATGTTGCATGTGTATAATTACTTTGTTTAGGTGAAGCGAATAAGAATGGTATTGAACTCATGTGTGAACGTAGGTCTGGACTGTGCGCGGGATTTATGCCCGTTGGACCGTTCATGAGGTTTTCAATGTTTCACCATATTGTTTTCGCGTGTACCAAAAGGAATTACATGCAATTTTTAATAAACAGTAGAATATGTAAGGATAATCTTTGTATTAATAAGGCGCAAGGCCGATGATACAAAGTAAAATAGAGAAATACATTACCTGTATAAGTCTGGCCCTTTTGTGGCGAATAGCTTGGCTTGGTCACATGTAGCACCTGCGCAGCTGTTGTGCGTTCCAGGTGCGGGGAACGTTTGTTCCGTCGAGCCTCTTTAAGGTGTACGCCCCTTTGCCCAGTACTTCATTGATAATGTACGGTCCTTCCCATTTAGGCGCTAATTTTCTAGGCTTTTCTGCGTTGGATGCTTCATTGTCGCGTAGGACGAAGTCTCCTGGAACAAAGGTACACACGCGTACGCGCGCATTGTAGTATTTTTCAAGTTTGGATTTATACCTTGCTTCTGCAATGGCTGCGTTCTCGCGCCTTTCCTCAAGAAGGTCTAAATCTATTCTTCGTTCTTTTTCATTGTCTTGATTTTCCATGGCGATCATGCGCGGTGATGGGAGGCCGATCTCTGCTGGTATTACTGCCTCTGAACCGTATACAAGGCTAAATGGGGTTTCTCCCGTACTGGTCTTTGGCATGGTGCGATGAGCCCATAAGATGCTGGGGAGTTCATCGACCCATCCTCTATGCACGGTCCCCAATCGTGCCTTGATGCCATCAACTATTTGCTTATTCACACTTTCGACCTGCCCATTTGCTTGCGGATACGCCACAGAGGCGAAACTATGCTCGATTTTCATTTCCTTAAACCACTTCTGGAGGTCTTCCGAGGCAAAGTTTGTGCCGTTGTCGGAAATGATGCGTAATGGCAACCCGAATCGGCAGATAATATGTTCCCATATAAATTTGCGAATTTCCATTGCTGTGGTTGAAGCTAATGCCTTAGCCTCTACCCAATTGGTGAAGTAGTCAACTGCGACAATGATGAATTTAACTGCACCTGGCGCGTCGGGGAAGGGACCGACAAGGTCTATACCCCACTGTTGAAAGGGCCAGGTTGAGGTGACTGGAACTAGGGGATTTTTTGGTCGAAGGGTCTTTGGCGCGTGACGCTGACATGCTGTACACTTGCGTAATAGCTCCACCGCGTCTACGTGCATACCTGGCCAATAATAGCTCGTGTTCATAATTTTTGCAACGACCATTCGTGGTCCTGCGTGAATTCCACATAGCCCTTCGTGAATTTCTCTGACTAAGTACTGCGCATCTGTTTTATCGACACAGCGTAGGAGTGGACCCATGAATGATTTCTGGTATAAGATACTGTCCGCCATTTCGTAGTTCAACGCTTTGTTTTGGATCTTCCTAGCTTCCGCTTTCCCCTCTGGAAGTATGCCATGCTGCAAGTACATGATGATCGGGGACATCCAGGATGGGTTTCCTACCTCGATGATGTTTACCTACCTTAGAGGGACGAATGGATTGGATAATACCTCGATGCGGACCTCTTTTCCTAGATGTTTGAAACTGGTGGCTGCCAGTTTGCTTAGTGCGTCCGCATGTTTATTTTCACTTTTGTTTATATGGACAGTTTTGAACGTTTGGAATTGGCTGATAAGCATTCGCTCTTGCTCCAGATATAAGGCCATGGCTTCGCCCTTAGCGTCGTAAGGACCATTAACTTGTTCAGCCACTAGCTTTGAATCGACGTGAGCTTCGAGGGTTTTTGCTCCCATTTTAAGTGCCAAATGGAGGCCCGCAAGAAATGCTTCGTATTCTGCCTCGTCGTTTGTACTCTTGAAATCTAAGCGTATTGCGTACGTGAGCTCATGGTCATCTGGGCTAACCAATCGGAGACCTGCGCCTGCACCGTCATCATTGGAGGCACCGTCTGTGTGCAATGTCCAAACTCTATCGTCGAAAACTGGAATAGGGTTTTGGATTGCCTCACATTCTTGTATTTTGTCAACCGGAACTTCGGTGACGAAGTTTGCCAAGACTTGTCCCTTAATTGCCGGTCGGTCTGTATAGGATATTGTATCCTCCTAGCTCGATGGCCCACTTGGCCAAACGCCCCGCGACATCGGGTTTAGACAGAATTTGGCCTAGATGATAATTAGTGAGTACTAAAATAACATGACCAAAGAAATACCGACGTAGTCTTCATGACGCGTGCACCAGTGCGAGGACAAGTTTTTCTATCATAGAGTAGCGCGTCTCTGGGCCGGTTAGCATCTTACTAATGTAGTATATCGGAGTTTGGACGCCATCTCTTTCTACCATTAATACCGCGCCAACAGCTACTTCTGCTGCGGACATATATAGGATTAACGGCTCCTCCTCTCGTGGCGCTGTTAAAGTTGGTAACTGGATCAGACATTCCTTCATTTGTTTGAAGGCTGTTTCCGCTTCTGGCGTGCATTGAAAATGGCTCTTTTTGGCGCAATTGCGCAATGTGCTGATGAACGGATAAGATTTCACAGCGTGGTTTGCTAAGAATCTGTTTAGTGCTGCCAATCGCCCCGCGAGACGTTGCATTTCTTTAACTGTTGCTGGTGACGGCATGAGTTGAATGGCTTGAACTTTCTCCGGGTTGACCTTGAAACCATCTCTAGTTACTATGAACCCTAGAAATTTGCCCTCCTCCATTCCGAAGGAGCATTTCGTTGGGTTTTGCTTTAAATTGACGCTACGCAAAGAATCAAACATGCGCTGAATGTTTGCGAGCATGGTTTCCTCTTCTTGGCTCATGATGACGAGGTCATCCATATAAACTTCTACCGTTTTCCCAATGTCTTCGCCTAACACTCTATCCATCAAGCGCTGGTAAGTAGCCCCTGCGTTACGGAGGCCAAAAGGCATTTTTGTATAGCAAAAGATGCCCTTGTCTGTACGGAAAGCCGTTTTGTCTTCATCCTCCTCCTTCATCTGCACCTGATGGTAGCCTTTATAACAGTCTAGAAAACACTTCCAGCGGAAGGATGCTAGAGAGTCGACTTTCTTGTCTATTTCTAGGAGTGCATAGCAATCTTTCGGGCAAGCTTTGTTGAGGTCTTTGAAGTCGACACACATGCGCCACCCGCCATTATGTTTTTGGACCATCACTGGGTTGGCGACCCAGGTTTGGTACTAAACTTCGCGCAAGATCCCAGCGTTAAGTAGTTCTGTTGTTTGTTCGTTCATTGCTTCTGCCTTTTTCTGCGCTGAGGCTGCGCCTTCCTTGCGCAACGGGTTCTGCTGAAGGTCTGACGTTTAAACAGTGTTGCGCTATATCTCGCGGTACTCCTGTCATGTCCGCTGGGGACCAGGAGAAGATATCTCTATTGTTGGAAAACAGTTCCTTCAACTGTATCCGTATTGCTGGTGAGATGGCGTGCCCTAACAAGATGGTTTGTTCTGGATACTCTTCATTGAGGACCCATTATTCCGGTTTGTTTGATGTTGAAGGTTTAGCAACCTTTGCTGGTGGTTCATCGTCCACATACATGACTTCCTTGCTGGAATACAGAATTGCTACCCCAGTTTCCGTTGGAAATCCGCAAGCAGCGTGTGGTATGGAGGTAATCATGCTGAATTCTCTTTGAGATTGTCTTCCCAGCAGTACGTCATGACGCGACGTTGCTGACATAACCATGAAATTCACTGTGACAGTGCGGGAGTGTTCGCCATCTGAGAGAGTCACAGGAAAAGCGATATGACCCAACGGGAAAACAGCTTCGTTGTAGAAACTAGTAAGAGGGAAATCAACTGGTTTTAAACGTGCTTTATCTTCTGGGTCAAGTTGCTTGAAACATTGTTCATAGATTACATCCATCGAGCTTCCTGGATCTATGAACATATAATCGGTTCTGTAATGGCCGAAGATACCAGTGATGATTACTGGACGTTCTTCCTGAGGACCTCCGGGGACGACAGGGAATACAACTTGTTGCTCTCTCCAATGCTGATTATGGCTTCGCTTGTTCGGCCTTCGTGAGGGACCTCCTTGCACCATATTTATCTGTTGTGGTTTGGCTTCCTGATGATTGGTATCTTCTGATTTTCGTATTATCTCTTTGTGACTACCAGATAGGATGTCCCACTGACACGCTAACTGTGGGTCCAATACTGTAATGTCAAATTTTCCCTTACTTACTTCCTGAATATCAGATCTATTGTTCAACAAATCGGATCTGACGTTTCGTGTAAAATTTTGGTTCATGGTGATCTGGAACCTGGCGAACCAGTGTTCTGGAGTTTTCTCCAGGAGTAGATCTGGACGGTTATGAACTCCTATTTGTACCAGGGAGCCGTTTTCTCCCAAATGACGTTTGCTTTTTTCTTCAATGCCCATGATTCCGTCGATCTGGGTGGTTCTCTGCCATATGAAACAGAGAATGATGAAAAAATGAATCGAAACGAGAAGAAATTAATGAAACTGAGAAATCGGTGGGCGCCAATGAAGAAACACTAGTTTAATTGATCGGAATCAGTTAAACCAGGGGGTTTGAATCTGCATAAAATGGTTTATCTCTTCTCGTTTTGTTCGGGGGTGACAGATCTTCTTCTCTTCACAGCAACTGCAAAACAATCACCGTTAGACTCGCCACGGGGAGAATGGGGGTTCTCTCCGTGATCACCCTCCGGCGTGAGAATAAGTATAGGTTTTATGAAGAAGAAGAAGTATAAGTGAAGTGAATGTAACTTGAGGATTGTACCTGAATTGTCCTTCTATTTATAGCCGAAGTTTGGGCAGGAAAACCTGTTGTTGAAATATTGACGGAAAGTGCTATTTCCATGAGCGGTTATTTTTCCCTCCGTTAATCCTTAACGATTGTGAGAGCACATGGATCACAATCTTGATCAACGGTTGGGGTATTGCCACGTGGAAAGTGGATGAGTGAAACCCTCTCTTCAATTCCTTGCCATCATCGTGACTTCAAGGGAATCTAGGATGATGCCACGTGGCCAGACGGTTATAACTGTCTGGTGGTGCATGATGGAGCCTTCTAGAAGAATACAGCTGTAATCCTGTGTGGCTCCTTATTGTATGGTATCAGTGCAGTTTATTTTCTCCAAGTCTGGATATCGATTATGCGGAAGTGTTTGCTAGGATTTTTATCCTTATCTGTCATGGAGATTGGCGCAAGGATTTATTAGTTTCCTTTTGGCGCGCAGGTGTTGCTTGTTGTTTTCTTTCTAAGTTCTCTTTGTAGGATCAGTGCGCGGCCGCGCAAGGTCTAAAGAAGATTAGAAGGATGAGGTTGTGGTATGGTCCCAATTACTTGAAGTAAGGTTTCTGGGACCTTACCCCTTCATGCCTCCAGGTCTATTTAGTGTTTATGTATAAAATAGATGATTTGTGCAGATAGTTTTAGCTTATTGTTATGTGTTGATTGAGTATTAGATATGAGTATTAGAAATTAATAGTAATGTTTGATACGAATTAATTATGCTTGCACGAATTAGTATTTTGATGTAGTCTTGATCTGCATATTGTGTGCACACTTTTAGGAAGAAGACGATGAGGATGAGGATGAGGAGACTAATAATGATAATGAAATTCTGATTGTGAAAGCTCAGTAACGAATAGACAAGAACCGGGTCTTACTACTATGCCGTTGGAGATCCGGCTGGATACGAAAGTGAAGGTGAAGATTGGAAGCTTTAAGACGAAGAGTTTGCCGATTAGGGTTACGTGTGACGAAATTAAGGCGATGGCTCCTGCCGGAAAAACGCCGATGACGGCGAAGACTTCCAGTTCGAAATGTACGGTTTGATTTGATTTGAGGTGTTTGGTTTTGAATTAAAAATTGAAGAAAACAAGGTGTGATTTGATTTTTGAATTTTCATTTTTAAGCAACTATATTTGTTCAAAATTTACTGGTTCTTTTGTGATGATATAATATGCATAGGATGGATTGTATCTATAGATTATATGGAGGGAAAAAATGAATTTATATGAAAATATGAAATGTTGCATTTGCTCAGATTTGTACAACAATGAGACCAGCTGCAGATGAAGAGCTTCAATCCCCTTACATAGAAGAGTATATGTAATATTTTTCTCTAGATATCCTTTAGTTTTAAACAAGCTTTGTAGAATGTGACTACCATAGCAGACTTACACTTGTAATATATACTTTACAGATGTGCTTTGGATGCTGAAATTTCCAAGTATGTTGAAGAGGCTTATCGAAAAGGCGTCTTTTCAGTTTACTGTACAAATGGAAAAGATGCTGAAGATTGTGGGTCTGATTTTGAGGTTGCTATGGTGATTACAGCCACTTGACATAGTCCACAGAATTTTTGGTTAGCAAATTTAGTCTATACCATATAAGTTATTATACAATATATGTTCCTTTCTTTACTTTAATCTTCTATGTTAGTTTGTCACATTTCAAAATATGTGTATTTTGACCCTTATTAGTAATGGAAGTTGGGTCTCAATATGGAACATCGAGTTTAAGGATGAATTGCAAACTGTTGAAGTCAGAGGAAAATTGCAGGCACTTGCTCAAACTCAAAGATAACTTTTGTATTGTGTATAAACTATAAAGAATATAGCTTATTGTTTATCTTGAATATTAAGGTGGCTGGTCATTATTTTGAAGAAGGGAATGTTCAGCTAGACGCGAAGCATGAATGCAGGGATTCAACTATCTTTCAGGTTACAAACCTAACTCAACTAGAAGTTTTCATTGTTGTCTGTTTTGTCAATGATGATAAATAAATAAAAATACCTCAATGGAATGTTTATTGTATATTGATTTTAGTTTTATTTTTGATTGTATTGACACTGGATTTGTAGAAGGTTATAGTTCTTTTCGATTCTGAACCTAAGTGTTTCAGTTACATATTGATTGATTAGTTAACTCTAGGCCATTGATTTAATCAATCTTAATTAAAACCCGTGAATCTGAAGCTTTTTTTAAGCTGAGACCTTTAAATCACATCCTTGGTTTGGCTACTATCTATATGCAGCATTGTCACGATGCGAGATATGTAGTACTGAAGTAATTACTTTAATGCCAAAAATATGAATGTCGTTGACTTTAGGTAACTACACAGTTATTCTGCATTCAGTTTGTGTATAGGTTCACGTTTAGAAACTGAAGTTGCTTTTAGATAGTTAATTACTTAATCAAATTTCCACATAATATAGAACTGTAGTATAAGATTTGCTTTCATTATCACTGAAACATTCTTCTTATTGCTTGATCTTATGTGTTTTGATATCACAGGTCTATCTGGTGCGACCGCTGATGTGCACTGTTATGATGTATTAACAAATAAATGGTCCAGGTTAGTGTTTTTTCATAATGAGTTATAAGTCAACTTTTTAAAATATACAATGCTTGCTTCTAAGTGAAATTCCGTCTTTCTACAATCCAATAAGCTACCGAGAAATTTTGCAGAATAAATCCCTTTGGAGAACTGCCTACACCAAGGGTAGCACATGTGGCAACTGCCGTTGGTACACTGGTCGTCATTCAACTGCCTCTTGAGGTAGGTTCCTTTTCCTAAACCCTAACCCTAATTCCTTCTATTAATCATCTCATCGGATCTTTTCTTTAAGTATAGATTTCTGAATCTATTAGTGCTGGTAGCCCTACATGTCCTCCGACGCCAGTTCATCGGTTGTTCGTCTCAGTATAGGTTCAATTCTCACATCTCTCACTTTTCAGTTCATAATTTTACTTGAAGTTTGGCCAATATTGTTTTTATTTATAGACAGACATAAAAAATATGGCCATAGATTCGAGTGATTTTTCTGAGCCTACTCCATCTTAGTTTACTCCCAAAAGGTACACTTTTTATGTTTCTTTTAATATTTTTCGCTTTTAATTTTTTTTTTCCAGTTTCAGTTAGGGTCTTATATTTGTTGTTCAAATTTAGAGCATAATTTGATATAAATCGATGACTGTAATTATGAGTTTGTATGTGATTATTTGTTCAATAATCATGTTTTTGGGAAATCGAGCAGTGGATTTAAGAATAATGCCAATAAAAACTCAAGATGAAGAGCAAAATAGTGAAGATAGAGTGAGGATTGTTACTCAATCAACTGGTTATACGCAGCCTTGGTGGCATAGGGATTAAAGGTGGAGTGAGCAAAACAATATTCGTTGGCTCAGATCTCTACCTCAACACGAACAATGCCATACGGACTTTAAAAGTATCATGGCATCGTTATAGTGATACTCATCTTGGAATTCTGTGTTCGGATTCGGTTTTCAGGTCTACACTCTAAACCAACAGTTTGGTTCAGTTTTCAGGTCTCACTGATATTTTCATTTAACTATAATTTATGATCGTTATTGTAGGCTTTATGACATGTCCTCATCTATTGAGCAACCAGAGCAAGAGTATTATCTACAACCAGTTGCACGTGGTAGATCAAGGAATGCTTCATCAATATGCCCTGTTGACTTATTATAACACGTAGGTATAAAACTTACTCATTTTAAATTTGAACCAAAGTTCAATTAGAAATGCTCGAATAAGAGAAAGTTGACGAGAGAGTATGCATGTGTATGGGAGAATTAGATTAACCAACCAAAAGAGAAAAGAAAGGGGTATTGTTATCTTACGATGAGTAGTTTAAAGGTTTTACCACTTTTGAAGTATATATGTTCAAAGTTGACATCTAAATTGTTTATAATATCAGTGACCGAGTAGGTGAAAAAGGAATTTGGGCAGGCTAAATCGCTTATGGCGTTGGGTTGTATGATCCTTTGGAAGAAGAAGATGAGATAATTTGTTCTCTTCATGATTCTTTTGTGTATATACTCTGTTGATACTCTCGATTAGGTTTTTTGCTAATTACTTGCTATTTTTAACCTTTATGCGGATTACCAGTTAATTATATTTGTTGTGAACAGATGTTAGAAAGTAAAACAGTGGTTGATATATCTGTTGACTTTGGTCCAACAGATGGATGAAAACAGATGTTTGAAACCACTGTTCGTTTAAAACAGTGTTTTTTGGAGAAAAAGTGAAACCACTGTTTTGGGTTAAAACAGTGTTTTGAAACTACTGTTGGGTCAACAGATGGATGAAACTAGATGTTTGAAACCACTGTTGGGTTAAAACAGTGTTTTGTGGAGAAAACAGTGGTTGAAACCACTGTTTGGTTAAACGGTGGTTTGAAATCACGGTTGGGTTAAAACAGTGTTTTGTGGAGAAAACAGATGTTTGAAACCACTGTTGAGTTAAAACAGTGATTTGACTTTGGTCAAACAGAACAGTGATTTGACTTTGGTCAAGCAGACTTTTGAACCACTAGAAGAGTGGTTTGCTCTTTTAAACAGAGTTTTTCTTTTTGGTCATCTTTGAACAATCTTGTAATGATTTTAAACAACATTTTGGAATTTTTAGAAACAACATATTAATATGTTTATTGATAAGATTGGAAATAAGGTACTGAAGAAGTATAATATAAATGATTTTGTGTATTATTATATAAGAATGTTCTGCACTGGTACATTGTAGATCATCAATCTTTCCCATTGGAAATACTTTCATTCCAAAAACTATGGAAAGTTGCTTATTCAAGACCAGAACGCTATACAATGGCGTCTGCAGCCGAAATTGTGAGGCAAGTAAATTATAATTTTGATTTCCATATATCAGAGTATCTATTACTCAAAAGTGCATTTCTTTAATTTTGTTATACTGTACAGTTATAATCAAAGAAGGGGAATTAATGTGCTTGCTGAGCTTGATGTTCCTGGACATGCTTGATCCTGGTAATTCTTATATCATTTATATGTTCGTCAAGGTTTTATAATGATTATATATCGGATTTGATTACTAATTACTGGATTTCACATAGTAGTTAGTTAATTCGCATTAAGTAATTGTTATTATGCTAATTTGTACTAATCACTGAATTACATATAGTAGTTAGTTAATTTGCATTAAGTAACCGCTATTATGCTAATTTGTAACAAAAATTGCATTCAGTATGTCGGATTTAATCACTAATCACTGGATTACACATAGTAGTTAGTTAATTTCCATTAAGTAGCTGCTACTAATTTGTAACATTAATTACATCTGTATAGGTCAATCATGCCGGATCGACTCAAAGTTTCAACGATAACACAAATTTAGAGAAGAACTTTGCAGTCAATAGCGATGGTCAAGTTAAGGAGGAAGGCAATATCCTCAGGCCTTGTTGGTCAAAATCAATTTTAGGTCGGTGTTGTGCTACCCATTAGATTGATCTACAGATCTCTATTACATTTTTTCATGTTTCACATGTATCACTGATGTGTGCAAAATGCAACATATAAATTACATCAACTGAGGAATAAAACTAACCCTTTTTTAGTACTAATGTTGGAAAAGGTGTGCTTTTGTCTTCCTTTTGTATTTTCAGGGTTAAAAGAGCTTAAGTGAACAAAAGAAGCAAAAATGCAGCCAAATCCAGCATAAATACAACAAAAGGAACAAACGTGGCATGCCCGACCCCTCGACAGCATCTTCCCAAGCAAAACAAGAGAACAGAAGGCTGAACACGCCCCGTGCTCAGTGAGCACGGGGGCGTGCCCAAGTGTCTGCAGAAAAGACAAAGCTGTAGAAGCTTCTATCACCCACCACGGGGGCGTGTCCAGCGGACACGGGGCCGTGGTCAACTCTAAGATTCGTAGAATCTGAGGAAATCTTGATAGTACAGATACGCTTCTGCACACGAGGTCGTGCCCAGCGGACACGGGGGCGTGGTCAACTAATGCAGACAAACTGCATTTAACGAAGAAAGAGAGAAGGGTGGACACGGGGCCGTGCCCAATGGACACGGGGCCGTGCCCGAGCTTCTGTGCAGGCTATAAATAGGGGTGCTTGGCTCATTTGCAAACCATCCCTTGGCAAACCACCTCTCTCACACTACACCCACCCTCCACCACCATCACAACCCACATCCACCACCATCATCCATCATCCATCATAGAGTGTGTGTAGTAGTCTCGGGATCCAACATTGATCGTAAGAGTTCTTGACAATCAAAGGCCATGTTTACCTAAGTCTCTTACATCACTTGGTGAAGACAAGTGTCTAGTGTAATACTTTTTATTTTTAATCTTTTCGCACTTTTTATTTGGTTATGTATTAATGACTTTAATAACTAGTTTCTTATGTTGAAGGTGAGTCTTCCTTATCGTTTGTCCGTGGTGTCTTGGCATTATTTTACTTTCTATATAAATAAAAGATTTTCACCATTCATATCTCCACGGTCTATATGGAGGTATGTTGGCTACCTGGTCGGGGGGTTAAGGGAACGGTTTGGTAAGAGTCTTGCCTTGTTCAGTGTATAGATCCTGCAAGGACCTAGGTCAAATTTAGTAGGACCTCCTTCAATACCCACCGGTATTGGATGGCGGGGGTCCAAACTCTTTGATCCCCTCATATGTAAGCTATTATTAAAACTTTAACCCGGCTACTTAGGACTGTATCCCTGCTGACTCAGACTACTTAGCCGAGGGTAACGTCACCTTCAAAAGAGGGGCGTACCACATTATGTATTAATAACTTAATTAATTATCTTTCAATAATCCAACCCTTTAGGATTGTATCCTTGCTGACTCAAACTACTGGGTTGAGGGTAACGTCACCTTCAAAAGAGGGGCCTACTACTATAACTAAGATAATCTCTTAAAAAGTGCAAAAGTGCGGAAATAATCAAAGGTTACACTAAACACGAGTCGGATCCAAGTGATTCATCTTGTCTATCTGTTTTTATTTTTCAGCATTTTAGTTAGTTTTATTTTTCTAGTTTAAAAACCTTTTTCTAAACTTTTTATTTGATTAGACGTTGAGGATAAACCGGTATTAAAAGCTCTTGTGTCCTTGGACGACCTCGGTATCTTACCAACACTATACTACGCTCACGATGGGTACACTTGCCCCTATGTGTGTTTAGTGTTAGTAAATATCGTGTTTTATAAATTTAAAACTTGGCTAAAAAGTGTTAAAGGGTTAAAATATACATTAAAAACTATAACACTACACGCACATCAAGTTTTTGGCGCCGTTGCCGGGGATACAAGGATTTTAAGAAAGTTAGGAATCAGCGGCCTAATCGTTTTTATTTTTTTAGGATTTTCTTAATTTTTCAGCTTCTGCAGAACTCAGCACGGGTCGTGTCCGCTGAACACGCCCCGTGCCCAATCTTTGGTACTAGCAATCATGTTTTAAGTCAGACAGTAAGCTGAACACGGGGCCGTGCCCACTCAACACGCCCCGTGCCCAAGATTCAGTTACTGAAAACAGAACCGTAAGATCCCGACGGTTGGTAATTTCTGACACAAACATGAGTGATACCGATATTTTTTACTTTCGGCACTCTTATGGTACGTGGTGTCAAATATGTGGTGGCCCTCATAAAGATTTAGAATGTTATTTTCTAAATTATAAGCCCCATTATATAGACCCATTGTTTTCCTGTAGCCTTAAGAGGGGCAAAAGTAAAAATAATCCCCATCTCTCCCTCGAATGCTCCCAATCGGACCTTCTAGGAGAAATGCTTCTTGATGAACTATTTCAAATGGAAGAACTAATTCTTAATTGGTTAAAAGAACTTAAGACGGATAACACTAATTCATCTCAAGACGATACCCAAGAAGAATTATTGGGATCGCATTCGAATAAAAACAACTTCGTTATTCCCGAAATCACCTCTAACTCTAGCGAGGACTTGAGCGATAGTCGTCCCTGTGTCGATTGTGCTGTGAAGGACTCCCCATCGACTTCGTTCGGTGCATACATAGACCTGAGCGATTCGGCATACACCTTCTTTAAAGAGAGCCCGGGAAAGGGTTGGACTTGTCCACCTACATTTAACATAGGAATCACCCTCACCAACAACCTCTTGCGTTCTCGTCTTAATCTAGAGCAATTAAGGTATCTCAGGCATTTTGGGGTTGTTCCATCCAGTAAGGAACCACCCGATCCGGATGAATTCCTTAGAAATAGACGAAACTTTATAAACAGCCTCTAGACACGGGGCCGTGTCCAGGTCAACACGCCCCCGTGTCCACCAAAAGATTCCTTTCTGACTTTTTGTCAGAATACGGACAAATTGTGTCAGGATCCTGTCTGAACACGGGGCCGTGTCCAGCCGACACGGGGCCGTGTGCAGCATGCTGTCGTTTTCTATAAATGCAGCCAAGAATCCTACACATTTGGAGCATTCCAGGGACAGAGATTTGGTGGGATCTTCACACATACCATCCTATGTATTTTCTAAAAGAAGGTTCTCAACAACCATCTTGTCCTTTCCTCTCTTGTCCATTACCTTCTTCTCTATTTCTTTTACCTCAACACCTCCATTAGAGCTTGAAATCACCATGGTTCCAAGCTTTATTGTGATGTTTGTTAGGTTTTTGTTCAAGGAATCTTGTTAAAAATAAGTTTTGCAACATTGTTTTAAGTTATTTCTGCTCAAAAATGCTTTAAAAGTTGAAAAAATAATTTAAAACTCCAAGATTCCTTGTTCCAAAATCTGCAAAAAGGTGAACACGGGGCCGTGCTCATTGAGCATGGGGCCGTGTCCGAGGTTACTCTTTCATTAAAATGAACTCTTTTCCATTTATTTTCGTAGAATGTCAAGCCAAAACAGTGGAACCTCTTCTGCGCACTCCAGAAACAGTCGAAGGGAAAGAAGGTCTTCAATTGAAGCAACTCTCGTACGCTACGTGATGGCATTACGTGAGGCTCTTGATGAGATGTCATTGGTAGAGGAGGTCCTCATAGACCGTATAAATTATCTTACGGTGGGGTTGGAAAACAGTTTTCAAGAAATCAACCTCTTGCACCAGAGGCTGAACATTCTTGTGACACCTCCCATAGAACCAATCCTCCCTCAAGAGGATTGGAACCTAGCACTTGGAGTCAACAATCCTACCGGATGGGTTGACATTCCAGTGGAGCCTCCTCTTGAAGATCTACAAGAAGTCCCGGTGGAGGTTGCACCCCCTCAAAACGATGCTAGTGAGCCCGCCTTTCTTCTCCCAAGGGAGATAGTGGAATGGCTCGCCGACGAGTGAGGGACCCATGTCCGGAGGAAGAAGTTTTTCGAGCCGCATCCAACCGAGAGAATTATCTTTTCGGAAATTTTGCTAATAGAATAAACTTTAGGCTAGAACTTCTTGGTTTAAACTTCTTGTGCTTGTTTTGACCTATTTATCTAGAATTTTAACTTATTAGGAATATTATGTAAGTTTCTCTATTTAATGGAATGATGGTCTTAATTAATTTGGTGATTGGATGATGTTGTAATGGAGAAAACACACTCGGGATGGTGAAGGATACCAAGGGAAACTTGAACCAGCACCCCATGCACAAAAACAAGGCCACCTGACGATTTTTCTTCATTACAGCAAGTTCAGTACGGGGCCGTGCTTACCCAACATGCCCCGTGTCCAACCATCTGCAGAAAATACCCAGTTCAGGTAACTGGACACGGGGCATGCTCGCTGAACACGCCCCCGTGCCCAGGCCTCTGTTTCTTTTTACTAATTTCTGTTACTGGCGATCTGAACACGGGGCCGTGCCCGGACACCACGGGGTCGTGTCCAGACGCCCAGTAACATAATTTTTTTGCTTTTTCACACCTTTTTACACATTCAATCAACCTAAAAACTTATTTTTGGGACACATTGAGGACAATGTGTAATTTAAGTGTGGGGGGGATGCTAAAACTAGGGCTGGCAATTTTACACGAATACACGACACGAACCTACACGACCTTAACAGGTATCGTGTATGACCTTAACAGGTATCGTGTACTAAACAGGTAGACACGAAACAACCTGTTAATTTTCGTGTCTAAACAGGTCAGATACCTATTTACCTGTTATATAATTGTTAAGACATGATACGGATTTAATTTTAAAATTTTTCATTAAATAAAAATACATGATGTACACGCCTACACGATATCACTGATTCCTTATTTCCTTTAGTTCAAAAAAACAGAAAACCCTAATACCTAATCTCTCTCAACTCTCTCAAAGTAGCAGCCGACATCATCAAGATCCACCGCGACATCATCAAGATCCACCGCTCCACCGCACCGGCATCAAGTCATCAAGATCCTCCCCTGTCTGCCTGCATCCACCGCTGGCCATCCACCACGCACAGCACTCCGGCAGTTCAAAGTAAGCTAGATTCGCACATTGTTCAGTTAGATCTGCACATTGTTCATTTAGATTCACACATTGTTCAGTTAGATCCGCACATTGTTCAGTTAGATTCACATTCACACATTGATATTTTTGTAACTGTAGTTTCGAGTTGTGATGTTTATGATTGAATCGTTCATACGTACAAACCGTGAGATGATACAGATCTGAATCTAAAGTTTGACTGGACTGTTTGTGATCTGTATCTAAGTTTGACTGGACTGTTTCTGTTTGTGATCTGTATCTGTATATGTTTGGAACAAATAACAGTATGTGCAGCTGGTTTGGGTATTTTGAATAAGAACTGTTGATTAAAATCGAAGTCGGATACTTTTAGTTTGTTTCGGAACTGTGGATTAAAATAACAGTATGTGCAGTTGAATGGTTTGGGTATTTTGAATAAGAACTGTTGACTAATAGCATAAACAATGTGTGAATCACAGTTTGATTTTTTTTTTTTGAATCACAGTTTGATTTTTTTTGTAGAATCACAGTTTATTTTTTTTTGTAGAATCACAGGTTATCATCAATATGAGTGAATCTCAAAAGAAGGTGGGAAAGAAGAAGGATAAGAAGTCCTGTGTATGTTTATCTAACTTTTATGGTTTTTGGTTCAAGTTTGGTATCATTTTTTGTGTAACTTTATTTGTTTTCTCTATTGTTTCAAGTAATGTTTGATAAATTAAAATTACTCAATTTATGTCCAATTGTCAATGCTAAATATGAGTACAATTATGTGCAGGTTTGAATTGTTGGAATTAAAGATATGAGAAGAGAACCATGGGAACTTGGAAACTTTGAACTTGTTTTTAATGGATGTATTGAATTATTTAAGTCTTTTGTGATTTGCCGTTTATGGATTTTTGTTTTAAACTTGTTAAGTATTCGGTATTTATGGATTATTTAAGCTGTTTGTGAACTTTTGGCGAGTTTTGTTTCACTAAACAGGTTCTAAATATGTGATTATTTTAGTGTTCGTTAACAGGTATTAATAGGTAATTTTCGTGTATATCGTGTCGTGTTCGTGTTTGAAAAAAAGGACACGAAATCTTATCGTGTCGTTTTCGTGTATGGCCTTTCGTGTATTGTGTCTTATCGTGTCGTGTCTTATCGGGTACGGGTATACATGATATGCCAGCCCTAGCTAAAACCTTGAATCTTGCAAATCCTAATTACAAGCCTTACACAAAACTCTATTGGAACCGCTAACCACCCCAAAATTTTTTCATTTTTTTTTACTTGTCTAGGTTTAATTTGGGAATTTTAAATTCTAAAAAGGTTATATTTTTACAAATTTACAACCGATAGCGTCGTGATAAAATGAACCAACATAAGAAAATTATGAAACGGCATGACAAGTTTAGTTAAAATTTGATTATATATACTTGATCACATAAAAACTCATTCCCACAAAAAGTGAGTTTTAAGCCTTTATTGAGCATACAAATACATATATTTAAACTAAATGCTCATTTTCCGTTTCCTGTGTGAATAGCCGCTTGGTTCTTACGACTCTAGAACTTGCCACGACGATACATTCCCGGTCCTTACCAACTTAAACCCGAGTAAGTAAATGATGGAGGCATTAGGACTAACCCTTTTTATTTCTACACCATTATTTTTCTTTTTTTACCACCTACCCAAAATCCCCCTAGTTAACCCCTTTGAGCCTAAACCTTTTCATTTCTTAACCCAAAACAAACACCCTTTTACCCGCCAAAACCTTTTTTTTATTTTTAACCCTTTGTTTTAGTAACAAGCTCGGTTTTTCTTACGACTTCCTTAAAAAAAATGATGATGATGATGAAGCAAAAAGGAATAAACAAACAAGTTTATCAAAAATAACTTTGTTTGAATAATGGCTTTATCAAAATAAAAATTACAAAAACAAAAAGTCTTACGAAAACCGACGCTTTTTACGCCTTTCGCCGTTTTACTAACCACTAACCCAACCACCTACCTTTAACCCAAGCCTAACCCTTCACCCAAAAGTCCTCTTGATATGGTGTATAGTTAAAAAGGAGGAGGATTGATTGCTTGGCAAGCTTATGGTAGGAGTAAGTTCCATGCCGCTCTCAAGTGATTCACTAAAATACATCTTCGGCCGAGTGTTGAGTGATCCCCCGTGAGGTATGTGAACTTGTATATAAATGGAATTTTAAAAAGGCATGTTATGCCCTGATAAGTAATTTATCTTATGTAATGTTTTAAATAAATCATGACGAATAGGATTGTAAATAAATAAAAATAAAACTTAATAAAGAATCTTGGAAATCCCGACACTCTATGACAAGCCCAAAAACCTTCTCTTCTACCCATTCCATTTGAGAGTGTATAGCCACATTATAAAGGTAGTGTTTGGTATGCAGGAATGAGAGGTGAAATGGAATGGATGGTTACGAGGGAATGAAGAAAAGCGTGTTTGGTTGGTCAATGGAATGGAATCACCCATTCCAAAAGTCATTTCATTCCCTCAAAAGCATTCCTTCCACCCCCCCCCCATGTTTTTTTTCCATTCCATCCCCTCTTGCATCATTCATCAACAACACCACAACACAACCCCTTCGCCACAACCCACCACCACCACCACCCACCACTGACGCCATCGCCGCCACCCGCCACCACCTCACCCCGACAGCCACCGCCGTCGCCGCCACCCACTCGCCACCGTTATCACCCACAGCTGCGACCAACCGCCAACACCACTCGCCGCCGCCGCCCACAACCATCGTCGACGCTACCACCACCACCGCCACCACCAACCGCCGCCGCCACCCACCACCACCTCTGTTGCCACCCACCACCAATGGCTACATTGCCGGCACCACCACTCGTCGTTACCGCCGCACCGCCACTTGCCGCCACCACCACCCATCGCCGCCACCGACACCCACCACCACCACCGCCACCTATAACCACCCACAATCTTTACCACCGACCACAACCACCACTCACCGCTGATTTTATTACTCTGTTTTTCTTGCCTACCGAACAATACACAATAATAATTCATTCCATTCACACATGGTAACCAAACAAGACATGGAATGTTAATGATCCATTGCATTCCCTCGTCCATTCCATTACCTCATCCATTCCATTCCTTCGTCCATTCCAATACCTCATACCAAACATACCCAAAGAGTTTTGCTTGAGGACAAACAAAGATTCAAGTGTGAGGGTATTTGATGTGTGCAAAATGCAACATATAAATTACATCAAATAAGGCATAAAACTAACCCTTTTTTAGTACTAATGTTGGAAAAAGTGTGCTTTTGTCTTCCTTTTGTATTTTCAGGGTTAAAAGAGCTTAAGTGAACAAAAGAAGCAAAAATGCAGCCAAATCCAGCATAACTACAAGAAAAGGAACAAACGTGGCATGCTCGACCCCTTGACAGCATCTTCCAAAGGAAAACAAAAGAACAGAAGGCTGAACACGCCCCATGCTCAGTGAGCACGGGGGCGTACCCAAGTGTCTGCAGAAAAGATAAAGCTGTAGAAGCTTCTATCACCCACCACGGGAGCGTGCCCAGCGGACAGGGGGCCGTGGTCAACTCTAAGATTCACAGAATCTGAGGAAATCTTGATAGTACAGATACGCTTCTGCACACGGGGTCGTGCCCAGCGGACACGGGGGCGTGGTCAACTAATGCAGACAAACTGCATTTAATGAAGAAAGAGAGAAGGGTGGACACGGGGCCGTGCCCGAGCTTCTGTGCAGGCTATAAATAGGGGTGCTTGGCTCATTTGCAAACCATCCCTTGGCAAACCACCTCTCTCACACTACACCCACCCTCCACCACCATCACAACTCACATCCACCACCATCATCCATCATCCATCATAGAGTGTGTGTAGTAATATCGGGATCCAAGATTGATCGTAAGAATTCTTGACAATCAAAGGCCATGTTTGCCTAAGTCTCTTACATCACTTGCTGAAGACAAGTGTCTAGTGTAATACTTTTTATTTTAATCTTTTCGCACTTTTTATTTGGTTATGTATTAATGACTTTAATAACTAGTTTCTTATGTTGAAGGTGAGTCTTCCTTATCGTTTGTCCGTGGTGTCTTGGCATTATTTTACTGTCTATATAAAATAAAAGATTTTCACCATTCATATCTCCACGGTCTATATGGAGGTATGTTGGCTACCTGGTCGGGGGTTAAGGGAACGGTTTGGTAAGAGTCTTGCCTTGTTCAGTGTATAGATCCTGCAAGGACCTAGGTCAAATTTAGTAGGACCTCCTTCAATACCCACCGGTATTGGATGGCGGGGGTCCAAACTCTTTGATCCCCTCATATGTAAGCTATTATTAAAACTTTAACCCGGTTACTTAGGACTGTATCCCTGCTGACTCAGACTACTTTGCCGAGGGTAACGTCACCTTCAAAAGAGGGGCCTACCACATTATGCATTAATAACTTAATTAATTATCTTTCAATAATCCAACCCTTTAGGATTGTATCCTTGCTGACTCAACCTACTGGGTTGAGGGTAACGTCACCTTCAAAAGAGGGGCCTACTACTATAACTAAGATAATCTCTTAAAAAGTGCAAAAGTGCGGAAATAATCAAAGGTTACACTAAACACGAGTCGGATCCAAGTGATTCATCTTGTCTATCTGTTTTTATTTTTATTTTATTTTTCAGCATTTTAGTTAGTTTTATTTTTCTAGTTTAAAAGCCTTTTTCTAAACTTTTGATTTGATTAGACGTTGTGCATAAACCGGTATTAAAAGCTCTTGTGTCCTTGGACGACCTCGGTATCTTACCAACACTATACTACGCTCACGATGGGTGCACTTGCCCATATGTGTGTTTAGTGTTAGTAAATATCGTGTTTTATAAATTTAAAACCTGGCTAAAAAGTGTTAAAGGGTTAAAATATACATTAAAAACTATAACACTACACGCACATCAAGTTTTTGGCGCCGTTGCCGGGGACACAAGGATTTTAAGAAAGTTAGGAATAAGTGGCCTAATCGTTTTTATTTTTTTAGGATTTTCTTAATTTTTCAGCTTCTGCAGAACTCAGCACGGGCCGTGCCCGCTGAACACGCCCCGTGCCCAATCTTTGGTACTGGCAATCCTGTTTTAAGTCAGACAGTAAGCTGAACACGGAGCCGTGCCCACTCAACACGCCCCGTGCCCAAGATTCAGTTACTGAAAACAGAACCGTAAGATCCCGACGATTGGTAATTTCTGACACAAACATGAGTGATACCGATATTTTTTACTTTCGGCACTCTTATGGTACGTGGTGTCAAATATGTGGTGGCCCTCATAAAGATTTAGAATGTTATTTTCTAAATTATAAGCCCCATTATATAGACCCATTGTTTTCCTGTAGCCTTAAGAGGGGCGAAAGTAAAAATAATCCCTATCTCTCCCTCGAATGCTCCCAATCGGACCTTCTAGGAGAAATGCTTCTTGATGAACTATTTCAAATGGAAGAACTAATTCTTAATTGGTTAAAAGAACTTAAGACGGATAACACTAATTCATCTCAAGACGATACCCAAGAAGAATTATTGGGATCGCATTCGAATAAAAACAACTTCGTTGTTCCCGAAATCACCTCTAACTCTAGCGAGGACTTGAGCGATAGTCGTCCCTGTGTCGATTGTGTTGTGAAGGACTCCCCATCGACTTCGTTCGGTGCATACATAGACCTGAGCGATTCGGCATACACCTTCTTTAAAGAGAGCCCGGGAAAGGGTTGGACTTGTCCACCTACATTTAACATAGGAATCACCCTCACCAACAACCTCTTGCGTTCTCGTCTTAATCTAGAGCAATTAAGGTATCTCAGGCATTTTGGGGTTGTTCCATCCAGTAAGGAACCACCCGATCCGGATGAATTCCTTAGAAATAGACGAAACTTTATAAACAGCCTCTAGACACGGGGCCGTGTCCAGGTCAACACGCCCCCGTGTCCACCAAAAGATTCCTTTCTGACTTTTTGTCAGAATACGGACAAATTCTATCAGGATCCTGTCTGAACACGGGGCCGTGTCCAGCCGACACGGGGCCGTGTGCAGCATGCTGTCGTTTTCTATAAATGCAGCCAAGAATCCTACACATTTGGAGCATTCCAGGGACAGAGATTTGGTGGGATCTTCAGACATACCATCCTAGGTATTTTCTAAAAGAAGGTTCTCAACAACCATCTTGTCCTTTCCTCTCTTGTCCATTACATTCTTCTCTATTTCTTTTACCTCAACACCTCCATTAGAGCTTGAAATCACCATGGTTCCAAGCTTTATTGTGATGTTTGTTAGGTTTTTGTTCAAGTAATCTTGTTAAAAATAAGTTTTGCAACCTTGTTTTAAGTTATTTCTGCTAAAAAATGCTTTAAAAGTTGAAAAAATAATTTAAAACTCCAAGATTCCTTATTACAAAAATCTGCAAAAAGGTGAACACGGGGTCGTGCTCATTGAGCACGGGGCCGTGTCCGAGGTTACTGTTTCATTAAAATGAACTCTTTTCCATTTATGTTCGTAGAATGTCAAGCCAAAACAGTGGAACCTCTTCTGCCCACTCAAGAAATAGTCGAAGGGAAAGAAGGTCTTCAATTGAAGCAACTCTCTTACATACGTGATGGCATTACATGAGGCTCTTGATGAGATGACATCGGTAGAGGAGGTCCTCATAGACCGTATAAATTATCTTACGGTGGGGTTGGAAAACAGTTTTCAAGAAATCAACCTCTTGCACCAGAGGTTGAACATTCTTGTGACACCTCCCATGGAACCAATCCTCCCTCAAGAGGATTGGAACCTAGCACTTGGAGTCAACAATCCTACCGGATGGGTTGACATTCCAGCGGAGCCTCCTCTTGAAGATCTACAAGAAGTCCCGGTGGAGGTTGCACCCCCTCAAAACGATGCTAATGAGCCCGCCTTTCTTCTCCCAAGGGAGATAGAGGAATGGCTCGCCGACGTGTGAGGGACCCATGTCCGGAGGAAGAAGTTCTTCGAGCCGCATCCAACCGAGAGAATTATCTTTTCGAAAATTTTGCTAATAGAATAAACTTTAGGCTAGAACTTCTTGGTTTAAACTTCTTGTGCTTCTTTTGACCTATTTATCTAGAATTTTAACTTATTAGGAATATTATGTAAGTTTCTCTATTTAATGGAATGATGGTCTTAATTAATTTGGTGATTGGATGATGTTGTAATGGATAAAACACACTCGGGATGGTGAAGGATACCAAGGGAAACTTGAACCAGCACCCCATGCACAAAAACAAGGCCACCCGACGATTTTTCTTCATTACAGTAAGTTCAGCATGGGGCCGTGCTTACCCAACATGCCCCGTGTCCAACCATCTGCAGAAAATACCCAGTTCAGGTAACTGGACACGGGGCGTGCTCGCTGAACACACCCCCGTGCCCAGGCTTCTGTTTCTTTTTACTAATTTCTGTTACTGGCGATCTGAACACGGGGCCGTGCCCGGACACCACAGGGTCGTGTCCAGACGCCCAGTAACATAATTTTTTGCTTTTTCACACCTTTTTACACATTCAATCAACTTAAAAACTTATTTTTGGGACACATTGAGGACCATGTGTAATTTAAGTGTGGGGGGATGCTAAAACCTTGAATCTTGCAAGTCCTAATTACAAGCCTTACACAAAACTCTATTGGAACCGCTAACCACCCCTTTTTCATTTTTTTTACTTGTCTAGGTTTAATTTGGGAATTTCAAATTCTAAAAAGGTGGTATTTTTACAAATTTGCAACCGATAGCGTCGTGATAAAAAGAACCAACATAAGAAAATTATGAAACGGCATAACAAGTTTAGTTAAAATTTGATTATATATATTTGATCACATAAAAACCCATTCCCACAAAAAGTGAGTTTTGAGCCTTTATTGAGCATACAAATACATATCTTTAAACTAAATGCTCATTTTTCGTTTCTTGTGTGAATAGCTGCTTGGTTCTTACGACTCTAGAACTTGCCACGACGATACATTCCCGGTCCTTACCAACTTAAACCCGAGTAAGTAAATGATGGAGGCATTAGGACTAACCCTTTTTATTTCTACACCATTATTTTTCTTTTTTTTTTACCACCTACCTAAAATCCCCCTAGTTAACCCCTTTGAGCCTAAACCTTTTCATTTCTTAACCCGAAAAAAACACCCTTTTACCCACCAAAACCTTTTTTTATTTTTAACCCTTTGTTTTAGTAACAAGCTCGGTTTTTCTTACGACTTCCTTAAAAAAATGATGATGGTGATGAAGCAAAAAGGAATAAACAAACAAGTTTATCAAAAATAACTTTATTTGAATAATGGCTTCATCAAAATAAAAATTACAAAAACAAAAAGTCTTACGAAAACCGACGCTTTTTACGCCTTTCGCACTTTTACTAACCACTAACCCAACCACCTACCTTTAACCCAAGCCTAACCCTTCACCCAAAAATTCTCTTGATATTTAAAAAGGTGTATAGTTAAAAAGGAGGAGGATTGATTGCTTGGCAAGCTTATGGTAGGAGTAAGTTCCATGCCGCTTTCGAGTGATTCACAAAAAAATATCTTCGGCCGAGTGTTGAGTGATCCCCCGTGATTTATGTGAACTTGTATATAAATGGAATTTTAAAAAGGCATGTTATGCCCTGATAAGTAATTTATCTTATGTAATGTTTTAAATAAATCATGACGAGTAGGATTGTAAATAAATAAAAATAAAACTTAATAAAGAATCTTGGAAATCCCGATACTCTATGACAAGCCCAAAAACCTTCTCTTCTACCCATTCCATTTGGGAGTGTATAGCCACATTATAAAGAGTTTTGCTTAAGGACAAGCAAAGATTCAAGTGTGGGGGTATTTGATGTGTGCAAAATGCAACATATAAATTACATCAAATGAGGCATAAAACTTACCCTTTTTTAGTACTAATGTTGGAAAAAGTGTGCTTTTGTCTTCCTTTTGTATTTTCAGGGTTAAAAGAGCTTAAGTGAACAAAAGAAGCAAAAATGCAGCCAAATCCAGAATAAATACAAGAAAAGGAACAACCGTGGCATGCCCGACCCCTCGACAGCATCTTCTAAAGCAAAACAATAGAACAAAAGGTTGAACACGCCCCGTGCTCAGTGAGCATGGGGGCGTGCCCAAGTGTCTGCAGAAAGACAAAGCTGTAGAAGCTTCTATCACCCACCACGGGGGCGTGTCCAGCGGACACGGGGCCGTGGTCAACTCTAAGATTCGTAGAATCTGAGGAAATCTTGATAGTATAGATACGCTTCTGCACACGGGGTCGTGCCCAGCGGACACGGGGGCGTGGTCAACTAATGCAGACAAACTGCATTTAATGAAGAAAGAGAGAAGGTTGGACACGGGGTCGTGCCCAATGGACACGGGGCCGTGCCCGAGCTTCTGTGCAGGCTATAAATAGGGGTGCTTAGCTCATTTGCAAACCATCCCTTGGCAAACCACCTCTCTTACACTACACCCACCCTCCACCACCATCACAACCCACATCCACCACCATCATCCATCATCCATCATAGAGTGTGTGTATTAGTCTCGGGATCCAAGATTGATCGTAAGAATTCTTGACAATCAAAGGCCATGTTTGCCTAAGTCTCTTACATCACTTGCTGAAGACAAGTGTCTAGTGTAATACTTTTTATTTTAATCTTTTCGCACTTTTTATTTGGTTATGTATTAATGACTTTAATAACTAGTTTCTTATGTTGAAGGTGAGTCTTCCTTATCGTTTGTCCGTGGTGTCTTGGCATTATTTTACTGTCTATATAAAATAAAAGATTTTCACCATTCATATCTCCACGGTCTATATGGAGGTATGTTGGCTACCTGGTCGGGGGTTAAGGGAACGGTTTGGTAAGAGTCTTGCCTTGTTCAGTGTATAGATCCTGCAAGGAGCTAGGTCAAATTTAGTAGGACCTCCTTCAATACCCACCGGTATTGGATGGCGGGGGTCCAAACTCTTTGATCCCCTCATATGTAAGCTATTATTAAAACTTTAACCCGGTTACTTAGGACTGTATCCCTGCTGACTCAGACTACTTTGCCGAGGGTAACGTCACCTTCAAAAGAGGGGCCTATCACATTATGCATTAATAACTTAATTAATTATCTTTCAATAATCCAACCCTTTAGGATTGTATCCTTGCTGACTCAACCTACTGGGTTGAGGGTAACGTCACCTTCAAAAGAGGGGCCTACTACTATAACTAAGATAATCTCTTAAAAAGTGCAAAAGTGCGGAAATAATCAAAGGTTACACTAAACACGAGTCGGATCCAAGTGATTCATCTTGTCTATCTGTTTTTATTTTTATTTTATTTTTCAGCATTTTAGTTAGTTTTATTTTTCTAGTTTAAAAACCTTTTTCTAAACTTTTGATTTGATTAGACGTTGTGCATAAACCGGTATTAAAAGCTCTTGTGTCCTTGGACGACCTCGGTATCTTACCAACACTATACTACGCTCACGATGGGTGCACTTGCCCATATGTGTGTTTAGTGTTAGTAAATATCGTGTTTTATAAATTAAAACTTGGCTAAAAAGTGTTAAAGGGCTTAAAATATACATGAAAAACTATAACACTACACGCACATCAATCACTAACTTGATTTGCTATCAATTTGGAAAGCAGAAGAACCAGAAGAGACCAGAGGATATGTCACTTTCTCATTAACCAATGGACCGGAATATCATGTTTCTCAGATTACTGTAAACAAATTTGTGCTGTTGTTCATTAGAGTTAGATTTTATTGATGTTGATTAAGATGATTGGCTTAGAATCAGTAAGAAGCTACATATACTTGAGAAGTAAGCTAATTCACTGTTGTCATACTTCCTCTACGTGAGTTGAACGAAATTTGTAGTATTTATATGTTTTATTGTATCAATTTTATTTCTATTAAAACATGGTGTGCATGGTTTTCTAAGAAACGACCCGTGTTTGCACACGGGTCTTACCGCTAGTAGTTTCTATAAAAGGAGAAAACCAAGTGACATAAGAAAAGCTGAGGTGGCAGCCATAGAGTCTGTCCAACAAGGCTTTTCTTATGTCATTATCGTATCATAATCCTTAATATATAAAATCACTTTAATTTTCAAAGGTCTGGCCTACATATATAAAATCTATACTTTAAAATCACTTTAAACATCTGCCCACATACAAAAGGTCTGGTGTTCAACAGAAACGCTTCAAACCACTGCCCATAATCAAAATTTAAAATCCTGTCTCCAAATTCAAAATTAAAACTACATATGAATCTGGCTCCCTATAAATAACATATATGAATTTGGCTCCGCATTCAAATTTCAATTTATCTCTCTCACGCGTATTTGCGATTATATATCTCTCACTTAAATGCATAGCTCTCATGATTGAGCCGGTTAATTTCCAATATCATTGTTCCAACATCGTTGTTTCATTGAAGCTCTGTTGAAACGCATCAACGTTTCACCTCAGCTTTTCTTATGTCACTTGGTTTTCTCTTTTTATAGAAAGTATAGATAGATTGTTGCAAAATGCAGAATTTCCATACTCTCCGATTGCAGATTTTTGTGCTTCACATAATTTTTCCAACATCATTGTTGCAACATCGTTGAGAGTATGTTTTTTTCTGTAATTTGAATCTTAAATTTTGAACTGATCTATTCTAATTCTTGCTTTATCTTTCAGCCTAATCAGAGTTGTTTAAGATTCAAACAATCTGTTGCGGGTGATTTTAGGTTTGTGGATTCTTTTAAACTGTTGATATATGTTGATAATATTTATTTTAAGGTGTTGATATATTTCAGCTTTGTTTTTTTCTGAGCGAGCAGTGGGGAGTTCTTCTGCACTGTTTCTGAAGTGCAGAAAGTGGTGTACTTCATGAAGCGCCTTGTATTTATTATCACTGATGATGTCCATTTTATATATTAGTTCTTCAATCAGTCTAATCATCAGCCTGTTACCTATTTCACTATATAGTATGATTGTCAGTTCAGAAGCTTTTCATCACCTTTTACTACCATTATATCCTTCTTTTACATCAGACTTGAAGAAATATACAAGTTAAAAATGTCATCATACCCTTCTGTAGGTTCTTATGATTTAAAGTATCGCTTTATCAAGCAAGTTGAGGATCAAGTATATGAGGATAGGGCTACTGTTCAACAGCTGAAGAGGTGTTTTCATGGGCTGCATCTTGGTATGTTTACGAGAGACCAAGTGTCCAGAAACCTGATGGTGATGTCTTTCTGCACTTCAGACTTCAAAAACAGTGCAAAAGCTTTTCATCACGTTTTACTACCATTATATCCTTCTTTTACATCAGACTTGAAGAAATATACAAGTTAAAAATGTCATCATACCCTTCTGTAGGTTCTTATAATTTAAAGTATCGCTTTATCAATCAAGTTGAGGATCAAGTATATGAGGATAGGCTACTGTTCAAGAGCTGAAGATTATTAAATTTCGTTGTTCAGTTCTCAATGTAATTGTTGATCTATCGTCATATGTGATATGTAATTTTTAATTCTATTAATCTTTGTAGAGCATTTTATTTTTACTAATTTGAGCATCAACAGTTGTTAGAGTTGATACCTGCTATTGTAAATTTTGAGTTGCTACTGTTGCCAACATTTGTTATTCCCAACAGCAGTTTCCAAAGAATTGGCAACCATTAACACAATAGAAGTTCTGAACATTCTTAAAAAATTAGGTATTTTTTTTAAATTTGACAAAAATCTTTAAAAGTCTGTTGAAAACAGCTGTCTTTAAAACATCTGTTTGGCAAAAGATTCATCCACTGTTTAAAGGTATTGTTTGTTCTCATAATTTCTGTTTTTTGTAACGACTGTTGAGTTGCTACTGTTGCCAACATCTGTTATTCCCAACAGCAGTTTCCAAAGAATTGTCAACCATTAACACAATAGAAGTTCTGAACATTCTTAAAAAATAGGTATTTTTAAAAAAATTGACAAAAATCTTTAAAAGTCTGTTGGAAACAGCTGTTTTTAAAACATGTGTTTGGCAAAAGATTCATCCATTATTTAAAGGTATTGTCTTTTCTCATAATTTCTATTTTTTGTAATGAGTGTTGAGTTGCTACTGTTGCCAACATTTGTTATTCCCAACAGCAGTTTCCAAAGAATTGTCAACGATTAACACAATGGAAGTTCTGAACATTCTTAAAAAATAGGTATTTTTAAAAAAATTTACAAAAATCTTTAGAAGTCTATTGGAAATAGTTGTTTTTAAAACATCTGTTTGGCAAAAGATTCATCCACTGTTTACAGGTATTGTCTGTTCTCATAATTTCTGTTTTTTGTAACAATTGTTGAGTTGCTACTGTTGCCAACATCTGTTATTCCCAACAGCAGTTTCCAAAGAATTGTCAATGATTAACACAATAGAAGTTCTGAACATTCTTAAAAAATAGGTATTTTTAACAAATTTGACAAAAATCTTTAAAAGTCTATTGGAAACAGCTATTTTTAAAACATCTGTTTGGCAAAAGATTCATCCACTGTTTAAAGGTACTCTCTGTTCTCATAATTTCTGTTTTTTGTAACGACTGTTGAGTTGCTACTGTTGTCAACATCTGTTATCCCCAACATCAGTTTCCAAAGAATTGTCAACGATTAACACGATTGAAGTTCTGAACATCTGTTATTGCTCAACAGATCTTTGTAAAATGTCTTCAGAACATGAAAACTTCATTCTTAAAAAATAGCTATTTTTTTAAATATTGGAAAAAACTCTCAAAAATAGCTATTTTTTTAAATATTGGAAAACTCCATCAACAATGGTTTTTTTAGGTTATTATTGCATCATAATCATAAGTCTTAATATATAAAATCAATTTAAAACTGATTATCAGTGTTTTCATAGTATTTGTTGATGTTTTGGATCAACTTCTGTTTGGATAAAAATTCATTCACTGCTGAAAGGTATTGTCTGTTTTAATAAGTGTTGTTTATCCTAGCGACTGTTGATTTACCACTGTTTAAAACATTTGTGTCCGATGAAGTGGTAGTAGCTTTTGTTTGTCATGTAGATTATTGTTGGTGTTTAAATGAAGAGGTTTTTTTTTTTAATTTTTTATGGCAGAGGTTTAAAATTTGTCCTTTCTGTTTCTTGATATTTAATTTTATAGTTTTCCCATGAAAATTTATTTTTAAATGTTTTGCATTAAATGGCTGTTGATATTTAATATCAATTTATTTGTTTATATTAAAAGTCTGTTGAAAACAACTGTTGTTGCATAAGATCTGTTGTTGCCCAATAGTAGTTTCCAAACACTGCTGAAGGGTATTGTCTGTTCTCATAGTTTCTGTTTAATCTAAGGACTGCTGAGTTACTAATGTTGCCTAACATCTGTTGTTGGCCAACAGTGGTTTTCAAACAACTGTCATCCATTATCAAAGCAGAGGTTCTGACATGGATAGATGTTAGCCATCAGATCTTTGTAACTTCTGACACGTCAGCATTCACTTTTTCACTTTATAAACCCCTGTTTCATCCCCAAACAGAGGTTTTACTTTCGTCTCGAGTTTAAAATTCATCAGAGCGGTTTCCACCTTCTTCTTCAACACTTCTTCGTCAACCTCTCGCAACTTTAAAAAGGGGAAAACTGGTGCTATTAAAAAGGGGAATACTGCTGGTTTTCTTATGTTTCCTAGACTATTAAGCTACTACCTGCAAAAACATGTTTCTCAAAAAGCTTTTGAAAAAGGTAAAGCTATTAAAATGAATAGTCTAACATCTGAAACTTTTAGTCGCCTTATGGCTAAAGAGTCAGATGTTTCCAAAACTGAAGCAGAGGGGAATGAGGAAATTTTAGATGAGTCCACAACTGCTCCTCAAACCTCTGTTGTTGAGCCCACTGCTCTTGGTGATCACAGCACTACAACCACTGCTGTGAAACCCCCACCAACAAAACTCAAAAAGACCAAAACAAAATCCAAAAAGCCCACCGAAACCAGCAAAACGGGTCCTCTGGAAGATGAGATCCCAGAGGTTATTCCTGTAACAACACAGATGTCACTACAAACCACTGTTGCTACTTCCTCACAACATGTGGAAAGATCTCAACCCATAAACCAAACTCCTCATGATTCCTCACAAAAGGAACATGTTGTATTCACAGGGACACCATAATATGATGTCATACCCTCATATGAGAGTATACTTAAAAGCCCTTCTCCCGGGGCAATGTCTCTTTTGACAGCAATCCCTTCATCTTCTATTCCACCAAAGTTTGTAACACTGCTTCAAGCTATTGACATTCAGACTGATAGCAATCCCTCCCACGAACACTTTACTGAGAGTTTAACTTCGACAATAGCTATGTCTGAACCTTTTCAATTACCTAATCCAGAAATAGTTGAGGAGGCTATACCTCTTGAATTTCAGCAAATTCTTGATGGTATTTCAACTGGAGCAGCTACTACAAATGTCAAATCCACTGATTTACATTTGGACAGTAGTTTCATCAATCAGACTCCCTTGAAGGCAACCACTGTTGTGTCTATCAAGGCATCCACTGATGAGTTCAAGTTAACCACGGGTGAGATCACTAAGGTAACCACTGATGCAGAGGGAAGTCCCCAGAACCAAGAACAAGGGGCATCTGCTAATGAAAATTTGGAGATACCTCCTCTTTCAAAAGCAGATACAACCACCTCTGGTGGGAATTCAGATGATCCTATTAAGTTAGGTGATGGATTAAAATACCATGGTTGTCTAAGAAACGACCCGTGTTTGCAGCTCTCATTTTTAATGAGAGTACTAAATTCTTTGTTAATAACATTATTCTCTTAACATCTGTTTACTAACCTTTGTAATTTCTGTTGACTGATCTTTTTAACATGGGTTGACTAACATCTGATACTTACTATCTATCCATCTGGCAAGCTCTGTTGGAGATAATGGATGACAGTTTTTAGGAAAGTCTGTTGGAAAGCAACAGAGGTTTTTAACTGTTAATAGACAACAGTGGTTTGCTATCAACATAATGGAATTGCTGTTGAATAAACCTATTGACCATTAGTTTATATCAATTTTGTAAGTCTGCACTAATTATTTTTTTACTCTCTGTCAATATGTGTTATGCATGGTTTTGTAAGAAACGACCCGTGCTTGCATACGGGTCTTACCGCTAGTCTATACTTTCTATAAAAGGAGAAATCTGAGTGACATAAGAAAAGCTGATGTGTCAGCTGGAGAGGTTGTCCAACAAGGCTTTTCTTATGTCATTATTACATCATAAAGCCTAATATATAAAATCATCTAAAATTAAAATTCGGTCTAAACCTATGCCCTCAACATTTTATAATCAAACCTGTGTTCCCAATAAACCTCTGTCCAAATTCAAAATTCTGGCTCCACATTCAAAATTCAAAATTCAAACCATATATTCTAATCCTATAAATAAGATATAAGAATCTGGCTCCACATTCAAATCTCTCTCGCTCATATATGCGAGCGTATCTCTCTCTCTCAAATGCATATTTCTCGTGATTCAGCCGGCTAATCTCCGATTATACTTCTTTGTTCGAATGTTTGTTGATTATGTTTACATGTTATCGTTCTAGTATCATTGTTCCAACATCGTCGTTTCAATGAAGCTTCCCTTCACACATCAACCTTTCATTACCGATGTTGCAGTATCATTGTTGCAACATCGTGAAAAGTTGCATGTGCTACCTTATTTGATGGGAGAGTTGCATTGTTTGATTTTCGTTAAATCGAAAGTCAGCTTTTCTTGCGTCAGTAAGATTTTCTTCTTTTATACAAAGTATAGATTCATGTAATATCGAGAAAAGTTAGATGTGCTACAACAGTTGAGAGGAGACCTTTGCATTTTAGGTTTGTTTCTTATTTTGATTAACTGTTGATGATGTTGAGAGTTTTTATTGACACTGATATTTTAGAATATGTTAAGATGCATGTTGATATTATTAAAATGAAGTACTACATAGAAAAATAGAAATTTAATGAAATATTTATAAAGTATTACACGCTAGAGTTAACACTTGCTAGGATTTCGTAGACTCTGGCCTTTCTCCATGTGATTTCATGCTCTCTTTTGAATTTCAGGTCAGTTAGCATGTTGCAGATTTTCTGATCCTGTTATAGAAGTTATGTCAGAAACTCTTCTGCATTCTTCTGGAACTCTGATGGAGGAGAGAGGAGGACTTCATCGAGCAATGCTATGTTGTTCCAGGTTTTGTTGTAATTAGTGTCATTGATTATGTCGACTTTCCTGTTTAGTTCTTCGTCTGTTCTTTTTTCTTTGAGTGACCACATCGAGAATTGTGTTTTAACATCGCTGGTGTCTGACCAGTGGTAGAAGCTGAAGTTTGCCATGTAGATTTTTTGTTGGTTTTTCTGATTTGGAACAATTTTTGACATAAAGTGATTTGTCAAAAAAATTGTTGGTGTTTTGAATCAAAAGTAATCATCGGTCTTTTATAGAGTTTAAAAACGCGTCTACATGGTAAATGAAGAGGTTAATTGTAACTGTGATAATCTGGTTTTGTTCTTTGAACTTCGAAATTTTGTCCCTTAGGTTTCTTGGTATTTAATTTTACAGTTTTCCCATAAAAGTTGGGGTTTGAAAAGGTTTTTGCATTAAAAGACTGCTGTTTTGAAATATACATTAATTTGTTTATATTAAATCTACACGTTTTCACTGTTAGATATTTCAGTATATAAACTCATAGTCACTTCATATGTTTTTCATCACGTTTTCCTACGAAGATATCATACTTTCAGGAAAGTCGAGTAAGATAGTTTATTCAAATGGAGTCATTCACTTCTGTAAAATTAGATGATTTAAAGCAGCGTTTTGTCAGGAAAATCGAGGAACAGGTGTATGAAGATAGGGCTACACTTCAAGAGCTGAAGAGATGTTTTGATGGATTACAAGTTGGCCTATTCACGAGAGAGCAGGTTTCCAGAGATCTTATGCGGATGTCTTCAACTTCCGTTCGTGAGCTTTGTGTTGTCAGTAATATAGAGTGCGGTGATAGAGACGTGGAGTTCATGGCGATGCTGAAGGACATACATCGAGAGCTTCAGCAATCGATGGAGTTGAAGCTAAAGTTTCTTAATTCTTGCTGTTATTGTTAGATTTGAACTTTAATGTTGTTCAATATATTATGTAATTATTGGACTTTTAATGTCATGAATAAATGAATAAATTTTAATTTTATGAATCTATGTTGCGTTTTAGTTTTACTTATTTAGCGTTTGAGTTTGATTTAGATTATGTTGATGTTGAATTGTCTCTGAACATCTGTTTGGTAAGTCAACAGAGGTTTAATAGTATCAAGGGTTAGTTTGATGGTGAACAGATTATGTTGATGTTAAATTGTGTCTGAACATCTGTTTGGTAAATCAATAGAGGTTTAATAGTATCAAGGGTTGGTTTGATGGTGAACAGATGAGTGCAAAGATAAAACAAATGTTCAGAATTTGATCATTGATAGCAGTTTTTTGAAGAATCTGTGCTTCTGCAAATTATAGAGAGTCAATATTTGGAGTTGTAAAAGGTCTGTTGTAGTTAAAGTTTGGTAAAAGTGAACACCTGCTGATGATGAAAGATTGAAGAAGGAAAGGTCTGTATGGGAGACCATATGTTAAAGAACAACAGATGATATTCAAAATATCTTGAGCCGACAAAATGTTTTTATAGTAACAGTGGTTAGGTTAATAGCAGATTGTAACACCTCGAAAATTTACGTCCAATAAGGTATTGACACGTGTCATAGGCTTTGAATATGTGAAAAAGTGCTTTAGAGGGACTAAAGTTGACAAACAGTGAAACTATGTGAATATAAGGGTCCAAAGTGTCAACAATGGATAAATAGGCTCTACAATAACCCTACATGGTGTTTATAACCTTAAACGGATAAATCTTGGATCATACGAAGCGAAAAATTAAAGAAAGTGAGGAATTACAAACTACAGGGGCTAAATGTGTCAACATGTTGAAAGTATACCTCTGAGTGACCTTTTGGCAAACCTGAAGCTTTGTAATGGTAAAATATACTCACTAGAAGATGTGATAAAAATTTCATAAAGTTTCGTGATCGTATGAGAAAGTTATGATCAAAACCGTGCACGATGGGTTAATTGCGTTAACGTTGAAATTCGTGACTTTTCGGGTAAGCACAAAGTTAACCAAGGACTTTACCATGTTTGTAAATGTCCCAAGGTCCTTAGAAATCAGATTTGAGGGTCAAGAGTGCAAGATAAATAGCCAAAACCACGTTTCAAAGGACCAAGGACCAAAATGTAAAACATGAAAACTTGTTAAGCTGGTTCTGCACTTGTACGCGGCCCGCCTACAAGCTGCCAGCGACAAAAACGTGCAGGTGCCAGTTATTCAGGTCTGTTTCGAGTTGTAAACAGCTGTATCCGATACCTGAGCCTCACCAATGGATGTACATGCATTTAGGGGCACTTGGACACATCTTAGAACACTTGTAGACTCTTGTGGCAGCATCAAATGAGATCAAAGTTGGCATAAAAGGGTCTTGAAGCTTGCAACATTCAACACTTGCATTTACAAAAATTCACAAGACCACTTCTGGAGCTCCTCTGATCAACCTCAGGCTTTCTAGTGCTCTCTAAGCTTAATTAGGACTCTTGTAAGTATTCCTAACCATCTCTAATTCGTTGTAGCTTAGTTAATTAATCAAAAGTCAAACCATCGTAAATTAAGTTTGACTTCGTGATTAAATGAAATTTGCTCAGTCATTTCTCGAATTGAAAGTACCTACAAGTTGGTATTTATGTGGGTAACAAACCCTTAAAAGGGTATTTTCAGATTCCCACTCTAACTATGTTAATTGTCGAGTCAAAGCATACTTTAAAAAGTCAACAGAATGATTATTTGCAAATTTAAGCATAATTAGCGATGTAGGATGCATGCAACCTGTTTGATCATTAAAATAACATGGTAATTAAAGTAAGAACATGTCTCAACATGTTCAACTCGACAATTTTCAGTATAAACCCGGATCGGACCCGAAAGTCGCATAAATTGACTTTTGCTTTGACAATCAGTTCTGATCCGTTCATTCATGTTTGAGATCTGCCTTAGAGCTTATTTTGGACCAGGTTTCATATAAGTATAACTCTCTGAGATTATACAACTTGGTTCAATACTTATCCGATTCATATGCATGTTTCCGATTAATGCTTAAAAGTTGACTATTATGCCCTTTTGATTATAAAACGTGATTTTCGAAAAAGTGAAAGAGTAGAAACATTAGTTACTGATTTATAAACTTGCACCTAAAATTTGATATCAGTTTGAGGTCTAGATTAAGAGTTATGCTCATTATCGTAATTTGAAAGCCTTATGTTAATTAAATGGCGTAATTAGCGAATAGCCTATTTTAACCCACTTTTTTATATCAAACTTTTTACCCACTGATGTTATATAATATTTTGGGATTTTTAAAGATTTTTATTTAATTTTTGGCTGAGCATAACATAGGTCTCTAAGTTTGATCCGGTAAATACCAATTTTGCCCTTTTAAGCCATAAAATGAGTTTTATAAATCCTTTTGACCCCAAACCTTTTTCTACTGATTTTATTTGATAAATGAAATATTTTGAGCATTCTGGAATTATAAAAATATCAGCTTTCTTTTAAAAACCCGGAAACGGCTCCAAATCGCCTTTTTAAGCGTTTTTAACGCATAGTATGTACTATAACCATATTAAACATATAAGGTTGATACCTACTGATGTTTTCAGTATTTTTTTATAAAATAACAGTAAGTACAAGTTTTTGAACTCAGGTTTCCAGTTTTGACCTTTTTAGCCCTTGTGAAATTACCAAAATACCCCTAAGGAGCATAGTTTGGTTTTAAATGATAAGTTTCACATATGGGTCATACCCTACTGTTATAACATGTCAAATTAAGTGTATTTACTGTATGAATCAGACCTGTAACTCAGATTGCAAATTAAACTCTTTTATAAGCTTTTAAATGACCAAAATGCCCTTATGAGGCATAAGTTGAGTTTAAATTCAATTGGGGCATAATAGAAGATATCTTACTGATATTATAACATATTTAAGCCATATTATCTCAGGGAACTTGCATATGGCTATTATGGTTACCCGTAGCGCCCTTTTCGCGCTCGGTTCGGTTTATGTAACTAGTTTGCATAAATTGACCGAAACGGGTCAAACCTTATCATCTTTGTCTCAGAATCCAGAATGTATTTAGTATACCCATATTATACAAGTATTCAAACTTGTCGGGTCTAAATCACATTCTATCCGGTCTTCGCTTAATCGTGCGTTTGAACCGTATTGTCCTTAAAGCTAACTGATCTAAGCTTAAGCTTAAATAAAGACCCGTTAGAAATCTAATAGGTTATTATAAACCTTTGTTCCAGAATAAGAAGAACCAGTAAAAGCTACCTTCACTTGCTAGTTGTGATTTATACTTTACTCAGGTAAATACTTTTAACTTATTTTCCCTATACGGGCTTGGGTTACGGTATATAGAATACCGCTTGATCGAGCATCAAATCTTACATCGTTGGGTGGTTAATTGAATAATTTGATCGGCTCGTTTAAACAGTCTTGTTCACTTAAAGCCTTTGGGGGGTTAAAGACCATGTCCCGGATATCCCTGGCATCATTTTACGAAATGGCCACGACCTGAGCACGGGGTGTAGGCGTACACCTGTCAGTGTATAACTCATTATTGTGGTGTGTCTATTGATCTTTAACCCGGACAAGATCCGGGCTACTGAACGCACAAGTAACATGTAATTCGTTCACAAGATTATATTACATAGTTATCCCAAGTTATAAAATGTTTTGTGCCACGTGCATTCAAATCAATTTTCAACCCTTTTCAAAATGAGTCAATTAAATTGTATTTACCAGTGTAAACTGACGTATTTTTCCAAAATGATTAAGTGCAGGTACTACTCGTACTAGGCTGGCTGTCTTCTAGAGCGTCCACAATAAGTCTCGCAAGCTTGGATGACAATAAAGCTGTTGAACAATATCTTATTTTATTTTGATCCGCCTGTGGATCCGTTTCAACTAATTGTGATATTTAATATTACACTTTATTAAAGTTGAAATGAATCTATCTTTGCTTCCGCTGTGCATTTATATATTGTGTTGTTTGTCTATGATGATACCAACTACGTCACGATACTCCCCACCGGGCCCACCGGTGACACGTGGAAAATAGGGGTGTGACAGGTTGGTATCAGAGCCAACTCTGAGTGAATTAAACACTAGCCTTTTGTGTTTAATCTCAGTTACACAATTGCACAATCCTCGATTCTCGAGTCTAGACAAAGAACTTAGGAAATTTCCAAATAATTGTTTTATTTCTAACTTTGTGTTATATATATTTTTGTGTTGTATCATTTGTTGTTTTTGACAGGATCACAAAAATGCCGCCACGTATGAGAGGAAGAGGAAGGGGACAAGGAGCACATGTAGCCCCAAACGATCATGAAGCCGGACCTTCGCACCGGCGAACACCTTCAGACCCCCATAACTCAGATGCTCAAAATCTTTGGAGGTCTTTTATTGAACCAGCTAGGCGCTCAGTTTCACTGAGTACCTCACCATCTATCCCACACTCCTTCGGGCCTCATTCAGAAAATGAGCCCCACAACTCTCACCAGTCCTACATTCCTCAACTAGGACACAATTCACCCTTTGACCATCCATCACCCGTCTTCCAGGGCCAGTTCAACCCTGACGACTACCTAGGAGCAGCAGTGGGTTTTAACCCACTTGGACCCGAAAACCACTTTTCTTGTGGCAACCCGATGGACATCGATGAAGATACCGATCCTGCAATGCCACCATCCGGGACTCCTAACCATCCCATTGAGATTTCAGATGGGTCACCGTTTGTGGGATCACCTTACAATGGTCCCGACAGCTTTGAGGAGAACTTCAAGCAGTATGACTGGGTATTTACTCCCAGTTATCATAGCTCTCCCATGCACCAGCCACACCACTCTCCCCTACACTAGCTGCAGCACAATTCTCCCCTGCACCACCAGCAGCAGCCAGAGCAGCAGCCACAGCACCAACAGAATCCTTCCGAGGATTCCCGACTTGTCACGGTCACTCCGTCGGCAGCACCGCCTCAGCTTCAGCCTCCCTCGCCCCTGAGGCGAAGGAGAACGACTTTGCGAATATCCGCACGAGGGGGGATACGCATCAGCACCCCTCCACATTCAAGTGGTAGCCGGTACTCGCCTGTCCACGAAGAACCAGAGAGGGGAGAATCTTCACATCCCGTCTCTGAAGTAGTCTCTGCGCCTGTCGCGCCACAACCACCAATGGGTTTTGGAGACCCAATTCCTACTTACACTGGTGCGGCGGCGTACAATCCCTTCGAGCAGCCGATTCACACAAATTACAACTTTGCCGAGGATCCCTACTGGTTAGCTGCGAACTCTCTCCATCAGGAAGGTCCCTACGGAGGTTCCTGGGCTACGGGCCACTCGACCTATGGATACCCACCATATGGGTATCAGCAACCGCAGCCTCCTCAACCTCCGCATTATCAGCAACCGCCGCCTCCTCAACCTCAGCATCTTCAGCAACCACCGCGAACACCGGTGATGTCACCGCCACAATTTCAAGAAATCCTTCATGAAATACATGAGGTGCGACAAGAGGTGCAACATGGATTGCGGGAAGAACGTAGACATAACCGGGGGATGTTCAAGAAGATGGTGAACTTGATCAAGGGAAAAAGCAAGAAGGATCACTAAATCCTTTGTTTGTTTATTTATTTTAGTTGTAATCATGTCCCTGCGAGGACATTTATTTATGTACTCTACCCCTGCGTGGGTATTTCCTTTCTGTTCTGCCCCTGCGTGGGCATGTTTTTTTTTCTATTTTGACCCCTGCGTGGGTTTGTTTTGTTAGTTGGCCCCTGCGTGGGCATGTTGTTTATGTAAAAGTCCCGTTTAGGGCAAACTCGTACTGGTTTATTTTTTTAATTGAAATGGTTAATTTAAGTTTTTCATTTTTAAATTATGCATGAATATAATATGTAAATAAATGAAAAATAACATATTTTGATTTACCATTTTAATAATAAGAATCTTAAAAAGGTAAAACCTAGCTTGAATGTCATATTAAAGACCTGGCCAATATGGTGGAACCTGTTTAAAAAGGATTCAAATCTCTGTTAACATCTGCAAACATGTTAACATTCTTGGCTAGTGTGATCCGCAAAATCACACATGTCACCCTTTTAATAAATTATCCAAATTTATATTTTTATATATATATTTGATTGTGACAAAATGCCTACAGGTTATAATTAATGTCATATAAAACAAAAGGCAGCCGTAGTTTATAAACTCCCTGCCAAGAAAAGGATTGATTTGTCTTATTTATTCAAACTTTAATCCTATAAGATCTAAATTTGTAATTTAGAAATTTGTCTATGTGACTAGGCCTATTATGCCAATGTTATATTTCATTCTAAAAAGATTACTAGTAAAAATCCCGAATGAAATTATTGAATAAATTAACTAAAATGTCTATTAAGACCATGGTTAATAAATCGTCAAGAACGATAATACTGTTTAGGATTCTAAATAGACCTTGTCCTCATTTTTATGTAGCAATTAAGACTACATGGCTAAGCCTGAAGAAATAAACAGTCGTCCAGCAGAAAACCCTGAAAATGCTAAGATACTTGTAACTGGTGCGGAGTTACAAGCAATAGTGGAAAATGCTGTTACCAAAGCCATCGAGAGGCAATATAGTGAATCAAGTGGGACCCGAAGTAGGACCCGATCCGCACCACATTCCAAGCCAAAAGTTCAATCTAAGGCTCATAGCAAACTGCCCTCTAAGAAAGATGAATCTAAGAAAGATGAGCTCAAGAAGGATGATGATCGACATTCATCAAATCAGAACAGTGTTCCCTCAAAAAGGATGGTGTATGATGCCAAACCCCACACCAAGTCCTGTACTTACAAGTACTTTATTTCTTGCAAGCCCCGGGACTTCACCGGGGAGAAAGGAGCAATAGATTGTATGACTTGGTTGGACGAAATGGATACGGTTGTAGACATCAGCGGTTGTGCTGAAAGGGACGTAGTAAAATACGTATCCCAATCGTTCAAAGGAGAAGCACTGGCGTGGTGGAAGTCTCTCATACAAGCTGCTGGAAAGATCCCGCTCTACAATCTATCATGGGATCAGTTCGTTGCCCTTATTAAGGATAATTATTGCCCGCAGCACGAAGTTGAGAGAATTGAGTCAGACTTCCTATCTTTAGTGATGAAGAATTTAGACTGCCAGGCATACCTCACCACTTTCAATACCCTATCTAGGTTGGTTCCATACTTGGTAACCCCAGAACCAAAGAGGATTGCTCGCTTCATCGGGGGTTTAGCCCCAGAGATTAAAGCAAGTGTTAAGGCATCAAGGCCTGCAACCTTCAGATTAGCAGCTGATCTATATCTATCTCTTACCTTGGACGTAGTCAGGTTGAGAGCACTCAGGAATTCAGAAGAGAACAAAAGGAAGCGTGAGGACGATACCTCACGAAGATCAGGTAAGAAACACCGAGGAAATGACGACCACAAGAAAGGGTCGGGATCTAAGAAGGATGGGCAACAATCGGGGGATAAGCCCAAATGTAAAACTTGTAAGAAGAACCATTTTGGGAAGTGTCGATTTGAGTCGAAATCCCAGTCTCACACGAGATCCTGTGGGATTTGCAAATCTACGGATCATAAGACTTTGGAGTGTAAGAAGCTGAAGGATGCAACATGTTACGGTTGCAACGAAAAAGGGCACATTAAGTCTAATTGCCCAAAGAACACCAAGAAAACCGAGGATGGGAAGAAGACCAATGCGAGGGTCTTCAAGATGGATGCTAAGGAAGCTGTTCAGGATGACAACGTGATCACAGGTACTTTTCTCGTAAATGATGTTTTTGCTAGAGTATTGTTTGATTCTGGAGCAGATAAGTCTTTTGTAGATAATAAGTTTTAAAAGTTGTTGAAATTACCTGTAAAAGCCTTAAGTGTGAAATATGAGGTGGAATTAGCTGATGGAACCATAGAAACCGCCTCAACTGTTTTAGATGGATGTGTTATATCCATTAGGAATCACTCTTTTCCTTTGTCCTTACTTCCCTTTAAGCTAGCCGGCTTTGATATAGTTATAGGTATGGATTGGTTATCGCATAACCAAGCCCAGATTGTGTGCAATAGAAAGCAAGTGGTAATCAAAACTCCGTCTGGGGAGTCACTTACCATTCAAGGGGATACCCAGCATGGATTACCTGAGCAAGTGTCCATGCTCAAGGCATCCAGATGTCTGCAGAAGGGTTGTGTCATTTATATGGCACAAGTTACTATTGATGAGCCAAAGCCTAAGATTGAAGACATCCCTATCATTTCGGAATATCCTGAAGTTTTTCCCGAAGAACTACCTGGGTTACCACCAGACAGGCAAGTGGAATTCCGAATTGGCATCATCCCAGGTGCAGTACCAGTAGCAAGAGCGCCTTATAGGTTAGCACCAACGGAGATGAAGGAGTTAAGAACGCAATTAGATGATCTGCTAGCCAAAGGTTTTATTAGACCTAGTTCGTCTCCTTGGGGAGCGCCGATCTTGTTTGTCAAAAAGAAGGATGGATCGATGCGCCTGTGCATCGATTACCGTGAGCTTAATAAAGTCACTATCAAGAATAGGTATCCTTTGCCCAGGATCGACGATCTGTTCGATCAGTTGCAAGGGGCAAGCTACTTCTCTAAGATCGATTTGAGATCAGGCTATCATCAGTTGAAGGTCAAGGATGAAGATGTGCACAAGACTGCATTCAGGACTCGTTATGGACATTACGAGTTCCTAGTGATGCCTTTTGGGCTCACTAATGCACCGGCCGCATTCATGGATCTCATGAATCGCGTCTGCAAGCCTTACTTAGACAAATTCGTCATCGTCTTTATTGACGACATCCTTATTTACTCTAAGAGCCAAGCTGACCACGAGAAACACCTTCGTTGTATTCTCAAACTTCTACATCATGAGAAACTCTACGCCAAATTTTCGAAGTGCGAATTTTGGCTTCGAGAAGTCCAATTCCTTGGGCATGTGGTAAGTGAGCGTGGTATCCAAGTGGATCCCGCTAAGGTAGAAGCAGTTATGAATTGGCAAGAGCTAAAAACGCCTACTGAAATTCGTAGTTTTCTGGGTTTAGCAGGATACTATAGGCGATTCATCGAAAACTTTTCAAGGATTGCTGCGCCCCTAACTTCGTTGACACGTAAGAAGGTTAAGTTTGATTGGGGCCCTAAGCAGCATGAATCCTTTGACATTCTGAAGAAAAAGTTGAGCAATGCACCAGTGCTAACATTGCCCGATGGTATAGAAGAATTTGTGGTGTATTGTGACGCATCACACACTGGTATGGGCTGTGTACTCATGCAAAAAGGCAAGGTTATTGCCTACGCTTCCCGACAGTTAAAAGTACACGAGAAGAACTACACCACCCATGACTTGGAGCTGGGTGCCGTTGTATTTGCATTAAAACTATGGAGGCATTACTTATATGGAACCAAGTGTGTGATCTATTCAGATCACAAGAGCCTTCAACATTTGTTCAATCAGAAGGACTTGAACATGCGACAAAGACGATGGATGGAAACTCTAAATGATTATGATTGTGAGATAAAATACCATCCAGGCAAGGCAAATGTAGTTGCTGACGCCCTAAGCAGAAAAGAAAGAGTGAAGCCGATAAGAATCAATGCCAAGCGCATTGAAATAAGGAATAGTTTGAACGAAAGGGTGTTAGCTGCACAGAAGGAAGCTGTGTTGGAAGCTAACTATTCTGAGGAAAAGCTAGGAGTAACTAAGGAGCAGTTATCCTATGACAAGGACGGAATGCTAAGATTGAATGGACGAATATGGGTTCCAGTTTATGGAGGACTTCGGGATGTTATCCTCCAGGAAGCCCACAGTTCCAAATATTCTGTTCATCCTGGAGCTGATAAGATGTACCAGGATCTAAAGGCAAACTACTGGTGGATTGGTTTGAAAAAGTCTGTAGCTGCTTATGTAGCTAAATGTTTGACTTGTGCGCAAGTCAAAGCGGAACACCAGAAGCCGTCAGGTTTGTTACAACAACCTGAAATTCCCACGTGGAAGTGGGAGATGGTGATGATGGATTTCATCACCAAGTTGCCAAACACGAGGAAGGGAAACGATACTATATGGGTCATAGTAGATAGACTGACTAAGTCAGCACATTTCCTACCCATAAAGGAAACTTACAGCTCTGACATGTTAGCACAATTATACGTAGATAAGATCGTAGCTCTACATGGTGTACCATTGTCAATTATCTCTGACCGAGATACGAGATACACCTCTCATTTTTGGAAAAGTTTCCAACAGTCTTTAGGCACGCGCTTAAATTTTAGTACGGCTTACCACCCACAGACCGACGGACAGAGTGAGCGTACCATCCAAACATTGGAAGACATGCTTCGTGCATGTGTGATTGATTTAAGTGGTAGTTGGGATAAGCATTTGCCATTGGTCGAGTTCTCCTATAATAATAGCTATCATACTAGTATTAAGGCTGCGCCCTTTGAGGCATTATATGGTAGAAAATGCAGAACACCTATTTGTTGGGCGGAAGTAGGAGACGTTCAATTGTCAGGACCAGATTTGGTTTTTGAAACAACGGACAAGATTGTCCAGATTCGCGATCGTCTGAAAGCTGCCAGGGATAGGCAGAAAAGTTATGCGGATCCAAAGCGTAAGTCTTTTCACTTCGAAGTAGGTGACAAGGTATTGCTTAAAGTATCACCCTGGAAGGGAGTGATGCGATTTGGTAAGAAAGGCAAGCTAAAACCGAGGTACATAGGACCTTTCGAGGTTATCGAACGTGTCGGGTCAGTTGCTTATAAGTTAAACTTGCCTGAAGAGCTCAGTGCTATACATAATGTTTTTCACATCTGTAATCTGAAGAAGTGTTTCGCTGATGAATCACTGGTCATACTGCATACGGATGTACATATAGATGAAAGCTTAAAATTTGTGGAGAAACCATTGTCGATTGAGGATCGACAGGTGAAGAAGCTTCGAAGGAAGCATGTGCCTATTGTTAAGGTCAAATGGGATGCCCGTAGAGGTCCCGAATACACATGGGAGGTAGAATCCACGATGAAAGAAAAATACCCTCATTTGTTTCAGTAAATCTCGAGGTCGAGATTTATTTTAAGGGGGTGAGGATGTAACACCTCGAAAATTTACGTCCAATAAGGTATTGACACGTGTCATAGGCTTTGAATATGTGAAAAAGTGCTTTAGAGGGACTAAAGTTGACAAACAGTGAAACTATGTGAATATAAGGGTCCAAAGTGTCAACAATGGATAAATAGGCTCTACAATAACCCTACATGGTGTTTATAACCTTAAACGGATAAATCTTGGATCATACGAAGCGAAAAATGAAAGAAAGTGAGGAATTACAAACTACAGGGGCTAAATGTGTCAACATGTTGAAAGTATACCTCTGAGTGACCTTTTGGCAAACCCGAAGCTTTGTAATGGTAAAATATACTCACTAGAAGATGTGATAAAAATTTCATAAAGTTTCGTGATCGTATGAGAAAGTTATGATCAAAACCGTGCACGAAGGGTTAATTGCGTTAACGTTGAAATTCGTGACTTTTCAGGTAAGCACAAAGTTAACCAAGGACTTTACCATGTTTGTAAATGTCCCAAGGTCCTTAGAAATCAGATTTGAGGGTCAAGAGTGCAAGATAAATAGCCAAAACCACGTTTCAAAGGACCAAGGACCAAAATGTAAAACATGAAAACTTGTTAAGCTGGTTCTGCACTTGTACGCGGCCCGCGAAGGGGCTCTCGCGACCCGCCTACAAGCTGCCAGCGACAAAAACGTGTAGGTGCCAGTTATTCAGGTCTGTTTCGAGTTGTAAACAGTTGTATCCGATACCTGAGCCTCACCAATGGATGTACATGCATTTAGGGGCACTTGGACACATCTTAGAACACTTGTAGACTCTTGTGGCAGCATCAAATGAGATCAAAGTTGGCATAAAAGGGTCTTGAAGCTTGCAACATTCAACACTTGCATTTACAAAAATTCACAAGACCACTTCTGGAGCTCCTCTGATCAACCTCAGGCTTTCTAGTGCTCTCTAAGCTTAATTAGGACTCTTGTAAGTATTCCTAACCATCTCTAATTCGTTGTAGCTTAGTTAATTAATCAAAAGTCAAACCATCGTAAATTAAGTTTGACTTCGTGATTAAATGAAATTTGCTCAGTCATTTCTCGAATTGAAAGTACCTACAAGTTGGTATTTATGTGGGTAACAAACCCTTAAAAGGGTATTTTCAGATTCCCACTCTAACTATGTTAATTGTCGAGTCAAAGCATACTTTAAAAAGTCAACAGAATGATTATTTGCAAATTTAAGCATAATTAGCAATGTAGGATGCATGCAACCTGTTTGATCATTAAAATAACATGGTAATTAATGTAAGAACATGTCTCAACATGTTCAACTCGACAATTTTCAGTATAAACCCGGATCGGACCCGAAAGTCGCATAAATTGACTTTTGCTTTGACTATCAGTTCTGATCCGTTCATGCATGTTTGAGATCTGCCTTAGAGCTTATTTTGGACCAGGTTTCATATAAGTATAACTCTCTGAGATTATACAACTTGGTTCAATACTTATCCGATTCATATGCATGTTTCCGATTAATGCTTAAAAGTTGACTATTATGCCCTTTTGATTATAAAACATGATTTTCGAAAAAGTGAAAGAGTAGAAACATTAGTTACTGATTTATAAACTTGCACCTAAAATTTGATATCAGTTTGAGGTCTAGATTAAGAGTTATGCTCATTATCGTAATTTGAAAGCCTTATGTTAATTAAATGGCGTAATTAGCGAATAGCCTATTTTAACCCACTTTTTGATATCAAAATTTTTACCCACTGATGTTATATAATATTTTGGTATTTTTAAAGATTTTTATTTAATTTTTGGCTGAGCATAACATAGGTCTCTAAGTTTGATCCGGTAAATACCGATTTTGCCTTTTAAGCCATAAAATGAGTTTTATAAATCCTTTTGACCCCAAACCTTTTTCTACTGATTTTATTTGATAAATGAAATATTTTGAGCATTCTGGAATTATAAAAATATCAGCTTTCTTTTAAAAACCCGGAAACGGCTCCAAATCGCCTTTTTAAGCGTTTTTAACGCATTGTATGTACTATAACCATATTAAACATATAAGGTTGATACCTACTGATGTTTTTAGTATTTTTTTATAAAATAACAGTAAGTACAAGTTTTTGAACTCAGGTTTCCAGTTTTGACCTTTTTAGCCCTTGTGAAATTACCAAAATACCCCTAAGGAGCATAGTTTGGTTTTAAATGATAAGTTTCACATATGGTTCATACCCTACTGTTATAACATGTCAAATTAAGTGTATTTACTGTATGAATCAGACCTGTAACTCAGATTGCAAATTAAACTCTTTTATAAGCTTTTAAATGACCAAAATGCCCTTATGAGGCATAAGTTGAGTTTAAATTCAATTGGGGCATAATAGAAGATATCTTACTGATATTATAACATATTTAAGCCATATTATCTCAGGGAACTTGCATATGGCTATTATGGTTACCCGTAGCGCCCTTTTCGCGCTCGGTTCGGTTTATGTAACTAGTTTGCATAAATTGACCGAAACGGGTCAAACCTTATCATCTTTGTCTCAGAATCCAGAATGTATTTAGTATACCCATATTATACAAGTATTCAAACTTGTCGGGTCTAAATCACATTCTATCCGGTCTTCGCTTAATCGTGCGTTTGGACCGTATTGTCCTTAAAGCTAACTGATCTAAGCTTAAGCTTAAATAAAGACCCGTTAGAAATCTAATAGGTTATTATAAACCTTTGTTCCAGAATAAGAAGAACCAGTAAAAGCTACCTTCACTTGCTAGTTGTGATTTATACTTTACTCAGGTAAATACTTTTAACTTATTTTCCCTATACGGGCTTGGGTTACGGTATATAGAATACCGCTTGATCGAGCATCAAATCTTACATCGTTGGGTGGTTAATTGAATAATTTGATCGGCTCGTTTAAACAGTCTTGTTCACTTAAAGCCTTTGGGGGGTTAAAGACCATGTCCCGGATATCCCTGGCATCATTTTACGAAATGGCCACGACCTGAGCACGGGGTGTAGGCGTACACCTGTCAGTGTATAACTCATTATTGTGGTGTGTCTATTGATCTTTAACCCGGACAAGATCCGGGCTACTGAACGCACAAGTAACATGTAATTCGTTCACAAGATTATATTACATAGTTATCCCAAGTTATAAAATGTTTTGTGCCACGTGCATTCAAATCAATTTTCAACCCTTTTCAAAATGAGTCAATTAAATTGTATTTACCAGTGTAAACTGACATATTTTTCCAAAAAGATTAAGTGCATGTACTACTCGTACTAGGCTGGCTGTCTTCTAGAGCGTCCACAATAAGTCTCGCAAGCTTGGATGACAATAAAGCTGTTGAACAATATCTTATTTTATTTTGATCCGCCTGTGGATCCGTTTCAACTAATTGTGATATTTAATATTACACTTTATTAAAGTTGAAATGAATCTATCTTTGCTTCCGCTGTGCATTTATATATTGTGTTGTTTGTCTATGATGATACCAACTACGTCACGATACTCCCCAACGGGCCCACCGGTGACACGTGGAAAATAGGGGAACAAGAGGTTTAATAGTATCAAGGGTTGGTTTGATGGTGAACAGATGAGTGCAAAGATAAAACAAATGTTCAGAATTTGATCACTGATAGCAGTTTTTTGAAGAATCTGTGCTTCTGCAAATTATAGAGAGTCAATATTTGGAGTTGTAAAAGGTCTGTTGTAGTTAAAGTTTGGTAAAAGTGAACACCTGCTGATGATGAAAGATTGAAGAAGGAAAGGTCTGTATGGGAGACCAGATGTTAAAGAACAACAGATGATATTCAAAATATCTTGAGCCGACAAAAGGTTTTTATAGTAACAGTGGTTAGGTTAATAGCAGATGTTGGGACTTTGTTAGTCCATTAGATTAGATGTTGTACAGTATGTCAAATTGTAATTGTAGACCTTTATATAAGCATGCTGCTGTTGTCATATATTCGAACCTTCTTATGAAACAACTGTGTATGCTAACGACTGTTGATTTACCACTGTTCATTTTAATTATTTCACTCATTCCTAAGCATTATTATATAATTTTGTTTATCAATAACAATTTTTTGGAAGAATTTCCGGTAAGACCTAATTACAAGGAGTCGATATTTGCTGTTGTAAAAGGTGTGTTGTAGCTAAAGTCTAACAGAAGAGAGCATTTGCTGATGAATAAATGTCTGAAGATGCAAAGGTCTGCTATGGGTCAACAGATGTTAACGAACAACAGATGATATTCAATCTTAAAATGCTCAACAGAGGTTTTGATACTAACAGTGGTTGGGATAATAGCAGATGTTAGACTTACGACTGTTGAGTTACACCGATTGAAAACAACTGTTTTTGAAACTTCTGCTTGCCTAAAGTACATCCACTGCTGACTGTCATCCATTATGACAACAGAAATTCTGACGTGGGCAGATGTTAGCTAAAAATAAAACAACTGCTGAAAGTTATCATTTGTTCTCACAACTTCTGTTTATCTAACGATTGTTTGACTCACACTGTTCCCAACTTCTGTAGTCGACCAACAGAGGTTTCCAAACAACTGTCTCGGTTGTCGCAAGAGAGGTTCTGACGTGGACAGATCTTAGCCATCAAATATTTGTAACTACTGCCACGTCAGCAGTCACTTCTTCTCTCTATATAAAAGTTGTTTCATCCCTAAATCGAGGTTCTACCACTGCCGTCTCGAATTCAAAATTCTGAAAAACAGTTTCCAACATATTAAAAACTCTCCAATTTAAACCCTGTTTCATCCCCAAATCACCTTCTTCTCCGATGATGTCTCTGAACATCAAAAACCCTCACAACTACCTCCCCATCTTCGAGAAAACCAGCAAAAATACCAGTTTTCACTCAATAATTGACCTTTTAACGTCATCAAAATACAAATCAATCCTTGCTGCTGATGCTCCGGTTCATACAGAAACACTTCGACAATTTTGGTTTAATGCTGAAATAGAATCTGAAGATAATAATCCAGTTGCCATCACATCTAAGGTCGGGGAAAGTGTGGTACGAATTTCTCCCTTTACAATTTCCACTACATTTGCATTGGACGACTTGGGAGGTAAGACCAACTTTGAAAAACCTGAACTTCATACAAAGTTCATTGAAAGAGGGTATGATGCACAATTAAAGGAGGTTACTATCTACAAACCAAACTTCCCTCCGCCAATGAAATTTTTGTTTCATACACTTTTAACTTGTTTCTCAGCTAAGACAACCTCATTTAATGAGATACCTTTGAACATTCAGTATTTGGTTTATGCTATTTTAACAAAATCTGATTACAATTTATCACAAGCACTGTTCTATGATTTGTTGAATAATGTGAAAAATGTGAAAAAAAAATTAAAAAAAGGTGTTCGTAGTAATGCTTTTCTGTTGTATCCAAGACTTCTAAGCTACTACCTACGAAAACAAGTGTCACAAACAGATTTTGAACAAGGTGTAGCTTTTCAAATATAATAGTCTTACACGTAAAAATTTTACTAAACTTATGGATAAAGAGTCAAAAGTTTCAACAACAGAAACAAAGGGGGATGGGCCTGTTTTAGATGCGTCCGCATCAGTTGCTCAAACTTCTGTTGTTGAGCCAACTGCTCCTGGTGATCATGACACCACAACCAGTGTTGTGAAGCACACAACAGGAAAACGCAAAAAGAAACCTATCACATCCAAAAAGCCCACCAAAAGGAAACAAAAAAAAAGGTTCCTCTGGAAGATGAGATACCAGAGGTTAATGCAGTGACAACACAAATGTCACTTGAAACCACTGCTGCTACTTCCTCACAGTTGTTGGAAAGATCTCAATCGATCCAAACTCCTCATGTATCCTCACAAAAGGATCATGTTGTAAGCACAAGGACACTACAACATGAAGTAGACCTTTCATATTAAAATATGTTTAAAAGTCCCTCTCCCAGGGCAATCACGTTTTCTACACCACAACCCTCGACTCAAGTTCCATCATCAATATTACCTCTGTTTGAAGCAATTGAATTTCAGAAAGAAAACAGTTCCTCTAATGCACACATTACTGAGAGTATATCGCAACAAATGACTGTGTGCAAACCAATTCAATCTGCTATCCTACAAACAGTTGAGGAGGTTATCCCCGTTGAGTGTTACGAAACTCTTGGTGGTAGTTCAAGTGGAGCAGCCACTACAACTGTTGTGATCAGTTGGACAGTGGTTACATCATTAAGACCCCTTGAAGGCAACTACTGATGAGGTTACAACTGTAATCTCTGCTTCAGTGGGAAGTCCCCAGAACCAAGAAAAAGGGGCATCTGTTTCTGATGATATGGAGACTTCTCCTATTATCAAAACAAATAGAACCACTATAGGTGGGAATTCAGATGATCCTATTAAAGTAGTTGATGAATTAAGTTATAAGGATTTGATGGTTAGAGTGTCTACCATTGAAACAGATGTTGCTGAAATGAAAGAATTGATTAAGCAGATGATAGAGCTTTTTAAAAGTCAACCTACCAGACAGGAAATTGCAAATGAGCTTTGGAATTCTATGCAACCCATCCTTCAAGCTCAGAGGAATTTGGCTGAAAGTAACCGCAATTTCAGTTTGGAATTTATCATAAATTTGGTTGATGCCAGGTATAAAGACACACAAGCAGGCATTATGAACATTAAGGAACATCTGTTGAAACTTACTGGCTCCACCTCTACATCAATCTTTGAGAAAGATGATGATGATAATGATGCCAAAAAGGGGGAAAAAGATTCACTGAGAAACTTGCCACCAAATTCAAAATCTAATCCTACAGAAATTGTATCCCTTGCTCAACCTAAATCCCAACCATCTCCAAAAAAAACACCACAAAAGGAGAAAATAGTTTCCACACCATCATCACCCATTCTGTCAATAAATGCTGGGAACACAAAAGTATCAGCAGATGTTTACCAAACAGCTGCCGAGACACCAGTTGTTTCAGCAGAAGTTTGTCAAACATCTGTGATGATCATTTTCACTACACCAACCACAATCCAACCACCTCCAACGTCACAAAGATTTCCCATACATTCATCTTCACTACCAAAACATTCTCCTTCACCAGAAATCATCTCCACACGTAAGAGAAAAACTCATATTGTGTTAGAGGATGATGAGGAGATTAAATCAGCAATCCCTGTATCATCTGCCTCCATTCAAAACAGTCCATGCTCGTCATTTCCACCCAGAGAACCTACTTCATCTCTTACAATTGCTACACTACCATCAGTCATTCCTCTGGAAGCTCAATATCCGCTGGAGTTAGTCATTGTTAAAGGTGAAATTGAATCATTCTTCACAATAGAGGATCCATCTAAAAGATCATTCCCATCTCTTTATGGCTATAAGAAGCCTCAAAACATAGATTAGTATCTGAAATTAAAAGTATCACAGGCTGAGGTTATAGCAAGGGAGAAAAGCATAGGGATGGATGACAGGGAATACCAGAGGTTTTTATCATTTCAGCTTAGCAAAGTCATAAAACTTGAAGACTATGCTAGAGACGTCTGTAATTCCATGTCTGAGAGGCCAGTAATTCCTGAATTTCAGATGAAACTGAGGGATGTTTATGTTGCACACATTATGAAGTACAAACCATATAAGGCAACTGAAGATCAATTCAAAAACTGATCAGCAGATGCTCTTAGAGAAGAGATCGATAGAATCACAAAAATGAACAATGATCCTCTGGTAAAGCCAACTCCACCCAATTGGAAGAAAGTCAAAACAGTGGATTCAGATGGGGCATTGAAGTTTAAAAGAATGAGAGCAGAGCTTGTGGCTGCTGGTTATGGTCCAGCTAGATCCATTGCCAGATGGTCTAAACTGAAGATAGTTCAGACCTACAAAAAGCTGGAAGAAGTTAGAGCTGAACATTCAAATGTTCTTCAAAACCCAGTCTATCCAATAACTGCTGCTCTGTCTCTAAAAATTGATACTCCGAAAAACCTTCTATCATCATCTGATTTGTCTGAACCAATTGCAAATTTAGTTAGCAGACCAGAATCACCAAACTCATCTTCAATAATTCTTTGGCCAAGAAAACCAACTGATCCAAAAATAGTAAAATGGAAGTCATGCTCAAAAACTCAAGTATTGAATTTGATCAGATCAGATGGTAGTGTTGAAGAGATTAAAATGGATAGTGCATATAATTTGAATGCATACGATCTCCAAGATTTGTTGGACTTTCAACTTGAGAAGGATGATGAAGAAGACATGTTCTCCCTGGACTTTGAATTACAATTCAAAGGACAAATCAGGGAGATGTTGATGAGAAATAAAAATCAGTAATAAAGAAGGGTTTTCGTATCATCTGTTGTGTAGGGAGATTGTTGGATCAGCAGCTGTTACATTGTTTCTAGTAGCATATTTAACTAGATCACAACATGTAGCAAAGGACATGTTCTGCGTAACAAATTCTTGAGTGAGGTTTGATGTGTGTTGTTTAGGCAGGTGATCGTATGTTCTTAGTTAATGTTTGTTAAAACTTAAGTTGTATTCGAATTTTATTAAGTTTGTTAGACATGTTTTATATGTACTTATGTTTATAACAGTTTACATTGTCAATGAGTGGATACTCTCTTTTTTGAATAAGAGAATGGAAATAATCATATGTAACTGATGAATTTTATTAAGTTTGTTAGATATCTTTTAGACATCTTTTATTAAGTTTGTTAAATATCTTTTATTAGCTATAATAGATAACACATTTTCGTACAATATCTATACATGTATCCATATGTTCTATCTATATGTGTTATGCATGGTTTTGTAAGAAACGACCCGTGTTTGCACACGGGTCTTACCGCTAGTACTATATAATAAAAGAAACCATTAATGGGACACTTGTCATCATATTAGACTATGTCTTATAGATAATTATTATTTATATATAATCCTTCTACTAAATATTATTTAGTTTAATCTCTTATAGATAATTATTATTTATTTAATATCTTCTAATTAATTATAGATTTTTATTAACAATTGGTATTATATAAAATATCTTATCGGTTCATTTAAAGTACTTTATTTTAGTATTTGATTATTTAAAAAATATTATTATTATTATTTATATACTATCAATTAGCAATATATTTGTGCAATGATAGTTGTACAAGATGCTTTAGTCTCAAAATATTTCTTCTAAACCATTAAACTTTACGAGCATATAAGTGATAACAATGTACCTGCCATTTACATGTGCTCAATATTTTTAGAAATTTTAAAAGCTAAACATAAATTACTATATATGTTTTATTATATATTTACTTTTAGTCATTTAGATTTTAAAATCTTGATATCAGATTATCAAAGAATTTCATAACTAATACAATTAAACTTCCTAAAAGAATGATGATAAACGTGGATTAAGTTATTCCATTTATATCTTAAATCAAACAGATTATATGTTTATTTAAAAATAAAATTCGGATAAAGAGGAGTTTGATAAATCAAATTGAGATAGATAGGAAAATACATGGTTTTAAAGATATAATATTTTGATTATTTATTACATAAAATTACATTTATTCGCCTCGTACAATACATATGGTTTATATATGTATAACTTTTCAATATATAAAATTACATTTATTCAACCCATGTAATACAAGGGGTTATAACCTAGTCTAATAATAAAGGATTTCATTAATTTCACGTGTCACTTTCTCCTTTAATTCATTATTAATATCTAGATTAATATATATGTGAGATTATTATATCTAATTAATATTATTGATATATAATCTTTATAAGAATCTTTAATTTTATTTTATTTTTCACTTATCTCTTATTTATTTAATAGCCTTTTTAATTTTTTTTTTTTTTTTTGCTTATTAATAACTATTTAATACCAATAGGGTGGTGGTTTATTAACAAAAACAAGACCAAAATATAATATTGATAAAAACGAACTAAAATGATGAATTAAACAAAAATGAAGATGGTAGACATCATTACATCAATATTATCAATATATAATATTGATAAAAACGAACTAAAATGATGAATAAAACAAAAATGAAGATGGTAGACATCATTACATCAATTGACATACGGAGTGAATTCTTTTGAAGATTAGAAAATAAGAACTTGTTAATAAGTTAAAGATTATTTAGAGTAAATTACTTTTCAAGTCCCTGCATTTTAGTGGTTTTAACCAGTTGAGTACAAAATCAAAACGTTTAACGTCTTGAGTCCCTAACCATTCATTTTATTACGTTTTGAGTTCAATTTTGTTAAAAAAGTTGACTCAAAAGGTTAAAATTTGGAATCAAATAGTTATAAAAAAACTGTCTAGGGGCTTAGGGCGTTAAATATTTTGATTTTGGACTCAAATGCTTAAAACCACTAAAACACAAGGACTAAACAAAATTACAAATATAAAATCATTGTTTTATTGACAATAACAAAGTCTTAATTTTTTCAAAAAATAATTCAAAAAATATATAACTAAAAACATATGACATTATAATAAAGTTAACCGATTTATCATCATACAAACTCCCAACTATTCAATCATATTTTTTTCTATCTTATATTAACTAAATAAATAAAAATAAATATTAAATCTTATGGTTATAAAAAAAGGTCTATGAACTTAGGGCGTTAAATATTTTGATTTTGAACTCAAATGGTTAAAACCACTAAAATACAAGGACTAAACAAAGTTACAAATATAAAATAATTGATTTTATTGACAATAACAAAGTCTTAATTTTTTTTAAAAATAATTCAAAAAATATATAACTAAAAACATATGACATTATAATAAAGTTAACCGATTTATTATCATACAAACTCCCAACTATTCAATCATATTTTTTTCTATCTTATATTAACTAAATAAATAAAAATAAATATTAAATCTTATCCTACTTTAAATATTGAATAGAATACTTCTATTTTTTAATAAAATATTATCCTTAATTTTAAATTTTTAATTTAAAATATTTTAAATAACCAAATTATTTATCACCAAAACCAAACTTTATATTAATATATCGTTTATTTTTATTTTCATTATTAAAAAATTATGATAACGATTTTATTACATAATTTTTAAACAAATTGTATATAACTTTCAGTATTACTTTATATATAAAATTAGATTTTTTACGTGTTTTTTAAATATAATTTATATTTTATCACTCAAATGGCTGCTTATTTGCTTCTTAAATAACATGTTTGACCACTATATCTTCTTTTCGATACTCATTTCTGCAATCACCATATCTATCATGTACTGAGTATATCCATTAGTTTTTTTAAATATATTTTTTCTTATTATTTGGTATGTAAAATCATATTTATTCAAGCCGTGTAATACACGAGTGTTTTTAAAGATATAACTTTTTTATTAGTTGGTAAACAATATTACATTTATTCAACCCGTGTAAGACACATGGTTTTAAAGATATAACTTTTTTTATTATTTAGTATATATAATTACATTTATTCAACCCGTACAATACATATGATTCTTATAGATATAACTTTTTATTATTTAATATATAAAATTACATTTATTCAACCCGTGAAATAAATGAGATTTTTAAAAATATATTGATTTATTATTAGTATATATAAAATTCATTTATTCAACGTGTGTAAGAGACGCGGTTATAAGCTAGTGACGGTAATAAACCCAAGAATATTCGACCATGCGTTAAGGAAAAATCCTACACCAAATCAAATTGTTCAAGTCAAACACGGCGGCAAGGCACCCCCACCCCCTACGTACCGGTATTTGGGTTTGGATCATCATATAAACATTCTCCCCTCAAACCAGAGGCCACACCATCCATCCACCCCTCACCGGAAAACCCAACAAATTTCATCCGATCTTTCAATTTACACCCAAAGATCGACCCTTTCATGGATCAATCGTCCTCAAACTCTTCACACACAGTTGGGTTTTTCGTTCTTGATTCCTTTCTTGCTTCAAAATTAGGTTTTTCTCGGTACCCTCTTCATCATCTCCCCTGTATTTCCTTCTAACGGTTTTCTTCACAACCTTTCATCAATGGGTAAACAACGTAAGTATTGTATTGTTTGTTTTTGTATAATTTGCCAATTTATTCATGTAATTTTGTGATTTGGGTTGGATTTTATTGAATTAGGGTTTTCTTTGATCAATTGGTTTCTGATTTTGGGTTTAATTGAATTGGGTCAAAGTTTGACTTAAGTTTGAGATGATGGGTGTGGGGTTTTACAGGTCGTGTTCAGAGGAAGAATGCTGCAATGCTTGATGATGATGATACCGATAGTGTCAGTTCTTCGTCGACTAGCCGGTCGGAGCAGATGATGGGGACGGGTGGGGAGGATGTGCTCACCGATAAAGAGAGTGTGCTTGATCAAAGTTTAGATGCTTTGTTTGAGAAAAGGTATTCTAACTATTGTATATGTAGTTTTATTGGAAACTAACTAAATTGCTTGTTTAAATGCAAATAATTAAGATGATAGTTGTTGTATTTCAAGAAAATCGAGTAATTTTACTTATGGCATTTGCATCGGCATACTTTAATGTTCGTTTTGCATTTTATTATGAATTGTTTTAATTTGTTTGTGTGTTTAAAGGGGGTCAACAAGGGAGAAGGCTTTGGTGGCAATCATAGAGGGTTTCAGTAGCAACTTGCCTCATGAATTTGTCGAAAAGAAGTAAGAACATTTGTGCGTTTATGCCTTCTTCATTATGTTTATGTGTTCATTTATGAAAATTTGTGAGTCTTTATCAAAAGTAAGAATATCTAGATTGTTTACTTAAGTAACAAATTTCTTCTGGAAGTTACAATTAACCAATTTTTTTTTTTTTTTTTTGTATTTTCTTGGTTAGATTTGCAACAATGCTGCATCAGTGTCTGAATTCTATCAAGAAGGGCTCTGCAAAAGAGATAGCTTTAGCATCACATGCCATAGGTACATTTCAAAGCTTCTTTTTTCGTTAGTTAATATTGATTTAGTTATTATAAATTTATAATCGAGTGTTATACAACATGGTTTATTTATTCTATTTTACGGTAACAGGATTATTGGCTCTAACTGCTGGTCCTGGTAGGAAATCTCAAGAAATACTAGAAGAAGCAATTGCTCCCATTTCAGAGGCTCTCAAATCTCGTTCCGATTCATCAAAGATAGCATCGGTAGATATGCATATAACCTCGTCTCTTTTTATGTTTTTTCCCAGTTTAATAATATTAATTCGATGATTTATTTATTCTGTTTTGTGGGTGATATTGATTATAGTTGCTAGATTGTTTGGCTGTGATCACTTTCGTTGGTGGAAATGAAGCAGAAGAAACCGATAAGTGCATGCAAATAATGTGGCAAGTTGTCCACCCTAAATTGGGTCCCAATGTATGCATCTCTTTGTATGTTCATTAAACTATCGTTTGTTTACTTTATCACGGTATTCTAAAACTATGCAAATTTTAGGTCGTTGCCGCTAAACCATCACCGCCAGTAATAGCCGCCATGGTATCCGCTTGGTCACTTCTCCTCACAACAATGGATGGTTCAACACTTGATCCCAAAAGTTGGCAAGGGTAACAGATTCTGACCCGTTTGAAATAAAACACAACCCAAGTCGACCCATTTAGGTTAACGGGTTGAACTGTGAGCTTTACATTTGTATAATCATGCAGGTCAATTTCTTATCTTTCAACTCTTTTAGAGAAAGACGACAGATCTGTTCGTATTGTTGCCGGCGAAGCACTCGCACTTATTTTCGAAATCGGAAATCTTGAAAAATTTTCCGTCCAAGATGTTACGCATATTCAAGGTCTGAAAGCTAAAATCTTGAATCAAGTTAGGAATCTTTCTGTTGAAGCGGGCGGGAAGGGTTCTGCGAAAAAGGATCTTAACAACCAACGGAACACATTCCGGGACATTCTAGAATTTCTTGAGGTATTTTGTAGCTATAATATCTTAAAAACGTTGTGTTTGTGGAATGGTGTTATTAACGGTTTTTATATTTCTTTTTGTAATAAATAGGATGGGTATTGTCCAGAAACTTCGGTGAAGATTGGAGGAGAGTCGCTTACCACCACAACATGGTGCCAGTTGGTACAGGTTTGTATAATGTTGCTTTTTAACCATATATATATTTTAAATTTGACCTGTTTTGTGATGAAATACAAGCCAAATCGACCCGTTTATAATTAGATGGTCGAAATTATCTTGTATTATTTTATATACCTGTGTCTTTCATGTTCTGAAATTTCCATTTATTGACAGCTTAACTTTATCAAGCGTTTTCTCCGAGGAGGATTCATCAAACACATGCAGGTTTGATCCTTTTTAGTAGTTATTTTATTTATTAACTATTTTTTTCCTTCCAATTATTTTTTAATTAATAGATGATTTTATTTGAACAGGAAAATGAATTTCTTCATGAGGTGTTTGACTTCACACCAAAGAAAAACCTTCATCCCGGTGGAGATCGTGTATCTGGGACTGAGAAGGTTTGTTGATACTAAAATATAACATTATTTTTATAAATTTTTTAATTATAATTTGTTACTGCTTTCCTTCCAGAGTGATAAGATTCATATGGTTATGGATTAATAATTTTTTTAATAACATTAGTAATTACATAAACAAATCAAAACAAATAGTCAAAACACTTTCTTGTTAACATGAATCTTGTTACTTTTTCGCATACTTAGTTCTTAAAGAACCTTTTTATCCTGGTACAGAGGATGTACAAGTCTCCAAATTCGGCTCTTAATAAAGCGAGGACACAATATCTGAATAAGCAGCGAATGTTGTCACAGGCAAGTCCTTCCTGGTTTATTTATAAGTTCTACGCTTTGGGTAGCAAACTCGTGTGACACTTGAACATCAAAGCAGATTCTTTAATAAAACTAATGTCAATTAATTTTATTTGGTGGTATTTTTTTGAGCAGGATAAAAATGCGGGTCATTATGCTTCGGGGTTTGATGATTAGTGAAAAGCTGCAGCGCGTTGCTACAATTTTGGAACCTTATTTTATCCAAGATTATGCAAAGGCTAAAGTTATATCTGTGGTAAATCCATCAACCATATAATTAAAACTTGTTACTATTTGGTGGTAGAAGGAGTTGGGTAGAAGTTTTTTATGCATAATTCGAGGCTTCACTTGTATTGAAAATGTTGAGGTATATTGATAGGGTGGTAAATGGATCAGATGTATGGGTAAATTTGACTGAATTTATAAGGAGTGTCCGATCTTAAATATTATTATTTGTCTAATGTTTCTTGAGATTGACCTTTGAATATTTGATTTGAGAATATGACTAAGTGGGATTGTCCCAACTAAACTAAAAGGGAACTAGATTTAAGTATCTGGGGTCGTTTATACAAAGAGATGGTGACATAGATAGTGATGTAACCCATCGCATACAGGCTGGCTGGTGTAGATGGAGGGCAGCCAGTGGGGTATTATGCGATAGGAGGTTCCCAACTAAACTAAAAGGGAAATTTTACAGGGTAGCAGTTAGGCCAGCTATGCTTTATGGAACAGACTGTTGGGCTATCAAGAAGACACAAGCGCGTAGGATAGAGGTAGCAGAGATGAGGATGCTGAGGTGGATGTGTGGACACACGAGGTTAGATCGGATTAGAAATGTGGTTTTTAGGGATAGATTAGGAGTAACTAGTATATCGGAGAAGATCAAGGAGGGGAGATTGAGATGGTTTGGGCATGTGAAGCGGAGGGAAACGACGGCACCAGTTAGAGTAGTGGAAACTCTTACTGTGGAGGGGAAGAGAGGTAGAGGCAGACCCAAACTGACATGGGATGAGCAGATCAGGCATGATTTACTAGAGTTGCATCTTTCTGAGGACATGGTCCAAGATAGGACTTCGTGGAGGCGTAGGATTAGGGTTAAGGACCTATAGAGGATATGGCAGTAAGCTCTTAGGTGTATTTCAGGGATGTAGGTTTCTCTTATTCTTTAAGTGACTTTTCCGGTGATTGCCTTCTTGTGTTTATGCATAAATGATGGTGTATGCTATTTTACATGATTTACAATATATTGTGCCACTCTGTTCACTCTCTTGGTATGGGTGACTTCTTATTTCTATATTCTTTCTATTCTTTCTATACTCTTTGACTTGGTGTGTTGGTTTGCTATTCGTTTTCGAGTCGAGGGTCTCTCTGGAAGCAGCCTCTCTATCCCTATGGATAGAGGCAAGGACTGTCTACATCCCACCCTCCCCAGACCCTATAACTAGCTTTGCTATTTGTGGGATTTACTGGGTATGGTTGTTGTTGTTGTTGTACTAAGTGGGATTGTCATTTTATGAATGAGCATTTGTTAACAGGTACCGGTATCGAATTTCTGTAGTGAATTTTCAGCATGGATTTGATACCTACTTTTTGGTGTTTACAAGTACTTTCAGTTCAGTACAGTATGGTACATGCATTTTTTTAGCTTCAAACACCGATACCGTACTGTACCATACCTAACATTTTGGGTACCGGTACCCAATTTTTGCGATCTTCAGGATCAGTATTGTTGGTAGAAATACTGAGCTCATCCCTATTCATATTAGATCTAAAATTGTTGCATTTCACACACCATCACTTAATGACGTTTCTACGTATCAAACTAAACATTATATACATTTTAAGCTATTGATGTACACATACCATCACTTAACTATTATTTATGTTCATTATAATTATATTTCATATATAACATTTAGCTATATTTATGGCAATAAGTTTATATAGAAATTAATTTTCTCTTCGACATAAAATATTATTGCTATAGTTTCATTTAAACCCTTAGATATATATGAGGTTGTATGAGTAGTCTTGTAAATGAACCGAACAAACACAAACATGGGCAAGAACATGAACATGTAATTGAACAAATTTTCTAGTTCATGTTCATTCATTAAGAAAATAGGCATGTTCGTATTCGTTTATATTCATTCATTTAAACGTCTGAACGAAAGTTCACAAACGTAAATGATATAAACAACATAATAACAAACATAAACGAACACAAATGAACATAATTGACCAAACATAAATGGACACAAACATAAAGTAGCTTTTTTCTATATAGAAGTAAGTGATTAGTTACCGTAAGGCTATAGGGTGTGGTCACGACCCTCCACATAGTCGTCATGTTATTCACCTCTAATCCACTATTCAAAACTAGGGATGGCAAATCTCGATCCCGTCCCAATCCCGAAAATCCCGATCCCAAATTTCGCCAAAACTGGGTACCGATACCGAAATATGTCGGTATGGTATCGGTATTTGAAGGTAAAATTCGGTATTTTACCGACACCGTACCGAACCGGTACCGATACCGAAAATGCCAAAAAGTGGATACCGTTTCCGGTACCGAAAAAATTCAGTACGGTATTTTCGGGATCAGGATCGGGACGGGATCAGGATTTGATACCAAATGCTCATCCCTATTCCAAACCATTACCCTAAGGATGTGGTCATGATCCAAACCACTATCCCCTTTATCTCTTTTGATTTATTTTGTCTAAAATCATCAAATGGGAGGGCCGTGGTTGTAGTGGTTTAATCCATGGGAACCACCATGATTTAATGAGGGGTGTGGTGTAGTGCATGAATAATGATCCTATGTAGCAAATTATGACCCAACCATGACCCCCATACCCCTTAGCCTAAGTTTCATTGGAAAACCAATTTTTTATTACTCCCAAATCCCAATTACTAATTAGTTATACTGATATATATATTTACGTAAATATTTACGTAAATATAACTAGTTATGTTTATATTAAAATTTAAATGAACATATATAAACGAACGCAAGTAAACAAACATAAATAAATGAACAAAAAAAATTGTTTATATTCGGCCGTTTATTAAACAAAATCATATATCAACATATACGAAGTTCGTATAATTGATTATTCTGTCTTTAGTTTACTGAAAGGTAACAACTCGTGCAACCTTTTCGTTGCTGGATTACCTACATACCAACAATAAGTTTTATATGTTTTTATGAATGACAATGCTTGCTCACTCCTAATTACACCAAATTAATTCTAAACTAATCTCAAGCAAGTAAACAACCCAAGCAAGTTTGATCATTTGATACTTTTTACTAAAACAAGTAAACGACCTGTTTTGACTGGAGTCCGGAGCTAAATTTTTCTGACCCGAACTCAATGATTACCCGCTACCCCTACCCAACCGTTTTATGAGGCTTACAACAAAGTTATGACAGTCAAATGGTTGCACACACTTATTGGGTCCTTGCAACTCAAAGCTTTTAACTCAGCTAAAAAAAAAAAAAAAAAAAAAAAAAAAAAAAAAAAAAAAAAAAAAAAAACTTTTACTTTGCGCCTTCAGCTAGTTTGACATAAGGTGTGAATCACATGTTTAAATTGTAAGCCACTTATTTTAAGATTTAGATTCTACCTTCCTATGGCTAGGGCCACACCATTATAGAGTAGTCAAATAATGCACATAAAGCTATTATTACCCACGTGTTTGTAACTTCTGCACCTAACATTGTTGACTTGTGAGGATGTAGACATTGTCATCAAAAACTTTCAAACTGTATTATAATCTTTGAATCCAACAATATAGAACTGAAGATGGTTGTTTACTATAGGAAACATAAATCACAGTATTTAAAGAAACCACATTTTGACTCTTAGATCATATTCGAATGACTAAGATCTTCCACTATCATTCCTCTTTCATATACCGCAAGCAAAAAAAACTATAAATAACGACGTTTTACGAATGCCCTCAAAACCCGCCGAGTCCAGAAAGGTGTTTTTTCATAGCTTGGTCTTTCCTATAGTTGTTACTCCTCCCACCTCCTCTCCGCCCGCCTCTCCCTCTACCACCTCTACCCCGTTCACCAATAGCCCCGTTACTATCCTCCCCCCCTTCGTTTGACTCCGTCACATTTTGTTCTTTTCCAATATTACCCCTACCCCATCCTCTCCCTCTCCCACGTCCTTCCCCTTCGTTTGACTCACTCACATTTTGTTCTTTTCCAATATTGCCCCTACCCCATCCTCTCCCTCTCCCACGTCCGCCTTGCTCATCGTACTGCCCTTTGTTCGATTTCACAGGGGCATTAACGTCTTTTTTGTCCATGTTCTGTTCACCAACATATTTTCTTTCGTTTACTTCCATCACCTTTTGTGCCGCACCTAATGGGAAATTACCTCCACGACCGAGCCCATGAATCAGTTCTTTCTGTGCTTGATTCACTATCGACGCTTCGTTGTAATTCGCAGCCGCCACTGAGCCCGATACTTTATAACTATAATTCTTACCATCTTTCACGTAAAATTGTGGCTTTTGTCTTGACCCCCATTTAGACGCTTCAGAAGCCGAAACCTCATTAGAGGTTACCTTTTCACTAAAATCGTCAAGTCCTGCATCACCGACGCTTAAACCAAGATCATCAAACGAATCATCGTATTCATCTTCATACTCGAGAAGTGATTTAAGAGCAAAAGATTTTGATGTTTCGTCTTTCAAATTAAGAATTTCGGAATCGGGCACGTTCCCTGTAGATTTCCGTACAAATCTTCCTACCGAAGACAATGACGTCGAAGATGGACCCTCTATACGTGGCTTCGGCGGTATATAATCAAGTTCGGGTTCAACTAACTTCCCTTTTCCTTTATCTTTTTTGCCAACCGGAGGTGTGGCGGTTTTGGGCGGCATCACCGCTAGAGAAGTATCAAGAGATTGAAGATCCTTATCGAGAGTTCCTTCTAGAATCCTCTGAATAACTTCCTCGGGGTTGTCATTATACACGTCAAGACAAGCGGAAATGAATCCATTACCGTAATCAGGAAACAAGTCTTTCACTTGACTGATTTTCGATTCCGTTATCGCATTATCTTCATCCATTTCAACCACCTTATTTGACGGCAAAAGCAATACATTCGCGCCATTAGCAACCGATATAATTCCAGAAAGAAACCGCAATTGTTCATCATCCATCAAGATCCACCCTTGATTCCTTAATAACTCGAGTCTGCTCATTAACTGGTAACTCTTTTCAACACTTTGTAGCAATGACATTGCGTTCTTACCCTCGTGAACGGTTGAACATTCTTCGCTTATTTCCCGAAACGTCTGAACCAGAATGTCGGAACGGATAACCGGATCTTCCACTTGAGCTGGGAATATCTTTGACGAAGATGGAAAATAAACGCTTTCGTTAAACACTTCTTCACTTAAGTAACTAAAATTCAGTAAATTCCAACTAAATTTAACTATTCTAGATGCTAACATCTTCAGACTAACGACAACTTCCACTAGTTTATCTTTTTCTGCGGTAAATATTATTCGAAACCCTTGCTGCAAAGCTGGCAATAAAGAATCATGCAGTCTTGCAAAGATTTTCACCATTTCATCACTTCCGTAACTGCAACAAAAATAAAATAAAAATAAATATAAAAAAAACAAAAAAAAAAAAAAACAAAAACACAATTGGTTGTATGATTCTTGGCGAAAAGTGTTTACCTTGTTTCAACAGGGGACGAAAAATAGACCGCTGCGTGATTGTAAGCGGTAACTAAAGCGTCCATTGATACAATAGCATCGTTTATAAAATCCATTATCTACAAACAAGGAAAATGTAAAATATACAATAGCATCGGTTATAAGTGAATGAGATTCCGGTCAAAGATAGTCAAGTGACCTCAAGATAATCTGTCTGAAGTTGAGTGAAACTATTGTCTTGGGCTTCACGGGATGAAAATAGAACCTAACGGATAAAAAATTAAGCTATTTAATATGTGTAATTGATGAAAGATGAGCACGTTTATAGAAAAAAATGAAATACCTCTAAAGAGGTGGTGCAGCGCTCATACATGGTATGAACTATGTTAAGAAAATGAGAAATAGCAGCGGTAAAACTGTCGTGGATCAAAGGCTGGGACTTTATCGCGTTAGTAACCTGAGAAAGAGAATTAAATATATAGGTGAGAGACTATTTAAACGACACTAGAACATAAAATTTGTTGAGATAAAAAAGGATGGTAAATCATCTTCTTCTAAATAAACAAACCAAAATGACCACTTACAATTAATCGAGTCAGCTCTTCATTCTCATGACCATATATGGCACATATATCTAGCAACTTAGGCAAGTCGAGCAACTTCTTTTCCTGCAAAATGACTACATGCATATCTTGTAAACAATGATGTGATAAAATATTAACCTCTCAATAAATGAATAGCTTTCATAATCAAATGCCGTAAAAATTTAATAAGTTGGAACCCCAAAGGGTGTTATTTGAAAACTTATTTACCACAAGGGGTTGTTTTACAAATATTTACCAAAATGGGCTGTTTTATAAAAAAAAAAAGAAGAAGGAAAATAGCGAGGAAGAAGACGATGGGATGGTTGGGGGATTTTTCTATTTTCCTTTATTTTTTTTATAAAACAACCCATTTTAATAAATATTTTTTAAACAACCCGTTTTGGTAAATAAGTTTTCGAATAACACCCTTTTGGGAAAAGAAACTCAAATACTTCAAAATCATTTCCCTAGCATATTTGAACTTCTTGTGTGTTATATTAATAGCCTTATATGTATATCATGTATCACTTCAAATTACATAGCTTTTAATAACTTTGATACTTTGGTATTGTTGTCCCAATGGCAAGTCAAATAATTATGAACTACTGAACTATAATTGGAAAAGAGTAAAAAGGTAAACACACCTGCATGATCTCTTGCACTTAGACTATCGGATGCCTTAGCACCAGGATCCCGATTCGAAGACCTTCACAGAAAACATTATGCAACCATGAAGTAAATGATACTACCAAAATGACGATTGAACTCAAAAACAAAAAAATAATAAATAAATAAATAAACATACATGCGGTAAAGAATCATAAACACGCGTCGGTTTAGCTCATGCTCACCGACAATCACTCCTGCAACTATTCCCTTGGCTCCACGATAAGGAAAGTCATACCATCTACTTCTATACTTCAAGAAACTTTCAAGAAAAGCATGAAGCGAAGTATCACTAGCCACTGAAATCAAAACAAAATGAAAAACACCAAATTAGTGATATGATTTTAGATGATAATGTGTTTGCACAAAACATGATACACCAATGCAATGTTATTGAAACACCAATCCCTTATTTTTATCTGGCCATTACCGCATTTTGATCCACTTACAAATGCAAAAAAAACATGCCAACTAGTCAAAAGTTGTGCTAAACGTACCCCACCCCCTTCTATTTTCTTTACTGTTTGTACCCCTTCCACCTCTTTACCCTGTATGCCATAGTTGTCAATAGCAACTATAGCACGCTATGTAGCAATGCGCCCATAAGGCGCTATAACGTGTTTAGCCGTTAGCGACTTTTCTGTATTTTTTTATTGTTTTTATAAATATAAATAGCGAAGCCCATTAGAGTTTTTTGTTGCACGATTGAAAAAAGAAGCGTATTTAGATGAAATACACAAGTAAAAATAGCGAATTTTGATAAAATATACATGAAAATATATTTCTAAAATTTTATATTATATCGCTAAACATGAACTAACGTGCGCTATTTCATTGCTATCGTTACATAGCATATTGGTAGCTTAACGTTATTTACCGCTAGTCAATCACATAAGCAACATACACAACTAAATCAAATGTGTTCTAAAACCAAGGAAGATCAACCAATGCAATAACAACCAAACATAAAAAAAAAACTTATAACAATCAAACCAATGCACAAGTAACCAACAACAACAAAATCAAGAAGTCAAATAACCTTGTTTCCAAAAATCTTTAGCATTAAGCTTGAGCAATCTAGAACACTCTCTATTCAACAAATCAACAACTCTCTGAGACTCCACCGGATCCAAACCCCCTTCTTCAGCACCTAAACCCGCCGCAACCGCTTCATCCTGCGGCAAGTAATTTACAAAACTGCCACCATCATCACCACTTTGGGGTCTACTAGACGATAAAGATTGTTGCTTTCGAAGAGAATCGGAAAGGGTCGGATTGGGGTTTGGGTTTTGATTGAGGGGTTGGGACGATTTGGGTACGAATCTTTGTTGGTGGGTTTTGTTCTTGGTAGAGTATCGTTGATGGTTTGACATTGAGAAGATGGATGGTGGTCTGTGATTTTGTTAGGGTTTTAGGGGATCAAGATGGTGATTCCGTAAGAAGCGTAGATGTGAATTATGGGTTGCCAATCTCGATTTCGACGGTGTATGAATGTTCGAAGAAATTGGGTAAAAAGGAGACACGACATTAAGTTTTTAAGAATAACTAGTATTTTGCCCGCCGCGCGTTGCGGCGGCGCGCGATGGGTGAAAACATATAGTAAGACAAAACACGATTCGTAAAACGCAGTGCGTGAAAGACAATTACAAAAAAAATGTGTAAAACACAATGCCTAAGACATTTCGTAAAACACAATGCATTACAATTGCAATTTTTTTAAAGTTGGGCGGGTGTAAAAATAGGGGTGAGCATAAATAGGTCCGACCCGAAAAGAACCGAGAACCGAACCGAAAAGTACCCGAAACCGACCCTACTATAATATATAGGGTATTTGTTCGGTTCTTGTAAATGTTGTATTTCGGGTATCGGGTCGGGTCGGGTACGGAACAACAAAGGACCGAAGCCAACAATCTGGAACCGAGTCAAATGTGCGATTCTGTGACAAACAACATATATGGGCCAAAGCCCATTAGCCTAACTTAACGTCTTAACCTATATCGATTATAACAAACAGTTGCTAACATATCATCCTAACTAAATGCAATTCTTCAATAAATCTTCAATAATTTTCATCAATTTTGGAAGTGTTGCTGCTTCACGAGGTTGAGGTACGTGGTTCCCTGAAACTATGCAGTAAAGATTCAGCGATTAGTTTATATATCAATAGAATAATCAATGGAATTGGAGGTGTATCATCCCAATCGGACCTGCTGCAAACGAATAAATGATAACAAGAATGAAGAAAGTGAATGCTCTATCACCCCAACTGTAATCCTCACCAACCAGTGTTCTCAAACCACTAGCCATGGCAACTGTCAAGAGGTAGTATGTGAACTCTGTACAATCAGAAACATGAAGGAACTTTAAAGATGAACTTTAGCCATGGCAACTGTGAAGAGGTAGTATGTCAACTGTGAAGATGCATCGACACATTTTCAAGATGATTCGTACCTTTTCCTCTGTCTTCTCAAGATGATTAATAACATGAAGGAAATTTAAATTGGAATAGAGGTCGGGTCGGTGTTTATCTCCTGGACCGACATAACCGAATGTGTACATACCCGGAACCGACCCTGTATTGTCGGGTAGCAATTCGGTTCCCTCATTTATGTATTTCCGGTTCTCGGGTCGGGTTCTTATAGGGTCGGGTCGGGTATGGACTTTTGCTCACCCCTATGTAAAAATGGAGTAATAGTGCAAGAGATAAAAAAACAAAGTCTAAAAAAGACAGTGGTGGCGAAAATGTGTAAAAGATGAGGGATGTTGGTGGAAATATAAAAGAAGAGGGTTGGTGGCGTAACTGTGTAAGAGCTAAGGGGGTAATGGTGGAAAACCAAAGTAGAGGGTTGGTGCTGGCAAAGTTTGAAAAATGAAACGTAAAGTTAAAAAGTAGATGAAAACTGAAAATTGCTAACGTAAAGTTAAAAAGTAGATGAAAACTGTAAATTGCAAAAGAAGTTAGTATTTAAGAAACAACACACAAAGCATAAGGGCCGAAAACGTAAATTAAGAAAAAAAAGGAAAATCAAATGTTGGCAGCAAAAGACAAAAAAAAAAGAAAAAAAATAAAAAAAAAGGGAATCACCGACCTAGCCTTTTAATAGTATGTATAATAAGATTGCATTTTTGTTAACATATCATGGATTTTATGTATGGGTGTTAGCAAATGGACTCTCATTTTTTTTTTAATAAATTTTACGGGTTGCACTTCCAGCCTGAAGTTTGTAAACAAATACAATTAACTCTTGTATTTCATAATTTTTTGAAAATTTGTATTAGGAAAAGATAGAAGAGAATATGTTTAATTAGGGGGGAAATAGCCAAAATAGCCAGGACTTTTCCTAAGTTTCAATAATAGCCAATTCAAACGTCTCAATAAGACTTTTCCTCAAACCTGAAACGTCTCAACCAGCAACCAGCAACCAATCCACGAAAGCCACGTGTCCACAAAAAAATAAACAATAAACAAGTAGGCGTGGTACACTGTGCACATGATGACAGTCTTGTCTTGGGAAATACCATAAACTCTCTCTCTCTCTTGTCAAGTTGTCAGTCATTTTTTGTAAAACAATGGGCAAATACCACTCGGTGCCCACGAATTCCCATTATTTACAGCACATACTCAGTCATATATACATCCAGACCACCCATTCATTTCTCTCTCCACAACTACTATTACTCTTTCTTCTTCACCCAGCACCACCACCACCCTTACTGAGCACCACCACCACCACCCTAACCGAGCACCACCACCCTCACCGAGCACCACCACCCTCCACCGAGCACCAGCACCCTCCACCCACCACAACCACCACCGTAAACCACCACGGCACGGTCACATACCAACCAACCACCACCATCACCTACCAACAATCATCACTCTCCGCCCACCACAACCATCACCCACCACAAAAACCGGTACTAACCGCAAGCCCCATCACCGTCTCAAAACCATATGGGTTTTATCACCATCTGGGTCGATAACTTATAAAAGAGAGGTGAATAAAAAATACCGGAACTTTTTTTGATGAACAGAAGCGAACCAGGGAGTTGATGAAATGCTGGTTATGTCTTTTTGGTGAAGAAGGAGAACTAAAGGAAATGTATTTTTTCTATTTATTTTAGCTCCTATTCCACCACAACCATCAGGGTTACTGTACGGGTATACACTTCTAGCTCCAATAAAGTAATAAAGGCCGGTGTCAGTCGGGGGTCACCTGAGACGTTTCAACCGTACCGGAGAGGATTGCTGGAAAACGAGCGGAACAGAAGACGTTTCACCTGAGACGTTTCAGGTTCTGAGACGTTTCAGCACTTGTGGACACGTGGCTTTCGGTGGATGGCTGATGAGGAAACGTCTTTGAGACGCGTGGGAATTCGTGAAACCCCTCTTTGAGGGGTTTCAGTTGGCTATTTTTGAAATGTTGACTAAGAGGGTGTTTGGGATTATGTTTTGAAGTGATTATTTGATTATTGCGTTTGTAAAACATAAATAATCTAAAAAAGTGTTTGGATGAAAAAGTGATTATCTGCCTCCAAAATGCAGTTTTGGAGAAGCATGTACCTACATTATTTTTCAAAACGCAGTTTTGAAAACGCAAAATCTATTTTGAAAACGCATAATCTATTTTGAAAACGCAATACCAAACACCCCCTAAGTCTTGGCTATTTTGGAGATTTCCCCTTAATTAGGGCGAAGTCGCGTTGCACGAGTCACTTACTCCCTTTGCCACTTGCAAGCTTGTTTTCTTCATCTTCTTCAGGTGCGACTCTAGGGTTTCATATGCTGATCGAATTTTAGGGTTTTAATTCCGAAATACCTTTTCTATTTCTAATTGATCGCTATATTCTAGGATATGGCAGAGCCTTCCAAAGTCATTCACGTCCGGAATGTTGGTCATGAGATTTCGGAGGTTTCACTTCTATCTCTCTTCTTACCTAGTTGTAACATATAATATGGACTCTTCTATTATTATATAATAATACAACCAAGGTTTATTATACCCCTTTTTATGTGTTGTTTTCATAGGAAGGAATTGAGTTACTAGATCTTAGTTAGTTAACTTAAACAAAATCATTCGTGTGAAAAGAGAAAGAAACTTTAACAAAACAATAAAGAATTGATAAAAAAACAAACAGGAAATGAACAAAAAAAAAAGAAAGGGTAAACAATTGAACAAAATAATAATATATAAAAGGTAAAGGGTGGAATTTAAAAAATTATAAAAATGATATTTTTGGAAAGGGAGGTATAACAGTAATAGTGGAGGTGCATTTAGCCACACCCTTTATGTATTTTTGTCGATTCAAGAATTGAAATCCTCAAACTTACGCTCTATTCCCGAGTTAACTTAACGAGGGATAAGAAAAGAAAGTAAAAGCGAGAAAGGAAAGGACGAGAAAGGAAAAAAAAAAAAGATGTCTTTCCCACCGTTTCCTCCCAAATCGGGAGGAAAGAAAAATTAAAGAATTTAGTCTAGTTTTCCTTTCATTTCCTTTCTTAAATGAAACTCGGGAACACGCCATGTTTTATTTTCCTTTCTTTTCCTTCCTTAAACGAAACTCTGGAACACAAAATATTTTTACTTTCTTTTTGTTTCCTTTCCTTTCCTTCCGTTAGTAAACTCTGGAACACAGTGTTAGGGTGGAGGTGGTCACTGGTGTGTGTGAAGCGTGATATGTTTTTATTAATATTTTGAGCCCATTTTACGCATTAATCAATTTTTAAATTTATAAAACACGATATTAAACTAACACTAAACACACACTTGGACAAGTGCACCCATCGTGAGCGTAGTATAGTGTTGGTAAGATACCGAGGTCGTCCAAGGACACAAGAGCTTTTAATACCGGTTTATCCTCAACGTCTAATCGATCTAAATTTTTGAGAAATTTGAAACATAAAAAATAAAACAAAAAATGAAAAGATAAATAAAATAAAAACAGATAGACAAGATAGAATCACTTGGATTCAACTCGTTTTTAATGTATCCTTTTGATGATTTTCGCACTTTCGGACTTTTTAAGAGATTATCTTAGTTATAGTAGTAGGCCCCTCTTTTGAAGGTGATGTTACCCTCAACCCAGTGGTTTGAGTCAGCAGGGATACAATCCCAAAGGGTCGGAATATTGAAAGACAATTAAGTTAGTTATTAATGCGAAAAATGGTAGGCCCCTCTTTTGAAGGTGACGTTACCCTCGGCTAAGTGGTTTGTGTCAACAAGGATACAATCCCAAGAAGCCGATTTAAAGTATTAATAGTAATTTACATATGAGGGGTTCAAGTTATTCGCACCCCCGCCATCCAATACCAGTGGGTATTGAAGGAGGTCCTAGTAAGCTTAAACCAGGTTCTCGCATGATCTATACACTGAAGGAGACAAGAACTTTACCAAACCATCCCCCGACCAGGTAGTCAACGCGCTTTATATAGACCGTAAAGACACGAATGATGACAACATTTACTTTATATAGACAGTAAAGTAACCTCAAGACACCATGAGAAAATGATAAAGAAAATTCACCTTCAACATAAGAAACTAGTTATTAAAGTCATTAACACAAACCCAAATAAGAAGTGCCGAAAGATTAAAAATCAAAAGTAATACATAAAAGACTTGTCTTCACCAAGTGATGTAAGACTACGAGGCTTAAACATCGCATTTGATTGGCAAGAACCCTTACACTCAATCTTGGATCCCGAGGCTACTATACACTCTAAAGATGGATGATGGTGGTGGATGTTAGTGTTATGGTGGTGGTGGAGTGGTGGCAAAGTGGGATAGTAGTGGTTTGCCAAGTGATGCCTCTCAAGTGAACCAAGCACCCTTATTTATAGCCAGAACATAGCTTTGGCCACGGCCCCGTGTCCAGTGGGCACGCCCCGTGGCCATCATTTTCTCTTCCTTCCTTAATTGCAAGTGTCAGCAGAGGGCCCCACACGACCCCGTGTCTTGTGGGCACGACCCCGTGGTAAACTCTTTGTTAAACTATCAAGATTATGCGTATCTTAGCGTTGACCACGCCCCGTGTTGAGCTGGGCACCCCCCCTGGTGGGCGTAGAAGCTTCTACAAGTTTGTCTTGTTGTGCAGGCTCTTGACCACGCCCCATATCCAGCTGGGCACGACCTCGTGGTCAGGCTCTGTTGCCTTGTTTTTGCTTTAGGGATGCTGTCGAGGGGTCGGGCATGTCACATTTATTCCTTCTTTTTGTATTTATGTTGGTTTTGGCTGCTTAGTTGCTCATTTTGTTCTTTTAAGCTCGTTTGGTCCTATAAATTCAAAAGGAAGAAAGAAACACGCTTTTTCCAACATTAGTACTAAAAAAAGTTAGTTTTATGCCTCATTTGATGTAATTTATATGTTGCATTTTGCACACATCAAATACCCCCACACTTGAATCTTTGCTTGTCCTCGAGCAAAACTCTTTAATATGTGGCTTACACACCCAAATGGAAGAGGTAGAGGAGAAGTTTTAGGCTTATCTTGAGTGTCGGGAATCCAAGATCTTTATTAAGTTTTATTATTATTTTATTTACAATCCTATTCGTCATGATTTATTTGGAACATTTTATAAGAAAAATTATTTATTTGGGTAACATCCTCTTTAAAATTCCATTTATATACAAGTTCACATACCTCACGGGAGATCACTCAACACTCGGCCGATTTGTGTATTTTTGTGAAACACTCGAGACCGGCGTGGAACTTACTTCTACCATATGTTTGCCAAGCGATCAAACCTTCTCCTTTTTAACTATAAACCTTTGTAAATATCAAGAGGACTTGGGGAAGGGTTAGGCTTGGGCTAAGGGTAGGTGGTTAGTAAAAATGGCGAAAAGCGTAAAAAGCATCGGTCTTCGTAAAACTTTTTGTTTTTGTGACTTTTATTCAAACTAAGCACATTCAAACAAGATTTCTTTGAGGGACTTGTTTGTTTATTACGAGACTTTCATTTTTTTTTCATGTCACATGATAACCGAGCTTTTTACTAAAATAAAAGAGTTTGAAAAGAAAAAGGTTTTGGTGGGTAATGGGTGTTTTTTTTTTCGGGTTTTGAAACGAAAAGGTTTAGGCAGGGGATTTGGATAGGTGATAAAAAATAAAAAATAATGGTTTTGAAAGACAAATGGGTTAGTCCTAATGCCTCCATCATTTACTTACTTGGGTTCAAGTTGGTAAGGATAGGGGTGAGCAAAAGTCCATACCCGACCCGACCCTATAAGAACCCGACCCGACCCGAGAACCGGAAATACATAAATGAGGGAACCGAATTGCTACCCGACAATACAGGGTCGGTTCCGGGTATGTACACATTCGGTTATGTCGGTCCAGGAGATAAACACCGACCCGACCTCTATTCCAATTTAAATTTCCTTCATGTTATTAATCATCTTGAGAAGACAGAGGAAAAGGTATGAATCATCTTGAAAATGTGTCGATGCATCTTCACAGTTGACATACTACCTCTTCACAGTTGCCATGGCTAAAGTTCATCTTTAAAGTTCCTTCATGTTTCTGATTGTACAGAGTTCACATACTACCTCTTGACAGTTGCCATGGCTAGTGGTTTGAGAACACTGGTTGGTGAGGATTACAGTTGGGGTGATAGAGCATTCACTTTCTTCATTCTTGTTATCATTTATTCGTTTGCAGCAGGTCCGATTGGGATGATACACCTCCAATTCCATTGATTATTCTATTGATATATAAACTAATCGCTGAATCTTTACTGCATAGTTTCAGGGAACCACGTACCTCAACCTCGTGAAGCAGCAACACTTCCAAAATTGATGAAAATTATTGAAGATTTATTGAAGAATTGCATTTAGTTAGGATGATATGTTAGCAACTGTTTGTTATAATCGATATAGGTTAAGACGTTAAGTTAGGCTAATGGGCTTTGGCCCATATATGTTGTTTGTAACAGAATCGCACATTTGACTCGGTTCCAGATTGTTGGCTTCGGTCCTTTGTTGTTCCGTACCCGACCCGACCCGATACCCGAAATACAACATTTACAAGAACCGAACAAATACCCTATATATTATAGTAGGGTCGGTTTCGGGTACTTTTCGGTTCGGTTCTCGGTTCTTTTCGGGTCGGACCTATTTATGCTCACCCCTAGGTAAGGACCGGGAATGTATCGTCGTGGCAAGTTCTAGAGTCGTAAGAACCAAGCGGCTATTCACACAAGAAACGAAAAATGAGCATTTAGTTTAAAGATACATGTATGTATGCTCAATAAAGGCTCAAAACTCACTTGTTTTGGGAATTGGTTTATAATGTGATTAAGTATATATAATCAAATTTTAAGTAGATTTGTCATGCCTTTTCGTAATTTTCTTATTTGGTTATTTTTATCATGACGCTATCGGTTGTAAATTTGTAAAAATATAACCTTTTTTTAGAACTTGTTATTCCCGATTTAAACCAAGACAAGTAAAAAAAATGAAAATTTTTTGAAAAAAATTGGGGTGATTAGCGGTTCCAATAGAGTTTTGTGTAAGGCTTGTTATTAGGACTTGCAAGATTCAAGGTTTTAGCATCCCCCCCACACACTTAAATTACACATTGTCCTCAATGTGTCCCAAAAATAATTTATTAGAATGTGTAAAAGGTGTTGAAAAACAAGTTTTTCTGTTACTGGACAGTTATCGCCAGTTAATGGTGGAATCCCACAATTGGGAGCTGAGAGTGGAAATTAGATGAGAATAGATACTAAACTAGAAGTCTTAGAGTGATATAGGGGCAAATTAAACTAAGGCACACATAGATAAGGACCATGTGATATGTTTATTATTAACATCAACATAATAGACTAAGTTAACAAAAATTCTACTTAAACAAAGACACATCAGCTTTAGGCGAAGTGAAATCGTTTATGTATGTATGTAAAACAATTGTAACACGTCACCATTGGGCAGAAGTGAGCCATCCATGCATATTAGGCAAAACTAACAAGCTTTTATTTAGACTTGAATGATAAAACATATGTAACACATCACCCTTGTGCAGAAGTGAAATGTCACACCCCCAAAATCCACAAGCGGAGTATCACTGCAGGGAGCGTGACTGACCAGGATCCAGCCACCAATCATATTGAACCATAAATAATTAAATAAATAAAAGTCCAAACCAAACAATATAATTGGCGTAAAAACGATTCAACAAAGTTCAAGTTATCAGCGGAAGCAATAAGTTCAAAACCATAATAAAGTATAAAAGTTCATAAATTTAACATGGAACTCAACAGTCCATGTCCCACAGCGACCTCTTTCTTCAATGCAAGCTCCAACTAAGCACCTAACGACCTGCAAGGCATATAGTAACGAATCAACAACAATGTTGAGCGAGTTCACAGTTGGTTGTCCAGTTTAATGTTGTTCCAAAAATCATAAGTTGTTTCGAAAACCACAAGTTATTCATTTCCTTGTTTCCTAAACCGTAATCAGTGGGGGGGGGGGCTTCCCCATGTTAACCACTAGACCCGTTACCATATCGACTACTGACTGTAGTTATGTTTATGTGCCCTGCATCAATGTCTATCATCATTGACTAGTGCCCAAGTCCATTAGTCCATGCCCGTCCTCTGCGGCACGGTGTGAGGCTTGTCAAACCTAATAACGCTATTTAACTAATGACCCGTTCGCCATTGGCCTGACGATTAAGTCGATATAAAATGAAGGACTTAATGATAGAGTTTTGTATAGTGTCAATCAATGTTGTCACCATTCAGTTAAGAGGGCGGGAGTACGTGTCCTACCCAAGGAGAGCACGCAAGTTTCAATGTTGTCACCCTTCACCTAAGAGGGTGGAAGTACGTATTCTACCCAAGGAGAATACGCATGTTTCCTTATAAAATGTTAACCCATTCCCAAACCACCAGGAAATCCCATGCCATGTAGAAAGTGTGAACTCACCTTAGGTTAGCTCGGCAGATAAATAGAAAGGTCACTTGAGCTAATTGGGTCAACCACGTCCTAACATGGTTACCATACGAGTCAGGTCTAGGTTCAAGTAATTCACGTATGTTTACATATAAACTCACAAGTTACGGACACAGAAAGATCATGGCATACACAAAGAAACATGTTAACAATATCGATCACGTATACACATAAGCCCAAATTATGCGATTCAGATGGTTGGGCCGTTGTGGTTGTGCGAGCCCAGTCATCTTGTGCGGTTTAGAAGAATAAGCCCTTCAAAGGCCTAGCCCAACGTGTTGTGCGATCAGCACAAACTTGTGCGACCCACAACATGTTGTGTGATCCAAATCATACACCGGCCCATTAAACATGCAGCCCAATAACAATCAAGTAATTAATCCACTTGTGCGGCCCAACATCATGATACAATTGCAACATTTGTGCGGCCCAACATGTTATGCGATCGGCACCATCTTGTGCGATCCAAAACATGTTGTGCGATTATGCATAAAGGGTTTGCACCATGTGCATTAAACAGTTGTACTTTAGAAATTCCTAACTTGTGCGATCCGAAAGCTTGTGCGATTAGATCTTGTGCGGTTGTCTTGTGCGATTAGTTATATACTTCCGTGATTTAAGGAAACCAATTAATCTATTCCAACAGTTTCTATTCTTGCATTTAATCGACCAAATCAAGGAATTTTCCATTAATTTTCATGAACCCTAAGTAACATCTAATCATGAACCATAACCTATCATACCCTTCAATCATATTATCAAATCAATGATTTTTGAACACTAACATGCAACCTAAAGCATCATTCAATATCTCATGCCTAATCACACAAATCAACCAAGCATTCGATCAAAATTTACAACCCATCCATCATGTATTCGGTCCTAGATTAACATAGATCATCTTAAAATCCATCAACAAAACAGTTCATTACATATATATTGAAATCAAACACATATTCCTAATTCAAACATCACATATTCCCATTAATATCCTACTAACATGAAACCCTAGTTTTTCATATATCATCACAACAACAATTAACATTCAACCAAACAATAACAAAACACTAACCAGAAGTGTGCGATGAGGTGTTAGACAAGGAAGATCACTTGCACGGAAAAGAGGGCTTCAAGTACTGGGAAGGGATGCCGTCGAACAAGAGGGAGGAGAGGAGAGAGTTTAGGGTTTTGTGTGTGTTGAGTATTTTGTAAAATATGAGGATAATACACTAATACACCCACCCCCAAAGTGTTATGCGCAATAAGGAGTGGGCCGAACCCATTCTTGGGCTACCCTTTGGTCTCGATTACAAGACAAGCAACATTGGGCCGAGAAGGGTGTGACAAGGGACAATATGTGTGGCCCAAGTTCTTGTGCGATCGGTCATAGGTTGTGCTACCAAACTTAGTTATTATATACGCATACTCATAACTCAAACACAAAACACATTCAATACATAACATTCCATAAAAATCAACGTATCATATAATCACATAATGTTCATACTGGTTACATCAAATACAAGGAAAGGTTCTGGAATACGAGTTGTCACATGAAACATCAAAAGCTCATTTAAGTTAAGCCATTTCAGTTTTGTAAAAAAATTAATATGTATAAGTATTTACAAAACTAATTAGTTAGCTAATAGCAAGCCACCTATTAAGTAAAAATGTATAAAATAAAAAGTGAGATAAGTGGTTGAGGTTTTCAATGAGTTGGTTGGGGTTTTAAATGAGTTGGTTGTGGGTTAGGAGAAGGGAAATAAAATTTTTGGTCATTGCACTTGTGTGGTTAGTTATTTTATGCAATAAACTCATATTTATGCATGTTGTTAGGGTTTTAAGGCGCAAGTAAGCATGTGAATGATATTAACTTGTACGAATAATATTTCAAAGATAACATAGTCTTGCTGTATGGCTCAGTTTTGTATAAACATGTAATTGTGAATGTTTAAGTATTGTGCAAGTATAAATAGGAAAAAAATAATACAAAATGTGATTGACATTATGATTAAGTCTTGAATTACAATTGATTCAAATGAAAATACGAATTACATGATAAAACGAAAAAGAATGAAAATTACGGAATGTTAAATCTAAAAGATATAAATAATTATTTTGATCTAATTATATATATATATATAGGGGATGGATCATGAGAAAACTAGTTTAAATGAGAAAACCAAAAAACTAACTAAAAAAGCCTAAAAAACATACCAATTTTTTTTTAAATTTTTATAAAAAAATCGTAGGTTTTTATGCATGGAAAAAAAATTAAAAAAAATAAATAAATAAATAAAAAGTTTTTTGTTGTATTGCACATGTGCACTATTACGGATATAGTGCACATGTGTAGTACACATATAATGCACATGTGCAGTACAACAAACATGTTTTTTTTCTTGAAATTTTTTTTATATATTATAACTAGCGATTTTTTATAAAAAAATGTAAAAAAAAAATTTGGTTTGTTTTTTAGCTTTTTTTTAGGTTTTTTAGTTAGTTTTATAGTTTTCTCATTTATATGTAGTTTTCTCATGATCCTCTCCCTATATATATATATATATGTATAGGGGACCGCTAAAATGAGAACCACCTCCAGTTGTAAGAACCGTGAGAACTTTTTGATCCGGGGCAAGTTGGACCAAATTTTTTTTTTCATAAACGTAGATGCTTGTATTATAAACACATTTGTAAAAAAAAAATGTCATGTGTGTAGTTTTGAACACCACAAGTTTGTGTTTACGGGGACCGTAAATTTTAAATAAAATTTACGGGTCCCGTAAACGCAAACTTTGGGTGCTCAAAACTACACACCCGACATTTTTTTTTTATTTTTTTACGAATGTGTTTATAATACATGCATCTACGTTTATGAAAAAAAATTTGGTCCACCTCGCCCCGTACGGTGTAGTTCTCACGGTTCTTACAACTGGAGGTGGTTCTCATTTTAGCGGTCCCCTGTATGTATGTATATATATATAGGGTCAAGATTTAGAGAAAACAGTGGAAAGTGTGAGAACGCTTATGGATCGTCCGATCAAAACAATCTATTGACTAGATTGGCGCGGTGGCGTTTTCGTAAATAACACGAATTCTATTAAGTGGGCGCTTCATTAAGGGTAAAAGGGTCTTTTGACTTCTCTACCAAAAACGCCAAACTAATGAATAAAACGCCATTACAGGCCAAAACACATCCTATATAAACAAAACATCTCAGACATTCATTAAACACACCCCCGAACCGGAAACACCATATTTACTACTATATACCATTCATCTTAGAAACGCCAAAAAACCCAAAACATCAAACACACCAACTCAAAACGCCATATTTTACTATATACCAATCATCTTAGAAAACGCCAAAAAACTCAAACATCAAAGATTCCAAAAATCGACGTTTCTTTTAGATACACTATTTCCTCAGTAAAATGCCAAAATGGCAAACATCGTTTCTTGTATATTTAATATTGTTCTACGCGAAGTTTCGCAGAATGCATTCTTGCCTAAGGTGCTGTGACTCAATAACATTTTGCTGCATGAGATGGACAAATCTTCAACAAAAAGATGCTGGTGTCAGACTTAAGTCATTTTTTTGTGTTTTGTTCTTGATGAATATTATAATGGCATGAAGAGACGAATGACACTGATGAGTGGTTTGAAGATAAACATGAAGATAAAGATGAACTTCAAACAAAAAAATCACGTCATTTTGTCTTTCAAAACGGCCACAAAAAAGCTACTTCAACAACAAAAACACAAAATGAAGCATGCCAAAGTCAAACCGCCAGTGAACATGTTTCAAAGAAGAAAGAGTCTGATAACAGTGAAGATTTGGAAGATGAATTGTTTCTATTTTTATTTTTTTTAATTTTCTTTTTCTGTTGTTTGTTATGTATTTTTCAGCAAAGAACAAAAAATACATTATTTTAATAAAAACGCCAAACAGACATAATAATTGTGAAACGCCATCATGCCATAAAACGCCAAAAACTCCCAAACTATAATAAAAGTAATTTGAACAAGCATTAATAAAAGCTAAAAATGAAATAAAAAACACCAAAAACTACTTAAAGCCATTAAAAACGCCAAACTTGGAAGATGGCACGTCTATGACCCTAAAAACTCATAAAAAGCTGAACAAAAACAGTAAAAATACACACAGTAACTGAAAAGATGACTACTTTATTAATATCATTTATTATAAATAAAATCCAGCCTAAACTACGCGCAAAAAACATCCTATAAGAGAGACGTCTCTACACAATCAATTGATCACTCCCAAAAACAACGTCATGTTTCCTAGAAACCACTCACTTTAAAACGCCAAAAAAACAGTTAAAAAAGCCACAGATGGCAAACCTCGTTTCTTCTATATTGAGTATTGTTCTGAATGAAGTTTCACTGAATGGATTCTTCTCTGAGGTGGGTATCTCTATAAGCTTTTGCTGAATGAGATGGACAAATATTCATGAAAAAGAGACTGATGACACTGATATGTTATCATGTCACTTTGTTCTTGATGGATATATGTATGGCATGAAGGGATCAATACATTCGAGCAGGCGTTGATCTTCAACATGTCACCAAACAAGTATATATCAAACCACAATACAGGATGCCACTAAAAATAAGCATCTTCTAAAGACGGGCATTATGTAGGAAAATAAGGATCTAGATAAGGTATTCAAAACAGGTTCAAAACGCCAAAAAGGTTAAAGTAGAAGAGGCTGATGACAGTGAAGATTTGGATGAGAAATTAGATTAGAATTTTTAATTTTTTTTCATTTTCTATTGTTTGTTATCTAATTCTCTGTTGTTTATTATCTAACTAGGTTATTAACCGGGATTGCTTCTCGGGATCGGGAAACTTAGTTATATTAATTATTATTTGTTATTAATACGACCTCATTAAATCAAGCATCTCATTGGATTCAATAATTATGTCTTCACATCACCGGATTAGATAATGAACCCATATTAGAGGTCAAACAAAAGCGCAACAGGACCACATGAATAACATCATTTGCACTTTTACTTCAATGAACTTACATGATCGGTGATTTGGGATTTTTTAAAAATGTTTGTTCTTGTACAAAATTACATAGAATTTAAGAAAACGGAACAACGAATTAAATAGATGTTGAGTTATTCAAAGTTCTGTTGAACACTAAATGAGATGTTGACCAAAATTCATACAGATGTTGACCAAAAGTCAAACAGATATTGATCAATAATTAAACAGATGTTGACCTTAAACAAATGTTTGGTTTAAGGCCAAACATCTGTTTATGGCCAAACATCTGTTTAAGGTCAAACATCTGTTTAAGTCCAAATATCTGATATAGAAGGCCAAACATCTGTTTAAAGCAAAACATGTGTTTAAGGTCAAACATTTATTTATGGCCAAACATCTGTTTAAGGTCAAACATCTGTTTAAGTCCAAACATCTGATATAGAAGGCCAAACATCTGTTTAAGCCTGAACAGATGTTTAACTTAACCAGATCTACTGTCTTCTCACACTGTGTTCCTCTTCAAAACACTATTCAACCTAACATGGGTTTCCATCAACTGTTGACCAAAAGTCAAACAGATGTTCAAACCACTGTTTGTTATTGTACTTCTTTACAAAATTACATAGAATTCAAGAAAACAAAACAATGACTTAAAGAACTATAATTTAACACCCAATCTAATTAGGCAAAGCAATCTATTATCTGACAATTCCCTGGTTTTTACAACATGAAACACAACATCATCATGCCAAACACAGTCATATATATCCATCCATTATTCTGAATTCATAAATCCATAAATGCAGAAGAATGTCACATTTGCGATTAATAAACCAAGTTTCTACTAATTGCAGTTACTATTAGCAAAAAGAAGCATGATATCATCTATATATAAAACACAAAGTGCTAATAACAGTGTTTTATCATGTTAGCCATACATATCAACAAAACGTCAAGTTAATAAGTTCAAAAAAAAAAAACCATGCAACATCACCATAAAAAAATTCATAGTTATAATATCTGATATCAGAACATACTTAAAGGTCGTTGTTAAACTGAAGTAACGTCATTTAATACGATCTTCTGCTGCGAAGACACGTATGTGAAGTGCAACATATCACCAAACCTCAAGTTATTCTCAGTCATGAACTTCCGCCAACCATCCAACGCGTAACGTGGCTTGCATTCATTTAACTCAGTCTTCACATCATAAACATCCACAACTCCAACCATATTTTGAACTTTCAAGGGATGAAGATCAACAGAAAGACCTGCTCGTCTGGAAACTTCAGCAGGAAGACGCTACATGTATATAAATTATGAGATAAGATGATAAGATTAGAAATGCTTCTCTTCATACACATAACTTTTAAACATAAATATTGAACATCTCATTATTTATTTAACATATACATTATAATATGCAAAGAAAGATCATACTCATTATAATATTAGAACAAAATAGTATAATAAGCAGATAAGTTTTAGTGAATTCAAAACCACGCAATCAGTCCAAAACATAACAACACCAAACACCCAAAACCAACAAAACGAAAACCATAAGTTCAACGTGGCAAAAGCATATGAAATCAACACGTAAATGTTTTCAAAAATACAGAGAAAACTATTTCTCAATCTTGGGAATCAAAAGCTTCGAAACACTAACATCTTCATCCTGAGCCAGTTCATCACTCATGCGGCACTTTGTCGAGGAACAACCTAATGCATCATCTACGTCGCACACTTCATGAATATTACGTTTTGTTTCGTCAGAAGAGGGATTCTTATTGCCTACGAGTTCTTTGGATACAGGTGTAACATTGTCGCCGCTGCATGACATCTCATCCTGATATAAAAAGACAATAAGTATTAATGTTTCGAAAAATTTAGTACAAATAACCTAATTCTTATATTACCTTCATAAGGTCAAAAGGGGTAGACAAACTGCAGGAATCCGGAACATCAAACGATTCGGATTGCTCATGCTTTAAGTATATAGTACACAGTAACATAAAATACACACAATGGTATAAATCTATTTCAAAGCGACATGACTATGAAATGAAAAGAATGACATAATGAAGATTTAAACCTGGTTATGATTGAATTTGGCGTAGAGCGCGGCAAGGATCTCATCATCGTTAGTGGCCATTGCAATACCATAGTTTTCAACCTGATGCTCAATGTTATAGTCTTTAACATTTATGATGAACGCATACTTCTTTCCAACCAATGTGTCCAAAATCTCAGGGTATGGGTTCGGTATCTCTCCAGAATTGACAACCTATGATTTTATAAAAATTAATATAAATTACTATGAGCACAATGATTCCATAATTGAGAACCTACAATTTTATAAAAATTAATATTAAATTATATTTACTACATTAAAAAATAACTGAATGCATGTATTTATTACCTGATCTTCGATTGCAAGTAACTCTTTGGCAGATTTCTTAAGAATCTTGTAAGCTTCGTAATCAAAGAGTGTCAAAGATACAATACCGGAAGAGTCTTGCACCATGATAGGTATCTTGAAGCTATCAAAGTTAAAAACAAATGAAAACATTAGTATTACTAATAACAGAAATGTGGTTCATATTAGTAATTAGCATAAGGAAATAAAACTGTAATCTCAAACCGCGGAATAGAATAAATGTCGACTCCTTCACATTTATTATTTGTACACACCAAAGCTTTTGTATGATCAACATCACATGAACCATCCACATTCTCTTTCGTTACAAATCTTTCCTCCACACTGGACTTACAGTGGTTACAACCATTGTAATACCAAAGCTTATCAGTGCATATGGCTGTGATTGTGCCGAGAACCAAAACCTTCTTTGTCCATTGATATCAAACAAAAATAATAATCCTTAGAAAAGACTAAAAAAAACTCAGCATGTAAAATACTTATAAGAAAATACAAAAAATAAACGCACACCTTTAATATGGTTCCAAGGAAACCAATAAGCATGAAATCAGGGTTATTAAAGAACTCATCTTCAACACTTGAGATAACGTAAGAACCAACATGCTCATTTGGTGAAGATGAAGCATAAACTTTCTCTACATACCTAAACAGATTCATGTGATCAAATTAAAACGTAAAAAGTAAATGTAAAATCAAAATAATACTGTTTAATGTTTATATGCATATTACTAACTATACCTCTTCCTAAAAGAGGATATCACTTCAATGTCAGTGTCGATAAAAAGTCTGCTAAGCTCAAACCTATTTGCAACTCCACGCTTGCCTGAATTTAAAAATAAAACCAAATGTAGATCAATATAAACATCGTCAAAATTAAAACATATAAATAAATATAAAGTACTAAATAAATAAAAATTAAACTAATTAAGTTTAAATTGTACCTTTGTAAAGGTTGACCATACCAAAATGACAAAGGATAACAACATGTTTCTCTCGTTTCTTATCATTCATGTAAACAAACATGTCAATAGCAAAAGCATCCCACAAAGTAACCAGACACTTTTGATCTCTAAAATATTAACATAAAACATAATAACATCAAGCAACCTTGTAATGCTATAAACGTCAAAATGCAACAACTTAATAAAAAGAACTCACTCAAGGTCTTCAACTCTAAGGTAGTGTTTGGTATGCAGGAATGAGAGGTGGAATGGAATGGATGATTACGAGGGAATGAAGAAAAGGGTGTTTGGTTGGTCAATGGAATGGAATCACCCATTCCAAAATGCATTCCATTCCCTCAAAATCATTCCTTCCACCCCCATGTTTTTTTTCCATTCCATCCCCTCTTGCACCATTCATCAACAACACCACAACCCACCACCTTCGCCACAACCCACCACTACCACCACCACCACCCATCACCGACGCCATCGCCGCCACCCGCCACCACCTCACCCCGACAACCACCGCCTCCGCCGCCACCCATTCGCCACCGTTATCACCCACAGCTGCTACCAACCGCTAACGACACTCGCCGCCGCCGCCCACCACCATCGTCGACGCCACCACCAACCGCCGCCACCGCCACCAACCCCACCTCTGCTGCCACCCACCACCAACGACCACCTTTCCACCACCACCACTCGTCGTCACCGCCGCACCGCCACTCGCCGCCACCACCACCACTAATCGCCGCTGCCAACACCCACCACCGCCACCTATAACCACCCACAATCACTACCACCGACCATCACCACTCACCGCTGATTTTATTACTCCGTTTTTCTTGCCTACCGAACAATACACAATAATAACTCATTCCATTCACACATGGTAACCAAACAAGACATGGAATGGTAATGATCCATTGCATTTCCCCGTCCATTCCATTACCTCGTCCATTCCATTCCTTCGTCCATTCCATTACCCCATACCAAACAGACCCTAAGATTAAGTCTCTTGCCCTTGCTCCCATCCTTCTTTGTTGTATCCTCTAGATTGAAACATACTTCCACATAACCAATCCAATCTATAAACAAAAATATATTGTTAAAAGAAAACAGGATTAAGAAGTGATAACATGAAAAAAAAATAATAAGACAAAACAGTCCATATATATCATGTAGTGATTTACATACCAATAACTGTATTAACTTCAATTTTATTTTGAACAACATCCTTGAGTTTAAGGAAATTAAAGTTGTATTTCGGTCCAGACCAGTCAAGGCATTTCTCAACAGAAGTATAGAAATACAGAGATAATTTGTCATTTATGTTGGTATACTTAGCAGAGGACTTATTAGCAGCAAGAGACGGTTTGGTGAAAAGAAGACATTGATCGAGCTGAAGGAAGTCTTTGAATCTTTCAAGCATCTTATGCAGACAACTGGCTTGTATCATAGTTCCCTAACAATATGAAACATCCGATTAAATAAAAAACGTGTTATATAACATTTGTGTATTCAAATGTCCAAAAAAATTATAAGACAAATATATACGGTACCATCTCATCCATGAAGATCATATCAAGGCGATATGTTTCATTTTTGTTTTGATTCATCATCTTCCTCGACATGCTAACAATCTTCACTCTGATTGAATAGTTATTTGAGAATGTATTAAGATCGTTAAGCATGCTAACCTTTGCAACCTCCATTTGAATACTGTACATAAAAAAAAGAATAAGTAAAATATATCTATTGATAAACGTAATATGATAATACAATTAGCATGGATGTTCATAAAAAAATATCAAGCTTGGAATTCAAGCTTACCGATTCTCCATTAACAATTTAGATTGAATGCAATGACAAATGTGATTTGAAAGGTAAGTAGTGCATATCTTTATACAATGCTTTATTAAAGTAATTAAATATTAGAAATGATATGATAATAAAGGATGGTATAATATTTTATTCACTAATATTTTTTTTCACAAAATATGCAACGTAGGAAAAAAAAGAGAGATAACGTCAATTTTAAATTACCATTTTCCATATTTTGAATTTCAAAAGTTATTGATATTATCAGTAATTACTGATTTAATTTGAAATCAATTGTCATCATGACTTTTCTAATTTTTATTTTAACTTTAATTAAGAGATAATAACCGTCAATTTGAAATTCACAATTTGCATATTTCCAGTGTCCAAAGCTCAAGAAATTAGCATTAATTACCGATTTGATTTGCAACAAATTGTCATCAAGAGTTTTTTTTATTTTTTATTTTAACTTTAATTTTTATCATGAAAACAATGTTGGAGGAACTCTTATCTCACTGGAATGTAACGATTAGGTAAAATGGTAATTTCATTGTAATTCTAGATTTCATTTGATAATTTCATTCTATCACTAATTAACCACATCAACAATAAAAATGTGAGCAGTGGCTGTTTTTTAACTATCAGTGGATAGCCAACAGTGATTGAAACACTGATGTTTGGTCAGTCAGTGGTCAACATGAAGAATGAAGAAACAGAGGTTGTCTTTCAGCAGTGGATAACTTTTAACAATCAGATGTTTGAACCAACACAGTGGTTGTAACAGACTTTTAAGGATTAATGAAAACTATCATTTTTAACTATTTTGAAGAGTGTTAAAATATGAGAAGATAGTGGATCTGGTTAAACATCTGTTTAGACTTAAACAGATGTTGGGGCTTAAACAGATGTTTGGCCTTATATATCAGTTGTTTGGACTTAAACAGAAGTTTGACCTTAAACAAATGTTTGGCCATGAACAGATGTTTGGCCATGAACAGATGTTTGGCCATAAACAGATGTTTGCCCATAAACATCTGTTTGCAAAAAAAAGACCAATTTCAAGAATACTATACCCAAACAATCAAAATGAGGAGCTTAATAATTATCCAAGTGTATTACATTTTTATTTATTAGTATAAAGATCAAAACACTGTTCTATTTATAGTACAGATCAAGCCACTGAGGTGATGTGATAAATACTGTTACATATAAACACTGTTGTGATAAATACTGTTACATATAAACACTGATGTGATAAATATTGTTACATATAAACACTAAGGTGATGACATCTAACAACCTAACAGACTATAAAACATTGATGTGATAAATACTGTTACATATAAACACAGTTAACAAAAACAAAGGTAGAATATATGTTGTTAATGCTGAACCACTGTTGTTGTTGGGCAGTGGTTCACGTTTGGTTGATCAGGAATTTGGTTCATCAGTGCTTGTCTTTAACAGGGCTTTGGTCTTCATCAGTGCTTTGGTCTTCAACAGTGGATGATCTTCATCAGTCTTTGTGTACAACAGTCTTTATATCCAACAGTTGTTAGGCAGATCAGTGCTTTGCCTTATTAACTTGTTATAACCACTGTCATTGGAGGAAACTTAGATGGGCAGTGCTTATTGTGGATCAACGTGCAGCTTCAACAGCCAAATGAATATCATCTTTATCTCCTTCAGCAATATCCGCTATCTTTTCTTCCGTTCTCGGATCAATCATCTCGAACGTTTTCTTGTTTCATCAAAACAAAACCAATCTATTATATAGCAACAATTAATCTGAAAAAAAACACGTGGAACTAACAGCAAAAAGTATACCTGAAACAGAATTATTGGTGCATAAATGTCTGTCAACTTCGTCTTGTATCGAGTCTTATACCTAGATAGGATAAACCAGTGCTCGATAGGCTAGAAATTAGGTTTTGTTTATCAAAAGGTCATTTCGCACGAAATGGCAAGAACCATTTCGTACGAAATGGCAAGAACCATTTCGTACGAAATGGAACAAAGCCATTTCGCACGAAATGGGTCATGTTCATTTCGTACGAAATGGGTTCTCTATAAATAGCCTGAGCTGGTTTCTCATTTGTAATGATCCATATTTCAGAGCCGAGGTGCTGCCAAATTGTCAACTGATCTGTAAAGCTTTGAAATCAATAAACAAGTGATTATAAGCGTGAATCAAGCTGTAATCAAGTTCGTATAATTGATTCCGCCTTTGATTCGGATTAAAACTCTTCTGATCAACTCGTTCAGGTCGTACAACGATCCTACAAGTGGTATCAGAGCAGGAGCTCGATTGCACGGATCAAACACACAATTTCGCTCGAGATTTCATCGAATTCAGATCCAAATTGCATCAGATTCGATCTATTTCTTCATCTTTTTCATATTCTTCACGTTTTTAACTGAATTTTGCAAAATTGAACAGGTTTTTACGGTCCAAATTAGCTGATTTTTGGATATGATGTGCGAAAACATCTGATCTACAAGCCTACAAAGTTTCAAATCTAAATTCCTAGCCGTTTGGGAGAAATCTAAGTTTTTTTGGTCCGAAATCGCGTGACATCAGCTTCATTTCGCACCAAAAGTACTGCCATTTCGCACGAATTGACCCCTCAATCATCCATTTCGCGCGAACTGCAACTAGGACGAATCAAAATAACATCATTTCGTACGAAATGGAGTCCATTTCGCGCCAAATGACCCATTTCGTTTTAATTCAGGTCCATTTCGCTTGAACAGATTCCATTTCGCATGAAAGAAGTCCATTTCATTTGAAGATGGTTCATTTCGTGTGAAACATTGTTCAATTCGTTTGAAAGGATCCATTTCGTGTGAAAGTGTCACAAGGTCGTTTGAAATCATGTGATTGCATTAATCAGATTCATTATTCGATAAGAGTGAGGTCCAATCAGAAAGTAATAAGTAAGATAGATTGTCAGGCCATTTAAATTTGTCAACCTACTAATTGAACGGCCCAATCAAAAGATTTAAATCAAGTTTGTCGATCCATCACGTGAATCTGAGAGTTGTTTGGCCCAAGATAAATTGATCTGTACATGTGATCTATCATTTGAGGTCCAATTACATTGTGTTGGGTATAAGAGATTGTCGGCTCAATTAAATCTCGTTTAGACCGTGGGGTATGGGGCGGGGGTTTGGGCGTGGGTTGGGGGAAAACGCCCAAGGCACCACCCTGGGTGCGCTTGGGTTTGGGCGTGGCCCCATTGGCGTGGGTTTGAAGTCGGGCGTGGGGCGGTCTAGTAAGTGACATGGCAGGCTCTCAATGGCCAAACCAAATTCATGCCCCCAACCCAAGCCCCACCATACCCATGGGCGTGGGTTTTGGTGGTGGGGGGGGGGGGGGTTCCATTCCACGTGTCAACAAATGCCCCAACCCAAGCCCCCACACCCCACGGTCTTAATACATCACGTGATCATGTGATTCTCGGCCCATCATTCAAGATAATTGTCAGTTTGCATGTGTTAGTTATTTGTCGGCACATTTAATCTACTTAATCAGTCTATTTCATCGGATAAATACATTTGTTGTTATCTAGATTGCATGTGACGGTCACTTATTGTGTGGTCCAATCAGATTTTGCTTAAAGTCAAAAGGTGTCAGCCATTGTTTTAAATAAATGAGAAAGAATTAAAAGTCAGGGCCGTCCCCGAGAATGATAAAATACTTTTGGGCCCTGTGCGAAACAAAAAAAATTAGGCCCCTCCCTATAATATAAACTCACCAATCATATATCAAAAAACCCCAGTACGACTATATTTTTTATAAAATAAACAAAACAAAAGTAGCGAAGCAAAAAGAATTGAATATATGTAAACACCCAAATTAGTTTGGCAACACGAACCTTTTCATATAAATAAAAAAAATAGAACTAGATGCTAAGTTCTTTTAAGTTTATATTGTAAATGGTTAAATGAGAAATGAAAAATCTACAAGAAAACATGTAAAGTTTGTTACGTAAATGATTAAATGAGAAGAAAAAATGAACTTGCAAATTTGTGGAGGCCCAAATTTAGATGTGAAAAATCAAAATTAAAACTAAAAAATAAGCTTGGAAAGTTGCAATTGGTGTGAGCATAAATCAAAATTAAAACTAAAAAATAAGCTTGGAAAGTTGCAATTGGTGTGAGCACATGAGACTTTTTCCCCCTAAACAAGAAATTAAAAACAAAAAATGAAACAACCAACAGGGGGAATCGAACCCGGAACGTCAGCTTTAACAATAATTGCTGTACCCACTAAGCCAAAGGAATTATATGTACAAATCTTCCTACAGCAAGTTTATATATAGAATATATATTAACTTCTAAACGATTTTGGGCCCCTAAATGTTTTGGGCCCTGTGTGATGGCACCTCTTGCACAGGCCCAAAACCGGCCCTGTTAAAAGTTTACATGTGAATCGCACTAGGTCAAATCATTTGGGTTTGAACTCAGTTTGCAAGAAGTGGGTCAGGTCGTTTGAATTTGATCCGGGTCATAGCAGTTCGTATGGTTTGACAACTTAAACCTCAGTTTGCACAGAATATTCACCAGTTCGAGTACCAGGTTGATTCAGTTAATCGATAAGTGTTTAAACTGATCGTTTGTTTGTTTGTTTGCAGGTAATTCAAGGTGATTTACAAGGTGCAAATATCAAGAAGTTGAAATTTTGTGGACTTTGAGCTAAATTTTTTTTTTTGAACCAAGTCATTTAACAAAGAAATTGTGGTTAAAATGTTTGACGAAAAGGAAAACGATAAACTTGGAAGAATAAATGATTGGTTTGATATGTATTGGGATATGAGGAAAGAAGATGAGAAAAAGAATGCTTGGGTTAAAAGATTTGAATATTTTTTGTGAAAGAAATATGAAACGTTGAATGAGTTGGAAAAACGGTATGATGAATTACTTGACAATTTAACAAGGTACGGGATAAGGATGTCAAATGCTGCTGAAAAGATATCAAAATTTGCAGATGGGTTACCTTCAGAGTGGGATGAATTTTTGATTAAACTGAAAAAGGATTCTAGATTCTCAAATTTTTATCCAAGTGAATTCATCAAAGAGCTTAAAACACACAATGATGAAATTAATAAGAAAAAGAAAGATTTGATAAAAGAAATAGAAAAGAACCTAGATAAAACAAGTTTGGATGTGGTTCTTGAAATAAGCAGAAGAATCAAAATATGTTTTGAAGCAAAATATGTTATGAAATATGATTTTAAGAGGGGTTGTTATATAGATGAAAATATGAATCCTCTTGATTTTATTAAAATTTTTTCAGCAGGTACATTCAAGACAGATTCAACTTCAAAGAATGAAGAATCTGAGAAAAAACATGTTGACAATGCTCACCAAGAAAAATGTAAACAAGATGAGTCAACTGAGTTGTCACAGAACGGTGAAGTCAAAGAATCAAGTGCATCAACAAATGAAACTTCAAGTTCTGAACATGTGTGCTTAAATTGTGAAAATTCAAAATCTGAAAATGTCAAACTGTTGAGAGATGTGGAAAGTTTGACATTAGAAAACAAAAATTTTATAAACTTAGAAAATGATTTGAAAAATCAAATAAAAACTTTAGAAAATGAAAAATCAATTTTAAATAAAAATGATTTTGAAAAACAAATTACAATAAACTCGCATCTTGAAAAAATCACGTAACTTGAACAAGATGTTGAGATTGCAAAAAATAAAATTGAAGATTTAGAAAAGAAATTGAAAGGTTTTATTGCTTCGACCTTAATGCATGATAATATAGTTCCAAAACCAATCAATAAAAATGAAGAAACTGGGGAGGATGAATATGAATTTTGTAACCGTGGTATTGGGTGTAAACCGTCAAGAAAGGGCAAAACAAAGACGGATGTACCAAATAACACGAAAAACAAAACTCCCTCAGTGAAAACTCCAATAAGTGACGATGTCACAAATTATGATGAAGTCATAATTGAAGATTGTGATGATGAATCTGATGATAAAAATGATAAAAAGAATATATTTTTGAAACTAAAAGAAAAATTTAAAGAAACTGTTCCACAATTTGCTGAAAAAGGAGAATGTTCAACTTCTAAGCAAAATGGGGAACAAAAACAAAATGTTAAAAATTTTAAAAATTCAAAAAAATGTTCAAAATAAAAGATCATCAGTTCAATCATCAAATCACTATAAAAACAAAAATTTACAAAAATTTGAAAATCAAAACTCACAAAAAGTTGATAATAAGTGGTGCAGGTTTGACCATGGTGCTCAAAAGTCAAATCAAGCTTACAGGAGAAGATGGAATGAAGATTCTTCAGAGACAAATCATTATGATGATAGAAAAAGGAGAAGTCATGATTACCACAAGGCAAATCAATGTTACGATCTAAGCGTGTGGTTTGAAAGTGGAGAATGGTATGATAACAGGGTGTGTTACAAATGTGGTTTTGAAGGACACATTGCTGTTAACTGCCAGAGTCAGGGATTTGAGACGAGAATATGCTATGAATGTCAAATCAGAGGTCATATTGCCAGAGATTGCCCAATGAGATCAAAGAGAAGATCAAGGGCTGAATCAAAATAGAATGGTGAAGAAAACAGTCAAAATTGAAGAAAAGCCCAAAGAACAGAAAGTGAAATTATCACAAGGGCAGAAAGATAGACTGAGAAAGAAAAGAAAGAAAACGAGAGAGTATCTAGAAAAGATTTTGTCCTCGGATACAACCGATGAGCCAGATAACAATTCTGATGAATCGCTTTGCTCTCCAAAGAATGATCAGTCAAGTAAAATGAATTCATCAGATACAAATCTGAGGACAAAAGAGAGAATAAAGGAAGAAAAACTGGTTAATCAATGTTGGTGCATAATGTCTATAGCCTACGTCTTAAGTCTAGGTCATGTTTGTATAGGGTTTACAAGGGTTAAAAGTGTAATTTTATGAGTTTTGTTGTAATTTCGCTTGAAATGACACATGGTCATTTCAAACGAAATTAGATTTGTTAAATTCGCTTGAAATGACATGTGTCATTTCAAACGAAATCATCAGCCTATAAATAGGTAGGCTTGGCTTCTCATTTGGCACGGAATTAGGTGAAGTGTAACGAAGTGCTGTCCAATTTTCACCGTGTAATCAAGTCTAAAATCAATGAGAAGCTTGTTTTAAGTATCATACTCTGTTTCTACTCATTTCTACACTGATTCTAAGCTGTTTGTTTGTTTCCGCCTCTCAAACAGTTGTGTATTGTCTTTGATTGACTCATTTGGTCGTCAAAACGATCCCACAAGTGGTATCAGAGCATAGAATGAGTCAATACACTTGAATCAGTGCTTTTTCTACTAAATTTTGGACTTCTGGACAAATTCATGGACAAAATGGACTGATCTTTTGATATTGTGTGTAAAATACAGTTTTAACAAACCCTTGAAAGAATCAGATCAAAATTCAGTTTAAAAGTGACAAAAATGGGCCAAACAGTTAATTCCGTTTGAACGAGCCTCTGATTTCGTTTGAAAAGTTGAGACAATTTCACACGAAATTACTGATTTCGTTTGAAAGACACCTGATTTCGCTTGAAAAGTTTAGGTAATTTAACACGAAATTACTTATTCCGTTTGAAAACAATCGGATGCTCGAGTTTTGCAATGAGAAAGGAATTCTTCATGAATTCATTGCACCATACACTCCACAGCAAAATGGTGTAGCTGAAAGAAAGAATCGCACCTTAATTGAAACAGCTCGAACGATGCTCGCCGATTCCAAGCTGCCGATATTTTTCTGGAGTGAAGCAGTTGCAGCAGCGTGTTATACATTGAATCGCGTTCTCACAGTGAAGAAATACAAGAAAACGTGTTTTGAACTTCTTCATCGTTACAAACCAAATTTGAAGTTTTTAGAACCATTTGGATCGCCTTGTACTTTCATTGATCCAGATGGTAAATTTGGTGCTAAAAGTAATGAGGGTTTCTTTGTAGGTTATGCGAGTCCGCTGAAGAGGGTGTTCGTTCCGTGCCTGGGGAAGATAATACAAGTTCAACATGTTGATTGTCAGAAGCATACTGCTCTACCACAACTTCCTGGACAAAGATTTCTGTTCGATTACGACAAACTCTGGGAGTCATTCCAACTGCCGACTGAGCCAAGTGTCGAGGAACTCGTTTTACTATACCAACATCAACAATACATGTCACAAGATCAGGTGCCAAGACCGTTGGTAGTTTCTCAGCCCAACGTGGGTTCAAGCAACCCTACAAGTGGTACAAACGATCACGAGGCCGGTCCAAGTGGAACGACACACGAAACCCCAGAGGAACCAGCTCCAACGTTTGATAATTCTGACGACTCAGAATCGGAAGACGGTCCGACTTTTGATGAGGAACCAAATGTTGCAATGACAGAAGCTGAGGATCACACCGGTGATCAAGACCTTACGAACTTGCAATCGGAAGTGAGCGTGCCTGACACTGCTATGCCAAGAACTTTGTCATATCATCCTTCAGAGCAGATTATTGGTGATCTTCAGAGCGGAGTAAAAACACGGGATCAGATCAACAGAGCTCTTACATGTTTTTATACATCTGTTGCTCCTTTACAGGAATAGTTCTCACTTAAATGTTTCATCTCGCAGGTTGAACCAAAACATATAAAGAAGCTTTAACTGAAGAAAGCTGGGTGAACGCTATGCAGGAAGAGTTGCAGCAGTTTGAAAAGCTGGGTGTATGGAGATTAGTAGACCTTCCTGAAAATCAAAAGCTGATTAAAACAAAGTGGGTATTTAAGTGTAAATGGGATGATAGAGGAGTCATTGTTCGAAACAAAGCACGATTGGTAGTACAGGGATTCAGTCAGCAAGAAGGCATTGACTTTACCGAGGTGTATGCGCCTGTTGCTAGACTCGAGGCAATTAGGATCTTCCTGGCGTTCGCGTCTTGGAAAGGATTCAAAGTCTACCAACTAGATGTGAAATCTGCATTCCTGTATGGTAAAATCAAAGAAAAAGTGTATGTTGGACAACCACTGGGTTTCACTGATCCGCTACACAAAAACAAAGTCTATCTTCTGGATAAAGCGCTTTACGGACTTCACCAGGCCCCGGGAGCCTGGTATGAGACGCTTTCCCAACATCTGCTGGCCAACGGGTTCACCAGAGGGACGGTTGATAGCACTCTGTTTACTAAAGAGGTTGCAGGGCATCTATTGATTGTGCAGATTTACGTCGATGACATCATTTTTGGATCAACAAATGACGATTTGTGTAAAGATTTTGAGAAAGTTATGAAGAAGAAATTTGAGATAAGTTCAATGGGGGAGATGAAGTTTTTCCTAGGGTTGCAGGTGGAACAAATGCCCGAAGGAATTTTCATTCATCAAACAAAATATGTGAACGATGTTCTGGACAAATTCAACATGTCTGAATCTAGTCCAACATCAACCCCCCTAACTCAGAATCATGGGATTTGCCCAGATGAGAGTGGAGAGAAAGTGGATGAGACTTATTACCGGTCGATAATTGGATCTTTGATGTATCTTACTGCTTCTCGCCCAGACATCATGTATCCGACGTGTTTATGCGCCCGATCTCAGTCTAGCCCACGCCAGTCACACTTGACGATCGTGAAACGCATTTTACGGTATTTGAAAGGCTGCCCAAGCACCGGCTTGTGGTATCCTAAGTCTGGCAATTTCTCTCTCACAGGTTTTGCTGATTCGGATTTTGGTAGCTGTAAGCAAAATGCTAAGTCCATCACTGCAGGCTGTCAGTTCTTCGGAACTCGACTTGTCACCTGGCAGTGCAAGAAACAAACCTCAGTAGCGCTCTCTACTTGCGAGGCTGAATACGTTTCGGCCTCGAGCTGTTGCTCTCAGATCCTTTGGATCCAACAGCAGATGCGAGACTTTGGTTTGCAGTTCTTGGACACACCCATTTATGTGGACAATGAAGCAGCGATTAACATAACGAAAAACCCGGTTCACCATTCTAAAACTAAACATATAGAAATTCGGCATCATTTCATACGTGATTGTCACGAAAAGAAATTGATTCGAATCGAACATATACACACCGATGAACAAAAAGCTGATTTTTACACTAAACCGTTTGATAAAAAGAGATTTAACTATCTTTTGAAATTAAATGGGATGAAAAATTTGTTTTCTAGGAGGGTTGTTGAATGTGAAGCCGAGGAGGACGGCGATCTGATGTGATCCACGTTGTGTTGTCAAAGTTTTTGTAAAGTTTATTTTCTGCTTTTGATAAAAACAAAAACACAAAAATATGTCTTTGTTTTTAGGGGGAGAAAGTTTGTAGAAAATCCAAAAACATGATAAAATTTCAAAAACCCAAAAACATTAGAAAAACTGAAAAATGAGTTTGTGTAAAAAGAGGAAATGATAGTACATCAGCTAGACAGATGCAGTACGCTAAAGAAATGTAAAGGTTAAAAGTGTTAAGCAGTCTTGCAATTGATATGCCGATAGGTTTTTACACTTTTAGTAGGTTTGTTCGGGATATAAACATAAATAATTACTTGCTTTTATGTGGGGAACATCTCTCGGATATATGGGTAACCCCCGAAATCTTGTTTGAAAGGTCCCTCTTTCTGAGATACTAGGTCTTTATGCTTAGTGATATCTGGTGTATTATCCCGGGACTTCTGATTTTGCGGAAGCAATGGCCTAGTCCTCGGAGAATACTTTGCTTTGCTTGAAATTAAAGCCCCCCCTCAGCATAAAAAATGATGAAACATTGCAAAATGCTAATCATGTGCTGTTGAAGAAAAGATTCTCTAAAGGGAACCCACCAAAAGTCGAAGCCGTCATCTCTCTGATTTTGCGGAAGCAATAGCCTGAGCTCTCACGGCCCTTGCATTTAACCCCATACAGATATCATCTAGGTATACTCACCTGTAAGACTGAATATTGGGATCTGGATACGGGAGTATATTCTGAGGTGGTACACATGTAAAAGTTAAGTCCTAAAACACTTAATCCGTATCCTGAACAGATTGAACTTTGTGTGAAAATTTAAGAGGATCGGTATATCGGCAATCAATGCAAACTGTTTAATACTTAAAATGTAATCAAAGCTTAACGGTGCTCGTATCTTGTCGGCAGCTGATATGATCCCCTAACACACTCACAAAAATATTGTGTGTACAGTTTATTGCTTATCATATTCAAAAATCCAAAAAGATTTGTTTTTCATCTTATTTTCGACAACGAACGTTGGGGATCAGATGATCAAAGTCTTACGTGTTGAACATGTTTAGATCATTAGGGTTGGGTAAGCAGAAGATTGAAAAAGTGATTGGTAATTGCTTAAAAGTTCAAAAGTTCATTAACTTGAACTTAAATTTGTTTCAGAAAATCAGCATCTTCATAAACTGGTTAGCCAAGGTCATTAACTTGGACTTGGCAGGCTAAACAGTTGACCAGGGTCATTAACTTGGACTTGGTTAACTGGGTGTGTCGGTAAAATATCAAAAAGTTAAAAAATTGAAAAAATTAATAAGTAATTTCGTTTGAAATGGGTAATTTCGCTTGAACTTTATTCTGCTTGAACCGGTGATTCCGCTTGAACGTGTTCCAATGCCTATTTCACACGAAATTAGATGGTCTATAAATAGTTGGGTAATTTCGCTTGAAGGTATTATTTCTCTGATTTCGTTTCAAAGACACTGTAAAGGTGATTTCACATGAAATCATAAAACTCTCGATTCTAAGCCGTTATGCTGCCCGATTGTGATCTGTTATTTGATCTAAGTTTGGTTTGCACATCTTAGATCATGGGAAAGGTATGAAATCTTGGTATTTTGGCACAGATCTAAACTGTTTATGTTTGAACGACGATGAACAGTTGTTGAGACGTAGATCTAGGGTTTATTTGTGTTGTTTAAAGACCGATAATCATACCCTTGAACTCGGATTATGATATATATCTTGATTAGGGTTTCAATTTGGTTTGTATAGCTTTATTCCGTTTGAACACGGTAGATCTGAAAGTTCAGACTTAGATTTAGGATTTGTTGTTGGTCTAAAATGTGAATAAAACACACCTGTGTGCTCGGAATCTGATAAGGAACAAACCCAGTTAATCAATTTCATCATTAGAAAAGTTTTTGAAAAATCTGTTCATGATTTCGTTTGAAACATGTAATTCCGCTTCAAATGAGCATTCCGCTTCAAATGGTATTCCGTTTCAAATGGTGATTTCGTTTCAACATGTCATTCCGTTTCAACTTCTGATTTCGCTTCAAATTGTCATATATGATTTCGTTTGAAATGTAATTCCGTGTGAATGTGTGATTTAGTTTGAAGTGATTTCGTTTGAATGTAGTGTTTTTGATGAAAAATTTTCAAAGTGATTAACTTGATTGTATGTTGTTATTTTTCAGGCTTCAAATGTGATATTTGATCCATTACACAACAGTTGTTGTGATTTCGATGAGGAGAAGATACCAAAGTTGACCGAATTCAAGAGTATTCTAGAGTTTATGAGAAGGTTACCGATTCAGAAAGCTTTGACTAATCAACATCTTGTTTTTGAATCACACATTAAACGTTTTTGGGAGAATGCAACATATGATGAAGATAAAAAGACAATAAATTCGATTGTGAGCTTAAACGGGCAAGATAAACCAATAATTATCTCAGAGCATCTTGTACGAGAGGTGATAAATTTTCCGGATGATGAAAATTCTCCTACAAAGTTCCCAGAGAGGATGGTAAAAGGTTGCATGTTGCGAATGGGTTATAATGGTGCACTGAACAGTGCTAACTACTTGAAATCAAAGTTTTCCAAGCCATATAAGTTTCTTATTCACTCAGTGTTGATTGCTCTAAGTCATAGAAAGGGAGCTTATGATGCAATGAGGGATTATCAAATGAACATGGTGACAGCTCTCGTATTAAACAAGAAGTATAATTTTTCGAAGATTGTGTTTCATTATATGGTTGAGAACATTACTTCAAAGAGCAAGACTTGGGTGTATCCACGATTTGTTCAGATGATGATAGATCACGCTTATCCTGATTTGGAGAGAGATGAAGAGAATGATCTGTTGGTATTATTTCATATGGATAATGAGTCTGTGAAACAATTGGCCAGATATCATCCAAATCATCCGGAGCCAAAGACGAAAGCTGATTTTTTTGGTTTCATCAAAGATAAGAATTATCAAGATCCAAATCCAATCAATCATCAAAACTAGAGAAATGAGAAAGAAATGAAAGAAAAGTCCTATGCTGATGAGTTGAAAACACTTGAAGATTTCAAAGAATCAAGAAATGAGTGGTTCTTGAAAGAGAAAAAGAAGAGAAGCAGAAAAACAACTCCGAAAGTTCAAGTGGAGGAGGGTTCTTCATCACAACCTAAGAAAAAGCATCAAAAGAAGGTTGTTGAAACTATGCTTGTGGATGAATCTGATAAAGAAGATGAAGCTGAAGCAGAAGTTAATGTTGAAGGAGATGTTCGTTTGTCTCCTGAATCTAAAAAGTTGTTGAAATCTCTTACTGATTATAATGCTGAAACAGGAAAGACTGTTGGTGATAAAGGTGATGATGCAGATAGCAGTTCTTCAAGTTCATCTGATGAAGAAATTGATGAAACTGAGCGTGCAGCAAGAATTAGAGCTGAGATTGAAAAAGAAAAGAAGCTTAAGAGAAAAAGGAAAGAAGATAAAGATGATAGGAAGAAACAATCTGCAAGAAAGAGAGTTGTTACTCCGAAGGTTGCAAAAAGATTGAAAGTGTTGTTAAAGAATAAACCAATTCAGGAACCTAGTAAACAACCATCACCACCATCTGAACCTCAACATCAACCATCTCCAATTCATTCACCAATTCATCAATCACCACCAAGACATCCATCACCAATCCAATCACCACCACATCTTTCACCACAACATATTCATATTGCTACACCTTCACATGAAAAACAACCTGTTGTTACATCTCAGCAAATCTTTCAAACACCACCATCCACACAACCACCTGTACAAACTACACCTGGTTCTTCTGGTTACAAGACTTTTCCACATGTTCCTGAGGGTATTACTCTTGAAGACATTGGTGATTTCAATTTTGCAACTGATGTGCAAGTTAAGAGTGGAAAAGAAAGTTGAAGAAGTTTTGGTTGAGAACAAGACGTTGTTGGATCGTGAGAAAAAGCTTGAGAAGCGTGTAAAGTCTGTGGAAGCTGAAAATTCTTCATTGTTAAAGAAAGTTGAAGCTGATCAGACAGAGATTGATATTCTGAAAGTTAAAGTTGCAGAGTTGGAAGAAGAGAAAGCACGCAGAGATGAGCAGAACAAGTACTTTGAGTTAAAGAACAAAGAATTGGAAGCTGCTAAAGCAATGAAAGAACATGAGATATACATGATGAATAAAGTGTTAGAAAATTTGCTTGGGAAGTCTGTAGAGCAGAAATTTGATGAAATAAAGATTGATGAGGTTAGAGCAAAACGTCAAGCTGATTTAGAAGCTGATATGAAAGATAAGGGTAAAGGTCTTGAAGGTACTACTGAAGTCACAGAAAGATCAATCATTCCATCAGATATACCTATTGAGAATCCTCGTCCGATATCTGCAATTTCTGCTATCTTTGAAGAAGATGTCTTAATAGATGATATTATTAATGATGAGGAAGTTATCGAGGAGGATGATGATGAAGATAAGGCAAATGATGCAGATGATGATGTTTTCTCTGCTAGCAGTCACAGTGATGATGATAATGATGACGATGATTAGGGTACTTCTGGTATTAAACTGACTGAAGCATCAAATGAAGAGAATGTTGATGATTATCTTCATGATGATGTGAATGAAGAACCTGAGGATGCTACAGGTGAGGGGGAGAACGTTGATGATGAGAACGTTGATAAAAGTGAAAAGTTAATTTTGCGTCTTGAACCTGAAGTTGAGGAAGGAGAAATCAGACATACTTACACCATGGCTCATGTTATTGAAATGACACGTATTGATGATCCTAACTTCAAGTTGATTTTGAAGAAGAGTTGAATGCGTTTGATATGAACCAACAACCTGAATATCAGTACAAGTATGTTGATGAAGCTGATAATTATGATAGAGTTGAGGTTGAAGATTGCAGTGACGAAGAAGATGAGAATATTGATACATCAAACTTTCCAACTCTTGTTGAGTTTTTCAGTCAAGAGAACGTCGATGAATTGAGACGAAAAGTTGAAGAATGTCTGAAAGATAAGAACTTTGATGGTACAACAAAATATGCACAGCGTGAAGAACGCAAGAAGTGGTTTAGAAAGAGTACAGAAAGAAAATTCAAGCGGCCATTGAAGTATTATAAAAGAGACAGGGATGTGTCACTGGGGGATATTATCAGTTGGGGTTTTCTACCACAAGTAAATGTGTATGCTATTCGACGAGAATTTGGAATGCAGTACTTTGAATACATTCAAGATATCATGACCTTACCTTGGTGGGATGTCGAAGAGTTGTCGAAAGTTAGAACTCTGGATTATCCTGTAAGAAAGCATGATGTTCCCATCTGGGGTTTGATGAAATTTGAAGCTTTCAGAGGATTCAAACACTGGAAACCTCATTACCCTAAGAAGGTGAGAAGAGTGAATCCGGAGACTGGTAATGAAGAAATGATCTTGCATGTGAAGAAGCCTAGAGTTATCAAGAACATTCCAGTACCGAAAATGGAGCAAGATTTTTATAAGCGGTTCTTGTACTGGGTATACAGCTGTTTGTCAACTGAAGCTGTGATCACTTATAGAGCTGAAAATGAAATCAGACACATCTTTGTGTATGATCCTTTATGGTTGGTAAATTGTTCGGCGAAAGACATTGAATGCTTGTTTGTTAACAAGATTGGTTTTAAAATTGAAGATAAAGACCAAGCGATGCAGTTTCAGAAAGTTGTTTCCATTTGCTTTCAGAAAGGAATCAATGCTGATAATAAATGGTCTTCTAAATGGCGAAAGATTGAGGAAGAAGAAAAGTTGAAGGCTGAAAGAGAAAGGAAAGCTCGAGAAGATAGAGACAATATGCTAAGGCATACTGTGATGCAAAGAATGGCTGCTGAAGAGAAGAAAAAGATTGATGAGAATGAGAAGCTTAGGAAGATGTTGCTGCGAAAGCCTAAGCCGAGAGAAGAGAAATTCAAGTCAATGTAAAGAAAGCGCTGAAGACCAGACTGAAGACTCCGGCAATATCCAAGGGGGAGTTTGTTGGTGCATAATGTCTATAGCCTACGTCTTAAGTCTAGGTCATGTTTGTATAGGGTTTACAAGGGTTAAAAGTGTAATTTTATGAGTTTTGTTGTAATTTCGCTTGAAATGACACATGGTCATTTCAAACGAAATTAGATTTGTTAATTTCGCTTGAAATGACATGTGTCATTTCAAACGAAATCATCAGCCTATAAATAGGCAGGTTTGGCTTCTCATTTGGCACGGAATTAGGTGAAGTGTAACGAAGTGCTGTCCAATTTTCACCATGTAATCAAGTCTAAAATCAATGAGAAGCTTGTTTTAAGTATCATACTCTGTTTCTACTCATTTCTACACTGATTCTAAGCTGTTTGTTTGTTTCCGCCTCTCAAACAGTTGTGTATTGTCTCTGATTGACTCATTTGGTCGTCAAAACGATCCCACAATCAAACGGTTAAAAAATCAAAGAAAGTTAAATTTTCAGATAAAATTTTTATAAAAGTGTTTAAATATAAAAGAAATTGTGAAAGGTCGTTCATGTCATATGTTGATGAATTTGGTAAACCTAAATCCAGTATGGATTGGGTTCCAATTCAAAACTAATCAAATTCATTTCCATGTGCAGGTGTTCAGGGGCCAATTCAAGTTCAGCATGAATAACAGAACAGCCTGGCACACAAGGAGAAAACCGGTGTTAAAAACAGAAAGTGTTTGGTTTAAATTGTTAAAATTTTTTGAAAAATTTAAAAGGAATACGCCGAAACCCTCACGGCTGAACAAACACATGATAAAATTAGATTGAAAAACGATTTCAAAACGTTATAATCAAGTGGTTTGTAAATCATGGGGGTGCATGTGAGCTAAACAAAGAATGTGAAGCAGAAATGGATGACGAGATGAAGCTATCTACATCGGTTTGTCAAATTTTATTAAATGTTTTAGATTTTAGGGGGAGTAAAAATAAAAATTTTGAAAATACAAAAACATTTAAAAATTTTGAAAAAGTAAAAAACATGAGAAAATTCAAAAATGAGTTTTTGTGTAAAAAGAGGAAATGATAGTACATCAGTAGACTGTCACAGTATGCTAAAGATTTGGAAAGTTAAAAAAGTGATAAACAGTCTCACTAAAGATGTGACGATAGGCTCAGCTAGACTAGTAGATTTGCGATAACGATACAAACTTAAATGAAAAAGCCTAGTTCTAGTGGGAAACGCGGTTGAAAGCATAGTACTTAGTTTTATCCTTCGTGACTGTGTACCTACTTGGTAATCGCTGAATGCTGAAAGAGCATAAAAACCGGCCAGTTTGTGAACTTTCACAACTTGCTGAAAAAGTCACTGTGATTGTGCATTCATTTTGCAAAGATTTAAACTTGTTTGATTTCTTTATTTTGTTTAAGCATTGGACATCCTCTGCGTATACGTGAGTATCGAACTGGATGTTAGTGCATAAACGTTCTGCTTTATTTTTCTTGGTGTTTCGTTTAAATCTTGGATCACCTCTGCGTATATGTGAATATCGAACTGGTGGTTAAGATCTAAACAAATTCAACTTGTTTTTATTTCTTATTTTGTTTAAACATTGGACTTTCTCTGTTTATCGAAAGATCGACCTGATTGTTAATGTTTAAACATTCTGTGTTGTTTTTACACATATCACAGTTGATGAAAGTTTAAAGGCATTACTTGAGTCAGTGTATTGCACGATGAGGGGATATGCTGAGATCGTGGGGTCCATAAGAATTTAGTGCAAATTAATATACCTTAACGTATCGGTAAGCATTTCCAAAATTTTTAGATTGAGTTTAAGTGGACAACAATATCGTCAATCTATGTGAATTGTTTAAAACTTAAAGTGTTTTAAAGCTCAACGGTACTAGTGATTTGTCATAAACTGATATGATCATCTGACACGAACTCAAACAAAAATTATTGTCTGTAAATATTTCTTTAATGTTTTTCATTAAAGAAAAATTACAAAAAGTTTCGGAGTGTTTTAGCATAAACTTTGTAAAATACAAAAAGATTTTGTTTCACGTTATGTTTCGACAACCTATGATGGAAAGCTGAATTACAAAATCTGAAGATGTTGAACATAAACAAGTTCATTAATTCGAAACTTGAATTTCAAAATGAAAAAAAAATCAATAAGTTGGATAATCAAGGTCATTTATTTGAACTTGATCATCTTTGAGGGTTACTGAATTTGATCATGCTTAAATGTCAAATATGATAATAGACATTTATATGTTTCGAAAACTCTCACCAGTTAAATCTAAACGTTTGATTAATGATAAGATTTGATAGGAAGCTAAATGAAAGGGGGAGCAAGATTAATTGTTGTAGGATCGAATTACGACCTGAATGAGTCGTTCGGAAGAGCTCTAGTCCGTTTCAGAGGCGGAAACTAAGAAACGGATGTAAAAACAGCTTGAATATCACTTTAAACGTCTTGTGTATTGAAATAATAGCAATTACAATCACAAGGAATACCGGCAGCACCTCGGTATCAATTCTGAAAATCGTTACAAATGAATAGACCACTCCCCTATTTATACTATTCCTGGTTTCACTTGAAGCATACATGTCAGCTTCAAGCGAACCTCTCAAGCGAAACCTCCTAATCTCCTAATTTGTCTTCAAGCAAAACACATGACTTAACATTTCAAGCGAACCTTCTTTCTGTTTCATGTTTACATGCAATTTCACGTGATGTTTTCATATTGTGATGTCATCATTGATGTCACATATGTGATGTCATCATTCTTGATGATGACTTCATATCTTGATCAGATCTGTAACGCAACCAAGACTCGATATAAGACGAAGACGACAGATGTATGCACCAACAAACTCCCCCTCAGATGTTGACGAGTCTTAAGTGTCGAGTCTTTGCATCTTCAGTCTTTATCAGCCTGAACACTCTCTGACATATCTCATAGTGTAAGCATCCTCAGACTTTATCTTCTTCTCCTCTTCAGCATCAACAGACTCCCCACGAACAATCTCTACTCGGATATCTTCAGACTCCCCCTTTCGATATGCTGGGATCGCAGTCTGGCATGTTGAAATCACAAAATCCTCAGGTATCGGAACTTGACTCTCTATCATCTATCCAAGATCACCTAGCTCTTTTCCTGCACATTCTCTACCCAAAAATAAATTTTCTGATTATAAATTGTAAAAACAATCTCACCATCTACTGAACCACTTGCAGGAATTATACAATCAAAGAATGATTTTACAATGATAAAAACCTCAGATGATCCCTTGTATACACATATTCATAAACTTTTCTCATTTAAACACACTCTCCCAAACCAATTGTCGTCATGTTTAGCACTTGGAATTTTGAAAATCAGCTCTCCAATACCAGTTGTTGAAAATCTTTTTGAATTTTCAAAAATTTATGCTAAAACACACTGAAAATCTTTTTGGATTTTTAAATGTAATGAAATGCAGAGAAGAAATATTTACAAACAATATTTTTATGAGTTCGTGCAAGAGGATCATATCAGTTTATGAGATCAATCACCAACACCGTTAAGCTTTAAACATTTTAAGCTCTAAACGATTCACATTGATTGACGATATTGTTTTCCACTTAAACTCATTCTAAAAACTTTCGAAATGCTTACCGATACATTAAGGTATATTAATTTTGCCCTAAGTTCTTATGAACCCCACAATCTCAGCATATCCCCTCATCATGTAATACACTATCTCAAGCAATGCCTTTAAACTTTTATCAACTGTGATTTGTGCGAAAACAAAGCAGAATGTTTAAACATTAACAATCAGGTCGATACTTCCGTATACGCAGAGAAAGTCCAATGTTTAAACAAAATAAGAAAAATAAAACAAGTTGAAGTTGTTTAGGCTTTAACCACTAGGTCGATACTTCCGTATACGCAGAGGAGGTCCAAAGCTTAAACGAAACACCAAAGAAAATAAAGCAGAACGTTTAGGCAACAACATCCAGGTCGATACTCACGTATACGTAGAGGATGTCCGATGCTTAAACAAAATAAAGAAATAAAACAAGTTTAAATCTTTGCAAAATGATATACACAATCACAGTGACTTTTCAGCAAAGTTGTGAAAGTTCACAAACTTAACCAGTTTTATGTCTTTCGACAATCAGCGATTACTGAGTAGGCACACAGTCAAGAAGGACAAAACTAAGTACTATGCTTTCGACCATGTTTCCCACCAGAACTAGGCTTTTTCATTTAAGTTTGTATCGTTATCGCAAATCTACTAGTCTAGCTGAGCCTATCATCACATCCTTAGTGAGACCGTTTATCACATTTTAACTTTCCATTTCTTTAGCGTGTTGTGACAGTCCACTGATGTACTATCATTTCCTCTTTTATGCAACAAAAACTCATTTTTCATTTTATCATGTTTTTGGTTTTTTCAAATTTTCTAATGTTTTTGGATTTTCTGAAAAATATACTCCCCCTAAAATACAAATACATCTAAAGAAAATTGAAAACAAACTGTACAAGAACATGACAACTGATATCGAATTGCCTCAATTCACCATCCACTTGGCATAAACAATCAGAACTCCCTCTCACAACAAACTATTTTCCCATTATGATCTCAAAACACTTAAGTTTGTTTTAATCAAAATGGTTTTTCCGGAAAATTAATTTTGTTGATTTTACCATTTGTAAATTCGGGGAAAACTCATCACATTGTTTACCAACACTTTTAACTGATAGTTAAATCAAGTTCAACTTAATAACCTTGATTAACCACTTGCAAGATCAAATATCAAACATTTTCAACCAATCATCATCTATTGGTTGAATTCTCAAAGTGCCGATACCTACTCCACACTTACCAACCTGGGAGTTCCGGCAAGTCACACTTCTCAATTTAAAAATTTTCAAAAACTTTTTCAAAAATAATGCCGATTCATGCTCCGCTATTACCAACTTGGGAGCTCCGGCAAGTCAGGTTTTTACTGTTTGAAAAATATATCCACCCAAGCCTGACCTTCCTTGGGTGTAACAACCTCTTCTTCATCTTTACTTTCAACAGACTTGTGAACATTCATTTTGGAAGCATAGAATTCTTTAACTCCTTTGACCTTACCATCGACCATTTTTCCAAAAATGTGTTTCACATTTCTGTTGAAAACCTTATCAACATCAAATTTCTTCTTATCAGAATAAAATTGATTTGAAAATTCAACTTTCCCAACTTTCTTTTTAAAATTTTCAGCCCGCAGAGATGGAAAATTCACATCATCCACATTCGGAACTGATTTATGATCCTTTTCTTTAACAACTTTTTGGTCCTCTGATTTTATGAAATCAGATTCATCACCAGAACTGTTTCCTGAACCCTTAACAACCCATTTTTGATTTTTTAGATTTTCTTTTCTTTTTACCACATTCTTTGAACATTCACCAATCTCAAAGGTTGAATTTTCAAAGCCTGTAAACTTTCTGGTTGTAAGTTCAGTTTTCTCAACAACTTTTTCTTTCATTTTACCAGAGACTTCCTGTTTTGGTTTGAATGTTTTCGGACAATTTCTAGCAATATGACCAACAGTCTTGCACTGAAAACAGGTTCTCGTCTCTGTAGTCTTCTGAGCAATACTTTTCTTCACTTCTTCTTGCTTTTTGGCAAGGAATTCTTTGTTTGTCTGCTTTCTGAACGCTTGCTCTTTCTCATCTTCTAAAGATTTTCCTGAAACAAACACAGTTTTTGGTTTATAAACTTTTTCATTTTTTTGATTTTTCAGTTGATTAAATCCAAGACCTTTTTTTTGACATTACTATTATGGTTTGGTTTCTTTTGAAAACTATAACCACAATTGTAACCCATTTTCTTGTTAATTCTCTGTTTATCTCTTGAAGTGTATTGTTTAGGTTTTCCAGAAAGATTTAAATCTTTTATTTCAGAAATATTAATTTCTGTAATTTTGAAAACCTTTTTAATCATTTCAATTCTAACACTTCTTATTGGAAAAATCTCATCAGAATATAATTTGTCAGAATCTTTCAAAGTATATGCTACTTTGACCGGTTCATCATTCAAATTAGATTTTGATAGCAAAAATTCCTTATCATAAACCCGTTTGTCCTTTTTGATTGTTGACTTTGACTTGTCGGATTCAGACTTTGACTCGGATTTGGACTCCATTTTTGACTCCTCTATGTCATCTTTATCTAACACCTGATCGACCACACGTTTAATCAACTCGGACTCATGATCAGTGTCAGACGATGTGAACGTAACATCAATATTTTCTGGCAAATTATCTGACGACCCTGACTCCCACTGTAAGTTAATTGCCTTTTTGACTCTTTCGGAATTTGGATTTCGAGACAAATATCCATTTTCGACTGGGGGCGGACATCTATTGTAGACAACACTTGGTTTCTTACCAGAAATTTCTACTTCATTCTCTTCTTTTGTCTCGGAATTCTTTTCTTCCGAAGTCTTCTTTTCTTCAAATGTCTTCATTCTTTCAACAATCGGGTAAATCCTGTCAACAATAAAAGTAGAACATGAGTAACTTTTCAATAAATTGTTGACTCTTTCAGTTTCAATCTTTTGTGTTGCCAGTTTCAATTCTAGCTCAGCACACTTCTCTGTGTAATAGTTGACATCATCAAGCTGTCTCATGTAAGCTCCTTTGAGTGTATTCAATGCGACAGCTTGTTCACTGCTCGAATCAGTGTACTTGTTAATCTCTCTGTTCAAAGTATCATAAGATTCTTTCAATCTTTTTATGTTGTGTAGCAGCTCGTTGTTTTGCATGATCAACGAATCACAATTCAAACACTTTTCAGGAACTTTGACTGCTTCAGTATCAACTTTGATTTCAAATTCCGGAACATCTTTGACTGTTCTTTTTGTTTGGAAAAACTCAGCTCTTTTCTTTTTCTCGGCTTCAGCTTCAGCTTTTAACCTTTCTTCTTCTTCTTCTTCTTCTTCTTCTTCTTCTTCCTCTTCTTCAATTTTTCTCCATTTTTCTTCTTCAGCTTCCCTGACTTTTCTGTATTTTGCAGCCCAATACTCATTATAAGCATTAGCAATAAAAGCTTTACCATTTGACATCTCTTTGGACATCTCTTTGGCCATAAATTCTTGGTCTGGGCAAAAATTATCCCAACTGAATCCTTCTGGTAATCTTTCATCATCTTGATCTGCCAAACACACTTTGCTGTCTGTTGGAATGTATTTATCCCAACTGAATCCACCATCCTTGCCCTGATTAACCATACATGCTCTCTTTGAATCTTCAATTTCTTTTCTACCATGTGCAGTTTGAGCCTGATGTGGTGCCTGTTGTTGTTGATATGGCTGTTGTGTGACTTGATGATAAATCGCCTTTTTGTAGTAATCGTTGTTTCCGAAAGGGTTTTGAGCTCCACTCGCTTCTCGATTTGTGCACTCTCTCTTGAAATGCCCCTTTTCCCTGCAACGAAAACAAGTAACTTTAGACTTATCAAAACCTAAAGTTGAAATATGTGCCTCGCGATAATCATCTCTGCCTGTAATTTGTTTGAACTTTTCAGCCCGTCTCAACACACTGGCCATGCACCATTTAATATCCATTAATTCCATTTCCTCGGCATCAATTTGATCGTAATCCTCTTTAGTGAGCATTGGATTCCCGATCCTTCCTGCAACTAAGCCTCCATAGGATTCAAGCACAGTCACCAACAAAGACATATGACTTTTTGCAACTTCCTCAGTATAATTCTGATCATTCTCAAGCTTTAAGGCAATGTTGCATTGAAGAACTTTGCCACTCTTTGTCGTAGAAAACTGTGGATCATAGGTTGAAAATGAAGAGAATCCTGTTGTGCTGCTTGATCCCTGAGATGCACTTTCAGAAGAACCTTTTGCATTATAAGCAGTTTCAACATTTGGAGAAAAATTTGTCGTTTCACTAACACCACTCTTGAAATATAAGCCGATGTCTTGTTCTCCATCGTAGTTCTTCATCCTGGCAATCTTCCTCTGCTCCATCTCTTGAGCTTCCAGATGTTTGATGAACTCACCCAGTGTTAACTTTTTATATTCTTTCCGATTGTTTCTCAACATCATCAGGAATGTTCCCCAAGTATCATGTGGTAACGCATCAGCAAGTTTCTAAATCAGCTCATCAGTATCCTTTTTGATCCCTAATTTCGTCATATTTCTCACCAAATTACAATATCTTTCAATAATCTGCTTGGTGTTTTCGGATTTCAAACCACAGAATAGATCAAATTCTTTCTTCATGAGTGACATCTTGTTCTTGAGCATATCATCACTTCCTATAGACTTTGCTTCCAATTCAGTCCAGATGGAATATGCACTTCCATCATGTTGAAGCAAAATCAAAATGTCCTCTTTAATTGCTTGCTGAAGCAGACTCACCATCAATTTCTCATCTCTATACTTCTTTTTCTCATCAGCACTCATTTCTCTGATTGTTAACTGAATACCATTCCTTATGGGCCTTTCATATGGGACTTCAGTGTGTTCCCAAGCATCCAAATGATAAGCTTCAACCCAATTTCCAAAGCGTTCAGACCAACCATTGTAATCATCAATATCCAAAAGCTTAGGCGGTTTCTGTGATGTCCCGGTTTCATTTTCAAGCAAAGCATTCTGAGTAATTGTGATAGGACTAGCAAAAGCATTATAGAACTCATTGTCCATTGTTCAATTTTCAAAGATTCACAAACACACAGTTTCAAACGATCTGGTTCACCTCGTGAAATACTTGTATCACTTCAAGCGAGAGGCCAGATTCAAGCGGACTCAATACATATTTCAAGCGAAAGGTCTATTTCAAGCGAGAGCATCATGTAGATTCAAGCGAAAGGTTGATTTCAAGCGAGAGCACCATGTAAATTCAAGCGAAAGGTCGATGACATCAGCATTTCGAATTTTGAAGCGAAAGTATGATTTTTAACCAGTTTTAAGTCGAATTTAACGCTGAAACTTTCCAGGATTTGTTAATACATGATTGCGCATAATATGTGTGAATTTGAGCCGATTTTAACCAGGAAAAATTTTTAATTTTGTGAAAGAAGGTGTAGAAAACAGATTTTCAAGCTGAATATGGCAAGAACTCCTCGTCCTGAGCTCTGATACCACTTGTAGGATCGAATTATGACCTGAATGAGTCGTTCGGAAGAGCTCTAGTCCGTTTCAGAGGCGGAAACTAAGAAACGGATGTAAAAACAGCTTGAATATCACTTTAAACGTCTTGTGTATTGAAATAATAGCAATTACAATCACAAGGAATACCGACAGCACCTCGGTATCAATTCTGAAAACCGTTACAAATGAATAGACCACTCCCCTATTTATACTATTCCTGGTTTCGCTTGAAGCATACATTTCAGCTACAAGCGAACCTCTCAAGCGAAACCTCCTAATATCCTAATTTGTCTTCAAGCGAAACACATGACTTAACATTTCAAGCGAACCTTCTTTCTGTTTCATGTTTACATGCAATTTCACGTGATGTTGTCATATTGTGATGTCATCATTGATGTCACATTTGTGATGTCATCATTCTTGATGATGACTTCATATCTTGATCAGATCTGTAACGCAACCAAGACTCGATATAAGACGAAGACGACAGATGTATGCACCAACAATTGTCAAATCTAAGATTCGGAGCATTATTCAAGGGGGAGCTTACAGTTTTACTTTGTTTGCTTGAATATGCAATCCGAGGCAGATCTAGACTAAACTTCGCAGATTTCTAAGCTATGTCCAAGAGGGAGTCTGTGGTTGCTGATGTTATCAAACCTTCAAGAAGACTCAAGAGAGAGAGAAAGACAAGACTCTACGAGATTGACTGCGGAAATATCTAAGGGGGAGTCTGTTGGTGCAGTAATGTCTATCGCCTCCGTCAATACGAGTCGTAGCTGAAACAGTTTAAATCTAGTGCTTATATTGTAATATGTAGTAAAAGGCAAGGTGGCAATTCTGTAAATAATGAGTTCTCTCATTATATCCCTTGGCCTATAAATAGAGGAGTTAGTGTTAGAGATTAAGACTTTTGGCCATTTGAGATCTTGGAGCTTAGTGCTTAGAGAGAGAAAGTCTAGAGAGAGAAAGTACTCGTAGGTGATTCTCGGAGCATGTATTTGTCATATTGATCAATAAGAATCACAGTTAAATTGTACGTTCTTGTGTTCGGTCCACGCACGTGTACGGATTCCGCACGTCACACGTATCGTTACGCAATCGTTCGGAGTGAAAACCGGTCCTACAAGTGGTATCAGAGGGGGATGCCAGTTTTTCGGATCACGATTGGTCACCTGGCAATGTAAGAAGCAGACCTCTGTCGCTTTATCCACATGTGAAGCTGAATATGTATCTGCTAGCAGCTGCTGCTCTCAGATCTTGTGGATCCAGAAACAGATGAGAGACTACGGTTTGCAATTTCTTAACACCCCTATCTTTGTTGATAATGAGGCAGCTATAAACATAACAAAAAATCCTGTTCATCACGCTAAAACGAAACACATTGAAATTCGTCATCACTTTATTCGAGATTGTTTCGAGAAGAAGTTGATACGAATTGAGAAAATCCACACTGACAAACAAAAAGCTGATTTACATACCAAAGCGTTTGATAAAACCCGTTTTCTATATCTTTTAAAACTGAACGGTATGAAGCTTTTATCGGTGTTGGAAGAGATTCTTAGCGTAGATGAAGGTACCACTGTAGATGGTGTTGAAAAGCAATCTGCAATGGTTTGTTGATTTTTTACTTGTTTTGGTATTTAGGGGGAGGTAGGTTATGTTTTCAGAAAATACAAAAACAATTAAAATTTTTCAAAATCCAAAAACATGAGACATTTCAAAATCCAAAAACAATAGAAAACCGAAAAAGAGTTTGTGTAAAAAGGGAAAATGATAGTACATCAGCTAGACAGTTGCAGTATGCTAAAGAAATGTAAAGTTTAAATGTGTTAAGCAGTCTCGCTGATGATATGCCGGTAGGTTTTTACACATTTAGTAGGTTTGTTCGGGATATAAACCTAAATCACAACTTGCTTTTACGTGGGGAACATCTCTCGGATATATAGGTAACCCCTGAAATCCTGTTTGAAAGGCTCTATTTCTAACATACTAGGTCTTTGTACGTGGTGATATCTGGGGTATTATACCTGGACTTCTGATTTTGCGGGAGCAATAGCCTAGTCCTCGTATAATACTTTGCTTTGCTTTAATCATAAAGCCCCCCCTCAGCATAAAAAATGATGAAACATTAAAAAATGCTAATCATGTGCTGTTGTAAAAGAAGATCCCCAAAGGGGACCCACCTAAAGTCGAGCCATCATCTCTCTGATTTTGCGGAAGCAATAGCCTGAGCTCTCATGGCCTCGCACTTAACCCCTTACAGATATCACTAGTGTGCACTCACCTGTAAGACTGAATATAGTGGTCTGGATACGGGAGTATATTCTGAGGTGGTACACTTGTAAAAGTTAAGATCTTAAATCACTAAATTCGTATCCTGAACATATTGAAATTTGTGTGAGAATTTAAAGTGGATCAGTATATCGGCAATCTAAGCGAATTGTTTAATTCTGAGTATGAAATCAAAGGTTAACGGTACTTGTAACTTGTCGGTAGCTGATATGATTCCCTAACACGCTCACCAAAAATATGTTTCTAAATAGTTTACATTTACTGCATTTCATTCCTGTTTAACATTTTATAATCCAAAAAGATTTCTTAGCTTTATAGTCTAGAAACTTTATTCAAAATCCAAAAGATTTTACATTTCTGCTTTATTTTTCGACAAACCAAAGTGGAAAGCTGATATTCAGACTCGCTGTTTGTAGAAGATGCGGGAAGTTTCTTAGCTGGACAAAAGAGTTGGGAGCTTATTATGTTAAATCTGTGAAAATAAAAAGTCAAAACAAGTTCATTAAGTTGAAACTTGTAATTTTCAGAAAATGTTTGAAAAATGTTGAACAAAAGTCAGTTTTGTTTTGTCTCGAGTCATCCAAGGTCATTAAGTTGGACTTTGGTCGACAAATTAAGTGCCTAGGGTCATTAACTTGGATCTAGATACTTAAGTGGATTATTAAAAGCTGATAAAAACAACAAAAGAAGTCAAAAAGTTAAGTAGATTGTAATGTCAGATTTCTGAGAAGCAGGAAACAATTTTGAACCTGAGAAAGCTGCAAAGCGAGATTCCCATGGCTAAGTCTGAACAAAGTTTGAGCCAGAATACGATTCAAGAACGAGAGCTATTCAAGACTGCGATCCCAGCTTATCGAGAGGGGGAGTCTGAAGAATTAATCTAGATCAACATTCATGGGGGAGTTTGAAGATTGTCAAAGCCAGGTTCGAGTGCTAATCGCTAATGATGTTAAACTTAAGGAATCAAGAGATCTGATCAAGAGAATTAGAAGATAAAGAGATTGAAGGATGCTTATAGTGTCAAAACAGTTTGGAAAGAGCGAAAAGACTGATCAAGATTGAAGACTCAATGCCGAAGACTTCGTCAACATCCAAGGGGGAGTCTGTTGGTGCATAAATGTCTGTCAACTTCGTCTTTTATCGAGTCTTATACCTAGATAGGATAAACCAGTGCTCGATAGGCTAGAAATTAGGTTTTGTTTGTCAAAAGGTGATTTCGCACGAAATGGCAAGAACCATTTCGTACGAAATGGAACAAAGCCATTTCGTACGAAATGGGTCATGTTCATTTCGAACGAAATGGGTTCTCTATAAATAGCCTGAGCTGGTTTCTCATTTGTAACGATCCGTATTTCAGAGCCGAGGTGCTGCCAAATTGTCAACTGATCTGTAAAGCTTTGAAATCAATAAACAAGTGATTGTAAGCGTGAATCAAGCTGTAATCAAGTTCGTATCATTGATTCCGCCTTTGATTCGGATTAAAACTCTTCGATCGACTCATTCAGGTCGTACAACGATCCTACAAGAATCGACGATTAAGAATAAAAAAAACACGTGGAATTAACAATGCATAGATTAGTGAAGGAAACTTACAGTGCTGATTAAGAAAACTCCATTTAATTTCTCAAACTGAAATGAAGGGTGATCTGCAAGGGATTACAAATGAATCAAAAGCATCAATAAACGGTAAATCAATTATTATTTGTTAATCAAAAAGTAAATCAGAACAAATGAGGTTACCTTGGTGTTGTGCGATGAAGAAGGAAAAGATGATGCGACAATTATATGGCAAAATAAAAGATTTAAACATCAGTATTGTTGAATCATTGGAGATGCGTCGATGATATGCAAAAACAAAAAACGAAACTTCGTTAACAAAAATCCTTAAGCTAAGAAAGAACAAAAAACCAAGTGTGTGGTTCCTGTAGTACCCTAAAAGATTAACAATGGATAGATTAGTGAAGGAAACTTACGGTGGTGATTAACAAAACTTCCTTTAATTGCTGAAATTCAGATGACGGGTGATCTGCAAGTGATTACAAATGAACCAATGCATCAATAAATGGTAAATCAAAATGTTACGAATACCAAAAATAAAATTAAACCAAATATAAAGAAAAGGGCAAAAATCAAATACATGACTAAAACACCCTCATTGAAAGTGGGACTGTAAATGAGTACCATACCGAATAGTCAAAAATGATGAAGCCTAAACTTTTGGGATGGTATCACCTATAAACAGACCTGAAAACAAAATCAGTTTCTAAACAATGACTTCATGAAACTGAAAATCCTTAAAGTAAACATAAATTAAGTAACAACCAACTTTAATTCACAAGCCTGCAAATATAAAGTTGCCACATGAATAATGAAGTGGAACTTGCTGCAAGAATAATAAAGTGTGAAAACAATCTCAAAAACTCCTCTGTAATTGAGTAGTAAAGCTACTCAATTTTGTTAATTACATAAACAATCCAACAATGAATTTACCGTCCTTCTCCTTCTCCTTCACATTTCCATCTCCCCAACAACCATCCGGCATAGGTTACTTCTAATCAACAAAGTCTATAAAATAATAATAATAATAATAATAATAATAATAATAATAATAATAATAAAAATAAGCATAAAATCTATATATTCTTCTTGGATTGCTAGAATAATAGTGTGAAAGTTGGAATAAAAACAGAGGATCAAGAAACATAGGAGCATCCAACATTACTAACATGGGTGAATAAACCAACAAAACAGACTGTGAAAAACAAAAACTACAAACATATCAAAATCAATCTACTCGTAATCACATGGTACAACAATGCAAGCATCTGAATAAACAATAACAAATGAAAGACAAAATCAAAAGCTACAAACAGAGTTATTCATTCATATATATATATATATACACACACGCAATAATTAAAACATTATTACAACATACCAGTGTCACCGATTAACAGGAGCTTGTACAAAAGGGTTCATCGTGTACGATAAGAAACCCTAGGAGAGCTTCTTCTTCTTCTGAGTGTACAAATGGGTTCATCGTGTTCAGAATGAGAAAATAGATAAAACCAAATAAAATTTCTGAATGAGAAAATAGATCTTACATGAATATTCTGTTGTTCAACTACTCGACGGTACATGATTTAGGGTTTCAAACGCAGATGTATCCAATAGAAGTAACCTCTGTCGGACGTTGTTGAGGAGATAGAAATGTGAAGAAGGAGAAAGATGAACATCAGAAAGAAAGGGGATCTTGTATGGAAATGTGAAGGAGAAGAATGAAGTAGGGTTTGTGAAAAACTGAGAATAAAGGGGAGTGGTACTGTTGGGCGGGAAAAGGCAAAAAGTGATGCCCTAATCTACTGACACATGGCCTAAATAACTTTCATTTATTATATATAATAGATTCTCTACTAATAAAAAAAATTGAGTATAAAACGCCAAAAACTACAAATACCCAAACGCCTGATAGTATGAAAACTGTGAGAACGGATGCTAGCAAAGCACGTTGTTGCTATATAAAACGCCAAAAAAATGCCAAACAAAGTATTACTGGAACAAGTAACACTAATTGACAGATGAAACTGAACGAAACAGAAATTGCAAAAACAGTAAAATGAAGAGACGGTAACATTATTGCCAAATATTTATTATATTAAAAGCCACTACATGGTGTAACAACCTGACTTTCCGGCTCATTACTTGTCGCTGTCTTTTCTTTCGCTATCGCTTGTATTCCCGAGATTTCGATTATCGCTAATGGGTTTAAACTAAATTTTTCAACACGCATTTTAAACGCTTATTACAACGCTTATTCAAAATGCAGTCATCACATTTAAACACATTCTATAACGCTTATCACTTAAACGCAACTTATCGCATGTTACATCGCTTATTTAGCCTAAAACGCAATCGCAACGCAAACTCAACGCAGACTCGAAACGCGGATTTACTTTTTATGCATTTAGGTTATTATGCGTATTAATTGTGTGATTATTTGTTTAATGTTATGTGGTTATCTCAACGCAACGCTCATACGCTCAAACTCTTACTCGTAACTCGCTTAAACGCAACGCAACGCTTAACACACGAAACGAAGATTGGAAAACTAACTCGCACAACACGGCTGTCCGAATGGACATCCGATCGAATGGACATCCATTCGGATGACCATCTGATCGGATGGCCATTCGACCGGACGCCATCCGACCGAACGCCACATGCGCGCACCGACCTAACCCGCTCTCTCACTCTATAAATACCGCCGTACACCTCCCTTTCACTGATTTGACACCTCCATCTGATCACACGCACTACAGTCGCTCTCAGTCACTTTTAGATGAGATTCAAGGTTTTTTGGTAAGCTTTTCTCCTCAAATCTTGTACAACCTTCATCTCTAAACATTTCTACATTATCTTCTTCACCAAAATCACACACAAACACCAACCATTTCTCTAAAATCACTGATTTGGACCTCTTGAAGGTGGTTCCCACCCGTTTTGCTCTGGCAAATGGTTAAGGATCATCTTTTCATCAAGATTGGTTCAGATCTAAAGGATTTCCACAATTTTTAACTCAATCACAACAAGATTTCAACACTTTTCAACTATTTTCAACTTTTCTTCAAACCGATGGAATCTGGACTCATTCAGGCTCTCTACTCGTTCCGTAGTCAAGAGCCGTCTTGAAAACGAATTTCCACCGGAGAGATGACCGACTAACAGGTTGAACATGGATCTTCATCAAGAACAGTAAGTTTGACCGAATGGGCTGAGACCATTCGATCGAATGAGCTAGGCTTGGTGTATTCCCGTTGTTTGACACTTCGTCACGCCGTCTCCGCTAAGCTCAAAACTTTTACTTAGAAAATTTTACAAATTTTCAATATAACAGATCGCCCACTCGAGTGGCCATCCGATCGGATGACCATCCGACCAGGTGACCTGTCCCTCAAAATTTCCAATGTTTAAAACGTTGTGATGAAACTTTGAACTTTAACAATTTTACAAACAAACACACCTCATTCGAATGGCCATCCGTTCTAATGGTCATCCGCTCGAATGATCATCCGTCCAGATGACCATCCGCTCGAATGGAGACTCATTCGTTCGGATCACTATTCGACACTTACCCATCCAACATTCTGTTTACGCACTATTCTACGCTCAACGACGTATGCTATTGTTCACAGGATAACTCCAATGCGCTCCCTTCAATCCAATCAAGTCTGTTTTTGTTTAAACACACACTGTGAGTATACTCATTTTCTTTTAACGCACTTTGGGTGTTACATACGTTCTATACCAAAACACAACACACAACATAAACACTTTACAACGCTAACCGCTCCCGCATGCTTTACGTGATCTATGAATGCTTGTACTATGCTTATACAGTGTTACACTATACCGCCTCTAGCAACGATAGTACTATAGTTTGGACTCAGCACCTGTCGTGTACATGGGTTGCTAGGGATCACATCACTTTACTTCACGTATTCGCTGAACATGTGTCACACATACTCTATAACGCAGTCTCATGGTTAAGTTGTAATCATTGTTTGGTAGTTACATGCTTCGCCCGTTATGTGATACATGCTGGTTATGCGTAAACACTTTCACTACTATATGCTATGCACACTTGTGTACTCACCTTTACATTTTTATGTATTGACTTTATTTTAACGTATGTGACAGGTTGATAGGATGCTATGCTGTGATTAACCAAGTAGGAAGTCTAGAAACCCACCGAATAAAAATATGAGTTGTCGGAATAGTATTTTGTTTTTGAGACTGATATCTGTAATGACTATTTTTGCTTTATCTGTTAGTAGTATGGGATACTAACATTAAAGATATTGTCACTTAATAGTTGTTGTGGATTCTCTTGAACAATCTGTTTCGCTCAGTTCCACGCGCTGATGATTCCGCCATCGGTTGGTGTGACAGATTGGTATCAGAGCCATAACTAAAAAGAATTTGGTCGAGTCTTAGGATTGACCTAGTCTATAGTCTAAGTACCAACAGACCAGCTTCACGCGAACCCAGTAATGGTTTGTACAAGCCTACTTTTGATACTCTCATTCGAACTCGCAAAAACTACAACTTCGTGTCACGGCCCCCGCCCCGGTTTGACCCGGTCAAGGAGCTGCGGGACAGGAACCCGTGGTAATTTATTAATTGAGTTGACAGCGGAAGATTTTACAGGATCTTTTTAAGACTTGAAATGCCCGATTATTTTATTTCATAATTCGGGAAAAACCCCCGTAATTTACAATAGAGGAATTTCACAAGGAAATTCCCTGATTTACAAAACATGTTTATTTATTTAATTGAGCCACTACTTCAAGCTTTGTTAGTGCTCCATAGCACTTCTCCTTGGTTCACAGTAGTCACCTGAAACATGTTTTGAAAATATTTTATCAGCGGAGAAATACTGGTGAATCATTCATTTTTACAAAATGACACATAGTTATAAATTACAGCATAAGAGCGATTACAATGGCTTTTATCTTATTTTTATCTGGCGCCGTGTCACCTCCTGGTGGCGATGGTTATACCACTATTGGGTCTTTCCCCAAGTAGTGATGATTATCACTGTTAAGATTTATTAGCCTAACTGTGAGAAATTAGTAATGTGCACAATACCCCACTAGCCAGTGATTCAAGATAACCATGACTTAATCCCTGTAATTATAACTTTTGAAAATAGTTGGAGTATTGTAAAATACATTTGATAAAAGAGAATGACTCACATTGCAGATTTAAACGGGCAGAGTTTAGCCTACTGATTAGCCTTGTAACCTAATTTAAATAACAATGCACACAAACTATGTCAGTAACTAATATAGCATTTACGATAACTCACGAGATTAAAACCCTCACAACGAATGACAAAGTGCTATACTTAAACATTCGTTGAATTCACGACTAATGACAAAGTATGGCCCTAATGTGGGCAACACTTAAACATCCATCGGATAGTTTCAATCGATCGGACATTGAATCGTAGCAGCGATCAAGTTAATACCCTGTATTGTAGCAGCGCCTCGCTAATAGAAATTATGATTTCGACTTTTGAGCAGTGTAATTTCGTTTTTGAAATTTGTTTTCGACACCACTGGACTGCTCATGATCCGTCCTATTTATAGCTGAAATTTGGGTCTCACGCGGCCCGCGTGAACCCTAGCTTGACCTTTACGCGGCCCGCGTGGAGGTCTAGTTCGTAGATTAGGGCATCCGTGACATGTGGATCTGGACGCTTATCCAGTCAACTTAAGGTTGACGCGGCCCGCGTAAGGGTCTGCCTATCCTTTACGCGGCCCGCCTGAGAACCAGAAATCTTGATTTCTTGATTTTTCATGCACAGTTGGGTTTCAGGGGTCCGGGTTTTTACTTATGGGTCATTTTAGGACATTTTTGAAGGTCCTTACATCCTCCCCACCTTATTTAAAATCTCGTCCTTGAGATTTATTGAAATAAGTGAGGATATTTTCGCTTCATTTCTGATTCCAACTCCCAAGTGTATTCGGGTCCTCTTTTGGAATCCCATTTGACTTTGACTAGTACCAATCTTTTGTGCTTGAGAAACTTGATCTTTTTTTCTTCTATTTGTAGTGGCTTCTCTACGAACTTTAACTTTTCATTTACCTCTACATCTTGAAGAGGTACTACCAAAGATTCGTCAGATAAACACTTCTTGAGATTGGATACATGAAATACGTCATGTACTCCGACTAATTCTTCTGGTAGTTGTAAGCGATAGGCAACTGGTCCTATTCGCTGTATTACTTGGAATGGTCCTACGTACCTTGGTCTTAGCTTTCCTTTCTTACCGAACCGAACTACTCCTTTCCAAGGAGAAACTTTCAAGAGTACCTTGTCTCCCACTTGGAATTCTAACGGCTTGCGTCGATTATCGGCATAACTCTTCTGGCGATCTCGAGCCTTCTTTAATCCTTCCTTGATTTGAGTGATCTTGTCAGTAGTTTCTTGTACTAATTCAGGACCTGATAATTGACTTTCTCCTATTTCTGCCCAACAAACTGGAGTTCTGCACTTTCGTCCATATAGTGCTTCGAATGGGGCAGCTTCGATGCTGGAGTGATAACTATTGCTGTAGGAGAATTCAATTAAAGGTAGGTGGTCATCCCAATTTCCACTAAAATCTATTACACATGCCCTGAGCATGTCCTCCATGGTTTGGATCGTCCTTTCACTTTGTCCGTCTGTCTAAGGATGATAAGCAGTACTTAGATTTAGTCGGGTTCCTATTGCTTCCTGGAAACTTGTCCAGAAATGGGAAGTGAAACGACTATCTCTATCCGATACAATGGAGAGCGGAACTCCATGTAAGGATACTACTTCAACTACGTACAACTTTGCTAACCTTTCCATGCTAAAGGTTTCCTTTATGGGTAGAAAATGAGCTGATTTGGTTAATCGATCCACAATTACCCAAATCGCATTATTACCCTTTCTGGTTTTGGGTAACTTAGTAACAAAGTCCATGGTTATAAGTTCCCATTTCCATATAGGCATTTCTAACTGTTGAAGTAACCCTGAGGGTTTCTGGTGTTCTGCCTTAACTTGTGAACAAGTAAGACATTTAGAAACATATCTAGCTATGTCCTTTTTCATTCCTATCCACCAGAAATTATTCCTTAAATCTTGGTACATCTTATTGTTACCGGGATGCACGGTATACCTAGATTTATGGGCTTCTTCTAAAATCTTAGTTCTTAATTCTCCTTGCTTAGGTACCAAAATTCTTTTCTTATGGAATCTCCAAATTCCATCACTTCCTTGCTCTAATTCTTTTATCCTTCCTTTCATTCCTTTAGCATCATCCTTGATTGCTGTTTCTTGAGCGTTCTTCAGTTGTTCCATCAAGTCTAGTTGTAGACTTAATCTAAGAGCACGAACTCGTCGTTGTTTCTCATGATACTTACGACTTAAAGCATCAGCAACTACGTTTGCTTTTCCTTCGTGATATTGAATATCACAGTCGTAGTCACTTAGGATCTCCATCCATCTCCTTTGCCTCATGTTTAATTCTTTTTGCCCAAATATGTACCTTAAGCTTTTATGATCTGTATAGACAGTAAACTTGCTTCCATACAGATAGTGTCTCCAAATCTTAAGGGCAAAAATTATGGCTCCTAATTCTAAGTCATGAGTCGTATAATTTTCCTCGTGCTTTTTCAATTGCCTTGAAGCATACGCAATTACCTTCTTGCGTTGCATAAGCACACATCCTAATCCTAGCTTAGAAGCATCACAGTATACTTCAAAATCTTCTGTTCCTTCTGGTAAAGCTAAAATTGGAGCATTTGTTAATTTCTGCTTTAAGATCTTAAAAGCTTCTTCTTGTTTAGGTCCCTATTCAAACTTAACTGCTTTACAGGTTAACTTTGTTAATGGTACAACTATTTTGGAAAAATCTTTAATGAATCGTCTATAGTATCCAGCTAACCCTAGAAAACTTCTAATTTCCATAGCTGATTGCGGAACCTTCCATTTGGTAATTGCTTCTATTTTAGCAGGATCTACGTGAATACCTTCGTGATTCACCATGTGTCCTAAAAATTGTACCTCCTGCAGCCAAAATTCACACTTCGAGAATTTGGCGTAGAGCTTCTCTTTTCTTAACAAAGTTAAGAGTGTATGTAAGTGCTGACAGTGTTCATCCTGGCTTTTGGAATAAATAAGTATATCGTCGATGAAGACAATTACAAATTTATCCAAATACGGTTTACAGATCCTATTCATTATGTCCATAAATGCTGCTGGAGCATTTGTTAGTCCGAAGGGCATGACCGTAAACTCGTAATGACCATACCTAGTTCTGAAAGCAGTTTTAGGTATGCCTTCTTCTTGTACCTTTAACTGATGGTATCCTGAACGTAAATCTATCTTAGAAAAATATATAGCTCCTTGCAATTGATCAAAAAGATCATCAATTCTAGGCAATGGGTATCGATTCTTAATTGTAACCTTATTTAATTCCCTATAATCGATACACATTCGCATTGAACCATCTTTCTTTTTCACAAACAACACTGGAGCTCCCCACGGGGATGAACTAGGTTGTATGAATCTAATTGCTTTTTGAATTCTAGCATTTCGGTGGGTGCTAACCGATAAGGTGCCTTAGCTATTGGTGTAGTTCCAGGAATTAGATGTATTCTAAATTCGACTTCCCTATTGGGTGGTAATCCAGGTAGTTCTTCCGGAAAGACATCCGGGTATTCTGCTACTACCGGAATTTCTTTAAGTTCCTTACCTTTTGTGTTAATGATTACTGAAATCATATACACCACCTCTTGTTTTCTTGAATAACTGGCCAACTTCATTACTGAAATGAATTTCAGTGGTTTTCGTGGCTTATCTCCTGTAATCACCACTAATTCTCCTGTAGGGGTATGAATTTCTATGGAGTTTTTATCACAGAGAATTCGAGCATGGTTGGCTACTAACCAATCCATTCCTAATACTATATCGAATTCAGCTAAATTCATAGGTAACAGGTTTGCAGAGAATTTATGGCCTAAGAGTTCTATTTTTCCTTCTTGCAAAACCTTATCTATGTTAACAGAATTCCCATCTGCCGTTTCGACTGTAAAAATCTGCCTAAGGTTGGTTAATGGTAAGTTAAGAGCTTGGCAGAATGAAGTATTTATAAAACTTTGGTTTGCACCAGAGTCAAATAATACTTTTGCATAAATGTCGTGAACTAGGAACGTACCAGCTATTACGTCAGGGATTAGCTCTGCTTCCTGAGTAGTCAACTGAATGGCTCTTGCGTTTCTCTTGGTAGTTCCTTCTACAGGTTTGGCTTTGTTATCAGTTGGTTTGGCTAATTTCGGGCAGTCTGGCCTAAAATGTCCAGCCTCTCCATAGTTGTAGCAGATTGTTGCTTTCTTCTTTCTGCAATCTTCTTCTTGATGCCCCGGAATTTTGCAGAAATTGCAATACCCTTTGCATCTTCCAAAATGCTTTCTTTTGAAGGCATTGCAAAATGGAACAGTGGAAGATTGCCCGGTTCCCTTTTTCTTGAAATTACTACGGTTACCCATACGGAATCCCTGGGTAATCTTTTGGGCTACTTCCTTTTTCCGGTTTTCTTCTCGCATACGCACTAGTCCGTTAGTTAGGGTGTTAGCTAACTCCACAACATCGTTAATAGTGCGAGGTCTCACAGCCTTGACGATATCACGGATTTCGCCAATCAATCCCCAAATATAGCGGGGAATAAGTACCGGATCTGGCGAAGCCAGGGTTGGTACAACTCTAGCGTACTCAAAAAATGTCGAAGTATACCCTCGACAATCTACATCCACCATCCGGTGGTTCAGGAACTTATTTGCCACTTGTTCTTTCTCATATTCGGGACAAAATTTTCTTTCCACCAGTCGCTTAAATTCTTCCCAACTCATGGCATAGGCCGCATCGCTTCCCTTGGCTTGAAGTACCGTATTCCACCATTCTAGCGCCCCTTCTTTGAAAAGATGCGACGCGTACATGACCTTGTCTTCTTCAGTACATTTACTTATCATAACTACTGCTTCAGTTTTCTCTAACCAATGCAGTGCAGTAGTCGCCCCTTCATTGCCTGCAAATTCAACCGGTTTACAGGCAAGAAACTCCTTGTAAGTGAAACCAGGTGTTGCAGCTTTCATTTTCTTAAGGAGTGGAGCTTGCATTCCATCATTGTCGTTATTAGCATGGTTGCCGCCTCCATTTACACTATTACTGAAATTATCGCCATGTGCACGTTTGCTAGGAATAATTTGTTGAGGTTCAATTGGATTTCGGGTAGCAGCAAGAATTGCTGGAATAGCATTGGCTATTCCCTGAGCAACGATATTCTCGATATCTTGCCTATTCAGAAATTGATCTTCATTGTTTTTCTCAGAACGATTAACTTCATTAACGGGTTCATTACCAGCGTGTTCCATCTGGTAATTAATTTATATAAATGATTAGCAAAAAATAATTAACAATCAAACACAGAATAATTGCACATAATCATGTCAACACGTATAGCCAAAATTGTCGATTTGTTCGACTTCTATTTTTTTATATTATAATAGGCATCCGTACACACTGGTTATCTTACACAAGTTTTATTTTTAGGTTATTACTCATCATTATATTTTTATGATTATATTATTATTAAACAAACACACCACACCACCACACATGTTCCCTGTTAGCTGGCATTTTCAGTAATGACGTTTCCTCTCGTCGTACTTCCAGGAGATCTGTTCTCCCACCTCTCGGATTCGATTTCCTGCATCCATCAGCTCCTCGCCAAAATGGCGGAGTTCAGCCAGATTCTCGTTGCTCATCGGTGGATTGGGTGCAGGCTCTGGGTCAAACTAAGGGAGAAAAGTATAAGGGTTGTTTAAAAGATTCTGGAATTGCCAATCGTTGGTCCACCATTCTTCCATTTCTCCTAAAGGTCGGGTATTGACAAGGGGATCTGGGATGGCTGGTTCCAAGTTTATTGGAAGCTGGGTTTCGGCAGGATAAGTGAAAAGGTTTTCATTAACAGGCTTGAGGATATCCCAACTTGCTAGTATGCAATCTAGGTCTTCCTGCAATGGCATTTCCTCGGCTTGCTTGGAGCTTTCTCCAATCTCTAATCCTTTCCCTTTATCCATTGGGTCTTCCATTTTGGCAACTTTCCTAGTTACTGGTTTCCTCCTGCGCACACGCCTCCAGCCCACAATTCTTCTTCTCTTCTTTGTCTTGGGTTTCTCTGGAGGTTGAGCTTGAAATTCCATAGGTTCTTCAACATCGGCACAATAACCAGTAAAGTCTTTGGAAACTTCCACATTAACAGAATAGAGATTGAGATTCTGAAGAGCTTCAGATAATTCATTCATGCTGTTTAGCAGATATGAAGAAACACACAAAATTCTAGGTTAAAATTTTGTAAATTGAATAATCACAGAAAGAAATCTAATATTTATACATATAGATTGATTAAAACAAAATATTGCGATTTATATATATATATCTTTATTACAAAATACTATTGAAATTTAAAAACATATTAAGGGATAATTTATTTTAATTTATCTTTTCTTACTAAGTTATTTATTTAATGGGCAAAGTTTCTGGCGTATAGATGATATAGGTGCTGGTACTAGTTTGGTAATTTAATTATAAGTTAGCATTTACTGCTGTAGTAGCTAACATATAGAGATCTGCCCATTGTTCGTCTAATTCATTTTCCCATGGTGGGTTATTGCCTATATCCTGAGTTTCCTTATTACTCATCACTCCTTTTGGTTGTGACTTCTTTATTTTCTCTTGACTTTTTCTAATAATCCAACTTCTTTTATTAGGGGTAAGTGGTTTCTCAAACTGTGCCTTACAGACAAATATTCCTTCGTCCGTATCTGCTGAGTATTTTGAGGAATTTGATTGAGATGAAGTTCCCTTATCTTTTGGTGAACTATCTAATTGACGATAGATGTCCGAAAGTCTTTGCTTACCCATACTGTAACTAACAAGTAGTCAGTTAATAAAACATGTAATCACAAGATGGCAATTAGTAAAAAAATTAAGTATTTCTAAATACTTAATTGGCTTAAATCAGTGGCTCTGATACCACCTCTTCCTGTCACGGCCCCCACCCCGGTTTGACCCGGTCAAGGATCCGCGGGACAGGAACCCGTGGTAATTTATTAATTGAGTTGACAACGAAAGATTTTACAGGACCTTTTTAAGACTTGAAATGCCCGATTATTTTATTTCATAATTCGGGATAAACCCCCGTAATTTCATATAGAGGAATTTCACAAAGAAATTCCCTAATTTACAAAACATGTTTATTTATTTAATTGAGCCACTACTTCAAGCTTTGTTAGTGCTCCATAGCACTTTTCCTTGGTTCACAGTAGTCACCTGAAACATGTTTTGAAAATATTTTATCAGCGGAGAAATACTGGTGAATCATTCATTTTTACAAAATGACACATAGTTATAAATTACAGCATAAGAGCGATTACAATGGCTTTTATCTTATTTTTATCAGGCGCCGTGTCACCTCCTGGTGACGAAGGTCATACCACTATTGGGTCTTTCCCCAAGTAGTGATGATTATCACTGTTAGGATTTATTAGCCTAACTGGGAGAAATTAGTAATGTGCACAATACCCCACTAGCCAGTGATTCAAGATAACCATGACTTAATCCCTGTAATTATAACTTTTGAAAATAATTGGAGTATTGTAAAATACATTTAATAAAAGAGAATGACTCACATTGCAGATTTAAACGGGCAGAGTTTAGCCTACTGATTAGCCTTGTAACCTAATTTAAATAACAATGCACACGAACTAGGTCAGTAACTAATACAACATTTACGATAACTCAAGAGATTAAAGCCCTCACAATGAATGACAAAGTGCTATACTTAAACATCCGTTGAATTCACGACTAATGACAAAGTATGGCCCTAATGTGGGCAGCACTTAAACATCCATCGGATAGTTTCAATCGATCGGACATTGAATCGTAGCAGCGATCGAGTTAATACCCTGTATCGTAGCAGCACCTCGCTAATAGAAATTATGATTTCGACTTTTGAGCAGTGTAATTTCGTTTTTGAAATTTGTTTTCGACACCACTGGACTGCTCATGATCCGTCCTATTTATAGCTGAAATTTGGGTCTCACGCGGCCCGCGTGAACCCTAGCTTGACCTTTAAGCGGCCCGCGTGGAGGTCTAGTTCATAGATTAGGGCATCCGTGTCATGCGTAGGTATGCCACGTGGGTGACACGTGGATCTGGACGCTTATCCAGTCAACTTAAGGTTGACGCGGCCCGCGTAAGGGTCTGCCTATCCTTTACGCGGCCCGCCTGAGAACCAGAAATCTTGATTTCTTGATTTTTCATGCACAGTAGGGTTTCAGGGGTCCGGGTTTTTACTTATGGGTCGTTTTAGGACATTTTTGAAGGTCCTTACACTTCGTGCGAACCCACATACTACGGCTTCGCGTGAAGACAACCTTTTCTAAGGCTGAAAACACATTTTTGCCTTTCCTAAGGCTAATACAATACACACGCTTTTGAAAATGCTCGTATAACACAAACGAGTGATTGTGTCGAGAATATGTGTGAAAACCAAGAACTCTCGACGAGATCGCTCACTCTACGCGTATTTTACTCTCAGCACGAGAATCTTCGTTGAGTTAGGAGTGAGATCCATATCTCGACTGTGACAACCCTCATAATTACATGTATCCGTACGATTTATTAATGTTAATTAAAGTGCTTGATGACTGTACTGAATTACTTAACTGCTTTCTGATCACTGTGTCATACTTACATGTGCTTGTTGACATACTAGTCTTGTGCAGAAAATTGACTAAATGGCTCTGAATGTTCTCCTATGTGTTAGGAATTAAAAGTGTTACAAAAATATATATAATAGACACTTTACGGAATAATTAAACACTTTAACGAAACGGTATTTAACCGAACAACCGGACATTACCCGGGACACTAAATTTTTGTCCAGTATATTGTTTAATTATTTCTTGGCTAGTCATGATCCCCGTACACCATAACACCCCCCTAATTATCAACTAACTAACATAAGGAATTATATACTTGAAGTTCAACTTACCATTACCTACTAGTTGCAAAAATTTACATCAAGCCCCCCCCATGTCCGATTTCGGTCCAATGGACCCCACCAAGATCACCACCATGCTACTAGATTTGATCTCATATCTTACTTAGATTGTTACTTGATTTTGTGTACAAAATATAAGATGTAAGATTATAAGTATGGAGCATATATCTTCCAAGATCTCCACCATACCATTCATATCTTCACAAAGATCACACTCCATCTCCCTCATCTCTCTCTCCCTCCTCTCGGTTCACCACAACCGCCACCACCTTCACCATATCAACATCATCTCCTTCCATTTTTGAGCTTCATTCAAGTGTAGAAGAAGGATTAAAGGAGCTTGCAACTTGTGGAACTTCAAGGAGCTTTCTTTCTTGCTTTTTCACCACCATTTTCACTAGAGATTCTTCCCTAGCCTTGTGCTAGTTGTAAGTCTTTGATCTACCCTAGTTTACTTCCATTTTGAGTAGTTAAAAGTCATGTTATGTTGGATATTACAAGAACACTAAGAACAAGAACTAAAAACATGAACATAAAGCATTACATAAGGTTTACATAAAGATGTAAAATGATGATTATGTGCTGATTAGGGTTACACAGTATGAATGACTTATAACCTGCTGTATGTGTGTATGAGAGTCGTTGTTGTTCGCTAAACATGTTAACGGAATCAATCGAACACGCGTTAGAAAGTTAAGAGCTGAAAACATGAAGCTGGTTGGTGTTTACAGCCAACTTCAGTTGGCTGTAACCAGATCATAACTTAATGAAAAACTGATTTTATTGAGTCTATAACGTGTTATTTTGAAATACGGTTCTAATGGCACTGGAATCATAATTTTTGGACTTCGTTTGCTATTTTTAAAGGGGTCATTTTTCACAGCAGCAAAAGCTGCATTTTTCTGCAGAAAATATGTGTTATGATTTTCGTCATAACTTGAAATCTTTGTAGAATTAGGTCACGAAATTTGTACTGTAGATGGAGACTGATATCGTAACAATTCTCCCACTGGAATTTCATAAATCGGACTTACGATGAATTTTAAATAAATTATTCCGTGGACTGCAGTCAGAAAGTGATGAATCTGATTGCAGTCCGGTAAATGAATTTTTATAAATATTGGTAATCGATTGGATCCCTAGATTTTTACACAATAATATTTGGATCGTTTAAGACCTTCTGTAAAAAGTTGGGAATTTTTGGAATAAGTTAACTATTTTATTAAAATTCCCGAAAACAGCCCAGTTTTGAAGATTAAAGCTGAAACGACATAAGTAGTAAATTGTGTGTCTAAATGTCGGGTAGGTTATCTGAGAATAATCTAACATGTTATATGTCAATAAAAGTGTTATGTGTAATGTCGTATGTTTGCTTATGAACGGGAATAGATGAGAAGTTTATATGGGCATGAACCGTTAAAGTAATTCATGTTATGTGATAGATGCGTGTAGGAAATTTGTGCTCTATTTGAACCACTAAATGACTAACTGGTAATCATATTAGGACGTGATTGACCGGCCTTGACTGTTAGCTATCTTTGAGAGTTAAACCGAGCAACCAAAGGTGAGTTCACACCCTTACTAAGGCATGGGATTCCCGGTGGGTGGGAATGGGATTAAATAGCTGAGACGGAACTTGTACTTTCACCACTACTAGACTACTTACCTCCGTCCTCAGATTGGGAAGGACGCCAGCACTAAACCTACGTACTCACTACGTACCACTGTCCTCGGATTGGGAAGGACGCCAGCGCTAAACCTACGTACTCACTACGTACCACTGTCCTCGGATTGGGAAGGGCACCATCGCTAAACCTACGTACTCACTACGTATCACTGTCCTCGGATTGGGAAGGACACCAGCACTAAACCTACGTATTTAATATGTACCTCTGTCCTCGGATTGGGAAGGACACACATATATATACTTCTAGTCTAGTGGTTTACAACATGGGGTAGCCCCCACCGTTTATGGTTTGGGAAAATAAGGAAAGTTGATTTAACCTGCAGTTGCAAACAAACTCATAATTCTTGAAAAACTACTTTATAACGAACACCTACTATGAACTCGCTCAACTTTGTTGTTGATTCGTTGTTACATGCCTTGCAGGTCGTTAGGTACTTATGGAGCTTGCGCGAGGAGGAGGTCGTTGTGGGATATGGACTGTCGAGTCCCATGTTAAACATTTAAACTTATGAACTTATTAAACTTATGTTTTGGTTTCACGTCTTATGCTTCCGCTGTTTAATTTGAACTTGGTTATCTAGCTTTTGGTCACCAATTGTATTGTGGTTGGTTTTACTTACTTAATTACGTTGTTCAATATGATTGGTGGCTCGATCCTGGTCATGTCATGCCTCCGAGCGGTGATACTCCGCATAGTGGATTTTGGGGGTGTGACATCGACGAAATTCTCCATCTCTATCTCATGGTTTTACCACACTTTCAGGAACACAGTTGTTAAGTTAGGGGTGAAACCCGCATCTTAATGACTAGTTCCACCTCCTACTTCGATTTTACAAAACTCTCACCAAAGTCTAGATTGTTATGATGACTCGAGTCACGTAGTAACTGGAAGGATGAGTGTCGTTCACCGTGTTCCGGTGAGAGAGCACAGTCTATTAGGCCAAAGCGTGTACTCGAACTCGTTGGGAATAATCGAATCACTTTGGATAGTCGATGTCTAACACCCAGGACGCTCTGTTTTCAACTCAAGTCTGCGATCGCCGATTTTACGCATTATCAATTTTATGTGTTTATATGTTTATATGTTTCTATTTTGGAGATTTTACGCTTTATTGCCTTCCGCTCCTCGCTTTACTAAACGCACACAACTCGCACAACTCTCTTAATCTAAAACGCTAACTAATCGCAACCTGATACTCACCAAATTACATATGTTTTATTCCCCCATTTTATCCCCATTTTACGCGTTGTTGGCCATAAAACCGAGAATCGGATACTTAATCAAGTGTATTTTTGTTTACAGGCCTAAAACAGCGTGCCAAACAAGAAGATGATGAAAACGAGGATTTTCCGGACGAAACGGCTGAGCTGCGAAGATTCTGTGGAAAAATCTGATCTGGGCGAGTAGCACGATCGTGCAATCATGAGCACTCCCGTGCGGATCCAAAAACCGGGCTCATCTCGGCATTGCACAGCCAGTGCGATCCAACGTGCAAGCCATCTCGGGAACGCACGACCGTGCGACACAAGGAACACCCATGCGGATGCGATGACCAACCTTAGCTCGGATCTGCACTGCCAGTGCAGATGCTCGTGCCAACCTTACCTCGGAGATGCACGCTTGTGCAACCATTGGCACGCCCGTGCCAATACAAAGACCGGTCAAGACTTGCTGATATCACACGGTATGGTGAACAGGACAATAAAGTGAACGGTCGTGCACTTTATTCGCACGACCGTGCGATCTTAAAAAGTTATAAAAAACAGAAGGCAACATTCAGTTCGGAATTCTGGACTTTTGGGAGCTCATCAGGCGATTTTATAGGCTCCGGAGGCACTTGCTTTCACCCGGATTCAAGCCACCTTGTGCCGATTAGCTCCGTTATCATCCGGATTCTCAATCTTGTGCTTGTTTACGGTTTGATTCTTGAATCTTTCCATGATTTTGTTATGTTTCAAGCATGTAGGTTGATGATTATGTATTATTGTAAGCCTAAGGGCAAAAACACTAGTATCCCTTGCTTAATAACAACCATTAGTATGTTAATTATGTTTGTAATGACACTTTGAAGCATTTTCTGTGTTAATCCTTGATGATTAGTTTGCAACCTTGTTTATTGATGTTGAATTCTTGATTATAGTTAATTATCTTGGATGATTAGTATGTGGTTAGTTGAGATATTGGTAAAAAGAAGCTTAATTAATCATGTATTAGTAGACTTTGAACTTGTTTAATATGTTTACACCATGATACTAGAAATGGTTAGTGGTTTAATAAGGGATAATTATTGTTAATCAAGAAGGCTTTCCCTCACGGAAGGACCTTAACTGGTTAAATGGTGTTGTTATGAATTCTTGACATAAATTGTTAGCTTAGTTAGTAGTTTAGGCCAAAATTGCTTGCTTGGTGAATTTATGTTCAAGATTTGTAAAATGAATTCGGTTGTGATTTAATCTAGTTTATGCTTGTCTCGGTGGTTACATTGTGTTTATCGGTGTCACTTTCCTTGATTAAGTGAGGTTAGAAAACTCCTAACGGATGACTAACTTATCTTTAGGGGATTTTCATAGACATTTGTCAATTGGGCGTTAAAGAACAATTTTAGGTGGTTAAAGTGTGTTTATCGTTTTAGCTTTCCAAAGAATTGTCATGTTAGGATTCCCGAAAGGGATACTAATTGTCTTGAAAATGGAGAGTTGACCAAGTGTTTTAAGTGACAAAACTGACTTAGTTCACATACTTTGGTTGTGCATAAAGCAAGGCTATATATTTATTTTCTTATTTGGAGTCTATTATTTTTATGAAAGTTTATGTTTTAATCTTATTTTTAGTTTAAACAAATCACCCACTTATCTTTCTACGGTAATTTAATGACAAAGGTTTAGTATTATTCCTCAGCCCACATCCTTGGATCGACACTTGGTTCTTACCGATACTTTACTACATATATGACGGGGTACACTTGCCATTTCGTGTGTGTTTTATTGTTGAAGTGTAAATCACTTTTATAAATTTAAAACCGAATCGTGTGTAAAATTCATTGTAAAAACATGTATATACGCGCACACGTCACAACCCAAACTAAGAACTCTTGCACGTTATACTACTCGCAACGCTACTCGCTATGCTACTCGCTACGCAACTCGCTAACTCTCGCAACTCTCGAATGCGCTTCGCGAACCTTGAAAGATAGGTGAATAGGTGCAAAATATGTAGATGAATACGTGCAAAATGTAGGTGAATACGTGCAAAATATGTGAATTATGTGCTCCTACGTGCTTTTGTGCTTATGTGTATATGTGCTTATGTGGTTTATGTGCCTACGTGCCTATGTGTTTACATGCCGACGTGTTCCTGCGCTTTATATAATAATAATAAGTATGTTGGTTAAACGACTTTTCGAAACCCGATATAATCGAATCTCATCTAAATCATATGACGATGTCTGCTGCAGACAATGTCGTCATTTGGTTCCCACACTCAACGTGCTGCTCGCCGAAACCATGCTGACAAGCGTATCGCTTCACTGGTGGCCAAGGAAATGGCCAAGGTCATACCTCAGATTGTCTGTGAAATCAACGAGGTCAGCAGCAAATCTTCTGTCGAGTCAAAGAGCGACGCACCTCGAATGCCTTTCAGCTTTATACAATTCAAGGCCTGTGATCCTGCAAACTTCACTGGTGAAGATGGACCCAACGCTATGTTCCAGTGTTTTGACTCTATCGAAGTCACCTTCAGGAAAAGCGGATGCCCATAAAATCTGCATACTGTTAATGCTATTGGAGTTTTTCAGTCAAGGGCTCTGGACTGGTGGACTGTTGGACTACTGAGCGCAACAGGCGCGGTAATGATTCAGCGTATGGCCTTTCTTGGGAGGAGCTCAGGGAGCTTATGATGAAGGAGTTATGTCCTCCTCATGAAGTTCAAAAGTTGGAGAATGAATTCTGACATATCAAACAAGATGGAGGTGACAACGCTGGTCTCACCGCTCGCTTCAAGCAGCTCAGTATCATCTGTCCTAGTCAGGTGGCAACGCCTGATATGACAATCAATAAGTACATCCATGCTCTCCCAGATTGTGTAGCTGACTTTGTTCAAGCAGCTAAACCTGCTACTATTGAGGAAACCTACCAACTCGCAGCTGAGATCAATGACAAGCGAGTTATGGCTGGTTATTTCAAGATCTCAACCAAGAGCCTCAATCAAGCAACTACAACTCCCGTTACCGACAGTGCAACATCACAAGGTTGGTCTTCACGCCAGAATCGCAAGCGAAAGGGCAACAACAACAAGAACTACGCTACTACCGCCGCTCCTCTCAACGCTGTTCCCGTACAACCCAACAACCAGAATCGCCAAGCTTCTATCACCAATGCACCGCCTGCTAAGCGTGCGTATACTGGTGTTCTTCCTCTGTGCCCTACTTGCACCTACCATCACCCAGCAGGGGTGAACCGTCGATTCTATGCAAACTGCAACGTCTATGGGCACTTCACTGCTCACTGCCGTTCAGGCCCATGCCAACAAGCTCAAGCTCCTCCGGCACCACCGACTCATCCCCTTACTATTCAGGGTAACCAAGCAGCTCCTGCCCTCGCTATTCATGCACGAGCTTGCTACTCTTGTGGTGACCCGAATCTCTTTGCTAATGTTTGCTCGAATCGAGTTATGAAACAAGAACCACAGCAGCAACCACCGCAGCAACAACCGCAACAACACCAGCCTCAGTAGCAGCAACAACAACCACAACAAGCAGCCCGTGGAAGAACTTTCAATATCATGTCTGCCAGGCTCAGACTGACAACAATGTTGTCAATGGTACTGTCACACCCCCAAAATCCACCATGCGGAGCATCACCGCTTGGAGGCGTGACATGACCAGGATCGAGCCACCAATCATATTGAACAACATAATTAAGTAAATAAAACCAACCACAATATAATTGGTGACCAAAAGAGAGTAACCGATTTTAAGTTAACAGTGGAAGCGTAAAACGTAAGTCCAAAATATAAGTTCCATAGTTCATAAGTTTAAAGTCCAAAACGTAGTTTAATAAGTTCATAAGGATTTAAATATTTAGTACGGAACATAACAGTCCGTATCCCACAACGACCACCTCCTCGTGCAAGCTCCATAAGCATCTAGCGACCTGTAAGGCATGTAACAACGAGTCAACAACAAAGTTGAGTGAGTTCACGGTTGGTTGATTAGTTTTAAGTTGTTTCTGAAAACGTGGTTTGACTTTCGTTGGCTTATTTGCCGTGGGGGTTACCCCGTAGTTGAAAGTATGTTTAACCAGTTCCTTTTATTACCCAAACCATATCCAGGATTAGTGGGGACTTCCCCATGTGAACCACTAGACCGATATCGACAACTGACGAACAATAGTTGTGCCCTACGTCAATGTTCTATCATCATTGACAGTTTGCCATAGTCCATTAGTACACGCCCGTTCGGAAGACACGGTGTGAGGTTTGTTAAACCTAATAACGCTATTAACTAATGACCCGCTCGCCATTGGCCTCGGCGATTAAGTCGATATAAATTGAGGGACTTCATGATAGAGTTTTGTCTAGTAAGTTTTAAGGTTGTTGTCCTACCCAAGGAGGATGAACGTACGTATTCTACCCAAGGAGAATACGCAGGATTAATATTGGCATCCTACCCATGGAGGATGGCCGTACATATCCTACCCAAGGAGGATATGTAGATTCCATTTTTGTTTCTTACCCCATTCCCAAACCACCGGGAATCCCATGCCTTGTAGAAAGTGTGAACTCACCTCGGTTGCTCGGTTTGACTCTCAAAAATAGCTAACAATCAAGGTCGGTCAATCACGTCCTAGTATGATTACCACTTAGTTTATTAGTGACTTCAAATAAGCACGAAGTTCCTACACGCATCTACCACATAACATGCATCACTTTAACGGTTTATGCCCATATAAGCTTCCCATCTATTCCCATTAATAAGCAAACATACGACATTGCACATAACACTTTTATTGACATATAACATGTTAGATTATTCTCAGATAACCTACCCGACATTTAGACGCGCAAATCACTACTTATGTCGTTTCAGCTTTAATCTTCAAAACTGGGCTGTTTTCGGGGATTTTAATAAAATAGTTAACTTATTCCAAAAATTCCCAACTTTTTACAGAAGGTTTTAAACGAACCAAATATTATTATGTAAAAATCTCGGGATCCAATTCATCACCAATATTTTATAAAAAATCATTTTCCGGACTGCAATCAGATTCATCTTTTTCTGATTGCAGTCCACGGAATAATTTATTAAAAATTCATCGTAAGTCCGATTTATTAAATTCTAGTGGTAGAATTACAAATACATCAGTGGTCATCTACAGTACAAATTTCATGAGCTAATTCTACACAGAACTCAAGTTATGACTAAAAACATTTCGCCCATCTACTGCAGTAAAAACTCAGCTTTAGTTGCTGTTACAAAAAGGGTCTTTAAAAATAGTAAACGAAGTCCAAAAATTATGATTCCAGTGCCATTAGAACCGTATTTCATAGTACATAAATCTAGACTTCAGAAAATACATTTTCTGCTTTCTTAAGGTCCGGTTACAGCCAACTGAAGTTGGCTGTAATCACTAAACAGCCTCCTGTTTTTCAGCTTTTAACATTCTAATGCGAGTTATATTGGTTTCGTTAACATGTTCAGCGAATAACAACATTTCTAGTAATCAATATTAGCAAGTAAATCAGCAAGTAATTAGTAAGATCTCAAAACAACTTCATACTAACATAAATACATCATGTTTCATCTTTATATTAAGCTTTATGTTCATCTTTTGGTTCTTGTTCTTTAGTGATTTGAACATACTAACATACAACTTTTGATCACAAAAACAAGATGAACAAGGGTGTACAAGTAACTTACTACTAGCACAAGGCTATGGGAGAATCTTATAGTGAAAAGATGACGAGAATGATGATGAACAAGCAAGAACAAAGTCCTTTTGAAGCTCCACAAGTAGCAAGCCTTCTTGTATCAACCTTTAAGCTTGAATATGACTTGAAAATGGAGGTTGATGGTGGTGGTGTTGGCGGTGGTAGAGAGCCGAGAGAGGGAGAGAAGAGAGTGGAGATAAGGGGTGTGATCTTGTGAATGATGGTGATATCTATGGCTCCTTACCTATAAGATTTGTTCATATGTTTTGGTCACTCTCACAAGCAAGCAATCCATTAAACAATTGAGATTAAATCTACACAAGATATATGAGGCATGGTGGATGATTGTGTGGGTCCACTTGAGGACCGAAAATCGGTTGGGGGGGGGGGGGTTAAGGGTAACATTTGCAACTAGATTGTAAACATAAGTTAGATTTCAAGTAATGTGGTCATATATATTAGTTTGTTGATATTTAGGGGGTGTTATGGTATGCGGGGATCATGGCTAGTCAAAATTAATAAAACAATGTGGTTGACAAATATTTTGTGTCCCGGGTAATGTCCGGTTGTTCGGTCGGATGCCGTTTCGTTAAAGTGTTTAATTATTCCGCAAGGCGTCTTTTATATATATATATATTATTGTAACACAATTAATTCCTAACACATAGGAAAATATTCAGGACCATTTAGTAAATTTTCTGCACATGACTAGTATGTTAACAAGCACATGTAAGTATGACACAGTAATCAGGAAACAGTTAAGTAATTCAACACAGTCACTAAGCACTTTAATTATCATTAAATAATCGTACGGATACATGTAATTACGAGGGTTGTCACAGGTACGTTCCTTGTTAACGGTATTTATGCTTCGTGTTTATTTGATACTAGAGCCGATAACTATTTTGTGTCGTTTGAATTTGAAAAGCTCCTAAACCGTAAATGCGCTAATCTCCCAACGACGTTCGACGTAGAGATTACCACCGGAAGAAACGTCACCGTCGGTTCTATTCTCCGTGATTGTACTCTCAAACTCAACAATCACGTCTTCCCGATCGATCTCATCCCTAAGCAACTTGGTAGTTTCGATATCATAGTAAGCATGGATTTTCATTGTGAAAATCGTGCTGAAGTCGTTTGTTTCGAAAAGATGATTCGTTTCTCCCTTCAAACTATAACGACCCTAACATGTCCTATACGTCCAAAAATACACCCCGTATATGAAAAACGGACCCGAAATACCTTTATATTATTAAAAATCAAATAAAAACAAAATTATGGGACTCTCGCGGGGCGCGACCCAGTCGGGCTAAGGCTGTCGCGGGCCGCGACCAGGTGGCACCAGGCGGCACCACATTGTGCCACGTGTCTAGTACGTGGTGGGTCTAGGGGGTTGAGTCGACTAAGCTAGGGCCTACCCTAGTTCTCTCGTGAGCCGCGGGAGATATAGAAGCGGCCTTTGCGGGCCGCGAGCTGACCAAAATCAGGCCTATATAGGGAGGCCGAGACCATTAGTTCAAGCGTTCAATTCTTTTCTTCTCTAAAGCCCCTATAATAGCAATAGTGTTGCTCGATATAATACCCCTAAAAGTGAAGCTCTAACACGGTGTAAGTATTATAACCCCCGGTTACGTATTAGTTACTCTGCCTGATTGATCTAGAGCTTCGTAACGCATGTCAAGGCTCTGCCTGACTCAGTCGTTGGAGTTCTGTCTCGGGGGTATAGCTAATGTAAATTGGGTTATCTTACTAACATGTGTGCATTGTTTATTTTAATAGATTATAACCAGGAAGTCACCAGAAAGCAGTAATATTATCTAAAATAGCAATGTGAGTACATCTGCTTTTTATGAGTCCAAGTGTTTTACCAAAACCTCAATTATTTAAATTACATTTAACAGTGATTGAGTATTTATGATTCTACAATTACTGTCGGTATGTTGGGGTTTTGTATACATTAGTTGTTACTACACTGTGAGTTGTAGCATGACCACAAGTCAGGATTGACAGTACCATGGGTGGTAATTGGGTAGATATAAACAAATGTAATTGCGGATGCCCTAAATACTGTAAAGTGATAAAAATTGTTTTGATTAAACTGGGATGCACTCGCCAGTATTTCTTGCTGATAAAACTTTTTAAAACGCGTTTCAGGTAACAAAATGTGAAAGCCAATAGAAGCCAGCTAGAGAGCACTGAAGGCTTGGAAAAGTGGCTATAAAAGTTACCTAAACAAGAAAGAAGTTTTATTTCAACAAATTAGGGTTTACCCCTGTAAACAAATTATCAATGGAAACTTTGGCTTTTCCCATGTATATATTAGTTATAAAAGTGTGGTGTTTTACTCTGATAAACTATTTCCTAACTACGGTCCCGATATAAATTTCCACTGCCAAATTAATAAACACCGATACCACTGATACTGTCCTCGCGGCCACCCGCTCCCGGGGTAGGAGTCAGGGGTTGTGACAGAGAGTGGTATCAGAGCTACAACAACTAATTTAGGCCACAGAAGTGTTCTGCTGTCACCAAGATTTTATCAGTTGTGTTAGGAAATGATCTATGTGATTATGTGTATATATGTATATTATTGTTTTGTGTTATTTGACAATCTATTAGTTTACAGTATGAGTGATCAAGGTACGTCTGACGCCTATCGTCACCTAGCTAGTTCTCCCAAAAGTGAAGGAACTCCATCACAGGCTACTCCTTCGGGGTATTCTGCTGACACTGAAGAAGGAATCTTCATCTTTAAGGCGCAATCCGAAGAACCATTCCCTTCGAAAAAGAGAGAATGTTTCAGTTGGGGAGCACATGAGAGGAGAAAACGGATGAGAAAGTTACAGCAACAAAGAGCGTTAGCAGCAGCCAATAGGGAAGTAATTGCCCAGACACAAGAAATAGTGAATAGGCGGTTGGCAAACTTTCATATACTAGCCACCACTGCAACAGATCCAAACCTAGATCAGATAATTGCACCACAACCACTGCCACTATTCCCAACCCAACCAATGGAGATAGAACTTACCCAAGGAAACCAATTACCCATACCAGCATTTGACCCTAACGAGATACCTAGAATCCCAACACCCAATCCTTTAGCATATGATCCATGGAAAGATAACCATAGGGGATATCAGGAACTTTATCCACAGGGGGAACCGATGCCAGATCCCATAGCACAGTATACCAACCTTAATCCTGCAGATCCATTTGGAATAACGACCCGTATTTTCAGAGTGTGTTAGGAGACCCATACCCATATGGAGAACCTATACCTCAGTACCCTGATCCAGTAACCGCACCACTACCGTTCATCAGTGAGGAGAATGTGCAGGAACTCTGTACATTTGGTGAGGAGTTAGTAGAGGAAGGAGAGATGATAAAACAGATAGGAGAAAAGCTCGTGTGGAAATAAGACGAGCAAGAGATGCATTTCTGGAACAACCCCTAGTAATAATAATAATAAAATATAAATATATATATGTGTGTAGTTGAAAAAAAAATCATCAATCAACCAAAATAGATAACCTAATACCTATTGATGCATAACTAGTAGTGTGTTTCAATTCCAGTTGTAGATTGTAATATATATATATATATATATATATATATATATATATATATGAAAAGAGTAAATGTCGCAATGCTCGATGATTTTGATCAATTTGTTTTTGCATTGAATCTTATTAGATGATATTAATACCTGATAAATGTTTATAATTCAGATGGACAACGAAGTGAATTAGGAAAACCAGAATAATGAGAATAATGGAAACCAAATAGATAACAGTGCCATCCAACATATAGTAGCACAAGGAATTATAGATGCTATGCCATATATTATCAAGACTGTTAAAGAAGCTAAAAATAAAACTAATATTGGAAGTAAACCACCACCTACTGAACCCAGTCATAGCGTGAATAATGGACCGCTACTCCAATTACCTATTCCAAAAAGAAGAAGAACCATGTCATATGGTTGCTCTTACAAAAAATTCTGGTCTTGAAAACCAATAGAATTCTCTGGCAATGAAGGAGCCATTGAAGCTCTACGTTGGATAGAAAAAACAGAAGCAATCTTAAAAATAAGCAAATGTGCAGAGGAAGATAAGATTATGTTTGCTTCTAATCTATTTAAGAATGCAGCTCTAGAATGATGGAATACTATTCTCCAGTCTAGGGGAAGTGACAAAGTTTATAATATGGAATGGATCAACTTTAAGGAAATGGTTGAAAGGAAATTTTGTCCTCCCAATGAAAAGGACAAATTGCCAATAAGTTCTTAAACCTTAGAATGACTGGAATATATTGCAAGGGTTACCATACGATATTCTTCGAATATGTTAGAATAGTGCCAACCCTAGCCTCACCAGAACCAATATTAATCTCCCATTACATCTGGGGGTTAATTAGTGAAAGTAGACATGTAGTCAAGGCAGCTAGACCACAAACCATAGAAGAAGCCGTAGAACTAGCCTATACCTAACTGATGAATTAGTAGGTACACAAGAAGAAAACAAGAGAAAGAACCTAGCCCAAAAGCTTACCCAGGAATTTTGCTACGGTAATTCCAACCATGGGAAGGGTACAGGTTCTACTTCTGCACCTTACTGTAAGTACTGCAAGAAGAAGCATTCAGGGAGATGTTCTATATACTGCAACTTCCGCAAAATATCTGGACACAAGGTAGAAGACTGTAGGAAGAAACCTAGCAATAAGCTATGCTTCAACTGTGGAGAGACTGGGCATATCAAACCAAACTGTTCAAAACTAGCTCCAGCAACCAACAACAAAACTACCAAGAACGCCAGAGCATTTGTTCTGACAACTGAAGAAGCCAAGATGATTTCAGATGTGATTGCCGATACGTTTTTAGTTAATGATATTTTTGCTAAAGTATTATTTGACTCTGGTGCAAACCAAAGTTTTATTAATACTTCGTTCTGCAAACTTCTCAATCAACCATTAACTAAACTTCAACAAGAATGTCTGGTAGAAACAACAAATGGAGAATCCATTAAGATCACTGAAATCTTGCAGGGAGCAAGAATAAAAATTTTAAACCATAATTTTATTGCTAACCAATGAACCTGGCTGGATTTGATATCGTATTAGGAATGGATTGGTTAGTATCCAATCATGCCAGTATTCTATGTGATCAAAAGTCAATACAAGTAAATTCACTAAAGGGTGAAAAGATCACAATTAAAGGAGACCAGCCAACTAGGTCCACAAAATTCATCTTTGTGATGAAAACAACAAGTTATGCAAGGAACGGATCACTAGTGTATATGATTTCCATAATCATTAACACTAAAGGAAAAGAACTGAAAGATATTCCCGCAGCATCTCAATTCTCAGATGCTTTTCCAGAAGAATTACCGGGATTCCCGCCAAATAGAGAGGTTGAATCCAGAATTCAACTACTACCAGGGACAACACCGATTGCCAAGGCACCTTACCGTTTAGCACCAATCTTGTTTGTCAAGAAAAAGGACGGATCAATGCGTATGTGCACTGATTACCGATAATTGAACAAGGTCACGATTAAGAATCAGTACCCATTACCAAGGATCGATGATCTGTTCTATCAACTTCAAGGAGCCCGATTCTTTTCTAAGATCGATTTACGATCAGGATATCATCAATTGAAAGTACAGGAAGAGGACATTCCTAAAACTGCTTTCAGAACAAGGTATGGTCATTATGAATTTACAGTCATGCCATTTGGTTTAACCAATGCCCCAGCTGCATTTATGGACATGATGAACAGAATATGCAAACCATATCTGGATAAATTCATAATTGTCTTTATAGATGATATTCTAATTTACTCTAAGAGTAAAGAGGAACATGCAATGCATCTGCATGCACTTCTGACATTGCTGAGAAAAGAAAAGTTTTACGCTAAATTCTCAAAATGTGAATTTTGGTTACAAGAAGTACAATTCCTTGGACATCTGGTTAATCATGAAGGAATTCATGTGGATCCCACAAAGATCGAGGCAATTACTAAGTGGAAAGTCACTGAATCACCAACGGAAGTAAGAAGTTTTCTTGGGCTGGCAGGATATTATAGACGGTTTATTCAAGATTTTTCTAGAATAGCTATTCCTTTAACTAGACTGACCTGTAAATCAGTTAAGTTTGAATGGGGACCAAAACAAGAAGAAGCCTTTAGAATTCTTAAGCAAAGATTAACCAACGCACCCATACTCGCGTTACCAGAAGGAACTGAAGACTTTATAGTCTATTGTAACGCTTCTAAGTTACGTTATGGATGTGTATTAATGCAACGTCAAAAGGTTATAGCCTATGCCTCTAGACAACTTAAGAATCATGAAGAAAATTATACAACCCATGATTTAGAGTTAGGAGCCATAATTTTTGCCCTTAAAATTTGGAGACACTATCTTTATGGTAGCAAGTTTACTGTTTTCACCGATCGTAAGAGTCTAAGATATGTTTTTTTGGGCAGAAGGAGATAAATATGAGACAAAGACGCTGGATGGAAATTCCTAGTGATTATGATTGTGTTATCCAGTATCATGCAGGAAAGGATAATATAGTAGCTAATGCTTTAAGCCGAAAATATCATGAAAAGCCAAGACGAGTACGTTCTCTCAAATTAAATCTGCAGATAGACTTAAATGAACAAATTAGAGAAATACAGGAATCAGTGATCAAGAACGATACTGAAAAATTAAAAGGAATGATTAAGGAATTAGAACAAGGGACAGATGGAATTTGGAGATTCCATAAGAAAAGAATATGGATACCCAAACAAGGAAACCTACGCCACCGAATTTTAGAAGAGGCCTATAAGTCTAAATATACGATACATCCCGGAAGTGATAAAATGTATCAAGACTTAAGAAAGAATTTCTGGTGGATAGGAATGAAAAAGGATATAGCAACCTATGTTGCCAAGTGTCTAACCTGTTCACAGGTTAAAGCTGAACATCAAAAACTCCCAGGTTTATTGTAGTAACTAGAAATGCCAATATGGAAATGGGAATTGATAACAATGGACTTTGTTACTATATTACCCAAAACACGAAAAGGTAATGATACAATCTGGGTGATTGTAGACAGATTAACCATGTCTGCTCATTTCTTACCTATGAAGGAAGCTTTCAGTATGGAACAATTAGCTAAGTTATATGTAAATGAAATAGTTTAATTACATGGAATTCCTTTATCTATTGTTTTTTATAGAGATAGCCATTTTACTTCTCATTTTTTGACTAGTTTCCAGAAAGCAATGGGAACCAAGTTAAAATTAAGCACAACTTATCATCCTCAAACAATGGAGGACATGCTTAGAGCTTGTGTAATTGATTTCAGAGGAAATTGGAACGATCATTTACCATTAATAGAATTTTCCTACAATAACAGCTATCATACCAGTATCAATGCTGCACCATTTGAAGCACTTTATGGACGAAAGTGCCGAACTCCAGTATGTTGGGTAGAAATTGGAGAAAAGCAACTTTCTAGACTAGATATAGTACAAGAAACAACGGACAATATTATTCAAGTCAAGGAAAGACTAAAAGCAGCACGCGATCACCAAAAGAGTTATGCGGATAACAGACGAAAACCATTGGAGTTTCAAGTAGGAAATAAGATATTATTAAAAGTTTCTCCGTGGAAAGGAGTGGTCAGATTCATAAAAAAAGGAAAGCTGAGCCCCAGGTATGTTGGACCTTTTGCGATTATTAAAAGAATAGGACCAGTAGCTTACCAGCTACAACTGCCAGAGGAAATGGCAGGGATACATGATGTATTTCATGTATGTAATCTCAAGAAGTGCTTAGTAGATGAATCATTATTGGTACCTCTTAAGGACATAGAGGTAAATGAGAAACTTAAGTTTGTAGAGAAATCCGTTCAAGTTGAAGACATAAAGATCAAGAATCTCAAACACAAGAGATTAGTTCTAGTCAAAGTGAAATGGGATTCCAAGAGAGGACCAGAATACACTTGGGAACTCGAGTCAGAGATGCAGAGGAAATATCCACACCTGTTCCAGTAGACCTCGGGGACGAGATCTAAAACAAGGTGGGGAGGATATAACAACCCTTAAACATGTCCTATACGCCCTAAAATACACCCCGTATACGAAAAACGGACCTGAATTACCTTTATATTATTAAAAATCAAATAAAAACAAAATTATGAGACTCTCGTGGGGCGAGACCCAGTCGGATTAAGGCTGTCGCGTGCCGCGACCAGGTGGCACCACATTGTGCCACGTGTCCAGTACGTGGTGGGTCTAGGGGGTAGAGTCGACTAAGCTAGGGTGTACCCTAGTTCTCTCGCAGGCCGCGAGAGATATAGAAGCGGCCTTCGCGGGCCGCGAGCCAACCAAACTCAGGCCTATATAAGGAGGCCGAGACCATTAGTTCAGTCGTTCAATTCTTTTCTTCTTTAAAGCCCCTATAATAGCAATAGTGTTGCTCGATATAATACCCCTAAAAAGCGAAGCTCTGCCTCGTTGTAAGTGTTATAACCCCCGGTTACGTATTAGTTACTCTGCCCGATTGATCTAGAGCTTCGTAATGCATGTCAAGGCTCTGCCTGACTCAGTCGTTGGAGTTCTGTCTCGAGGGTATAGCTAATGTAAATTGGGTTATCTTACTAACACGTGTGCATTGTTTATTTTAATAGATTATAACCAGGAAGTCACCAGAAAGTCACCAGAAAGCAGTAGTATTATCTAAAATAGCAATGTGAGTACATCTGCTTTTTATGAGTCCAAGTGTTTTACCAAAACCTCAATTATTTAAATTACATTTAACAGTGATTGAGTATTTGTGATTCTACAATTACTGTCGGTATGTTTGGGTTTTGTATACATTAGTTGTTACTACACTGTGAGTTGTAGCATGACCACAAGTCAGGATTGACAGTACCATGGGTGGTAATTGGGTGGATATAAACAATTGTAATTGCGGATGCTCTCAATACTGTAAAGTGATAAAAATTGTTTTGATTAAACTGGGATGCACTCGCCAGTATTTCTTGCTGATAAAACTTTTTAAAACGCGTTTCAGGTAACAAAATGTGAAAGCCAATAGAAGGCAGCTGGAGAGCACTGAAGGCTTGGAAAAGTGGCTATAAAAGTTACCTAAACCAGAAAGAAGTTTTATTTCAATAAATAGGGTTTACCCCTATAAACATATTATCAATGGAAACTTGGTTTTTCCCATGTATTTATTATTTATAAAAGTGTGGTGTTTTACTCTGATAAACTATTTCCTAACTACGGTCTTGATGTAAATTTCCGCTGCCAAATTAATAAACACCGATACCACTGAAACTGTCCTCGCGGTCGCCCGCTCCCGGGGTAGGGGTCGGGGGTTGCGACACAAACGGTGACCAACTCTGTGTCTATGGCGAAGTATCCTCGAAAGAACTGAAACTTATGTCATGCATTCAAGCATGCAAGTATCTTTGAAAGGAATACATGGCTTTCTTGGCTCACATTGTAGTAGCGGAGAAGGAAAAGAAGCCGATGGAAATGTACTTGTGGTTCGTGATTTTCCTAATGTCTTTCCTGACGATTTACCTGGTCTACCCCGACTTGTGATATCGACTTTCGTATCGACCTCATCCCTGGAGCAAACCTTGTTGCTAAAGCCCCTTATCGTCTAGCACTGTCCGAAATGCGTGAACTTTCTAGTCAACTCCAGGAATTACTTGATCAAGGCTTCATACGCCCTACCACATCTCCATGGGGTGCACCTGTCCTTTTTGTGAAAAAGAAGGATGGATCATTCCGAATGTGCATCGATTATAAGGAACTCAATAACCTTACTATCAAGAATCGCTACCCTCTACCCCGAATCGACGATTTATTTGATCAACTGCAAGGCGCTACGTGCTTCTCTAAGATCGACCTACGTTCTGGTTACCATCAACTGTGAATTCAAGAGCAGGACATCCCTAAAACCGCTTTTCATACCCATTATGATCATTACGAATTCGTGGTCATGCCTTTTGGTCTTACAAACGCCTCCGCGGTCTTCATGGATTTGATGAATCGCGTATGTAAACCCTTTCTTGATCGCTTCGTCATCGTGTTTATCGATGATATCCTTATCTACTCGAAGTCAAAAGCCGAACACGTGCAACATCTCCGTTTGGTACTCGAACTTCTCCAAGGGAATCTCCTCTACACCAAGTTCTCCAAGTGTGAAATTTGGCTCGAGGAGGTTCAATTCCTCGGTTACATCCTCAACAATCAAGGTATTCACGTCGATCCCGCGAAGATTGAAGCAGTTAAGAGTTGGATTACACCAAAAACCCCGTCTGAAGTTCGTTCTTTTCTCGGATTTGCGGGATATTACCGTCGATTTATCACTGATTTCTCTAAAAATCGGCATTCCTCTCACCTCTTTGACGCATAAGGATAAGACTTTTGTTTGGGGAACCGAACAAGAGGATGCCTTTCAAATTCTCAAGCCTATGCTTTGCAACGCTCCCGTACTCACGCTACCTGATGGAAACGACGACTTTGTTGTTTATTGCGATGCCTCTAACCTCGGTCTTGGTTGTGTTCTTATGCAACGAGATAAGGTTATCGCGTACGCATCTCACCAACTCAAGGTCCATGAGAAGAACTACACAACCCATGATCTCGAACTCGGTGCAGTTGTTTTTGCGTTGAGGATTTGGCGACACTACCTTTAAGGTACCAAGTATATGGTCTTCACTGACCATAAGAGCCTACAACACATCTTGAACCAGAAAGAACTAAACATGCGCCAACGCAGATGGGTTGAACTTCTCAACGACTACGATTGTGAGATACGCTACCATCCAGGCTAGGCAAATGTCGTAGCCGATGCCCTCAGTCGATGATGCTATGTGTATAACGTTCGCGACACTCAAGCCCAACACCACCTCGAAGCCCTCATTCGTGACGCTCATCACGCTTGTTTTCTCGAAAGCACTTTGAAGGAAGAAAGAATTATTGGAACCGAAAACCAACTAGTGAACAAATCAAATGGTATCTTTCATTATCCCGATCGCATCTGGATACCTAGTCGCAATAATCTCTGTGAGATTTTGCTGACTGAAGCCCACAAATCTCGATATTCCATTCATCCTGGTGCCGACAAGATGTATCAGGACCTCCGTGCCAGGTATTGGTGGCCAGGAATGAAGAAGGATATCGCTCTCTATGTTTTGAAACGCCTAACTTGCTCGAAAGTAAAGGCCGAACATCAACGACCCTCTGGCTTACTCGAACAACCCGAAATCCCGATGTGGAAATGGGAGAGTATAGCTATGGATTTCATTACGAAACTCCCTCGCACGCCATCAGGCCACGATAGCATTTGGGTTTCCGTTGATTGTCTTACGAAATCTGCTCACTTTCTACCGATACGAGAAGATTATAAGGTTGAACGATTAGCACAAATCTATACCGCCGAAGTCATTTGTCGACATGGGACACCTCGTGACATCATCTCTGACCACGATGGTCGATTTACCTCGCGTCTCTGGGAGACATTTCAATCCGCTCTCGGTACGACTCTTAACCTCAGTACCGCATTTCATCCCCACACCGATGGTCAGACTGAACGCACGATTCGCACCCTTGAAGACATGCTTCGTTCGTGCGTTATAGATTTTGATGGTAATTGGGATACACATTTACCTTTAGTAGAATTCTCGTACAATAACAGTATCATGTTAGTATCCAAATGGCACCCTTTGAGGCATTATATGGTAGAAAATGTCGATCGCCTATTGTATGGCACGAGATCGGAGACGCTCAAATCACCGATCCAGAGTTATTACAAGAAACGACTAACAAGATCCTCCAGATATGAGATAATCTCTTGAAAGCTCGGAGTCGTCAAAAGAGTTACGCCGATAAACGTCGCAAGCCCCTTGAGTTCGAAGTTGGTGATCACGTACTCCTAAAGGTTTCACCTTGGAAGGGGGTGATCCGATTTGACAAGAAAGGAAAGCTAATGCCACGATACGTGGGACCCTTTAAGATTCTGGAAAGAATTGGTAAAGTGGCCTATCGACTCGAATTACCGGAGGAACTCAACAACGTACATCCGAACTTCCACGTCTCGAACCTCAAGAAGTGCCTTGCTGAAGAAAATCTTCATGTTCCTCTTGAAGATTTGCAAGTTAACGAAACTCTGCACTTTGTGGAAAAGTCAGTAGAAATCATGGACCGAGAGACCAAGAAACTTCGACGCTCTCGCATTCCTATAGTGAAGGTTCGCTGGAAGGCAAACGCGGCACCGAGTTCACTTGGGAACTCGAAAGTGATATGAAAGCTAAATATCCACAACTCTTTGTTACGCCTGCTCCTTAATTTCGGGATGAAATTCCATAAAGTAGGGGAGGCTGTAACAACCCGACTTTCCGGGTCATTACTTGTTGCTGTCTTTTCTTTCGCTATCGCTTGTATTCCCGAGATTTTGATTATCGCTAATGGGTTTAAACTATATTTTTCAACACACATTTTAAACGCTTATTCAAAACGTAGTCATCGCATTTAAACGCATTCTATAACGCTTATCACTTAAACGCAACTTATCGCATGTTACATCGCTCATTTAGCCTAAAATGCAATCGCAACGCAAACTCAACGCAAATGCAACGCAAACTCGAAACACGGATTTACTTGTGTGATTATTTGTTTAATGTTATGTGGTTATCTCAACGCAACGCTCACATGCTCAAACGCTTACTCGCAACTCGCTTAAACGCAACGCAATGCTTAACACACGAAACAAAGATTGGAAAACTAACTCGCACAACATGGCTGTCCGAATGGACATCCGATCGAATGGAGATCCGTCCGGATGACCATCTGATCGGATGGCCATTCGACTGGACGCCATCCGACCGAACGCCACCTGCGCGCACCGACCTAACCCTCTCTCTCACTCTATAAACACCGCCGTACACCTCCCTTTCACTGATTTGACACCTCCATCCGATCACACGCACTCAAGTCGCTCTCAGTCACTTTTAGATGCGATTCAAGGCTTTTTGGTAAGCTTTTCTCCTCAAATCTTGTACAACCTTCATCTCTAAACACTTCTACATCATCTTCTTCACCAAAATCACACACAAACACAAACTTTTTCTCTGAAATCACTGATTTGGACCTCTTGAAGGTATTTCCCACCCGTTTTGCTCTGGCAAACGGTTAAGGATCATCTTTTCATCAAGATTGGTATTGATCTAAAGAATTTCCACACCTTTTAACTCAATCACAATAAGATTTCAACGCTTTCAACTGTTTTCAACTTTTCTTCAAACCGACGGAATCTGGACTCATTCAGGCTCTCTACTCGTTCCTTAGTCAAGAGCCGGCTTGAAAACGGATTTCCACCAGAGAGATGACTGACTAACGGGTTGAACATGGATCTTCATCAAGAACAGTAAGTTTGACCGAATGGGCTGAGACCATTCGATCGAAGGAGCTAGGCTTGGTGTATTCCTGTTGTTTAACACGTCGTCACGCCGTCTCCGCTAAGCTCAAAACTTTTACTTAGAAAATTTTACAAATTTTCAATATAACAGATCACCCACTCGAGTGGCCATCCGATCGGATGACCATCCAACCAAGTGACCTGTCCCTTTTAATTTCCAATGTTTAAAACGTTATGATTAAACTTCGAACTTTAACAATTTTGCAAACAAACACACCTCATTCGAATGGCCATCCGTTCGAATGGTCATCCGCTCAGATGACCATCCGTCTGGATGACCATCCGCTCGATTGGAGACTCATTCGTTCGGATCACCATTCGACACTTACCCATCCAACATTTTGTTTACGCACTCTTCAACGCTCAACGACGTATGCTACTGTTCACAGGCTAACTCCAACCGCTCCCTTCAATCCAATCAAGTCTGTGTTTTATTTAAACACACACTGTGAGTATACTCGAACCCATTTTCTTTTAACGCACTTTGGGTGTTACATACGTTCTATACCAAAACACAACACAAACAGTTTACAACGCTAACCGCTCCCGCATGCTATACATGATCTATGAATGCTTGTACTATGCTTATACAGTGTTACACTATACCGCCTCTAGCAATGATAGTACTATAGTTTGGACTCAGCACCTGTCATGGACAGGGGTTGCTAGGGATCACATCACTTTACTTCACGTGTTCGCTGAAGAAGTGTCGCGCATACTCTACAACGTAATCTTGTGGTTAAGTTGTAATCATTGTTTGGTAGTTACATGCTTCACCCGTTACGTGATACATGCTGGTTATGCGTAAACACTTTCACTACTATATGCTATGCACACTTGTGTACTCACCTTTGCATTTTTATGTATTGACTTTATTTTAATGTATGTGACAGGTTGATATGATGCTATGATGTGATGAACCAAGTAGGAAGTCTAGAAACCCACCGAATAAAAATCTGAGTTGTCGGAATAGTATTTTGTTTTTGAGACTGATATCTGTAATGACTATTTTTGCTTTAGCTGTTAGTAGTATGGGATATTAGCATTAAAGATATTGTCACTTAATAGTTGTGGATTCTCTTGAGCAATCTGTTTCGCTCAGTGCCACGCCCCGATGATTCCGCCATCGGTTGAGGTGTGACACATGAAAAATTGAATTTGTTTATCTTTTCTAAATACCATAATTGGCTGTCACATTATAGGCTTGCATCCTACATGGCACAGCAATTGATAGAAAAAAATAAAATCAAGAAAATTACTGATGTTTTTTACATTATAGGCCTGCATCCTACTTGGCACAACAATCAAAGCCATACTTAGTTAAAACGCCAAAATTTTTACTATGCTCCTGATCTAAAAAAATAATAAAAACGCCGCGTATTTGTTAAACGCCAAAAAATGGAAAGGTGATGTGAGACGCGTTTAAAAAAAGAATATAAAGGACAAAAAAGCCCCCCCCCCCCCCCGCCCTTCACTATGTCGCGTGACACGTTTTACGCCCGAATCCGTTCTCACTGTTCTCACACTTTTTGGCGTTTTCTCCTGATCCCGTACCTATATATATATATATATATATATATGATAATGATGGTTGTAAAGATATATAATTAATATATATTTAATCTTACATCATGTTAGTTTGTTATTTAGTTAAAAATTGTGTGTGTTAATTGTACTATGTTGCTTTCTAGTATTTGAGGTCGTGCTTCGTGACGAGTCGTTGGAGGATGTTGGCTAGAATGTATTGTTAGTTGGTATATCGATGGATTAATATTAGACCATCTAGGCTTTAATTTAAATGCAAGCAACACCATTAAGTAAAAATGTATAAAATAAAAAGTTAGTTTTAACTATAACAAGTTAAATAAAAAAAGAAGAGTAAATTGCCACAATCGTCCCTGAGGTTTATGTCCGTTTGCTAGTTTCATCTAAAATGACGATTTTTGTGCCAAATAGCCATTCACCTTTGATATTTTTTGTCATTTTCATCAAAACCACTAAGTTAGTTTACTTTCTCTGTTAAGTTGAAGGAGATTTGGATGAAACTGACAAATATAAAACCTTGGGGACGATTTTGGCAATTTACTTAAATTCTTTTTAATTTCTTTTATTTAATTAATTAATTTTGTCATATATATATATATATATATATATATATATATATAAAACATAATATATATATGCGGTTCTTATAAAAAAATTAATAGTTTTGTCACACAATTTTTATAAATTTTCATCCAACCACTAAGTTAGTTTACTTTCTCTGTTAAGTTGAAGGAGATTTGGATGAAACTGACAAATATAAAACCTTGGGGACGATTTTGGCAATTTACTTAAATTCTTTTTAATTTCTTTTATTTAATAAATTAATTTTGTCATATATATATATATATAAAACATAATATATATATGCGGTTCTTATAAAAAAATTAATAGTTTTGTCACACAATTTTTATAAATTTTCATCCAACCACTAACTCAGTTATTTTTTTTCTATTAAGTTGAAGGATCTTTTAAAATTTACAAAGTTAGACAAAAATTAATTTCTATTCTTTTTTTATATACATCAGTTTTATAAAGGTAAAATCTACTTCAACCTCTAAATCTTATAAAACTAAAATGCTAGTGACCTTATAGAATTAGGTCAAATAAACAAATTTCATCATATGTACCAAGTTTGTAATTTATCTTTTACTCTTTTAAATTCACTCCTAACAAAAAACAGAAGCCACTGCCCCCTCCCCCCAATCAAACAACGTATCGTTACCAAACCTTAAAATTACCCACCAAATAGTAAGTATAATGCCATGAACTAAAAGTTTCTTTACTCCAACCACTCGGAATAAACTAAACGACGCCGCAACGTGGGCACGGTGAGAGATCGATCAGTATCGCACACCATGACATAAGATAAACAAAACAAAAAAAAGTTGTAACATTAACCAAAACTAGGATTGCGACCCGCCGCAATGTGGCGGGGGTTATTTAGTTATAACTAAGTCGATATACGACCCGCATGTTATGTTAAACCTGTCAAACGGGAAAAAAATAGACGATGTAAAAACGTTCACCCACACACGCACGTTGCGTCGTGTTAACTTGCAAAATTTAGAACGAAACGTAAAAACATTAAACCAAAGACGCACGTTGCGATGTATTAAGTCACAAAATTTAGAATAAAGCATAAAGCGAAAAATTTGCGGAAAATGAAAACTATAAATGACCAAAGTTGAAAGTAAAAAAAGTTGTGAGTATAGATTGCAAAAGATAAAAAGATTTGGAGTAAAAGTAAAAAAAAAACAACTAATTTTGGGTTAAAAGTAATTTATGAAATACTTTTGGGTGAAATGTAAAAAAAAAAAACTAAGTTTTTTTGGAAAGCCCCCAAAGCCAAGATTACAACAACCATATGCATAACCATTTTTTCTTTGAAAACCCTCCAAAGCACACACCGCGTTGCGGCGGGGCGTAAAACTGTGTCAAATAGTACTAATGTGTAAGACCCTAAATCACGTTTGACTAAAGTCGCAGCGGAAAATTCGTACCTTAAAAATTTCTTTAGTTACAAACACTTCGACACACTTAATCCCATTTCTAGGGTTAACTTTTCTCAATAATTACATTTATTATACTTATTCACAACAAGAAATCATAAACTGACTTCACTCAATTACGTACTCGACACTCCCGCACAATCTATCTTGTGACTCGATCCTCGATCTCGATCCTTGGATATCCTCCTGACTGGTACTACCTGCATTCACCATATATAATTCATAACATTAGTACGCATTAGAAACATACAAAGTTTATTCTCGTTACTTCTCGTTTCGTTATACTCTTTACATCCCAGCTTTTCCATCCTGTCTTAGGATCTATGGTGAGACTTCCTTGCCATTCCTGCATCACACATATAACTCCAGGTACACGAACCAACATCGTAAACACTTAATCATACCGAGAGACTTACATACATACCCTACTTCATACATATTATCACTATATATATAAATACGTACACACATGCATACATACCTGCTTACATACATACTCACACACATACATGCCAATCTACATGGACACTTACATATACACACATCTACATCATTATATACATATCTATATGTACACATACCAACATCATAATAATACCCACATGACATTATACATCTTACATACATACAACCCTACGTGCATCAACCAAACTCATACATGCCTACTCTCATACATACCATCACACATTCGCTTATTCTTGACCACATACTTATAAACATACTCATGTAGATACATACATGCCTTCATACATTACTACATACATATATAGAGATATACAAACATGCATACATACCTATCTACAAGTGCGCTTACCCTAATGGTCATAAAACATAAGTTAAAATAGTCGTACGCAACTTAAAACGCGTTTAAACGAGTTCCCAAGCCAAAACGAGACCTGAAAACAATTTTCGGAGCAGAAGCACCCGTCGCGCGACGCGACGGGCCGTCGCGCTACGCGACGCCCCCAAAAAGACAGACAGTTGTTGCTGCTGTGCTGCAGATTCTCAGCACGTCCGCGTTTCACGGAAACGGTCATAACTTCTTCGTTATTGGTCCGTTTTACCCGATTCTTTTTCCTACGCGTCCGTAATTTAATTTCCCATCTTATGGTGTTAAGATCCGACATCCGGATTAACACAATTCCAGATTTTAAGTCTTCGGCTTACTACCCTTTTTACCAATAATGGACCCGTTCATAATTCTACCACATAACTTGTTTATTTGACCTTAACTTTATATGAATTGATAATATCAAGGACTTTTGTCATAAAAGATTCATTCCCGGACACTTTACATCTTATTTCACCCTTTTTGCGCTCATAAGCTTATTTTGACCCGTTAAGGGTAATTGCGCATTAAAACGTTTCTAACTCACAAAACCCTACTCCTCCCTTTCATACTTGACCAAAACATTACACTAATCGAATAACTTGTTTTCTAAACTACTTTTAAGATCGTTTTCCCAAAATACCCATCAAGGGCATTTTGGTCAACTTTAATCCCATCATCTATGACGAAAGGCTACGTCACATATTTAACCTCCAACATCATGTTTAGTTAAATAAAACACCGTATACTTAATCGAACTAAGAAGTGATTACAGAAATCACTTACCTTATGCGTCCGTGCTCGTATCCGATCCTTTGCCACCTCTTGATCCGTTAGCCTTTCACGCTTGAATCCGTCTTGACATGATTCCTATACTTTCATGTCACCCATCACATTCTCGTTAGTATACACAATTGTACACGTTGTCGATCATATCAACCACATATTTCACATTTAATTCATGTAATTCATCATATAATCACGGATAACGCATAACGACATAACATGTACCATACGACTTCCTACAATCCTACCCCTTCGACAACGAGTCAAATCATGTTACTTATACTTAGTTGACTTTCAGAAGTCAACTATTAACCATATTTAACTATCGACTTATCATCACATACTCGTAACATCATAATTGACCATACGGACAATACTATATACATTTCATCATACACTTGATGTGAGTACTACCTTTTTAAGCATAACGTACAACTATTTCATGCACAAATATTCTAAACTCATTCCTAACCCATCAACTCCTACTACTAATCATCATATATCATTTCAAATGAACATTAAACATAACATCATCATATTCCTCCTAATTCATCTAACAATAATTCATCATACCCACGTAATACATCAATCTTTCAACAAGACTTGAACATAGAAGGTGATTCTAGTCATCATCTTCACCCTAACTAACGGGTCTCTCTTCTAATCATCAAATTAACCCAAACCGTACGTAACCCGTGTTCTATACGATGATTCTAACCCTTGTACATGATCAATTTCATACTAGCTCACGGATTTGAACATAACCCACTTCACACATGATCACAAATCTTAGATTTAAGACATACCTTACGATCCTCTCGTGAAGGTGATCATTAATCCGTGTTCCTTCTTGAATTTGAGCCTCGATTCACCCTTCGATTTGGTGATTTAGTTGAGTTAGGGTTTTGGAGCTCTTGGAGCTCCTGATCGATCTAGAACACACATTCGTGTGTGTTTGTGTGTGTTGTTATTTTCTTTTAATAACTCAACTTTCATTCTATACCATCTAGCCCCTCATGTTTATCATTTAACATACTTGGCACAACTTTCATCATTCTTTAACTAGGTAAAATAGCCTAATTATTTATTTCAGGTTATATTAAATAAGAACCTTTTACGAGTATTAACATTCGGATTTTGGGGCGTTACAAGTCTACCACCCTTAAACAAGGTTTCGTCCCCGAAACCTTCCTCACTTCCATTTAACACTAATTATCTTTTTGTTTACTTTACACAATTCCAACATCCCATTAATAACATTTCCTCATGTTTATTTCAACATTCATAAAATTTTCGTCAACTATGCAATCTTACTTCGTAATTTATACATGCTCATATATGCTTAACCCTACTAATACACCATAGTAATAGATAACTATACATCCTCGATTCATAAACTATTCATATAATTGGCTTTTTCTTAACAAGTCCATACTTTCCAAACCATGTCTTCACGTAACGTTCTCATTTCCTTAACCGGAAAATATCGGGTGAATATACACACTTCCTAAATCTGTAATCATACATACATTATTTAACATTTAGTTCTTGTTTTGTTACCACACAAAACTACCATTTCATAGTCATATATACGTACTTAACTTTGATGTTAACCTTATTCTACATTTTCCTACAGTCACTTATACCTTGCATACCTTTACGTTACCTTTAAATCATTTCGTTCTTTTCACATTTCTATTACTTTCACTTCATGTATTACTTAATTTTCATATATAAATGTATCATACTAGTTCATATCTATCCAACATAAGTTAAACATCTTACTAACCTTTTTCGTTTCACTAAGCGACGATCCGTAACCCCGATCGAACATCTTCTTCTCGATTACTAGCCATAACAGACCAGGTTTCATTTATCCTTATAATGAGCTTCCGCTCGTGCACATTCTCTTACCAATACGATTGGTTCCATCACATCAATTATTCTAACATTTTCAAAAAAAAAAAAAAAAAAAAAAAAAAAAAAAAAAAACAAATTTGGCGGTTAGCATATTTCATTTAAACATTCATTGTACTAGGGAATTACCCACTTATAATCCTTCTACCATTTTCCTACGTACCTACTACAACGTACCACACATTCTATTTCTTACATGCAATCCTTTCATTCTATTCATCATTTCGCCAACCTTCATTTGACTCTTCAAAGCTTAACTGACATTTCTTAATCATTGTGTAAGTACTGAGGCACACGTCCGTACTTCTTTCCATTCATGCTTACTTGCATAACATTCATTACATCATTTCGGTATTGTTAGCAAAACTTATCATTTCTGCTCGTACTTAATTTATTGTCCGGGTCATAGCCCGTCATTTATTATGACTTCTAAGGGTCTATTACTAACACATTTAACACCTAACTGGTTCAAAACTCCTTTCTTTCCTCTCACAACTTAGGTTTCGCATGCCTATTACAATCATTCTTTTGTTTATTTACTTTACATTTACCCATGTGACTCGTTTGACACAACCACGGTCAAACTATCAACATGTTCTGCTGTGGGCTAATTCCATCCTTTTTATTATTTTAAATCCGTCTTGCGGATTCAAACGTAACGTTCATACCTTTCATTACTTCTAGGTTTCGAATCCGTCTAGCGGTTCCAAACATACCATTTATACCTTTTCTTCCTTCTATGATCGAATCCATCTAACGGATTTCAATCATATCATTCACATCTTTCATTCCTTACATGTGTTGAATCGGTTTCGCAGATTCAGACATATCATTTCTACATTTCATTTCCTTGAATCCGTTTTACGGATTCAAACATTCCATTCATGCTTTTCATCCCTTGAATCCGTCCCACGGATTCAAACATATTATCCATGCCTTTCATCCTTGAATCCGTCTCGCGGATTCAAACATTGCATCCATACTTTTCATTCCCTGAATCCGTCTCCCGGATTCAAACATATTTTTCATATCTTGTTGATCCGTACTTAATTACAGATTCAACATTCTTCATTCCTATCAGGCATGTTTTTCATTCTTACATCATACTCTCAATTTCCCGAGAGTCTTACTTCCCATTTCACCCACACGCCCGCCTGCTACCCAACTCTACCGGACATACCTGTAACAATTATCATGATCTCACGAAAGTCACACGTTTCTCGTGTACTGGCCAGGTACACAATCCACATAGTAGTTTCGTGCCTTCATGAAATTGTCACCTTATGTCCGTAGACTTAGGTTTCGGCGCGTGTATCCCTTTCCGTACTTCATTACTATACTATCATTATCCTTCACTTAACACTTTCCTTCTCTTAATGAATTTTACTATTACATATACCCACATAACGAATTTACGTACCTGGATTCAACTTTGGCTTATTTCCTCTTTGCCTGCTTAGTATTCATCCTAAACTGCATTCTCATATCATCCTCTTCAAACACTTATGCCTACCTTGCACATACAAAACCGTCAGTTTCTTTATACGTATATATATATACATAATCACATTAGCTTTTACCTTTGGATCTTGATCGAGTCTTAGATTGTACGGGTTTCTTATCTCAAGAGCACACAAGTTTGAGTTCAAGTACTTACCTTCTCGTACTTGATTCCCTCAAACCAGGGCTCTGATACCAACTTGTAAGACCCTAAATCACGTTTGACTAAAGTCGCAGCGGAAAATTCGTACCTTAAAAATTTCTTTAGTTACAAACACTTCGACACACTTAATCCCATTTCTAGGGTTGACTTTTCTCAATAATTACATTTATTATACTTATTCACAACAAGAAATCATAAACTGACTTCACTCAATTACGTACTCGACACTCCCGCACAATCTATCTTGTGACTCGATCCTCGATCTCGATCCTTGGATATCCTCCTGACTGGTACTACCTGCATTCACCATATATAATTCATAACATTAGTACGCATTAGAAACATACAAAGTTTATTCTCGTTACTTCTCGTTTCGTTATACTCTTTACATCCCAGCTTTTCCATCCTGTCTTAGGATCTATGGTGAGACTTCCTTGCCATTCCTGCATCACACATATAACTCCAGGTACACGAACCAACATCGTAAACACTTAATCATACCGAGAGACTTACATACATACCCTACTTCATACATATTATCACTATATATATAAATACGTACACACATGCATACATACCTGCTTACATACATACTCACACACATACATGCCAATCTACATGGACACTTACATATACACACATCTACATCATTATATACATATCTATATGTACACATACCAACATCATAATAATACCCACATGACATTATACATCTTACATACATACAACCCTACGTGCATCAACCAAACTCATACATGCCTACTCTCATACATACCATCACACATTCGCTTATTCTTGACCACATACTTATAAACATACTCATGTAGATACATACATGCCTTCATACATTACTACATACATATATAGAGATATACAAACATGCATACATACCTATCTACAAGTGCGCTTACCCTAATGGTCATAAAACATAAGTTAAAATAGTCGTACGCAACTTAAAACGCGTTTAAACGAGTTCCCAAGCCAAAACGAGACCTGAAAACAATTTTCGGAGCAGAAGCACCCGTCGCGCGACGCGACGGGCCGTCGCGCTACGCGACGCCCCCAAAAAGACAGACAGTTGTTGCTGCTGTGCTGCAGATTCTCAGCACGTGCGCGTTTCACGGAAACGGTCATAACTTCTTCGTTATTGGTCCGTTTTACCCGATTCTTTTTCCTACGCGTCCGTAATTTAATTTCCCATCTTATGGTGTTAAGATCCGATATCCGGATTAACACAATTCCAGATTTTAAGTCTTCGGCTTACTACCCTTTTTACCAATAATGGACCAGTTCATAATTCTACCACATAACTTGTTTATTTGACCTTAACTTTATATGAATTGATAATATCAAGGACTTTTGTCATAAAAGATTCATTCCCGGACACTTTACATCTTATTTCACCCTTTTTGCGCTCATAAGCTTATTTTGACCCGTTAAGGGTAATTGCGCATTAAAACGTTTCTAACTCACAAAACCCTACTCCTCCCTTTCATACTTGACCAAAACATTACACTAATCGAATAACTTGTTTTCTAAACTACTTTTAAGATCGTTTTCCCAAAATACCCATCAAGGGCATTTTGGTCAACTTTAATCCCATCATCTATGACGAAAGGCTACGTCACATATTTAACCTCCAACATCATGTTTAGTTAAATAAAACACCGTATACTTAATCGAACTAAGAAGTGATTACAGAAATCACTTACCTTATGCGTCCGTGCTCGTATCCGATCCTTTGCCACCTCTTGATCCGTTAGCCTTTCACGCTTGAATCCGTCTTGACATGATTCCTATACTTTCATGTCACCCATCACATTCTCGTTAGTATACACAATTGTACACGTTGTCGATCATATCAACCACATATTTCACATTTAATTCATGTAATTCATCATATAATCACGGATAACGCATAACGACATAACATGTACCATACGACTTCCTACATTCCTACCCCTTCGACAACGAGTCAAATCATGTTACTTATACTTAGTTGACTTTCAGAAGTCAACTATTAACCATATTTAACTATCGACTTATCATCACATACTCGTAACATCATAATTGACCATACGGACAATACTATATACATTTCATCATACACTTGATGTGAGTACTACCTTTTTAAGCATAACGTACAACTATTTCATGCACAAATATTCTAAACTCATTCCTAACCCATCAACTCCTACTACTAATCATCATATATCATTTCAAATGAACATTAAACATAACATCATCATATTCCTCCTAATTCATCTAACAATAATTCATCATACCCACGTAATACATCAATCTTTCAACAAGACTTGAACATAGAAGGTGATTCTAGTCATCATCTTCACCCTAACTAACGGGTCTCTCTTCTAATCATCAAATTAACCCAAACCGTACGTAACCCGTGTTCTATACGATGATTCTAACCCTTGTACATGATCAATTTCATACTAGCTCACGGATTTGAACATAACCCACTTCACACATGATCACAAATCTTAGATTTAAGACATACCTTACGATCCTCTCGTGAAGGTGATCATTAATCCGTGTTCCTTCTTGAATTTGAGCCTCGATTCACCCTTCGATTTGGTGATTTAGTTGAGTTAGGGTTTTGGAGCTCTTGGAGCTCCTGATCGATCTAGAACACACATTCGTGTGTGTTTGTGTGTGTTGTTATTTTCTTTTAATAACTCAACTTTCATTCTATACCATCTAGCCCCTCATGTTTATCATTTAACATACTTGGCACAACTTTCATCATTCTTTAACTAGGTAAAATAGCCTAATTATTTATTTCAGGTTATATTAAATAAGAACCTTTTACGAGTATTAACATTCGGATTTTGGGGCGTTACATAATGCCACACAACCGTTATCGGCTACCAACACTGAGTCGACCTAGGATCTGCGTGTTGCGACGAACTTGTCAAATATGAAAAACTAGAGGTAAAAACGTTGAACCACACATGCACGTTGCGCCGTGTTAACTTGCAAAATTTGAAACAAAAACATAAAAAAGTTGAACCACAGTCGTACGTTGCGTCGTATTAACTCGAAAAATTTAGAACTATACGTAAAACGAAAATTTATGAAAGACGAAAAATATAAGTGACAAAAGTTGTGAAGTTAAATTATAAATAATGAAAAGTTTTGGGTTAAATTTAAAAAAACAAATTATGTAGGGTTAAAATTGCAAAAGGTAAAAATCTTTGGATTAAAAGTAAAAAATCAAGTTTTTGTTTGAAAAAGTCCAGAAGCACAATATACAAGTTGTATTGCATATTTTTGTTGCTTATGTATAGTAATAAAATATATCTACATGTGTTCCGTTCGTTATAGCAGTATCTCAACTTTGAATATCAATACGCAACGACACAAAAGTACGTTATAATTTAAACAAATCGTGATCGTACGTTAATATGAACCGTGCGAAAAAATTCACATCATAATACCAACAAAATTAAGCATGTTGTTAATTACATGTCATAATGTAGGGGTTTTAGCACTAAAAATTACATAAAATATGATATGTATAATAAAATAATTATAAAATCTTAATAAAAAATAATATATGAACCACACCAATGATGAAATAAGAACCGTTGAAAATTGAAAAGGTTAGTTAACTCATTTTATATGGCTCTACACATGATCATATAAATGTCACTTTAATATAAGAAATAAACAGTTGTACTATGTTGCATAATCTATTTGGCCACCGGATTGAAATATAAATTTAAAAAGGTTCTTGAAACTAAAGAACACAACGTCATATAAAATAAGCCACGGCCAAAATTATTTGTATAATATTCACTAAATACAATATTTTCTTGATATACATATAAATATAACCATGAGAATTACTTCTCACGCGATCAGAAAAAAATGAATTTCATAATTACAATTAGTCAGAACAGAAATATAAATTATAATCTCTTCGTCTGTTTAGTTAACTTATTAATAATTAACCGATAAATGAAATAAAAATTTCGTAATTTCAAGATTGTGAAAGCTTCTGGTAGAGACCCATGTCCATCCCATTATATGCTATAGGAGCATACATCCACATTTCATCCGAGCTCAACAACTGCATGAATAGGGTTCAAGATTAGACGAAATTTAGATTATTTTTCGCATTAGTAATATCATTATTCAGATTATTAACATTAATATCAGAGCCGGTGGAAAAGAGTGTCTTTTGACCCTTGCTCATCAAAATTTATTGGATTTTTATATATAAAATGTGATTATTCTTTTATTTAAAAAATGTATCGAGTAGTTGACCCTCTAGTACGTTGTAACTAATAGAGAAAAGAACCATATGATGTCTTTTGATTAAAAGGTTATAGTTATGTCACTGATTAATATTGACATATTGTTACTTTTAACTTTTAAATGATGGTATATAAGCTTGATTAATCGTGTATACCTTAATTTGAAGCTGTAAGAACTTCACATATTGGACAGCTTCTTCAAGCATTGTGCTTATGTCAACCTTGGTTCCATTTGGTACCAGGTTTTGAAGTACTTTCAGTCTCTCATTTATCCTCTCTCTTCTTTTCTGTAAACCAAAGAAAACATATGTTAACTTCATAAGGCGAACACACAAAATGAACTCTGCGAAAACAATAAAATCAAGCGATCCACACTCACCCTTGCATAGAGGCTTTGAGGATCAGTTGCTGCACCTCTACCAGCTCTCGTCTTATAGTTCGAGTTTATTGCGGTACCTCCATTCAAATCATCGTCAGAGCCACAAGAACTTGAACTCGCGATCATCGCATTGCCATCTACTTTGTTGTTGGTAGTATCTTCTCCATCATTTCCTTCCGTCACCTTCTGTTTCTTCTTTGGCTGCACTTTCTTTTTAGTTTTCTGTCCAAAAGAGAAATATATTTTATTAAACTTTCTTTAAAGATTTGATTGAAGATATTAAAATAATTCCACAACCTCACAATAACCATTTTACTATTTTTTTAAAGATGTGATTGAAGATACTAAGATAGTAAAATACTAATACTCACATTATCTCTTGAAACCCTAGTTTTCTTCAGTTTCTCATGGTTGACTTTGTCTTCCACTACATTTGGTGATTCTGGCATTTCAATCTTCCTCTTGGCAGGTATATGCTCGAGTTTATCCGGAGTTGGGACCGACAATGGATCGACTGAATTTTCGATATTGATATTTTGTCTCAAGCATAGAATGTCTTCCATTGTATCATTAGAAAAGAATTGTGCTAGTAATGAGGAATTGTTGTTAATCATTTCATCGTAAAATTCGACGGGTTTGTGATCACACGCACCGTTAGTTAGTAAAGAATTAAGACTAGAAGATAGGTAGGGAAAAGAGGCTGCATTGCCATTAATTTCTTGAGAGAAATCATGGTAGAAATTAGGGTTAACATTTTCATAAGCAAAACACAAACCATGATTGTTAATGAAGGATGGATTAGCAATGATGGAGTCAGTCATCACAGATGAAACAATGGGAGGAGTTTCAAAGCTCAAATTATGATCTTGCTCACATGAAAATAAACCATGGCCGGAATCTTGATCACTGGAGAATATTTGGCTCAAACTTTCCCATTCTTCATCCAAAAAGCTTCCAAAAGACTCCATCTTATTGGAGATTTTGGGTTCAAAGAATTATGGCAGAAAAGATTAATTATGTTAGAAAAGAAGGATTTGAAATGTGGTTTGAGAGTTGGAGATGTTGCGAAACATATTTATACTCTATAAGAAGTATGTTAGTGTGGGTTGACTTGATTAATTAATAGCTAATTATTCGATTATTGGTAGGTCTTTTTTGCACATATGTGTATTTTAAAATTAAGAGTCCGCTGTGGGACATATAACTACCGAGTAAAGTACAACACAAACGGAAATTGTTATAATAATAACTCCTATTATTATTATCGTTGTAAAATTAAATTAAATAATATATTGCCCATGAGGTTTATATCCATTAAAATTAGCCATTTGAGATGACCAAGTAAAATGTACATATATTTTAAACATTATTTTGTTTCCCTATGTTTACTTCGAAAATGAAAGGGGTTGCCACCCTTTGTAAAAAAAAGTCAATACTCTTATTTTCTTATGTGAATTATTAGTAATTGACTTATCTTAGAATGTATTAAAATTTAAATTCTTTAGACTTAAAACTTAAAAGTAAAGTAATTTGAATCCATCTAGTTTAACTAAAAATTAAGGATATAAAAGGGGATTATTAATTTAGAAGAGGATTATACTTTTTATATAATTAGATGATATAATATGATCTTGGAGGGTTTTGAGAGTCTTAAGTTCAATCATGAGATGGGATGGTGGCTAACATTTATTTATTATAAATAATTCCTAATTTAAATATTGAGTAGCCCGTTAAGGTTATATATATATATATATATATATAGGAGAATGATTCGTTAGAAATCACCCTTTATTGCGAGAACCGTGAGAACCAATGTAAATACAATAAAAAATATCTAAAAATAGCTAAAAAACACACAATTTTTCCTTTAATATTTTTTATCAAAAAATCGCTACATTTAGTAGTAAATTTTTTTTTGCTACTAAAAGTAGCAATTTTAATGTAAAAAATAAAAAATAAAATTTTTTTTTGTGTGTTTTTTGATTTTTTTGAGGGTTTAGTTTCTAGCATTTTAGCTTAGGGGGGGGGGGGGGGGGGGGAGGGTTAGGTTTTTTTTTTTTTTTTTTTTTTTAGGGGGGGGGGGGGGGGGTTAGGGCTTTTTAGGTTTTTCTTAGGTTTTTTTAGTTATTTTTGGTTTTGTTCACATTGGTTCTCGCGGTTCTCGCAATAAAGGTGGTTCTCGCATGAACCTTACGCTATATATATATATATATATATATATATATATATATATATATATAGGGTGAGGTTCGGCTAAAAAGTCTAAATTTCCTAAAAAGTGTAAAAAGTCATAAAACACTATAGTTTCAGTCATAAAACACATGTAAAATCCACATATAATAGAGTGAAGATTACTAAAACACCATATTCAAACTTTAATAATCCATAAAAACTTCAAACACACCATCGTAGATCTATGAATATAAAACAAAACATGCTAATCAATATAAAACACAGTAATGCTTGTCATTCCATAATCAGAGCATTATCATCCAAAACACAACACAAAACCTACATATATGATGTTTTAGTAATCTTCATTATGTTAATTGTAGATTTTTGGTGTATTTTATGGTTGAAAGGTCTTATATGATGATTAATCCCTTCTCCCTCAATTCTGAATTCTAGATGCCTGATTCTGATATGAATCAAGGGTCGACTCTAGCTTGCTTTTGTCTTATGACTTGATGGTTAATTCGAATTGCTGATTACCAACTTGATAAACCCTTGAATTCTCAATCTGGACATGTTTTCATTTCAAGTTAGTGTAATTTTCTTAAGAAAATACATACTTTAATTACAAATCATAAAACTTTTATTCAAAAAAAAAGTTATCGTGAATTCATTGGTTAAGATACCAATTGATGGTAATCCATTTGTGAACTTCTATGAAAAGCCTAGTCGCGGGTAAAGGCTTCACTGATGATCACTTCACTAACTGATTACTACAATGGACTACACCAACGTATCATTAACGTTGGACTACACTGGTTAGTTACTATTAATTGACGGTCTTTCATCAGTAGTATTCCATTGGCATATGAATCATCAATAAAATTTTAATAAAAATCTATTTTTTGGATTTTGTTTGTTATGTTGTGATCACAGACATATTTAAGTTAGCCTTTTAAAAGTGGTACTTTTGTATGAGAATGACGTTTTAAAATACCTAAAAGTTAAGAACTTTTTTAAGTTTAATGCATAAGATACAACCCTAAAATCAGGATAAATTACACTTTTAAACGCTAATTACACTTTAATCCCCTCATCCTAATTATAGTTTAATTCATTCATCTTTAACCAAATTATGGATAACACTACAAAATTGGGCAATTGCGACCAAAATTTGCCACCGAAAGAACAAGTGGCAAAATTAGCAATCGATTTGCCCCCAAAATTTAAAAAGGTCACGTACAACCCATATTAAGTAACAAAATGGTGGCAAAATTTGCTACCTTAAATTTTCGGTAGCAAATTGGTGGGAAACATGATAAAAACCAATAAAAAAGTTAACTAAATAAAAAACACATTAAATTGTGACCGAATCTGTGGTAGCAACTTGAAAATCTAATTTGGCCAACCAATTTTACGAGTCCCTGCATCTCATATATTAGGTTTTTATAAAAATAACTTCTCTCTCCAACATTTACTTCCCTACATCATATGATCACAAGAACTTTAGCTCCAATCTCTTTTGATCGTCATGGTTACAGGTTCATACATCTGAATCAACTACTCTCCTTTTCAAGATTGCAGTTATTTGGCTTTAAAGCTTCATTCATCCGTCAGTAGTTCTTTAGCGGCTTGATTTTAGTTTCAATTTCGATATTTAATTGGGTTTGGGGATCTGATTCGTGTTTATTTTTTATTTGTAACTAGGTTTGAGGATCAACAATCTGGCAGAATGTTGCATTATGGTGTAAAATCCCATCTTTTGTGACATTTTGTCGCAACCCCCGCCCCCTTATCTGTCCCGAGAACGGGCGGCCGCGAACATCATTTGTGGTGGTATCAGTTTGTTTATTAATTTGGCAGCGGAAATTTCATCAGGACCGTAGTTAGGAAATGTTTATCAGAGTAAAACCACCATATTTTATATTAATAACCACATGGGTAAAACCCAAGTTTCTTATTACAATATAGGGATAAACCCTATTTTATTGAATTTAAAACATCGTCTTTTAGGTAACTTTTATAGCCACATTTTTCCAAGCCGTCAGTGCTCTCAAGCTGGCTTTCTTCTAATTTGGCTATCACATTGTGTTACCTGAAACGCGTTTTAAAAACATTTGTCAGTGGGAAATACTTGTGAGTGAATCCCAGTTTAATCAAGATACATTTTATCAATTAACACAGTATTGAGAGCGATCACATTGTTTATTTCTACACAATTACTCATTCAGTACTGTCAATCCTGACTGGTGGGTCATGTTACACATTGGCTAACTCGTTGTCCAATGGTAACGTGTTCCACATTTTGTATACAAAACCACAACATACCAACAGTAATTGAAGAACTACAAAGACTCAATCACTGCTTAATCATACTGTAAATCATTTAAGGTTTTGTAAAACAGTTCACAAAAATGTTTACAAAAAAAAGTGGATAAACTCACATTGTTGTTTTAGAGTTCTTCTAGGGTTTCCTGGTGTTAATCTATAATTTACACAAATGTACATATGTTGGTATAATAACCCTTTAATTATATTAACGATACCCACCCCGAGACGGTATTCCAACAACTACATCGGGCAGAACCACGACAGTTGTTACGGAACCCTGGATCAATCGGGCAGCGTATCTAATACGTAACTGGGGTTATAATACTTACAACGGAGGATAACTTCGTTAATTAGGGGGATATAATACATGTATATTATGCCTACTTCTCAGAAATTCGCTTAGAAAGAAAAGAAATGAGCGACTGAAAACGAAATCCCGATACCTTCTTATATAGGGCTGATTTCTAAGTCTCTCGCGGCCCGCGTAAGATTAGGCTTAGGCCTACGCGGCCCGCGTAATAGGGGTTCTAGGCGTAGGTGATCCGGGTCATGACTAGGTTCAACACGTTGCTTGACACGTGTCAACACCGGGGCTCGCCTGACCCTAGAGCTGTCGCGGCCCGCGTAAGCTCAAGAGAAGGCTTACGCGCCCCGCGTAAACTTCATTTTTCTTGTTTTTAATTATTTTTAATGATATTTCATATTTTGGGCTCGGTTTTCACATACGGGGTGTATTTTAAGACATATAGGGGTATTTAAAATATATTAGGGCGTCCGAAAAATTTTCAGGAGGGTTGTTATATCCTCCCCACCTTATTTTGAAGCTCGTCCTCGAGGTCTACTGGAACAAGTGTGGATATTTCCTTTGCATTTCTGATTCAAGCTCCCAGGTGTATTCTGGTCCTCTTTTGGAGTCCTACTTCACTTTGACCAGAACTAATATTTGTGCTTGACGTTCTTAACTTTCCTGTCTTCAATTTGTAGAGGTCTTTCTACAAATTTTAACTGTTCATTTACCTCTATATCTTTAAGAGGTACTATCAGTGATTCGTCAGCTAAGCATTTCTTGAGATTAGATACATGAAATACATCATGTATTCCTGTCATTTCCTCTGGCAGTTGTAGCTCATAGGCTACAGGTCCTATTCTTCTAATAATCTCAAAAGGTCCAACATACCTGGGGCTTAGCTTTCCCTTTTTTTATGAATCTTACCACTCCTTTCCAAGGAAAGACTTTCAATAACACTTTATCTCCTACTTGAAATTCCAACGGCTTTCGTCTGTTATCAGCATAACTCTTTTGTCGATCACCTGCTGCTTTCAGTCGTTCCTTGACTTGAATGATTTTGTTTGTTGTTTCTTGTACTATCTCAGGTCCAGATAGTTGCTTTTCTCCAATTTCTGCCCAACAGACTGGCGTTCGGCACTTTCGTCCATAAAGTGCTTCGAATGGTGCAGCATTGATACTTGTATGATAACTATTATTATAAGAAAATTCTGTCAAGGGTAAGTGATCATCCCAATTACATCCGAAATCAATTACACAAGCTCTAAGCATATCTTCCATTGTCTGAATTGTCCTTTCGCTTTGTCCGTCCGTTTGAGGATGATAAGTTGTGCTTAGATTCAACTTGGTTCCCATTGCTTTTTGGAAACTTGTCAAAAAATGAGAGGTAAAACGACTATCTCTGTCAGAAACAATTGATAGAGGAATTCCATGTAAAGAAACTGCTTCATTTACATATAATTTAGCTAATTGTTCTATACTGAAAGTTTCCTTCATTGGTAGGAAATGAGCTGACTTGGTTAGCCTGTCTATAATCACCCAGATTGTATCATTACCTTTTCTTGTTTTAGGTAATTTAGTAACAAAATCCATTGTTATTAATTCCCATTTCCAAATAGGCATTTCTAACTGTTGCTGTAAACCTGAAGGTTTCTGATGTTCAGCTTTGACTTGTGAACAAGTTAGACACTTTGCAACATATGCTGCTATATCCTATTTTATTCCTATCCACCAAAATTCTTTCTTAAGTCCTGATACATCTTATCACTTCCAGGATGCATCGTATACTTAGACTTATGGGCTTCTTCTAATATACGGTGACGTAGGTTTCCTAATTTAGGTATCCACATTCTTTTCTTATGGAATCTCCAAATTCCATCTGTTCCTAGTTCTAATTCCTTAATCATTCCTTTTTAACTTCTCAGTATCATCTTTGATTACTGATTCTTGTGCCATTCTAATCTGTTCATTTAAATCTACTTGCAGATTTAATTTAAGTAAATGTACTCTTTTTGGTTTTTCATGATACTTTCGGCTTAAAGCATCAGCAACTACGTTTGCCTTTCCTACATGATACTGGATATCACAATCATAATCACTAAGTAATTCCATCCAGCGTCTTTGTCTCATATTAAACTCCTTTTGTCCAAAAGCATACCTTAAACTCTTATGGTCTGTGAAAATGGTAAACTTACTACCATATAGGTAATGTCTCCAAATCTTAAGGGCGAAAATTATAACTCCTAATTCTAAATCATGGGTTGAATAATTCTCTTCATGATTCTTAAGTTTTCTAAAAGCGTAAGCTATAACTTTTTGACGTTGCATCAATACACATCTATAACCTAATTTAGAAGCGTCACAATAGATTACAAAATCTTCAGTTCCTTATGGTAACGCTAGTATGGGTGTATGGGTTAATCTTTGCTTAAGGGTTCTAAAAGCTTCTTCTTGTTTTGGTCCCCATTCAAACTTAATGGATTTACAGGTTAACTTAGTTAATGGAATGGCTATTTTAGAAAAATCTCGAATAAATCTTCTATAATAACCGGCTAATCCTAGGAAACTTCTAACCTCGGTTGGTGACTCAGGGGTTTTCCAATTGGTTATCGCCTTGATCTTGGTGGGATCTACATGAATTCCTTCATGATCAACTAGGTGTCCAAGAAATTGTACCTGTTCTAACCAAAATTCACACTTTGAAAACTTAGCATAAAGCTTTTCCTTTCTCAATAAACTTAGAAGTGCGTGCAAATGCTTTGCGTGTTCCTTTTACTCTTAGAGTAAATGAGAATATCATCTATAAAGACAATTATGAACTTATCCAAATATTGCTTACATATTCGGTTCATCATGTCCATGAATGCAGCTGGGGCATTGGTTAAACCAAATGGCATGACAGTAAATTCATAATGGCCATACCTTGTTCTGAAAGCGGTCTTAGGAATATCATCTTCCTGTACCTTTAATTGATGATATCCTGACCTTAAATCGATTTTAGAGAAAAATTGTGCTCCTTGCAATTGATCAAACAGATCATCAATTCTTGGTAATGGATACCGATTCTTAATTGTGACCTTGTTCAATTCACGGTAATCAATGCACATACGCATTGATCCGTCCTTCTTTTTAACGAATAAGATCGGTGCTCCCTAGGGTGATGAACTTGGCTGTATGAATCCTTTCTCTAACAATTCATCTAATTGTTTCTTTAGTTCTTGCATTTATGCGGGTGCCAAACGGTAAGGTGCTTTGGCAATTGGTGCTATCCCTTGTATTAGGTGAATTCTGAATTCAACTTCCCTGTCTGGAGGTTGCCCTGGTAATTCTTCTGGAAATATATCTGAAACTGGGATACTACTGGAATATCCTTTAATTCTTTTCCTTTAGTGTTAGTGATTATAGAAATCAAATATACTAATGATCCTTTCCTTATATAACTTGCAGTTTTCATCACAGAGATGAATTTCGTGAATTTAGAGAACTTATTTCCTTTAATTGTGATCTTTTCACCCCTTGGTGAATTTACTTGAATTGACTTTTGATCACATAAAATACTGGCTTTATTGGCTATTAACTAATCCATTCCTAATACAATATCAAATCCTAACAGATTCATTGGGTAAAGGTTTGCAATAAATTTCTAATTTAAAATTTCTATTCTTGCTCCCTGCAAGACTTCAGAAATTTTAATAGTTTCCCCATTTGTTGTCTCTACCAGACATTCTTGTGGAAGTTTAGTTAATGGTTGATTGAGTAATTTTCAAAATGAAGTATTAATAAAACTTTGGTTCGCACCAGAGTCAAATAATACTTTAGCAAAAACATCATTAACTAAAAACGTACCGTTGATCACATCCGGGATCATTTTTGCTTCTTCTGCAGTTAGAACAAATGCTCTAGCATTTTTAGTATTCTTGGTGTTTGTAGCTGGAGCTAGCGTTGGACAGTTAGGCTTGATGTGGCCTTGTTCCCCACAGTTGTAACATATCCGGTTGCTAATCTTTTTCCTGCAATCTTCCTCCTTGTGTCCCGATATTTTTCAGAAGTTACAGTATATGGAGCATCTTCCGGAATGCTTCCTTTTGCAATTCTTACAGTAGGGTGCAGAGGTAGAGCCTATATTTCTCCCACGGTTAGAATTTCCAGAACGAAATTCTTGTGTAAGCTTCTGTGTTAGGTTCTTCCTTTGATCCTCTTCTCGCGTACGGACCAATTCATCTGTCAAGGTATTGGCTAGTTCTACAGCTTCTTCTATAGTTTGAGGTCTAGCTACCTTGACTACATGCCTTATCTCTCCGATTAATCCCCAGATGTAACGGGAGATTAATACTGGTTCAGGTGAAGCAAGGGTTGGCACTATTCTAGCATATTCAAAGAATAAGTTAGTGTACCCTTTACTATCCACACCAGTCATTCTAAGGTTTAAGAATTTGTTTGCTATCTGTTCTTTTTCATTAGGAGGGCAGAATTTCCTTTCTACCATGTTTTTAAACTCCTCCCATTCCATATTGTAAGTTCTATCACTTCCTCTAGTCTGAAGGATAGTATTCCACCATTCTAAGGCTGAATTCTTAAACAAATTAGAAGCAAACATTATTTTATCCTCTTCCGCACATTTACTTATTCTTAAGACTGCCTCAGTCTTCTCTATCCAGCGTAGAACTGCAACGGCCCCTTCATTGCCCGATAATTCCATTGGTTTACAAGACCAGAATTCCTTGTAAGAACAGCCGTAAGACACGGTTCTCCTTCTTTTGGGAATGGGCATTTGAAGTACGGGTCCATTGTTTACGCTGTTTGCAGGTTCAGAGGGTCGCTTGCTATCGTGTCTACTTTTATTTTCTGCTTCCCTAACCGTTTGAAGAATATATGGCATTGCATCTATTATTCCTTGTGCCACTATGTGTTGGATGGCACTGTTATCCACTTGGTTTCTATTATTGTTGTTTGGATTTTCGTTACCCGGGTTATTGTTACTCTAGTTATCGTTATTCAGATTTTCCTGATTCACTTCGTCAGCCATCTGAATTTAAACATTTACCACATATTAATATCACAAGATAATTAACAATTTGAGTAACAACCACACAACACACATATTAACCAAAAGCGTCGAGCATTGCGACTTTACTCTTTTATATTACAATATGCTTCTAATACAAACCAATACTAGAAATTAAAAATTATAATACAATACTACTATGCATCGCTAACCACAAAGTGGTCTATACTACAACATATATTATTATTACACATATTATTATTATTATTATTATTTAAAAAAAATATTTTTTTTCATAAAAACATATTATATATTATTATATTATTATTATTACCAACTCCACCATCACATTACTGGTCTGGATTCATCCAGTAATCCATATTGCACTCGTCGTACTTCCAGACGAGGTCGCTCTCCTACCTGCCTCATCCTCTCACTACTCTCTAAGATTTCCTCTCCGAAGGTTTGGAGCTCATGCACATTTTCTGCACTCATTGGGGGTGCAGGTACTGGTACTGGGGCATGGGATTCTCCTGAGGGTACGGATTCTCTAAGATCTCCCTAATATATTCATCGTTGTCGTAATAGGGATCTAGAGGGTCCAGACCTGGATATGCTGCTAAGTTCGGCAAGGTTTCGTCGTTTAAGTGGTAGCGTGGCACATAATCCCTATGATCATCAAACCATGGATCATAATTTGGATCTAAGGGATTAGGGGCTGGTATCCTAGGTATCTCCTCAGGGTTGAAATCATGCATTTCTATCTCCATCGGCTGAGTGGGGAACAAAGGTAAGGGTTGTGGGGCTACTAGTTGTTCCAGATTTGGATCGGCGGCAGTTGTTGCTAGGATATGAAAATTAGCTAGGCTTCTATTAAGCATATCCTGTGTATGGGCATCTGACTCTCGGTTAGCGGTTGCTAGGACTCTTTGATGTTGCAACTTTCGCATTCTCTTCCTACGCTCGAACGCTCCCTTACTGAACCATCCTCTCTTTTTCTGAGGGAATGGCTCTTTAGACTGAGCCTTAAAGACAAACATCCCTTCTTCCTGATCAACAGAATACCCAGAGAGGGTAGGCTGGGAAGAAGTTCCTTCACTCCTAGGTGAATCAGACAATTGACGATACACGTCTGAAGGTCTTTGATCACTCATACTGTAAACTAACAAATAGTCAAATAACACATAACAAATAAAATACAGATATGCACGTATTTTCATAAATTATTTCCTAACAATTTAAATAATATATTGATGTCAGCAGAACACTTTTGTGGCTGAATCAGTGGCTTAGCTCTGATACCACCTTCTGTCGCAACCCCGGCCCCCTTATCTGTCCCGGGAACGGGCGACCGCGAACATCATTTGTGGTGATATCAGTTTGTTTATTAATTTGGCAGCGGAAATTTCATCAGGACCGTAGTTAGGAAATGTTTATCAGAGTAAAACCACCATATTTTATATTAATAACCACATGGGTAAAACCCAGGTTTCTTATTACAATATAGGGATAAACCCTATTTTATTGAATTTAAAACATCGTCTTTTAGATAACTTTTATAGCCACATTTTTCCAAGCCGTCAGTGCTCTCAAGCTGGCTTTCTTCTAATTTGGCTGTCACATGGTGTTACCTGAAACGCGTTTTAAAAACATTTGTCAGTGGGAAATACTGGTGACTGAATCCCAGTTTAATCAAGAAATATTTTATCAATTAACACAGTATTGAGAGCGATCACATTGTTTATTTCTACACAATTACTCACTCAGTACTGTCAATCCTGACTGGTGAGCCATATTACACATTGGCTAACTCGTTGTCCAATGGTAACGTGTTCCACATTTTGTATACAAAACCCCAACATACCGGTAGTAATTGAAGAACTACAAAGACTCAATCACTGCTTAATCATATTGTAAAGAATTTAAGGTTTTGTAAAACAGTTCACAAAAAGGTTTACAAAAAAAAGCGGATAAACTCACATTGCTGTTTTAGACTTCTTCTAGTGTTTCCTGGTGTTAATCTATAATTTACACAAATGTACATATGTTAGTATAATAACCCTTTAATTATATTAACGATACCCTCCCCGAGACGGTATTCTAACAACTACATCGGGCAGAACCACGATAGTTGTTACGGAACCCTGGATCAATCGAGCAGCGTATCTAATACGTAACTGGGGTTATAATACTTACAACGGAGCAGAACTTCGTTAATTAGGGGGATATAATACCCGTATATTATGCCTACTTCTCAGAAATTCGCTTAGAAAGAAAAGAAATGAGCGACTGAAAATGAAATCCCGATGCCTTCTTATATAGGGCTGATTTCTGAGTCTCTCGCGGCCCGCATAAGATTAGGCTTAGGCCTACGCGGCCCGCGTAATAGGGGTTCTAGGCTTAGGTGATCCGGGTCATGAATAGGTTCAACACGTTGCTTGACACATGTCAACACCGGTGCTCGCCTGACCCTAGAGCTGTCGCGGCCCGCGTAAGCTCAAGAGAAGGCTTACGCGCCCCGCGTAAACTTCATTTTTCTTGTTTTTTAATTATTTTTAATGATATTTCATATTTTGGGCTCGGTTTTCACATACGGGGTGTATTTTAAGACATATAGGGGTATTTAAAATATATTAGGGCGTCCGAAAAATTTTCAGGAGGGTTGTTATACATTTGATATCAAAGATTTATTAGAGTTTCATGCTTACAGCCTAGGATCAAAGAAGAAGAGGAAAGCGATACACGCTGTCGTTTTGGTTTTAATTTGGTGTATATGGTGGATGCGAAATGAGATTGTATTCAACCATATGCAGCCGAAGTTCATACAAGTTCTGGAAGAAGCGAAGTCGTTGAGCTATATGTGGATAAAAAATCGATCGAAAGTGGTGTCGTTAACATGGGAGGACTGGAACAGGTTTAATGTTTTTGTTTAATTCAGCTCTGATGTTTTGACCTGGTGTTGTTTTTGGTTCGATATATTGTAATTTTGGTGTCTAGTTCCTTGCTAGTAATGATAAAATTTCTGTTGGCCGTTTAAAACAAACAAACAAACATACAAACTATGCCGTTGGTCAAAGTCAAACATTAATTTACATGAGTGGTCGAACGTTTTTGTTTCAGGTTTGTGACAGCGTTGACGACACTGAGATAAGTTCTGATTGGTCTATGGAGACCGATGAAGGAGACGATCAACGGTCCAGATCGCAAATGAAGCAAGATGGTTTTAGTGGCCGTATTCAAATGCAACCGTTGGTTTTGGTGAAGGCGTATCGTGGTGGTCGTTTCTTGAGGTCCCCGTCGATTCAGGTAATTAGCATATTTCTGGTTATATTTGTGATGAGAATATCTTTAGGGGTTATGGAATGCCCAATTTTTTTCTTTGATTTGATCGGAGGTTGTAGAAAATTTTCTATATACCGTCTTTAGGTCTGATCATATAATAATCATATGGCCAAATTTTTTTGAGAGGAGTTATGAAGTTTTTAATCGTCCTATGAAAACATCTTGAAGGTAGGTATACCTACACGCATAATTAATAATAAATGAAGTTGCTTAATGGCTTTCTTTCTTTTTGTTTTTTTGATAAACTTATAGAGAAATCCTTACATATGCTTCTCTTCTCATATGATTCTTGTCTGGTTGTATTCAAGCCCTAAGATGTAGATGTTAGTGAAATTAAAATAAGTATGCTATTATTTTCTTAGAATTTTTTAAAATAACAACCTGCATTTTCATATCTTCAAAACTGTTACATTTCTAATTCACATATAGTTCGAAGCGTTAAAAGTTCAAACCCTAAGTGAAGGTCTCAGGTGATTTGGCCATGTTTTCCCTTCTCTGTTTGTATTCAAGCCCTAGGTTAAGGTTTGAATATTGGGACTCGTTCTTGATCCTATAGCGCTGTAAGTTTTTGTTTCTTCTGGCTAGCTAGAGTACCATGTAAGCTCTATGTCTCATCTCTTCTGATACAACAAATAAAGCATTTCTTATAATAAAAGTGTGGTATATGGTATAAACCATATCGTTATCTGCCAAAGATTTAAACTCATGAAATTACCTACTATTCAGCATGCTTTGCCATCATCTTTAAATAGCCAACTTACATGACTCATACGTAATTATATATGTGTTCGTTAGTAATCTTTGCATGACTGGAACTATGATTCCGATGTGTTCGTTAGTAATCTTTGCTTCTAGCACTTGAGTTGTAGCTTACAATTGGATATTGTTATCTTTGCAACCAACTTGACCCGTTATTAGTTTTCGTTAATTCTGAATTCTTGATTTAATTCATTGGTTGTTTTGTAGATTGAAAAGTTGAACATAGTTATCAAGGAGCTCATTAAGGAAAATGATGAAGAAAAAGAAAGGCTAAATGGAATTATTGCCGGGTTATTGGCTTAAAAGAAAAAAGATAAGGTGGATAAAGATGCTATGCTCGATATGTTGCCACAAATTGAAGCTATGTTAACAAGTACAATTTGAAGATAGGCTACAAACACATGGTTTTGAATGTTTCTGTGACAACCCTCGTAATTCCATGTATCCGTACAGTTTATTAATGATAATTAAAGTGCTTGATGACTGTGCTGAATCATTTAACTGCTCTCTGATTACTGTGCTATATTTACATGTGCGTGTTAGCATACTAGTAGTATACAGAAAAGTTACTAAATAGTCCGGTATGTTTTCCTATGTGTTAGGAATAAATTGCGTTACAAAAATATATAAATAAGACGCCTTACGGAACAATTAAACAACTTAACGGAACAGTATCTGACCGAACAACCGGACATTATCCGGGACACCAAATATTTGTCAAACATATTAATTAATTATTTTGAGCTAGTCATGGTCCCCGTTTACCCTAACACCCACCACAAATAAACTAACTAACTTATGTAACCTAGTTTCTTGGATTCTAACTTATAGTTACACATTAGTCACAAAGTTACATCTAACCCCGCCCCCCCATATAACCGAAAATTGGTCACTATGGACCCACCATATCAACCTCATCATAGTGCTCATCTTCCAAGTAGATCTTATGGCTTGTGATTGGTGGTTCATGGCTTGTGTAAGTATCCAAGATAGCAATGATGAATAATAGGGTTCTAGTTCCCAAGATTTGCCATCATTTCCTCAAGATCACCCCCTATATCACATCTCTCTCTCTCATTCGGTTTTCCCCCTCCATAACCGAACCCACCATCACTTTCACATCTCCATCTTCTCCACTAACAATTCCATTCAAAGCTTCAAGGTTGATCCATGGAGGTTGCAAGTTGAAGGACTTTCAAAGGAGCTTGTTTCTAGTCTTTTTCATCATCTTCTCTCTACACTTTCATCACTAGATCCTACCCTAGCCTTGTGCTAGTAGTAAGTTCCTTATGTCACCTTTGTTCATCTTGTTTCATGATTAAAAGATGTAATATGTTGAATCTACAAGAACACTAAAAAGGGTTTAAACAAGAAGATGTAACATGATGTATTTATGTTAGTATGATGTTATCTTGAGATGTTGCTGATTTCTTGCTGAGTTACTTGTTAATATTGAGTACCGGAAATGTTGTTGATCATTATGCATGTTAACGGAACCAATCTAACTCGCATTAGAATGTAAAAGCTGAAAAACAGAAAGCTGCTGGCTGATTACAGCCAACTTCAGTTGGCTGTAACCGAACCTTAATAAAACGAAAAATGTGTTTTCTGAACTCTAGATTTATGTATTATGAAATACGGTTCTAATGGCACTGGAATCATAATTTTTGGACTTCGTTTACTATTTTTAAAGTGTCATTTTGTAACAGCAGCTCAAGCTGCATTTTTGCTGCTGAAAATAGGTGTTATATTTTTGGTCATAACTGGAAATCTAAGATGAACCAGCTTATGAAATTTGTACAGTAGATGACAACTGATGTATTTGTAATTACCCAACTGGAATTTCGTAAATCGGACGCTCGATGAATATTAAATAATTTATTCCGTGGACTGCAGTCAGAAAAAGAAAAATCTGAGTTCAGTCCGGAAAATGAATTTTTATAAAATATTGGTGATGAATTGGTTCCCGAGATTTTTACACAATAATATTTGGATCGATTAAGACTTTCTGTAAAAATTTGGGAATTTTTGGAATATGTTAACTATTTTATTAAAATCTCCGAAAACAGCCCAGTTTTGAATATAAAAGCTGAAATGACTTAAGTCGTAAATTGCGTGTCTAAATGTCGGGTATGTTATCGGTGAATGATATAACATGTTATATGTGTTATGTGCATTATCGTATGTTTGATTATGAGCGGGGAATGGATGGGAAACTTATATGGGCATAAACCGTTAAAGTGATGCATGTGACGTGATAGATACGTGTAGGAACTTTGTGCTCTATTTAAAAATCACTAAATGACTAACTGGTAATCATATTAGGACGTGATTGACCGACCTTGACTGTTAGCTATATTTGAGAATCTAACCGAGCAAACCGAGGTGAGTTCACACACTTTCTAAGGCATGGGATTCCCGGTGGTTGGGAATGGGTTAAAGAATTTAAAACGGAAATCTACATATCCTCCTTGGGTAGGATATGTACGGCCATCCTCCATAGGTAGGATGCCATAATTAATCCTACGAATTCTCCTGGTGCAGAATACGTACGTTCGTCCTCCTGGTGTAGGACAACAAACTTAAAAACTAGCTAGACAAAACTCTATCAATAAGTCCCTTTTCATTATATCGACTTAATCGCCGAGGCCAATGGCGAGCGGGTCATTAGTTAATAGCGCTATTAGGTTTAACAAACCTCACACCGTGCCGGTCGGACGGGCGTGTACTAATGGACTATGGCAGATTATCAGTGATGATAGACGCTGATATAGGGCACAACTTATTTGCGTAGTAGTCGATATCATACCGTCTAGTAGTTCACACGGGGAAAGCCCCCACTGATCATGGTTATGGATTGGGTAATGAAAAAGGAACTGGTTAAACATACTTTCAACTACGGGGTAACCCCCACGGCAAATTAAGCCAACGAAAGTCAAACCACGTTTTTCAGAAACAACTTAAAACTAAATAACCAACGTGAACTCACTCAACTTTGTTGTTGACTCGTTGTTACATGCCTTACAGGTCGTTAAACGCTTGGAGCTTGCACGAGGAAGGAGTCGTTGTGGTGTACGGACTGTTATGTTTCGTGCTTATTATTTAAATCCTTATGAACTTATTAAACTTGCGTTTTGAACTTTAACTTATAAACTATGGACTTATGCTTTTGGATTTACTTTTATGCTTCCGCTGTTTAAACTAAACATGGTTAACTAGCTTTGGTCACCAATCGTATTGTGGTTGGTCTTATTTACTTAATTACGATGTTCAATATGATTGGTGGCTCGATCCTGGCCACGTCACGCCTCTAAGCGGTGGTACTCCGCATGGTGGATTTTGGGGGTGTGACAGATTGGTATCAGAGCCATTGGTTATAGTGAACTTGGTTTTAAAAAGGGAAAAGCTTTTTGATAAAACCAGACTATAACCTGTACAGTGTTCAACGATCCACAACGACGCTTCGCTCCACGTGCAAGACTCGACACCATAAGTGGTATGATTTATGTTATATTGTCGGTTATATAGTTCTCACTGTGCACTAGATAATGTGATAATTACTATTTGAACCTTGTGTGCTTACTCTCTACTGTCGTCCCACACTTACGCATTTTCGCGACACTTTTCTCACTTACGTTGCTTCATTATGAAGATCATGAGCGGACGCGGAGGACGTATCAACCTCACTCAAGCCCAGCTGACGGCTTTGATCAACGAACGAGTCGCTGAGGCACTCGCAGCTAATCCTGCAGGAGGTATAACCTGCCATACCAACTCACCTTAGGACGTTTAGATCCTACCTTCGCAAACCAACCCTCGTGCTTAGCCTTGTCTTTTATTCTCGCGCAACAGGTCAACATGCTCAACCTTATGTGTGCACGTTCAAAACGTTCATGGACTGCCGACCTACTACTTTCAGTGGCACGGAAGGAGCAGTAGGCCTTTTTCACTGGTTTGAAAAGCTTGAGTCTGTTTTCGAGATGTGCGAATGCCCTGAAGATCAAAGGGTGAAATATGCTACTGGAACGCTTGAAGGTGCTGCGTTAACCTGGTGGAAGGCACATATTCAACTACTAGGACTGGCAGTTGCTAATGCCACCCCCTGGAATGGTTTCAAGGAGCTGATCAAAGAGGAGTACTGTAGTCGGGATGACATCCACAAGCTAGAGGTGGAATTTTTCAATCTGAAGATGACGGGGTCTGAGATTGAGGCGTATACTAAGAGGTCAAATGAGTTGGCCATCTTGTGTCCAAGTATGGTGGACCCTCCCATCAAACGAATTGAGCTGTATCTCAAAGGCCTAGTACCAGAGATTCAAAGTCACGTGACTTCAGCCAACCTGGGTACCGTACAGCAAATCATCAAGTTGGCCCATCGACTCACTGACCAGGCAGTGGAGCAAAACAGGCTGCCCAAACGAATCAGTGCCACAGCTACTTCTGATGCACCTACCGACAACAAGCGAAAATGGGATGGGAACTCCAGTAAGGGTTCTGCTTCGGTTCAGTCTCAGCAGCGAAAGACTGATGACTACCAGAGTCCTAGTCAGCAATCTTCCGGTAATCAAGGACAGGGTGGATACCGAGGAAACCACCCCAAGTGCAACCGGTGCAACAAGCATCACAGCGGGCAGTGCAACAAGGGCCGTTGTCAGAGATGTCACAAGTTGGGTCATGAAGCTAAGGATTGCAGGAGCCCGTGTCCTGCAAACCAGAATCGCCAACAACAACAAGCTCCACAGAACCACCAGCAGCAGCAACAGCAGGGCAATAAAGGATGCTTTCAGTGTGGCGCTGAAGGTCACTTTAAGAGGAACTGCCCCCAACTGAACCAGAATCAGAACAACAACAATCAAGGAAACGGGAACAACAATGGAGGCAACAATGGAGTCAACAACGGGGGTAACAACAATGGTAATGGAGCAAGGGGTCGTGTGTTCGTGATTGGTCAAGGTGAGGCAAGGAACGATCCCAACGTTGTGATGGGTAAGTTTCTTCTGGACGACTTCTTTGTTACTGTTTTATTCGATTCGGGTGCCGATACTAGTTATGTGTCCTTAAAAGTTAGCCAAATGCTTAAGCGCACTCCAACACTTCTAAACACCAAACACACGATAGAGCTAGCAAATGGTAAAAGTCTTGAAGCTACACACGTAGTTAAGGGTTGTAACCTCGTCTTAGCTGGTCAGACTTTCCCTATCGATCTTATTCCTATCACACTGGGTAGTTTCGACGTCGTTATTGGGATGGACTGGCTATCTCATCATCAAGCGGAGATTGTTTGCAAGGAGAAAATCGTCCGCATTCCTCGTCCTGGTGAAGAACCCCTCGTGATTCAAGGCGACAAGAGTGGTGCAGTCGTAGGCATCATCTCTTTCCTAAAGGCCCAGAAGTGTTTGCGAAAGGGCCACACTGCCATCCTGGCACTCGTTACTGACACATCAACGGAAGAGAAGAGAATTGAAGACATTCCTATTGTGCGCGGTTTTCCTGAGGTATTTCCTGAGGAATTACCTGGTCTTCCGCCTCATCGCCAAGTTGAGTTTCAAATCGAGCTAGCTCCTGGAGCAGCGCCCATAGCTCGAGCACCTTATCGTCTAGCTCCATCAGAACTTGAAGAATTGTCCACGCAATTACAAGAACTCTTGGAAAAGGGTTTCATACGTCCTAGCTCTTCGCCCTGGGGAGCTCCAGTCTTGTTTGTGAAGAAGAAAGACGGTACCTTCAGAATGTGTATTGACTATCGCGAACTCAACAAGGTGACTGTGAAGAATCGTTATCCTCTTCCACGTATTGACGACTTGTTCGACCAGTTGCAAGGGTCGAGCTATTACTCCAAGATTGATTTGAGACCAGGATACCATCAGCTGAGAGTCCGAGAGGAGGACGTCTCCAAAACAGCATTCAGAACTCGTTACGGCCATTACGAGTTTCTTGTTATGCCATTCGGGCTGACGAATGCACCAGCGGTCTTCATGGATCTCATGAACCGAGTGTGCAAGCCGTACCTGGATAAGTTTGTCATAGTGTTCATCGATGACATCCTGATCTATTCTAAGAGTCAGGAGGAACACGAGCGACATCTGAGGCTTATTCTGGAACTTCTTCGAAAAGAGCAGTTGTATGCCAAGTTTTCGAAATGTGACTTCTGGCTTCACGAAGTCCACTTTCTAGGCCATGTGGTAAACAAGGATGGGATTCATGTTGATCCATCCAAGGTTGACTCAATCAAGAACTGGCCTGCACCCCGCACACCAACAGAAATCCGCCAATTCTTGGGTTTGGCAGGATACTACAAAAGGTTTATCAAAGATTTCTCCAAGATTGCGCAACCTCTCACTTCACTGACTCAGAAGGGTGTCACCTATCGTTGGGCTGATGCACAGGAGTCCGCATTTCAGCACTTGAAGGATAGACTTTGTAGCGCGCCTATCCTCTCATTGCCTGAAGGCACAGATGATTTTGTGGTTTACTGCGACGCTTCCATCCAAGGACTTGGTTGCGTATTGATGCAACGTGACAAGGTCATTGCCTACGCATCGCGCCAACTTAAAGTTCACGAAAGAAATTACACTACTCACGACTTGGAACTGGGAGCAGTTGTTTTCGCGCTTAAGATATGGAGACATTACCTGTACGGTACCAAGTGCACCATTTACACCGATCACAGGAGTCTCGAGCATATCTTCAAGCAAAAGGAGTTAAACATGCGACAACGTCGATGGGTCGAGCTCTTGAACGATTACGAATGTGCGATCAAGTACCATCCGGGCAAAGCCAATGTTGTGGCTGACGCCCTCAGTCGAAAGGATGCTATACCTAAGCGTGTACGTGTGTTACAGCTTACCATCCAATCCAACCTTCCCGCTCAGATTCGAGATGCCCAGGTTGAGGCATTGAAAGCAGAAAATATCAGGGCTGAATCCTTACGAGGATCGAGGCAGCGCCTAGAACGAAAGGAAGACGGCGCCTACTATGTTAACGGACGCATCTGGGTTCCACTGTATGGAGACCTACGCGAGCTTGTGATGGATGAAGCACACAAGTCTCGTTATTCGGTACGTCCTGGTTTGGATAAAATGTACCACGACCTCAAGACTACGTATTGGTGGCCTGGCATGAAAGCCCACATAGCAACCTACGTCAGTAAGTGCTTGACTTGTGTGAGAGTCAAGACTGAATATCAGAAACCATCAGGCCTACTCCAACAACCAGAGATACCACAATGGAAATGGGAGCAAATTTCCATGGATTTCGTTACTGGTCTGCCTAGATCTCAACGCGGAAATGATACCATTTGGGTAATCGTGGATCGACTGACCAAGTCTGCACATTTTCTGGCTATCAAGGAAACGGATAAGTTTTCTACTCTAGCAGACATCTACCTAAAGGAAGTAGTATCAAGGCACGGAGTGCCGACCTCTATTATATCTGATCGCGATGCGCGTTTTACTTCTGAACTGTGGCAAGCTATGCACAAGTCTTTTGGCTCACGTTTAGATATGAGCACCGCTTATCACCCACAGACGGATGGGCAATCTGAACGCACCATCCAGACCCTTGAAGACATGCTTAGGGCATGTGTAATCGATTTTGGTAATGGCTGGGAAAAGTACCTCCCGTTAGTGGAGTTTTCGTATAACAACAGCTACCACACCAGCATCCAACCCGCTCCGTTCGAGGCATTGTACGAACGCAAATGCCGATCACATCTCTGTTGGGCAGAAGTCGGTGACAATCAAATCACTGGCCCAGAACTCGTAGTAGATACAACAGAAAGAATTGCCCAGATACGACAACGAATGGCGGCAGCACGTGACCGTAAGAAAAGCTATGCTGATAAGGAAGAAAGCCACTCGAGTTCCAAGTTGGGGATCGAGTGCTACTCAAAGTCTCACCTTGGAAAGGTGTAGTCCGCTTTGGCAAAAGGGGCAAACTTAATCCGCGTTATGTCGGACCATTCGAAATTATAGAGAAAATAAGCAAAGTGGCCTACAAACTGAACCTACCAGTAGAACTCAGTGCAGTTCACAATGTTTTTCACGTGTCAAATCTGAAGAAGTGTCTGTCAGATGAGACCCTCATAGTTCCTTTAAAGGAGCTCACTATCAACGACCAGCTGCGATTCGTTGAAGAACCAGTAGAGATTACGGATCGAGACGTTAAGATCCTCAAGCGCACCAGAATACCTCTTGTTCGAGTTCGTTGGAACTCCCGTCGTGGCCCAGAGTTTACCTGGGAACGCGAAGATCAGATGAAACTCAAATATCCCCAGTTGTTCGGAAACAGTGCAACCACTACTGAAGCTAAAGCTACTGCAGAATTTCGGGACGAAATTCCAAATCAACGGGGGGTGATGTGACACCCCAGGAAAACCAGTAAACACCGCAACTTAACTAGCTTCCTCAGTAACTACGCACTAAATTTCGGGACGAAATTTTCTTAACAGGGGGAGAATGTGACAACCCTCGTAATTCCATGTATCCGTACAGTTTATTAATGATAATTAAAGTGCTTGATGACTATGCTGAATCATTTAACTGCTCTCTGATTACTGTGCTATATTTACATGTGCGTGTTAGCATACTAGTAGTATACAAAAAAGTTACTAAATAGTCCAGTATGTTTTCCTATGTGTTAGGAATAAATTGCGTTACAAAAATATATAAATAAGACGCCTTACGAAACAATTAAACAACTTAACGGAACAGTATCTGACCGAACAACCGGACATTACCCGGGACACCAAATATTTGTCAAACATATTAATTAATTATTTTGAGCTAGTCATGGTCCCCGTTTACCCTAACACCCACCACAAATAAACTAACTAACTTATGTAACCTAGTTTCTTGAATTCTAACTTATACTTAAACATTAGTCACAAAGTTACATCTAACCCCCCCCCCCCCATATAACCGAAAATTGGTCACTATGGACCCACCATATCAACCTCATCATAGTGCTCATCTTCCAAGTAGATCTTATGGCTTGTGATTGGTGGTTCATGGCTTGTGTAAGTATCCAAGATAGCAATGATGAATAATAGGGTTCTAGTTCCCAAGATTTGCCATCATTTCCTCAAGATCACCCCCTATATCACATATCTCTCTCATTCGGTTTTCCCCCTCCATAACCGAACCCACCATCACTTTCACATCTCCATCTTCTCCACTAACAATTCCATTCAAAGCTTCAAGGTTGATCCATGGAGGTTGCAAGTTGAAGGACTTTCAAAGGAGCTTGTTTCTAGTCTTTTTCATCATCTTCTCTCTACACTTTCATCACTAGATCCTACCCTAGCCTTGTGCTAGTAGTAATTTCCTTATGTCACCTTTGTTCATCTTGTTTCATGATTAAAAGATGTAATATGTTGAATCTACAAGAACACTAAAAAGGGTTTAAACAAGAAGATGTAACATGATGTATTTATGTTAGTATGGTATTATCTTGAGATGTTGCTGATTTCTTGCTGAGTTACTTGTTAATATTGAGTACTAGAAATGTTGTTGATCATTATGCATGTTAACGGAACCAATCTAACTCGCATTAGAATGTAAAAGCTGAAAAACAGAAAGCTGCTGGCTGATTACAGCCAACTTCAGTTGGCTGTAACCGAACCTTAATAAAACGAAAAATGTGTTTTCTGAACTCTAGATTTATGTATTATGAAATACGGTTCTAATGGAACTGGAATCATAATTTTTGGACTTCGTTTACTATTTTTAAAGGGCCATTTTGTAACAGCAGCTCAAGCTGCATTTTTGCTGCTGAAAATAGGTGTTATATTTTTTGTCATAACTGAAAATCTATGATGAATCAGCTCATGAAATTTGTACAGTAGATGACAACTGATGTATTTGTAATTACCCCACTGGAATTTCGTAAATCGGACGCTCGATGAATTTTAAATAATTTATTCCGTGGACTATGGTCAGAAAAAGATAAATTTGAGTTCAGTCCGGAAAATGAATTTTTATAAAATATTGGTGATGAATTGGATCCCGAGATTTTTACACAATAATATTTGGATCGATTAAGACTTTCTGTAAAAAGTTGGGAATTTTTGGAATATGTTAACTATTTTATTAAAATCTCCGAAAACAGCCCAGTTTTGAATATAAAAGCTGAAATGACTTAAGTCGTAAATTGCGTGTCTAAATGTCGGGTATGTTATCCGTGAATGATATAACATGTTATATGTGTTATGTGCATTATCGTATGTTTGTTTATGAGCGGGGAATGGATGGGAAACTTATATGGGCATAAACCGTTAAAGTGATGCATGTTACATGATAGATACGTGTAGGAACTTTGTGCTCTATTTAAAAATCACTAAATGACTAACTGGTAATCATATTAGGACGTGATTGACCGACCTTGACTGTTAGCTATATTTGAGAATCTAACCGAGCAAACCGAGGTGAGTTCACACACTTTCTAAGGCATGTGATTCCCGGTGGTTGGGAATGGGTTAAAGAATTTAAAACGGAAATCTACATATCCTCCTTGGGTAGGATATGTACGGCCATCCTCCATAGGTAGGATGCCATAATTAATCCTACGAATTCTCCTGGTGCAGAATACGTACGTTCGTCCTCCTGGTGTAGGACAACAAACTTAAAAACTAGCTAGACAAAACTCTATCAATAAGTCCCTCTTCATTATATCGACTTAATCGCCGAGGCCAATGGCGAGCGGGTCATTAGTTAATAGCGCTATTAGGTTTAACAAACCTCACACCGTGCCGGTCGGACGGGCGTGTACTAATGGACTATGGCAGATTATCAGTGATGATAGACGCTGATATAGGGCACAACTTATTTGCGTAGTAGTCGATATCATACCGTCTAGTAGTTCACACGGGGAAAGCCCCCACTGATCATGGTTATGGATTGGGTAATGAAAAAGGAACTCGTTAAATATACTTTCAACTATGGGGTAACCCCCACGGCAAATTAAGCCAACGAAAGTCAAACCACATTTTTCAGAAACAACTTAAAACTAAATAACCAACGTGAACTCACTCAACTTTGTTGTTGACTCGTTGTTACATGCTTTAGAGGTCGTTAAACGCTTGGAGCTTGCACGAGGAAGGAGTCGTTGTGGTGTACAGACTGTTATGTTCCGTGCTTATTATTTAAATCCTTATGAACTTATTAAACTTGCGTTTTGAACTTTAACTTATAAACTATGGACTTATGCTTTTGGATTTACTTTTATGCTTCCGCTGTTTAAACTAAACATGGTTAACTAGCTTTGGTCACCAATCGTATTGTGGTTGGTCTTATTTACTTAATTACGATGTTCAATATGATTGGTGGCTCGATCCTGGTCACGTCACGCCTCCAAGCGGTGGTACTCCGCATGGTGGATTTTGGGGGTGTGACAGTTTCGATGTTTATCATATTAGGAATTTTTAGTTATTTGATGTTTTAGCTGGTATTTCAATTAGAATGTTTTATATGCTTTTGATACACATATGTTTTATATAATTTTGGGTTTTCGTGATCTTATTAGACTTTTTATATAATTTGTAATTTTTATGAAAAAGGCAGGGAAAATGAATAATCAAGCTGAATAAAAAACCAATATTCAAGCAATCACAAAATTGTAGCAAATAATTCAACAAGCTCGCTAAATACCCACGGGTTTTCAATGAAAATGGTGGTTAAATGGTTGGAAATCGGTAGCAAACATGGTGGTTAAATGGTGACAAATCGGTAGCAAACAAGGTGGACCGTAGAAAACTTTTCAATGAAAATGGTGGTTAAATGGTGGCAAATCGGTAGCAAACATTGTGGTTAAATGGTGGCAAATCGGTAGCAAACAAGGTGGACCGTAGCAAACAAGAAGCGGTGACAAATAATTTTGACCAATTTTGTGGTGGCAAAAATAAGGTGGCAAAATATAAAAATGGTGGCTATTTGGTGGCATTAGGGCAATTGATTTTGTCACCGCATTTTCAGTGGCGAAATGGTGACAACAGGGAAATTGCTACTGTTTTGTGACCAAAAGTTTTTTTGACAAAAACCCTCTTTTCTAGTAGTGTAATAAATAATTTGCACTTATACTTTATCCCTTTATAAAAAAAACTAACCACCCCCACGATTTATAAACGCCCATTACTTTTACGTACGTTAATATATATTTTTTTAAAAAGTATACCATAAAAACGAACATTTTATTCTATTTAACTTGAGTATAGTATTACTATAATTTTTTTAGTTAAAAAACTCGGGTAAATTACTTTTTGAGTCCCTATGTTTTAGGGGTTTTAACTACTTGAGTCCAAAATCAAAATGTTTAACGCTCTGAGTCCCTATAGCCACTTTGTTAACCATTTGAGTCCAATTTTTTAATTCCATCCACCAAGTCTGTTAGCTACAAGGTCAATTTAGTCATTTATACACAAAGTACAACTGTTATATGCACAAAAGTATAATGAACAAGTATTTAATGCATAAGATTTTAATATCATATATAAAACTAATTATACACACATTTCACACAGTCACACTCCGCACACACACTTTCTCTCTAGACATCCTAGCACCCTCCACCACCACACCCCCACTACACTAACGTCGCACTACTATCACCACCACCACACCAACTACACCACCATCACACCAACCCCACCACCACCACCATCACACCAACCCCACCACCACCATCACCACCGCCGTACCACCACCACCACCACCACCGCATCAACCACACCACCACCGTACCACCATCACCACCCCTGACAGTCCGACTTCACTACATCACCATTACCATCAGAGGTCGAACAACCACCAGTGAGTTAACCACCATCGTCACTATCAAATCTCAAAAAGTTCAAATCAGTAGATTGGATGAACTGCTTTTATCAGATCTGCTGTTGAAGTTTGCTCTTCAAATCGGATTTTTTTTTATAAAAATAGAAATATAGGGGCTGCCGAGGTTCGAATATGGGCACACACCAGATCCCCATCTTGACACGCATCACAAAACGCACAGAGAGTTAAGCTTGAAATTAAAAAAAAAACTTGGCTTCGGATTTTATTTATTCATCCCTATTCCCAAATCAACTGCTTATAAACCCTAACTTCTATAATACACCAATTCAAGGAATACATATAGCAAAAATTATATTAGGGATATTGTTCCTTGAATAAAACTGAGCACAAATGTGGAAAGCAAGCTTACAGTGGCCGGCGGTGGAATACTCTGACGACCAGACGATTGGGGAATTAAAAGAGTGAAAGTAATCGGGTCTAAAGAGGGTGGTTGTGGCACATGAAAAGAGGGTGGGTTGTGGTGTTTGAGCGATAAGGGCCGAGGGTGAAACCACGATGATGGTGGCGGTGGTGGTGGTTGTGAGAGAGATAAGGAAGAGATAGAGAGGGATGAGGAAGAGAGATACATATTGTTCTGTGTTTGTATGTATATGTAATGTAATTATAATAATAAGAGTAAATAAGTTTTTAATATAAATGGGTGTTTTGGTCATTTTAAAAAAGTTAACTGAGAAAATGTAATTGAGTTAGTAATTTGGACTCAAATGGTTAAGAAAAGTGGCTATAGGGACTCAAGGCGTTAAACATTTTGATTTTGGACTCAAGTGGTTAAAACCCTCAAAACACAATTACTCAAAAAGTAATTTACCCAAAAAACTGATATGAACCCTTAACCGAAACCAAAAGGTTCGAAGAGGAAATCAGACCGAAATTAATCAAAAACTGAATTAACTGAAAACCGATTAATCGAAAACCGAAATTAACCAAAACCGGTTATCGTTTTTTTTGTACCCTCCTTTAACCAAAATTAACCGAACCGAACTGAATCATTCAAATTTCCACATATTTCTAACTTTTGTACCTCCAGTTCATGTATTTCATATTTCATACCTCAATTTTATGTATTTATACTTCAATTTTATATATTTATATTACCATTTCTTGTATTTATTCCTTAATTTAATGTATTTCTACGAAAAGATTTACCCAAGTTTGGTTTTGGATATTGACCGAAACTAAAAGAACCGAACCAAAGCTCTCCATCTAACCAAATAAATCGAACTAATTAACCAAAAACCGATTGGTTAATAATACAGACTAATCAATGATTTGGTTTCGACTTCGGTTGAGGATAAGAACTCAACCGACTAAACCATGCACACTTTGGTATATTTTCTGTTGCATCATCGGGGCACCCTTCAAGTATATATGTAACACGTAACTTAAAATTGTTTATTTGTATTGGTGTTGTAGTTGTGTATAATGTAGGAAACTTTGTTATTTTTTAATGAGTTTCGTATAAACAAAAGATTAAAATCCTAAGGGCGGCTTTATTCCTAGAAGTGGGACATTATAACATAAAAGAATGGCCTTTGTCCCCTAGGATGCTCTTAAACATAATCCAATCCTTGTGTAGAGATTCGAGATATTTTACAAGACGTGTATATTTTTTTTTTTTTGAACAGCATTCTATATTTATATTATTTAACCACGTCACAACTCTTTGGATTATCTTGATCACATGGATTACAAAGTTGTTAATGTGAGTAGTCTCCTGATTTCGTTCATTGTAGATTATCTTGATCACCTTGGAAACAAATACGTACACTTGAACACATTGGCATTGGCGAAGCTTGACCCCCCGTTTTTTTTCCGAAACCAGGGGGCGAAAACGTATATACCTAAAAAATTATATACGAAGTTACTGTACATAACACTACGCATCGAAAAGTTCGTAGGGGCGGACACCCCCTCCCGCCCCAAGTAAGCTGCGCCCCTGCACATTGGAAACAGAAACACAAATCACACCGAGCTTCTAGGTAATATACAATACGAAGCAAGTTGAATGCTTAATTAGATTATTACGAAAAAATATTAGGCACATACGGAGCGTATAAAAAACATATATATCATATGATCAAGTACCATAGGATGTGTGGCCTAATAAAATAATAAACAAGTTAACCAAAATATATAAGCATTATAAACTGGCAATAGTAATGATAAGTTGACGATTTAATTATATATCCTAAAATAATCAATAGTAGAAATGATTGGTGGTGAAGATCCAAGGCAGTCGAGATACATAGATCGACAAGAAGTAGCTGTGATATCTTACTAGGAAAAACAAACATTAATTTCTAATTCCCATTCACAATCATTTTAGATTTATTTTTAGGGAAAATCGCCAAAATGTCCAAGACGTGGTCAAACCTTCCAAAATAGCCTGGTCAACCGTCTCGTGGAGACGTCCGAACTTAGGTGAGACGTCTTGACGGCGGTCCAACCACAACGTGCCACGTGTCCGACAAACACATCAGGTTACTCGACGGCTGAGACGTCTTGGCTAAGACGTTTGCGCCGGCTTAAGACATTTCATAGTGGCTAGCCGTTAATCAATACGGCTTGAGACGTTTCCACTCGGCTTGAGCCGTGCTGGGCGGCTTGAGCCATTTTTGTTTCTTTAGCCGGCTTGAGCCATTTTTGTCCTTTTTTTTTTTCATTTTTTTTTTTGAGACGCGTTGTACAATTTCAAGACGTTTAATATTAATTTAAGACGTTTTATATGAATTTCAAGACGTTTAATATTAATTTAAGACGTTTTATATGAATTTCAAGACGTTTGTTTTTGAATTTATATAGATCACTTAATTTTAAACACGAACTTTAAGAGAAAAATTGTTTTTTGGTGATTATCTCACAACATGAGGGTCAAGTTTGTTGTTTATACTGGGGGGAAGTGGGATTTGATTAACGGAAACATTGAGTATGTTACTGGTGTTGATTCAAGGAGACGTGGTTTAGAAATTGAAACAGATCATTCATATAATAGTTTTTTAAACTATGTTTCTAAGATGTGTGATACTCCAAACATTATACGGTTGTCATACCGGATGTCTACGTTTACTGATCCGATCGATATTATTAATGATCGAGATGTTAGATTTTTTTTTGATCTGGCAATGCAGAATCCTTTTGAATTATATAAATTATATGTTATTCAAGAGTCTGATGTTGGTTCATCTGGTTTGTCTTGTTTAAACAATTTTAAAGCTCCAGATCTAAATATTCCAGTAAAAGAAAGTTTTGATGTTTTAAACGATGAGTGTCCAAATTTAGAAAAATATTCTGAAAAATCTTTAACGTCTCACAACCAATCAGGTTCTTCATCTATAGTGTTCGAGGCCGGTCATATATTCAATAACAAAGAAGAGATGAAGCTCGAGTTGGGAAAGAAATGTTTGTTAGAGCATTTCGAGTTTAAAGTTGATAGATCATCTAAGACGCGGTATGAAGTTTCATGCAGGGGTGATGGTTGTGAATGGCGATTTAAGGCTCATGCTATTCCTTGTGGCAATTTATGGTTTGTTAAACATATGAACGATAGTCACACCTGTTCGAAGACGCAAACACACCCACATTTTCGTCAGGCTAACCCAAAGGTTTTGGGTCACTTTTTGAAGGAACAACTAAAAGACAGTGGTAGGATATATCGAGCGAAAGAGATTGTCAAAGATTTTAGACAAAGGTTCGAGGTTGAGATAACAAACCTTCAAGCTTGGCGTGGTAAAAGGTTCGTGTGGTTTCAACGCAGGTTTCAACACGGGTCGGGTTTTTCTTCGGATCTTCAACGGTCTTCGGATCTTTGTTCAAGATGGCCCCAAAGGAAAGAACGTGGTCCCAATGCCGTTTGCCCGTGTGAAGTGAAACACATGAACTCACACTCTCCTACTCAAAACATGTTCCCGGATACGTGTCAAGCGATGGGTAACGGGGACACACGTGTCGTTCATCTAAGGGCATATCGAAATGAAACCTCCTGAAACGTCTTAAACATCTTAAAAATAACACGTGTTCAAAGCTGATACGTCAAAGGGTCTCGTGAAACGTCCCAAACGTCTGAAAATGGAAGTCAAACGTCTCAAATTACAGTCAAACGTCTTTAACGTCTTGAAAATGTTGAAACGTCTTAAATGCAACGTGGCAAACGCTTAACCGTCTTGATTAGGGTGAGACGTCTGAAACGTCTTGAAAATTGCTGAAACGTCTTGCAAACTGCTGAGACGTCTTGAAAACGTCTGAAACGTCTTGAAAACTGCTGAAACGTCTTGCATACCTCGGGACGTGCAAAAATGATTTTTTATTAAATATTATTAAATTTTTTTTAATAAATAGGAACGTGATCTCAAATTCTCAATAACAATTCTTCCCTATTTCAGTATATTTCTGTAGCACGCGAAAAATGTCTGAAAACAATAAAAACGATGTATACTGCTCTCAACCAGCAAAGAAAACATCATCTTGGATTCTCAAAAAATGGAGAACTAACAAGGGTGAAAGTTCTTCTGAAGATCCACAACGAAATGATTCAAACCAAATGCACTTTGTACACAATAGAGAAAGTTTTCACCTCCACAGGGCTGGTACATGGGCAATTCCAGACGACGAAAGTGAGAACTGGTCAAAAGATGTGGAAACATTCTACAGAAATGGGGATGCGCCGTTCTGTTATTCAGCAGTTTTCACAAGATCAATAGAGTTGGACAAAAATTTTTGGGGGACTCTATTAGGTTTTCGCTGTGGCGGCTACCTAACCTCAACAGTTAATTATTCTTCTTAATTTTTTTTATTAATTTTACTAATTTTTTTCGCGTTTTTAATTAATTTTAAATTAAAACTTATACAGCATATTGAAGGATGGGTGGGAAGGCTAATGGCTTGGAGAAATAGAATGATTCTACTCCAAAAACCGTTGTTAAACTTGCGGTGGACAATTCTTCCACCACAATTTTATGAAATGTTGTTAGATTCTACTCCAAAAACCGTTGTTAAGTATGCCAATGGCAAATTACACCCATTTCCATCTTTCTTCGAGGTGGATTACGTCTTATTTCCGTTACCGTTAGAAAATAACGAATGGCTCCTAGCTAGACTAGAGTTATCGACACAGGACTTGGTGTACTACCCGTGCGAAGATGTTTGTGTGGGCAATAAATACAGAAACGTTATTCTACCCCGTTTGACGAAGGTTAAAGTTTACTTAGGAGCATTACTAGTGTATCTGCAATATTGGAAAAAAACGGGAAACCCAGAAAAATATATCTGTGCCGAACTCAATGACAACTACGTGTTATCTAACCCAACAATCGCAGGGAATGAAGCAGTCTACCTGTGTATGCTTATGGAGCATCTGGTTACGGATAAACCAATAAATATAACTGGAGACATTTGTAAAAGTTTTTTGTCGTACAGAAAATTTATTGCAGAAAAACTGTATTTTTGGCGGTGTTTACCCCGTCCAAACGTTGGATAGTTTATGCAATAAAATACTTGTTTTCAATTTACACAAATACAACAATATTTGCAAATTCAATTACAAACACTAAATAGGATAGCGATACAATACATACTAATTCCACAAATACAACAATATTGCACTTGCAATTAAAAAGCTTAGCACATATAGTTTCTTCGACTTCATCTTTGGGTCACATCTCATTGCTTTCAAGTTATTGTTCTCCTCTATTAATAACTGGTTTTGTAATTCTAGGTTCTTTATCTTCATATCTTTAAACGTCAGTGTAGTTGAGGTGCCGTATGAACGTTCAAGGAACATATTATCAACATCTTGTTTCCACAAGAAGAATTTGCAATCACCTCTCTACAAAAACACAGCAACTATAAAGTAATTGCACTTGACTATCTAAAAAAAACAAATCCAACTTACAGGCCAGTGAGAACACCCGTAAAATTCTTCACCATGTCTTTGACTTTTAAGTCCAGCAACCCGAACAACAGCAAGAATGTCGTGATGACAGTACACATTTCCATCCAAATCGACCTTGAAAAGTCGTGGTCTTCGAATTAGACCAGAGGTAGAAGACGAGGACATGTTGAATCAAATGTTCCAAGTTGATATTTCTTTTCTTTTATAAGAGTTATATTCATGTTTTCATCCCTGATGTTTGTCAAACATAACGTTTTCAGCCCGTTAGGTTCATTTCCGTAACCATTTCAGTACACTAGCTTAACTCCATCCATTTATTTCTTTAACTTTGGGTTAACTAACTAATTCAGGGACGGTTTGCGTCAGTTTTACAAACACAGGCACTTAAGTGTAACTCAAAAACATTAAAACAAAAAAATACCTAAAAACCGGTCATTTCAGTACTTAAGGCACTTCAGCCCGTTAGGTTCATTTCCGTAACCATTTCAGTACACTAGCTTAACTCCATCCATTTATTTCTTTAACTTTGGGTTAACTAACTAATTCAGGGACGGTTTGCGTCAGTTTTACAAACACAGGCACTTAAGTGTAACTCAAAAACATTAAAACAAAAAAATACCTAAAAACCGGTCACATATTTGCACATATATTATATATATACAGACTTTAATATTAAATAGTAATAACTCAAAGACATTAAAACCAAAAAATACCAAAAAACCGGTCACATGGGGGATTCGAACTCGGGACGGGTAATTGAACAAACGACGTGGTGACCGGTCGGGCTAAACCCTCATCCGTTAATATTCTACACATATATTATATATATACACAAGTTGTATTATGTTAACGTCTAACTTTTAAAACATACTAAACGTTATATTTAAAAGACAAATTTTTACAAAACAAAAAAAACATTGCATTCCTTAAAGAAAAAAAAACATTACATTACCAAATAAGAAAAAAAAAAAAACAAACATCTAAATCCAAACCCTAATCGTTTCCCACTGCGAGACATGTTCGAAATCATGTCCTTCATCGTGGCGGAAGTTGATAAGGGCAACCGCCTTGATGTCGTCCTCGCTAAGGCCCTCGGATGAGTTTTCCACAGACTTGTAGTAATTCTCGAACTTCTTACATTCCAACCGTATAACCCGAAACCGTGAAGATAATGCATCAACGGTACGACCGTGGTTCGGACCACGGAGTTGTGCAAAATATTGTTGCACCCGTACCCATAGACCCCCCTGCCCTCGAGAAGGAGGATTGACATACACCTCCTCCCAAGCCTCCACCAAAGCTATGTCCTCAAGTTCCGTCCACCCGTGAGCAGCCATGTCTGGTTGTGTGTAGAAAGATGAACAAAGATGTGGAAGAACGCCGTGTGAATGTTTAGATTTAAGGGTATATATAGGTGGTGAAGTGGCATGAATTTTTAACATGTTGAAACGTCTTAAACGCCTTGAATTTATAACATCTTTAAACACATTGATAATACTGATTGACTAAGAATTAAAACGTCACATACTAAAATTTTTAACTTTATCCCTTATTATTATTTAATACAAAGTACATAATCCGAATAACATAACACTGATACAAATATAATCTCTTTGAACTATAATACACTAAACCGCTACTTCATTTGAACTACAATACACTAAACCGCAACTTCCATAAATTTAAAATGGGGTTTCCCATCCGAAAGTTGATTCCGGAAATTCGCATCAAAACACCTAGGAAAAAATACTATGGGTTGTGAACTGGTAAGTTCCATCAACCCATATTTTTTTTGGCCTAGGTGATATGTAACGGGTTGTTCCAAATTTGGTTCGGCGGTTCCCCGCTGGGTGATGTTACAAGACTTGGCGAACACATTGGTGAGAGCCCATTGTGTTAGCCAAAGTCATATTAACCATCCAAAACGGGTAGAATCGTCATTACCTGAACAACCCGTTTAACCCTTCACGTGTCCGTTGTAGATGAGTTCTTGAACACGATCAACCCCGCAGAGCACGTAGAAGGGGATATTAGACCTGATCCCACCAAAACTGGGAAGATCTGTGTCCGTTGTAGATGACTTCTTAGAACAGTTGTAGATAACTTCATAGAACCATTTGTTGAATCCGGGGGTCTGCCCATTTTTTTAAGCTGTAAACACCAATGTGTATAACAGGGTGGAAAATTGTGACTTAAAAACAGGTTCAAAACGTCCTGAAAATTTCTTCGAAAATCGGGAAACGTCTCAAACGTCTCAAACGTCTGAGACGTCTGAGACGTCTCATACGTCTCAAACGTTGAAAACCGTGAAACGTCTTAACAATTAAATAAAACATTAAAAAATAAATAAATAATTATATATTATTATAAATTTATGTCTAACACATCAACGGATGAGGGCTTAGCCCGGCTGGTCACGACGTCGTTTGTTGAATGAAACGCCCCGAGTTCGATCCCCCCCCCATGTGACCGGTTTTTTTTATATTTTCAGTGTTTAAAAAAATTAGAAACTAATATTTAAAAAAGAAAAAAAAAAAACATTACAATCAAATATTAAAAAAAAAAATATAAGCTTAACGGCTAGCCACTCTCAAACGTCTCAAGCCATTCAAAACGTCTCGAAGCCACTCTCAAACGTCTCAAGCCATGCAAAATAGAAGCTTAACGGCTAGCCACTATGAAACGTCTTAAGCCGGCGCAAACATCTTAGCCAAGACGTCTCAGCCGTCGAGTAACCTGATGTGTTTGTCGGACACGTGGCACGTTGTGGTTGGACCGCCGTCAAGACGTCTCACCTAAGTTCGGACGTCTCCACGAGACGGTTGACCAGGCTATTTTGGAAGGTTTGACCACGTCTTGGACATTTTGGCGATTTTCCCTTATTTTTATCTAACTAGCTATCCGAGCATAAAATCATAGATTCATAAAAAAAATCATATTTTAAACCCTCAACTCTTCAAACATTCAATCATAATCCTACAAAGTTTATAGATTTCCAATATAAATAAAAACTAAAATGTTTCGTATCTTTTTAACGTCCAACAAAGTTTGCCACCCAAGTACAACCATAGCCAATATGCCACTCACGTCTGCAGTCATATACAACGTTGTTGACTCAAACCGTCATCAATTCCAAAGGAAACCTACCACGTACAGGCTTACTGCGGTAAAACTCCTGACTTGCACATAACATTTTGTCATAAACGAGACTCTAATCATCAATCTCCTTAAAAAAAAAAGTAATCGGGTGTCGCTAAAGTAGCATATCTGTTTGGTAGCCTTTTAATGACCATTCAGATGCTACCTCTTAATGGTTTAAAACCTCTGAATGAATAAGAGGTAACCTCAAGTCTGAATGGTTAAGAGGTAACCTCTGAATGGTAAATCATCACATGTCACATTCTTCTGCCTTCTCATTGGTAAAATTCTTAATGGTTCCATTAAGAGGTAGCCTCTTAATGACCATTTAGAGGCTACCAAACAGCCCCTTAATCACTTTATTTCAAAACCAGCTTTTAGGGTTTACAGATTATGTGAACCTAGGCCTTAATTGACCATTCACCCATTCATTCTGCCGATTTCTACGGCTTAAAATATATTAATAAGTACATGGTTTATGTTTCACATTTGACAGGTTTTGTAACTTATTGGGAGCTGCACCGCACGATCTCCTCCCTCTCTCTATGTCGGCAATTTTTTTTATATATTACTTCCTAACGTCCAGTGTTTTTTTTTTATTAATAATCTTTTATTTAACTTTCTTTTTAATATATAAAATACCATTTTAGTATAAGCTTTGTTGGGAAAGAAACGTACATTGAGTTTCTGTTTTTTAATTTCTTTTAAGTTTTAACGTCTATTTTTTTCCTCTTAAATACTTACCCCTCCAAAGGATTGAACCTTAATCTTATCACAAGAGATAATTTCTCTTATCACTAGGTATCCCTTAATCCTCTTATTCTCATCCAGGAAACATTGTTTGTAAATTTCTTTCCAACTTAAAAAGTGATTACACTTCTTAATTTTGCCAAGTGTTAATGAGTTGAAAAGCAAAAGTTAGGGAGACAGCTAATCTTGTCTCAAGCTACCAACCTTCGTTTAAATACAAAAATACACGTATCTTAACAACCAATAGCAACGTGTGTATACATATTCAAGACACGTAGCATTATATTTATTCATTTTATTTGAAAAGCAAGGAACGACGTATGAATCATCGTGACATCGGGCGCTGTGGCCAAGGTTGACTACTCGACCGCCGCCAGTCTCTTGGCTCTCCCAGATGCGCGGAAACCCAACCTCCACCCGTCCGAATGCACGACAGTGGAATAATCGGTAAAACCTCGCATCTCATCCAAGACGAACCGACGCCACATGTATTCGCCCTTCACCTGGATGTCGTAGAAAATAATGGGGAAAGTTGGAGTCGAACCTGGGTCACAAAGAACACCAAGTCTTTCTCCAAGTATCTATATATGTATGTATAAGCCCAAGGTAAAAAAACGTCTATTCTTATTTCACAGAAAATAATGCAATACACCATTTATACATAACACATAACCATAAACGTAGAAGAATTTAAACCGGTATGTGTTGTTATAGATTTGAACAAACAGAAAGAGTTCGATTTGGATCTCGATAAGACATGCGCTAAACAGTTTTCTTAAAACAGATTTTGCGTCTTTACACATGTATCTCTCCCATAATAAGTACTACAGCTAATTTAGCACTTGTGGTGGTGTTGCACTAACACGTCTGTTGCAGCTCCATGGTTTTGTTTAAATCTTTTGTGAAATGATAATGGGTAAGTTTTCGCTAACGAAAGATATTTTGTGTTTTAAAATGAAACAAAGTATGATTGAGAGCTCCCGGGATTCAAATATCGACATGATTTGGTTAGGGATGTCATATTAAAAATATTCAGGTGCGTTGGTATTTCTGTTAAAAAAGAGGCACCCGTTTGCGTGGATCTAACAGGGGTTTCTCCGCTTGTGGGTTTAGGGGGTAGTACTTTCACGGTGGGTCAGGCTGCTTTAAAGGTTGCTTCGGGTAAAGTGACCAAACATGAGAAAGCGTGCCTTGACAATCAGCACGTGTTTATCCCATTTGCTTTTGATACTTTTGGTTTTCTAGCGCCAAAGGCTGTGGATCTACTTAGTCGAGTTCAAAGGGTCATGCATAGTAATGTTATGACCCCGAGATCTATGGACGTAGTTTTTAAAAGACTTAGTTTTGCTATTCAAAAAGGGGTCGCGGCGCAACTTGTTGCCCGTTTACCAAGTATCTCGATGTAAATTCGAACTATAGTTGTGATTATTAGTAAGTTTTGTTTAAAAGCCATATATGAACTAGCGTGGTCTTTAATTTTTCTGAAACTAGCTCTAATTCTTTATATATCTAGAAATTAATGACCCAACTAGAATTTTATAGCCACACAAAAAGAAAAGTCGACATGGAAAGAAAATCTTGTAAAAAAATCAATTGTAAAAAAATCAATTGTATTAAGGCAATTCTATTATGTTCAAATGATAATGAGAATGAAACTTTCATTCCATTTCATTTCATTCCACTTCATAACAACCGTTGCACTCAGACAGACATATCTTAAAACAATATCTCATCCACCTTACGATGAGAATTAATATCTCATTCATGTTAGTTTCATTTTAAGCAGATCTTCTCCCATTTTGAAGCTCTTATCATATAAACACAAACTATCAATTATATAAACATAATTATTTGTGACCAAATTAAGTAAAAAATTCAGAAGTTCCCCACATGTATAGAGATTGATAAGACACACACGAAGGTCCTGATAAGCCTCAAGGTTTGAATGTTACATAGGATACGTAAGTGTTAGCCTTTTTCAACTTTCTACTGTGAAAGTATATTTCACATCTTAGTTGTTAATAAACATGATTTGTAAGATTAAATATATTATGTTTTGTATTTAATCTAGTAGCCATTATAATCATTTACATTATATAGATCAAAATATATAACAACCTATTAAATAATTAGTTGGTAATTGTTGATGGACCATATTACCCTTATTAACTAATTAGGTTTCCTCTTGAGGGCATATATAAGGAGAGTAATATAGAGGTTCTAAGGTTACACAACCTAATTATCCTCATAACATCAATTCGGCCTCTCTCTCTCTCTCTCAACTGATTCCCCTTTACCGGTTTTCTTCATCACCATCATTAGATTTCACCCTAAGGATTTCTTCATCACCATCATTAGATTTCACCCTAAGGAGGAAACAGATCACCTTGACAAGCATATCGACTTTGATGGCTGCATCACTTATTGGAATTCCTGCTGGCTTGTCTGCAATCACGGGTATGTTTTCATGTTTTCCATTACATATAAAACATAACTGATCAACATGTGGTATCCGAGCATATGTTGATAAATCAGTTCTGTTTTCGTATCCACTAATTCTAGGATAGAAATCTGGAAAACAGAAGTTTGAAAACTTAATAATGTTAATAGCCGTTTTTGAGTCATAAATAACTACTTGAAACCACTGTTTCGAGGAAAAGAATCTGTTTTAAATATCTCGAAATCAAAACATAACTTTTTTTTTTTGAAAACTTAATAAAATCAAAACCGGTTTCGAGTCATGTCCCGAAATCACTGCTTTCGAAAAAAGGATGGTTAATCATCGACTCGAAACCAGAACGGGTTATTTTTTGTCCGAAATCTGTATAAAAACATTAAAAATTCAGGTTTCGTGTTCCAGAATTTATGTTTTATTTTTAGGGTTCATCATGTATTCTTAGAAAAATTCAAAAATTCCTTTATGTTTTGGAATGTAATTAGGATTATTGAGTGTTTTCCTGTTTTGATCCAATTTTATCTTCTAAGTTTTTTTGAAAACTGTTAATTGATAATCAGATTATATTTTCGAGATATTTTGATAGAATTAGGTCATCGCTAAAACAGGAAACCATATCTCGAAATCCCTAAAAATTCGAATTTTCAGTTTTATGTTCACTAACAGCTGTTGATGAGTAGGTTTCGAGACTTGGAGAATAAGTTTCGAGAATTAGGTGGTTTCGACTAAGGTTCCGATTGAGATTTCGACTCGAAATCTAGTGGTTGCGGCTCGAAACCTCATAATGAACTTGGAATCTCATTAAGGCATCTGAGATTGCGACTGAGATTTCGACTCGCAATCAGGTGGTTGCGACTCGAAACCTCATAAACAAGTCGAAATCTTATTAAGGCAAAAATCTTCACTACTTGAAACTGAGGTTTCGAGTGAGGTTGCGACTGCCATTAATGACTCGCAATCAGGTTGTTGCGACTCATGGCATTAATCTTCATTACTCGAAACCTCACTCGAGATCTCACTCGAAATCTCAAGTTGAGTCAAGATCTCATAACTGAGTCGAGATCTCATAATTCGTTTTTGTAAATACTTAGTTAATTAATCAGAATCAGATAATGTTTTACAAAACCAAAATGGCTTAACTTGAATGAGCTTCTGATGTATCATTTCTGGCCAAAACTGATTTGATACATCCATTTATTGTTCAAGTATTATGAAAGCTATGTTGAGTGTGCATTACAAACATCAATGTCTTAATATCTGGTCAAAGCTGATTTAATTCATTCATGTATAGCATACTCAACAAGTTCATAACTAAAGTGGTTATCTCATTTCTAGCCAAACTGATTTGTCACAATCAGTTTGCACACATGCTTAAATGATTAAACTTCTGGCCAAAGCTAATTTGTCTTTGTTCAAGTAGAATTTTAACTAAGTATATTATTTTGATGTTAGTAATAGACAATATCACAGCTTCATAATTAAAATGGTCATTATTTATGCCTTCCTTAGTATAACATGCCCTTAGATCACATTAGGACTTCTTGATTAGTATCATAATTCACTCATCTTATTTCCACTATCAGCACCCAATTGCGGGATTCCACCTTTGACTGGTGATAACTTTGCTGCATGGAAGGACTCTCTCATACTTAGGCTTGGATTGCTGGATTTCGATTATGCTCTGAGAGAGAATAAGCCAGTGGACCTCACTCCTCAAAGTACTGCTACTAAGTAGTTGACTCATGAAAAGTGGACTAGGTGTAACCGCATGTCTCTCATGTTTATAAAACAGTCCATAAGCAATGCAATCAGAGGAGCCATTCTTGATTCTGAAGATGCTAAAACCTACCCGGCTTCTGTGGAGGCACAATTCAAGGGGACGTCTAAAGCACACGCTAGTACTCTTATTCTCAAGCTGGTGATAACTAAGTATGATGGGAGGAGCGGCATTCACAAACACATCATGATGATGAATGACATGGCCAACAAGCTGAAGGGGCTAGAAATGGAAATCAGTGATGGTTTCCTCGTTCCTTTCATCATTACTCCACTTCCTTCGTCCTTTGAAGCATTCAAGATCAATCACAACACTCAGAAGGACAAATGGACGATGAGTGAGTTGGTCGCTATGTGCGTACAGGAGGAAGAGCGTATGAAGATGGATCGCACTACTGATGTTGCTAACTTCACCACCTCCAACTCTAAGAAGAGGAAGAACAATTATCGTAGAAGGGATGCTTCCAAAGTCCAAAGGCCCAATCCTAATGCAAGTGCATCTTCCAGCTCTAAGAACTCCTTAGGCAAAATCCACTACAAGTTCTGTAAGAAGGCAGGATATATGCAGAAAGAATGCCCTGACTTTAAGGAGTGGCTGGCTAAGAAAGGTAACAATTATTTTATGATACTTGATTCTTATAATTTAAATGTTCCTGCTAATTCTTGGTGGTTTGATTCTGGTTCTATGGTTCATGTTACCAACTCTACTCAGGGATTCCTTTCAATCTGGAAGCTGGGAAGAAACCAAAGAACACTTAAGGTTGGGGATGATCGAGAATTAGAAGTGAAGGCCATTGGAACATTACAATTATTTATGAAAACTGGTTTATGTATTAAACTTTATGATACCTTATATGTTCCTGAGGTAACTCGAAACCTTGTATCAGGACCAAAGTTAGACATGGACGGTTTTATTGTTTCCCATGGTCATCGCTAACTCTCTATCCTCTATGATTCCGTTCTTTTTGGTACTGGTATTCTGGATGGTGGTCTCTATAGATTAGAACTATATGATGATTTTTCCAAATCTTTGTTATCATATAATATTAATGAATCACTCACAAAGATGAAAGAGAAACGAGACTTAGAGACTTCATCCATGTTGTGGCATCAACGTTTAGGCCACATCTCAAGAGAACGATTAAATCGTCTCGTAAAGCATGAAGTCTTACCTCCTCTCGATTTCTCTGATTTTGGAACATGTGTCAAATGTATTAAAGGTAAAATGACATTAGCGAATAAGAAAGGTGCAACTAGGAGCTCTAATTTATTAGAACTCATTCACACTGACATTAGTGGTCCTTACCAAATCGCTGGCATAACAGGACATACTTCATTTATCACTTTCATTGATGATTATTCTCATTACATGTACTTGTATCTTATTAAGGAAAAGTATGAATCTCTTACAATGATTATAAGGCTGAAGTTGAAAAGCAAATAGATTGTCAGATTAAAGTTGTGAGATCAGATAGAGGCGGTGAATATTAGGGAAGACATACTAATGTGGGCCAAGCTCCTGGTCCATTTTATGAGTTTTGTAAGGGCCAGGGGATTGCGAACCAATACACCATGCCTGGTACACCTCAGTAGAACGGTGTCGCTGAACGAAGAAACCGTACCCTTATGAACATGGTGCGCAGTATGTTAGCCAACACTAATTTACCATTATTCCCCTGGATTGAAGCGTTAAAAGAAGTTGTTCATATACTCAATAGAGTTCCTTCTAAGTCTGTCCCTAAAACTCCTTATGAACTTTGGACAGGAAGGAAACCGAGTCTTAAATATATGAAAGTATGGGGCTGCATTGCTGAAGCAAAACTTTATAATCCTTTCCTAAGGAAACTTGACCCTAAAATAGTTACCTATTTCTTTATCGGGTATGCTGATAACTCAAAGGGTTATCGTTTCTATTGTCCTTCCCACATCACCCGTATTATTGAAACCAAGCGTGCTGCGTTCCTGGAGGATTTCAAGGTCAGTGGGAGCAGTACCAACCCTTGCGAAGAATTGCAAGAAGTACTAGTCGTGCGGGGGGGGGGGGGGACTCGTCGCTTACCATTACTTCGTTTACTCCTCTTGTACCCAATGCAACTGCACCAACTCCAAATTTACCTCCACAATCAGAACCCATTATACCTCATAACGAAGGCACATCAAACGCTCAAAACCAAGACAAAGCTGAACCCGATAATCAACTCAGGAGGTCATCTAGGCCCAGAAGGCCTACTAATTGGGATGATTATGTTACCTACCAAACTGAAATGGATCCGGAAAGTTCAATGATCCTATCTCTTATAATGAAGCCGTTAGCAGTGATTAGTCTTCTGAATGGAATAAAGCAATGATTGATGAGCTTGAATCCATGAAGAAAAATGGCGTTTGGGATTTGGTAGAATTACCCAACGGTGTCAAACCCGTAGGATGTAAATGGGTGTTCAAAAAAAAAAACTGGATTTGAATGGGAACATTAAACGCTACAAAGCAAGATGGGTTGCAAAGGGCTACACTTAGAAAGAGGGAATTGATTATCAAGAGACGTTTTCACCTGTCTCTTGTAAAGATTCATTAAGGGTCGTCATGTCCCTAGTAGCTCATTTTGATTTACAGCTGCATCAGATGGACGTTAAAACCACTTTCCTTAACGAAGACTTAGACGAAGATGTTTACATGAAACAACTTGAAGGCTTTAAACCTGAAGGTCATGAGCATCTAGTCTGTAAGTTGAAGAAATCCATTTACGGGTTAAAACAAGCATCACGTCAATGGTACCTCAAGTTTGATGAAGTCATGAAGAAACAAGGTTTTATGAAGAAGCAAGTGGATCAATGCACCTACCTCGAGATGAGTAGGACCAAATTTACTATACTTTTCCTTTACGTAGATGATACTCTATTGGCAAGTAATAGTTTAGACATGTTGCATGAGTCGAAGCAGTTACTCTCGCATAACTTCGACATGAAGGATCTCGGAGATGCTTCTTACGTCATTGGCATCGAAATTCACCGAGATAGACACAAAGGGATCTTAGGATTGTCTCAAAAGGCTTACATAGATCATGTCCTTACACGTTATAACATACAACAGTGCAAATCCTACGTCGCTCCAGTAGTTAAGGGAAATGTTTTCGGTTCATTCTAGTGTCCGACAATAGAGGTTGAGAAGGAGCAAATAAGCCAGATACCTTACACGTTAGTATTCGGGAGCCTGATGTATGCTCAAGTCTGTACTCACCCAGATATCGCTTATATTGCTGGAATGCTAGGCCGTTATCAGACTAATCCTGGCCTAGATCACTGGAAAGCAGCTAAGAAGGTACTTCGATATCTGCAAGAGATGAAAGACTATAAACTGACTTATAGAAGAAGTGATCATTTAGAAGTGGTAGGCTATTCTAATTCCGACTTTGCCAAATGCAAAGATGACAAGAAATCCACTTCAGGCAATATCTTTATGTTAGCAGGCGGACCTATTTCATGGAAGAGTCATAAAGTACAGTTGACCACAACTTCCACAATGATGGTAGAGTACATTGTTGTTTATAATGCAACCTGTCATGGAATGTTGTTTAGAAATCTGATCACCAGACTCAAAATCATTAATTCCATTTTAGACCATTGAAGCTTTATTGTGATAACTCAGCTGACGTTAGTTTCTCGAACAGTAACAGTTCGACTGGAGCTGGTTTATATCTCGATACAAAATATCTGTACATACGTGAACGAGTTGAGGAAAATAATCTTTGTATTGAGTATATTAGTACTAAAGATATGCTTGCGGGTCCGATGACTAAAGGTCTCCCTCCTAAAGTTTACGAAGAACATGTTCGGAATATGGGATTTACTAAAGACCTTATTTAAGCATATTATACTAGCTTATTATAACAACCCTCGAAAAACAACCCAAAACGTTCCTAATATACCCCGAATATACATTAACGACCCTAAATAACTTTAATATTCACAAAAATCAAATAAAACAAATATTTAAGGTCCCTCGCGGGCCGCGACAAAGTCAGCTGGCCGGTTCGCGGGGTGCGACCAAGTTACACCAGGCGACATCCCAGGCCGCCACGTGCCCTCCCTCGTGTTAGATCTACGGTGTGATTCACCTAAGTTAGGCCCTAGCATAGTGTCCTCGCGGGCCGCAAAAGGCTGACCCAAGTGGGTCGCGGGGCGCGAGCCGACCCCTGATCCGACTATAAAAGGGGACCAAAGGCCTTATTTCTCGCCGTTCAATTCTTTCTTTCTCTCTCAATATATAGTGCGAATTTTAATAGTGTTATACCCCTAAAACGCGAAGCTTTGCCTCGTTGTAAGTATTTTAACCCCCGATCACGTATTTGTTACCCTACCCGATTGATCTAGGGCTTCGTAACGCATGTCAAGGCTCTGCCTTACTCAATTTATTGGAGTTCTGTCTTGTGTTGTATGGCTAATGTGATTTGGGTTAATTTACTAACACGTGTGCATTGTTTATTTTTAATAGATAACAATCAGGAACACCAACAGGAAGCTATAGCTTTATCTAAGTCTACAATGTGAGTCATTCTCTTTTGCTACCAAACAGTTTTACAAAACCTCAAATGTTTTCAATTATATACTTAACAGTGATTGAGTCCATGTATTCTACAATTGCTGCCGGTATGTGGGGTTTTGTATACACTACTTATAATCATTTACTATTGGACAACGAGTTAGCCAATGAGTAACATGAACACAGTTATGGAACCGTGGAACGGTGAAAATAACAAATACTGAATGAGTATATTGGTAGATATAAACATTGTAATCGCTCTCAATACTGTAAAGTTATAAAAGCTGTTTTGATTAAACCGGGATACACTCGCCAGTGTTTCTTGCTGACAAAATCTTTTTAAAACCCGTTTCATGTAACTTAATGTGAAGCTAATAGAAGCTAGCTGGAGAGCAGTGAAGGCTTAAAGAAGTGGCTATAAAAGTTACCTAAATAAAAAGAAGTTTATGTTTTCAATAACTAGGGTTTATCCCTATAAATGTATTATGTACGAAAATTGGGTTTTATCCCATTTATTTATTATAAAAGCTTGGTGTTTTAAACTCTGATAAATATTTCCTAACTACGGTCCTGATGTTTAAATTCCATTGCCAAACTAATAACCACTGATACCACCCGCTCTATGCGCGTCTCGTGGCCGCCCGCTCCCGGGGCAGGGGTCGAGGGCTGCGGTAGAAGGGGGTATCAGAGCCAAAGCCACTTGTTTAAGCTGTTTAGGTGTTCTACCAATACCTAAATTTATTATGTTAGGAAATAATTTATGTGATTCTGTGTAAATATGTATATTATTATTTGGTGTTATTTGACACGTTGTTAGTTTACAGTATGAGTGAACAAGGTACATCTGACGCTTACCGTTAATTAGCTAGTTCCCCAAAGGATGAAGGAACTTCATCCCAGCCTACCTCAGGCTACTCAGCTGATAATGAGGAAGGAATCTTTATCTTTAAGGCCCAATCTGAGGAACCGTTCCCTCCTAAAAAGAGAGGATGGTTTAATAGAGGAACGCATGAGAGGAGGAAAAGAATAAAGAAACTTCAACAACCGTGAGCAATAGTAAGAGCCAATAGAGAAATGAATGCCCAAACCCAGGAAACCAATAGACCATTATGGGAGGAGGAGCTTGATAGGCAGTTAGCAGATTTCCATATGTTAGCAGATACAGCAGCAAACCCAAATATGAACCGAGTGGCTGAACTTGAACTTCTACACTTATTCCCCGATTAACAAATGGAGTTAGAACCAAACTAGGAAAACCAATTCCCAATACCAGCATTCGACCCCAATGAAATCCTTAGAATTCCCACACCAATCCCTTTAGATTGTAACCCGTGGTGGGATGACGACAGGTCATTTCAGGAATTGTTAAACAACTCAGACCCTTACAAAAAACCCATACCACCTACCCTGGCCCAATACCAGCACCGATGACCCACGAATACGTGCAGGAACTCCGCCAGTATGGCGAAAATTTAGTTGAAGAAGGAAATAGGATCCGTCAAATAGGAGAGAAACTCATCTAGAAATATGACGAGCGTGAGATGCAGTATTGGACAAACTAGCACCTAGTATAATATAGTATATACGTGTGTAATTTTGTACTCTGAATATATATATATATATAATCAACTAGAATAGATAGACTAAAATACCTATCGATGCATCATTACTAGTGTGGTTAATTTTCAGTTGTAATTTATAATCGATGCATATATATATATATATATAGGATTAGGTTCAAACGTGAACAAAATCCCAAGAGTGAACTGCATGAACTGATCTGGGCACTTGATTTTTATGATCTTGAGAATTTAAATGAGTGGCATGATTTTTTTTGTTCAATTGACCCAGGGGAAGTTCGTCGGAGCAATCAAATCGCCACTTCCATCTTCATCACGCCGGCCACCTCCATCTTCATCTTCATCATCGCCGGCCACCACCACCACCATCTTCATGTTTTACCGGAACCCTAGCGGCGGTGACTGACGGCGAAACCGTCAGTTCGGTGAGAATCAACATCAACGGCAGCCTCCATAAACACCGGTAATTTTTATCGGTGAGAATCAACATCAACGGCAGCCTCCAACATCAGTTCGGTGAGAATCAACATTGTATATCTGCACTATACTCATATTTCTTATTATTAATTTTATTTTTTGTTTACAGATAGTTTTATCGCCGCCGTCGCCGTCTCCATAAACACCGGTAATTTGTAGCATTTGTTTAATCCCTTTTAGCTTTGATACCTTGTGGGTTACCATTAATTTTGCAACTGGTAACTTTTTTTTGTTTTACTGATCTGCTGGACTATTAGTGTTCCGATTTAAGTTTTTTGGATTTCAATTTTTTGATTTTTGCTCTGTTTTTAATGCGATGTACAAATGTGTATTATGACTTTGCTCTGTTTTTAATGCGATGTACACATGTGTATAGCGTCTGTTTTTTGTGATATCTCAGTTTTTTTTTGTGTAGTGAATTTGTAAAGTTGTTGATGTACACTTGTGAATTATGCAAAGTATTAGTTGTTGAGTTTTTTCGTTCAATTCTTTGATTTTGCTCTGTTTTTAACGCGATGTACACATGTGTATTCTGATTTTGCTCTGTTTTTAAAGCGATGTACACATGTGTATTCTGATTTTGCTCTAATTTTAACCCAATGTACACATGTGTATAGCGTCTGCTTTTGTGATATCTCATATTTTTTTGTGTATTGAATGTGTAAAGTTGTTGATGTACACTTGTGAATTATGCAAAGTATTAGTTGATGAGTTTTTTTGTGCTATTTTAGGAGATGTCGTTAACGAGAAAAGTGGAGATGGAAGGTCGATAAGGATGATTCACGTATGTTTGTTTGCTTGGTCGATAAGGATGATTCAGCATACAACGTGGCGAATAGTTGTAAAAGATTATGTTTTTTGTTTTTCGATTATGTTGGGTTTATTGTTTTTACGAAACTGGAACTTGTAATTATATGTTTTTTTTGTTTGGTTTGGAAAACATTATGGAACTTGTAATTTGTTAAATATAAAATAGTTTTACAAGTATTGTTTCTATGTATGTATTATGTAGCTAATTACACATATGTACGATGCTGAGTACACATGTGTACTGTTCTATTTATATCCAAGTACACATGTGTATACCGTTGAAATATGAAGGTTACGTGGATCTTAAAAATCAAAATTCGAATTCTGGTGATGAATCTGAAATAAAAATTAAAATTGAAATATGGTGATTTGTTGTTTGTTTTGATAATTATCTTATTAATAAATAAAACATAATGTGGATAATGAATTTAAATTAGGAAAGATGTAACTTAATCCAATTATTAAAATAATGATTTAAATCTAATTTTTTATATAATTACAATCCTACCCTTAACAACTAAAAAGGAAATCAAGGGTCCAGATCTGTTCACGCAGTTCACTCTTGGGAGGTTGTTCACGCTGGAACCCTACCCTATATATATATATATATATATATATATATATATATATATATATAAAGAGTAAAGTCTTAATGCTCGACGTTTTTTATCAATCTGCTTGTGTGATTGTTTCTATTAGATCTTATTCAGTGATGTTAATACCTGATAAATGTTTCCAGTTCAGATGTCGAACGAAGTAAATCAGGAAAACCAGAATATCGATAATAACGAGAACCAAGTTGATATATGTTAAATTATACATGTTTTTATCCCCCAAAATACTTTCGTTTTAAGCGTTTTTGATCGAAACCACGACATTTAGGTACCAAATCCGGTACTTTTATATTTTCAGGTCTTAAACGGAGCACAAAAGAAAAATCTAATGAAAACGGACAAATTCTGATGCAAATCTGATAGAAATAGCAAAATTCTGATGACTGCCAGATGTCACACGACCGTGCGACCAATCGCACTACCATGCGAGACCTCGGATCTCGGAAGCACTGCCAGTGCGACTCATGGTGTCGATGTTCACTCGGACCGCACTACCGTGCGACCCGCGGCATGACCGTGCACCAGCTGGACCATGTTTTCTGATCAGACTTCTGATGACATCGCACTACCGTGCGACCAGTGGCATGACCGTGCCAAATTAGTGACCGAGACAACTTGTCCACTAGTCCACTTGTCTGACCCCGAATCAGAGAAATGACGTCACCCGACAAGACCAGTGGGACGACCGTTCCATCCATCGGCACGGCCATGCCAAACAAAAAATTGCCTATAAATAGAGCCATTCGCTACTGGTTTCAATGTTGGGTTTTTCTCCATATTTCTGGGCGATTTCTAGGTTCCGAAGCAGTCCTGATCGGACCCATTTGAAGCCTCAAGATCGAGTGGAAGCATAACCGATCCAATCCATCAATTCCTTGCTTGTTTATGGTTTGCTTCCTTGTTTTTATATATGTATTCTGATCATTATTCAAGTATTGAGCTGATGTTAGTTTATGTTTAATATAGTGTTATGTAATAGTAGTAATGAACTTGTTTCTTGAATAATCATTATGTTGTAATCTTGTTTGTATGAATCTTTAGTACCTTTTCATGTTGAATCTTCATGATTATATAATGAGTGTTTCATTGATGTTGAGTTCCTGATTATGTTTGATTATCTTGGATAATGAATCTGTGGTTAGTGGGATGGTAACTATTTCTTGATTAATGACTTGTTTGTAGACTTTGTTTACACCATGAAACCGGACCAGGGTATTGGTTTTATACAAGATATATCTTATTTTGATTAGGAATGCTATCTTGCACTTAAGGGTTCTAACGAATTATATGGTGTTGATTACATGTAGTTGAACGCGGTTTATGATCCTTGTTTAGTAGTTTTGGTCTGAAATTGCTGACATGGTATATTTGTGTTCAAGACTTGTAAAGGTGAAATAGTTTGTTATATGATCTACTTAATTGCTTATTCTCATGGCTGTATTGTGACCATCGGTATTGCTTTCTTTGATAAGTGAGGTTAGGAATCCAGACACGGTAAATAACCTATCTTTTAAGGTTTGCTTGAATAAATATCAATAGCTCGCTAATGAATGATTTTAGGTGGTTAACGTGTGACCATCGCGTTAACTTTTCGAAGAATCATAATGCTAGAAATCCAGACCCAGGAACTACCTGTCTTGCAATTGGAAAATTGATTAAGTGCTTTTGTGACATATCTAGGTAACTTGTTTAGGTTATTTGTGAAACATGATAATATTTATTTTTCATATTTGGAGTCTAATATGTTTTAGATATAGTTTTAGATAAATTTAGTTAAACAATCATTCACCTATCCTTTTATCTGGTAAAATAATGACAAAGATTTAGTACTTAATAACGCCCGTGTTCCATGGATCGATATCCGGCTCTTACCAATACTTTGCTACATATATGACGGGATACACTTGTCCTTTGTTGTGTGTGTTTTAATGTTAAGGTATAAACCATTTTTATAAATATTAAAACCTACGTGAGTGCGAAGTTCACTATAAATATGTGCGCTTTGGACGTCACCAAGTTTTTTGGCGCCGTTGCCGGGGACACGGCGAAATTTTTGGAACAATCTGAGTCGTTCTTTTACCGGTGTACATACTGTGAATACCTGTGAATACTTGTACATTCTTGTATTTATTTGTTTTCTTATTTACTAACTTTTTAATATTTAACTGTTTTACTAACCAGCTAACTACTAACCATCTAACTGACTAACTTTACTAACTCACTAACATACTAACTTTTTTATTTATTATTCAACTAACATTTTCTTTAGTTCAATTATTTATTTAATTCAGTTATGTGTTCGGAATCGAACCATTTACATTTATTTATTTATTCAATTTACTTATTTCATTCCAGTACAGTTATTTCAGTATTTCATTTATTTTAATTCAGTTATTTCATTTCTGTTTATATTTATATTTATATTTATATTTATATTTATATTTATATTTATATTTATATTTATATTTATATTTATATTTATATTTATATTTATATTTATGTCTGTGTTCGTACGTCGAACCACTTATATTTATATATTTATTTATTTCATTTATGCATTTATTTATATTTATTTATTTACGCTCATTTATTCATTTATTCATTCTTGTCCATTTATTTATTTAGTTAACTGCTATTTATTTGTTTATTTTGTACTCAATTATTTATTTATTTAGTTATTCGGAATCGAGCAGCTTGTTTAAATTGTTTATTTATTTACTCCACGAACATAAAACAAAACTTTCTGATAAAATCATTAGTTTTTCTGGTAAATTCTGATGAATTTATCATATTTTCTGATGAATTCTGATAAACCCATTGGATTTTCTAAGACAACAATTTTCAATTCTGATGAATTTACCAGATTTTCTGGTAAATTCTGATGGAAAGAAAATTTTCATTAGATTTTTATCAAATCTTATTAGATTTTCTGATATATATATATATAAAACAGTTTTCGGAAATAAATAAATAAACAAATAAACAAGTAAAGTAAATAGATATGTATAATAAATTGTATATATATGTATAGTATATAATAGTATTATAATTTGTATTACTATATTATTTTGTTCTTTTTCCGTATAATGCATTCCTTATTTCTTGCAGGTTAATGTCCACGACCCCTGTACCCGCCATTGCTGAGCTAGCCAACGAACAAGAATATACCTAAGAAGAAGTAGGCGGCTATGCGAAAGATCGCTTCTCGTTGCGCAAAGGATTGCGGCCGCAATCAAAGAACCAGTGATACTTTCTGACAACGAGAGTTCAGAGGACGAAAGAGGAAGCATCATGGCGGAGGACGACCAGCCTTTGAATGAGACCGGCCGTTCAGGAGGAGAGGGTTTGCTACCAAGCATCGCCCGACCTACGATAACAACCGAGTTTTGAAATTAAATCTAGTATAATTAACATGTTACAAAATTCTGTGCAGTTTGATGGGAAAGATCACGAAGATCCAGGTCCACATCGCTTCATTTCTTGAGGTGTGCTCGACTTTCAAAATTCGAGACGTTTCTGAAGACGCAATCAGTTTGCTACTCTTTCCATTTTCTTTGCGAGACAAAGCCTGATCTTGGCTTTTGTCACTTCCAGCAGGGTCCATCATGACTTTGAATGAGATGGCAGATCTTTTTATGCAAAAATACTTCCCTCCGGAAAAGGCAGCTAAGCTAAAGAACCGTATTATGACATTCAAACAGGACGAAGGAGAATCTCTACACGCAGCTTGGGAGAGGTTCAAAGATCTTCTGATCAACGTCCCACATCATAGGTTGTCCAAAAGACAACTTGTGTTGAACTTCTACCAAGGACTCAACTACGACTCACAGGAATGCATAGACGTATATGCAGGAGGCGATCTTGGAACTAAGACACCAAATGAAGCCTACGCAATTATAGAAAAAGCTACCTTGAAGTCGCGTTCTCGTCACAGTGGAGTGCGGAATAAAACATCATCTATTCCCGGAGTTCATCAAGTGGATACGTATACGCTCTTGCAGCACAGATTGGAGCATTGGCGGCAAGGTTTGATCAAGCTCAGAACGTTTCGTAGGTACAATCATCATGTGAGCAGTGTGGAGTGTCACACGAGCCAGGTACTTGTGAGCAGGGTGTTATGTTTACATGCCACAAAGAGGTGGACTATTTGGGCAATCAAATTAGGCCCCAAAATAACCCCTACAGCAACACGTACAATCCGGGCTTGAGAAATCACCCAAACTTTGGGTGGAAACCTAATTCTAATAACCAGAACCCACTCGGATATACTCAACGTGCCCCCACCCCACAACAGCCTCAGGGGCAATCTTTTCAGCCTCAAGGGCAATCTTTCCAACCACGTTACAATAATTTAGGTTCAGGAAGCACTTCCCAGCCACAAGCCTCTCAAAACAACTCAAAATTAGTGGAGGTGATGGCGCAACTGTTAAACAACTCCAACATTGCCAATCAAATATCTGAGAAACGATACCAGCAACATGAGGAGTGTTTCATGGTGCAAGAAGGTGAAATACGGAGCCAGAAGTCTTCAATACAAACCATTGAGAATCAAGTCGGCCAGTTGGCCAAGATATTATCTGAAAGACCCCAAGGTAGTCTTCCAGGTAACACAGAACCAAACCTGAGAGGGCATGTTAATGTAGTAATGACGAGGAGTGGTAAAACCACAGGACCCGACAAATCGGACTCACCACCGATCACTAAGACGGTCCAAACTAACGCTTCGGACTATGTGCACGCTAGGCGAGTCCCAGCAAGTACAACACATCTCTAGGAGCCAGTTGCAGATTATACTCATCTAGTTCCGTATCCGAGCAGACTGAAGAAGCAGAAGAATGATGAACAACATGGTAAGTTTTTAGAAATGTTTAAACAATTACATATAAACATACCATTTGTTGAGGCGTTGGCTCAGATGCCTAAATAAGCAAAGTTCTTAAAAGACATCCTCACAAACAAGCAGAAACTCGAAACCTTGTCTTGTGTGTTGATGAACGAAAACTGTTCAGCCCTTCTCCAAAATCGTCTACCAGAAAAAATGGGAGATCCGGGCAGTTTTACTCTTCCCTGCCTCATTGGCAGCATGTCTGTCAGTCACGTATTGCCTGATTTAGGAGCTAGCATAAACCTTATGCCTTATAAAGTTTTTGATAAATTAGATCTGGGTGAACCTTCACCCACTAGAATGAGCATTCGACTTGCAGATCGTTCAATCAAGTATCCGCGTGGACTCGTTGAAAAAATGCAAGTTAAAATCGATAAATTTGTGTTTCCCGTGGATTTTGCTATTCTTGACATGGACGAAGACTCAAAAGTGCCATTAATACTTGGACACCCGTTCCTCAATACTACGAGGACGATTGTTGATGTGGCAGCTGGCCAAATCACGCTCCGAGTAAATGACGAGCACGTGACTTTTGATATTAAAAGATCAATGCAACATCCGCAAAGTCACGATGACATGCTTTACTATGTCGACATTGTCGACACTTGTGTAAGCTCTCATTTCAAAGGCACGATTGAAGAAATTGATATGGACACACATCTGTTGTGTGAGAATCTAGATGGCATTTTACAAGAAGGCCACTAAGTTGAGCAGCCGGTTTGCCTAATCGGTGATGATGGTTCCCAAAATCCAGATCAATTTGTGGAGATTGACCGTGAAGTCGAAGAAAAGTCAAAACCTTTAGTTGAAGATCCACCGTCTTTGGAGTTAAAAGAACTCCCACCGCATCTCGAGTATGCATTTCTAGATGAGGAGTGTCACTTGCCTGTCATCATTTCAGCATCTTTAGCAAAAGAGGAAAAGAGACAACTTCTCAAGGTTCTAAAGCTTCATAAGAAAGCCATGGTGTGGAAAATTATGGATATCAAAGGCATTAATCCTTCTTTTTGTACTCATAAGATTCTAATGGAGGATGATTACAAGCCTAGTGCACAACATCAAAGGCGTTTGAATCCTAATATGCAAGACGTGGTAAAGAAAGAAGTAATCAAGTTGTTAGATGTAGGGCTGATTTATTGTAGTTCCAAACCATAGGAATGAACTTATTCCTACCCGTACCATCACCAGATGGCGAGTTTGCATCGATTACCGCAAACTTAATGATGCCACCCGTAAGGACCACTTCTAGCTTCCGTTCATCGATCAGATGGTGGAACGTCTGTCGGGGAAGTCATTTTTCTGTTTTCTGGATGGGTTTTCAGGATATTTTCAAATTCCTATCGCTCTTGAGGACCAGGAAAAGACTACTTTCACATGTCCTTTCAGCACATTCGCCTACCGGCGTATGCCTTTTGGGCTGTGTAATGCACCAGCCACATTTCAACGTTGCATGGTAGCCATTATCCATGACATAATTGAAGACTCCATGGAAGTATTCATGGATGATTTCTCTTTTTTCAGGAGTTCCTTTAATCAATGTCTTGGAAATCTGTAAAGAATATTAATGAGATGTGAGGAAACTAATCTTGTGCTTAACTGGGAGAAATGCCACTTCAAGGTGAAGGAAGGGGTAGTTCTCGGGCACAAGATCTCTGAAGCCGGGTTGGAAGTTGATCCAGCAAAAGTGGACATCATTTCTAAACTTCCTTCCCCTACCTCGTTCAGAGCAATCAGAAGTTTCCTGGGTCATGCAGGGTTCTATAGGCGATTCATAAAATACTTTTCAAAAATCGCAAGACCTATGACCCGTTTGTTAGAAAAAGACGCTCCGTTTGTGTTTTCAGACGAATGCATGAAGGCATTCAAACAACTGAAGCAGAGGCTTATTGAAGCCCCTATTCTAGTTGCACCAGACTGGGCGTTGCCATTTGAGATAATGTGCGACGCAAGTGATTTCGCAATAGGAGCAGTCTTAGGACAACGAATGGAGAAGCATTTTCATCCTATTTACTATGCCAGCAAAACTCTACATGATGCTCAGGAGAATTACACGACTACAGAGAAAGAGCTTTTGGCAGTAGTTTATGCTTTCGACAAATTTAGGTCGTACTGTTGGTGCATGTTTGTGACAACAGCTTAGATTTGGTCTTTGGATATCTTGTAATTAGTTAAACGATAAACAGTTAGCGGGTTTAGCTTTGTAATAGTTAGTTGTAATGTTTGGGCTAACCAAACCCATACTTATGGGGATGTGGGGCGAATTGGGCCTGTCCAATTCGCAGGCCATGTTGGAAACCTTGGCCCAAGTAGTAACCTTGTGTTATATAAACAAGGTTAGGCTTTAGGGTTTAGGTTAATCAGCCAAAACAGTTTGTGAGAGCAATTTCGTGAGAGTGTTTAGACTTGGACGAAATTGGGAGTTGGTTAGGGTTTGATTGATTGTAATTCCTGTAATCGATAATCAATAGAAACCCAGTTTGAAAGTGATTTGCTGTTTTCTGTTTCTACTCTTTCTGCTATATTCTGATCAAGAGGATTCCGCACTCTTGATTGGAAAGACAATTCTGTGAAGATCCATATACAGAAAGGGGAACTACAATTGGTATCAGAGCATTGGGCTCTTGGAGGCTCGGTTCAGAATTGCAGACTGCAGATTCGGGTGGAAGACTGAGAAATTTCGAAAATTTTGAAACCTGAAAACTAGGGTTTCGAAATTTTGTGGGTTTGATAATTTTCGAAATTTTTGTTTAATCATATTTGGCTGTTTTGATCTTCTGTTTTTGTTTGATTGCTGTTTTGCAGGTTTTAGGTCTTTCAGGAAAGTTTTGGTTGATTCTGGAAGAGTTTCTGGAAGAGTTTTTGGCTGAATTTCTTGAAGATTTGAAAACTGTTTTCGTGTTCTTCATTAAGTTCATCAGAAATTTGTCAAAAGTTTGCTGATTTGCTTGTTCGATTTTGCAGGGAATTGATACGAAATCTGCTGAATTCTGAGAAGATTAAGTTTCCATAGTTACTGGACCAGCGAATTTGAATATAGGCGTTTTTACCAAATTCGCAGACTGATCAACGGAATTAGCGAAATTGTTTGATCCGGCGAACCTAAAATCCAAAGGCGACTTTGGTAACCGGGTAATTATCCACAGCGAAATTACTACGGTTTTCGGGGACTTTACAGGTCGTCGTAATCGCGAAATTGACTGGCGAAGTTGACAGCGAATTTAAGCAGCAAAATTAAATTTTCAGCAAACCTTGATCGATCAGCGAAATTGTACAAGTAACAGACCTAGCGAATTTAATCACTGACCCAGCGAATTTAATCAGTAACCAGCGAAATTAACTCAGCAATTTTAAAACCAGCGAAATTAAGAGGTGGAATTTCAGTTGCCAAGCGTCGATAAAATTTCAGTGTTTTGCAAATAGAAATTGATCCGTAGCTCGTTTGACAGAACCGTTTGGACCGTTGAATTCCTTGGATTTTTAGGGTAAAAAAAAACTCTGGAAAATCCCGAATACGGTTTTTGACATTATATATCATTGGATTTGTCTTTTCGAGACGATTCTAAAGGTGTAATTTGGTAACCACTGTTTTCGGAGATATTTGGTACGGTTTTACCAGTCTGTTTGCGTTAAAATGTTGAACATGACAAAATTGAATGCACCTAAGATGATGAAGGTGGAGAATTATCTTACATGGAAGGACAACTTCAAATCCTTCATTGAATCTCAGGATGCTCGTATGTGGATATGTATTGAAGATGGGTACATAAACCCTACACATGATTATGAGGGCAGACCACGTAGAACATACTATGTGAACATGAAAGAGGATGATAAAAGGAAGTATGACGCTGAAAAGAGAGCATTGGCTGCCATTAAAATGTTCTTACCTGATAGCATCAAGCATACCTTCAACAAGTACACTAATTCAAAGGATATGTGGGATGCATTACAAAAGCGATATCAGGGAAATGAGAGTGCCACTCAGGCATTCATGGCAGAGATAGTTCCAGTTGATGAGGCTGAAACTAGTGTGAGTGATGCTGAATCTGACGTGAAAAATGCTGAAGCTCAAGTTGAGAATGCTGAAGCTCAAGTGGAGAATGCTGAAGCTCAAGTGGATGCTGAAGTAGAGAAGGAGAGTGAAGCTGAACAGTTTGTTGCTGATGAAAATACAGAAGTTCATGAGAAAGAGGTACAATCTAATTCTGTATGTTTGAGATGTCATGAACTACAGGGTGAGGTTGACAGGTTGTCAACACAAAACCAAAGTCTGGTAAGTGAGATGTCTAACATAAAAGAAGCAAACTTTTTTGCTAAAAGAAATGAATCTACATACTTGAAGAAGATAAGAGGTTATGAAGCTGAAATTGAAGCTTTAACTTGCAAATTGAATGAAAAACTTCAAGTCATAGACTTAGCTCATGACATGATGGCGGAGAAAACAAAAGAGATTTCTGAAAAATGCAAAGAGTTGTCAGATGCACAACTCAAAATTGTTGAACTTGAAAAGAAATTGAGTCAATTCAGAGATTTGTCTTTTGTAATGAAACACATGATGGGTGGGTTAAAGAAGAGTAATGACAAGACCAGTGTGGGCTTCCAGGGCTTTAATGAAGTTCCACCTCCTCTTAGTCATAACTATTCATTCCTGCCTAGTGAAGATGAGCTAGCAAACTTTATGGCATCTGCACCAAGTAGTTTCGGATCCACATCAAGTCAAGGTGATGGATCTGAGAGTGATGAGGCTAAGGAAAACAATAACAGAGAAACTTTGAAAAGGAAAAATTCACCGCCTAAGAATAAAAATCAAGCTTTTGTTAAAACGATTAATTTTGTTCAAGGTAGTGATATGAAAAATGAAACAACTGTTATTGAAAATGAATCAAATGTAGAGTTTGCAAAAAATAAGAGAATAGAAAAATCTGAAATCAAGCAAACTAAACAAGGTTCATCCAAGGGATCATCACCATCTGATAAGGGATCTACCTCAGAGACTCTAGCTAAGAAGTCTTCGAAAAAGAGATCGTGCTTCAAATGTCACATCAAGGGACATGTAGCTAGCTGCTGTCCTAACAAAAAGAGTGAAGCACAACTTAGTGAAAAACAGAGAGGGAAATTACCAGTGAAGGAAGGTGATAGTGAGGAGAAATGCTCAAATTCTCCAAAGAAATCTGCTCCTAAGCAACCAGAGAATGTTGCTGTTGGTGTAGATAAGGCTGAAAAAGGAACTCCACAAGTTCCTAGTTTTCAAAGAAATCAACAAAGATTTCAGCCTAGATCTCCACCAGGCAGATACGAAAGACCTAGAAGCAGTTCATCTAGAATGAACAATTTTAATGGAAATACAAATAATTTCAGAAGTCAAGGTCAATATCAAAATCGATACCAAAATAATGGTGGTCGAACTTTTTATAACAATGGCTTTAGAAATTATAACAATCAAGCTTCTTGGAATCAAAATTCGAGGTACCAAAATCAAATTTTTCATAGGTCAAATAGTCCAAACACGTATAGGAACCCTCAGGACCAAAGACCTAGTGGAAATCAAAATCAAATTCCATCAACAGGTCTGAGATCCAAGACTCCAGTTAGGAGTAATGGATATTGGATGGATGTTCCAGTAGTTGGTGAATTTGGACGACCCAAGACCATTAAGGCTTGGGTCCCCCAATCTAACTAATTTCTTAGTTGGTGTGTGCAGGAGCTGCCAAGGAGGATTATCAACTTATGTTGATAGTGGCTGCTCTAGGCATATGAAGGGGGATGTGAGATTGTTGATATATTTATATTGATTAATTTAAATTGAAGTTCAAAGTGCTGAGTTGACACACTAGATAACCTGGCAGATCTTTATACTAAAGCTTTTGACAGGGCTCGCTTTGAACATTTAGTCGAACTCAACGGGATGAGGAATCCTGAATAACTGGTTTTTCATAAGAATTTTTGTAAATAGTTTACTGTTTTTCTTAAAACTAAAAAAAATAAAAAAAAAAATTGAAAAATCAAAAACATAAAAAAAATAGAAAATAAAAAATGAGTTATCACTGTGTGAAAAAGGAGAAATGATAGTACATCAGCAAGTTAGACTGTCGCACTGAAAATGAAATTAAATTGCTTAAGTGTGATAGCAGCTTCATTATATGATCTACCAGTAGGCAAAAAGCATGAAATAATCAACTTACCAATGTGATATAAACTTAAATACAACTGAATATGAGTGGGGAACACATCAGTGGTGTATGGTTTAATGACCTTAAATCTTGCGTTGATAGATTGCCAAAATCTGAAGTTTTGGGTCTTTATACTGTTATTTTATCTGGGGATATCTTGGCTGTCTTTCTGTTCAGAACTAAAATTGTACATGACCCCAGGAAACAAAGTCACTTGGAATTAGCTCATTTCTATTTGAATGTCTGTATGTTGTCCCGATACACACAATTTTGATCTGATTCTGAAATCTTCTATGAAAAAAGTCGTGTACCTCCTCTGCTGCATCCAGATATATGCTGACCTGGAGGTGCTAGGCAACGACAGCTTCTGCTGCATCCAGATACATGTTGACCTAGCTGTACGTTGTCGTGCTATAGATCTAATACACCCGAAAGAGGCCCTCAAGTGCCCAAATGAAACCCAAGAAACCTATATCAAACTGAGAAAAACTCATTTGATCTGTATATTATACTATCTCTGCTAAAGATCTATTCTGCTCTCTTCTCAACCTATTCCCAGTTAAGATTTCAGAAATCTGGATTGGACTTGTGAAATATGTGGTAGGGAAGATACTTGCATGATAGAGTGTGTTGTTTATATTTCCAGGACTTGATTAGTATTTATTTGGGTGTTCATTGTTAAGCAATCAAAACATGATAAAATAGATTATATGCAGACCTAGACATTGTCAGGATATCTTAAAGGATGACATCAGTATACTCACCTACTACAATGAATCTTTGTGCATACCTTGATCGTGGGGGTATATCCTGAAGTGGGACACACTAGTATATCAGTAATTAAAATTACCTTAACATATCATACGGTAATGGTACTTGAAATGTTCATGCATTTTGTTTAAGTGGACAAACATACTGGTAATCGTCTTGGACTGCTTTTCACGAAAAATTAAATAAAGAATTATCTAATAGTGTGAAACAGTTTGATTGTGCTGATATGATCTTCTTACCAGTGATTCTCACAAAAATAGAGTGTTTATTTCTTTTTGTATTTACTTGCTTTCAGAAAATATAAAAATACAAAAATAGTGTCTTTTTCTGTTTAAAATTCTTAACGTACGGAAAACTGTTATTCTTGGAGGAATTGTTACTGATAGGGGGAGACGGTGTTGGAAAGTGAGTTCAAAATTTTAAATCATGCGGGTTATAGGGTGTGTGATTAGAAAGTTTTGCGTGTTGATGAAATTGAAAATGCTTAATCTGTGATACAGTATAACTATCTCTTGAAAAATAATAATCTATTTAACTTTGTTGAAAAATTCTTATGGTTTCTTGAGATGTTTGTTTTATAGTATACAGATTGAAGCAGTATGTTGCTGAGAAGTTGCTGTGTTGCTGAGAAGTTGCTGTGAAGATGAGAGTTTGATTGGATGCATGGTAGAACCTCCTTTCTACATTGCAGACAAGATTGAAGAGTTTGAAAATTGCTATTCAAATGCTGAACTGGAGTTTACTCAAACGCTAAAGTTTTTGAAGATTTGGTGATTGGATGCATCAGCTTAGGGGGGGTCTGTTGCTGACAGAAGCTATTGAAGCTGAAGCTATCCAAAGACCAAAGACAATGCAAGATTACATGAAGATTGCAAGAAGACTGAAGACAAAGTTATTTTATGAAGCTATTGTCAAGGGGGAGTTTGTTGGTGCATGTTTGTGACAACAGCTTAGATTTGGTCTTTGGATATCTTGTAATTAGTTAAACGATAAACAGTTAGCGGGTTTAGCTTTGTAATAGTTAGTTGTAATGTTTGGGCTAACCAAACCCATACTTATGGGGATGTGGGGCGAATTGGGCCTGTCCAATTCGCAGTCCATGTTGGAAACCTTGGCCCAAGTAGTAACCTTGTGTTATATAAACAAGGTTAGGCTTTAGGGTTTAGGTTAATCAGCCAAAACAGTTTGTGAGAGCAATTTCGTGAGAGTGTTTAGACTTGGACGAAATTGGGGGTTGGTTAGGGTTTGATTGATTGTAATTCCTGTAATCGATAATCAATAGAAACCCAGTTTGAAAGTGATTTGCTGTTTTCTGTTTCTACTCTTTCTGCTATATTCTGATCAAGAGGATTCCGCACTCTTGATTGGAAAGACAATTCTGTGAAGATCCATATACATAAAGGGGAACTACACGTACCTTGTGTTATCCAAAACAATAGTATATACGGATCATGCAGCTATTAAATACCTTTTTAGCAAACAAGACGCAAAACTGCGTCTTATCAGATGGATCTTGTTATTACAAGAATTGTCATTGAGATCCAAGATAAAAAAGGTGCTTTGAATGTTGCAGCCAACCATCTCTCGAGACTTGAGCATAGTAATTCTGAAAATTCGCTGGAGGAACCAATCAATGAAAATTTCCCCCACGAATTCCTTTTAAGTATCGAGATGAATGACGAGTCACCTTGGTTCGCCGACTTCGCAAACTACCTCGCATGTGGAATCCTTATCAAAGGATTATCATATCAGCAAAAGAGGAAGTTCTTTGCAGACTTAAAATACTATATTTGGGATAAACCGTTCTTGTTTAGAGTCGGAGCCGATCAGGTGATCCGTAGATGTGTATTCGGAGAGGAGACAGCTAGCATTCTGCATCATTGTCACGAGGGGCCCACCAGAGTTCATCATGGAGCAAATTACACTTCAAAGAAAGTGTTAGACTCCGGATTTTACTGGCCCACCATCTTTCGTGACGCACATAAATGGGTTAGAGCGTGCGGTGCTTACCAGAGGGCAACAAATATCTCCGTACACAATGAAATGCCTCAACATCCAATATAAGTCTGTGAAGTCTTTGATATATGGGGTATCTACTTCATCGGTCCATTTCCAGCCTCACGAGGTAACAAATACATCCTAGTTGCTGTAGACTATGTCTCAACTTGGGCCGAAGCTCAAGCTTTGCCCACAAACGATGCTAGGATGGTTGTGAGGTCCTTAAAAAGTTTGTTTGCCCGATTTGGTGCTCCAAAAGCACTGATCAGTGACAGAGGAACGCATTTTTGTAATGTGCAGTTAGAACGAGCCTTGTCCCGTTATGGTGTTCATCATAGATTGGCTACGACATACCACCCTCAAACGAGCGGGCAAGTAGAGGTCATGAATCGAGGTTTGAAAAGAATCCTTGAACGATCCATTAGTCGGAACCACAAGGATTGGTCAGACAAGTTATATTACGCTCTATGGGCTTTTAGAACAACTTTCAAGACACCTATCGGGACCACTCCCTTTAGGTTAGTTTACAAAAAAGCCTGTCAACTACCAGTCGAGCTAGAACACAAGGCATTCTGGGCCTTGAAAACGGCAAATATGGATTTGAAAAGCGAAGGTGAAGCCCCTTTTCTGCAATTCCACGAGCTTGCGGAGCTAAGAAGCCATGCCTACGAGAGTTCTAGCAGATACAAGGAATGAGTCAATAGATTTCATGACAAGAGGTTGAGAGACCATAAGGATTTCCGTGTAGGAGATCTTGTCTTGTTATATAACTCAAGGCTGTGTTTATTCCCCAGAAAGCTAAAATCCCGATGGATGGGTCCGTACACAGTTAAAGAAATATTTCCATATGGTGCCGTAACTATCGAGGATCCGAACGGGACAAGTTTCAAAGTCAACGGTCATCGTTTAAAAATTTACATCAAAGGACCAGTTGACTCGGTGGAGGAACTTCTCGAACTCCACGTCCCGCATGCTTAAAACAAGTGTGGGGAGAATGAGTCTAGCTATCGACTCGGTGACAAATTTAGCGAGCGTGTTTTCATACGCTAACGGTAACTTTGAAAATATTAATTTATCATATTTATTTCCTAGTCGTTAATTTTTCGATTTAAACGTAGGTACATACAAGTTTGATCCATAACTTTTGAAGTTTTGAAGTTGATTTACTGTTAAAATATACAAAATCTTGCAAAAATGGAAAAATTATGCGACAATACGGAGTTAACAGCTTGCTGTTAAAACTGGCCAGAAAATGCCCAGATGAGGCACGACTGTGCGGTCACTGGCACGGTCATGCACCTCGTAGTCGGACCAAACCAGAACTAGTGCATCGGATAGTCATCGGACTCGCACTACCTTGTGATCCAACTGCACTACCGTGCACTGCTGCATTATCAATCAAACCGGAGTGCTACTAGAATTGGCACGACCGTGCAAGTAAAAATCTCAACAGTAAAAATTTCACATTATTTCGAAACCCTAACAGCCGCACGGGAGTTCTTGGTCGCTCACACCCTAAAATCAACAAACTTTTGCTTAGATTTCACTCCAATCTTCATCCAAGGTATGTTTCCTACTTGTTTTTCAGATTTAATCTAGTTTCTGATGTAGATCTGGGGTTTTGTATCAAGAAATTTGGGGGTTTTCTTCATAAAGTCAAATAAAACCTTGTTCTTGAATGTTTGATGCTAAGTCGATAGTTCTGATCACTTGTTTGATGTCCATTCACTGTTTAAAAGATAGATTTTGAATTATAAAGGTTAAAATCGGTGAATAAAACTGATTTATGATGATTTTTCAAAGTGCACGGTCATTCATCTGAATGGCATGGCAGTGCCGATCCGAAATCATAACCAAACCAGTGAATTAGAAGCTGCGATTCCGAGACGCATGGTAGTGCCAAATCAACACGACAGTGCAACATCTGTTGCCAGCAACATTCAGTCAGCGATCTCGGAATGGCACGGTAGTGCGGTTGAGACCCACGATCGTGCGGTTGCTGAAACGACGACATAATGTCGTAAACAGCCTGTTCCGGTGGCAGTACTTGAGATTTTTGATTCTGCTCTGATTTTGTTGTATTCCTGTATGCAGATGAACCACCGATTCCTCAAGTTCGACCAAAACAAAATGAAGGACTGTCCATGTATTGCAAAATTGGAGGCCTTATGGAATCGACGGGGGAAAATCAGGGAACCAAGAAGGATAAATTGGGTCACTATGACAGCCCTAAACCAAGACGAGAGACTATCCAACATGATTTCATACCCGATGTCAAGGGTGTTAAACATTGAACGACCCGTGTATCTTGAGCTTACACTGGAATTTTTCACTTCATACTCCTATGACAAACCAATAAGCGACAATCCGGACTTTAAGAATAGACAAACGATACAATTCAGGTTGGGTAGAAAATGGCATAAATGGTCAGTTGCTAAATTGGGGAGAAGGTTAGGAGTATACTCAAATGAAGAACTTGATTCCGACCTTTTCACCAACATTTACAAGTTTGATAGGGACCAGCAGCGGGTTGATTTTTGGGCACAAGTGGCAGATGGTCCACCCTATGATGCCAGGAAAGCTAAAGCATCAAGACTATGCGACCCGCTTCTTAGGGTCATTCATCAGGTCATGAGTCACACCATATGTGGATGCATGGACAGTGCAGGAAACTGTCCCACTCCAGATCTTATTTTCTTATATTCAATAGTGAATGGAGTGCATGTTAACCTCACCACCAGAATGGCTGAATTTTTCTTGAACAGCCCGGGGAGGACCGCAAGGAGCGAGATCCATGGTGGTGAATATGTGACTCAGCTGGCATACAACATGGGAATTATGACAGATGAAGCAGTTAGTGGTCTCACAATGGTTCATGCAGGAGGGGATGTAGACATGAAGTCTTTGAAAGCAACGGGTCTAGTAGTGGATACAGACAATGTCCTGAGACTGAGGGTTCTAAATGGAGAGATATGGGATCCACTACCACCACATGATGAAGACATCGAGATGCATGAACATCAGGTACTAGAACCACCACCACAGCACGATCAGCCACATAACGAGCAACCCCAGCATCAGTATGAATATCCGCCACAACAGAACTGGCCTCCAGGTATCCCTTCCTATCCCAAGTTATACGAGCAGTTCCAACACATGCAGGTGACTCAAGACACTATGAGAGCCACTCAGGAGACTATGCGAGCGACTCAGGACACCATGAGGGTGGAGATGTATGCAGTCTTTTCCTACATCTTCGGAGGGCTACAAAATGCCTATCCTACTTACTTCGGAGACCCTCCACAGTTTCCTTTTGGAAACCCAGGTAACTATGGGGCAGGTTCATCTGGAACACGCCACCAGGATAATGATGATGATGATGATGAGGAGTAGGTGGAGGTGGAGCGGACTGTTCCGAAAAACTGGCGTTTTATCGTATTTTATTTTATTTAGTACTTTATTTTATTTGGGATTTTTAAAACTGTATGTCTGTTTTTAAAATGTTTAAGTAGTGTGTTTGTTTTGTTTGAATAATGGATTTGGTTTGGTTATCTAACATATTAATCAATGGTAATGTTGGTTGTTTTAGCAAGTGACATACTTGGCAGATTTGTAAAGAATGCATACGGAGTTAAGAAGACTTCAATTAAAGTCTACTCAAACGAGTCAACTTCAACTCCAGTGGAGTACCTCTTTCCCTTTTCACATTATTGTTTTAGCTCTACATAGTTGGTTAACTAATATGTATTTCACATTGGGGACAATGTGAAGTTCAAATGTGGGGAGGGGTTTAAAAGATTTTAAATTTTGTTTGTCCTTGGTTGTCCTCATTTTTGTACATATTTATTTTTAGAAAATAAAACAAAAATGGTCACTTGTGTTCTTTAAAAAGCATCAAATTTGATAAAAACCGACAAGCCAGATTGATTTTTGAAAAAGATAACTAAAAGCGTGATAAAACAAGACGAAAGACTTGCATGTTTATATATATATTTATACCCATTCCATCCGTTTATGTGAGCATATTTTTGAGCCTTTACTGCTTTTTGACAATGCTTCTTTGTTTTTGCGGAAAATGAGTGAGTCGGATGTTTTCATGTAATATAGAGCTTGTCATTTGTATACTTTTCAAGATCATGAATATGTGAAATTACATAGAAATGATAGAGGCACTTAGGATACCCTTTTGTTAGCCTTTTTCTTTGTTTATATCCCACACCCAACATTATCCATTAGTTCGCCATGTTGAGCCTATTTTCCGTATTTTTCAAAAAATTTACCCAAATATTAAGCCTACTTAACCAAATATAACATTTTCATATTTACCCTTTTTGTTAAAATTCGGCCATAGCTTTTTAGATTGATGTAAATCTCTAAAAAAACGTTTGTTGAAACTCTCTAAGAGAATTAAGGAAAATCATTAAGAAGAAAATATAGAGAAGTGTAAAAAGAATAAACTCTGAGCATACACACAATAGCTTAGCAACGTATGTTCAGAATCCTAGAAAATAAATCGCCAAGTTTTATCCTTTTAGCCACTTTCAAATATCCATTCCATACCCGTAAACCATAACCTATCATTACAACCCATCAAAGACCTCTTGATTTATGTTTCTCACATATTAATTGGTGGAGATTAGATCTTTTGACAAGCTTATGATATTGCATGATTCATTGACCAGGCATCGAGTGTTTTACATACACATTATATGTATGATTCAGAAATATAACCGAGTGTATGTGAACATTGTGAGAAATGTAAGGATTTGCATGCTAAGTCAATCAAATGTTAAGTCATTGCTTATTTATTTATCTTTTCACATAATTAACATATGCTTGTTTGTTTTAAATCTTTGATGATGACTTTTTTAAAACCAATTTGACCACTAACCAAATTAGTGACTTTTGTAAATTTTCAGATTTATTTCCTTGCTTTATTTTAAGTTTGCTTGAGGAAAAGCAAAGTTCAAGTGTTGGGTTGTTTGATATATGTTAAACTATACACGTTTTTATCGCCCAAAATACTTCCGTTTTAAGCGTTTTTGACAGAAACCGTGACGTTCAGATACCAAATCCGGTACTTTTATATTTTCAGGTCTTAAACGTAGCACAAAAGAAAAATCTGATGAAAACGGATAAATTCTGATGCAAATCTGATAGAAATAGCAAAATTCTAATGACTGCCAGATGTCTCACGACCGTGCGACCAATCGCACTACCATGCGAGACCTCTGATCTCGGAAGCACTGCCAGTGCGACTCATGGTGCCGCTGTTTACTCGGATCGCACTACCGTGCGAACCGCGGCATGACCATGCACTAGCTGGACCAAGTTTTCTAATCAGACTTCTGATGACATCGCACTACCGTGCGACCAGTGGCATGACCGTTCCAAATTAGTGACCGAGACAACTTGTCCACTTGTCTGACCCCGAATTGGAGAAATGACATCACCCGACAAAACCAGTAGCACGACCGTGCCATCCATCGGCACGGTCGTGCCAAACCAAAAATTGCCTATAAATAGAGCCATTCGCTACTGGTTTCAATGTTGGGTTTTTCTCCATGTTTCTGGGCGATTTCTGGGTTCCGAAACAGTCCTGATTAGACCCATTTGAAGCCTCAAGATCGAGTGGAAGCATAACCGATCCAACCCATCAATTCCTTGCTTGTTTATGGTTTGATTCCTTATTCTTATACATGTATTCTGATCATTATTCAAGTATTAAGCTGATGTTAGTTTATGTTTAATATAATGTTATGTAATAGTAGTAATGAACTTGTTTCTTGAATAATCGTTATGTTGTAATCTTGTTTGTATGAATCTTTAGTACTTTTTCATGTTGAATCTTCATGATTATATAATGAATGTTTCATTGATGTTGAGTTCCTGATTATGTTTGATTATCTTGGATAATGAATCTATGGTTAGTGGGATGGTAACTATTTCTTGATTAATCACTTGTTTGTAGACTTTGTTTACACCATGAAACCGGACCAGGGTATTGGTTTTATACAAGATATATATTATTTTGATTAGGAGTGCTTTCTTGCACGTAAGGGTTCTAACGAATTATATGGTGCTGATTACATGTACTTGAACGCGGTTTATGATCCTTGTTTAGTAGTTTTGGTCTGAAATTGCTGACATGGTAGATTTGTGTTCAAGACTTGTAAAGGTGAAATAGTTTGTTATATGATCTACTTAATTGCTTATCCTCGTGCTATATTGTGACCATCGGTATTGCTTTCTTTGATAAGTGAGGTTAGGAATCCAGACCCGGTAAATAACCTATCTTTAAAGGTTCGCATGAATAAACATCAATAGCTCACTAATGAATGATTTTAGGTGGTTAACCTGTGACCATCGTGTTAACTTTCCGAAGAATCATAATGCTAAAAATCCAGACCCGGTAACTAGCTGTCTTGTAATTGGAAATTTGATTAAGTGCTTATGTAACATATCTAGGTAACATGTTTAGGTTATTTGTGAAACAAGATAATATTTATTTTCATATTTGGAGTCTAATATGTTTTAAATATAGTTTTAGATAAATTTAGTTAAACAACCATTCACCTGTCCTTTTATCTGGTAAAATAATGACAAAGATTTAGTAATTAATAACGCTCGTGTTCCATGGATCGATATCTGGCTCTTACCAATACTTTGCTACATATATGACGGGATACACTTGTCCTTTGTTGTGTGTGTTTTAATGTTAAGGTATAAACTATTTTTATAAATATTAAAACCCACGTGAGTGCGAAGTTCACTGTAAATAAATATGTGCACTTCGGACGTCACCACAAGTGAATAAAAGTGCTATCGAATGTATCGTAGCACAAGGAATTATAGATGTTTCGCCATATATTTTCAAGACTATTAAAGAAGAAGAAAATAATAACTCTGCAATTGGAAGTAAATGTCAAATTACTGAACCAAGTCACAATGTGAACGAAAATCACGGACCCTTGATCCAAGCTCCAATTCCAAAAAGAAGAAGAACCATCTCATATGGTTGTTCTTATAAAGAATTCTTGTCATGCAAACCAATAAAATTCTCAGGCAATGAAGGAGCCATTTCAGCCTTGTGCTGGATAGAAAAGACAGAAACAGTTATAAAAAGAAGTAAATATGCAGATGAAGATAAGATTATGTTTGCTTCTAATCTTTTTAAGAATGCAGCCTTAGAGTGGTGGAATACCATTCTCCAGTCTAGAGGATATGACAGGGTCTATAATATGGAATGGACTAACTTTAAGGAGATAGTTGAAAGGTAATTCTGTCCTCCTCATGAAGAGGAGCAAATTGCCAATAAGTTCCCAAATCTTAAAATGAATGGAATAGACTGTAAGGAGTACACTACCATATTCTTTGAATATGCTAGGATAGTAGAAACATTAGCCTCACCTGAGCAAGTGTTAATCTCCCATTATATCTGGGGATTAATTAGTGAGATCAGACACGTAGTCAAGGCAGCCAGGCCACAAACCATAGAAGAAGTAGTAGAACTAGCCAACACCCTGACTAATGAATTGGTGCGTACACAAGAGGAAAACCAGAGAAAGAACTTAGCTCAAAGGATTACCCAAGAATTTCGTTCTGGTAATTCCTACCGTGGAAAAGGTACAGGTTCTTCCTCTTTATCCAACTGCAAGTATTGCAAAAGAAAGCACTCAGGAAGGTGCTCCATATACTGCAACTTCTGGAAGATGTCTGGACATAAGGAAGAAGACTGCATGAAGAAGCTAGCAATAGGCTATGCTTCAATTGTGGAGAAGCTAGTCATATCAAACCGAACTTTCCGAAACTAGCTCTAGCAACAACCAGCAAAGCCAAGGAAACTGAAGGACCCAAGAAGATTGCTAGAGCATTCGTTCTGACAGCTGAAGAAGCTAAGATAATTCCAGATGTGATAGCCGGTATGTTTTTAGTTAATGATGTTTTCGCTAAAGTATTATTTGACTCTGGTGCAAACCAAAGTTTTATCAATACTTCTTTCTACAAACTTCTCAACCAACCATTAACTAAACTTCAACAAGACTATCTGGTGGAGACAAAAATGGAGAATCCATTAAGATAAGTGAAATCTTGCAGGGAGCAAGAATAGAAATTCTAAACCATAAGTTTATTGCTAATATTTTTCCAATGAATCTAGCCGGATTCGATATTGTATTAGGAATGGATTGGTTGGTAGCAAATCATGCTAGTATTTTATGTGATCAAAAGTTTGTGCAAGTAAGTACATTAAATGGTGAAAAGGTCACAATTAAAGGAGACAAGCCAACCAGATCAACAAAATTCATTTCTGTGATGAAAACTGCAAGTTATGTTAGAAAAGGAGAAATAGTGTATATAATTTCGGTAATCATTAACACTAAAGGAAAAGAATTAAAAGATATTCCTGTAGTATCTAAATTCTCAGACGTTTTTCCAGAAGAGTTACCTGGATTACCGCCAGATAGAGAGGTTGAATTTAGAATTCACCTAATACCGGGAACGACACCGATCGCCAAAACACCATACCGACTAGCACCAACGGAGATGCAGTAACTGAAGAAACAGTTGGACGGACTACTTGAAAAAGGTTTTATACAACCTGGCTCATCACCATGGGGAGCACGGGAGCACTGGTGTTGTTTCTCAAGAAGAAAGACGGTTCAATGCGTATGTGCATTGATTACCGGGAATTGAACAAGGTTATAATTAAAAATCAGTACCCATTACCGAGAATCGATGACCTATTCGATCAACTTCAAGGAGCTCGATTCTTTTCTAAAATCGACTTATGCTCTAGATATCATCAATTGAAAGTACAGGAAGAGGACATTCCTAAAACTGCTTTAAGAACAAGGTACGATCATTATGAATTTACAGTCATGCCATTTGGTTTAACCAATGCCCCAACTGCATTTATGGACATGATGAACAGGATATGTAAGCCATACCTTGATAAATTCATAATTGTCTTTATAGATGATATTCTAGTTTACTCTAAGAGTAAAGAGGATCATGCAGAGCATCTGCATACACTTCTGACATTATTGAGAAAAGAAAAGCTTTATGCTAAATTCTCAAAATGTGAATTCTGGTTACAAGAAGTGCAATTCCTTGGACATCTGGTAATCATGCAGCAATTTATGTGGATCCCAGAAAGATCGAGGTGATTACCAATTGGAAAGTCACTGAATCACCAACGGAAGTAAGAAGTTTTCCTGGATTGGCATGATATTATAGATGTTTATCCAAGATTTTTCTTGAATAGCCATTCCATTAACCAAACTGACCTTCAAATTAGTTAAGTTTGAATGGGGATCAAAACAGGAAGAAGCAAAGGTTAACCAATGCACCCATACTCGCGTTACCAGAAGGAACTGAAGATTTTATAGTCTATTGTGACGCGTCTAAGTTAGGATACAGATGTGTGCTGATGCAACGTGAAAAGGTTATAGCTTATGACTCTAGACAACTTAATAAACATGAAGAGAATTATACAACTCATGATCTAGAGTTAGGAACCATAATTTTTGCCCTTAAGATTTGGAGACATTACCTTTACGCTAGTAAGTTCGTTGTATTTGCAGATCATAAGAGCTTAAGATATGTTTTTGGGAAAAAGGAATTAAATATGAGACAGAGACGCTGGATGAAAATTCTTAGCGATTACGATTGTGATATCCAGTATCATGAAGGAAAAGCTAATGTAGTCGCTGATGCTTTAAGTCGAAAGTATCACGAAAAGCCAAAACGAGTACGCTCTCGTAGATTAAGTCTGCAGATAGATCTAAATGAGAAAATTAGAAAAATACAAGAAACAACAATCAAGGATGATGCTGAACGTTTAAAAGGAATGATTAAGGAATTAGAAAAAGGAACAGATGGAATTTGGAGATTCCATAAGAAAAGGATCTGGATACCTATTCAAGGAAACCTACGAGATCAAATTTTAGAAGAAACCCATAAGTATAAGTATACGATACATCTTGGTAGTGATAAGATGTATCAAGACTTGAGAAAGAATTTCTGGTGGATAGGAATGAAAAAGGATATAGCAAACTTTGTTGCTAAATGTCTAACCTGCTCACAGGTTAAAGCTGAGCATCAGAAACCTTCAGGGTTATTGCAACAATTAGAGATGCCAATTTGGAAATGGGAATTGATAACACTGGATTTTGTTACCAAATTACCCAAGACACGAAAAGGTAATGATACAATCCGGGTGATTGTAGACAGATTAATCAAATCTGCTCATTTCTTGCCGATGAAGGAAACTTTCAGTATGGAACAATTAGCCAAGTTATATGTAAATGAAATAGTTTCATTACATGGAATTCCTTTATCTATTATGTCTGATAGAGATAGTCGTTTTACTTCTCATTTTTAGACAAGTTTCCAAAAAGCAATACGAACCAGGTTAAATCTAAGTACAACTTATCATCCTCAAACAAATAGACAAAGCGAGAGGACAATTCAGACAATGGAGGATATGCTTAGAGCCTGTGTAATTGATTGCGGAGGAAATTGTGCCGATCATTTACCATTAATAGAATTTTATTATAATAACAGCTATCACACTAGCATTAATGCTGCACTATTTGAAGCACTTTATGGACGAAAGTTCCGAACTCTGGTCTGTTGGGGAGAAATTGGAGAAAAGCAACTATCTGGACCAGAGATAGTGCAAGAAACAACAGATAAGATTATTCAAGTCAAGGAAAGACTAAAAGCATCACGAGATCGTCAAAAGAGTTATGTTGATAACAGACGAAAACCATTAGAATTTCAAGTTAGAGATAAGGTATTGTTAAAAGTTTCTCCATGGAAAGGAGTGGTCAGATTCGTTAAAAGAGGAAAGCTAAGCCCCAGGTATGTTGGACCTTTTGAGATTATCAAGAGAATAGGACCAGTAGCTTATCAGCTACAACTGCCATAGGAAATGGTAGGAATACATGATGTATTTCATGTATGTAATCTCAAAAAGTGCTTGGCAGACGAATCATTAGTGGTACTTCTTCAGGACATAGAGGTAAATGAGAAACTTAAGTTTGTAGAGAAACCCATTCAGATTGAAGATAGAAAGATCAAGAATCTCAAGCACAAGAGATTAGTTTTGGTCAAAGTGAAATGGGATTCCAAAAGAGGACCAGAATACACTTGGGAGCTCGAGTCAAAAATGAAAAAGAAATATCCACACCTGTTCCAGCAGATCTCGAGGACGAGATTTAAAACAAGGTGGGGATGATATAACAACTCTCGAAAAACAACCCAAAACATTCCTAATATACCCCGAATACACATTAACGGCCCTAAATAACTTTAATATTCACAAAAATCAAATAAAACAAATATTCAAGGTCCCTTGCAGGCAACGACCAAGTCAGCTGGCCGGTTCGCGGGGCGAGACCAAGTTACACCAAGTGACATCCCATGCCGCCACGTGTCCCCCCCCCCTTTGTGTTAGATCTACGGTGTGATTCAACCAAGCTAGGCCCTAGCCTAGTGTCCTCGCGGGCCGCGAAAGGCTGACCCAAGTGGGTCGCGGGGCGCGAGCCGACCCCTAATCAGGCTAAAAAAAGGGGCTGAAGGCCTCAGTTCTCACTGTTTAATTCTTTCTTTCTCTCTCAATATATAGTGCGAATTTTAACGGGGGTTATACCCCTAAAACACGAAGCTTTTTCGTTGTAAGTATTTTAACCCCCGATCACGTATTTGTTACCCTACCCGATTGATCTAGGGCTCCGTAACGCATGTCAAGGCTCTACCTGACTCAGTTCGTTGGAGTTCTGTCTTGTGTTGTATGGCTAATGTGATTTGGGTTAATTTACTAACACGTGTGCATTGTTTATTTTTAATAGATAACAATCAGGAACACCAACAGGAAGCTATAGTTTTATCTAAGTCTACAATGTGAGTCATTCTCTTTTTCTACCAAACTGTTTTACAAAACCTCGAATGTTTTCAATTATATACTTAACAGTGATTGAGTCTATGTATTTTACAATTGCCGCCGGTATGTAGGGTTTTGTATACGCTACTTGTAACCCGTTACTATTGGACAACGAGTTAGCCAAGAAGTAACATGACCACAGTTGTGGAACCGTGGAATGGTGAAAATAACAAATACTAAATGAGTATATTGGTAGATATAAACATTATAATCGCTCTCAATACTGTAAAGTTATAAAAGCTATTTTGATTAAAATGGGATGCACTCGACAGTATTTCTTGCTGACATAATCTTTTTAAAACGCGTTTCAGGTAACTTAATGTGAAGCTAATAGAAGCCAGCTGGAGAGCACTAAAGGCTTAAAGAAATGGCTATAAGGTTGATGGTATAAACAGGTAAAACGTCGCCATATGGAAGAGGCAAACGGACATACTTCTCGTGGCAAGCAATTTCAGCATGGTTCTTACGAAGCCAATCCATGCCTACGATGATGTCGAAACTACCTAGTTGCATGGGTATAAGGTCGATGGTGAAAACGTGCTCGTTAAGAGTGAGAAGACAATCAAGAAGAACAGAAGCGATTAAGATGGATTTGCCATTGGCAACTTCGACGAAAATGAATTAGGTATCTTAGAGCATGTACAACTTAACAAAGATTCAAATTCTAAGGACACAAAGGTTAAGTTGAGGACACTGATGACGAAGGTGAGTTGTGTCACCACATTTGTAGCAGGCTCGTGCTGGATTGGCGTTTTATTGAGCTGGTTGAGCTTGTGGTGCAGGGTTGTTTGTATAATAGGCGGTGTTATGGCCAAATGGTTGCAATTGGTACAGTGAAGACAGTTGACATTGGTAGGATGATGAATGTTGCAAGTAGTACACTTGGGATGAATCCCAGTGTATGGCTTTCGATCGTTTGCAGGCGTGGCATGGTTCGGGTTCATAGTTGGTACAATCGCGTTGCAACTAGGGTTCGATTGCTTTCGTTTCTTCCCCTTGTTGCCACTCGACTGTTGGGTAATTTGATTAGCTGGCATGGATGAGACAGGGTTCACAGCTTGCTTATCGCGAATGCGGTTGTTGTTTAGGGAAGCTGCGAGACGGTAAACGGCTTTGATGTTATCGAGTCTGGCTGCCTCGATGGCATCATGCATTGTAGAGGGTAAACCATTGATGTACTTCCTTATCTTGTGGTCGGTGGTCATAACAAGGTGGGGAACAACGAAACTAAGCTGTTTGAAGCGAGTAGTATAGGCTTGGTTATCGTCGCCAATTTGCTTTAAATCCCAAAATTCTTCTTCCAACTTTTGTTGCTCATGCGTCAGGAAAAATTCTTCCATCATGAGTGTTTTAACTTATTCCCAAAGCAAGGCATAAGCAACTTCGTTAGAACGAAGATTCCTTTCGTTTGTTCACCATTCTAGAGCTCAGGCTTGGAATACCCCAGTCGCACTACGCATTTTGAGCTCTTCGAGACATTCACTATTGATGAACGTGACCTCTATGCTGTTAAACCATTCAAGCATAGCAGTCACCCCATCGTTGCTAGTGAATGGCTTGGGGTTGCAAGACAAAAAGTGCTTGAAGTTAAACGACACAGGCTTGCGTGCTTCAACCTTTGAATCAACAGAGGAGTTTGGAGTACCAGAAGCTTGAATCTCAGTGACGATCTTTGGGACGATACGATCGATTTGATTGGCCATGAATGCCATCATTTTCTTTTGAGAGCTGGCCTTTGACTTCTAGTCGAGTTGGGGAGATGAGAAGACATCTAAGATTCAACAAAGAACGAATAGGTGAGACTTGATCATAATGTTTGTTTGTGAAAAATCGTTTTCATGAAATGAATCACATAGCATATAGTTTTCTCATAGTGTAAAAGCGTTCAAATTATTTCACATAACATAAAATGTTCAAAATGTTTCACATAGCATAATCATGAATTTCACATAGGATAATATTGATAAGGAAAGCATCGTAAATTTAGTTTGTTCGCGAGAGATTATTATTGTTTTTTAATTGCGATAAACGTGTGAATTTGTGTAACGGTTTTGAAATGAACAAAGTATCAAGTATAAAAACACATATAAATTGAGATAACATAAAAGAGCGGCTCATAAAACATTGGATTGTTTCTGGTAGAGAAACGTCGACTATTCAAAAGTGGGTCGAAAGTCCTTTCGAATTAGAGAAAACGTGCATTGGCCTATAGGTAAGATATTCTTGTCGAGAAGCGATTAATGGTATCTTACCCTTCTAGTTACTACACATCTCTAATCGATTGAAACAATCGTGACTTTGGCAAGATTAAAAATTGAGGAATGGGACTTAATCGACAAGGTGCGGGTTTCACCCCTAACTTGACGATTTCGTACCCTATGTGGTTGGTACTTGTCGGGTCAAAATATAATTTCGACACTTTGATGATGGTCCACTAGAGTTTGAAATGGAAATTACCATTAAGATGTGGATTCCACTCCTAACTTAATGGTGAATTTCGTGCCAAAAATAGAATCAATTCGAATGAGAGTCGTTTACCAAATTGGGGGTTTGACGCCTATTTTGGTAAATTCGTCTCGTTTTTGTTACGAGTGTCTTCAAGTATTGAAAAGTGTATTGTGTTAGCCTTAGGAAAGGCATGTAAGTTTAATAGACCAAAGAAGAAGAAATAGTAAGCAAATAAGGTAGAAAGCATGAAGTTTTAAACGACAAATAAGAATCAAGTTCCTAAAACTATAGACTAGGGCAAAGCATTCCTACTTTTCCTAATTCCCTATAGTTATGGTTCTGATACCAATCTGTCACACCCCAACTGATGGTGGAAACATCGGGATGAGATGAACAAATTGCTCAAAACTTCATAACACTATGTGACAATATAAATTAAATTCAAATTTCATTTCAAGACTAAATCGTCATACAAGATTCAAATAAAAAGACAACAGTTGTTTCAAAAAAACATAACATCAAATTGATAGATTAATCTAGGTGTGTATCTAAGTCCACCTAAATTGCATTTCTTCTCAACCGCATCTCATCAATCAACATGCAACATGTATTAAACTATATCAACAAAAAGTTGGCGAGTATACAAGTTTTGTTACATAGCATAATATAGCAAAAATTGTTTAAAGTCTCATATCCAACATGAATCAAAATATGCAAGTTTACTAGCATGCTGAAACGGTGTACTATATGTTTAAACCCAATAATCTAACGCGTTAAAATAGCCTATCCCAATAGAGTAGCGGGAGGTTAACATGTTTAACTTAACAATACCCAAAGTTTCGTGGGCGGTGTGTTAATCCTATAGCGCTATAATTGTTAAGGTAGGCTTGTACAAAGTTAATGAGCATATCGACACAAAAAGTTTACATAGCATACGAGATTAACAAGCATCATATAGTTTCATGTTCAAACGAGGATAGAGTGTGATTAAAATAGTTTCAAGTGTTGTGTTTTTTATAAGATACATGTTGCACCCAAAGTGTTTAAAAGTAAAAATGGGATCGAGTATACTCACGGTTTTGCAAGCTTCTTACTTGATATCCTGCGAGTGTTTTTTGGTAGATTAGATTGGAGCACCTTGTCCTTCTACACGAAGAAACATAGGTGTGTGAGTATGGAGGGTTTAACGGAAGATTAAAGATTCGGAGTTTAAATCATACGAAAATAACATATGGGAAAATAATCGTCTAGCACACATGATACTTGTTCTTGACACTATGAAACTCGGAAGAGTTTAAATGTTTTCATGGGAGAACGCCCATTAGAATCGTGACAAGTTATCAAAGTCTAAGATGATGTAACCTACTATCTTGACAAATGATCACTAGTTTATCATCAAGAGTTTGGTTATTTAAATATATTATATAAGTTATATTAGTATATCATATATCATATAGGTCAATTATGAGGTAGGAGGATAAATCCACCATTTAGGAAACTCTTTGTATCATATAATTCATGCATGAGGTTGGAAGAACAAGTCTTCCATTTAGGTACCTCTTTGTTCACCTCTACACTTGTTGTTATAAACAACAAGGAGGGTCATGAACTTACAAGTAAGAAGGAATAAGAACAACTAATCTAAGGAAAACATCAAGTAGTGTGTGGATTTTCAAGTAGGATAGCCCAAGTTTGTTCTATGATCACACCAACATCAAGCTTTAAGCTTGAACACTACTTGTGGGTAAAACCCTAAACAAAACAGAAAGTTTATGAGGTTTTAACCTCTGATTTTAAGTGTCACAACCTTATTTTTAAGCCCAACAAACCATTCAATTGATTATGAGCATAAGGACATAGGAATGTGCATGAGATAACTCAAGTTTAAGCAAGATTAACAAAGTTTGAATCACAACAGAAAATTTTAGTCCACTTTGGAGCCTTTTGGTGATGTTCCAGGCCTTGTTTTTCCATGGAAAACCTGTGGAATCATCCCTTAGGTTGTTCCAAGTGATTGAGAAAAAGAATCAATGAAAAAGACTAAGAAATAATGAAGTTATGCTCACTTAAGTGCCTTGATATGAATCTGATTATCTTCTGTCGTTGTCTACTGTTTTTAGCTGAATTGGGAGGCTTTTGGGAGTGAATTTATGAGTTTGTAAAGTGGATGAAGTGTGGGAATGGGTTGGCTTTTATAGGGAAGTGTTAGGTAAAGTTTGGTGCACATTTAATGAAGAAAACACAAAAGAATCAAAGGAAATGGCCAATCCCGTAACCAGCTGTGGATTGATCTCGGATTGAAGTGCCTCGCGGCCCGCGAAGCCACAAGGGGAGGCGAGTCGCGGCCCGCCAAGAAGTATGGTCTTCGCACAAGTTTGATAATTTGACATATTTAGCCCTCTAACTTCTATATTTGATTATTTAGTTGTTTTAAGGGCTTTTATGTATAATTAATCAATTTCAAGGGTACAAGATGAACTTTTATCATAAAACTAATATCAAACAAGTATAAACAAGTGTGTTGTTGAGATTTAGCATAGTATTCGATAAATTGAGCATATCAGTTGCGTGTTTGCATGTTTAACGAGTTTAGCATAAATTGTGAATAGAGTATCACGTGTTTAACCAATCCAAATGTATAAACGCGTATAAAAGGTGCATAACATGTATTTTTAACGAAAATATGAATTTCATTATGATCCAAGTCTCGGATTTTACAATGATTACAACGAAATGACGAATACAAGAATATAAGACTTCCAAAAATATAGATACAAGCAACACTTTCTAATTATCGAAAATATGAAAACGCAGGGCGTTACAGTTTCCCCTCCTTTAGGAAATTTCATCCCCAAATTTAGGAAGAAGTAACGAAGAGTTATGGATACTTGGTCTTATATCACTCTCGAGTTCCCAAGTAAATTCAGTGCCACGTTTTCCTTCCCATCGAACCTTAACGATAGGAATTTAACTACGCCTCAGTTTCTTGACACCTCGGTCCATGATTTCGACGGGTTTCTCCACAAAATGTAAAGTGTCGTTGATTTGGAGATCTTCGAGAGGAACTTGAAGTCCTTCTTCAGCTAGACACTTTTTGAGATTCGAGACATGAAACATTGGATGAACTTTGTTGAGTTCTTGAGGTAAATCGAGTCGATAAGCCTCCTTGCCAATCCTCTCGAGTATCTTGAAAGGACCAACATAGCGAGGGGCAAGTTTTTCCTTTTTACCAAAACAAACTACTCTTTTCCAAGGAGATACTTTGAGTAGCACATGATCACCAACGTTAAACTCCAATGGTTTGCGTCTCTTGTCGGCATAGCTCTTTTGTCGACTTCTAGCCTTGACTAGATTGTCACGGATTTGAAGAATCTTATCCGTTGTTTCTTGTATGAGCTCAGGGCCAGTAAATTGTTTATCACCAATCTCACACCAGCTAATAGGAGATCGGCATTTGCGACCATACTGTCACACCCCGATATTTCCACGTATTACCGGTGGGCCCGATAGGGAGTATCGTGACATAGTTGATATCATCATAGACAATTAATCACAGTTTAATGCACAGCGGAAGTCTAAAAGTAATATTACAAACCGAATTTGAAAGTATAATAAAATATTATACAAACGGTCGATAATGGATCCACAGGAGGATGGGCAAAGCGAACATACAATTCAAACACTTGAGGATATGTTGCGAGCTTGTGTTATAGACTTGGGTGGAAGTTGGGATGACCATCTTCCTTTAATTGAGTTTTCATACAATAATAGCTATCATTCAAGTATTCAAGCCGCACCTTTCGAAGCTTTGTATGGAAGAAAGTGCAGAACGCCAGTTTATTGGGCAGAAGTTGGAGAAGCCCAATTGTCAGGACCTGATATAGTCCTGGAGACGACGGACAAGATTGTTCAGATCCGTGATCATCTCAAAGCTGCCAGGGATAGGCAGAAGAGCTACGCAGATATGAGGCGTAAACCTCTGAAATTCGAGGTAGGAGTTAAGGTGCTACTCAAGGTGTCACCCTAGAAGGGGTGATGCATTTTGGCAAAAAGGGCAAGTTGAGCCCAAGATACATAGGACCATTCGAGATCATCGAATGTGTCGGAACTGTAGCTTACAAGCTAAATCTACCTGAAGAGCTCAATGGAATACATAATGTATTCCACATCTGCAATTTGAAGAAATGTCTAGCCGACGAATCGCTAGCAATGTCGCATAAGGACGTGCAGATAGACGAAAGCTTGAAGTTCATTGAAAAACCTTTGTCGATCGAGGATCGACAGGTTAAGAAGCTTCGAAGGAAGCATGTGCCGATCTTCAAGGTAAAATGGGATGCCCGTAGAGGTCCAGAGTATACGTGGGAGGTTGAATCCACGATGAAACAGAAATACCCTCATTTATTTCAGTAAATCTCGAGGTCGAGATTTCTTTTAAGGGGGTGAGGATGTAACACATCGCAAAATCATGTCCAATATAATAAAGACACGTGTCATGAAATTTAAACGTGTAATGAATTGATTTTGAGGGACTAAAGTTGACAAACAAAGAAAGTATGTGTGAAAGGACTAAAAGTGTCAACATGCCAATCATGTGCCTCTGATTGACCTTACACGATGTTCGTATTCCTTGTTGAATATAATATCTCGCGCAAAAAGCCGTTGTGCTTAAAAATTTAAAATTTACGATGCTCGGGGGTTAAACGTGTCAACATGTTAAATGTTACCTCTGAGTGACCTTTTAACGATTCCGAAGCATTTTAATAATTTTATTTTACACTCACGGATGTGAGATATGGATTCATGGAGTTTCGATGCATCTCGGGTGATCTCGTAACTAACCGGAAGCTTAACGATGTTTATTTTTGACCCAAGACTCTTAAAAGTTAACTTTGGGGGTCAATAGTGCAATAAAAGAAAGTTATTTAAACTTAAATTGGACCAGGGACTGAAATTGCAAAGCTGGGAAACATTTTTACCGAATTAACAAGTCCTCACGGGCCGCGTAGACTCCCTCTAAGGTCTACGTGGGCCGCGACTGAGTCACCAGCGACAGAAAATGCACAGCTGCATGTTGCAGCCTGTTCCATCGCCATTACATGCTTGTTTTTGATGCCAGGGACTATGCAACTGGTTTTTACTGCCCTAGGGACACTTGTGAACATCTGGTGACCTCCTAGGAATAGCTGCAATGATCTTAAGACATCCAAATTTCCTATATAAGGGCCTTGGTATTCATTTGTTCATCAACACTTAGAATTTTCACTCTCAAACTCACTCTCTGAAGCCTCCTGGTGTTCAAGGAAGCTTTCAATAGTTGAATTTTCGTACAAAGGACTATTGTAAGTGTTCTTAGCCTCTATAGTTAAGTTTTCATTAGTGTAATGACCGAAAGTCAAAGATAACGTAATTACGCTTTGACTTTGTGATTAATCACTAAAGGTCCATCCATTATTCGAATTGAAAGTGGCTATGTGTTGGTAATTATGTAGGTGTTAAACCCTTAAAAGGGCACCACCTAATTATCACTTTTACTTGGTTAATTGTCGGGTCAAACTATTTAACAGAAAAGTCAAACGGGTCAGTTTTTACAAAATAACACATAACTGATAATGTAGAAGTTATAAAATACATTTTATCACTTAAACAACTTGGTAAATAATATAAGAACATGTTTAGGCATGTTCAACCCGACAATTCTGAGTATTAGGCTCGGTTCACAACCGAAAGTCGCAAAAGTAGACTTTTGCTTTGACTTTCAGTTCTGATCCAATTTAGTTTAGTTTAGATATGCCTTAGGGTTCCTTTGGGACCACATTACATGTTAGTATAACCCTCTAAGATTATACTATATGGTTCCATAGAAATCTGAATCATTGCATGTTCCCGTAAATGCTTAAAAATGGACCATTATGCCCTTTTTATATAAAAAACAAGATTTTTGAAAATGTGAGAGGACAAAAATCTTTATTACTGATTTATAAGCATGTCCTAAAAAAATGACACCAGTTTATGGTCCCAAATTAAAGTTATGCAAGATATCATAAAAATGAAACTTTTTATTAATTAAATGGCATTTTTAGCATAAATCATATTTAAACCCAATTTTTGGCACCAAACTTGCTACCCACTGTTATGAAATAATATTTAGGGATTTTTGGAAATTTTTTTCAAATTTTATACTGACCATAACATAGGGTTCTAGTGTAAATTCGGTATTGACGATAATGCCCTTTTGGTTAATAAAATGAGTTTTACATATCATTTTGATACCGAACCTTTTCCTACTGACTTCGTTTGTTAAATAAAATATTTTAAGCTTTAGAAACTGATCAAAACTTCAAAATTTTATAAACATTTTAAATATCGTCAAATACCGACTTTTACGCTTATTAAGCGCATAGTATGGTTTAAAATCATATTTAACGCCTAAGACTTGTTAACTACTGATTTTATAAATACATTTTTATACTTTAACAGTAAGTATAAGTCTTGAACTCAGATTTCCAAATTTGACCTTAAAAGCTTATGTGAAATGACCAAAATGCCCCTATGGTGCATAGTTTGGCCATAAATGATTAAACACACATATATATGATATCTTGCTCATATAACAACATAAAATAAATATTTTTACAGAATTTTTGAGACCAGAACCTCATTTTATGTTTAAACCTCTTTTATAAACTTTAAAATGACCAAAATACCCTTTCGGGGCTTAATTTGGTTTTAAATTCGTTTTGGGCATAATGGAAGATATCCTAATGATATCACAACATATTTTAAGCATAGTAACTCATGGAACTTGTACATGACTCATTCAGTTACCCATTATGCATATACGCGTTCGGTGAGGTTTATGTAACTAGTTTGCATAAATTAGCCGAAACGGGTCAAACCTTATCATTTTTACTTCAAAGTCCAGAATGTGTTTAGTTTACCCATTATATACAAGTCTTCATACTTATCGGGTCTAAATCACATTCCAATCCGGTCACCGCTTAATCTTGCGTTTTGTACCGTAAACTTTCCTTTAAAACTAACCGGTCAAAGTTATAACTTAAATAAGACCCGTTAGGAATCTAATAGGTTATTAAAACCTTCGTTCCAGATTAGGAGCCTAGTAAAAGCTCCCTGCACTTGTTGATTAGTATATACGGCTGAGTTTTAATTTACATTTTAGCTCAGGTAAATACTTTTCACTTATTTTCTCTATACGGGCTTGGGATACGGTAAATTATTACCGCTTGGTCGGGTATTGAATATTTAATCGATTAGTGGTTAAATCATTGAGATAACCTGTTTTAATCTGTTTTGTTTGATCAAAGCATTTGGGGGTTAATATGACCGTGTCCTGGATATCCTCGGCTCATTCATTTGAAATGGCCACGACTTAAGCACGGGGTGTAGGCATACACCAGACAGTTGCGTATGTAAAATGGTATCTCACTTATGAGGAAACTTCTTGTGGGCTTATACTAGTGGTGTGTCTATTAATCTTAACCCGGTACTTCTAACCCGGGCATCCGAACGTACGACAAACATATAAATTTGTATACTAGATTATTTTAAATAATTGTCCCAAGTTATAAAAGAATATTTGTGCCTTGTGCATTTAAATAAATTTTCTTAAATGTTTTCAAAAGAGTCAGTTAATTGTATTTACCAGTGTAAACTGACGTATGTTTCAAAAAGATTAAGTGTAGGTACTATACGAAATGGGCTGGAAGCTCCTGAGTATTAGTTAAAGAGTCTTGCAAACTCTTAATACTTCAAGTCTGTTGAACAATGTTTTCTTATGTTTTAGATCCGCCTGTGGATCCATTATCGACCGTTTGAATAATATTTTATTATACTTTCAAATTCGGTTTGTAATATCACTTTTAGACTTTCGCTGTGCATTAAACTGTGATTAATTGTCTATGATGATATCAACTACGTCACGATACTCCCCACCGGGCCCACCGGTAATACGTGGAAATATCGGGGTGTGACACATACAATGCCTTAAAAGGAGCCATTTGAATACGGGAGTGGTAGCTTGTTGTACAAGAACTCGATCAATGGTAAATGCACATCCAAACTACCATCAAAGTCGATGACACAAGATCGGAGCATGCCCTCTAGGGTTTGGATAGTACCTTCCGTCTGTCCATCCGTTTGAGGATGAAAGGCTGTACTAAGATTCAAGTGAGAACCCATAGCGGATTGGAAAGTTTCCCAAAGACGCGAAGTGAAACGACCATCACGATCAGAAATGATGTTAAGAGGAATACCATGACGGCATATGATTTCGTCAGTGTAGAGTCGAGCAAGTCGTTCAACCTTGAAATCTTCACGAATAGGAAGGAAATGAGCGGATTTGGTCAGACGATCGATAATCACCCAAATACTATCATGACCAGACGGTGTGCGAGCAAGTTTGGTTATGAAGTCCATAGCAATGCTATCCCATTTCTAAATGGGGATTTCAGGTTGTTCGAGTAGACCAAAAGGTCGTTGATGCTCGGCTTTGTATTTCAAGCAGTTGAGGCATTTAGAAACATACGTGGCAATGTCTCTCCTCATACTAGGCCACCAATAGGATGTACGTAGATTATGGTACATCTTGTCAGCACCAGGATGAATCGATTACATGGATTTGTGTGCCTCGTTCATGATAAGCTCACAAAGATTGTCGCGATCTGGCACCCAGATGCGATCGAGATAGTATTGAAGTCCATCAGACTTGGTCACAAGTTGGTCGATAGTAGCACCACGAATTTCGACAATTAGACTACCTTCGTTGGCTGACGAATACTGAGCTTCACGAATGCAAGTGTGAAGGTCGCTAGTAACATGAAAACAATGAATGCTACTAACATGAGTCTTACGACCAAGTGCATCGGCCATGACATTCGCCTTACCAGGATGGTAGCGAATCTCGCAGTCGTAGTCGTTAAGTAATTCCACCCAACGTCGCTGAAGCATATTAAGCTCTTTTTGGTTAAAGATATGTTATAGGCTCTTATGGTCAGTGAAAACCACACACTTCGTACCATATAGTTTGTGTCACCAAATCTTTAACGCAAAAACAACTACGCCAAGCTCGAGATCATGGGTAGTATAGTTTTTCTCATGTATCTTGAGTTGACGAGAGGCATAAGCGATGACCTTGTCTCGTTGCATGAGAACGCAACCAAGACCACGGTTCGAGGCATCGCAATACACCACGAAATCATCATTCCCATCGGGAAGAGCAGGAATGGGAGTGTTATAAAGCAAATTCTTGAGAGTTTGAAAAGATTCCTCTTGGTCAGGACCCCAAGCAAAAGGTTTCTCTTTTTAAGTCAACGAAATGAGAGGAACGGCGATCTTTGAGAAGTTCAAGATGAATCGGCGGTAATACCCTGCCAATCCTAAGAAAGAACGGATTTAAGAAGGAGTTTTAGGCGCAATCCAATTCTTCACAGCTTCGATTTTGGAAGGATCAACATGGATTCCTTTTTCACTAACAACGTGTCCAAGGAATTGGACTTCCTTGATCCAAAACTCGCACTTAGAAAACTTTGCGTATAAGCGTTCGACATGTAAGAGCTCGAGTATGAGGCGTAGATGACGTTCATAATCAGCTTGAGATTTAGAAAAAATGAGGATATCATTGATAAAGATGATCACGAAACGATCCAAGTAAGGCTTACAAACACGATTCATAAGATCCATGAACACAGCTGGTGCATTGGTAAACCAAAAGGCATAACCACGAATGTCCATAGCCAGTGCGAAATGTGGTTTTGGGAATGTCCTCTTTGAGAACACGAAGCTGGTGATAACCAGATTGAAGATCGATCTTGGAGAAGCAAGTAGCGCCTTGAAGTTGGTCAAAGAGATCATCAATGCGCGAAAGAGGATAACGATTCTTGATGTTGAGTTTGTTAAGCTCATGATAGTCGATGCACATGCGGAACGAGCCATCCTTCTTTTTGACGAACAACACAGGAGCACCCCAAGGTGAGGTACTTGGACGAATGAAGCCCTTATTGAGGAGTTCTTGAAGTTGCATAGATAACTCTTGCATCTCAGAAGGGGCAAGACGATAAGAAGCTTTTGCAACAGGAGTCGATCCAGGTACGAGGTCAGTACAAAAGTCAACAGATCGAGGTGGAGGAGGACCATGCGAATCTTTAGGAAAGACGTCAGGGAAGTCGCGCACCACTGGAACATCACTTACGCTTTTTCCCTTGCCCTTTTCTTCCACAACGTGGGCTAAAAAGGAAAAATATTACTTGCGTAAATATCTATTCGCTTGTGTGTAGGACATCAACTTCAGTCCTTTCGAAGGTCGGTCTCCATAAACATGTAAAATGTCGCCAGATGGAAGAGGCAAACGAACGTACTTCTCGTGGCAAGCAATTTCAGTATGGTTCTTATGAAGCCAATCCATGCCTATGATGATGTCGAAACTACCCAGTTGCATGGGTATAAGTTCGATGGTGAAAACGTGCTCGTTAAGAGTGAGAAGATAATCAAGAAGAACGGAATCGACTAAGATGGATTTGCCATTGGCAACTTCGACGGAAAATGACTTAGGTAGCTTAGAGCGTGTACAACTTAACAAAGATTCAAATTCTAAGGACACAAAGCTTTTGTCCGCACTAGTATCAAATGGTATTGAAGCATAAAGGTTATTAACAAGGAACGTACCATTAACGACGTCATTGTCGTTGCGCGCCTGATTCGCGTTTAGGTTGGAAGCTCGCCCTCGAGGTGGTTGTAGTTCCTTGTTAAGTTGGGGACACTGAGGATGTAGGTGGGTTGTGTCACCACATTTGTAGCATGCTCGTGCTGATTTGGCATTTTGTTGAGCTGGTTGAGCTTGTGGTGCAGGGTTGTTTTTACAATAGGCGGTGTTATGGCCAAAACGGTTGCAATTGGTACAGTGACGACAGTTGACATTGGTAGGAAGATGAAAGTTGCAAGTAGTACACCAGTGTATGGCTTTCGATCGTTTGCAGGCGTAGCAGGGTTCGGGTTCATAGTTGGTACAATCACGTTGCAACCAGGGTTCGATTGCTTTCGCTTCTTCCCCTTGTTTCCACTCGACTGTTGGGTAATTTGATTAGCTGGCTTGGATGAGACAGGGTTCGCAGCTTGCTTATCGCGAATGCGGTTGTTGTTAGGGAAGCTGCGAGACGGTAAACGGCTTTGATGTTATCGAGTCTGGCTGCCTCGATGGCATCATGCATTGTAGAGGGTAAACCATTGATGTACATCCTTATCTTGTGGTCGGTGGTCATAACAAGGTGGGGAACAACGAAACTAAGTTGTTTGAAGCGAGTAGTATAGGCTAGGTTATCGTCGCCAATTTTCTTTAAAGCCTAAAATTCTTCTTCCAACTTTTGTTGCTCATGCGGCGGGCAAAATTCTTCCATTATGAGTGTTTTAACTTATTCCCAAGGCAAGGCATAAGAAACTTCGTTAGAAAAAAGATTCCTTTTGTTTGTCCACCATTCTAAAGCTCGGTCTTGGAATACCCCAGTCGCACTACGCGTTTTGAGCTCTTCGGGACATTCACTGTTGATGAATGTGACCTCTATGCTGTCAAACCATTCAAGCATAGCAGTCACCCCATCGTTGCCAGTGAATGGCTTAGGGTTGCAAGACGAAAAGTGCTTGAAGTTAAACGACACAGGCTTGCATGCTTCAACCTTTGAATTGACGGGGGAGTTTGGAGTACCAGAAGCTTGAATCTCAGTGACGATCTTTGGGACGATACGAGCGATTTGATTGGCCATGAATGCCATCATTTTCTTTTGAAAGCTGGCCTTTGACTTCTTAGTCGAGTTGGAGAGATGAGAAGACATCTAAGATTAAAAAAGAACGAATAGGTGAGACTTGATCATAAGGTTTGTTTGAGAAAAATCGTTTTCATGAAATGAATCACATAGCATATAGTTTTCACATAGTGTAAAAGCATTCAAATAATGTCACATAACATAAAATGTTCAAAACGTTTCACATATAGCATAATCATGAATTTCACATAGCATAACATTGATAAGGAAAGCATCGTAAATTTAATTTGTTCGCGAGAGATTATTACTGTTTTTTATTGCGATAAACGTGCGAATTTGTGTAACGGTTTTGAAATGAACGAAGTATCAAGTATAAAATCACATATAAATTGAGATAACATAAAAGAGAGGCTCAAAAAACATTGGATTGTTTCGGGTAGAGAAACGTCGACTATTCCAAAGTGGGTCAAAAGGCCTTTCGAATTAGAGAAAACGTGATTTGGTCTATAGATAAGATACTCTCATCGAGAAGCGATTAACGGTATCTTACCCTTCCAGTTACTACACGTCTCTAATCGATTGAAACAATCGTGACTTTGGCGAGATTGAAAATCGAGGAATGGGACTTAATCGACAAGGTGCGGGTTTCACCCCTAACTTGACGATTTCGTACCCTATGTGGTTGGTACTTGTCGGGTCAAAATATAATTTCGACACTTTGACGAGGGTCCACTAGAGTTTGAAATGGAAATTACCATTAAGATGTGGATTCCACTCCTAACTTAATGGTGAATTTCGTGCCAAAAATAGAATCGGTCGGAATGAGAGTCGTTTACCAAATTGTGGGTTTCACGCCTATTTTTATAAATTCGTCTCGTTTTTGTTACTAGTGTCTTCAAGTCTTCAAAAGTGTATTGCGTTAGCCTTAGGAAAGGCATGTAAGTTTAATAGACCAAAGAAGAAGAAATAAGAAGTAAATAAGGTAGAAAGCATGAAGTTTTTAAACGACAAATAAGAATCAAGTTCCTAAAACTATAGACTAGGGCAAAGCATTCCTACTTTTCCTAATTCCCTATAGTTATGGCTCTGATACCAATCTGTCACACCCCAACCGATGGCGGAAACATCGGGATGAGATGAACAAATTACTTAAAACTTCATAACACTATGCGACAATATAAATTAAATTCAAATTTCATTTCAAGACTAAATCGTCATACAAGATTCAAATAAAAAGACAACAATTGTTTCAAACCAAACATAACATCAAATTATTAAATTAATCTAGGTGTGTATCTAAGTCCACCTAAATTGCATTTCCTCTCAACCTCATCTCATCAATCAACCTACAACATGTATTAAAATATATCAACAAAAAGTTGGCGAGTACACAAGTTTTATTACATAGCATAATATAGCATAAAATTGTTTAAAGTCTCATTTCCAATATGAATCAAAATATGCAAGTTTACTAGCATGCTGAAACAGTGTACTATATGTTCAAACCCAAGAATCCAACGCATTAAAATAGCCTATCCCAATAGAATAGCGGGAGGTTAACATGTTTAACTTAACAATACCCCAAGTTTCGTGGGCGGTTCGTTAATCCTATAGTGCTATAATTGTTAAGGTAGGCTTGTACAAAATTAATGAGCATATCGACACGAAAAGTTTACATAGCATACGAGATTAACAAGCATCATATAGTTTCATCTTCAAACGAGGATAAAGTGTGATTAAAATAGTTTCAAGTGTTGTGTTGTGTTTTGTATAAGATACATGTTGCACCCAAAGTGTTTAAAAGTAAAAATGGGATCGAGTATACTCATGGTTTTGCAAGCTTCCTACTTAATATCCCGCGAGTGTTCGTTGGTAGATTAGATTGGAGCACCATGTCCTTCTACACGAAGAAACATAGGTGTGTGAGTATGCAGTGTTTAACGGAAGATTAAAGATTCGGAGTTTAAATCATACGAAAATAACATATGGGAAAATAATCATCTAGCACACATGATACTTGTTCTTGACACTATGAAACTCAGAAGAGTTTAAATGTTTTCATGGGACAACGCCCATTAGAATAGTGACAAGTTATCAAAGTCTAAGATGATGTAACCTACTATCTTGACAAATGACCACTAATTTATCATCAAGAGTTTGGTTATTTGAATATATTATATAAGTTATATTAGTATATCATTGAATAAAGAGTGATCAGAATTGACCGGAGTCAATCAGATCAAGGGTTTAGTCTCTGCATAAAGGGGTTAATCATCTCGTTGATTCATGGGTTTGGATGATTTCCTTCTCCGGTGATCACTACAAAACAGAAAGTCGTTAGACTCGACACGGGGAGAATGGGGGTTCTCTCCGTATCCACCCTCCAGTGTGAGAATAAGTATAGTGATCTCGAGGAAGAAGATAAAGTAGTAAAAGTGAGAGTAAAGTGGAAGTAGCTTGTGAGATCATACCTGCAGTGCCTTATTTATAGCCGGTTTTTGGCGGGAAACTGGTGTGACGGAGATAGAAACGGAAAGTGCTTTTCCGTTGGTGGTTATTCCCCTTTTCGTCCACTACTAACGTCACATCTATGCACACGGATTGCGAGTGATCAACGGTTGGGGAGATGCCACGTAGAAAGGGGTTTGTGTAGATTATCCTTCAAGTGAGTGGCATCATCGTGATCTGGATGAGCATCCCTGATTGTGCCATGTCACAGTCAGTTGTAACTGAATAGCTATGCACGATGAGTATCTAAGGCTTTCAAGAAGGTCTGCAGCTGTAACCCATGGTGTTTTTGCCATGTGTCCATTCTGTTACAACAGAAAGATTCCTTTTATCCAAATTTTGTCTTCAGGCACGCGGAGATGTGGATGTTTTACTTTTTTAAGCTTAATTGTGCCCTTGCGTGAGCCCGCGCAAGGGTGTTAGTAGAATATTCCTTTCTTTTCCTCCGGCGCATACTTATCGAAGACTATTCTTCTTCCATCTCTTGTTGAGAACCTTTGCGCAGCCGCGCAAGGTTTCATTTGAGATGTGCTTTGAGATGAATTTAGGGTATGGTCTTATATGCCTGCGCAGGGTTTTTGGGACCATACCCCTTCAAGTTCCCCCAGTCTAGTGTTGCTTCTATGCAAGTAGGTGGAGCACTGGACTATAGAAGATGAAGTGTGCGCTTTTTGTTTTAAGAAGTAGGAAATTTGTTTGGCGCGAAGTATGAAGAATCTTCTTGTGGAAGATATTTTCTTGTTTCTTCAAGTTAAGGCTTCCATGATTTCAAATTTTGAAAATTTTGGCTCATGGCAGGTAGCAGGTAAAAGGTACTGTCCTGATCGTTGACACATGACGGTTCGTTGACACTTGTCAGTCATTCATTAAATGTGTGTCGTCAAACGTTGTTTACAAGCGCGCGTAAGGTTACTTTTTGTTCCTACTCACCCTTGGTGCCTTGGTAACCGTGTTTTCCTAAAAAAGGGGACGGTGGTTTCGAGGACATTTATGGCGATCCCTATATAAACCCTTGGGTGGCTTTTCTTTTTTCATCACTTCTTGAGTTCTTTCGTCTTCTCCGATTTACCTTTTTAAGGAAAAAACCTGCAACTTGTCTTTTGCTCTTTATGTCTACCAGAGATCATCCCGACGACTCTTCAGAAGAAATGTCTGCCTCATTATGGTCAAAGGAGATTTTTGATGGTCTTGTGAAGAATTTTAAGTTTCCCGACAGTTGGGGTGTTATGTACCCAGAAGAAGGGCAAACGGGATCCCATGCTCCGGCCGGCTATATAACCTTATTCTGGGATTACTTCTCTGAAGGTAATTTCCAGTTGTCGGCGACGAGGTATCTTCTTGATGTTCTTGATTTTTATAAATTCCATATTTCTCAACTGAACCCCATGGGGATGGTGCGTATTCTTCATTTTGAGTTTGTTTTCCGGTCAATGCATATTGAACCTACCGTTGATCGCTTCCGAGTTTTTTACCAACTGCATTGTGCTCAAGGCTTTTATTCCTTTGTAGGTCCCGTGAGCCGTATGGATCGTAACAGAATCGTCGATCCAACCTAGAGTGCAGAATCCTCTAGATCAGATTTAACAGAAAACGTGTAGAAAAACCGAAATCACTTTTAAACCCGATCTTTATTGATTATCTTCCAACGATTACAATCAATCAAGATCCTAATTCGTCCAAGCCTTTGTCTTTCACGAATTCTCTCCAAGAGTGATTAGATGATTAACCTAAACCCTAATGCTAAGCTTTGTTTATATAGGGCAAAGCTTTGCACATGGGCTAGGTCTTGGGCTAGGCCCATTTCGCCTACCATCCCCCTATGTGGGTTTGGTTTGGCCCAATCACTCTTAATTAACTATTACAAAGCTAAACCCGCTAATCGTTTATCGTTTTACTAATTACAAGATATCCAAAGACCAAATCTAAGCTGTTGTCACAAATATGCACCAACATCCTTTGCCCAACATTCATCGGCCAAGAAGATCTTGCTGACCCCCCCCCCCCCCCCAAATCTTTTCATGACTGGAAACCCAAGTTTTTCTTTATCAAGGCTGGAGTGATTCCAATGAAGATAACCTTTAGGGGTGCAGAAGATATTGAGGTGGAAAATATGAAGACACCGGAGTCGGAGATTTGGTATTAGGACCTGAAGGATATTCCTTCTATTGAACTTCCTGAGAGGGCCCTGGTTGCTGCTGGTATGAATCTTCACTGGAAGATGGACCGCGAAGACAAGACGGTGTACATGGAGGGTGACACAAGTAAGACTTGAGATCTTCCTATTTTTTTCGTTTTTGTGGATAATGTGAACTTGTCATTATTTTTCCAGTTGTTTCTTTGTATGTTGTTGAATACAAGAGGGAGAAAGGAAGAATGACAACCATCTCGCAGAGTGCTGATGAAGAACTTTAGTATCATCAGATAATAAAGAATTTTGCGCTTCCAAGGGATGAGGATCTAACGGCGCAACCTTCTACTGGTGCTGGTAAGTTTGTTTCAGATTTGTGAACAATATTGCAATATTACTCTTTGCTGTTTTGGCACGTTGGGTGATATTGAAATATTTCTCTTAAATAGGCGAGTGGATTAATTTGGGCATAGGCCCTGAGAAGAAAAAGAAACGTGTGCCTATTGCTGCTGTTGCGCTTAAGAAGGCTGATGCACCAAAGGCAAAAGTTATTAAAGAAGAGAAGAAAGGTACGCCCATTTTCCCAAAACCCCGGTGTGATTACGTAGTGGTGTCTGATACGTTAGAGTGTCTTGCGCCTGTAGTCGTTAGGAAACCCAAGCCAGAGCCCCGAGATACTGCGGATATCCCTTCTTCAAATCCTGATGAACCTATTGATCTAGATTCAATCCCCGAGCCGTTGGTGAGGACCAAGGCGGTGAAGAGGAAACAAGTGGAGGTGGAGGCTGCGGCACAGCCTGCGAAGAAGATGCAAAGAAGGAAAATTAGCAAGAAAGGTAATCCGGATGCTTTCGTTGAAAAGTTCTCTCCAGGTGAATGTCGTCTTTAACTGTTGTTTTCTCATATTTTATGTTAATATGACTTTCTTTTTGCAAAATAGCCTAGTCCTTCTGTTCGCGCGGAGTCGTTGTCTGTTTTTAATGATGATCTCCCGCCTTCGCCACCTCGCGCATCTATTAAAGAACAGTTGGAAGGAACCAAGGCAGCTGAAGCGGAGGTAGAGAAGGCTGTTGAAGTGAAAAAATCTGAAGTTGAAGTTGAGAAGCCTGTCGAAGTTGAGTTGGAGGCGGAGAAGGTTGTGGAAACGGAGGCTGTGGACGTTGGTGCTACCAAGCCCAAGTCCCCTGAGGTTTCGGTACATGAGCCGGAAAAGGAAAATCTATTGAGGACCCTGTGATAACCGTTCCTTTCTCCGTACCTACTCCTGTTCCACCCAAAGATAATGCTGATCAGGGCTTCATTTATCATGATGAAGAAGATTCTCCTATCCGCCTGGAGGAAACTCCGGGGGATTTCTATTACAGGTCTTATTCAGAGAGGAGGGCTTCTGAGATTCATACACCGGTTTGGAAGCTTAAACAAGGCGACACCTTTTCTGACTAGCAGATTTACCGAGATTGGTTGCAAGGTGTGTTTCCTCCTGCTGAAGTTAAATTCCAAGAGGAGTGCTCTCATGATCAAACCTATCATGCTTATCTTGAAGAAACTGCCAGCTCCACTTCCACCACCCACCGAATAGTGCGCGAATGGCGCAACATGCAAAAAGAATGGGCTGCCTTTGAAGCTTCTAAGAAGGAGGCTAGTGAAGAGAAGGCAGAGGTTGCCATGTTGAGGGCTAAATTGGAGGCTGATCAAGCCAAATTTGAGAATGAGCAGAAGACAGAAGAGTGGTCTGCTGCGGGTTGGAAAAGAAAAGCTGAATCTGAAGCTGCGCTTCTCTCAGATGAGCGAAAGAATTGGAGAGAAATTTGTGAAAAAAGATAATAATGAAAAAATGGATCTTCGGAATAGTATCAACAATCTTAAGGCGGAGATTGAGAAGCTGAAAAAAGAGAAGACAGAGGCCGAGGCGGCCCGCGATGAAGCCCGTTCTCATCGAGAGAGAAGCGAGCAAAAAGAGGTACAAACCTACGCGACTCTTGCCCTTAGAAATAAGGAGATAGAAGAACTCACTTCTTTGTTATCTGATCAGGAACAAATCAAAGCGGAGCTTAAGTCTTCTAAGAAAGACTTGCAGCTTGAGAGGGTCGAAAAAGCTGAGACCTCCCGCCGTCTGGCCGAAACCGAGGAGAAGTTAGAAAATTCTGAAACTGCTCGAGTGATGGCGGAGAGTCTGGTTGACCCGCTGAAGGATGATATGCTCTGGATGAAGCACCATGGGATTATAAATGTAAGTGTGCCAACTCCTTGTAATGTATCTTGATATATTTGCACATCTCCTGATTTATTGCATCGCGTAGGTTGCAAATTCTGTGTTGAATTCTGTAGACTTGGATCAAACTCTTGCGCATTTAATGGTTACCGTGCGTAATGACGGTTATGCATAAGGCTATGCTGAAGGTGCTCATCATGTTACTAATGCGCTGAAGGTTGATTGGGACACAAGTAAGTCTGCTACTTATGGGGTTGATACTGGTGCTGAGCATGCGGCGGTGAAAGAAGAATACAACAATCTGCATCTCCCTGTGATGGATCTAGTAACCGCTGCTCTTCAGTCTGACAACTTCGTAGCGCAACTGAATGAGGTGTTTCCAGATGAAGCGGATGATGATGAAGACCTATAATAGGTTTTCTTTGTACTTTGTGTGGTTGTTGAACACTTAGTTGAATAGGTTTGGGATGTAGATCCCGTTTATAATGGTGTTATTACGCTGTTGCGCAAGTAACTTTTGTTTATGTGCTGCCGCACATGTATATTTCTTGTTAATGGGCTGTTGCGTAAGTAACTTTCTATAAATGGTATGTTTTTAGTTACAATATTTGCATGGGTACAATTACTTTGTTTAGGTAAGACAAATTAAGATGGTATAAAGCTCATGTGTGAACGTATGGATGGACTTTGCGCGGTACCTATGACCGCTGACCATTCATGAGACTTATGTTATGTTACCATAGTGTTTTTGCGCTTACCAAAAGAAATTGCCTGCATTTGTAATAAAACATAGTAATGTAACGAACTTTGTATTGATTCAGATAGGGTGCAGAGGCCATGTATTACAAAGTTGTTAGGATAAATAATGAGACTTAAGTTACTGCACACGTAAATAGTCCTTGTACCATAAGTTGACAAGTTGAGGAACCCGCCAAATATGAAGGAACTATGCGCGTTGAACTACCGTGGACCCTTAGGCTTGTTTAGCTTTTTTGTTACTTGGCCCCTCGTATCCACACATGATCTGCTTGATTTCTTTGCGCACGTTTTGAACTAGATGGGTAAGCTCTCCACTTTTGAGTGCTTTTTCTATTTCCGTGCGGAGACTGATGCAGTTGTTTGTGGTGTGGCCATTGTCTTTGTGGTACTCGCAGTAGAGGTTCGGATCTTGTCCTCTTTTGTTTTTCATTGGCGGTGGTTTTTTAAACTGGTAATCTTCGGTGCTAAGCACTTCCGCCGGTGTCTTGGTAAGAGGCGTCCCCTGCCTTTCACGGTTTTCTTGTTTTGCTTCCTTTTGCGTTGTGATCTTGTTGATTGTCGTGCGGGCATCGTCTGAAGAGTATGCGCCTGAAGTTGAGTCTTTCCAGTTTTTCTTGAATTTCCTAGCACTGTTTCCGCTCATGTCTTGAGGGAGGTTTTGGGGCAGTGGTGGTCTGTTGGAACTTAAATTGCGCTCTATTTGAGTGTATACTTTGGCAGCTGCCATCAACTTCTCCCAGCTTTTTGGCAAACCTTCAGTCCCTGACAATACTTTGATCATATCGTCGCACCTCACCGCGTATTTAAACTGCGGGGGGATTAAGTGCTCGTGCACATCACCGATTTCCAACACTTCTTTGTTGTAGCTTGTGATGAAATCTTCCAAACTTTCATCGTCCTTCCGCCATATGTTCAGAACATCCGCGGAGTCTCGAATAGATCTACGCTGCTGACTGAAATGAATCAGAAAATTTTCCTTCAGATCAACCCAGGATGTTAACTTACCCACTGGTTGATTGTCAAACCACAGACGTGTGTCGCCTGTTAGGGTTTGGACAAACAAGTGGCACCACATAGGTAGTGTCCATCCTCCAACTAATCCTGCACTAGTGAATACGCACAGGTGATCATCAGGATCTGATAATCCATTGAAATTGGGGTATCGCAGAGCTTAGGTATCACAGAAGAAGAGGCAGATGAGGATTATCGGTTGCGACAGGGAATAAAATTGGGGTTTTGTTGGCCGCTAAGTGTTCAATCGAAGATAAGGAAGTTGTCTGCTGTTAGATGATTGTAGATTGTTCTTCAAAGAGAGTGAGATATGAGTATGTGAGAGGATGTTGATTATTGCTACTGTTGTTTCAGTAGAGATGCGTATCGCAGAAAGAGAAGAAGTGTTGTTAGCGGCTGTTACTTTGTATCCCTTAAATTAAAATTAGGGATTGACATAAGTGGGCCTCTAGTGAAAGACATTATAAAGAACCGAATGCTGTTTTAAATTCACTAGCAGACTATAAGTCTTGGGCATCTTTGAAAGACGTTAACTAATTCAAATTGGGCCACAAGATTAGTATATGGGTCAAGAATTTTAAGTATTGGGTACGAGTTCGGGAGCGCGCCAGATCGTATCGTGGGCTTTAAACTTGGGCTCACTAAATATTGAGGTTTATTTGTCTATCATTTTTCGTGAAAGTGGGCTTGGCCGAAATACATATTTTGTGGATCAGTATTTTTTTTTGTGGTCTTGTATTTTTTTTGTGGTCTTGTATTTTATCTGGCAATGTCGAATTCAAATCCTTTCGATCCAAGTGCCTATCTACCACCACCCAAACCGACACAACCCCCTGGTCCTCCCACAGATCCTTATGGAAGACCATTCGATCCGAACGCCTATCTTCCTTTTCCACAAGCTGTTCCACAACAAACCCAACAACAAGCTCCTCAACCCATATTCACTACAAGTGACTACTTCCGTATTAAATCAACGGCTACTCCACTTCAACCTCTATTTGTGACACCTCAAGCTCAACCTCAAAAAGGCAACCAAAATCCTTTCAGAAATCAAACAAGTACATCCACGTCCAACTCAAATCAAACTGATGAAAGGTGTGACTGGTCTGTACAATGTGGAGGTGGAGATCAAGGAGGAACTGCGTTTTATGCTGAAATTGTCAAAAATGTCAATGATGGTAAATCTTCAGGAAATGATAACAGTTCAGGATATAGTGGCAGTACTGATGAAGATGGCTCAGGTGTGAGTGATTACAGTTCAGAATCAGATATGAAGGAAGGAGTGGATTCTGAAGATGATAGTTTGTCGAATGATGCTAAGGAGAAATCTGACTTGATCAACAAAGCTGCTGCTGCTTCAAAAGAAATGGAGAAGTTCCTATCTGAAGATGGATCTTTCTCTTGCCAGACTGACATTCCGAATAATGTCACAACTTCTACAAGTCAGGTAAAATCCGAAACTCCTAGCATATGTAGTGATTGTGCTGATTTGAAACATGAATGTGCTAATGCTAAACATGCTTTTGAAGAATTAAAACATGAATGTGCTAATCTTAAACATGAATCTGAAACAGTTCATGGTCACAATCAAAGTTTAGTTGTTGAACTGTCAAAGTGCAAAGAGGCAAACATGGCCTTAGCTCGCAACAAAAAAGATTTTAAATCGGTAATTGAAACACTTAAGAAAAGCGTTTCTGAGTTATCAAAAACTATTTTTAATAAAAAAATTGGTATTAATAACTATATTAATATCATTGAAGAAACAAAGAAAGAGTTGGCCACGGCTAAATGTGAATATGAAGCGATCAAGCTCAAATTGGAGAGTTACTCAAACTCCCGATATGTGCTTGATCACATCATTGACGTTCAACAACTAAAGGGTAATGTTAAAGGCGTTGGGTATAAGTCGTGCCCGTCTCCTTTGAGACACAACTATACCAAGATGCCTGATGAGGAGGAAATGCCGCGTTTTGAGCCAACTGTACCTCTTGATTATGAGGAAGTTACAACTGGCTTAGGGTTCAAAACGGACAATTCATCGGAGGGCTCATCTGATAGCAAGGAAAAGTCATCATGTGCTTCAAATCAAAGTCCTCCAACCATTGAGGACTATGATTCTTCGGATGATGAATCAGATGCGAGTGATGAGGATAAATCTCTTGACGATAGAAAATGAGTAGAAGTGCCTTTTGAGAATCACATTCTGTGTGATCCTCCTACTCCTGCTGTGCAATCAACTTGTGCTAAACAAGAGATAGATCCTATCGCTGAGACAGAGTCTACTGTTAAAAGTGATAACGTGTTGTACACTTTAGTCGGTGATGACAAAATTTATTCAAACACAGCTTTTCCAATTAAAAATTTCAATCAATCTTTGATTGATAAAGTGTTTGAAGATACTACCAGTAAGTTTTTGGAAAAGGGGATCCCGAGAGTTTCAGTAACTCAGTGTGATCCGATTCCAAAAGCTGAAGTTAGAAGAAAATTTGGAAATCAAAAATCACCAACGAAGCAACAACCTATCGCTTTTAAGGGTAAACAACAACACCGAGCTCAAAAGCCTAAGGTTACACAACCAAAGGCTGAAACAAAAGGAGCTCGTTACAAAAAGAAATGCAAAGATGTTAAATTTGTGGCCTCCAAGGGTATTGATAAAGTTGAGACTTTTGAAAATAAATCCAATACTGAGTTTGTTCTAAAGTTCAAAATTTTGAAACGTAATAGTGATAACAATTACACCCAACACACAAACGGGTGTGAAGCTAGTACTTCGGGGTCTACAAATTCAACGTCAGGTCATCGAACAGAATCTCCTAATTTTGTTGAAAGGAGATCATGCTTTAAATGCGGGGAGTTTGGACACATTATCAAAAACTGCACAAACTCTCCAAAAGCAATTTTTGTTGAAAGAGCCCCTTCTGAACAAGGTCACCAACAATGTCGTCCTGTTTCACCCAAAAATGACAAACGTACTATTAAAGAACAAGAAACAAAACAACGACGTAAAAATGTGAAGGTGATCGAAAAGGCTTTAAAACCAGAAACTGTTAAAAGGAAACCAATTTTGTCATAACTGTTAAAACCGGAGATTTCTAAATCTATAAATATTACACAATCCGGTAAACAGAAACAAGCTTGGAAACCGAAAACAGGTGAGGATTCAGGGGGAGGCTTGCAATATAAGGACCTTCAAGAAATTGAAATTACATTTCTTGATTCTCAGGGGCAACCCAAGTCTATGAAGGCTTGGGTCCCCCTCTCCAACTAATCTCTGAGTGAGTGTGCAAGATGTTCCAGGAGGAACTATCGATAGTCATCGGATTGTTGATAGTGGAGTGTCCATGCACAAGATCGACGACAAAGAAATTGTTGCCTTTGATGGAGAGAGAAAAAGGAAAGAAGAAATGTCTGATGAAGAGATTGAAAGCTTCGACAAAATGAAAATCATTACAAAGTTTGATTGTTAAAGGCTTTAATCGGGTCCCCAGGATAGATTCAATCAAACTGTACGCACCTGCAGCACGTCTGAAGTTCAAAATCAACAAAATGAACGTGCAGTGTACATTTCTTCGCAGTGTGATTGAAGAAAATGTGTTTGTTGAACAAACCAACCGGGTGTGCGGATGCCTTGGCATGGATTGAACAACCGCACACTACTTCTCAAAAGAAAGAGAAAGACCTTCGCTGGTGCTATATGGAAGACCAGCCGGACCCAAAGGTTTATGATCCTGTTGCTGTCAAGAGATTTCTCGGTTAATTGAAGTAGCTACAAAATCGACTTTGAAGTCCACACCGGGTGGATATCCAGTTTGGGAGAGCGCTCAGATTCCTTGCAATGCAAGAAGCAGTTGCAGGATACGATTTTGAATTTCTAATCTCTCCTATACTTGTCGATATTTAAGTTGCTTTATGAATTATTATCATCTCGTACAACACTCTTTGACCTGACACGTTGAACTCGAATATCACCTCACACGTGATTGTTTTTAATAAGAAACTCATCAATGTTGTCATGGTCCACACCGCTTACCGACGTGCCAACTGATTTTTCCAAAATTCGATAAATCTTTTCTGATTAAAACTTAATTTTGGTAAACGGCATTGAGGTAAAACATGAGTTAACCGACATCGGAAAATCGTTTTTGTAAATATCTTTGTGTCTTTTAAATTTATCTTAGTTTGTTGATTTTAGGGGGAGTAAATCCAAATTTGAAAATTTAAAAACATTGAAAATTTTCAATACCCAAAAACAATAGAAAAACAAAAATGAGTTTCCTGGCTAGAAAAAGAGAAAATGATAGTAAATCAGTTGTCTGTCGAAACCTCTTCGAACTGAAATATGCAAAATGAAAAATGTTAAGCAGCTCTATATAAGATGTATCGGTAGGCTCACAATCATTTTAAAGTGTGCAGGGCGATATAAACCTTAAATTGAGTGAAGACTAGGTGGGAACCACACATTGGCATATGGTCTTAGTATCGAAATTTCGTTTGATTGATTGCCGAGGTTCTGAGATATGTGGTCTTTATGCTGTTTATCATCTGGGTATCATGGTTGTTTCTTTTACCGAAAAACAAAACGGAGACGAAATCTAGATCTTCCATGATACTATACATACGTGTACATATTGCATACGACCTCAATAAGTGATCAACAATCACATGTCCACAAAATAAGTGATAATATATCACATTTATCCGGGAGTCAAGTTCGTCTTTCTGCTGTACTATGTACTGACCTGTTCACGGACTTGCTCCTGTGCCCTCATGCATCTGAAAATCAAGTTCCTCATCAATAAGTGATTCTATCACATAGGGCTTGTTTTCAATCAAAATAAGTGAGTTTCTCACATCTTTTATACGGTCAAACAGATGATAAACGGTATACTCACCGGTAAGATGAACTCTCGTGCATACCTTGATACGGGAATGTGTCGTGTGTGGATGAACACCGGTCGGTAAGTATAAATCATACACTAATCGTATCCCCTCGCCATGATTACATCTGATAAGTTGAGCTTATGTGGACAACAATACCGATAATTGTTATAGGATGATTATCTAAATGTTAACTAACTGAACAAAAAGAGCGTTTTGACGTAACCGTACACTGATATGATTCTCTTACCCTCGAAACTCGCAAAAAGAATGTCTGTAAATATTTGTTTACTGCTTTCGTTTCTGCATCTTTGTATATATTTATTTATTGCTTTCCGTCTTTACATTTGAAAAATGAAAAATTCCAAAAAGATTTTAGGTGTGTTTTAATATAAACTTTATAAAAGCCAAAAAGATTTTGCTTCTAGTTTATTTTTGATTGACCGATGTTGGAACTCGAGTCTATCCTACCCAAAATCCTGATTGTAAGCCGGAAAACACTTGCATCTTCATAAACGTTCGAAGTTAATAAGATTTGAAAGTTAAAGGATTAAAATTGATCAATTTTAAAACTTTCAAACTGTTGTCGGTCGGTGTTTGATTGAGAGTTGGTCTCATATGTGTCGTTTGATTAATTTGACTATATTCCAAACGGTTGTTCTCATTACGTGTTTAGCTTTCTTGTATGTGCAGATGCGACGTCAGAATCAGCTAAAGGCGAAGAGAACGTGTCAGATGACAAGCCATAAAGTGAAGACATGACAATGATGCAATCAGAAGATCAAGATGATCGAGTTGCAGCTGATCTCTTATCAACACCAAAAGTATTGAAGATCAAAAGATTCACGAGCATCGTCCAAGGGGGAGTTTGTTGATACACTCCTTATTTGTGACACGTGAAGACCTTTTAAAGATCCGACAATGTGAAGAATGAACCATCACAAGTAGCGTCCAAGGGGGAGTTTGTTGGTACACTTTATGTGGACGCGACTCGACTCAGTTCGATTCAGTTCGGTTCGACTTGGTTAGGTTCGGCTCAAGCCCGACGTAGCGACATTCCTCCGTCGTGCGCCCCAGAGTTCGACACGCGAAGCACGGAGAGCCGCGAACCGTCCCGCAGACACATCATCCATGACATCACCATGATGATGTCATGATGATCATATGAAATCTTCATATTCCATACATGATGAACATTGTGATTTTGTCCAAATATGTGTGTGATGAAATCCCCTGATTTCGTCATTATGTGTATGTGGCGAAATCCCTGATTTCGTCACACATGGTTTTCGTCCAAAGGGTTTTCGTCAAAGGTCAGTATATATACTTGGTATGTTTCACAGTTTAGTTCATGAGAGCATAGAGAGAAACTGGGAGTTTATCGTCAAGCATTGTGTGTATGTGTTTGCAGTTTATTCTCATCCTGTTAATCTAAGTGAATCTTTGATTATCTGTTTGTGTTATCGGCTTTACATTTGTTTGGTTTGCACCTTTACGGGGATTCCGCACCCGTGATAGTGTTTGTGATAAACAATGATAGGTTACGTATCGGATCCTTCGAGAAAAACGGACCTACAACTTTCTAACATTTGAAGGTAGTTTTGCCCACTCAAGGGGGGCTAGTGCAATCTCTTTGACAAACTTCGAGTTTTCAGCAGCTTCTGCTGGTCAGTAAATCAGATTGTAATCATACTCCGCTTCTGGGTTGTAAACCGCACGGATTTTTGGTTTGTAGCTTGCATGGTCTCTCTACAATCGACTAAAAATGCTCGTGTTGTAGTCTTCATTATACGTCCTATCATATTCATCGGTTTGGATGTCCCGCTTCTGAGAGAAACGCGAGCCCAAACGTGAATGGACCGACTGACGTTTGTGAGAATACTGTTCATCATGGTGATCTCGTCGCCTGGATTCAAAGTGAGTGGATTCATACTTAGTGGTAGATCTGGAATAGACTTTCGTATCATCTACTGACACGTGTGATGGTGCATCATAGTGCAACACTCAAGGTGCAGATGGAGCTCGCACCTGAGCTGCAGATCTGTGCGTTTGTGGTGCAGGTTGGGCAGCTTGTGCACAGAGCTGTGCATAGACTGCGTTTATCGCACCTTGAGATTTTATGTACTACGAAATCGGAGTTTCACCAGGAGGTAAAATTGAACTGATCTGTATTTGAGATTGTATTCCTGGTGTAACAGGATCATTTTCATGATTAATGTTGTTCTGGACATCATTATCATCGGATGATTCTTCCACAATTCCCTCGACACGGGAAGCATGAACAAAATTGCCCCTGTTCTCTGGTCGAGGGCCTTGTGGATGATTCGACGGAGCTTCTGCCATAGAAAATAGAAAATGAGAAGATACGAATCAAACAAGAAGATGAAAATGGAAATTGAAGGATCAGTGGGCGCCAATGAAGAAACAGTGATCAGAATTGACCGGGCTCAATCAGATCAGGGGTTTAGTCTCTACATAAAAGGGGTTAATCCTCTCGTTGATTCGTGGGTTTGGCTGATTTCCTTCTCCGATGATCACTGCAAAACAAAAAGCTGTTAGACTCGCCACGGGAATAATGGGGGTTCTCTCCGTGACCACCCTCCGGGGTGAGAATACCTACAGTGATCTCAATGAAGAAGATAAAGTAGTAAAGTGAGAGTAAAGTAGAAGTAGCTTGTGAGATCATACCTGCAGTGCCTTATTTATAGCCAGTTTTTGGCTGGAAACTGGTGTGATGGAGATAGCAACGGAAAGTTTTCCGTTGGTGGTTATTCCCCTTTTTCGTCCACTACTAACGTCTCATCCATGCACATGGATTGCGAGTGATCAACGGCTGGGGAGATGCCACGTGGAAAGTGGGTTTGTGTAGATTATCCTTCAAGTGAGTGCCATTATCGTGATCTGGATGAGCGTCCCTGATTGTGCCACGTCACAGTCAGTTGTAACTGAATGGATATGCACGATGAGTATTTAAGGCTTTCTAGAAGGTCTACAGCTGTAACCCATGGTGTCTTTGCCACATGTCCATTTTGTTACAACAGAAAGATTCCTTTCATCCAAGTTTTGTCTTCAGGCGCGCGGAGATGTGGAGATTTTACTTTTTTAAGCTTAAATGTGCCCTTGCGTGAGCCTACGCAAGGGTGTTAGTTGAATATTCCTTTCTTTTCCTCCGGCGCATGGTTATCGAAGACTATTCTTCTTCCATCTCTTGTTGAGAACCTTTGCGCAGCCGCGAAAGGTTTCGTTTGAGATGTGCTTTAAGATGAATTTAGGGTATGGTCTTATATGCCTGCGCATGATTTTTGGGACCATACCCCTTCAATCATATATCATATTGGTCAAGTATGAGGTAGGAGGATAAATCCACCATTTAGGAACCTCTTTGTATCAAATAATTCATGCATGAGGTAGGAAGAACTTGTCTTCCATTTAGGTACCTCTTCGTTCACCACTACACTTGTTGTTATAAACAACAAGGAGGGTCATGAACTTACAAGTAAGAAGGAATAAGAACAACTAATCTAAGGAAAACATCAAGTAGTGTGTGGATTTTCAACTATGATACCCCAAGCTTGTCCTATAATCACACAAACATCAAGCTTTAAGCTTGAACACTACTTGTGGGTAAAACGCTAAACAAAATAGAAAGTTTATGAGATTTTAACCTCTGATTTTAAGTGTCACAACCTTTTTTTAAAGCCCAACTAACCATTCAATTGATTATGAGCATAAGGACATAGGAATGTGTATGAGATAACTCAAGTTTAAGCAAGATTAACAAAGTTTGAATCACAATAGAAACTTTCAGTCCACTTTGGAGCCTTTTTGGTGATGTTCCAGGCCTTGGTTTTCCATGGAAAACCTGTGGAATCATCCCTTAGGTTTTTCTAAGTGATTAAGAAAAAGAATCAATGAAAAAGACTAAGAAATGATGAAGTTATGCTCACTTAAGTGCCTTGATATGAATCTGATTATTTTCTGTCTTTTTCTATTGTTTTTAGCTGAATTAGGAGGGTTTTGAGAGTGAATTTGTGAGTTTGTAAAGTGGATGAAGTGTGGGAATGGGTTGGCTTTTATAGGGAAGTGTTAGGGTAAAGTTTGGTGCACATTTAATGAAGAAAACACAAAAGAATCAAAGGAAATGGCCAATCCCGTAACTAGCTGTAGACTGATCTTGGATTGAAGTGCCTTGCGGCCCGCGAAGCCACAAGGGGAGGCGAGTCGCTGCCCGCCAGGAAGTCTGGTCTGCGCACAAGTTTGATAATTTGACATATTTACCCCCTAACTTCTATATTTGATGATTTTAGTTGTTTTATGGGACTTTTATGTATAATTGATCAATTTCAAGGGTACGAGATGAACTTTTATCATAAAACTAATATCAAACAAGTATAAACAAGTGTGGTTGTCGAGATTTAGCATAGTATTGCATAAATTGAGCATATCAGTTGCGTGTTTGCATGTTTAACGAGTTTAGCATAAATTGTGAATAGAGTATCATGTGTTTAACCAATCCAAATGTATAAACGATTATAAAAGGTGTATAACATGTATTTTTAACGAAAATATGAATTTCATTATGATCCAAGTCTCGGATTTTACAATGATTACAACGAAACGATGAATACAAGAATACAAGACTTCCAAAAATAGAGATACAAGCAACGCTTTCTAATTATAGAAATTATGAAAACGCAAGGCATTACAACAAGCATGTCGACTTCGATGGCTGCATCACTTACTGGATTCTCTGTTGGCCTGTCTGCAATTATGGGTATGTTTTCATGTTTTCCATTACTTCTAAAACAGAACTGATCAACATGATTTTCATGAACTAACAATTTTTTGTTGTTAATGATAATACACTTCACACATGGATCTTTAAGGACTCCTCATAGATTTTATTTGGTGACTATAAACAAATAACTTGGCACAACAGATGATATTTAATCTTGCAGCTAAGACTACACAGTGTGGAGGGGATTAAAGGAAGGGTGTGGAGAGACACGTGACAATCACGTCAGCATGGTGGCGTGGAGAAAAAGCACGAGGTAGGAAAGTGGCGTGGAAGAAAATAAAAAAATTAAAAAAAATAAACATCAAACAATCAAAACAAACCTAAACTACACCCACCAATCAAGAGCCTCTACCTCACCCACACATTTGTCTCCACGCCGGTGGGAATCCTCAAGCCTCAAACAGAACGTCGTTCACAACGCGGGGCACGGGGTGGTTTTGTGGACGTGGACTGACAACAACGTCGTGTTTCCACGCCCACACCGTGTGGTCTATATAAGGTAAACTTAGAAGTGTATGATTCTCAGGTGGTAAGGACTTGTATAAAGTTGATTGGTGAAAGAATAATCATAGGAGGGCGGAAGATACTTAGTAGTTACTTCCCTACAGTTGATTTGGAAATGTATGATTATAGGATGACATGATTTACCATCTACAACTAAATTGAGAGGATACATTGTTTAATTTGTCCTAGTTTTTAAATATGCATGTGTTGGCAAGATTTGTAGGAATAAATAAGCCCATGTTTTTGGTATGTTGGTTAACATACTAGTTACACTAGTTGATAGTGTATGAGTCTCGAATGGCTTGGAGTAACTTAAATAAGGTTTGGAAGGGCTTAGGGGCTGTTTGTTTACCTCTTAATGAGGCTCTTAATGGTTCAGACCTCTTACTGATTCAACACTTAATGGTTCAGACTGTTTGTTTCGTGAGCAGATGTCTGAATGGTTTAGACATTTGCCTCTGAATGGTTAAGTATTATACAGAGTCTGAATGGTTAAGACCTCTAATCTGAATTGGTTAGACATTTGCCTCTGAAGGGTTAAGCATTATACAGACTCTTAATGAGTCGGACATCTTAATGGTTCAGACCTCTTACTGGTTCAGCACTTAACCATTCAGAAGTTGCCAAATAGCCCCTTACTTCGCACAACCTAATTTGATGCTTTTATTTGAAGCGTTGTTTGGTTTCTCCACTTCCATTAATCCATCCATTATCACTCCATGTTACGAAAAGCTTAGGGAAAATATGTGGTCCAGAATGCTTTTCAAATTTCTCAGTTAGCCTAGTACTTCTCACAGGATCCTAACTATATATATATATATATATATATATATAGAGAGAGAGAGTGAGTGAGTGGGGATCCTTCGGAAAGTGTGTTTTTCCTAGAAAGTTTAGAAAGCGATCTGGGCAATCAGATGAGTGCGTTTAATGGTTGAGATCATTTTGGTGGCATTTTGGTAATATACGTGTCTTTAAAATAGGCTAATTTAATTGATTGGGGGTAAATGTGTCATTTAAGTTGTTTTAAATAAGGAAATAACAACCAATCATAAAATCACCTCAAAAAATGTCGCAATTTTTTTTATCTTTCTAATCCCTCACATTTGAAAACACTAAATCATACAATAAATAATGATAAATCAGATCTAGATCTGTTCATAGTAGTGTGTTTTAGCGATAAAACACAATGTGACGAACTAGTGACTGACTGCTAAAACACAACATCAAGAATGCCAACTGATAAAATATAACGTGAACCAGTAACTGATAAAACACAACATCAATAATGCCAAAATCATATCAACCAGTAACTGATAAAACACATTGAGATGAAACAGTAACTGGAACAAGTAACTGATAAAATACATTGTGATGAAACTAGTAACTGATAAAACACAACATAAAGAATGCCAAAATCACATCAACTAGTAACTGATAAAACACATTGTGATGAAACAATATATAAAATACAAAAGAACATTCCTTTCATGAATCATAACTGGTATAACACATTGTGATGAAACTGGTAATTTATAAAACACAACATCAAGAACGCCAAAAATCATATCAACAGTAATTGATAAAACACAACATCAAGAATGCCAAAAATCATATCAACCAGTAACTGATAAAACACATTGTAATGAAACAGTAACTGAAGTCAGTAACTGCTAAAACACATTGTGATGAACCCAGTAACTGATAAAACACAACGTGAAGAAATTGTTAATGATTTGAACTTCGTAATTTAAAGTAACTGCCCTTTTGAAATCGTAATGATTTAAAATTGTCAAAGAGATATAAGTTTTCATAAATATCTGGATAGTTAGTTTAGAATATATAATATTCCAAAATTAAATTAATAATCAAATTACCATCATGCCCTTTTGAATAAAAAACTAAAAGCCACATGTCACCTCCCTATTGCTTCCTAGACTTCTAGGAAACTTAGGCTTTCTAGCCAACTCCCCCACTTTCTCTCTCTCTCTCTCTCTCTATATATATATATATATATATATATAGGGGAAAGATAAATCGAAAACCCATATGAGTTGAGAAAACCCAAATAAACTCTATGTAACATTTTTATTTTTTTCTAAAAAAAGTAGGGAATGTAATATAAATGTACACGGACCTATTTATGAAAAAAAAAATGAAAAAAACGCTTATTAGTTTTTTTTTTAATGTTGAAAATTTGTATGTTACATTTTTTTGGATATATATATATATAGGGAGCCGCTAGAATGAGAACCACCACGAGTTATGAGAACCGTGAGAACCAAGTGCCACGGAGGGCCGTTGACCACGAAATTTTTTTTACACCTAGATCTGTATATTTTAAGACCGGGTGTAAATTTTGGGTTCAAACGGCGCGCCCGAGGGGGTAGTTTTTTACGCCCAAAGTTTGGTTAAAAAAAAAAAGAAAAATTAAAAAAATTAAAAAAACCCAAACTTTGGGCGTAAAAAACTACCCCCTCGGGCGCGCCGTTTGAACCCAAAATTTACACCCGGTCTTAAAATATACGGATCTAGGTGTAAAAAAAATTTCATGGTCAACGGCCCTCCGTGGCACTTGGTTCTCGCGGTTCTCATAACTCGTGGTGGTTCTCATTCTAGCGGCCCCCTATATATATATATATTATGTAACTTGAAATTTGTAACATTTAAAAAAAACTACTCGATGTTTTTTTGTGTTTCTTTTTTAAAAATCTTCAAAGATATGTATTTTACATTTCCTATTTTTTTAGAAAGATTTCTTGAGTTTACATGGGTTTTTTACAAAGGTTACTTGAGTTTACACAACTCAAGTGGGTTTTCTCTATAGCCTTCCTATATATATATAAAGTGTAATGTACAATAGGGCTTATCGTACGAGCGTATGCAACGTGAATTCAAATGTTATAAAAAAACGCATGTATGGAATTTGCAAAATTGCATGCCGTACAATACCAATGAAATCACATGGGACATAAATCACATGTACGTAGGTATAATAGCAATGAAGTCGCATGGCGCATGGGACATACATTTCGCATGGGGTGTGTGGATGATGAATTCGCATGGGGTAAACACGAGATCGAACGTTAAAGCCTCACGTACGTTCGTACGATAAGCCTTAGTGTACGTTAACCGGCCTCTATATATATATATATATATATATATATATATATATATATATTTCATCATTAATTAACTTTTAAGAACATACAACACGAATTCAAACAAGTCTGTTTGTAACGCAATTAAAATAAATAGTCGTGATAAACATCAAGAATTATAATGATGAAAAGCTACGAAAGTTGCTTTATTTGGTTTTCTTTAAGAAAAAGGCACGTAAACGGTTTTTTTTTTTTTTTTTTTTTTTTTAAGAATTTTGATTACATGTATAAATGGTTGTATCTTATCTATAATAATAACTAGGGTATATGTCCGCCGCGTTGCGGCAATACGTTACCACTGACATTCGATTGATATCGGTTCGGTTCGTTACAGTACCGATACGGTACATGTACTCGGTATAACAAATAACACGTGTTTTACATCAACTGAAACTATAAAAACGAACACCAGTACCGATACCGATGATATTGGTTTGGTTCATTATGGTATCGGTATAGATATCGGATTTATTTTCGCAAAAGTTGTATAAATGTTATCCAAACTGAAAACCATAAAAATATGAGTTTGTTTTTAATTTAAATAGAACTAAATATTTAGAAACCATTTTACGTTAATTATCATAAAAATATTGTATTGGTGTTGAATCTCACTGTATTGGTGATAAATCTCATTTATCTTTTTATGTTTGGAAGGTTCAAAATTTTTACAAGAATAGTTTGACCTAAGCAGTCCAATCCTATAATGGTTTTATTAAGACTCATAGTGGTTTATAATTAAATTAAATTCAAATTGAAAGTACTGTTCATGAAGAACCTCAATTAATATGTATAATATAATATAATAATTAACCTTAGAGTAAGCATTATACAACCCTTTTTTTCTAAAAAAGCGCTTTTCAGACGTACCTTGTATTATACGTACTCAAATTTCCCTAATGAAAATTGACTCTTGCAACCGTAAACGTATTGTTTTGTTTTGTTAAGTAAGCCAAATATTTTTTAATTTCTAAAGTAGACAGTATACTTTTTTTCTATTACTTATTCTAACATATAAGCATAATCACGATTCAATAAATTAAGTGACATGTTAATAATAATTGTGTGCATGAAAATGGCCTCTTAACACAAACTTGTAGATTAAATATTCACCGGCCCTTTTCACATAAAAATAATTGTGATTAGAACCTACAGAAACATATTTGACTTCAAAATCATTGATAAATTAAAGAAAACTTATTAGCCTTGTCATAATCAAGCAAAAACTAACACGCCATTATACTAAAATGGGTTGACTTGAAATTCCGTTAATAGCTAATCAACTAAAGCGTTTTAATTAATTGCTTAACCAATTCATATACAAAATACGTATATCAAACAACCAAATAGTAACAAAGTTTTAAAAGTTTTCCAATTAGGTCACTCAAGTTCCAAAAGTGTTCCAATCAGGTCACTCAATATTCATTTTTCATTAAAATTAAGGGTTTTTTCATCCATTTCATAACTAACCATGGTGATGTGAATTTTTGTTTCTTTTTTCCCTTTTATTTGATGCTAACTTTGAGTGACGACGTGAATTGTAACTTGTTTCTTTAATTTTTAATGTAATTAAAGTGTTTTTATTTTTAATAAATATAATTTATATATTAAAATAATCCGACCCCAACATCTTATTCTTCATTTTTTTCTTGACACATAGAAAAAAGGATATTACTCGATTTGAATGTTAAGTTATCTAATTGGAACAAAAACGATACGAGTGACCTAATTAGAACACTTTTGAAACTTGGTTACTATTCTGTGACATATTCCGCTCATAATAATTAAAACATAAGTTAATTATACAGATAGACCCTATGGTTTATAGCTAGTTTCATTTTTAAATACTAACTTTTTTTTATCAGTTTAAGGTTTTATGGTTTGAATAACATCTTTGGATAATAACACCAAAATTAGTTAATTTTATCAATATAATGACTAAAATACCCTTACATTTTTTTAATTTTATTAATGTAACACCTTTCGGTAATAACACCTAATTTTATTTAAGTTTAAATCAATTTTACAAAATCATTTTTTTTATTTTCATCTTTTTATTATATCTCTTAATTAACATAAAATATATTTATTTTTTTATATTTTCATCTTTTTATTAAAGTTCTTATTTAACATAAAATCTACTAGTTACACCAGTATTTTTTTGTTCATTTACATTTTACTATTTTAGAACTTATACAGTTTCTATATTTATTATATTGATCACTGAGATTTAAAATACATATTAATATAAAACTGATTATATGCACAATTCCATTCTAAAAAAATAAATACACAGTTGCATGTTAGTTGAATCCAAAATTGAAAATGAGTAAGATTTACAATATTTAAAACTAACAGCTTTATACATGTCTATTTTTTAATTTACATGAAAGATATTTATTATTGTCTATCATATCTATCCAAAATTGAAAACGAGTAAGATATTTAATTTACATAAAAATATATAGCTAGTTGATTTTATTTAAAAAATCTATTAAAAAAATACTGGTGTAACTAGTAGGTTTTATGTTAAATAAGAAGTTTAATAAAAAGATGAAAATAAATAGATTTTATGTTAATTAAGAGATATAATAAAAAGATGAAAATAAAAAAAATAGATTTTGTAAAATTGATTTAAACTTAAATAAAATTAGATGTTACTACTAAAGGTGTTACATTGATAAAAAAAAAATGGAAGAGTATTTTAGTTATTATATTGATAAAATTAACTAATTTTGGTCTTAGTACCCAAATGTGGTACAAAATTGAAACCATAAAATTTAAACCTTTTAAAAAAAGTTAGTACCCAAAAGTGAAACTAGTTATAAACCATAGGGTTCATCTGTGTAATTAACTTGTTTTAATGAGCATTACTTTTGGTTGTTTGGTACATGTATTTTGCATATGAATTGGTTAAGCAATTAATTAAAACCGTTTAGTTGATTAGCTATTAACGGAATTTGAAGTCAACCCATTTTAGTATAATGACATGTTAGTTTTTGCTTGATTATGACATGGCTAATAAGTTTTCTTTAATTTCAATGATTTTGAAGTCAAATATGTTTCTGTAGGTTCTAATCACAATTATTTTATGTGAAAAGGACCGGTGAATATTTAATCTACAAGTTTGTGTTAAGAGGCCCTTTTCATGCACAAAATTATTATTAACATGTCAGTTAATCTACGATTGTGTTTTTCTATTACTTATTCTAACATATAAGCATAATAACGATTCAATATTTAGTTTTATATTAATATGTATTTTATATCTCAGTGATCAATATAATAAATACAGAAACTGTATAAGTTTTAAAAAAGCAAAATATAAATTAACAAAAAAAAATATTAGTGTAACTAGTAGATTTTATGTTAAATAAGAAATTTAATAAAAAGATGAAAAAAATAATTAGATTTTATTTTAATTAATAGATATAATAAAAAGATGAAAATTAAAAAAAAAATAGATTTTTAAAAATTGATTTAAACATAAATAAAATTAGGTGTAAGTACCCAAAGGTGTTACATTGATAAAATTAAAAAAAAATTGGAAGGTATTTTAATCATTATATTGATAAAATTAACTAATTTTGATGTTAGTACTCAAAGGTGTTACAAAATTGAAATCATAAAACCTTAACCTGTTAAAAAAAAGTTAGTACCCAAACGTGAAACTAGCTATTAACCATAAGGTCCATCTGTGTAATTAACTCTTAAAACATTCATAACTTCCTAATGAAGTTGATAGTGACAATGATCCGTGGTTAGTTTTTCTTTTTGAAAGGTATGAGTTATTCGCGAATATTTGGAGGTCTAGCATACATTGTCTTAACCTGGTCCGCGCTAGAAAGCCCTCTTGTACAATAGATCCCCGATTTAAACCCCTCAATGAGAAACCCCTATCACCCAGACTTGAACTTGAGACCTGGAGGGGAAAACTCACCCATACTCACCAAAGATGAAACTTAAATAACCGTGGCCATTGTCGAATACCCAAATCCCTGATGACGTTCAAAGGGTCTTCGCTGACGTCGGAATATCACAGCTCTCGTTGCTACAAAAAAGTAAACCGTTAGCCTCGTTACAGAGGGCCCCGGGGGGGATCCGTAACCAAGCTCCGGCGTGAGAATAAGTAACTTGCCGGAGAATATGAGAAGCTTATCCCGATGAGTGTGATCACTGGAATGTTTCTCTAGGGTGTGAATCTAATAAATATGTGTGTGTATTTCATGTAAGAGAATTATGGTCGGAATAAATCTGAGAGCATTTAGTGATACCTTAGACTTGCCTCCTTGATCGTCCCTTTTCTTCCTTATATAGCCGAGAGATCTTATCTCACATGTGGGATATTAACGAGATGATCTAACGGATTCTTTCGGTCTTTGGGGGGCTCAGACACGTGTCTGACCCCCAACAGTAGGATTATCTTCTCATTTAATGTTTCCGGCTTAGAAGTACAATGCCAGCCAAAGATCCTCTTCATGTCATGCATTAAATGCATCCTATGTTCTTTGATCTTTTCCTTCCGGCCCGTTTTCATATAAGAGAAACCTTAGTGAGTATCACCGCTTTTTGGGCCTTATCTGTTGGGCCCTCATGACAACAGCCCAAGACGGGTAAATGGGGTACCCTATTGGCCCGTCGTCAAGTCATCTTTAGTCCCTGGTTATGAGATTCAAATCTTATAATCTAGGGCTGAGTCACAACTATCAGCAAGGATGGTCTATTTGGGCTAGGAATGCGGGCCTACCCTCAGATAATCATTACGTGCCCCTTTTTCTTTTTCGAGGGTCATTGATCACCGAGAATCGACGGTTGGGGTTTAATCTCCTTAGAACACATGCAGGGTAGCTTTAATTTGAAATGAGGGTGATGTGACGGTTTTCCCTTGCTTGTCAGTTACCTTCTTTAAGTACCCACTTTGCCTTTTGAATTTTTCTTCAACTTCCATCACTGCTTCCCTTTTCTCTCTTCTATTGCACTTTTCCGATCATTGTCTTGCCTGATCATGAGTCGTACCGGTCGCTCCATGATTCGGTCCATCTTGACAGCGAAGGATTTGGAGTCCTTCGTTGAGACCTACAAGACTCCCGAGCGTTTTTCTCCTTCTTTACCAGGCCCTGATGAATCGGCCGAATGTACACCAAATCGGATTGTTCTTTATACTTTAGCGTTCTCTTCCTGTGGTGTCCGGTATCCCCTTTCTTCCTTCAAGATAGATTTGTTACGTCATTTCGGAGTCCATTTCTCCCAATTGCACCCTCTAGGGTTTATGAGGGTGGTACATTTTGAGTTATCCTGTGCGGCGGTTTCCGGTGAGCCGTCAATTCCCTTGTTTTTCATGTTTTACAAGTTAATTTTAGACGGGGATTGGTTCTCCTTCGCCAAACGGAAGGACAGTGTATCTCAGCCCTGTTATTCCTTCATGCCGACCTCCACTTACCCTAAAGAATGGAAGAGCAGGTTTATCTTTGTTTCTGCTGCTATGATACCGGAGTCACCACCGCTGAGGGATCCCAAGGCTGCTATTGAGGACAGCGTTCCTATCTTATCTGCCGATGAAATTGTACAATGGAAGCATATGTACGAGTATCCGACGAGAGCCTTTACTTTTTCTGAAGGGATCCTAGCCATGGGGGGACTAAGCCCCTTCTACTCGGTCCGACCCAAGGCCTTCTTTGGCAAGAAAGGTACTTTTTGGTTTTTGATTTGCTGTTTCTACCTTTATTGTGTAGTCATCTTTAGCATTTTTGTGTAGAGATAACCCTATGGGGACTTCTTCAAGGAGATTCCAAAGATGTTAAGCTTGTGGTTGATGATAAGGTTGAACCGGGTCTGAACCAGAATGTTGAGATGAGGGTCACTGGAGGGTCCGTTCAGACAGGGGGCTATGTTGCTGTGAAAGGAGATGATGGGGCTTCTTCTAATGGGGAGGGAAGCTCCCCTGAGTCTCTTCAAGTGAAGGACTCTAGCCATGATGACATGGAAGACCTGGAGATCCGTCTGGCTCGCAAGCGGAAGGCTGTTAGTTCCAAACAAGTCCCTGCCCCACGTGGCATCCGGCTGAGGCTCCGGAGCGCTAGTGGTCAGAAGGCCCCTCCTGTGGCAAAAGTTGTTTCTGAGCTTCCTCCTACCGGTGTTAAGGGCTCTTTGTCTAAGCACCTGCGATCCTCCAGCTTTGTAAGTGAGCCTTTGTTGGTGAGCCAGCTGTTTATTTGTTGTCTTATATTTGCTTTGTTTCGGCAGATTTCTGATGTTCTTTTTCCTTTCTTTGTCTGAACAGGGAAGCTCTCATGCTCCGATAGAGATCCCTACTGCCCCCTCCTCTTCTCGTGTTCGAGGCAAGACTCCCGAAGTAAGCGTTGCTCGTGTTACTCCAGCTTTTGAGATCTCTCCTCATCATGCAACCGGGACCAGCAAACCCTCTCAATTTGAGGGTCTTGCTTCTCGATCCCCCTTGGCTCCCCTGTTTGCCGATGACCTTCCGTTCCCCTACGTTCCTAAGTGGAAAATTACTCAATCCTCGGTGGTGGGGACCCCTGAAACTGCCTGGGATTTCTTGAGTCATGCTGTTCCTCCCTCCCATAGGTTTATGAACTTTGCTTTTAGGGATGATCTCTTTGACGATCAGTATAGCATGTCACTCTATGAGGGTCTTTCCAGGGGCGTTGGCATGTTACAACAGGTTGATTATCTGAGGAAAGAGAATGAGGGACTCAGGAGTGACCTTAAGACCTCTCAATCTGTTGCTGCTTAGCTCCGATGTCAAGTGGTTGAGGCTGAGCGTAAATTGTAGGAGGAAAAGGTGCATAGCCTTTCTCCCCCCCCTCTCTCTTTTTTTTTGTTTGATTCCTTTTGAGTTTTTGGTGATCTCTTTTGCTCAGGGGGCTAGGGCTATGCTGGAGCGGAGAGAGCGAGCTTGGAAGAGGGAGATGGCAGCTTTGGTAGAAGAGAAGGAGGAGTTAGCCGCCGAGCTGAAGCATCAAAAGGAGCTTGACTCTGTTTCTCAAAAGGATCTGGATATGATGTATGCTGAGTATGGGATGACGTCTGATGATAACCAGATGTTAGCCAAGGAGGAGCATTGGTTGATCACTGAGGGCTTCGGGGCCTTCCTTACTGCCGTCTCCCAGTCGGAGGAGTTTAAAAGCAGTCTTGAACAGGTCTACAAGGCTTACCGGGACGTGGGATATCAAGCAGGCTTGAAGGATGGGTATATTTACTCAGCTCAAGGCTTGGGCAGGAAGGAGACCCCTCTTTATAATTCCAAGGCCAAGAAGCGGCTGTCTAAACTGGATAAAGAGTTTGGGGGTAAGACCCCTGCCCTTCTTGAAAAGATCCTTGAGCGCCCCACGATGTCCATTGATGAGCTGAAAGCCTTGCTGACTCCCGCTGGTCCCTCTTCCCTGAAGTCTCTGTCTGGGGGTGATCCCTAGTAGTTTCAAAACATTTGCTATTTCGATATGGTTGTAATCTAAACAATTATGCACCCTAGAACACTTGTTAACGTTTGATGTATGAGGGAGAACCTTTGTGTTGGGGTTCTCCCAGTATCTAACGTGTGGCCTACTAGCCGTCTTTTGACTGTATGTTGTCGACTTGCTTTTGTCATTTTTGGTGTGTTGTTCTTTTTTGCAGGTGTCCTTGCCGGAAGCCAGCCCAGCATCTTCCTGGAGATTTTGGGTATGTTTGCAAAAACTCAATTAGCCTGTTTACTAGGTTTTCTAGCTTGTTTGTGTGTATATTAGCCTTTCTTTCAGGGTTTGTAAGATTCCCTGTCGTATTTATGTATGTTTACCTTGTAGTTTATACATAGAAAGCTTCTCTTTTCCGGTGTGTATGTATTGGTTCTTTTGTAGTTTTCTTACAAAAGTGTTTTGTTTTCTTTTTCATGGTTTGTTTTGTAAACCAAGATTGTCTGTTCGAGGACAACCTTTGGACAAGTTTATAATGTCAGATTATGTTTTCTAGCATGTTCGTCCGTTCTTTTTGGGCTAGCTAGGCCCTATATTGCCCCACAACCGGGCGTTTTGGCATGTTGAGTATACCTTTTACACGTGTGTTTGTTCGTTATTAGGTTTGTAGATTTTCTGGGCACGTCTGCCTTGATACAATACCTGTTGTTTTGTCAAAAAGGGATAAGTGAATTGTCCGTTGTCATTCATTTCTTGGGGACCATGTCCTCCAGTACAAGTTTTTACAAAAGATTTTTCTTGGGGTAAGCCCCTGACTAGCAGTTAATCATTACAAAAGTGGCTCCCTGGCCGTTTTTCCTTAAAGACTTCTTTATGTCTCACATGTGGTACTTCTTGAGCTGCATAAGGTTCCATGTTCTTGGGACCTCCTTACCTTGAAGTGTTTCCAGCTTGCAGCTTCCCTTGCCGTTTGCCCAAGTAACCCGGTAGGGCCCTTCCCAGTTAGGCCCTAGTTTGTCGGTGCTCTCTTGTAAGCTAGCTTCATTTGCTCTTAGGACCAAGTCCCCCGGGACGAGATTGAGTTTTTTCATCTTGGCATTATAATAGCTTTCAAGCTGCTTTTTGTACTTAGCCTCCTTGACTGCTGCCACTTCCCTTCTCTCTTCAAGCAAATTCAGGTTCATTCGGAGGTCTTGCTCATTTTCGGCCTCTCTGAGCTTCATTCTGGTAGTTGGGAACCCTATCTCAGCCGGGATGACAGCCTCCATCCCATAAGTTAAGCTGAAGGGGGTTTCCCCGTTGCAGTCCTTGGGGGTGGTCCTATATGCCCATAGCACAAATGACAATTCCTCCAGCCATCCTTTTTGTTTCCTTCCGAGTCTCCCCTTCATTCCCTTGATGACGCTTTGATTTGCTCTTTCTACTAATTCATTGCTCTGGGCGTGGGTGACGGAGGTAAACACTTGGCGTATGTGCATCTGCTCGCACCATGGCCTGAAGGGCTTCCCAGCAAATTGAACACCATTGTCACTCACTAGTTCCTTTGGGACCCCCTATCTGCAGATGATGTTGTCTAGCACAAACCGTCTCATCTGTTCCCCGGTTATCTTTGCCAATGGCCTTGCCTCTATCCACTTGGTAAAATAATCGATGGCAACCACCACATTCTTGACCCCTCCTGGGCCTTCTGGGAATGGCCTAATTATGTCGATGGCCCACTTCTGGAAGGGCCAAGACGTTGAAACAGGTATCATTGGGTGTTTATGGCGGTGCGTCATGGGTGCATGGACCTGGAAGTTGTCACATCTCTTGATCTCCTCTGATGCTGTCTCATACATTCTAGGCCAATAGAATCCCGCATTCATCGCCTTTGCCACTATTGTCCTTGGCCCAGAATGCATTCCACAAATCCCCTCATGTATTTCTCTAATCACATACTTAGCTTCTTCACTATCGACGCACTTCAAGGATGGGCCCTGGTATGACCTTCGGTAAAGTTCTCCGTCAATCAACTCGTATTGCAAAGCTTTGACTCTTACCTTCCTGGCCACCCAGTCTCCCTCAGGTAGTATCCCATCTTTGAGGAATCTTATAATCGGTGTCATCCATGTCTCTTGTGTGTTTTCAATCGCAGCTACCTCTTCTGTGCCAAAGGAGGGGGAGGTCAGGACTTCCACCTTGACTTCTCTTGCTAGGTGGTCAAATGCCACGGAGGCCAGCTTGCTGAGGGCATCGGATTTCCTGTTTCTCCCACGGGGGATATATTCTAGCCTGAAGGTCCTGAAAGCCTTGGTTGTCTCTTTTACCTTTGCCACGTATTGAGCCATTATGTTGTCTTTAGCCTCATACTCCCCCTGGTACTGCTTGACCACTAACTGCGAGTCTGTACTGGCTTCCACACGTTTTGCTTTCATCTTTTTGGCTAGTCTCATCCCTGCCAAAAGAGCTTTGTATTCTGTAGTGTTGTTGGTATTCTCGAAGTCTAGCCTGATGGCATAGGTTAGCTCAACTCCCTCAGGACTGATCAATGTAATGCCCGCTCCACTGCCTTCTTCGCTGGAGGCCTCATCTGTGAGTAGTTTCCATACTGCCTCGTCTTCCTTCTCTTTTTCTTCCCTCTCCAGGGCTTCCCACTTTAAAAGTTCTTTTTCCTCATCCTCAGGGACCTCCACCAAGAAGTCGGCAGTATTTGTCCCTTCATAGCAGTTCTGGCTTTGAATTCCAAGGAGTGTTCTCCTAATTCAACTGCCCACTTGGCCAGTCGGCCCGATAACTCCGGTCTCCTTGGCACTTTTTGGAGGGGTTGATCTGTCATTAGGGTGACCTTGTGTCCTTGGAAGTATCTTCTGAGTCTCCGAGACGCAAAGACAAGAGCCAAAGCCAACTTCTCCAGGGGCATATAGCGTTCTTCAGGACCCTTGAGAGTCCTGCTAATGAAGTATATTGGTATCTGCTTTCCCTCCCGTTCCACCATCATAACCGCACTTATGGTCGTTTTTTAGGCAGACAGATATAAAATCAAATCCTCCCCGGGTACTGGGGTGGCTAAGGTTGGGAGCTTGCAGATGTAACCTTTCATTTCTTGAAAAGAGACCTCCGCCTCCGGGGTCCACTTAAACCTGTCTGTTTGGAGACAATCCTTCAGTACTTTCATGAAGGGAAGGGTCCTGTCGGCTACCTTTGATAAGAAGCGGTTTAAGGCGATTAACCTCCCATTCAGCTGCTGAATGTCCTTCAGGGACCTAGGGGATCGCATTTCAGCCACAGCTTGAGTTTTCTACGGATTAGCTTTGATTCCGCCCTTGGTAACCACTACTCCCAGGAATTTGCCTTCTTCTACCCCGAAGCAACACTTCCCAGGGTTCAGCTTCATATTCACATCTTGCATAGCCCGGATGGTTTCGGCTATATCGTCTATCATGTCCATCTCGGTTAGGCTTTTTATGACAATGTCATCGACGTACACTTCCAAGTTCCATCCCCGCTGCTCTCTGAAAAGGGTATTCATGAACCTTTGGTAAGTGGCCCCAGCATTTTTTAGCCCGAAGGGAATTTTGGTGTAGCAAAAAGTTCCATCTTCTGTGATGAAGGCAGTCTTCTCCTCGTCTTCCATCGACATTTTTATTTGATGATACCCCTTGTAAGCGTCCAAGAAGCACTTTAGGGGGTACTGAGACAAAAAGTCCACTTGGACGTCTATCTTCGGGAGGGGATAGCAGTCCTTGGGGCATGCTTTATTCAGATCTTGAAAGTCAAAGCACATCCTCCACCCCCCGTCTTTTTTCTTGACCATGACCGGGTTAGCAACCCAGGACGGATATTTCACCTCTCTTACTATCCCCGCTCTGAGCAGCTTCCTAGTCTCTTCGCAAGCTGCCCTTCTCTTGTCAGGACCCATGCTTCGTTTCTTTTGCTTCACTGGCCTTGCCCAGGTGTATATATTGAGTCGATGCTCGGTCAGACTCCTTGGGATTCCTGTCATGTCTCCATGCTGAAATGCAAACACATCTATGTTGAAGAGAAACAGCTCTTTGAGAGCACTCTTGCATTTGTCACTCAGGTGTCTTCCCACCTTGACTGTCTGCTCCGGGAACCTGTCACAGATGACCCATTTTTCTCCTCCTTCTTTTTGGGGCTTCTCGGACACTTCTCCCTTAGAGATCGAAGACACTACCTCGTATGCAGATTTTACCCAGGCGAAGCCCTTTGGCGTTTGGAACACTAAAGCTCCATGTGTGGTCGAGGCCTGTGCTTGCAAATCCCTAATCCCAGGCCTTCCCAGAATTGCATTGTACTTTGAGGGTGCTCGTACCACTGTGAAAGTTAAATTTATGGTTCGGACACGATCCCCTACCCCGACTGTAAATGGGAGTCTGATTTTTCCCAAGGGGTGTGACACACTGTTGTTAAAACCCACCAGGGGGATAGAATCCTCCTCGATCCGACCCCTCAAATCCCTGTCAAACCTCAGGAAACAGTGTTCATATATTACTTCTACTCCACTTCCCCTGTCCACGTGTATTCTGGCTACCTTGTGCCCAGCTATTATGGCTGAAATGTTGAGGGGGAGCCGCTGTACCTCGTTTTCCTCCAGGTGTGGCATCAAAATGGGAGCTTTCATGCGGTCTGGGGGGGGCCAGGACTCTGGCTTTTATACTCCTAGTGGTATCAAATTCATTCCTTCTCCTAATCATGTCTACATCTGCCCTTCCAGGCTCCCTCACGTCTTTCCCTTTGCGGTCCCCTCCTCCTTCCTAAATTTCCTTAACCAAATGAGCCAGTTTACCCGTTTTCACCGTGGCCTCTATTTCCCTCTTTAGATACATACAATCATCATTTTTATGACCGAATCCCCTGTGGAAGTCACAGTATTCGTTTGGTTGTGGCTTTGGCCCTGGTTTTATAGGTTGTGGTCTTGGAAAGGAATTCTTCACCCTGTTAGTGGCCAGTATTTCACTTGGAGTTTTAGTGAGGGGGGTGAAGCTGTCAGAGTAAGGGAATGAGCCTTTCCCCCGAGGCCTATATAGGGAATATGAAGGTCTTGACCTATCATGCAACATTCTATCAAGAGCTAGTTTTCGTGAGTATGGTGTACCTTTTTCGGGAGGTTTTGGAGCTGGGTTGACCCTTCGGGACGGGGCGTCCATTTCTTTAGCTTTGCTGACCGTGTATTTGCCTCTGACGAAAGCCCTAACCCGATCCATAAGATTGTCAAATGATTGTGGGAACTCCTCCCCTAGATTTTCGCACAGCTGTGCATGCTTCAGTCCGTTGATGAAGCTACTGATCTTCATAACTTCCGGGACGTCTTTGATGTTCATACTTTCCTTGACAAACCTCTCCATGTATTGATCTATCCGTTCATTGTCCCTCTGCCTTATATGCATGATTTCGTTTGGGTTTTTGATCATTTTTCTTTGTTGACCGAAGTTCCTCAGGAACTTCTCACTTAACTCTTCGTAGCTGTCAATTCCTCATAGGGGAAGGCTGTCAAACCAGAGCCTGGCTCCCTCCGTTAGAGTTTGCACAAACATGTGGCACCAAACTGGCATAGGCCACCGTCCCAGTTGTCCTGCACCTTTGAAAGCATGGAGATGATCTTCTGGATTTCTAGTCCCGTCATACCTGTCGAAGTTTGGAGGTAGCTTCGTCTTAGGGGGCATGGGTGCTTCAGCGATTCTCCTGGTGAACTTTGAGCTTTCAGCTAAGTCCCGAGGGAGGTAAGGCTGATCCAGACCATCATCGCTTTGATTCTCCTTCTCCTTTTCTTTTCCTTTCTGTTTCTTTCCTGTAATGAGATCTTCTCTCTCCTCCGAGGACATCTGACTGAGGGCTGTCATGAAGGTTTCTAAAGGGTCATTGCCACCGTTTTTGCTTTGAGGATCCACCTCTTCCTGGTTGGATGGTGTGTCAAAGGATAGTCTAGCCCTGAGGCTATCAAGTCTCTCCTGTGTTTCTAGATCCTCAAGATGGTTTTTCAACTTTTCCCTGTGCATGGCAATAAAATCTGGAGTGATGGCTTCCTCCCTTTCCAGGGTTTCCACCTGGTTTTCATTCTCTTCTTCGTGGGCAATGTCTTCCAATGTGACCTTATCACGATCGTTCTGCACCGTCTGGATGGTTCGTGAGCTTGGTGGTGTTGCCATGTTGTTTCTCTTGAAATGGGTTATTACAACGTCGGAGTTTTGGAGTGGGAGCACCAGCTAGACTGAAGGTCCCACGGATGGCGCCAATGTCGAATACCCAAATCCCTGATGACGTTCAAAGGGTCTTCGCTGATGTCGGAATATCCCAGCTCTCGTTGCTACAAAAAAGTAAACCGTTAGCCTCAATACGGAGGGCCCCGGGGGGGATCCGTAACCAAGCTCCGACGTGAGAATAAGTAACTTGCCGGAGAATATGAGAAGCTTATCCCGTTGAGTGTGATCACCGGAATGTTTCTCTAGGGTGTGAATCTAATAAATATGTGTGTGTATTTAATGTAAGAGAATTATGGTCGGAATAAATGTGAGAGCATTTAGTGATACCTTAGACTTGCCTCCTTGATCGTCCCTTTTCTTCCTTATATAACCTAGAGACCTTATCTCACATGTGGGATATTAAGGAGATGATCTAACGGATTCTGTCGGTCTTCGGGGGGCTCAGACACGTGTCTGACCCCCAACGGTAGGATTATCTTCTCATTTAATGTTTCCGGTTTATTAGTACAATGCCAGCCAAAGATCCTCTTCATGTCATACATTAAATGCATCCTGTGTTCTCTAATCTTTTCCTTCCTGCCCGTTTTCATATAAGAGAAACCTTAGTGGGCAAGTATCACCGCTTTTTGGGCCTTATTTGTTGGGCCCTCATGACAACAGCCCAAGACGGGTAGATGGGGTACCCTATTGGCCCGTCGTCAGCCATCACTAGAGCACTAGTGATGATTAATCCGTGGTCACCTTGAGTTGTGTAATAGATGACACGGGTCATTTGGGTCAAATTATATGATCACCTTTAAAAATACGTTGTTGTTTAGATCAAAAAGTGTCAGGTTAGAGCATGTTCACCAATCATTATTTCTATTGCCTAGTGGCAACGTCCAACGATAGTAGTGTAGTAGGTTATTTGGACTAGCTATAAGTACGCAAATTTTATGAGACTAAATCATTCATTATATAACCTAATACATTAAAATTATACATCAATCAAACAAATTACAAAAATCAGTCCACCTAGTGGTAAATGATGCACGTCAGGTATGGTGTTTTACTCTGTATGTGGTATTGAGTTTACAGAGTAAAACCGTTTTGTCATTTATATAGTGTTTTATATCACTAGAGTGAATTGCAAATTTTGTCCTTTATCTTTATACCCCTTTTTAGACGGTGTCCCTTGTATTTCAAATTGACGAGTTTTGTACATTATCTTTTCAAAATCTTGCATGTTATATCCTTTGAGCCTAATCCAGTTAGTTTTTTTTTGTTAAATCTGATCACTTAAGGGTAATTTAGTCTTTTTACCAGTTACTTTACAAAGAAGTTGATAAATACAACAAAAATAAATTTAAAAACTAATATTAATATTAATATTAATATTAATATTAATATATATTATATATAACAAAAACTAGAAACACTCTCTCATCTCTTCTTCCCCATCTCAACCACCATTCCCACCTGCCACCACCACCACCACCCACACCTTACAACCAGCCACCACCATTCGACCATCACCACCACTGGTTCAACATCACCAGCCGACCAGCACAACACAACCCACAGCCCACACCCTCTTCCCAATTTCAAAACCCACAAATCAAAAACCCCCCAATTTCAACCGTAACCCAAAATTGGATGTGACGGCTCACAATCTCCACCCTAGAAACAATTTCGCACCTTCAGTCACTACATCCAACACCAATTTGGGCTTGAAGAGGATGCTCAGCTGGTTCAGTCACAATGTCTCCTATGAAACCTCCAGTTCGGTCATAGATGAAGTGGCGGCACAAGGTAAGGAGAGTAGTAAAGGTCGCTCAAGATCTAATCCCGGTTCAGTCCAACAGACCCCACCACGTTTTCCTCTCTCTATAATGGAATCTTTATCAACCAACACGCATTTTAATTTAAGCAAAAAGTCTTTCTTCATTCCATCCGCAAATTTTCTAATTAAGGTTCAATCTTTTTAGCTTGAGTATATCTTCGCCAAAAGTACATAATATTCCATGTTTTCGGGTTCTAAAAATAGCCAAAGGAGATAAAGAGATGATACGATTTGGCGAGTCAATTTTGGTGTTGAATTCGGTTTCAGAAAAGTTGTTAGTGGTAAAGCGATCACGGTACAGGAGATTGTGGATGAGATGTGCTTAGATTTGATGAAAACTGTTGTGATTGATTGTGGAATTGTAACTAAACAGGTTACTGATAAGGATTCTATGATGAATGTTGATGGTGTAGTTGATGTAATAGATGATAGGAAGAGTTTGATAAATGTTGTGTTAAAGGGGTGGGTGGTGGTGGTTTGGCAGTGGGTGCAAAGGGTGTTGGTGGTTTGGCAGGTGGGTGCATAGGGTGGTGGTTGCTGGTGGTAAAAGGGTGGGGGTGGTGGTGGAGTGGTAGAGGGTTATTTATTTTATATTTTTTGGTTTTTACATAATTAGTCCCTAAAAAGATGAAATGACCAAATTGCCCTCATGTGCACGGCACATGATCAAATTAAACAGAAAAAAGTAACTATGTTAGGCTCAAAGGACATAACATGAAAGATTTGTAAACATAAAGTACAAAACTCATCAATTTTAAAGACAAAGGACACCGTCTGAAAAGGGGTATAAAATTAAAGGATAAAATTTGCAATTCACTCATATCACTAAGTAGTATATCAATGAGTATTGTGGTGTGCTATACATGATGTGTTGATAAACAAATAAATTATCAGATTTGTGTTTTTATTATGTTTTAAACCAAGAATTATTTGTAAATAGTGGTATATCAATGAGTACTGAAATACCCCTGTTTTTCTGATAAATTCAGGGTATTTTTGAGAAAATTAAAGGTTTAATACACATCGTATAGGCCTATACGATGCGTATTAAGCCGATATACGATACGACATAGGCCCATGCGATCATATATGACATTATTTCAAATTTAGTTTTATCGTGTTTTCATCGGTTCGACGCGTATACGTGTCGTTTTTTGCCGAACTTTCGCATATTTTGTCGTTTTTATGACGTATACCTTCAACATAAGTCGTTTCGGTGCCGTTCGGTTGCGTGTGAATATCATATTCTACGATTACGTACAGTTTTGTTTGAAATCCACTTGTACTCCATAGTGTCGTGTTATATGTATACGTGTGTGGAAATATCGTTAGTCGCGTATTTTGACGTATTTTTGCATATTGTGACGTATTCTAACATATTGTTGCGTATTTAATAGTATTTTGACGTATTTGAGCGTATTCTAACGTATTTTAGCTTATGTTAACCTATTTTAGAGTATTTTTACGTATTTCGGCATATTTTAACGTATTTTCATGTATTTTTTCGTAATATGACGTATATTAACATCTTGCGGCGTATTTTAGCATATTTTCATGTATTTTATCATATTTTAAAGTATTTTAGCGTATTTTTTCGTATTTTTTCGTATTTTAGCTTATGTTGAAGGATAACGCAAACAAGTTCTCCACAGTTTGTTATTCAGATCTCTATTTGGTCAGGTTTCCAAACTACAACACACGATAAGTTTAAACTTTATATTGTGTGATTTGACCAGGAAAGGATTGGAGGTGATTTATACTTTTAATAAGCTG